>OY776673.1:157197795-158691170 GCA_963675555.1 Leptura quadrifasciata
ATTTCCACTGCTTCAATAAAATCTTCATCATCAGTCAATTCTAATATATTTTCAGGAATATGTTGAGCCATTTTTTTCTTTGATATGTGAACATAAAAACGGAGATCGGATAAAGTAGAAAAACAATATTTGAGGTTATGTTGCGCTAGAACCCTGTTTAAGCGCCGAAATTCGGGAGCTTGGTTGAACCTCTTGATACGACAAGTAGTGAACCAAGCTTAACGTTGAACTTGTTCTCTACAACTCAAATATGTTTTTGAACTGAGTTTAATCTTGAACCGTATATGAACTGGGATTGTACAACTGGGCCTTAATGTATATAACAAAAATTTGCAACTTTCATTACCAACCGTTAAAACTCAAACTCGAAGAGTCGTTCTTAAAATCCTTTAGTACATAAAATATTGGGCGTAGGGAATAGATTAATTTAAGGTATTAGCACATGGATGCACATTTTGCAACACAGAATCTATTTTTATATTGAAAAAGAAATTAATAAAAAAGTATTTGCCAGAGCTTGAAGATCAATATAAAAATTACAGAAGTAGACTCAATACTTTAATTAAAAAAACAAAAAACGAATATTGTCAAAATAAAATCACACAAGCTGTAACAAACTTTAACGATATCTCAGGTCGTACAAAGAAGCCTAAATTTATCGAAAACATATCTATCACTAATGACAATAATGAACTTATAAATATTAATAAAGATAAAGCAGATATGTTTAATAATTATTTCACAAATATAGGTATCAATATGGCGAGCAAAATAACTAAAATAAACTTATCAGATAACTTCTTTATAAATGATAAAGTTAACTCGAGTATATTCCTGAAGCCGATAACAATAAATGAAGTAACTGTTCTTATATCAAATTTAACAAATAACTGTTCACCTGGTCCAGATAAATTAACTGCTAAAACAATAAAAAACATTCATGAATATATTATCTCCCCGTTAACTCATATTATTAATGTATACGTCCAATGTGGAAAAATCCCGCAGCAGTGGAAGGAATCAATTGTCACCCTCATTTTTAAATTCGATGACTCCACTAAACTTGACAATTACAGACCCATATCTGTAATTAATAATTTTGCCAAGATCTTTGAGAACGCCTTGAAAACAAAACTAATTGAATTCTTTCATGCTCACAATGTCATCACAAACAGACAATATGGATTTGTACGAAACTCGAACATCGAAAATGCCGTTGTCGATTTTTTAGAGACGGCAGTCCGGGGCTTTGAACCAATCATCGGCGTGTATTGCAGTTTTCCTAGATCTGGCTAAAGCCTTCGATACCGTGTGTCACGGCGTATTACTCAATAAAATAAGCAACTTTGGTGTCCGAGGTCTGGCGCTCGAACTTATGTCTGATTACCTAACAAACAGAATTCAAAGAGAAAACATTGGTAATGAGGTAAGCTCCGACTCGGTTATAAAAATGGGAGTACCACAAGGAACAGTATTAGATCCAATACTGTTCCTTGTGTACACGAACAATATCACAAAAATTAATGACTTCACTGGTCATCTCATATGTTATGCCGATGATACTGCTATAACATTCAAAGGAAAAAATGGGAAGACGTTATACTCACTGCTGAATCCGGCTTACAAATGTTAAATTACAATATGCTTACCTTAAATATCAAAAAAAAAACGAAATTCATCACTTTTAGCTCTACAATTGTTAACCAACCTAATTGTTCCATAAAATTGCATTTTTTTGTCAAAAAAATATCTGTAAATGTCCTGCAATAGAAAAAGTATCTTCAATAAAGTATTTAGGAGTTATTCTAGATTAATATATATGCTGGTCAGAACATATTGTTCACGTTAGTAAACAAGAGCCCTGATGCATAAGTTCATAAGAGAAATTCTCTCTAGAAAAAATTTAATTATGCTTTACAATTCATTAGCCGAATCAATTATAAGCTACTGTATTGTAGCATGGGGTGGTGCTTTCAATACAACAATTAACATCTTACAAACCGTCCAAAATGCTATTCTGAAAATTATTTTCAGAACGGAGAGACTTTTTTCCACTAAAAAGCTATATGATGAAACAAAAATTTTCAACGTTAAATTACTTTTCATCGACCAATGTATAATAAGAATATACATTTCTCCTGAAAAGTTTGAGCACAAAAACGCTCGTGCAACTCGCTCCGCTGTTAACATGGACCATATTGTTCAATTTTTCATAAAAAACAGTTACTCAAAGATCTTTATTTTTTTTCGGCCCCAAGTTTTCTAATTTAATTTTTTTTTTTATACATTTTATTTAACGTCGGCCGATTTTCGCTACTGAGGCCTAACACCGACGCCTGTAGACGAGCTACCCCCAACCAGGAATTTTGCCGAACCTCTTCCCTTAAGAAGAGTAGGGATCTTTTACTTGCCTAACATTTAATAGACAAGGGACCGACGGATTTACATCCTCTCCGAAGGATGGTATATCTCCTATACAACCCTCGCCTAAGGTTGTATAGCTTCCGCGCATACACTGATATACAAGCCGCTGGAAGATGTGTGAGGCGAGAACGCGGTTTCCGTTGGAATGGTCATCATCCAAGTACTAACTGCGCCTATCGTTGCTTTACATCGCATACCGAAGTATGTACATAGTAAAGACGCACCTACGCTCGCCCCTATATATAAAAAGTTATGCAACCAACTTAACAATAGGCAAAATTACAAGTAATATTTTGGTTATGCAACCAATATTACAATCACAACAAATCTCAATCTGAGTTCAATTATTTCTACACAAAATAATAACACTGTACAACAAAATAATGACATAAGAAAAGAGATCGAAGGTCTGTACACAAAAATTACAGAAATTTACACTGATCTAGAGAAAACAAAAAGGCAAAATATGAAACTTATTGAGGAAAATCAAAAGCTGATAGCCAGAGTGCACTGGGGAGGAGTATTCGATTCTCACTTAAAATATTTAGATACATTGCAAAAAAGACTACTAAAAATTATATTAAACAAGGAACTCAACTACCCCACACATTGCCATTTTAGAGAGGCCAGTGTAATGGACATTAGGTCGTTATTCTTTTTTCAATGCGTTCTACTTCAGCTGCATCCAAAAGGACAAGAAAACAGAGGTATTCAAAGAACCAGAGGAAATTAAAATAATCACCTAAGAATTCCTAAAACGAATTTAACATGTGGGCAAAGATGTTTTACACACCTAAGTCCACGAGCTTACAACACGATATCAAATAATATTAAGAACATATCTTCTTTATACAGCGCAAAGTTCAAAATGAAACAATACATTCTAGAAACACCTAGGGATGTAATACATGAAATCATCAATCCCAAACAGTATCTCAATACATTATTTTAGGTCTCCGTTTTATTTTAGATGTCCAATTAAATGATGTACTCTTTTGTCTACAATATAATTAATTTATATTTATGACCGCATTACCCGCCAGCTTTAATTTTAGGTTTAAATTTTTAGGATTAATAACAAATTTAATTAAATCATAACATTTTACTTTTTTCTGTTTCTATTGTTATATAAACTGTAAGACTATTACATAGTGTTTTAGAATGTTTCCTATCTTCATGCACAGTGCTTGTTCTGCACTTCTATGAAGTAGCTAGTTTATTTACAAATCTATATTAGTATTTACTCTGTAATCATAAAATTATTTTCCTTCGTAAATAAACTTATTATTATTATTATATTATTATCATTATGATTTTCGCCCACGAAAACCTCACAAAACACAGAACAACAATAAACAAATATTATCAAGTAAAAGGTAAATATCTGATCCACATTTAAATATTCAATATAATTTAATTACATGGGGCAATAAAAGTTTTGCACGCATTTCATATCATTTTATATTATAGCACCCAAAACGCGGGACAGTTATATAGTATTTTACACAAGGTCATATCATTTTAATATATACTGATTTAGAATTCTTTATTGAAGATACTTTTCTATTGTAGGACATTTACAGATACTTTTAGACAGTTTAAAAATGCAACTTTACGGAATAATCAGTAGGTTGGTTAACAATTGCAAGGCTAAAAGTAATCAATTTCATTTTTTTAACATTTAAGGTAAGCATACTGTAATTTAACCATGAATTTATGATTTGTAAACAGTGAGTATAACATCTTCCTGTTTTTTTGTGAATATTATAGCAATATCATCGGCATAACATATAAAATGACCAATGCAGCTATTAATTTTTGTGATGTTGTTCATGTACACAAGGAATAGTATTGGACCTAGAAGTAGTATGATGCTGAGGTGTACTGGTTTTTATTATTGATGGGGTACAATTTACATCTGAGATTTGTTGGTTGTGTTTCTTTAAAAAAAATAAGATCAATATAGGATTTTGAATGTTTGCTCTCTATTGAAATCCTTAACTCGAAGTATCTAAACTCATTCAATATTTAAAGATATTCATGTGCGTACACATTTTCAGATATTGGGTGATATCAAGATTGATATCACCCAATAAAATATAAAAATCAGATCTATTTTGACTTCCTGGGTAGCGTCTTAAATTTTCTGTAATTCTGATGTACAACGGAAAGATGATCTGTATAGCGCTGTAATAATTATATTTTTATTACAATATTTAGTTTTTTTAGCTTTAATATTGTCGAAAAGTTATTTGTAGCATTCTACGAATATTCTTTCCGTTTATTTGGGTTTTCTACCACATGTATTATCTTCTTCGAAAACAAATCACCGAATCTATAAAATAATAGAATTATTGGGAAAAAACCTCTCCGTCTGTAGCGTTTACGTCAAAGGAATAATCAGAGGTTATGTTTTACAAATAATATAAATCGGAATAAACACAGAAATAATGTATTTTGCTGACATTTTGGAAAGTAGTCTGTTTCCATTTTCAAAGCTTTTTTCGAAGAACTCTTATTTGCTGTGTATGTCAAAATTGTATAAACAAACCGGTTGTTTGGTGAAGATATGTTGACAATACCTTTGCAATTTGGCCTCATGGTGTTGATTTACTAGATAGTTTTTTAGAAAATATAAATAGTAAGGAACCGTCTATTAAATTCACATTAGAAGTAGAAAGTAGTAATGAACTACCGTTTTTAGATGTTTTACTTAGAAGGGCAAATAATACAAGCGTTTATAGAAAACCAACGCATACTAATAGATATCTAAATTTTAACTCAAATCAGTCAATAAATGTTAAAAGGGGTGTTGTAAAATGTTTATACGATAGGGCCACAATAATTTCATTTAATAATGAAATATTAAATAACGAGACAAAATTTATCAAAGAGGTTCTAGTACAAAATCAATACCCTGAAGCCTTTGTTGATAGAGTTTTCATAAATGTTGAAAATAGGGACAATCAGGTACGATAAAAACATGAAGGTCATTATACAGCAATGATTCCTTATGTATACGGACTATCGGAGAAGCTACGCTGATAAACAGGGAGCAGAATTCAAAAACTGTATTTATAATATCCCGCACGAATGTGATAAAAGTTATGTGGGTTAGTCATCCAGACTTTTCAGTGTGAGGTTGGATGAGCACAAGAATTACATAAGAAAGAATGAAATTCAGAAATCAAAGATTTGTGAAATGCTTGGGAAAACGGACATAGAATAAACTGGGACTCGGCAAAAATTTTAACAAAAGAGACAAATATTAAAAAAAATTAAAGAATCAGCAATAATCTTATTAAATGAAGATAAATGCGTATCGAATTGTTCTGTATATATTTGTACAACCTGGCTACCAATGTTAAAAACGATCTTAACAAGCTCAAGATTATCTAAAAGTAAATTTCATCAGTTTTGTGTATGTAGTAAGTATCTATGGAAATAACAACAGAATCTTAAAGCTGTATATTTGACATACACAGCAAATAAGAGGTCTTCGAAAAAGCCATGAAAACGGAAAGAGACTACTTTCCGAAACGTTAACAAAATACATTATTTCTGTGTTTATTCCGACTTATATTATTTGTAAAACATAACCTCTGATTATTCCTTTCACGTAAACGTCACAGGCGCAAAAGTTTTTTCCAATAATTCTATTATTTTGTAGATGCGGTAATTTCTTTTTGAAGAGGATAATACATGTGGTCGAAAACCCAAATAAAAGGAAATAATATTAGCTTTAATATTACCAATATCAGTAGTTTCATGGTTTTAATATAAGGATTTTCTGATATCAAATTACATTCAATAATACTTAGTTTTATTTTTATCAATTCATTTGCGACTAAAATAATTTAAATGTCCAATAATAAATACAAATAATAAATACAAAAGGGCAGTAAACTGCCACAAATCGTTCTCTGTTATTCTGTGGGTAGCACAGCCTAAGTTCCCTTGAAGTGTGATGCATTGGAGTTCATCTTGGTTAGGTTTCCCCTTTATTTAAAATAATTTGCCCTAGAAATGTCCGACTTAATTAATTAAAATAAAGTACCCCTGGTAATGGATAAAGGCCCTTTTTTAGTTTTATTGTTTTGATAATAAATGAACTTGTGCAAAAATTTTCGAAAGGTTACTTCAGTGTTTTATCAGACGTATAACGCACGTTGTTATTTATTATACAATAAAATTTCCTGCTATTATTGTAACTGTTATTGTAAACTCTCGATCTCCCACGCAACCGTAAGTGATAACAACAAAGGGCAGCTACCCTAACGATCGTTCAAAACACACGCGACAGGCTAGACATGTTTACTCTTTTGTTTCGAGATGCTTTTGTATAATCATTAGATCACGTGCCAAAAAGAGCACAAAGAAATCCCGAGTATGAAAATTATAAGGCATAAATCCAGCTAACAATATTAATTCGATTCTTTGGTTAAAGCTAAATCAACCGTTAAAACAAAAGTTTTAGTACACGGCGAAAACCAAAAAACGGCCTTAATTACTTTCTTAATTCTTTTTGGAAATGTCAGAACCAATTTAAAATAATAAAATTAAGACAAAGAGGGTATAGCACTTTTCATTTTTAACCGCCGCTGAACAATAATTACGGATTCCCTGATTATTTCACGTAATTGTCTGGGCCTTAGAACTCTTTAGAGTGTCATTAGCAATAATGGATGGGATGGCGTTCACCAATCAGCGGTCAGAGGGATTCCAATTCCAGTCGTTAGCTCTGAATAAATTATTGTTTCTCAATTAGTCTGTCGCCTTGAAAAACTCACAGAATTAAGAAAACCACCACAATGAACTGTTAATTTCCCAAACTCTTTTATTTTATTACTTTATTATACCTTACACTTTTTATTAAACTTTTGAAACCGGCGCCGCGGTAGTCTTTGTAATGCTATTCCTATTCAAATAAATATAACCTATGTTAAATATTTTTTTCTTCCATTAACTTGGGTATAATTTATATGTAAATTTTTTTCTAATTAAGCCAAATCATTTAAAAGCATTTGTTTTTGTTATATTTGCTTCCAAATAATACCTTTTATTTTTATCTAAAATGAAGCTTAAGTTAATGGACAACATTTAAACTGTGACTATAAATGGATAGAGAAGGTTAATTATGAATGTAGATATTTATAAGTTAATGAGTTTTAGATAAGATATATATATATATATATATATATATATATATATATATAATTGATCCTGGCTTCTGTCTTTTACATAAGTTATCTTGGAAGAGAAAACTGACTATCAATCTATAATTTGCCAAACCAATTATATATGTAATTTATAAAGAGTATTTCTGGATAAATTACGGTAATCACTACTGTTTTATGTTATTTCGCATACCTACAGAAAAGTAGTTGATCCACTGACGTACAAAATTTATGAGAGCTCTCGGCTTTAATATATTATTTTTTAACAACTGGTTTGCATCGAATATTCCCTGTTAATAATGCAGGTCAATTCCTTCTCCGGAGTAATTGTAACCATCTACACTCGGAGGCCGTATTACTAATAAATCTTTAAATTTTGGAATAGAGCACCTGAATATACAAAGCATTTGTAACAAAATTATTGAATTAGATTTATTTCTAAATGAGTACAAATATAACTTTTTTATTGTACTTTTTCGAAAACATCTTATTTTCATCTGTATTCGTAATAATGTAATAATGTAAGACGGTCTTTTTCAGACTAGCGCACAGAAACAGAGCACGGAAAATTTTTTCCCGATCACCGATTTTTTCCGTGCGCTGAATAAAAATACCGAATATATGTCTTGAAAATAGAAATATACAGCAAAGTAAACTAAATTTAAGAATATCTATATGCTATCTGATGTTTAACATTTACCTATTGTGTATTTTAATTCGTAAATGTTTGAATATTTGGATGAACTTCTGTAATATTTTTTGGCGTATTGCCAATATTATCTGACATAGACTAATTTAAAATAAATCACCTTTGAAATAATTTGAGAGTAACCATGGAAACACATCATATATATATCAACCACTGCAATGTCAGCGTTGTTTATTTTCTGTCAATTAAATTTATGCCGATAAAATGTACTCAGAAGAAAATCCCGAAATTCCTGATAACATCCTAGAGCAAGCGGTACAAGGGAGCGCGAATTTATTGCCAATAAAATCCAGGTCAAGATATGAACACGAATATCAACTTTTTAGTCAATGGTGAAATGTGAATAAAATCAAAATTGTAAGTGACGATATTCTCTTAGTTTACTTTGTCGAAAATGCATAGTCTATGAAATCTTCCACGATATGGAGTCGATTCTCAATGCTAAAAAAGTTGTTTGGTCATAAAAGAAAACGGTGACGTCAACGGGTATCCAAAATCCAAATCCAAAACTTCTTTATTAAAATTAACAAAATAAAAGTACCTCCCCAGGACCTATTCTGGAACCGATCATGCAACCAACGCGTTGATCGCGATAGCTGGTTGCAGGATCGGGCGGAATAGGTCTGGTTCAGTTGAAACAACAATTAAAATCTTAAACCTAAACACCTTCTGCTAAAGAATGAAAAAGGTGGTGTCATTAAAATATATCTAAAAAACAGACTTAACAGAACTAAAAATTACATACTAAATTAAAAACTCGCGCACTAATCACTTTTGAATTTCGTATCTGACGCTAGCACCTCAATTTGAACGAAGCGCTTACCGCGAAATACTTCAATGTTGTTGAGCTGCGAATGGCTGGTTTTATATTTGTTAATATTAATAAGTTCATTATTGTAATTAGTGATATGTTTATGTTTTCGATTAATTTAGGCTCCTTTGTACGACCTGATCATTTATGACGTTCCAGATATTTTTAAAGTTTGTTTCAGCTTATGTGATTTTATTTTGATATTTGTTTTTTGTTTTTTTTTAATTAAAGTATTGAGTCTATTTCTGTAATTTTTATATTGATCTTCAAGCTCTGGAGAGTAATTTTTTATTAATTTCTTTTTCAGATAATCTCTTTGTTTAATAGATTCCATATTTTATTTTATCATTTTTGTTTCTGTAGAAGTTGTTAAATAATTATTTAATTTATTTAAAAAATATGTCGTAGGCTAGTTGTGGTTCATTATTAGTGTTTAATACATCATTCCATTTTCCATTACTTAATAGGTTTTTCGACTTATCAAAATTAATCTTGTTTATTTTACTTTCTACTTTAGCTTTATAGTTTTTTTGTTTAGAAAAATTCATCAGTATAAATGTGGAATAATGTTCTGTCGTGTCAGTGTAAAATATAATAGGTTCAATGTCAATATGTTTTAGGAAGTTATTTTGAGTTCTAATGAAAATGTGGTCAATGGTAGATTTAGCGTTTTATGTTTGGTGGGTTTATTTATATAGGAAATGAAACCGTTTGAATTTAATATTTTAAATAACTCTTAGTTTCGTTTGCTTCCTTTTTTAATAAATCAATATTTATATCACCTACATGCACCTCTAAACTTTGTTTTTGTATACTGTTTAAATATATTTCTAAATCCTGTAGGTATTGGTTTAAATATGTTGCTGAAAACCTGTAAAAGGCCGTCAAACCTATTTTATTTTTATTTGGGTAGAAGTTATCTGAAAGGATGACCCTTAGAAAGTTACTATCATTTATTGGTGTTATATTATTTGTAGCTGATATATATTTTTTTATATATAGTATTACAGCATCACATTAAGAAGCGATTCTTTATAATATATTGGGTAGTTAGGAATCGAAAAGTCATCTATATTATTTATTTTTCTTGCTTCCGATAATATAATAATATCGAAATTATCCTTCGCCATTTCGATATACACTAATAATTCATCAAAGTGCTTTTGTAAACTTCTAATATCAAAGTGTACAATACCCAATCCATTTGCGTCCTTGTTTGTCTTTCCCTGTATATAATCCTTGAAATTATGAAATACCTTTGTTTCTACCTGTCTTATCTATCGCATCCAAAAGTTCTATCATATTACAGTACAATAACTATTTTGAATTCCCATTAACGAATTTTTATTCACACAGAAGAGAAGAAAAAATCTGTAAGCCCATATATACTTAAGAACATATTTCTGGTGAGCACTTCTCATTATCCTTTGGTGCATTTGAATCTTTCTTTTTACTTTTACGTTTTATTGCCAACTTCGGTATTTTCTTTTCCTCCTCATTTGAACTTGGGTTTCCTTTGGTTTCTTTTTGCCTTTTCCTCTTCAATTTTTCGGCTTCCTGATTTGGGCATGGCATCGTTGTTTGTGATGAAAGATTATTTTGATCATCATTTTCTGGAGTGTGCACGCGCTCTAGACTCTGTAGTTCATTTTCTGCCTGATTTATGAACCACCTTTGATTTTCCATTTCGGCAGAGCTCTTATCTGCTACCACAACCTATGCATATGTGTTATTTTGTGTGTTTTCGATATTCATTATCGGTGCATTTGGCCTTCGTATTTCCTTAATCACATTGTTTGAATTTTTTGGGCAGTCTTTTCGCAGATGCCCAGGTTGATCACAAACCATACACGTTCCCACTTGATTTGGATATGTTACTAATGAAGTCATTCCATCAATTTTTATGTATGATGGAATTTTAGTGATCATGTTCATTTCAATCGTTCGTACACCATTTTCGCATTTATACAGGCCAATTCCAGACCATATTTCATTCTTTATCGTTTTAACTGTGCCATATTTCGACAAATGGTCCTTGATTTTTGCGTTATACAATTCAATAGGAAAGTCATAAATTCTTACATAAGTTCACCATTTTCTGATACACCAATCTCATATTCATTTCCCTCTTCGTCTTTAAACACAAGTCAATTTACCTGATATTTCGCAACCGTTACTTGAACGAGATCTTTGGACACTAGCTTGATGTAAACTTTAATTTTAAAATGATCATACTGTATGCACAGAACTTAATCAATATTAACTGAACATTTCCTGTATCCATTTGTGCAGTTCTGCGTTGCTGAGTTTCTTTAAAAGACTTCTAAAATCTAACACGATAGTATTTTCTCGCTTTACTACCATCATGGTAAACAGCCCTTGGCTCTTAACTGTTAAGTGACGCTACTGATAACGGAGCAAAATTTAAACACGTGTCCACCGATTGAGAGTAAGTAAAATACTTTATGTTAATACTTTTACGTAATAAGTACAGAATTGAACTATAGTCTGTTTTTAAACCAGGAGGACTAAATGTAGAATCCCAATTTACACTATAAAAGTTACCAGAAAATTACCCTAGAATATTTTAGGGGTTCTAAGCAACCAACCTAACACAACTACAGTATAGGTATATGCAGTCTAATATACTTACTAAAAAAGGGGTCTAGGGATTCCTCACATTCTTAAAAATAAATTTCCAAAAAAGAATATTGTTTGAGATATTAGAAATTTGATTTGGTATATGAAACTTATTAAACAATATTTAAAAAAAAAACAAGTTTAATTATTTTCAATTCAACGTGTCAATGATATATATAATTTTCCCTCCACGTCCAATTTTGCGATGTACTGAGGAAGATTTGAGATATAAAGTGCGTTTAATTTTTAAATTATATCCCTGTAAAAAATTAAGTGTGTATAAATGAAAGTAAAACAAAATTTCCCTATTAAATACACAACTATTTATTATCACAGGGTTCAATTACTGCTTGCAACCTCTGCAAATCTGGGTGACTATTTCATGTAGAATTTTGTTTAGGGTAGGCATTTCATTTTTGTATAAGAAATTATGTATTATTTGTCAAATAGAGTTTTTCATTGTTTCATCAAATCTGGTAATAATTCCTGGTCTTCCTCCAAGTTTTTTTGGCCTGCGTATATTTATAGTCTTTCTATATTCCCTTATCGTATGGAATACATTTGATCTTGCAATTCCTAACAGTAAAAGTGTTTCAAATAGGTATGTTACAAATCTTACATTGTTTAATATCTCACCCACTGCATTCATAATTGTAGATACGATTTCACACATTTTGACCTTTGTTTTTCCACTCAACATCTGTTTATACATTATTTATTACACATTGCTTCTCAGATAATGCTAAAGCACCCAAATCTTTCTTTACTGGTGAAACTTCCACTAAACTTGAATTTCCACAACATCCATATTGAAAAACGTCCAGAATATACATATAATAAATATAAATAACATATAATTAGTTCTGTACAGAACTGTTTTCTTTTGCTTTCAAATTTCTACAAACGAGAATGAGTGATGATAAATAATTAATGAAAACACTTTGAAATTTGGTTGAAATATTCAACTGGCATGTATGTCAAAATTTTGCCATTTGGCCTAGTGTAAAACTGGCGAACGCGCAGCCAATCACATGTGTATGATTTAGCGCGGCAAATTCGAAAGAGTCCTCCTGGTTTAAAAACAGACCATAGTAAACATTTTTGTGATATTTATATATTTACATAGAGGTGATATAATATTGAAAGAACATTATGATATAAAGTAGTTACGCCAGTTTTATGCAATAACTTTATAAAACAAAACACCATTAAAAAGTAAAAGTAAATTATTTATATATAACTTAAGTAAACATTTTCAACGTAGCATTTACATGAAACTACACAAATTTAATATTTTCTTCCTGTCACGGGTTGACTATACATTGGCTAAATTCATTCAGTTTAGATACTAACGCCCAGCATGAAAGTGTAAATTAAGTGTTCAATAAATTTTAAGAAATAACTTTATAGTTAAATTGACCGAAATTCTAGACTATCATATACACCAATTAATTTGATATTCACTGTTAGGGAAATAAAAACCTCTGTATGCGGTGCTACAGGAATTGTTTCGGATTTTTTATAAAGTATTAATTTTCAGTAAAAAATTATTATTATTATTATTATTATTATTTAAATACAGTTAGGCGGCAAAGCCGTTTAAACTGACTCATATACACACGTATAAAATATTAAAATTTGATAATAGTTTACTATCTACCTATCACATACTCAAAAAGAAAATAGAAAAACAAATTATATAACATACTACAAAGCTAAACAAAGAAGGACATAAAACATAAAATTCAGTATGGTTACAATATAATTTATAATAAGTCATTAAAATTATCGTAGGAATTTTTAAATGCGTTCAGAGATGGCGAGTTGACAATTCTGCTTGGAAGACTGTTCCATGACGAAAAAACTCTATTGGATAGAAAATGTTGGCGGCAAAGTCTATGAAATTGTTCGTGCACTAATTTAAATTGATGACCGCGGAGTCTTTCGTCTCTGTTTATCACAAAAATGTTAACATCTACCGAATAGTGACCATGTAGGATTTTATAAGTTTCAATTAGATCACCCCGAAGTCTTCTGCGCCACAGCGTCGTAAGTCCAAGAACACTTAGACGATCCTCATACGGCAAGTGTCGGATGGAAGGACAGAGACGAGTAATACGCCTTTGAGTTTGCTCGAGGGCATGAATGTCTTTCGCAAAGTAGGGACTCCACACAGGCACTGCATATTCAAGTTTGGGTCGAATGTAGATTTTATAAATTTTGGTTAGTAATTGCGGTGACATATTTTTAAAGGCGACAGATATCATGTACACTAACGAATTTACCTTCCTAATAACTGTACCTATATGTAGTTCCCATTTTAAATCACTTGACACTAAAACGCCGAGATCCATTTGTTGGTTAACTGGAGAAATGATGTTGTTGTTTACACTGTACTGGCGTTTTGGGTTATTAGAACCGATGTGAAGAACCGTGCATTTGTTTTCATTTAAAGGAAGGCACCAGTCACTGCACCAACTCTGGACTAACCTGATATCTCCTTTTAACAGCGCGTCGTCTACCGATGGATTGGCAAAAAATTTAGTATCGTCAGCGAATAGTGCGGAATTGGATGTCAGCGACCTGGATAGATCAGCAATAAAGATATTAAATAACAGCGGCCCCAAAACTGATCCTTGGGGTACTCCACTTTTCACTGGGAAATTTCTTGAGACCTGATCACTTACTCTAACACAGCAACTTCGATTATCCAGAAAATCCTGCAACCACATCAAAAGACGTCCCCTGACTCCGTAATGCTGCAACTTATAGATTAGTCGCTGGTGGGGAACCAGGTCAAAAGCTTTTTTAAAATCCAGATAAATAACATCGACAGGTTGGTTGTTGTCAAGAGCCTTGGTCCACTGATCAACGCACTGGAGCAAATTCGTGGTAGTTGACCGTCCAGGCAAAAAACCATGCTGGTTGTTCTTTAAAATATTGTTGGCAAGAAAAAACTCGGTTAATTCTTTTGCAATGATTTTTTCCATGCATTTGCCGGGTATTGATGTAAGGCTAATTTGTCTGTAGTTTTTGGCGTCAAATTTGTCCCCTTTTTTATAGATTGGAATCACAATAGCTTCTTTCCACTCATTTGGTAATTTCCCTTCCTCTAAAGAGGTTCTCATTAATTGGGTTAGTGGCGTCGCTAAGGAGTCTGCGCAGTTTCTAATGAGTAAAGGATGAATTCCGTCGGGACCAGGAGATGAATCTATTTTGATATCCTTGAGAGTCTCAGTAACTTTGTCTACAGTGAATTCGATAAACTCGATGGTATTGTTGTTTTTAGTATTTTCGCTAAGTCGTGCCGATATGGGCAGTGGCTCTTCTGCGAAGGAGCTGGCAAATTCATCTGCAAACAAGTTCGCCACCGCTTGGGGCTCAGTTTTTAGGTCACCATTCGTATCATTAAGTGCTAATGTATGGATGTTAGATTTTAAGGATTTTTTGACATACTTGAAAAAAGTTTTGTTACTGTTGCTCTCAACTATTTCGTTTTCGTATCTAGACTTCGCTGTACGTAATGTGTTAGATAAAGTATTACAACTCTGCCTGTAGATTTCATAGTCTTCTTGTGTTAATGATCTGCGATATCTATGCCAAAGTTTTCTTTTCTTGTTAATCTCCTGTTTTATTGTCGCATTTATCCAGGGTTTTGCTGATATGCTGGTAGTAATTAAAGGAACAAAGCTGTCGATACCTTGATTTATGTTACCACGATAATTTTTCCACATGTTATTTATATCACTCGATGGCCACTGCAGATGCACAAAAAAATCATTAAGTCTGGTATAATTTGCAGCATTGAAATGCCTTCTCGTTATTTGTTTACTTGATTTGGATGCATTAATACACAGCTGCGACGTAGCAATGATTATGACGTGATCACTTTTACCAATAGGCGGAAATGATTCTAGAGTGGACAGGAAAGTTGAGTCAGTGGCGAATATATAATCAAGTCTAGATGGATTATTGCTACCTCTGAAACGAGTCGGAAATTTAACTAGTTGAGTTAGATTCGTGGTGAGAATTGCATTCATGAATAATGCTGATTGAGAGTTTAAATACATATTCTTGACTTCCCATATACAGGGTGTCTCACCGGGAACTGAATCAATCGATATAGAGAAAAGTACGCATCAGAAAATTTTGAAAATTTAGATAATCACTAATGTCGGTGTGGCCAATCCAACTAAAATAATTACAAGCACTTCCGCTTATACCGAAAGTCGATACCAACTTGCTTATATCAAATGGAATACCCTATATATTTTATGGTTTTCGAAAAGAGCATAAAATTCTGAGTCGAAAATATGTAGCATATCCTATACCGAAACCTAGCCGTTTCAGAGATATTTGACATTTTATAGAAAATTTGACAGGTGCAACGGTTTGCAAGAACCGTTATAACTTTCCTCGTGTAAAAAATCCTCATTTGCTTCTTGTCACGTAAAAAGAACATAAGGAGGACTACGTTCTACAACTGAAATAAATTCAATAATATCATACCAAGTGTTCCGTTTTTCGCGTTACATTTTGTCAACTTCAAACCGCGAAAACTTGTTTAGGTCAAATGGAACATCCTGTATTTTTTACGTCAAGTTGTGTAAAATTGAATTCCTTTTTTTATACATAAGCATTGTGGGGGTTAAAGTTACAACTTTCTGAAATATGTGCGATTTTATTAGAAATTCATGAATTGTTGTAATCATTTCATCAAAATAGCCATGATTAGAAACAATCAGTCATTATCTTATGTCAAAAAATGCCAGTACGTTTAAATTACACCCACGAAGACTTTTTAAATTTGTTTATTATTTATGGAGAATGTGATAAAGTAATATCACGAACTTGAAGCACATTTGCTACTCGATATCCAGAAAAACGGAAACCGTCCCCAAACACTGTAAAACACATACTGGAAATTTTTAAAAATTATGGCTCTATCAAGGATTCAATTCACAGAATCTTATTAAAACATAAGTTTCACCCATTTTCATTCCATATGGTTCAAAGATTAAAAGAAACAGATTTCCTAAGAAGACAGAATTTTTGTGAGTTTATTCTAATAAGGTTTGAGGGTCATGATTCTTATTTGGGAAATATTATATGGACAGATGAAACAAAATTTACTAAAAATGGACTTTTTAATAGACACAATTCGCATTATTGGAGTGACTCAAATCCTCATATGTTCAGAGAGCGAAACTTTCAGGAAAGTTGGCAGTTCAATGTTTACTGTGCCATAAGAAACGATAGAGTGGTGGCATTACAATTTTATCAGGAAAATTTAAACGGTAAATTAAATTTTCTCTTCTGCTAATATATATATAGGTAAATTTTTGTTTTTTTTTTTAGGTGAAAGATATCTGAATATCTTACAAAATTTGAATAATAACTATTTAGAAAATTTACCTCTCGCCGAACATAGAAACATTTTTTATCAGCACGACGGTGCTCCCTCACATAACGCGTATTTAATTAATAATTATTTCAAGAAACTTTTTATGATCAATGGATTGCCAATAATGGACCTTTCTTATGGCCTCCTCGCTCGCCCGATTTATCAGTTCTGGATGATTTTATTTGGGGAACTATTAAAAATGAAGTTTATGAGAGCCCATTAACAACCATTGAAGATTGTATGCAAAGAGTAAGACATGCATTTCAAAACATATCACAGGATTCAATTAGAAGAGCTACCCATGAGGAACTAATCCGAAGGTGCGAAAAATGTGTCGAGGTTCGAGGGCGGAATTTCGAGCAATTATTAAATTAAAATGAAATCATATTTTAAATTGATCTTATCTCTGCTATTTTAGTTCATGCCATATCTTCAATTCGATTAATACGCGTGTTAGTGTTATTTTGCGTATTTGTGGATATCGAGTAGCAAATGTGCTGCAAGTTCTTGATATTACTTTATCACATTCTCCATAAATAATAAACAAATTTAAAAAGTTTTCGTTGGTATAATTTAAACGTGCTGGCATTTTTTGGCATAAGATAATGACTGATTGTTTCTAATCATGCCTATTTTAATGGAATGATTACAACAATTCATGAATTTCTAATAAAATCGCAAATATTTCAAAGAGTTGTAACTTTAACCCCCACAATGCTAATATCAGAAAAAAGGGAATTCAATTTTACACAACTTGACGTAAAAAAATGCAGGGTGTTCAATTTGACCTAAACAAGTTTTCGCGGTCTGAAGTTGACAAAATGTAACGCGAAAAACGGAACACTTGGTATGATATTATTGAATTTATTTCAGTTGTAGAACGTAGTTCTCCTTGTGTTCTTTTTATGTGACAAGAAGCAAGTGAGGATTTTTTACACGAGGAAAGTGATAACGGTTCTTGCAAACCGTTGCACCTGTCAAATTTTCTATAAAATGTCAAATATCTCTGAAACGGCTAGGTTTAGGTATAATATATAGTACATATTTTTGACTCAGAATTTCATGCTCTTTTCGAAAACTCTAAAATATATAGGGTGTTCTATTTGAAATAAGCAAGTAGGTATCGAGTTCCGGTATAAGCAGAAGTGCCAGCTGCTTATAATTATTTTAGTTGGATTGGCCACACCAACATTAGTAATTATCTAAATTTTCAAAATTTTCAGATGCGTACTTTTCTCTATATCGATCGATTCAGTTCCCGGTGAGACACCATGTATACAAGTTTTTTTATTTATATAATTTCGGAATATATTTTAATCGGTACCGATAATATACTTATTTATCGATTTTATAATTTATTAGTTAATTAAACCATAAAGATATACCTATATAATTTTTGTCGTCTGTACATCATATCTTCAAATGATATTATTTTAGGAATTACTGTTGTAGTTTAGTATCCACTAGGACAAAAATGCCCTACTTAAATCTATTTAAATACTATCAGTATTAAAACATGTAAACTAAATTACAGGAATTGTTGAAATATCTAGGAGAACGTATGTCTTTTTATATAAAAATAGGTTTGCATTTACTGGTCCCATGTTAGAAACAACACCCACAAGCTAATTATTTACAAGACATAAATAACCGCATTTTCACTGAAATTTAGTAATTCTACTAATTATTTTTGTGTAGTTTCTCAGCAAGACATTTAGACGACTCATAGATCACTGTTAAAATACTAGGCCATTTGTTAACTTGTGACATAGTATCTTACACAGAATTACTCTAGACCATACACCTTCTAATTCACTTGCAAAATGTTTCAAATCCCTTTAATAGCTTAATGAATATTTTAATTTATTCCTGCAGTTAATTTAATTTATTTAATCAATGTCTGAGCAAGATAAAACAGTTATTTCACTTTTTATATTTAAATAGATTCAATACTTGAATTTAAAAAAACGAATATTATCAAAATAAAATCACACAAGCTGGAACAGATTTTTAAAAAATCTGGAACGTCATAAATGAAATCTCAGGTCGTACAAAGCAGCCTAAATTAATCGAAGACATATCTCTTACTAATAACAATAATGAACATATAAATATTAATTAAGATAAAGCAGATATGTTTAACAATTAGTTCACATATAGGTACCAATATGGCGAAGAAAATAACTAAAATAAACTTATTAGATAACTTCTTTATAAATGATAAAGTTTACTTGAATATATTCCTGAAGCCAATAACAATACGTGAACTACCTGTTCCTATGTCAAAATTAAAAAATATCTGACCCAGATAAAGTAACTGCCAAAACAATAAAAACCATTCATGAATATATTATTTCCCCATTAACTCATATTATTAATATATGCTTCCAATGTGGAAAAATTCCGCAGCACTGGAAGGAATCAATTGTCACACCCATTTTTAAATCGGATGACCTCACTAAACTAAACAACTACAGACCCATGTCTGTAATTAATAATATTGTAAAAATCTTGGTGAACGCTTTAAAAACAAGGCTAATTGAATTCTTTCATGCTCACAATATCATCACAAATAGACAATATGGTTTTGTACAAACTCGAACCGAAAATGTCGTTGTTGGCTTTGAACGAACCATCGGCGTGTAATGTAGTTTTCCTAGATCTGGCTAAAGCCTTCGACACCGTGTGTTACGAAGTATTATTCTATAAGCTAAGCAATTTTGGTGTCCGAGGTTTGACGGTCGAACTTATGTCTGATTACCTAAGAAACAGAATCCAACGAGTAACAATTGTAATGAGGTAAGTTTCGTAAAAATGGGAGTACCACAAAGAACAGTATCAGGTCCAATGCTGTTCCTTTGTACATAGACAATACCACAAAAATTAATAACTTCACTGTTCACCTTGTATGTTATGCCGATGATACTGCTATCATATTGACAGAAAAAAATGGGAAGGTGTTACTCACTGCTGAATCCGGCTTACAAATGATGAATTCATGGTTAAATTGCAATTTTCTTACCTTAAATGTTAAAAACAACGAAATTCATTATTTTTAGCCATGTAGTTGTTAATCAACCTTGATCTGTTCATAAGATTGCATTTTTCAGCAGTCAAAAAATATCTGTAAATGCCTTACAAAAGAAAAAGTATCTTCATTTAGGAGTTATTCTAAACTCTCAGATACCGTTTTGTTGGCGGTCTCTTTAACATAGGGCGCTTTAGAGCTTTCCTGAAGACACGCACACGATTCATTTGTGATCTCCAGTATGCGGATGACTGTGCACTTTTAGCCTCTACGCCGGAAGAGCTTCAAGGTCTTTTAGATGTGTATGCCCAGTGCTATGATTCCTTGGGACTTAAAATCAACATTGGAAAGACTAAGATTATGTCAACTCCTCATCAAGTGAACCAAATAGACATTACACTTAACGGAAATTCTCTTGAAGTGGTGGATCAGTTCAATTATTTAGGCAACGTTGTTAATGACAAAGCAAATATGGACAGCGAGATTCGCAATAGAATTAACGCTGCATCTAGAGCACTCTGGGGACTTAGAGAGAGAGTATTTGACAACCACGACCTTGCTTTGTCAACGAAAATGGCTGTCTACAGAGCAGTTGTCATTCCAACACTGCTATATGGATGTGAAAGCTGGGTCACTTACCGTCGTCATGTGAAAGAATTAGAACGTTTTCAGCAAAGACACCTCAGAAGTATGATGAAAATCCGTTGGTTCCATCTCATATCAAACGTGGAAGTACTCAGGAGAGCAAACAGCCTTCCAATTGAGGTGCTTATTTCAAGAGCACGCCTAAGATGATCAGGTCACGTTCATCGTATGCATGATAACCGCCTTCCTAAATGTATATTTTATGGTGAATTGCTAAGCGGTAGAAGAAGGCGGGGCGGTCAACGAAAGAGGTTCAAAGACGCTCTCCATGAAAATCTAAAATCCTGCGGTATTGCAGACGAGCAATGGAAACAACTTGCAGCGGACAGAACCGAATGGCGAGGAGTTGTGGCCAGCTATCAAGGAAATGTTGCTGCAAGAAGGCCGAATCCAAGACCTAACCAGGTCTATGTTTGTCCTGACTGCGGTCGACATGTGCTCTCCCGAATTGGCCTCTATAGCCATAGTCGTGTGCACCGTAGATGAATGGGAATTACAATAGACTACACCTTTTACTTGTTTTTTATTGTACACAATTTATCGACTGTAACATTTTTATACTCGGACTCGAGTAACGGCTAATAATAATTCTATATAGATCAATTTTTACGCTGGTTAGAACATATTGTTCACGTTAGTAAACCGTTTAGAGCCCTAATGCATAATATATAGATAAATAGACAGATAATTATAAAAATAAACGCCACAGAAATTAGACAACTTCCAATTCCAGAAGGCAGAGGCTTATGCGCAAGAGGATTACAAACGCGGACGTACAACCATATCCTTCGACAGTGTTAATGCCGGAGCCAGGGCATATTTTATTGTTTTGTTATGACTTGGTTTTTATCTTGTACTAGTACAGTTGGTGTGTCTGTTTTATTTGGTTCTTTTTTTTCTACAGCCTTGTCACTCAAGTTTGACTGGCGAATTCATTTTCAAAATTTTAAATTTTTTGTTTTAGGAGTATATTGTTTTCTTCTAATTTTGCATCAAGTTCTTTCATATTTTCCCAAGTTATGAAATTTCCAATTACGGAATTATATTTATCTTCTTGGATTTCTAGGTTATGTTTACTATTTTTCTGATTTTCTTCTACAACATTCTGATTTTCACAACAATTTTCTTTGCAGAGCAACTTGGATGGAATATTGCATTACATTGGTTGCACTTCATCCTTTTATTTAATTGGTTTTTTACAGCAGTTACAGAGCTCATTTATACACATGTTTTCATTACTCTCCATGTTTAACTATGTTTTATCTGCTAAGAGAAATTATCCCTAGAACAAATTTAATTATGCTTTACATCTCATTAACCGAATCAATCATAGGTACTGTGTAGCAACAATTAACGCCTTACAAACAGTCCAAAATGGTATTATGCAAATTATTTTCAGAAAAGAGAGACTTTTCTACATAGGGTTATATGATGAAATAAAACTTTTCAACGTTAAATTACTTTTTACTTACTAATGTATAATAAGAATATTTATTTTTCCTGGAAAGTTTAAGTATAAAAACACTCGTATAGCTCGCTTCACTGTTAACATGGACCTTGCTGTTAAATTTTTCAAAAAAACAGTTATTCAAATATCTCAATTTTTTTCCCCCAAGTTTTTTAAGTTAATCCCATTACACCTCAAATAATTACACCTAAGTTAAGGAAATTTAAAAAATAAATTAAACATTATATAATGGGCCACCAAAACAAATTATTACAATTTTATAATCTGTAAACCTGTCAAAACTGAATTCCTTATATAAATTCTTTACAAAAATGCTCAGAGCCTTCCATGTTTAATTTTCTAAATTTCGGTTGTCTTTTGAATCATACGGGGTACAATTTATGTCTGAAATTGGTTGTTTCTTTAAGAATGTGATCGATACAGGATTTTGAATGAGTTTGCTCATAGTGAAATCGTTCGTTTGCTATTTTTCAATAACATATCTGTTTTTTATCTGACAATAAAATTTTAAATACAGAAACGCATATTAAAGCGTTGTAGTGCGTATTGTGTTTTGAAAACAATCTTTAGTAGTTTTTGTATCTTAAAGACTTCAATATTCCAAAATAATATGTAAATGAACTGGTAACTGCAGTAGATCTTGAATGTCATTTTTCTAGAGAAACACACGCGTTGTCATCTGTATTAATACAATTTCCGGTTTCATGCACAATTCAATTATGAAAGTTATATTAATTTAGAACCAGCTGCTTAATTGATAAAATTATTTGTCGGTTTTTACAGAAGAAATTATTATTTACTTGTTATCGTTCAGTCCACATAAACACTCTAAATTTAATATGATAAAATGCATAATTTGGAAAATTAGTGACTGATTTATTTCTTAATAGCTAGTCATTATCTCTACACCACAAAAACATGAAAGTACTTAACAGCAATGGGTATGGAACTTGTACTCGTTAAAATATTATGTAAACTAAAGAAAACGAGTAAGCGTTTGAAGTGGGCGATAAAGTGGTTATCATGCCAGTGTCAAGTAATTTGGCATATTTATTAGCTGTCCAAGATATAAGTTGTTATTCTTTACGAGTTTCTGAAGTGGGAGGATGTATAGTTATTTATATTATAACGATGAAATTGTAGATTCTTATAAAAAATTAACTATGTACTCCTTGATTTATTATATGTAGTTTCAAATTTATTATAAACCTATAAGATATAATTTAATCCATGTACTACATGTGCGAACTTGGATGTATATCATGCATCTTCCACGCGTTTGAGTTGGAATTCGAACGTTGCCGACGACAAGTATTTATATTATATACGATTCTTATCTTACTACCTTTATGATTAAATGTTGATTTTTTAAAAAATATAATCAATATTGAAATACAAACACACCACAAAAGTTAAATAACTCTAAAATCAAAGAACAGAACCCATGCTGGAAGAAACACAGGAAATAGTATGATTAATAATTTATCTGTGGTAGTGGCGAAAATAGAATAGAACAAAAGTTCAGTTGCGATATAATAGTTCGGAGGGTAAGAGAATCCACCTTGCATTTTATGCTCAAGCGTTGAAAGTTGCTACACTTGTTTGTTAAACCCTACCTTTCGATATAAGAAATGTTGCCACGGTCGGGGCCCCCACAGGGGCCTTGTTATAGCGTGTTTGCCTACCTTCAGGGGCAAATCCGCATTATCGCTTGTTTTGGAGCCAAAAAGTGTCATGGAGGGCTGAAATTTGGTACACGTGCGGCATTTTGGATGTTTAAGGTCACAAGCAAGTGTCCAAGACTCAAGGCCCAAGGCCCTCTTTTCAAAATGATAGCGAGGAAATGCTCAAAATAACGTCATTTTCTGAAAAAGTTTACTCCATTGCATTTTTTCGAGTGAGGTTCCGTTGTCATTAGGGTCACTAATTTCGATATTTAGTCGTACTGATGCCAATAAATCGTACCTGTGTATTGGTCATTAATTCGATTGGCATATATAGAACTACTATACGCTTTCAGATATGTCACAACTACATTTACATAGATCACAGTATTTCAGATTGTTCTTGTAAATACAACGATTTGCAACACAGCCCTTTTTACAGCTACACTTAACTAAGGCTACAGGCTTTGTGCGCGACACGGGTTCCCAAATACTGACACATTTTTTCCATCCAAAATCTGATGAATCTGGAAGGTGCTGTACGCGCTGAAGCGACTGTCTCCATATTTGGCTTTGAAGGGAAGCGCGCCTGCCATGCTGTTCTAGAGCATCCCTTATTGGTGGAATCGATTCCTGCTGACGAACGTTTTTTGTAAATAGCACTCTCCGGCATTAGTTCACAGTGTCACAAGACACGGTTCTGGAAAATAAAACAGTTTTTCATTTGATGTGATTTATAATATGTAGTTTTTAAAATTGCTACTTATTGATATATTTCAATTACCTGCTGTACGTTAAAACGACAAATTCTTCCAGGGTTTTCATTGCTTTTTCAACATCTCCAGTCTGCAGGGCTGTGAATGCTTCTGTAGCTCCAGGATACTGTCCGATTCCACGGAAGAAAGATATAGTATCGCATCCGGTAATTGCGTAAAATCCTGTTATGGACTGAGATTTTTCAGGACCTGGGAACAAAATGAATACATCTTACCAACCGTGTTCTAAAATGAGTAAAATCTAGACTATATGTGGTGAGTTATCAAGCACCCTTGTAAGTTCACGAGCAGCTAAAAATTTGACGTGCTTTCCCATGCCAAAGTGCATCCAAACTCCTTGAGGTTAGACAAGTGTTGCATACAAAAAACTGCAAGTACTAGTAGTATCGCATATCCTTGTCATAATTCTTTCACAGCCATTAGTCACAGTGTTTGATAGATGAACAAATAAGCGTGTATCCGCCTCCTCATGGTTGCATGGAGCTAGAGAGGAACAATCAGCATCGTGCGGGCTTTTAATGACATTCTCTTCCAAAGCGGCAAAAACTGTTTTTCTTGGGATGTTCAAATCGGCAATGCTGGTGGCAAGCAGGTGAAATAGTACGGTCTTGTCAGCATGCCGGAGAAACTGCTTTCTTGTGAGTTAGGAAATACATTTGCGCTGCCTTATTTGAATTGTGGTGGTTGTTGTATTGGTCTTGTTTATCATCATTAAATAAAGCTTCCTCAAATTTGACAACCATGTTTGCTGTAGTAGGGACAGTTCCCGATTACTCTTCTTCCAATTATCATCCTCCACCAAACTAACGCCACACAGGTTAAATTTTTTGAACATTCTCAAAAGACACCTATAAAAATGCAAAGGTAACAATTTCAGTTTCACTAGTATACGGTTATAACTGATGTTGCCAAACAAAACTTACCGTAAAGTCGATGCAAACTGCACCTCACGTCATTAAACTTCATTTCAAACACAAATCACACGACATTCACAGAATTAACTGTCGCAACTACTATTATATATTACTACTATAATAATATAATTTTATTATGGCTGTAAAAAAGTCGAATTATTTTGTTCACCAGCATGTACCAATTGTCACGGCCAGTCTTGTTCCAATGTTGAATCAAATACAACAGATGCGATTTTTATTATATCGATGAGGTGACAACTGATGCATCTTTCTTAGAACAATTTACAGATATCCAGCAAGAAGAAGAAATCGAAGAAAACATTACCGTTGATGTAGCATTTGAAGATTATCATAAAATTTTTCCGAAATCAACAATAATTCGTGCCACTTTAATAATTTTCAATAGCATCATTTTTTAGTTAATAAAATATTTTTTTTTTATACATTTATTTAGCGTCGGTCTATTTCCGCTACTGAGGCCTAACACCGACGCCTGTAGACGAGCTACCCCCAACCAGGAATTTTGCCGAACCTCTTCCCTTAAGAAGAGTAGGGATCTTTTACTTGCCTAACATTTAATAGACAAGGGACCGACGGCTTTACATCCCCTCCGAAGGATGGTATATCTCCTATACAACCCTCGCCTAAGGTTGTATAGCTTCCGCGCATACACTGATATACAAGCCGCTGGAAGATGTGTGAGGCGAGAACGCGGTTTCCATTGGAATGGTCACCAATCTAAGTACTAACCGCGCCTGTCGTTGCTTTACATCGCATACCGAAGTATGTACATAGTAAAGACGCACCTACGCTCGCCCCCTAATAAAATATTATTTAATAAAACTAAATCACAATATATCGTGGAGTATGCCTACCGGGGAAATCACGTTAAAAAAAAAATGCGCCAAGTACACTACCTCACAGGTGGTGCGGAAATGCGTGTATATTATGTAGAATACGACTTCTTCAACTTTTGGAATCGCGTTATCTCAAAAATGGTGATTGGTAGGAAAAAATATAACAATTTTTGTAGATAAATGGATGATCTACAACTTTTGTCTGACCCATTTTTATGATAACTCTTACCGTTTACGAGAAAAATGCAAAAACCGATATATTTTACCTTTGACAGATTTTTTAGCAGACGTAGGATCGGTGGGGGTTCTTGATGTTTTATTTGTAATAGTGTACCTAAGACCTGTACCAATATTCAGCTCTATGCGAATTATTGTACACTTGCAGTCTGCAAGTGGTGTGTGACGGCTGGCAAGAGAGCTCCTTTATGTAGGATCAGTCTTTCGGCTGGTGTTTGTTGCGATCGAAGCATTAGCGTCTTGATGGTAATATGTAATTATTATACTTAACGCGCCAGACTTGTAACTTGTAATTCAGCACTCGGCGGGGCACATAGCCCGGAGAGTAGCTGTTGGTTGCAGTCTGGTTACGTTCCTTATAGTAAAATAAAGATTTTATAGAGGAGTTTGTGACTAAAAATATTATGTTCACTATTTTTTTTGTTTACTTTGACCGGATTACTAAGAAACAATGAATACTACTGGGCTTTAAATATGACCCTAGAAATTGATGATCTGTATATTATACCATTTGGTATGTTTGATAATACATTTTTTAGAGGCAGATATAAAAAAATTTAATAAATGCATCAGCACATTCGGTAGGATTCAGAATTTTTCCATCACCCTCTATTTCGATCTGCAGGTAATTCTTTTTGGATTTGCCTAAACTGTCATTTATTATGTTCCACATGGCTGTACCTTTGTTCATCGCATTTGCTACTAACGTAATCGTTTTTATTTATGTATTTTTAACAATTTTAAATTGTTTCTTCAACTGAAAATATTTCCTACTAAGATCAGCGAAAAGTTGTGCTCTATTTTGAAAAAAAATCTGGCGACAATTATGTTAGGGCTGTTTTTGCTTGCATGTGTTTTACTATTATTATTTTTGTTAATTTTAGTTATAGGAAAACAAATCTCGAAATAGTATGGAATAGGGTCCATAAGCGAATTAAAAGCAGCATTACATTCTTGAGTGGCGCAAACCTCGTTCCAACTTGTGTTTTGTAGATAATAATTTTAATAAATATTATAAAAATGTTGGTGAAAATCTAGCACAAAATATAAAGCATTATGATCCCATATTCATTCCGGCTGTACAGATCTTCTGACATGATTTTACTAATGAATCTAAAATATAAAAATAGTTTAGTTACCTCTTCGCTATATTTTTAATTATAATATTAGAAACAAAAATATTTTCGAATCAATTTAGAATCAATTGTAACCCCAGTATATAAAAATGAGGATGAAAAATTAATGGTAAATATTATATATAAAATTTCAGCAAGATCTCGGAAAAAATTATGAAATACAAATTAATCTTGTACATACAATACAGGTTTCAAGAAAAAATCATCCAGTGATGCAATAGCAAAATTGACAATACAATCCGATACATAACAGAAAACCTTCGATATGTATTTTCCCAGACACGACGAAGGCCTTCGATATTGTTCCCCATAAGCAATTATTATTAAAATTAGAATCAATAGAATCTATAGACATAGTTGTTGATATATTTAAAACTCAATTGGATCAAAGGAAGCAGTATTGAAAATACCGCTAGTGACTATAATATAAGAAAAATATGATGTTCCTTAACGAAAGGTCCTGGGACCCATATTACTTACTGTATATATTAACGACGTCCTTACAACACCATGTGATGTTTTTTTTATATACATTTATTTAACGTCGGCCTATTTCCGCTACTGAGGCCTAACACCGACGCCTGTAGACGAGCTACCCCCAACCAGGAATTTTGCCGAACCTCTTCCCTTAAGAAGAGTAGGGATCTTTTACTTGCCTAACATTTAATAGACAAGGGACCGACGGCTTTACATCCCCTCCGAAGGATGGTATATCCCATGTGATGTTACATGGCCTATGTCCATGTTCATTTAAAAACTAGTGTTTTATGTATATTTAGCACGATCTGTATAACATTTTTGGATTCAGTTTTTGTAAGTCAAACTGTTTTCAACTAACAGAATTTTATTTGTATAACTGCTAAATCATTTCACACTGTTTTATGTACTTAGTTTTATATCTTAGGAACTCAGCCATATTCTAAACTATTATGTATTTCCGTTCTAGAAAGCATCCCAGGAAACAATTAAGTAACAATTGTCTACAAAACATTTATTTAAATCTGTTCATATTTGTGGTTATGTACAAAATAGAAATTACGAATCGTGAAGCAAAGGCTCTGCTATGGAAATAATAAAAGCTTTTATTATAGATTCCTTTTATCGATCATATGCCACTAATTTAGTTGTGAGTGCGGGAATCTACAAGGCAGGTTGTTGCGCTTAACTCAACCATTGACAGATGGCCATACTTGTACTATTTCTATATTTTTATAGCTTTCAATTTAAATAGGGATTAAGATTTGTCGTTTATTTTTTTGGTAGCATTATTTCCCAGTAAGTAAGACAAAAAGTGTATCTTATCAGTAAAACTCACCAGGAAATCATTTGCTTGCAGCCTTTGTACTGATTCAAACGTATATAATTTTTAACTGTGGACTTCAGTAATTGATATTACAATTTTTATATCCCAGTTAACAAGTGTTTAACATATAGGTAATTTCATTTATTACTCATTTAAAAATTTAATTAATCTTCAAATTTTTTCTTTGATGTAATTTCAATTATTTTTAAAATAAATTTAAATTCAAAGTCAATTCTTTTCAATTTAATAAGTAGTTAAAATACTATATGTACCACATGGTTTTAAAAATATTTTTTTTCTTCTTTTTCATTTTTTTGGCAATTTATAGTCTATGAAATTAGCTTATATATTTTGTATATACTTAGATGCTTAGATGCATATATATACTTAGATGCTTAAATTCTTGGATATTTAAATTCTTATATGTTTCTATATATTTATATGTACTTGTGTACTTATATGTTTATGCACATATATACTTATACATTTCTGTATACGTTTCTGCATAGCTTTTGCACAGCTTATCTTCCAAAAAGATCGTTAACTTTTCATAAACCACCTAGTTGGTTAATTTTCCTACGATTTTCACTCCATTTCATTAAGAGACGTAAATTGCCATTAGAATCCATTCTCGCAACAAGAGACAATTGTGGGCCTGGATTGCTGTCCCAGAACCAGTCACCTCAACAATTATCAATCTAGGATACTGGTAGAAATTTGTTATATATATATATATATATATATATATATATATATATATATATATATATATATATTAAATTTCAATTTGTCTTTCAAACCGATTTGTCTATTATTCATGTAATATATTTTGTCATTCATTTTAAACTATCTTTTTATTTCTCTTACCAACAATTTCAGTCTGACCTATAGTAGACTGGTTATTCGAGAAAAAGAGACAATTTTGCTTATTTTACTATAGATGGTGCCCAATTTAACATCAATTTTTTCTTTGTCTCCTTTTCTCCAAATAAACAGAAATCTGTCGCTTATGCTGTACATGTCAGAAAGGGTAAGTTTCTCCACTCTTACGAATGCTCTGGACCCACGGCTCTTTGCTCCGACTTAAACCAGCTAGTCGTCCGCATATGTTGCTTCAATTCTTTCTCAAAAATAAATAACAAGGGAAAGGAGGTAACAGTGAGGGTACAGTTCTAAACTTTGCAGATGATACAGCAATATTTTACTCTTTAGCATCATGGCAAAATTTTAAGAATACTGTAGAAAGTGATGTAAAATACATCAAGAAAGAGTAATAAAAGCTTACTTACCGCTAATATCATATGCATTCAACTATTATCCGCTTTTAAAAAATTTGTAATTAAAAATGAAAACGAAGAAATAGAAATCCACTCTGTAGAGAACATCGATTTAAGTTTAAGTTGGAAGTATTAAATACAGTCAATGGCACAAGGACTTAGGGGCATAGTTTATAAATTTGAGTTGCATCCCCAAATCTTACAAACAAAAGAACCTGTAAATCTATATAATAGCTTGGTTGAATTAATAATATATAGTATGGAATTGTAGGTTGGGGTGGGACTAGTTATGTTTATCTAAACCCACTAGAAACTACACAGAAAGAGATCATTAAAGTTATATTTAATTAAAATACATATCCAGTATAACAGATTTTCAATGGAACGGAGTTGTTCATTTTCATTTTACAATTTCAGATCATTATATTTCACATACTCTACTCTACTGAAATGATATGAAGAAAACAATACCTCTGATAGCTGACAAAATAATAAAGACTAAAGAACAAAACTTACACAGCTCCAAAAGTTTATGATACCCTGTCACTAGCCGTAAGAAACATACCAAATATATCTAATATTAAAACAGCGGTATTGGACATGGACCTAGTTTTATTTAATATGGCTTTAACAAACATTTCTAATATATTTAATGTCTCAGAATGTTTAAAATACGCTTTCACGTCATTGTTCCCATTTTAGATGTGCCAATTACCGAGAGCTAGTATATACGATTTATTTGCATTCAGTTCAGGACCCTTTTTCGTAAAAAATGTCGACAATGGTTATTATTTTTTAATTCCTGGCAGCCGTGAAAATAGATTGTTACATCATCTGCATATGCAGAACAACTGTGTTTACTGTTGTCCAATTGTGAAGTCTGTTAGCCTTAAAAAATATTCATTCCCCAAGCTGAATATAATTGTTAAGGGATATCCCTGTCGTACAGACCAACCTATTTTAAATTAATCAGTCTATTATTTATTAATCAGCATTTTCGATTATGCGTTATCATAGAGATTTCTAACGTATGTAATAATTTTAGTAGGAAGGCCAAAGGTTGATTCATGATATATAAAAAATAACTAATTACAGCAAGTACTCAAACAGGACCTCTTCTTGAGCTAAACAACCTAACCTAATCGATCATAAAAACTTCTACTGGCATAACAACATATTAAGAGTAATTTGTTGGAAGGAATTTACAATTTTCTACAGCAACTCCTCGAGATTATCACTTCCTTTCTTCTGGAAGCCATACATTTGAGACTTTACATATCCCATTAAAAGATGTTATTTGGAGCCATATCAGGATATCTAGTTGACCATAAGATCGCTCCATGTCTACTCAAGAAACAATCTGGAAATACAATGTTCAGGAAATCCTGAATTGCGACAGAATCATGAGAACCATAACCATTTTGTTGAAATCAGATCTGATTAAATCTTTCCACTGTTCGCTGTCTAATATAGCCCCCAGCATACATTTAATTTCTATAGGTTATGGTACTGTTTTTGGGGCTCTTCAACCTTTGCAGTAAGCGTTTTTAAGGTGCAAATAAATCTATCCGTAATATAGCAGGAGCAGGAGGAGCATCTTCAAGATTTAAGACAAGTCTTATAAAAGGAGCACGGTTAAAGTTCAATCCAAAAAAATGTGTGCTCTCAAAAATATTTGGGACATATTGTACCTTGGCAAGGGGTAACTACAGACCCGGAGGAAATTGTCGCTGTTCAGACTTAGAGATAAACAAGAACTACGATTTTTTTTAGGCCTGGCAACCTACTATAGGCGATTAGTAAAAAATTTCGCCAACATCGTAAAATTTTTACATCAATTAACTAAAAAGGAGAGGCCCTGTATTTGGACCGAGCGATGCGATGAAGCATTTCAGAAACCTAAAAGGCGAATACTGGTTTACCCTATGCCATGTGAAATCTTCATACTCGATACAGACGTAAGAAATATATCCATCGGCGCAGTACTGTCACAGAAAATAGACGACCAAGAGAAAGTCGTAGCTTACTTGAGTAAAGTATTATCAGAGAGTGAAAGAAACTACTGTGTCATCAGACGAGAGCTTTTGGCAATAGTGACGCAGCCCTGAAATAGTTATTGCAATTTAAAAACCCCGAAGGACAGCTAGCGAGATGGATAGAAAAACTCCAGAGTTACGATTTCGAAATAATTCACCGTAAAGGAACAACACATGGGAATGGCGATGCGCTATCTCGACGACCAAGTAGCTCAGACTATAAACACTGTGTGAGGATTGAAGAGAAACAGTGAATAGTAGCTATTCAAGGAGTTCACCGTGAAACCCTTTGAAGGATGGGGCCTTCTGAAACTGAATATAATGGTATGTCACCAATTTTCATCTGGAAAGAACATTTAGAACGGCCACAGGGGACGGAGATAACGGACCAAGGCGAAATTTTAAAAAGTTACTAGGCTCAATGGAATTTACTGCATGTAGAAAACGAAATACTCATGAGGAAATGGGAACTCGTGAATGGTAATTCTCATGTAATTCAGATAATTGTGCCTCGAAGGTGTTAGAGGTCTTACAAGAAATTCATGATGGAGTCTCTGGACGGCATATAGGAGAAGTCGTTATCAAAAGTCAGAGAAAAATTCTATTGGATTCATATGGGCGATGACGTGGAGGACTGGTGCCGTCGATGCACACTCCAATCAAAGGACCACAGGTGAAGAATAGAAGCAAAATGCATCGGTACAAAGTAGGAATTCTGTTTGAAAGGATAGCAGCAGGTATTGAAGGACCGTTTCCGATGACAGACAATGGGAACAAATACGTGCTTGTATTAATGAATTACTTCAGTAAGTGACCTGAGGTATATGCAATACCGAATCAAGAAACTGTCGTGAAGCAAATTGTAATGAATTGGGTCAGTCGCTTTGGTGTTCCAAATGAACTTGATTCCGATCAAGGGCGTAACTTTGAGTCATAAATTTTCCAAAGAGTGCATAAATTGTTAGGAATACGGAAAACCAGAAAGATGCTACTTCACCCTCAGTCCGATGGCATGGTCGAATGATTTAATAGAACTTTGAATTAGCACCTCGGATTCTCTTTGAGATATTATTCTGCCCAGTGAATTAAAGTTTGGATCTCCAGTAGATAATAATAGTTCAGTAGAGGACTATCTGTCCGATCTTCGCAAGAAGTTATCTAATATTTAGAAGATAACCAGGAATAATATAAAGGTGTGAGCGATCGTATGAAAACAAGATATGATCTGAGAGCTAATGGCGCTGTATTTCAAGGAGGTGATACAGTATGGATATAGAATATTTGACGCAAAAAGAGAAAGTCACCAAAACTCCAAAGACACTAGGAAGGCTCTTACCGAGTGGTTACTGGAATAAATAATGTAGTTTATAGAATTCAGCGACAACAACGAGGAAAGTGAAAAAAAAAATGAAAATTGTGCATATTGACCGATTGTCCTCATACAGTAGTACTAATGAAGGCATGTTTGCTATTCCAGACCACGTCAACGGGACGACATCTATTGATTTTATTTATACCACCTATGCGTAGTTATGTTGTCAAAAAAAGAAGAAGTAACACTGGTGACATAATGATAAATATTTTTATGATTGATGTAAAAACTGAGACTAAATAGTAATTGTTACAGTAAATAGAAATATTGAAGAAAGTTATTTATTGAAAAAAGGCATTAAAATAAGTCATAGAGTATTTTTAAATCCCCGAACCCCTAGCTCGTAACTCTATAGTTTTCATTTTATTACTCTATATTTATTTACTCTTATTTTGTCATTTTGTCTTAATATCAAGTATTTTAAGTTTCAAATTCTTATTTTGCAAGTTTTTGTGTCACTTGAAAGAGGCCGATTCCGTTGTGTAACTTTTGGTTATACAGTCAATAGATATCTTATTATTATCCATTTTATAAGGCTCTAACTGGTATGGCCTTGTCTCCTTTCTCAGACAAGTCTATATCTCCTAGACTTAAGCCGTTAAAAACAAAAAAAAACATTAGATTAATAATTTATTCTGTTACAAAAATATACTTCTATAAACTTCACTTACTCAAAATAAAATAAATTTAAATTATCTACCTACCTTGGTAGGCGAGCAAGAAGCACCCCTAAAATGAGCCCATAGTGAACATGGCAGTCCTAATGGCTGAATCTAGTTTTTTCTTATGTTTTCGAGGTCACTTTATTGGACTATTATCCATAAATTCTAACATGTACACTGTACAGAGCTGCCGCCGTCCATATATTTAAATCTTATAATAGTATAGAATAATGCCTTTAAAATTTGAATTACGGGGACAAAGTGCGGTGTGTTCTAAAGAATAATACAACTTTACATACAAATAACAACAAATCCATCTTCGATTTTATCTTTATAAAATTGATTATTAGCAGCAGATGTTGCTTTATTTAATTTAAATTTAATTCCTTAGCCAGCTATCCATATCTAAACCGAGCTATTGTTATTTAAAGCTTGGTTGTATTATAATATATAGAGCACATTTAAAATAGTCTCGGTACATATGTAAATGTCAGGGCGTATCTCTAAATCAAGATCAGTTCAAGGCATAATTATATAATAATAGAACCATCAGAGATAACGCCATTGTTTAAGCTGGTATCAGAACACATTCACAAAGGTTGGCAATCTGTTTCCGAAACAAATGAATACAAGGCGTAAGACAAGCTTAATTAAACCATATATCACTATCAAGTATTTCCTCTTCTAAGTTTTGGATTACCTTGTTAGCTGGATTCGGATTAATCATTCCGGATTTTTAATTCATTTTGCTACGCTTGAAACAAATCTCCCTGAGATTTATGGTCTTGTTCCACTAAATCTATTTCTAAATTCACGAAAATTTTAGGAATTCCAACAAAATCGCGTTTAATTACTATAAATTGTCTCATTTTATTTTCTGGTTAATTAAGATACACCGACTTCATTTATTTTATTTTAGTTCGTTTAAAACTCTCGGTTGGTAAACAGTAGTTTTGATAATAAAAACTAAATTCAGTAAGTCATTATAGCAGTAAAATGCAGTTGATTGTGATTTGTTAATTTGTTGCTGTAATGGTCATACTAAGAAAATGAAAATATAATAAAAAATTGAAAGTTAAGTCAAGTGTGAAGTGCTAACATTTGAACTAGATTTCGTCAAAAACATCTAAGTTATTGGGTTTTGTACCCATGGCCAGTATGTTTAGTTTATTTTTATTAATTTTTAGCCAATTTACATTGGATAGCCAAGTCAAATACAAAATAAAAATAAAAAAATTCAGAATCTTCGGTATATTTATAAAGACATGCATACATATAATACATCAAATATATTTTAAAAATCCCTGGCGAACAGGAAGACTCACCTAAGCAGTATAACGGTGCTTGTGTTGTGGCGACTTTCTTATTTCGTTTAGGGAGTTTTAACTAATGCAGTCAAGTCCAGAAAATTATTTAATTATATCAATACAGCAAAAGAAAAATAATAAATAAAGTATAGGAGTAATAAAACTATTTAAAATCGCAAGAAATAATAAAGGAAGTATCAAGGACAGAAGCGTATACGTAAGAACTAATACTCTCTAAAATAATATTAAAATGCTTTGGTAAGTATGTTGCGATTTTATGTAACGAAACTTATATTTAGTTTATACTTATTTAGCTGTGTTATTTGTTTATATCAGGTGTTAACTGATTGTATATTTTAGGAGCGAAAAAGGAGACATATATCTGTATATGAGTTTTCCTAAATATAGGTATTTTAACTGACAAATTCTCAACAAACCTAGTTTCCTTAGAACCTAATGAAATATTATAACTTGTTTTATTTGAAAACATAGACATAAGACATTGATAAGTGTAGATACATCTTATGTTAAATAGGACCGCTTTATGTAAAAGTTCAGTTGTATATAATTTCTTTTTTTAAATATTATTTAATGTAATCTCAAATGCTGATCCACTATAACACCAATATTTTACCTATTTTCTCTATCGTTGGACATGTATTGCATTGCGTTATATTTGAACAAGTCGTATTATGTGTTTTCAGTGTTCGTTCTATTGATTGGTTTTTTGTAGTAAAGTAAAAGTTATATATTACTTTTTACGTTTTCTCAGCATCATGGAATACTTCATTCCAGATATGACCTGTGTATATAATGACATCAGCGTAGGAGGTATGATGACCTTGAAAGCTTTTATTCGATTAATGTTACTGTGTTACTGATATATATATATATATATATGGTGTTATTATACATGATTTGCAGGAAACAACTACTCAGCGGGCAAATACCCCGACCTGCATTGAATTATACCTTACAAATCATGAAAAATTGGTAGCCAATGTCATTTGTCAACTCCCTGACCAGACATAGATCGGTTTCGAACTTATTAGTTCTCATCAGTATGCCATAGGTCATGGAGCAGACAAATGACAGTGGCCAACCTGCTAGTCTTATACAGACTAATGTAAATGGTGTAGTGGTGAGAGGTAAACGAATCCTCTCATGTGGTCTAATGCTACTATACACCAGACATCATGGATGTCTCCATGGTGCATAGCGACTTGCCATTTTGCAAGTACCGAGAGCGGTGACCTTCAGCCCTTGGTGGACTTAACCCATATACTGTTATTATACATGATTTGCAGGAAACAACTACTCAGCGGGCAAATACCCCGACCTGCATTGAATTATACCTTACAAATCATGAAAAATTGGTAGCCAATGTCATTTGTCAACTCCCTGACCAGACATAGACCGGTTTCGAACTTATTAGTTCTCATCAGTATGCCATAGGTCATGGAGCAGACAAATGACAGTGGCCAACCTGCTAGTCTTATACAGACTAATGTAAATGGTGTAGTGGTGAGAGGTAAGTGAATCCTCTCATGTGGTCTAATGCTACTATACACCAGACATCATGGATCTCTCCATGGTGCATAGCGACTTGCCATTTTGCAAGTACCGAGAGCGGTGACCTTCAGCCCTTGGTATATATATATATATATATATATGTTATATAGTATTTGAGCCACCGTATACAAAGCGATACGTGACTTTTGCTTCATTTCAAATTATCCCAGAGTGTCATATTTCAGCTACGTGCGGATAATGAATTCCCTCTTATCGTTATCACTCATAAAGTATCATATTACATTCATATTACATTTTAGCTTCTCACAATCATGCTGACTATTGTATTTGCTTTCCTTTGTTCAACATTTTGTTAACGATGCTTTTAGAATATTATAAATATACCACAAAGCACTTCTGTAACCAGTTCTGATACTCATGTCTAATTAAACACATATATTTTAACTTACTATTTTATTCAAAGAGTCAACGTTGACTCTTAATAATTTAAATAAAGTTTTTAAAAAGTCTTTTATGAAACCCGTGATATAAAATTGGCGCAGTCGGTAGGATCCGTGAACACCAACAGAACAAGAAGCCTAACCAATAGTGACCCACAAGAACAAGGACAAACATCCAGACGAGGTGCCTAACTAGTGCAAGTTACCATTGGAACAAGGAGACCTTCATAACTGGTGGTGGCGGATTCCAATCCCTTAACGGACGAAGAATCTACTCCATGAAGAAATTCACGTAAGTGCATTCAAAGAATCATCTCGCATTTTATAATTGTGTTGAACATTTTATTTTTAACATAAGGTGTATTATACTGCTAATGCACAGCTATTAACAATTAAAACTATTTCTATTATCCATTCCCCATTTATCTTATTACAATTACAAGTGAATTAAATACTAAGTACAAATAATCTAATCGGAGCATTATACTGCTAATGCTCGACTGGCAACATAAGATTGACAAAAGTTTCGCGCATTATACTGTTAATGCCGCATTTGTATAACAAAATATAACTTTCATTATCTGCTCCCTCTGTTAGTACGACACTTTGCGTAAAAATACTTTAATTTTAATTTTATTCCATTTAACATTTATTACTTTAATTTCGATACATTCCAAAACTTGAGCAATATGACAGATAATCAAACAGCCACGCCTCGCGCAGTCACACCAGAAATTGAGCCCTACAAATTAAGTGAAATTTTTTCAATAATTCCAGAATTTGATGGCAATCCCATCAACTTGCAAACGTTTTTGAACTCGTGTTTTCACGCACAAAATATGGCTATTAATGAACAAAAAATTTTATTGACAATTCATATAAAAAATAAACTACGCGGCAGAGCTGCCGAGTTAATTAACTCCCGTAATCCTAATACATTTGCGGAAATTAAGTCGCTATTAGAAGCCCATTTTGGTGACTCTCGTGACCTGACGGCTCTCATCCAAGACCTACAGCGAATTCATCAAATAGCAAACGAGTCCGCTTTAACCTTTGTCACGCGTCTGCAAACACACAATGCAAAAATGCACGCGGCAGTGCAAAAACAAAATTTAACGCCAGATCAAAAGAAATCACAAACTGACTTGATAGAAACAATGACTTTGACTACCCTACTAACAGGCCTAGAACCAAAATTAGGCCAAATCATACGCGCTGGAAATCCATCAAATATGTTACAAGCCATCGCTCGAATTAGACGAGAATTGCAACTTTCATACTTCGAAAGTCAGAAATTTTCTAAAAGTAACCATATTAAAAATACACTGCCCCAACAAAAACGTCAAATTCCAAATATTCAACAAAAATTCTGTTCATTTTGTAAGAGAAATGGACATACTATCAGTGAATGCCGCACAAGGCAAAACCAACAATTTTTGTCCCCTAATTCTATACCTAACGCTTACTCCAATCAAGCGCAATTTCCCAGGCAAAATTTTCAAAACACACCCAATCAAATTAATTACAGACCACAAAACTTCCAACAACCAGGTAGCTCACAACAAAATAGACCCTCTGTAATTAGGCCCAATCCTAATTTTCAACAAAGATTCCCAAGCAACCAACAAAATTTAAATCTCAACCGTCAAAACCCACAGAGGACACACCACGTCAATTTTGACAACCACTATGATCCTCAAAACTACGAATGCAATGAGTATGACAATTTTAACCAACAATCCGATTACTTTCAAAATTACGAAACTAATTACAATGACCAATATTTGCCACAAGAGAACTACATCGATAATTCTCAAAACTTACAAGGTGATTATTCTGATAATTGGCAAAACCAATATGGGAATTATACTGCTAATTCCCAGACACAACAAGAGGATTATACTGCTAATCCTCCGGATTTTTGCTTAGGCCCGGAGTATCCCGCGGATACTCCAACACGGGAAATAGATCAAATATCGAACCAGATCCAGACAATGAATCTAAAAGACAGTTTCAACCCATGCCTGAATTTCCCAGAGCACAACTTCATGTAAATATTCTTTCGCGTGCATTGCTAACTGTAAATTCAAAAAATCTTTATTACATGAATGATATAACAGGTAAATTTAAAATTTTGCTAGACACAGGTGCAGGTATTTCAGTTTTTAAACCTAAAACAGCTGAAAACTACAGATGTAGATCCCCTGAAAACGTGATTATCCAAGGAATAACGAATGAAAAGATTAACATCAATGAATCTGTTCTCATACCATTTACCACAGGTGATCCTCACAAAGTTTATATTCACAACCTGGATATAGACTTTGACGGACTTTTAGGCTCGGATTTTTTCGAACATTACAAATGCAAAATAGATTTTGAGAAAAAACAGTTAGTCACGAATTTTAAAACTGTACCAATATTTAAAGTTACCGATATTTTTCCATCGCAACCAGCCGTAACGCGAAGCTTAAGCACCACTAAAAATAGAAACTTAATTTCCATTGAACCACGCACGGAAAAAATCTACAAATTAAAATGCGATCTACAAAATACTGAGGCTATACTAGTAGCCCAAGAAAATGAAAAGGTACGCCTACCGAATGCTATCGTCAAAATAGATAACAACGGTGAATTCTTGACGACAGTAATAAACCCAAATGCGATCCCGAAAATAATAAATTTTTCAAACATCAAACTCGAACCCGTCCAAAAATTTAAGTCAATTTTTAATTTAAATACACAAAATTTCGACTCACACATACAGACCGACAGATCATCAGAAATTATGAATCAGTTACGCTTGGAACATCTAAACGAAGAAGAGGCTGAATTAGTAACGCAGCTTTGTTTAGACTTTCAAGACATATTCTATTTAGAAGGAGACAATCTTACTTTTACAAACGAAATTAAACACCCCATTGACACAAACGATTCCCGACCGATCTTCACGAAATCTTATCGCTATCCCCAAGTCCATAAAGAGGAAGTTAAGACCCAAGTTTCCAAAATGTTAAGTCAAGGTATTATCCGCCATTCAATTTCACCCTGGTCCTCCCCAGTTTGGGTTGTGCCCAAGAAACTAGACGCTTCTGGTAAACAGAAATGGCGCGTCGTAGTCGATTATCGGAAACTTAACGAAGTCACAATAGATCTGATCTGATCTTCTTGATCAACTAGGAAAATGTCAATATTTTACAACCTTAGACTTGGCTTCTGGGTTTCACCAGATAGAAATCAATCCCGAAGATGTCCAAAAGACTGCCTTTACTGTAGAGAATGGCCACTACGAATTTGTTCGCATGCCATTCGGTCTTAAGAACGCCCCGTCCACATTCCAAAGAGTTATGGACAACATCCTATTAGGAATTCAGAACGAAAGATGTCTTGTCTACATGGACGACATCATAATTTACTCACCCACTATTTATGAACATGTATCTCGTCTAACGGAAGTATTTAAACGCCTTCGAAAAGCTAACCTTAAAATACAGCCTGACAAATGTGAGTTTCTTAGGAAAGAAGTTGCTTACCTAGGACACCTCATTACCAAAGATGGTGTTAAACCTAATCCATCGAAAGTCGAAGCCATTCTCAATTTCCCACAACCTAAGAACCAAAAAGATATTAAATCATTTTTGGGACTTGCTGGTTACTACCGAAGATTTATCCCAAACTTTTCAAAGGTATCCAAACCACTGACTAAACTACTTCAAAAGGACATACCATTTAACTTCAATAATGACTGTCAAAACGCTTTTTCCGACTTGAAACAAACGCTTACTACGTCACCCATACTAATTTACCCAAATTTTGACGAGCCTTTCATATTAACCACAGATGCAAGCGCATTCGCAATCGGTTCTGTACTCTCGCAGGGACCTATTGGCAAAGATTTACTTATCGCTTATGCCTCCCGAGTTTTATGCAATGCCGAGACCAAGTATTCCACGATAGAAAGAGAGCTTTTAGCTATCGTGTGGTCAGTAAAGCATTTTAGACCGTATCTGTTTGGCAGAAAATTCAAATTAATAACCGATCATAGACCACTTACATGGCTATTCTCTATAAAAGACCCGGGTAGCAGGTTAGCCCGTTGGCGCCTCAAACTTGAGGAGTATGACTACGAAGTCATATACAAACCTGGCAAAATAAACAAAAACGCTGACGCTTTGTCCAGGATCAAAATAAACCATTTTAACGATTGTTCCCAATTCTATTCTAAAATTTTAGCAGCTAACGAAGACACAGACGATGACGAAAGCCTAAACGACGACAGCGAAATAACTAACGAACATATTGCCCAGGAATTCGACACATTTTCTAAATTATATAAAACAAAGTCCTTAATAGACTACTCGAAAATCCAAATTACAAACAGACAATTATTGGACCGGGAAAATAAAAATATAATCACATTCTTCCAACAAAATAACCTAACAGACCTTCATCACCAAATTATCGAGGACATTTTTGAGGAAAATCCTGAATTCTACAATAATACTATTAATATCGTTTCTAGTAAGTCGACCCGACATAGAAATTATTATATCATCGCTATACCTTTTGACCCCGAATCCGTAGTAGAACACTTATTTTTAACGCTATATAAAAATCAAAATAAACTAGATCTTTCCAAGACCTACTATGTTGAAAACAATTTGGACCTCCCAATACTGGAAATTCTCTCATTCATTTTCGCAGAAAAAGATCTGAAATTAATAATTTGCCAAAATCTAGTACGGACACCTGACGAAGACGAAATACCGATTATTCTCGACCAACACCATACCGGTAAAAACAACTTACACCGCGGAATAAATGAGACGATGCGTAGAGTCAAAAATAAATATAATTGGCAAGGATTATCTAAAGATGTAGAAAATTTTGTAAAAAATTGTGAGACATGCCAAAAAAGTAAAATTTGTCGAAAAAATTTAAGTAGCCCACTAGTAATTACGGAAACACCGAAAACACCGTTTGAAAGAATCAACATCGACTTATTTGAATTCCCTACGCGCAACTATGCTTTAACTGTTCGTGACGAATTGACTAAATTCACACAAGCTTACGCAGTTCCCGATAAATCCGCTAAATCTGTAGTAAACACCTTACTACTTTACTTTCAACATTATGGTACTCCGCTAAGAATACACTGCGACTACGGAGGAGAATTTGATAATAACTTATTAAGAGACCTATGCAAACTGTACGACATAAAACTAACCTTTTCAAGTGTAGGACACCCCCAGTCAAATGGTTCAATTGAACGATTTCACGCGACCCTAGCTGAAATGATAAGAGCCAACAAAACTGAAAACCCGAATGAACACCCATTTACCATTTTGCCATATGCGGTAATCTGTTATAATAACTCTGTAAATAAAACTCATGGATTTACCCCATACGAATTAGTTTTTGGCCATACATCTGTTCGCCCACCAGAAACCTTGTATAACCAAAAAGAATTAATCACTAAATATGTCAGAGATTTAAATAACCGTATATCCCATTATTATAAGATAGCTAGAAACCGAACTGAGACTCAAAAACAAAAGGCCAAAGTTAGATTTGACAAAAACATCCCTGAAAATCGCCCCACGTATAACGTTGGTGACAAAGTTTACGTAAAAGAGTCACAGATAAAGAATAAACTTCAAAATAAATTCAACGGCCCATTCGAAATCACAGAAATTCTTAATAATTCAGCAGTCTTACTTAACCCCGAAACCAATCAAACTAGTAAAGTAAATTTCGACAGGATGAAACCGTATTTTGAAAGTTAACCTTGTTTCAGGTTACTCCTGCTGTTCGGATCAGCAACACTAGTGGTTTCCCAATACAAAATTACCCCCATAAACAACACCATAGGAATCTATTACCACGAAAAAACTGACGTAATATTAACTAATGACAAATGGACATTACTAATTCACAAAAACGTATCTTCCCTAAAGGCAACATTCGAAAAGAACGAACAAATTCTAAACACAATTCTAAACACCCTCGACCCTGCCTACCAAAACATGGTGACCTTTAAAAGCGAAGTCAAAACCCATCTTAGTCTTCTAGCTCAAATATCTAAAACCATACAATCTAAATTTGAAGAAGTCTTCTTAGATACCAAAAGATACAAGCGTGGAATCCTCAACGGTATCGGCACAGTTTTTAAATCAATCACCGGGAACTTAGATGCCGAGGATGGCGAATACTACTCTAATTGCATTAATAAACTAAACAACGATGAACATCAACTAGAAAATTTAATTAAAAATCAAATTTCGGTTACGACATCCGTCATAAATAACTTTAATTCAACAATCCAAAAATTACAGATCGACGAGGAAACGTTTAACAAAAATATTAAAGAAATCGAAACATCTATTTTAGGTGCATCACGCGAGCTTCAAATTGTCGAGACGAAATTAAAATTCTTAGAAATTTGTGAACAATTGATGGCAAGTTACTTATATATTGAAGACACTCTAAATGATATTCTAAATTCAATAACGTTTGCACGATTAAAAATTATTCACACATCAATCATTACTCCATCGGACTTAGTCTCATCCTTACAAGAAATTTCACAGAATTTGCAGAAGAACAATTTGCCGCTTCAAATAAAACTATCAAAAGTTGCTCAATACTTGGATATTATTGAACTCCAAGCTTTTCAAACCGATTCAAGTTTAATTTTCGTATTAAAAATACCTCTAGTAGACCCACAAACATACACAACTTATCAATTATATCCTATCCCCATCCTGGATAATAGAACTGGTTTACATCACATTTTATCTGTATCTCAAAAATTTATCGCGAGGGACGATGATTCCTTAATGTATTTACCCATTCCGGATTTAGACGAATGCAAACAGCTTTACATGGGAACCAAACTGTGCTCCAACTTGTTCGCCTACCCGATAGACAATAATGCTATCTGTGAAGCAAGACTTTTCAAAAATCTTAAGCACCTGCCCGAAAATTGTCAAACCTCCTTCATATTCAGTCAAGGCTATAACGTTCAAAAACTTCAGGAAAACACATGGCTAGTCATCAACGCAGAACCGTTACATGTCACTATTAATTGTCCGCAGAAAAATTCAATAACAGAAATTATCACAAAAAACTCTGTCATAAAACTACAACCCAGTTGCTACGCCTTCGTTGGCATAACCAAAATTCAAGCAAGTTCCAATGAAATATCGGACATTAAGGACAACTCACATCCAATTCAAATTTCATATGAGTGCTGCAACCAACTCCCAGATAAAATACAACTGCCAAACTTGAAACCATTAAAGTTAAACAATTTGAACACCGAAGATCTCGAAATTGCAAAACATAAATTAGACCAATATTCCAAGGACCTAGACGACCTCATCAACGAACCCTACGTAACCAAACACATCTCATGGTTCACGTATTTTACTATAACCCTAATTGTTACCCTAGTCTTGTTCTACCTATTCTGTAAGTGCAGAAGAAGAAGCCGAAAGTTAGCCCTGGTTCGCCCATCTCACGGACCACCTCCGTCTCCATCGATGCCAACTAGAACCTTCAAAAGATTAACTAGCATTCTACCCCCAAGGAGAAGACCCAACATTCATCAAGAAACAGAAGAAGAAGAAGAAGTCGAACTTACCTAAATTTTTATCAATGTTTTCCAAATTAATCATTTTACCAAACCCTCTTTGAGATGTTAACCACGCTTATATTACTTTAATTTCATATTTCATAATCTTATATTTTATACGGTCTTATATTTTGTTTTATATTAATTATATAATTGTAATTACAAACTTTACAACTTTCAATATTTCAATATTATTATCTCGCTTTTCATATTTGTAAAAGTTGCTGCATAACCATCAACTTTTTTAATAAGGGGGAAGTTGTTATATAGTATTTGAGCCACCGTATACAAAGCGATACGTGACTTTTGCTTCATTTCAAATTATCCCAGAGTGTCATATTTCAGCTACGTGCGGATAATGAATTCCCTCTTATCGTTATCACTCATAAAGTATCATATTACATTCATATTACATTTTAGCTTCTCACAATCATGCTGACTATTGTATTTGCTTTCCTTTGTTCAACATTTTGTTAACGATGCTTTTAGAATATTATAAATATACCACAAAGCACTTCTGTAACCAGTTCTGATACTCATGTCTAATTAAACACATATATTTTAACTTACTATTTTATTCAAAGAGTCAACGTTGACTCTTAATAATTTAAATAAAGTTTTTAAAAAGTCTTTTATGAAACCCGTGATATAAAATATATACAACCGTGACTCATGGAGGAGTCGACCATCGACGCGAGAGAGCACCCGGAAGTACAATAACACTTCATTTAACACCCGCGAAAACCTAAAAAACAACATATATATATATATATATATATATATATATATATATATGAGAAGTAGTATTGGGCCCAACACCGTTTCCTGTGGTATACCAACGCAACGGTCACTTCCCTAGGCTCACTTATGCAATTATCTATTTTCACTCGTTGCATTCTGTATGATAAGTAATATCGCAAGATACTTAAAGCTGGTCCTGGTGTGTCGAATGCCTTGGCCAAATCAACAAAAATGGCTGAACATTTTCTTGACTTGTCCACATCACTTACAGCTATTCTGAGGAAGTCTATAACAGAATTTTAAGTATTAGAATTGTTTATTGTTGTTTTAAAGCCAAACTGTCTTTTCGTTATGCAAATCAGTAAAGCAATTCTTTCTATTTTGTACAGTTTTATGTACAAGTGCCATCCTATAATATCTGGACGATCCCACGCATTTTCCAGGCAATGACACAACAACCACAACCCTTGACGTAGTGGCCAATAAGGGCGTGAGGAACTCTACGGCCCCCATGGCTCTGGTGGAACTCACGTTCAACCACAATCCCATTGTTCTCGAGTTGAACGGTATATCAAGGGAGGACATAACACGAAAAGTTACATCCTATAGAGACGCTGACTGGCATCTCTATAAAACACACATCAATACATACCTAACACTCAACAACAAAATCAATACACCCGCCGATTTGGAAAATACTGTTGAGGAGTTTACACGATTGCTGCAGGATGCCAAGCAGATTGTTGCCACCACAATCACCATAAACCCGAACAGAGACCGCCTCGACGAGGCGGTCTTACGAGACATACATGAAAAGAACAGACTGAAACGGCTTTGGCAGCGAAATCGCGATGTCAATACTAAGGCCGAGATGATCAGATTGCAAAGGCAAATCCAACCTCTATCAACACTGTTAAGAACCAGAAATGGGGGGACAAGCTGGCAGCGCTAAATCCTCAGGACAACTCGTTGTGGAAGCTGGCGAGGGCCCTGAAAAATACGCGGGAGGTTATACCCGCCCTGACACGCGCGAACGGACAGACGTCGTTGACAGACGCGCAAAAAGCGAGCGACTTAGCTGACCATTTTCAGACCATACACAACGCCAATATGCCGAATAATCCCGAACACGACCACATCGAAAACGACGTAGACGAACTAATTGGTCATGACATACAGTTGACGCAACGAGAATTTCTAAAAGTCATGACCAAGCCCTCGGAAATAGCAGAAATTGTCAAAAACTTACCTAACAATAAAGCCCCGGGGAAAGACTGCATCGAGTACAAGCTGCTCAAATATCTCCCGAGGAAAGGTATTGTGCAATTGACGTATATCGTTAACGCGATTCTGCGGCTACAGCATTGGTCCAGTCAGTGGAAATGCGCCGTGGTCATTCCCATCCTGAAGCCGAAAAAGAACGCGAAGTTCGCCGGCAGTTACAGGCCCATCTCGTTGTTGTCGGCGATCTCCAAGTTGTTGGAGAAGGTCATCTTGATCAGGCTCGATACTGTTCAAGAGGAGCTCCACATCGACGATGAGTCCCAGTTCGGCTTCAGGAAGGGCAGGAGCACGGTACAACAGGTCGTTAGGATAGTTAACGACGTCAAAGTGCAATATAACCTCGGGAAGAACACCACCATGGTGCTCCTTGATATTGGGAAGGCGTTCGACACCGTCTGGATCCCGGGACTACTCTACAAGCTCCATGACTACAACTTCCCGACTCACCTCATAAAACTTATCCACTCATTTCTGACGGGCAGAACCCTGCAAGTTCAAGTGAATAATAAACTTTCAACACGGCGGGACATTCGTGCGGGAGTCCCGCAAGGATCATGCCTGTCACCGAAATTGTACAACTTATACGTTTCCGATTTTCCAGAGTTTCCGAATACGAAGCTGGCCAAGTACGCCAATGACACAGCCATGTACGCGCATTCGCACAACGCACAAGTAGCGAACATGCTGCTGAAGGCGCATATGGCTCATGCCACGACTTATTACGACCGGTGGAAGATTCGGGTCAACGCTGAGAAGTCGGAGGCAATAGTCTTCACGCGTCGCTTTACTGAAAATAAAATTATCACTTCTATTCCGATCCGGGGAAACAAAATTCCAACCAAAGGATGCGTGAAGTACTTGGGGGTCAGACTAGGCCAACGACTGACGTTCAACACACATATCAATGAGACAATACGTACGGTCTACTCCCTGTCCAGGCGTCTGTATCCGCTCATGGTTAGGGGTAGCAGACTTAACAGACAGAATAAAAAACTGTTGTACACGATGGTGGTCAGGCTGTCCATCACATACGCGGCGCCGGTGTGGTGCAGCATACCGGCCACGACAATGAAAAAGCTAAAAGTGCTTGAGCAAAAATTCATGCGCCTCATATCAAATTTAGGAAGATACACCTCCCTCAGAGACTTATACGCACTCTGTAATGACATAACTCCGATAGCGGACTACGTCCAGCATATCTCTCAAAACTTCTACTCGTTCAAGCTGGGCGAAAGTCCGCTAACACATAACGCAAATTAGACAGCACAATGCCCCATTTCGGATCAAACATCCCTTACCGTACCAGACGTTACCGATTCTCCGGCAACCACTATAGCCAAGTTTCAACAACTATACCTTTCTCTAATCCTATCTACCTTTCGCTAGTATTTCATACCTTTTAATTATCCTTAAATCTTTCCTGTCTCCCTCTTCCTTTCTGTTTGTGTATTTTTGTCGCGTTTGTTAGTTTTTCTTCATTTCTTTTTGTACATTTTTGTTTCTAAATTCGCTTCACACCTTTTAAAAAATTGAAACCTTTTCGAAATCAAAATTTTTTAAAATCAAAGTTTAGGCCAGCCCTGCATTGAAATACCTCGCGGAAGGCACCTTGTTCGAGTTGTGGTGCCTGCGTCCAGATATCAAATTTAATAGTTTTTTGTGCGCCAGTGTTTTTAAAAAATTAGTGTAGTTTATAAGTTTTGTTGAGCTTGATTTCAAGCATTTTTGTTAATTTTATGACCTATTTTTATTTTATATTTAAAAAAGAGGCCAGGGTTTAGTTTTGTTGAATTGTTGTTTTCGCTGACCCAGGTCTGTTCCGCTCGATCCTGCAATCCGTCACCGCGTTAATGCGGTGGTTGCACGATCGGTTCCGGAGCAGGTCCTGGTGAGGCAACTATTGTAGCGCTATTATTAATAAATTCTTTTTGAATTGAATTGATGTACAAGTGTAACAAGCAATTTTTTCCACTGTATGGGAAAGTTACCATTCTTATAAGTTAAATTAATAATGTGCACCAGTGGTTTCACGATGTGTTTATGCACATATACAAGTCACTCATATTGTCCAATTTTTATTACTGTGATTATGTATGTGGTCTTTGTCTTGATCAATTTGATAAAAATTGAATTCAACAAGTTAAGAATATATGTATGTCGTTGCACTATAGTTGAATTAAGAAAATCTGATATTTTTCATAAGATTAATGAATGTAGATAGCTCAATATGAATAATCGAAGAATTCGTCATCTAAGTAATTTTGTGCATAAAACATTCATATTTCCCTACACTTCCTTTTTCCCAAAAAATAAATTTTATACATGATCATCTTATTCACATAGAAAGTAGTACAAATTTAGAATGTCACATTATCAGACAGCCAATGAGAATTATTTCTTTGGTCTCCCTTATTTGTTTCACTTGTCAATGTTTACAGCCAAATTTCAGGAAATGAGTTTTTTCAGCCTAGCCTGGATTTGAAAGTAAAGAGGTAAAATAAATTAACATTAAACCGTTCAATAATAATTTAATTTTTGACATACATCGAGAGTAAGTTTATGAATTGTTTCAATTTTTCTGCACGGTTTTATGAGGAATTATAAGCGAATCATGCATCGTACATCTATGTAAAGCAAAGCAAGCAGAAAATCTTGAAACAAACACAACGACATGAGGTCGAGGGTCATCAGAAGAAGAACTGCAAGACAATCAGCGTCCTCAGATATCAGAACTGCCACCCACTGAGTCCCATAAACCAGCCGGCAATCATGCACTCGTTGTTACCGGCATACAACACGACTTTTGTAATATCGCTCCAGATTCAAACAGAAACAGCTGCCTCGTAAATAAATAACTACATCTCGGAAACAAAACTGCAACATGACTCTTCGTTAGCGTAAAGAAAAATGTTTACCTTCCCTAAGCAAAATAGAAACGCCGTCAGAAGTACCTACGCATATAAACCAGAAGTAGAAATTACGAAACTACTGTATCAATAATAATCGACGTGTTAGTGGAAAATATATTGGTCGCGTAAATGTTTGTAGATGGTAATATAGATAGGTATCTGTTAACGTGACAGGATGATTTGCTATTATATAAACTTGAAGAAAACGCAAATTCCATTTCATGTTTTAATTTTTAATATAATATGGTAACGAATAATTAAGAAGGTATATAGTACTGGAGGTATACTGTACTGTTTACAAAAAAAACCGGACTGCAAAATTTTTGTGAACCAAACAGTAAAAGAAATAAGTATTTTTATAAGAAGTGCAAAGTAGCATAGGAAATAAAAACATTGTATGCATAAGTAATATAGTATATTGTGTCATAAGGGCAGAAAATGAGCATTAGCAGCCCGCGGATATTAGCTGATAGCTAAGGGTTTCTAATGAGTTTTCTGCATGTGTGACACACAATTGTTTTTTGCCTAGCATTAAACAAAACCAAAAAAAGAAAAAGGAAATATATAACAAAATCTGTAATTTTATAAATACAAACATAATTTAATAATAAACTTAAGTAGTAATAATTTGCGAATTTATTTATTATAGTAGTTAATGTTAATTATCCCTTGAGCACAATTATGGATAGTAATACCAGAATTTATAGGTATTCGGTAAGTGTTTGACATAACACAAATTAGACAGCATGATGCCCCATTTCGGATTACCCTACCATACCAGACGTTACCGATCTTCCGGCAACCTCTGTAGTCAAACTTCAACAACTATAACTTTCGCTTACCCTATCTACCTTTATTGATATTGCATACCTTTTGTATCTTTAAATCATTCCTGTCCCCTCTCTCCCTCTCTTTTTGTTCTGTTGGTTTATTTTCCTTTTGTACATTTTTGTTTTCTAAATTCATTTTACATAAAAATTTTCACAAAACCAAAATTTCGTAAAACCAAAATTTTAAAAATCAAAGTTTAGACCAGCTACGCGCAGCTCAGCATTAACATACCTCGCGGAAGGCACCTTGTACAAGTTGAGGTGCCTGCTTCAGAATCAAAATTAAATCAGTGACAGTGCGTGAGTTTTTAAAAGGTGTAGTTTTAAGTTTTATTAAATCTGTTTTCAGATATGTTTTAATTTTATAACCTAATTTAATCCATCTGCGATGGAAAGTGTTTGGGTTTAACTGTTTTTAATTGTCTTTAGCCGAACCAGTCCCATTCCGCCTAACCCTGCTATTCTCCACCGCGAACAACGCGGTGGTTGCACGGTAGGTCCCGGGGTGGGTTCTGGGGAGACAGATGTACATTTTAATTGTTAATAAAGTTGTATTAATTGATTGATTGGTAAGTGTTTGAGATGCTAATAGCATTGTGACTTATGTCAATAGATGAGGTTGATGGTTCATTGGAATTGTCTAGATTAACTACTGGTATTTCATATATTTGATCGCAAATATTTATTACTTCAGTTGTATTATTTTCTCTAGTACTAGACTGTTGTTTTTGGTTTGTCAGGATTTTTTGGAGAATGTCAATCTTATTTGATAAGCAGTCATCGATGTATCCCTCTGCAATTGAAGAACGACGACAAGCTCCGTATAATAAGCAAGAGCTCCTTTAAGTAGGATCAGTCTTTCGGCCGGTGTTTGTTGCAATCGAAGCATTAGCGTTTTGATGGTAATATGCAATTATTACACTTAACGCGCTAGGTTTGTAACTTGTAATCCAGCGCTCGGTGGGGCACATAGCCCGGAGAGTAGCTGTTGGTTGCAGTCTGGTTACGGTCCTTATAGTAAAATAAGGATTTTATAGAGGAGCTTGCGACTAAAGATATTATTATGCACATTTGAACTAAGCTCCGTATAGTCCCATAATAGAGAAACCTACAATGCAATGTTAATAAAAAACATAATTAATTCATCTTAATTTATTCGTTTACTTTAACCATAAGATATCCGGAATCATCTGCTTCCTTAAAAGATTTAATGCATTGTCCTTGAGTCAAAGTTTTAAACTTTTTGGGCAGGTAATTTACAGAATTATGTTTAAAAAATGCTGGAACTTATGAACATTATCAAAATTAATATTTTCCTTGACTATAAAAGTGCTTTTCAACTTTGAAAATTCCATACATAAGACCATAGTGTACCTGCATTTACAATGTTTGATCTTTCCGATAGATAAGCAAATGTAGTACATTTTCTGTTAAGTTTTTGCTTTTTCATTCTCTTTCCAATTTTTTAACAATTCATAGTATTTTTCATACCGTTGTCTTGACTTTGTAGGTAACAAATTCAAAGATATATTGCCAGCTTTCTCTTGCAAGTCCAGTGCAGTATTCGTAAATATTTCGCCACTGTCTGAGTTGCCATTCATTTTAACTTATTCACAGAATTGCAATTGTTCACAACTTATTGTTATTTTACACTTTTGTTGTTTGTTTTGATTCCAAATGTTGGTTTAAATTGATATTTAAGGGAAAATCATGTGTAACGTCAAGTTATGCAAATGACAATCAAAGGTGTCTAGATTGTGAAAAACCACAAAATCGTGTTTTTATGAGTTTAGCGGCCCAAGGGATGATAAACAATAATTTCGGTAATATTTTCACATATGCTAGGCGGAAAAATAAGCACATAAAACTATTCTGACAGACCTAACAAAATAGATTTAATGTGGCGTCTAAATTCTACAGCACTAAGTAATTTGACACCAAATGAGACCTGATTATAATGACTTGCTATTCGAAAATGAATCGATACTTCCTCTTTTGGAACACAATTACACATACTTTCATTTAAAAAAACAATATATACGTGTTATATACCTATCGATAGAAAAAAATATGATATTTATTTGACTGATCACGTGTTATTGTTGGAAGGCTCCTCCCATTTTTTGCTGTGGAGCCTTAAATAAGGGAAAATAGCAAAATAGGAAGTAAGTGTGTTATGCAAAATTGTATGCTCTGTCGAATGGCGTCCAGATCAATTCTATATCTTTTACCACTTTACGTTGTAGAAGATTACTACAATCTACGTCCAAACAAGGACCATACACTGGGGAACAGCATGTAAATTGCGATAACACCAATGTGTATCAAAATTTTTAGTATTTATATTTAAATGACTTCCGTGCGGATAGAGAGTCACAGGGCGGAGTAAGTCTTTTGTACTTTTTGTATATATTTACAAACCTGTTCTCTAAATTTTAAGGTTGTGGTTGAAATTAGTTTCAAATTTCTGGCATATTGCAACGGTTTGAAGTGACATCCGTTTAATTAAATTTTTCAAATTAGTATCATAGAACTTCTTACCAAATAAAATCATAGCCGATTTTGATGGGTTTAAAATAAGCGAATGTTATGAAGATATACTCGATAAATTTATTAAGTCAGTGCTGATTTCTGCACAGTAGCTTGATAATTCTCAACATTAAGAGAATAATTTGAGTGTCATCTGCATACATCTCCGATCGAGACTTAACATAGTTTACAAATTGCGAGGTGTAAATTATCAACAACGAGGGTCCTAACATAAAACCCTGTGGAACACCCTTATTGATAAAGTTTATAGAACTAATTTTTCTCAAAAATGGTTCTAACGACCTTGATCCTATTTGACACACAGATGTGAAATGCGATTTATACCAGCACAATATATTTATCATTGTTTTCGAATGCCGACATCAGGATATATCGGTCCAACTCATTCCTAAATGGGAATGTTCGTCCGAGTTGTGTTGAACTGATTTTTATTTTTAACGGTGTGATTAAAATAAGCACGCTTTTCAGTGCTTTGAGCAATGGTTTGTAACATTTGTGTATGTAAAATATTTAAAATCTATGACAAAAGGAATGAGCAAAGAACCTTGCAGTGTTTTATAACTTTTTTATTGTACATTCAAGATGATTTCGGGCAATACAAAAGTTGAAACAACTTAATTGGAAATAATCTCATCTATCACTTCTTCATTTAACCCATTAATTTTGCTACATCTTGTATATCTATAGGGGGTGTCCCACAACTTTTCTTTTTGTGGCATTAAAGACGTAGTTTATTCAGGTAGTGTTAAAGTATTGTTTTGTATTGCATATTGTTGAAATAATATACATTAATTACTAAAGCATATTTCGAAATAATGTATTATTTTTAAACGAGCTCATAAGCGGTAGTTTTTGAGGTTTCTTATATTTATAATAAGTAAAATTAGATCTGAGGGTACAAACAAAAATGTTTTTGTTTGCCTGTATGCATATGGTAAAGTAAAAAATTAATCTGAACAGTCGATGCCGTTGCTGGGGAAAAAATGAAATAAAAATAGCTAGTATATGACTGATGATCGAGAGGTAAGCGCACTTGCCTCTCACCCAAAAGCTCCGGGTTCGATTCCCGGTCGTGGTAGTGGAAAATACTGTGAGAAGGATTTTTCCACTATGCACGGATATTAGGTGTGTGTCCCTTGTTTCTAAATGTATAGCCCCCTCTCACACAAGGGTCTTCTAGAGGGATAAAGGGGATCGTAATTACCTCTGGTAATTACCTGTGGTAAATTTTTACTGAAATAGGGATACATTGTTTTCCTCAATTTATATTAGGGGAAATTCAGATATAATCAAATTAAACACATTCATTTTTATAAAACTCAATAGTTTCTCCCTGAAAACAAGGCTAGATATTTCCATGCATTCATTAATCTGGCCATAAATCAATTCATAATTTTCATTACGTCAAATTTAAAACGTATTTTAAATTTTATCCTTATCTATTCTTTACGACCAAATTCATTAAAAAGGCATTGTTAATTTAACCATTGACATCTTATGTACAATTAGCGCTATCTGTATACAATAAATTACATTAATTACCTTTTTTTTGAAATGCTTCATTTAGCTTATCTTAATAATGTATTAAGTAGAGATGACTTGAGTTAAACATCACATGACAAATTATTATTTTTATTATCTATCAAGACACTAATTGTTTTATTCCTTGAATCTACATAGTGTTCGCTTCCATTTTACGTTTCATTGTTGATCTATTTTTAATTTAATAGATAAACCGTGGGGACATTCATTCCATAATCTTAGGGAACTAATATACAGAGGGGACAGTCGATGGAATGCTTTTTATGTCTGTCTTGCACAATTATGACCTCGTTTATTTAAATCAGAAAAGTGTAACATTGCCAAAGCTACATCATCGCCAGAAGCAACGTTGCTGCTTTACTTTTTCGATATTTTTATAAAATGAAAATATTGGTATAAGTTATTTGAAAGACAACAATGTTCCTCATTCAACATATAGGTTATTCCAGATTTATTTATATTTCGTGTCTGAAAAATAGAACAAAACCTTCTATTTATTAAGAAATACGATCCATTTATATATGGAAGAGTCTCAGAGTCCGCAAATTGCGTACCTGGATTATGTATAATAGAGGTCCGCAAATTGCGGAGGAGAATTGAAATGTAAAATATATATATATATATATATATATATATATAAAAGACAAATTGATACCAGTATCCTAGATGGTTTATGGTTCAGGTGACTGGTTCGGGGACAGCAATCCAGGCCCACAATTGTCTCTTGTTGCAAGAATTCTAAATTTTCCTTGGCAATTTACGTCTCTCAATGAATGGGGTGAAAATTGTAGGAAATTTAACCAAATATAAGCACATTCAAAATTTATGCAAGTTATTTATGCAAAATTTAAGCAATGTTAGCTATGCAAATATAAGCTAGTTAGCTGTACAAAATATATTTAAATTAGCTGCACGAAACATTAAGCTAGCTATACAAAAGCTGCAGGAAATTAATTTAAGCTATACAAAAGTAAGCTGATTAGCAGTACAAAAGTAATTTTAGCTATGCAATAGTAATTATTAGCTATGCACGAGTAAGCTGATTTCTTAGACTATAAATTGCCAAAAAAATGAAAAGGAAAGAGAATAATATTTTTTAAAACCATGTGGTACATATAGCATTTTAACTACTTATTAAATTAAAAAGAATTGACTTTGAATTCAAAATTTATTTTAAAAATAATTGAAATTATATCAAAGGCAAAATGTGAAGATTAATTAAAATATTTTAATGAGTATAATGAAATGAAATTACCTGTATGTTCAACACTTTGTAACTGGGATATAAAAATTGTAATATCAATTACTGAAGTCCACAGTTAAAAATTATAAACGTATGAATCAGTACAAAGGCTGCAAGCAAATGACTTCCTGGTGAGTTTTACTGATAAGGTAAACTTTTTGTCCTGTTTACTTAAAAACAACGCTACCAAAAAAATGTGAGAAATCTAATTCCCTATTTAAATTGAAAGCTATCAAAATATAGAAATCGTACAAGTATGGCCATCTGTCAGTGGTTAAGTTAAGCGCACCAACTTGCCTTGTAGTTTCCCATACTCAACTAAAGTAGTGGCATATAATCGATAAAAGGAATCTATAATAATAGTTTATTTTCCATGCCAATGCTTTTGCCTTTGCAATTTCTTTGTACATAACCACAAATATTAACAGATGTAAATAAGTATTATGTAGTAAAACGTATTGATAAGTCAGTAAATATATTACATCTCTATATATAGAATGAGAGAAGGTAAGGAAAATAACCATATGTACTCCATAGTAAACAAAAATATAAAAATTGAAAAATAGATATCTGATGTAACTAAATTTTGTAGACAAATTGTTTCCTGGGATAATAATGCTGTATTACAACGGATATGAGATACATAATAGTGTTAATAGAAAAACAGGACTAAGTTCCTAAGATATAAAATTAAGTACATAAAACAGTGTGACATGGTTTAGCAGTTATACATGTAAAATTCTGTTAGTTGAAAACAGTTTCACCTGCAAAAACTGAATCCAAAAAATATACAGGTCGTGCTAACTATCCACAAAACACTAGTTTTTAACTAAAACTGTTAAATGGACATAGGCCATGTAACAGAATGCCTCCCTTCTGGCGAAAAAATTTTTTAAGGAACGTATAAAAATGTTTGCTTTGCTTCACTCGTAAACATATTATGAAAGTAAACAATACTTTAATACTTTAATATTATTAACTCCTTGTAGGAAACATAAAATACAAAATTGAGCAAGCGAGCGAAGGATGAGTGACAAAATACATTCTCTACCAGAAGTTCTACGTACGGGAGCAAGTGTTTGACCTAAACTGAAGAAATCTTCGGAACTAAGTAATGAAGAAAATGTGAAAAGTTGTGTTGTGAAATTTAAAATTGACAAAAAAGTGGATAAAATTAATTTTAAGGAGACGACTTAATGTCGACATCCTACAGACATTATAACGTCTGAGCAACTGTGAAGCCGTTGCTAGTACCAAAATTGGTAGAGTTTTATAAAACTAATACCACGATACATGTAATGTAAGCAAGAATGTAATATTACATGCCAATATAGGTTAACAAGAAGTGAAAACTTGTGGTATTGTTAACCTATAATTCAAGTGTATAGCCGTTGAGTGCTAAAACTGATAGTTCAAAACAAATCAGATAGTACATGTAAGATGTACTATAGTTAAATCAGAAAAATTGTTCTCAAAAATCAAAATTAAAATCGTGAAGCGAAGTAGAAAAGCTAGAAAAAAATTAAATTTACCTAGGTAGGAGAATTTTATTAATTACGGTAAATAGAAGAAACATAAACAAGAAAGAAAAGAAAGAGGAAAGTACTGAATACCCATAAGGCTGGTTTTCAGAAAGGTAATTAAAATAATCTAGTAAACATATAAAACTTATGGTTTTAAAGTTTTAGTTGTCAAAGTTTTGAGGTTATGGCTTCTTATCCAAGGTGACAGAAATAGATTAAACCAAATTGAAGTAAAGAATCGTATAGGTATTCACAGAAAGCACAAAAAGAAAGAAGAAAAATACAAACACAAAAGAAGAGAAGAGACGGTGTTGTTGTCTATCGTAATGTAATTTCACAAGTAAAATTATAAGTAGAGGTAAGTACTCCTGTTCAGAAAGTTGAACAAAGGAAACAGAAATAATTATAATATTTTTACATTTGTAGGTTCTCATCATCTGGTAATACGTAAGCTACCGGATGTTAATTTGTTCCCACCCCTGAACCTTCGTGGATCTGAAGAAATAGAAAGTTATAGATCCAGCCGGAAAATACATAAAAGACAAAGAACATTTTACTAAAGTTACCGCCGTACGATAATAATGAACACTGTACGTTATGCAAAAGGTTGACTCGCGTATTCTCACTGGAGAAAAAGTCTGGCTAGCAAGCGATGGTGAAGAAACGTAATTTAGTATTTGAGAAAATTTTCTCAACGTTAAAAAAAATATTTACATAATAACAATTTAGAAGTATATCTCACAAGTAAGATAACTTATAGGTAAGATATGAAAAAGAAATCTTTTTGATAAACAGATCTCAAAAAAATTGTTAATGGAAGAAATATTTTTTTAGAAAATATTTCCAGAAAAATATAGCTAAATATTTTTACTAATCTACAATTTAATTAAACTAATATTTACAATATGTACAGTACTTAAGTAATGAATCATAAACATATGTGTTATATGATATAATTCAGTGATACTAAAATTAAGGAGTGCATGAATTATTAGTGAATAAAATGCACTAAGGACTTAATGAATAATGCATAAAGGACTTAAAGAGTAATGGATACAGGACTTAATGAATAATGGCCATTTTATATACAAAATTTACAAGAGAATCATCCTCGAAAGAGAAGCGGGAGGAAATTTTTTTAATTTCCGGATGAGTGAAATAATTCACTCAAAATAGTGAAATACGTAGAAATGGTAGCACGCCATGTCTACAGATAAAGTTAACTTTGAAAGTTAATCAAATCCCTTCGTTAGGGATTTACGAAGAAAAAAATATCGACAAACGATATACTTACTAGTACCAAAATAAATTTCGTAAGCTGTGCTTACTGGTACGTACTAGTATCAAAAAGATAAGTTTGTGTAAGTTTTCACTTACTGGTATACCAAAAAAAATTGATTTTGGTGGCTTTGCACCAAAAAATATTATACTTCTTGTATAATTTAAAGAGATTTTGCCACAAATAGATAACTCAAAAAAAATCAAGAGACATGAAATAGGTATTTAAGTGAATCGTTATGTTTATTTTGTTTTGATGATCCGATTCAAGAAAAACATTCATTTCCTTATTCTGGTATCACTGAAATATTAGAGTTTGAACCAAAGTATGGTTTCAACTTTGAAATATGATAATTTCCAGCGGGGCTACCATCCGTATGTTCCAATTCATATGAAACATTCGAAAGGACGTTTCGGACTTTACATAAGACATAACGATTAGCTAATTTTGCAGAGAAATCATTTTCTTTATCGCTCTTCACAAAGTTACGCTTCCATAGTAAATCACCAATTTGAAAAATGCGGTCTTTCCGTCTCAAGTTATAGTAGTTACTACTTCTTTGGTAAGCTTTATTAAGTCTTTCTTGGACCAGTTTATAAATTTCAGGCAATTTGTCCAGCTCATTGGCAAAAAGTTTGCGATTATTATCAAGATCTGGTAAAGTTATATCAGAGTCTTTATCACCATAGCTGCCTCGAATAGGTAGCTTTCTACCAAAATTAAGAAATGCTGGCGTGAAACCAGTAACCTCGTGTACAGCTGTATTGATGGCAAATTGAATTTGCGGAATTTGTAAATCCCATTTTTTATGAGAATCTTTAATGAAGCATCTTATAGCTGTACCGATCGTTCTATTTACACGCTCGACTGGGTTAACTTGGGGGTGATAGAATAAGTTGAAAAATACCTGAGGAATACTAAATTTCGCTACAAATTTATCGAATTCTTTGCTTTTATGAGCTGAAGCATTGTCTAAAAGTAATGTCCTTGGGACACCATATGTTAAAAATACAGATTCCAAGAAAGAAACAATAGCTTGAGACGTTGCACGCCGTACAGGCCTCATTATAACGTACTTAGTAAAATAATCTACCGCAACTAATAAAAATCTATTACCTTTCGAACTAGGCGGAAAAGAACCTTTTGTATCGTAACAAACAAGTTCAAAGGGAAACGTAGCTTTTTTTCTCAGCACTCATTAAACCACATTTTTGATCGTTTGGAGGTTTTTCTCGTCCGCAAATATGACACTTACGAACATATTTTAAAATATCTTGACGCATCTTAGGCCAATAAAAACTTTCTGCGACTTTTTTAAGTGTTTTATAAAAACCCATGTGTGCACTTGTAGGTACATCATGGCTATCTTGAATTACTTGACGTCGCTGGTCAAGAGGAACTACTAATTTCCAGTCAGAAATATTAGTTTTTAAAATTAATTTCCTTTGCGTATGTTTAAAAATATACCCATCTTTAACCATCCACTGTGGATATTTTTCTGGCCTCTTATTGATGTTCTCTCGCATTTTTATGTACCAAGGTTCAAGATTATCGAGTGAAATATCGAACAGGTTGATATCTGCATCAGGTATAGCTCTAGAAAGTGCATCAGGGACAACATGTAATTTGCCCTTTCTATGAATCACTCCAAAATCATACATTGAAAGTCTTATGGACCATCGACATAGCCTACCAGAGGGGTTAGACAAGCGATACAAATATTTAAGGCAAGCGTGATCAGTAATAACTTTAAAATGTACACCCTGTACATATCCAGCAAAGGCTTCTAAAGAATAAACTACGGCTAAAATTTCTAACTCTGTGGCAGAATAGTTCCGTTCAGCTCGAGCTCCACCCTGTATTTGAGTAAGCACCGAGCCAAGAGCAAGTGAACTGGCATCGCATTGAATAGTGAATTCTGAAGAAAAATCAGGTGCTACAAGTATTGGTGCAGATACCAATTTTTGTTTCAGTTCATGAAAAGCTTTGTCAGCTGTTTCATTCCAAGAAATTGATTGTCGCTTATCGCGCCCCTTCAATAAGTCATTGAGAGGTTTGACTAAGTCGCTAAAATGTGGTATAAAACGACGATACCAACTACACATACCTATAAAACGTCGTTCTTGAGTTGAAGTCTTTGGTTGAGGGTACTCAACCATAGCCTTAATTTTATCACTGGATGTTCTTAAACCTTGTGAGTCAACGACATAACCAAGATATTTGAGAGAACTCCTAACAAAATTACATTTTTGGAAATTAACTGTGAGGTTAGCTTTCGATAAACGCTCATAAACTTCGGTAAGAAGTGTAATATGTTCAGAGAACGTAGAAGACGTGATAATAATGTCGTCTAGATAAACAAATATTTTATCACTGTAACGAGGAGAGAAAATTCTGTCCATTAAACGTTGAGTTACTTGCGCCGAGTTGGCCAAGCCAAAAGGTAAAAATTTAAACTGAAAAAGACCACGACCTGGAATGGAAAAGGTAGTTTTTTCTTTGCTTTCATCATCTAAAGGAATTTGTCAGAAGGCACTTTTTAAATCAATTGAGGAGATAAACTTGGCATTAGACAGCATTTTTAATATATCATCTACTAAAGGTAAAGGATATGAGTCCTTTTTAGTGACTTCGTTAAGCGATCTACCATCAAAGCAAAACCTGAACTCATCATTACTTTTTTTAACTAGTAGAACCGGAGAATTCCAGGGACTGTAGGACGGCTCGACAACGTCTAGTTCAAGCATTCTATTTAGTTCATTGTTTAAATGTGCAAGCATATAAGGAGACAACCGGTATTGTCGCTTTTTAAAAGGCTTCGCTTCACCTGTTTCGATGTGAGCAGTAATTAAATTTGTTCTACCAAGTTTATCCTCTGGTGATAATGTTTTAAAGAAATCAACTGTCCTTACCATTTCAGCATGCTGTTCTCTGGACAATTCAACTTGTCCTTCTTCAGCGATATTATTTAATTTAGGGTGCTCTGTTAGCGCTAGAATATCCAAGTTGCTCAGTTCACTGTAAATGTCCCATGCATTATTTCTATAATTGATTGATAAACGAAAAATTTTTATAAACTCACTACCAAAAATAAGTCCACACTTTAAGGACGGGACTACAGATACTTTAATAATTTTGCAAATCCCTTCTATAACAACAGGAAGTTGACAAATACCTATCACGGTTTGACTTTTACCATCTGCAGTTGTGACCGTTTTTCGTTTACTTTTATCAATTTTAATATTATGTTTATTTAAAACATTTAAAGCAAGTGAACCTAAACAACTTAAATTAGCTCCGCTATCTAACAAAGCGACAACTTCTTCGTCATATAAAGAAATAGATATATAAGGACGATTATCGAAAGGTTTCTCTACAGCAAGAGGTAAAATTTCAGGAAAGTTATTCTTATAAAAATTACGAACTGTATTTTTCCACTTCTCCCAATCAAAAATGTCAGTTTTAGGTTTAACTTTGAAATTTAAGAAAATATGTTTATTTGAGTCATTTCTGGAATGCTTTTTCAACTTAGAATTAAAAATTACTCGGCCTCTAGGGTTATTTTTCTGCCGTGGGCCTGATAAAACAGCAGAAAACCTTTCTAGTTTTTTGGATTGCACACTGGGCAAGTCTTAGAAGTAAAATTAGGTTTTCCACATCGGAAACAAAACCTATTTCGAGCTTGTCTACACTCGTGAAAGCTATGACCTTTCTTTTGACAATTCCAACAAGAAATAGAAAATTTATTATTATTTGATGTACCCGGAACAGCATTTTCTTGATTCAAATTATTATTTAGACTAATACTTTTGTTACTTTTGCTTTTAGAATTGAAATTATTTTTATTTTTAGGTGATGGAAGATTTTCTACATGTGTCAAGTCAGTTTCGAGGACACATGCTTTAGGAGTTGGAGAATAATAATTATTTTTCATTTGTGTGGCCAAATCTATTTTCTTGCATAAAGTTAATAGTTCGGCTGTATTTTTAATATCTGTTAAAGCTAATACATGAATATATTTAGGCAAAATGTTACGTCTAATTATTTTTAACTTCTCCTCTTCACTTAAAACAGTATCTAAACGATTAAATAAATTTTGCATTGTAGCAACAAAAATATTTATGGACTCTGACTATCCCTGTCTACGAGATTTTATCCCATCTAACAATTTTTCATCATAATCGCATACTAAAAAAGCGATTTTAAGCTGTTCTTCAAGCTCTTGCCAATTTTATACAATAGATCTGATTGACCGATAAACAATTAAAGCCTTGTCAGTAAATAAATCAATACTAGACTCAAATAATTGTTGTTCCGATACATTCCTAGCGGCAGCAAGTTCTTTCACTCGTTCCAGAAAAGCTTTTAAATTTGACTTTCCGTCAAACTGAATTCCCCATTTATAAACTGGGACATATTTCTTGTCAATTGGGTAATTAATAATTGAAATATTTTCTAATTTAGGAATAACATTAACCTCTAAATGTGCGTCTATTTCCTCGCAGGATGCAACTGCATCATCTTTAAATTCCTGTAAGTTAATATTTAACTCTGTTGGTTCTTCCTGAACCACGAATCTATGTACTCTGTACTATGATTGTCAGGCATATCAAACGGTTTGAAATTATTAAATAGGATGTGTCCTCCTTGCCTGCTGAAAAATCGTGAACTAAAGCAGTTAGTTCAGCGATAGTGTTGGTGATTGCAGTTTTTTCTGTTTCAACATTGAAGCTAGGATCTTTTAATGATTGAAATTCGCGTGTTTGCTTTTTTAATAAATTGTCTAATATCATCCGTTTTATATCTAAAGTTTTATTAGATGCCTTAACATTTCGAATACGTAGTTCATAATCCACCTCAGATTCCGTTAAATATCTTACACAAAATGGAAGTTCCATGTTAACAAGAAATGTAAAGAAGTAAATTAAAAGTTTTTATTAAGAACCCAACTGGCAATAAATTGTATGTTTTAAATAGCAAATGAATGTAGTCTTATCTGTTGTCAAGAGATAAAAAAAAACACAAACAATTTTATCTATCAAATAAAAAACTATACTAAAAAGGTTGTTTCAACTTTAACTTTCCAGAAATGAATCAAATTAAACACTTTAAGCAGCAAAATAATATTTCAGGTAGGTATAATTCCACAACTTCACTTTCACCAATAAAGAATATTTTAAGAAAATATTTGGACTTGTAAAATATTTGATATTTAAGGACGCAAATTTTCTGTATACCATAGAATTCAATTGTTGTAAGCAAAAATATATGCAAAAATATATAATAAAAATTTTTAGACAAAATGAAATATAAGCAAAAATATGACTCGACTTAAGAAAAAATTATTTTCTTACCAAAAATTTAAAAATTTGTCTCATATGCAATACATTCAAAAATTGGGGTTTCACGTCCCTTACTACTCATACTATATAAATATGTTTATTGAATTGAGCCCTACATGTTTGTCGTCAATTATATTATTTCGGGCCCCACGTTGGGCGCCAATTATGTTACCTCCTTTCTCTTATTATTTATTTTTGAGAAAGAATTGAGGCAACATGTGCGGACGACTAGCTGGTTTAAGCCGGAGCAGAAAGCCGTGGGTACAGAGCATTCGTAAGAGTGGAAAAACTTACCCTTTCTGACATGTACAGCATAAGCGACAGATTTCTGTTTATTTCGAGAAAAGGAGACAAAGAAAAATTGATGTTAAATTGGGCACCATCTATTGTAAAATAAGCAAAATTGTCTCTTTTTCTCGAATAACCAGTCTGCTATAGATCAGACTGAAATTGTTGGTAAGAGAAATAAAAAGATAGTTGAAAATGAATGACAAAATATATTACATGAACAAAATTAGACAAATCGGTTTGAGGCAAATTGAAATGTAAAAAAAAATATATATATATATACAAGACAAATTGATACCAGTATCCTAGATGGTTTATGGTTCAGGTGACTGGTTCGGGGACAGCAATCCAGGCCCACAATTGTCTCTTGTTGCAAGAATTCTAAATTTTCCTTGGCAATTTACGTCTCTCAATGAATGGGGTGATAATTGTAGGAAATTTAACCAAATATAAGCACATTCAAAATTTATGCAAGTTATTTATGCAAAATTTAAGCAATGTTAGCTATGCAAATATAAGCTAGTTAGCTGTACAAAATATATTTAAATTAGCTGCCCGAAACATTAAGCTAGCTATACAAAAGCTGCAGGAAATTAATTTAAGCTATACAAAAGTAAGCTGATTAGCAGTACAAAAGTAATTTTAGCTATGCAATAGTAATTATTAGCTATGCACGAGTAAGCTGATTTCTTAGACTATAAATTGCCAAAAAAATGAAAAGGAAAGAGAAAAATATTTTTTAAAACCATGTGGTACATATAGCATTTTAACTACTTATTAAATTAAAAAGAATTGACTTTGAATTCAAAATTTATTTTAAAAATAATTGAAATTATATCAAAGGCAAAATTTGAAGATTAATTAAAATATTTTAATGAGTATAATGAAATGAAATTACCTGTATGTTCAACACTTTGTAACTGGGATATAAAAATTGTAATATCAATTACTGAAGTCCACAGTTAAAAATTATAAACGTATGAATCAGTACAAAGGCTGCAAGCAAATGACTTCCTGGTGAGTTTTACTGATAAGGTAAACTTTTTGTTCTGTTTACTGGAAAACAACGCTACCAAAAAAATGTGAGAAATCTAATTCCCTATTTAAATTGAAAGCTATCAAAATATAGAAATCGTACAAGTATGGCCATCTGTCAGTGGTTAAGTTAAGCGCACCAACTTGCCTTGTAGATTCCCATACTCAACTAAAGTAGTGGCATATAATCGATAAAAGGAATCTATAATAATAGTTTATTTTCCATGCCAATGCTTTTGCCTTTGCAATTTCTATTTTATACATAACCACAAATATTAACAGATGTAAATAAGTATTATGTAGTAAAACGTATTGATAAGTCAGTAAATATATTACATCTCTATATATAGAATGAGAGAAGGTAAGGAAAATAACCATATGTACTCCATAGTAAACAAAAATATAAAAATTGAAAAATAGATATCTGATGTAACTAAATTTTGTAGACAAATTGTTTCCTGGGATAATAATGCTGTATTACAACGGATATGAGATACATAATAGTGTTAATAGAAAAACAGGACTAAGTTCCTAAGATATAAAATTAAGTACATAAAACAGTGTGACATGGTTTAGCAGTTATACATGTAAAATTCTGTTAGTTGAAAACAGTTTCACCTGCAAAAACTGAATCCAAAAAATATACAGGTCGTGCTAACTATCCACAAAACACTAGTTTTTAACTAAAACTGTTAAATGGACATAGGCCATGTAACAAAGCTTCTATCAACAGCTGGAAGAAACCCTCTGTAGAATACCTAAAACGGAACGACTCCTTATTCTTGGCAATTTTAACGCTAGAGTAGGGAGAGATGCAGACACCTGGCCAGGCATCATAGGCAAAAATGGTTTGGGCAACATGAACGCTAACGGTCAACTACTCCTAACTAAATGCGCCGAACATGATCTAGTTATAACAAACACCATTTTCCGACAAAAGGATAAATTTAAAGGCACCTGGCGTCACCCCAGATCAGGTCACTGGCATCTACTGGACTATGTTATCGTACGTAGGAAGCATCTCAAGGACGTCCAAATTACAAAGGCACGCATTGATAGCGAATGTTGGACCTATCATCGTCCTGTTGTCTCTAAAATGAAAATTGTTATGAGACCCAAACACCGAAGAACTCAAGTAAAACGTAGACCCCGTCTCTGTATTAGTAAATTGCGTGACCAACAAACCGTCGAACAGCTAAAGCAAAAAGTTCAAGAGAATTTGAGTGCACTAGAAGAAACCAATTCTGTAGATGTCGCTACTACCTAGACACAAATTAAAGACAGTTTAAAAAGTGTGAGTGAGGAAATTCTTGGCACTGCAGCAAGTAAAAAACAGGAGGACTGGTTCAATGATAATGAAGCTCTTATACAAGAACTTCTTGACCGCAAACATATTGCCTTCCAAAACGCTATCAACCACCCCAACGACTCATCAAAAGCAGAAGCTTTTACCCAATCTAAGTATGAAACGCAACGCGAAATCAGAAGAATAAAGAACGAGTGGTGGGCAAGCAATGCCAGAGTAATTCAAAGGTACGCCGATTCACACGATTACAGGAATTTCTTTCAAGGAGTAAAAGCAGTGTACGGCCCCAGTCGGAAAAATATGTGCCCTATTAAAGATTTAAATGGAAATCTCCTCAAAGAAGACCAGGAAATAAGAGCCCGATGGAAAGAACACTACTCTTACATTCTTAACCAGCAAAGCCAAGCCGATCACGATATTATAAATCTTATCCCTCAATATGACACCTTCGAAGACTTAGATAAACCACTAACAACGGAAGAGATCTTAACCGCCATTGGGCAGCTAAAAAATAACAAATCTCCCGGCGCCGACTAACTCCCAGCTGAGATCTTTAAAACTGTGTCGTCAGAGCTCATATCCTACCTCAAAAAACTGTTTGATGTCGTGTGGGAAAGTGGTCAAGCTCCGCAGGAGTTTCGTGATACACTTTTAATCAACGTCTTCAGAAACAAAGGGAGCGCTGCGGACTGTGGAAATTACAGGGGTATAGCTGTCCTGGCTGTTGGAGGGAAGATACTCACTAAAGCGATGGCAAATAGGCTAACACCTGTTATGGAAAAGTTACTTCCTGAAACACAGAGTGGCTTTAGACCGCACCGAGGCACATCGGATCTAATCTTCACACTTAAACAGCTTCAAGAAAAAGCACTCGAACATCAAGGAGAAATTCACATGGCCTTCATTGATTTAACCAAGGCATTTGACTCGGTGGACAGGGAAGTGCTCTGGAAAATTATGCTCCGCTTAGGTATCCCTAGAAAATTTGTGGAAGTATGTCGCAGTCTACATACAAACAACAATGCCCAGGTTATGTATAATAATGAGGCAACCGAACCTTTCCAAACCCTCACTGAAGTTAGGCAGAGATGTGTCCTGGCACCCCTACTTTTTAATTTGTTTACCACTGCTCTAACAATTATTATTGACAACAAACTGACAGTCAGAGGAATAGGTCTCAGATACCGTTCTGATGGCGGTCTCTTTAACATAGGGGCTTTAGAGCTTTCACGAAGACACGCACACGATTCATTTGTGATCTCCAGTATGCGGATGACTGTGCACTTTTAGCCTCTACGCCGGAAGAGCTTCAAGAACTTTTAGATGTGTATGCCCAGAGCTATGATTCCTTGGGACTTAAAATCAACATTGGAAAGACTAAGATTATGTCAACTCCTCATCAAGTGAACCAAATAGACATTACACTTAACGGAAATTCTCTTGAAGTTGTGGATCAGTTCAATTACTTAGGCAACGTTGTTAATGAAAAAGCAAACATGGACAGCGAGATTCGCAATAGAATTAGCGCTGCATCTAGAGCACTTTGGGGACTTAGAAAGAGAGTATTTGACAACCACGACCATGCTTTGTCAACGAAAATAGCTGTCTAGCAGTTGTCATTCCAACACTGCTATATGGATGTGAAAGCTGGGTCACTTACCGTCGTCATGTGAAAGAATTAGAACGTTTTCAGCAAAGACACCTCAGAAGTATGATGAAAATCCGTTGGTTCCATCACATATCAAACGTGGAAGTACTCAGGAGAGCAAACAGCCTTCCAATTGAGGTGCTTATTTCAAGAGCACGCCTAAGATGGGCAGGTCACGTTCATCTTATGCATGATAACCGCCTTCCTAAATGTACACTTTATGGTGAATTGCTAAGCGGTAGAAGAAGGCGTGGCGGTCAACGAAAGAGGTTCAAAGACGTTCTCCATGAAAATCTAAAATCCTGCGGTATTCCAGACGAGCAATGGGAACAACTTGCAGCGGACAGAACCGAATGGCGAGGGGTTGTGGCCAGCTATCAAGAAAATGTTGCTGCAAGAAGGCTGAATCCAAGACCTAACCAGGTCTATGTTTGTCCTGACTGCGGTCGACATGTGCTCTCCCGAATTGGCCTCTATAGCCATAGTCGTGTGCACCGTAGATGAATGGGAATTACAATAGACTACACCTTTTACTTGTTTTTTTTATTACACACAATCTATCGACTGTAACATTTTTTTATACTCGGACTCGAGTAAAGGCTAATAATAATAGTTGCATAAAAGCAACGTTTAAGCAACGATTGTCGACAACTCATATTTCCCCCAAAGTAGTCTGCATGAAAGAATTCTAGATGACTTGGATAAAACCAACAACCATACAGAAGCTTCCGCTGTAAAATTGCTTATTCAGTGATGATTATTAATTTTATTTTCGATTTGGGTTTTTTCGATACTACCGAGAGATGGCGCTAGTTATGCTCCACTGCTGTGGAACTTAACAGTGTCTATGAGATGCGACCCAGGTTTATCGAAGGTATGCTTGTACTGCACTGACGAGAGTCAAAAATAGGTTGAAACCGGTCTGCAGTTAGTCACATCCTGAGACAAAGAGGCGTCGCATCTTCCTCGTAGCATTCGATTCGAGTTATTGTATTTTAGTGCTAACTGTGTTAGACAAAATACGGCAAATTTCACCATTTAATTCAGCGCTCGTCGTCGGTATGTAGCTGGGAGAATAGCTGTTTTGGTTTAATTTGTTTAGTCCCTATTATATATTAAGGCACTTGCAGAAGGTTGGAATATTATAATTCCCGTTTTTATATTTTTACAACACATCGGCGTTTTCAAACCGATCTCTCGATGGACTATCCCTTGTTGTGGTCATTTTTTGAGAAAATCAAAAAAATTCAAACCGGTAGATACATGTACTTTGGACAGCTGCTAGGCCACCAATCACCACCTAAATTTAAAATTTGAGATGCCGATAAAGGGATGCGTCTTTACCATGTACATACTTCGATATGCGATGTAAAGCAACGACAGGCGCAGTTAGTACTTGGATGGGTGACCATTCCAACGGAAACCGCGTTCTCGCCTCACACATCTTCCAGCGGCTTGTATATCAGTGTATGCGCGGAAGCTATATAACCTTAGGCGAGGGTTGTATAGGAGATATACCATCCTTCGGAGGGGATGTAATGCCGTCGGTCCCTTGTCTATTAAATGTTAGGCAAGTAAAAGATCCCTACTCTTCTTAAGGGAAGAGGTTCGGCAAAATTCCTGGTTGGGGGTAGCTCGTCTACAGGCGTCGGTGTTAGGCCTCAGTAGTGGAAATAGGCCGACGTTAAATAAATGTATATAAAAAAGAAAATATGCCGATAAGAGAATAAAAGAAGTGGTAGCCGATTATGACAACAGGTCCATAATTGATTATTTGGGGATACCCCTCAATAATAATGTAGAAAATTTTCCACAAATTACTATAATTAGTCATTTCACGAAGGGTTTTGAAATAGCTTCACATAACGTGCTTTATGCTCGTATAGAAGGGCAGATCAGCGGCCTCAACATGGTTGCGTTAAGAATTATTGATCCGCGGTTTCAAACTTATTTTGTGTTATTCAAGATATGGGTCTAAATATGGACTATGATCGTTTGATCAAATTCAATCTATTATTGTATAAGCCAGATCTTGCTAGGCTCTCTATGCTACTGATAAATTTGTTTAATTCTCAAGCATGTAATATATTGAATGTCGTGGTGTAAAATAATTTGAAATACCAGTACCATCTGGGATTCCCCAGGGTTTCGTTTTGGTGCCCCTCGGAGTTGACATACCGGGTGGCTACGAGTCAATGTATGCCCCAAATATTTTCGTTGTTTTTGTATTTAAAAATTTGGTTTTTGGTACACATAAATTAGACAATAATGGACTAATTTTAGATTAACAGGAATGAAAATATTACTTTCAGTTGAACCGGAAGTGACATCAACTTTTTTTTCTTAAATGAAATGACTATATTTTATTGATGGTTTCTCATTAAGCATAAATTTCTAAGTGCAATATTTTTTTCAGATGTAAAAAATTTCAAAAAGAATAAGTGAGATACGAAAAATTTTTAATTTTTTTCAAAATGACCGCGTCAGATGAATGCGATGTAAGAAAATTACTAAGTAGGCTTTGGAAATTATTAGTAAGGTCGTACACTTGTCTGTAAAGAAGAAAATGATTGTTTGAATTACTGATAGGTACCAGTATTTTTAGGTTCTTTTCAAAAAACGGAATTTAATTTTCATTTTCATTTCCGTAGGAGTCCTTTTAATTTTTTTTAATGGAACTGTGCTATTTTTTTTAGGAAGAGTGTCGGGGTCCGCAAATTGCGTACCTAAATTATTTATAATAGACTTCCGCAAATTGCGGACCCGAATTATGTATAATAGAGTTCCGCGAAATGCCAAATTTCAAATTCCTTCTTTACATAGTTTTCGAGAAAAACCTCTGTGATAGACGGACACGAGAGTGGTCTTATAAGGGTTCCATTTTTCCTTTAAGGTACGGAACCCTAAAAATGTAAAAGTTAAAATACAAAAATTTGTAAGGAATTGTTTATTTGTTAACGAATTACATACAAATTCACAAAGTACAAATATAAATTGTTTACATGAACTTAAAAATACAAGAACCTAACCCAACCTAACTTATTTTCATTTCTAATATCTCCATTCAAAGGTTAGTTTGGGTTTTTTAGTGAATATGTCCAATCAAATATTTCGCATCTTTTTGCATTTTTAGCGACAAAAACCTTGCTCCCCAACTTAAAATCGCCTTTTACGGCAAAACCAAAGATTTTACCAAAAAACCCTATTACATTTTGACTATTTTCGTAGAAGTCAGTAAACTAAACTATTACCTCCCTTACTTAATGGTACTTAATTTTCCTTATTATTGCACTTCAAATAAATTTTCTTTACCCACAACATTGCAAGTCTACAGCACACATCCAGCGGTAAAAAGTATGGTTATGATTTTCGGATCCCTAGAAAAATAAGATAGTAGTCCGCTATTTGAGGATCTCCGGGGGAGGGTGCCCACAGGGACACCTCATCGAATGTCGAAAAAACACCTACAAGTTAAATCCAACAAAACTAATTCTTTCATCTACGGCGCTTGGAATGTTCGTACTTTGAACGACAGCACTCGCACCGATCGGCCTGAAAGGAGAACTGCTCTAATAGATAGAGAACTTCACCGACTCAATGTTGACGTTGCAGCTCTCAGCGAAACTCGATTTTTGGAGGAAGGTTCTCTCACAGAAAAGTACTACACCTTCTATTGGAAAGGTCTTCCCACCAATTCAAGAAGACAACATGGAGTAGGATTTGCCGTTCGGAATCAACTTGTATCCAACTTAACACAAGTACCACAAGGCATATCCGAGCGTCTAATGCTGCTACGCTATGAGCTATCAGATGGCAACGCGGTAAATCTAATAAGCGCCTACGCTCCCACTCTGGATGCAAGTCACGAAACCAAGGAAAGCTTCTATCAACAGCTGGAAGAAACCCTCTGTAGAATACCTAAAACGGAACGACTCGTTATTCTTGGCGATTTTAACGCTAGAGTAGGGAGAGATGCAGACACCTGGTCAGGCATCATAGGCAAGAACGGTTTGGGCAACATGAACGCTAACGGTCAACTACTCCTAACTAAATGCGCCGAACATGATCTAGTTATAACAAACACCATTTTCCGACAAAAGGATAAATTTAAAGGCACCTGGCGTCACCCCAGATCAGGTCACTGGCATCTACTGGACTATGTTATCGTACGTAGGAAGCATCTCAAGGACGTCCAAATTACAAAGGCGCGCATTGATAGCGAATGTTGGACCGATCATCGTCCTGTTGTCTCTAAAATGAAAATTGTTATGAGACCCAAACACCGAAGAACTCAAGTAAAACGTAGACTCCGTCTCTGTATTAGTAAATTGCGTGACCAACAAACCGTCGAACAGTTAAAGCAAAAAGTTCAAGAGAATTTGAGTGCACTAGAAGAAACAAATTTTGTAGAGGTCGCTGCTACCTGGACACAAATTAAAGACAGTTTAAAAAGTGCGAGTGAGGAAATTCTTGGCACTGCAGCAAGTAAAAAACAGGAGGACTGGTTCAATGATAATGAAGCTTTTATACAAGAACTTTTTGACCGCAAACATATTGCCTTCCAAAACGCTATCAACCACCCCAACGACTCATCAAAAGCAGAAGCTTTTACCCAATCCAAGTATGAAACGCAACGCGAAATCAGAAGAATAAAGAACGAGTGGTGGGCAAGCAAGGCCAGAGAAATTCAAAGGTACGCCGATTCACATGACTACAGGAATTTCTTTCAAGGAGTAAAAGCAGTGTACGGCCCCAGTCGGAAAAATATGTGCCCTATTAAAGATTTAAATGGAAATCTCCTCAAAGAAGACCAGGAAATAAGAGCCCGATGGAAAGAACACTACTCTAATATTCTTAACCAGCAAAGTCAAGCCGATCACAATATTATAAATCTTATCCCTCAATATGACACCTTCGAAGACTTAGATAAACCACTAACAACGGAAGAGATCTTAACCGCCATTAGGCAGCTAAAAAATAACAAATCTTCCGGCGCCGACTCACTCCCAGCTGAGATCTTTAAAGCTGTGTCGTCAGAGCTCATACCCTACCTCAAAAAACTGTTTGATGTCGTGTGGGAAAGTGGCCAAGCTCCGCAGGAGTTTCGTGATACACTTTTAATCAACCTCTTCAAAAACAAAGGGAGCGCTGCGGACTGTGGAAATTACAGGGGTATAGCTCTCCTGGCTGTTGGAGGGAAGATACTCACTAAAGCGATGGCAAATAGGCTAACACCTGTTATGGAAAAGCTACTTCCTGAAACACAGAGTGGCTTTAGACCAAACCGAGGCACATCGGATTTAATCTTCACACTTAAACAGCTTCAAGAAAAAGCACTCGAACATCAAGGAGAAATTCACATGGCCTTCATTGATTTAACCAAGGCGTTTGACTCGGTGGACAGGGAAGTGCTCTGGAAAATTATGTTCCGCTTAGGTATCCCTAGAAAATTTGTGGAAGTATGTCGCAGTCTACATACAAACAACAACGCCCAGGTTATGTATAATAATGAGGCAACCGAACCTTTCCAAACCCTCACTGGAGTTAGGCAGGGATGTGTCCTGGCACCCCTACTTTTTAATTTGTTTACCACTGCTCTAACAATTATTGTTGACAACAAACTGACAGTCAGAGGAATAGGTCTCAGATACCGTTTTGATGGCGGTCTCTTTAACATAGGGCGCTTTAGAGCTTTCACGAAGACACGCACACGATTCATTTGTGATCTCCAGTATGCGGATGACTGTGCACTTTTAGCCTCTACGCCGGAAGAGCTTCAAGAACTTTTAGATGTGTATGCTCAGAGCTATGATTCCTTGGGACTTAAAATCAACATTGGAAAGACTAAGATTATGTCAACTCCTCATCAAGTGAACCAAATAGACATTACACTTAACGGAAATTCTCTTGAAGTGGTGGATCAGTTCAATTACTTAGGCAACGTTGTTAATGACAAAGCAAACATGGACAGCGAGATTCGCAATAGAATTAACGCTGCATCTAGAGCACTCTGGGGACTTAGAGAGAGAGTATTTGACAACCACGACCTTGCTTTGTCAACGAAAATGGCTGTCTACAGAGCAGTTGTCATTCCAACACTGCTATATGGATGTGAAAGCTGGGTCACTTACCGTCGTCATGTGAAAGAATTAGAACGTTTTCAGCAAAGACACCTCAGAAGTATGATGAAAATCCGTTGGTTCCATCACGTATCAAACGTGGAAGTACTCAGGAGAGCAAACAGCCTTCCAATTGAGGTGCTTATTTCAAGAGCACGCCTAAGATGGGCAGGTCACGTTCATCGTATGCATGATAACCGCCTTCCTAAATGTACACTTTATGGTGAATTGCTAAGCGGTAGAAGAAGGCGTGGCGGTCAACGAAAGAGGTTCAAAGACGCTCTCCATGAAAATCTAAAATCCTGCGGTGTTGCAGACGAGCAATGGGAACAACTTGCAGCGGACAGAACCGAATGGCGAGGGGTTGTGGCCAGCTATCAAGGAAATGTTGCTGCAAGAAGGCCAAATCCAAGACCTAACCAGGTCTATGTTTGTCCTGACTGCGGTCGACATGTGCTCTCCCGAATTGGCCTCTATAGCCATAGTCGCGTGCACCGTAGATGAATGGGAATTATAATAGACTACACCTTTTACTTGTTTTTTATTGCACAATTTATCGACTGTAACATTTTTATACTCGGACTCGAGTAACGGCTAATAATAATAATAATTTGAGGACCTTGAACAAAATGAAATACGGGAACGCAAGTTGCGGAATTATAACCTACAGAATAGAGATCCGCAAACTGCCCATATATTTTACATTTGAGGACTGCCAGTGAACAGGATAAAGATACGCAATTTGCAGACCCCGAGACTCTTCCTTTTTTTTATTAATCAGAAATAATGATTCATTAACTATGATTTTTCGCCATTAATCATTTCTTAACGATATCCTTCGTAATAATAGAAGTATTTTTAAAAAGTAAGCGCCAAGAAATCATTTTAATAAGGTACCTATCTACATTTAAATTCAAAACCTTTAAAATTCAATGTCGGTAACACGGGCCTGCAAAATCAACAATCAGATGTAAAATTCTTTAGTTCTGTACATGGATGAATGTTTAAGCTGGAAATCACATTGTACCCAATTGATTTCCTAGCTAAGTTGTCTTAGATATATGTTCAGAAATTTAAGATTAGTTTTGCATAAAAGCATCAACTGATAAGTATATATTACGCCCAGGTCGAGTCTAGGTTGCGATAAGATGTCTGCTTGTGGTGCAACTCTACCAGGGCCAAAGCCGTTTTTACGTTACAAAAGCGTATTCTACGATATATCGGAAATGTTTCTGTGACTCATACTTGTAAAAACTGGTTCTGTGAATATAAAATATTAACGCTTACTTGTCTATACATTTTTGTTAGAAAATACATAAACAGATACCTCCGTATTTTCTAACAAAAACGACTTTCAGCTTTATAAAGAAATTCATGACATCAACACACGACAGAAAGATATGCCCTTTGCAAAATTGAATTGAATTGAATTTTGATAAATTCTCGTTCCCACATGCATATCCGAATGTTTAACCATTTACCGGACTATATAAAGTCTAGTAAAAGTATAAATGTATTTAAAAGAAAGTTGAAATCGTTTTTGTTAGAACATTGTTTTTACACCTTAACGGAATTTTATCTGTTTAATACTAATTCAATTTAATTGAATTTTATTATAAGCATTTTTATTTGTAATATTTTGGCTATTCCTTTACAATTGTTTATTGTCTATTAATGAAGTTTATTATTATTATACAATTTGTGATATTTGTCCTGATTCTGTATTTTCCCATCTAGTTTGATGGTGTATATAAATAAATAAATATAATATAATTTTTGTAGTATAAAATGCTGATCTATGCATTTATAAAATATATCAGAAGGAGCGTAATTTTAAAATATAAAATCGAAGAACAGTTTAATAAATCGGTTCTATGTCACTAAAATTTATTTTTATGTTTGCCCAGTCCAGTAAGTTCAACCTGGCAAACTTGATTTCGTCAAAAATCGGTTATACTAATTTTTCCCAAGCAAAGCTATTAATTCTGTAGCAACACTAATTTTGTACGAATAATTCTAGTTTTGTCTAAAACCGGAGAAACTGATAACGGAAATAGATTTTTTGGAATCCAAAATTATATTTATTTCATGCCAATATCCAATAGTGTAGTCCTTCTCTTAACCTCGCAACAACAAATAATATGTATATGCGAAAAGAAACCATACAGCACTTGTAACATATACAAAACAAGCTTATATGCAAAATATAACACATTCAGGTTTCCTAACTATTAATGAAATTGCTTGTAGAAGAGGAAAATGTTTACAGTCTTCATTCCGTAAGTAGGCTTAATCGTATCACAAACAAGGCGAGGGCATGTCGTAAATTAAATTTGCGATAATCCGGAGAACGCAACTGTAGTGAGTACAGGTCATTCAATGGGAACACGTGACCTGTGCAGCTTTTATTAAATCAACTAATTAAACGCTCCACCTACACACTGGTCCGCCCTGTAGTCTCATTACTCTAATGTGTGACTCTTTGGACCTGGGCGGGGCCAGTCGGTTATGGCTTGCTTGATGTGTCGCTGTCACGCGCCCGCTAACGAGTTGCCAATGTCAACCAATCGTTATTTGATTGTAGAGGTTTGTCGGTTTTCCGCTGGCTAGCATTTTTGTGCAAAATATTCTAGTTTTGATTAATGACCGTTGCGGTTAGTGTTCTTTTATATATGGAAACTGATATACTGCCTTTATGCGCTTTTGACATGAAAACGGGAAATTATTAAAAGCCATCTGAATACATTATGATAACTTGTATCAAAGAGTAAACGGAATATTTTGTACTAGTCATAATGCACGAGACCTAACAGCCCATTAAAGTTATTGTGGAATCTATTAATGAACTTGTTATAGTTTCAGGGAATGCATTTGTCCTTGATATCAGTGGCTATTGTCATATTCATTCATTATATTTTAGATAAGCAGCGTTAAGTGCATTTCATTTGTTTAATGAGGAGCTTATATTTAAGGTGGTTATGTACACAATACTGTTTAAGCAAGAATTAATATCAATAATAACATATGTGATAACATAGTCATATCTTCTTAAAATAATAGTACAATTAAATAATTAGAATATAAATTTAAATAACATCAAACGATGATGCACTTAAATGTATGTATTATCTAAATGTTAATTGTAATATTGTGCGCATATTCTTTTCTTCCTTTTTTTTGGATACGTGTGGAACAAAAATTTAAAAAAAGGAGAAAATAATAAACATACTAAAACGGCTAATGCTTAATTACTAAAGAAAAATCCTTGATCGTGAAGCAATCAAGAACATCTTTAATTCCACTCAGTAGTTATTTATCTCAATTTTATGTCAAGATAAATAAACAAATTGGCCATTTAGATGATCTAGTTTTATAGAATTAGGATCCAAATTACGTTGTGTTTGTAGTATTTTTATATTTCCCCAAATTCTTGATGCAAAGTTTGACATTATGGATTCCTATCTGATATTATTTACCTTAGAAAATTAACCACTCTTTTAATTTAAATGGCTTGTAAATTTGAACACACTGTTTATTAATTGAGAACCCCAGTAAATACTTGATTTTATTTACTGTTTTGTTACTCAAGATTGCACTGTGAATTTACGGTTAAAGTTTGTTTTCTATTTTATTTGATTAGAATGAAATCATTTATTTAGTTAATTGTGTGATTAGAAAGGTAAAGTTGAAAGGGAAGATAGTAATCGTCGGAACAATAGTCACAAAAACCATTTTATTTTATAGTAATTGTTGAAGCAAATCGCCAAACATGAAGTTGAACAATCCAAATATCTAAGACAATTGTCTAAATATTATGTAGGAAAGTTTACGCTGCTCTAGTAATGACCATACTGTACATGTTTCAGAGTTGTTTATACAAGTAACAAGAACCAGGTGATACAATAATATTCTTCCGTGTTAATATTAGTTGTAATTAGAGATGTGTCAAAAAGGCCGATTAAATAGTGATTATGATGTTGCAATAGGAATGATGAAAATAAAACTAAATGCAAAACAGAGGACAATAATCATGTCATGCCCATGCATTATAGAATTTACATGGTACCTGAGAATTAAATACTGATGTAAAATATCATAGAATGTTGAGAAAATATCCCTTCATTGAATTACACAAACGGCAACCACCAAATTGTGTGTGACTGTCCAACAACATAAAACGCGGTTGATCGATGTAATTCAAACAGGCAGATGTCCCGGTTTTACGTTTCGTCGAAAAGGTAACCCCCTAAAATATAAGCAAGATTTCTGGACCAAGCACTAACCGCTGGCCTGTACAGTTGTAGTTCGTAGAGTAATTAAAGTGACGGATCATTATTAAACAATCATAGAAAACCAGGCAATCGTCGGTGAGAAACCTTACACAATAATTTGAAAGGTAAACATTCCTGTGAAATCTTACATGTCAATATAGGTACATGGTAAGCCCTTGATAGTATATCAACTGAATAATGAAGTTAAAGTCGCTTGTCATTGCATAAACTCTGAAAATATACAGTTCTAGAATACATACTTGTTATTAAAATATTCAGCAGGTGAATTTATCCTAATCTTATTATTGAACATAACTGAGCAAATTGTAATATAATTTTGTCCTATTTTCTTGCTAAAAATCAAAGCTAATATTTCATAAAATCTAATGTTTCTTTAGTACCACAACACGTAAATTGTCCTTTTCCATCCGAAATCAGAATCTAAATTTAATTTTTTAAATAATAACGTAGAATCCGAAATAAATTTACCTAAGATAATAAGTTGTTGTTTAATGTGAGGGTTTTGTTGTTGGAGTTGACCGTAACATCGCCTGAGGTATTGAAACGTTGTTGAAGTAAAATACTGTCGTCGTGGATGATTCGGATGACAATTTCGGTGATAATAATAACCCGGAGGATCGCCTCTAATATCCAGACGAGGTAGGTTTTCATTTAGTGCAGAGATGCGTTGTGTAGAAATAAGTTGTTCAACAAGTAATTTAGTAATATGTTCGGAGAGAAACGCTCTAATTAACGAACAATTAGCTTCTTCCCCTTAATATCGCTAACGCGAGCTTTTATATTATTATTGGCCTAGAAAAATGCAGAGATTATTAGAATCTCGTCCCTATATCACGCTGTCTACGATGCATATGCTTGTTTACATTATTGAGATAGGCGTTTTAAGTACGAAGAACTATCCCCCTCCTCAGTCCTACATGTGTTTTATAATTATGTTTTATTCACTTTGTTTTAGTTTTCTCACGGCGTTTTTGGAATACAATATAGCGACCATCCCTATTTTAGCAATAATGGATTCGTCGTTTATTTTAACACAATTTAGATAATATAATATAATATAATATAATATAATATAATATAGTATAGTATAGTATAGTATAGTATAGTATAGTATAGTATAGTATAGTATAGTATAGTATAGTATAGTATAGTATAGTATAGTATAGTATAATATAATATAATATAATATAATATAATATAATATAATATAATATAATATAGTATAGTATAATATAATATAATATAATATAATATAATATAATAAAATAAACACCACAGAAATTAGACAACCCCCAATTCCAGAAACCAGGGCTTGTGCGGAAGGGGGTTACACATTGAAAAAACGCGGACATACAACCATTTCCTCCGACAGTGCCAATACCGGAGCCAGGATTCGAACCCGGTGGTGCGATGTCCGTGTGATTAATCGCGATTGCCACCCCGCGCCTTAACCCACTCGGTTATCGACCAGACAAGAACAGATAAGAACTAACACATGTACTGAGACGATATTTAAACATTACTTAAACTTGGTAATCTAAATTTCCGACTGGATGTTTTTAAAATATTCGAAAGACTGTTGTAATTTTGTGTTGAATTTAATAATAATTACTGTTTAATCGTTGTTATAAAAACAATATTTACATAAATTTGAAATAAAATAAGGAATTGTTTTTAAATAGGGAGCATCTTAATACAGGGTGTTTCAATGCCTATGTACTCGAAATACTCATTTAAAATGTCATACATTTTTGATGCTCAAAGAATATGACACAATAAAAAATTACACAACAACAAATTAAAAACAAGCCACCATCAAAGAATCAACTACTAGTAATTATAGCTAGAGTGATAAACAAATAACTGACGAATATGTTCACTATGAAGAGGAAATCTGGAGGAGCAAACCGAAGATATAATCACCAGAACAGAAATTGAATCACTCCTTTACCTAAGAAATGGAATGTAGCCATGTAAACACCTTAGTTACTCACAACAACAATCAGGGAGTGACAACAAGAGATAAAATTAATAGGAGGGAAAGCAATTATAAAAGGATACCAACTTATAGGCAAGAGAATACTAAAGAATAGGAACCATCACCTATACCAAAGATTAAACAGCAAACAAACTGGAAACTATTTCTATGTTACACATGGAAATCAAGCATTTGAGAAGATTATAAACAAATTAGGAAATTACCACAGACTGAGAACGAACAGCAAGAAACGAGAAAGGAATATCATAAAACCAAAATGCTACACGAGTCAGAGAAAAGAGATAAAGGTTGTGACATGCCATTTTTCGCTGGTTAATAAGTAGATCAATTCATCAATCTACGCTCTAATAGTCTATCCAAATTACCACTTTAGGCTTTTCGCCAACAGATGACTCTCCCTAGGAAAATATATCAATTTATTAAATTATGTGTATTATTGTGTATATTTTAGGATATCTACAATATAGACTATTATAATAATTGGCGTGTAAAAATTGTTTATAAAATGATATTGTAAAGATGGCTAATGATCAAAAGTCCATAAAAATCGATTTCACAAGTTGTCACCCTGACAGTCGAACTGTCAGTTTATGTCATTTCCTTTTGTTTTTGTGAGTTACAAAAGGTTATAAAATCACTAAAATTGCTTAAAACTTCCTTTTTAAATCAACAAATTAAGCCTAAAACTTTGCTAGGTTCTAATTTAGTTAAAAGGCACGTGGTTGTTAGTCGTTAATACCGGATTAAAAACTAGATTTAATCTAATATTTCAATTAATATTTTGGTTTGTTTAATTGAAATTTCGAGTTATTTGGATTAATAAGCAAGTTATCGTCTAGAAGTAGTATTGTAGGTAAGTTTGAATTTTTTTGATTTATTATAGAGATATGTTCACGTTAGAAGTTAATCTTGAGAATAATTTTGTAACTTTAATCATAGACGATTTGGCCAGATTTTAAGTACAGAACTTGCCTACTGTGCTATTTTTTTTGGAATATTTGGATATTTTGACTTTTTATATCATTTGCTATTCTTTGGTATGCGAATTTTAGTATACGAATTGGCCGTGATTTTTTATTTATGCATTACGATTGAGAGAAACTTTATCTAGCCATTGTGAAGACTTCTAAACCTTACTAAATTGTGGTGAAGATTTCTCCTCGATCAACAACCTTCAAGTTTGGAGTGCCTGGAAACTCTCCAATTTTCACTGCAAAGCTAAGTAATCTACTGTATTTCCTCTTTATTGTAAAATTGTTTAAATTTAATAATTATTTTTCCATAGCGTTAGCTTTAAACTCTAGACTTGCTGTATTCTTGATTATTTATTTTAGTGTATGATTGTTCACAATTTATTTTACTTATTCTTATAATAAATTGTATTTTATTTTTTTACTTGTTCTTTTATTTGTTCACTCTCACTACAAGGATTTGTAAGATCTGGGATCTCGTTTGCTTATCCCCACTATAGGTCGTAATAAGGTAACAGTAAATAAAAATTACAAAAAGCATAAATCACTAGGAACTCGATCTCGTGGATTGAAGTTAAAGTGACGACAAAATAAACACTGGGTGATTACAATAGAATAGTTATTTTTTAAATAAGCATCAACCGGAAAAGAATGTTGAATATTTGACAAACGCTCCATTTTCACAGTTAAACTGACACTTCTCCCAAACGTTTTGATAACTGCCTTAAATTTCCATTTATCGCGAAAGCAATGCGAATTTGAATTTATATCTCGTTATATTATGACATATGACTTAACTTTGAAAATGGGCGCTTTATTCTGCCGGACCCTTTACAGTGCTCGCGATTACTAAGCACTTAGGAAAAGAGCTTAAAAATTTCGTGCACGAAGCACTTTTTAAAAATTTAAATAATAGAGTATCTATTGGGGCTTGAACTTCACCTAGGGTAACAATGTACGAGAGAGCACAATTTGCTGATTGTACTATAATTTTCTTTTCGTTGGCGAAAATGCCAAAGAAAATAATAATAGATTAGCTGTGCATTGAAAAAACTTTTTTCATTTATTTTTTCACCTTTAACAGGCTGGTTACAAGGGAGTAGTATAATTTTGAGAGTATAAAAATAAAAACAATGAAATTTTATTTTAAAAAACGCTTTTAATAATAGTACTTAACCAATGTAAGTTAAATTGTAAGTATATAAGAACGCTTCTTAAAATCAGACAGTAACAGTAATTAAAAATAATCACCGATTGGTCTCCATAAGAAATATATATAAGCATTTGTTAAATTTAATACTTTTCTTCTTTGAGAACTCGAAAACGCCGTTGTCACGTTAACAATGTAGAAAGGTTATTCATCTGGAAACATATGGAAATGAACTGCGGATCGCACCGACGGCACTCTATCTATAAGGGTTTCTATAACTACAGTGTTACTTAAAGATCTGGACTACCAAAAATATAATTTTTACTTATTTCCAGAAATAATGAAAATTCTACATATGACTTTATTCTGGCAATAATTAAGAAACATGTTTTTGTTATTACTATGCTGAAGGATACTCAATGTCATTTTTGTGAACTAACTATCACATATATCTATAGGCCAATCGTCAGGTCGATTGACATCATTTTAAGTCGGAAAAGAGAATTTGCTATTGGAACCAGTTCATTATAGGCTTCTTTTAGACATACTAATTTTTCTCCCTCACCCGTCCCCCGGAACACCGTCATTTTTGGGGCAATATCGCTTAAAAATCTTTTTTTGCAAACATCTCGATTGTTAATGGGCCTACGAAAAAAAGATGGTTATCAAAGTTAAATATAAGTAAATTCTCTATCGAAATGGTTCAGATGCATTTTTACGTAGTATTAATATTATTGGAGTTATAAGCGGGGGAAGTCAAGCATCACATAGCATATTCCCTCTGTATATCGACACTTTTCTATATTTCCACGCTTTCTACTTGCTATTACATTTAATTTTCACCTTTGAAGTTTAAGTAAAACATTTATTATCAATTTTGAAAGTGTCAATAGACAGCGCGGGGATGCGATACGATGCTAGATTTCTCCCACCACTCCCATAATATTAATGCTACGTAAAAATGTGTCTGAACCATTTCGACAGATAATTTACTTTTACCTTTTTTTCATATGACCGTTCACAATCGAGATATTTGCAAAAAAATGATTTTTAAGTGATACTGCAACAAAATTGGGGATGTTTCGGGGAGCGGGCAATGGGGAAAAATTAGTATGTCTAAAAGAGGCCTATAATGAACTGGTTCTAACAGAAAAATCTCTTGTTCGATTTAAAACAGTCCCTGATGATTGGCCTACCAATACAGAGAATGATCATGCCATATAAATATTGTCATATTCCAGTTTGTACAGTTCATTGCTATATACATGGTGGTCCGAATTTAAATGGGGATACTTCGGTGTTTGTTTTTTGAAAAATGTTTATGTGACAATAAATTATTTCTTAGGCACAGTATTCGCTCATCAAATTTCTCCGATTCAAATCAGGACCAGGTGTATATCGTGCCTTCATGATTTTTTCATGAAAGCGTTCAGATAAGCTCGAACATGCAATTGTAAAAAGAGGGCCTGTCTGTTTGTGAATCTGTTACAGCCACAGAGGCCTTGGCACAAGAATGACATACGAGTATGAACAAAAGCAGGTCAGCTCCTATGCAGCTCAAAATTATGAATGGACGGTATAGTAACATGCATACACATCCATACATACATACAGACATACCATTGTTGCAGCTTACCACTTAACCATGTCTTCCAAGTCTGATTCTCTTTAGGCCTAAGCTCAGCATAAATAGGTGATTCCTCCAATTTACCCACACTTACAGCATGCCTGTAGCGCAATTCTTTATAGTTTTGCCCGTAAAAAAAATCACGTATCAAGAAGCGAAAACATAATGAACAGGAACAATTGCAGCAAAGTTTCCGTTAATGTAGATTAAAAGTACAGGTAAAAGTAGAGGTACCTACAGTTGATATTAAAGAAAACATTTTTTTTTCAAGACGGATTAAATATTTTTTCTAAAAGATATCTACGTTATTATTAACTATTACAAATGAAATGCTGAGGTACCGGGTGTTTTATACTTCTATGTCAGTTAAAGGTCTTAACCCTCGGTTGATTTTAAGAAGAGAATTTCATATCTGTCAACCTAGGTCGGCAACCGCTTTAGTTTAAAGAAATTTTATTATCCATTCGATTTTCCAAAGCAAAAAATATTGTACCCTACTGACTATTTTAATTTTTCATGTCTTGCAATTTAAAAATATTATTTCGTAATCAACTTTTAGTGAGAAGCACTAAAATTTGGGATAGTGTTTTCACTTTGCAATTTAACGCATGTATTGTTTCTGTAATTTGGGGACAGTCTTTTTATTAATCTGCTGACCAAATATTTGTCACAGTAGAATGACATTGACCACTGCAATAGACTGAATCTTGCTAGAAATGCTTTCCTTATGGGCAATTTTCTTGCTGTAAAACACAATAATACAAAACATTTGGCTATTAAGAGGTTAGTGTGTACGATACTATTACCAGAATGCAATATGCGTGCATTCTTGCATAAAACTAGAGCATATTCCATTGTATCCATGTTTTCACAATACGTGAAGGTTACATATAGGTTAGGTACTTAATGTATTTAACAATTGCTGAAATGCACGATAAAAGTGCGAAGGGGGAAGGGGCATACTTTTTAACAATTTCCACCGTCAATTTCATAGAAATCCAAGACAAAAAACGCAATAAGATGTGACAGCAACAAAGTGGATTAAAATTTATAGTTTTGTAGGCACAGGAAATTTTGTAAAACATGTTATAAAATTCTGCTATTTTGAAACGCCAGTTAAGGTACCTAGCTTCATTTCTATGTAAATCACGAGTTAAAATATTAATGCAGATGAGATTTCTATTTTCTCAATGTTCATGAGAAATTTAAGTACCTTGTCGTTTTACGATAAAGTAAAACGTGCGTTGATCACATATAAAATACGCCGTTATAAACATGGAAAGAATAAGCCAAACATAGGTAGGTATATGCAAATTTTGCAAATACTCACTGGCATTGTGTTATTAATGTAACACAAAGCACTTTAATGTAAGAATTTAAAGAAAAGTCCCATTATTGACAAAAACTATATTCGCAGAAATAGTAAAAGTCTACAGGTTCAACCAGTATTAATTATTATAACATTCATCTTGCTTGAAAGTGAGTAACCGAATGTCCCCGCATCCAACATCAGATCTCCTCGGCTGTGTTCGTATCACCGAACGTGCCTATTTCCCAAACATCTCCAACTGCGCCGGCACTATTCGGGTCCTGCTGATTTTTAACAATTTCTAACACGGCCTTTCCTGACGACCAGCGTCCTCGCGTGAACATGATGATTGGAATGAGACAGTTTTTCTATAAAAGAAAACAAAGGCATGAGAGAACACATATAACCTATGTTTTTCAGCTTTATTGCCCAGCGCGACGATCCACAGTCTGCCAAACTGAAATGAAAACAATGAACTTGGCCAAGTTTTTTTTTAATGATTCTAATTAATCAAAAAGAATAAAATAACTCAACATAAATTAAAATCTTAATTGCTGCTTATCTACTAACTTAACTGACTTATGGTACCCATGAGTCAACACGATCCTTGTGGAGATACAGTTCCACAAGAACACCGACTCATGTTCCGGTCCCGCGACTCCGACTGATCAGGTCGTCAAGCCCTCTTACAACTAATGGCTCTGATTGATCAGATTGTCAAGCCCGGACAACCATGTTTGACTGATCAGGACAACAAACATGTGCCCCACCTCGCAGGAATAACCAGACCGAGGTATCATACCCAACTTAGCTACATATTCTCCTCTTCATATTTTCCACACCACAGAATGGAACTGACAACCTTTGCATTTCGTTTATCCCTGGTCTCATACCTCTCATACTCTAAAGGGACCTCTTCAGTTATTATTATTATTTTTTTAAATAGGACCATACCATCCACTTTACCAACGGGATCCATTTGATTTGCCTCCAGTATAGAATCAACCCCAACTCGCTATCTCATAAGCAAAAAAAAACCTCGCACGGTGGGTCAACTGACAACTTTGTGCATGGCATTACATATTTCTCATCAACGACATCCCATCGGCCATAATTCATGCCAGTTCTCAACGTTACCAAAGAGTTTAAGGAGCATCCTATTATCTCTCTCAACTTACTCGTTTCCTCTGAGTTAAATAACGGCGTTTAAATGATGAGTCCAGAGTTGCGCTTTCAAAATTTTGGGAATGGATGGACGTATAAGCGTGTCCTTGATCTAAAATAATTTGTCAGGGAACACCAGATGTTTCAATAGCATCTCGGCAACTATGAGAGGACCTTCGTACCACAGTTCGATGGTATTTTCGTCCTCATGGACCATGCTTCCGAAATGCCCATGGAAGCGGCGACGGCGGAGAATGGGTACACCTGCGTAAGTCACACCGACCGATGGTATTGCACTACTGGCACTCGCGGCTTCACGGACACATGAGTGAATCCCAGCTTCTGATGTAAGAATTTAAAGAAAAGTCCCATTATTGACAAAAACTATATTCGCAGAAATAGTAAAAGTCTACAGGTTCAACCAGTATTAATTATTATAACATTCATCTTGCTTGAAAGTGAGTAACCGAATGTCCCCGCATCCAACATCAGATCTCCTCGGCTGTGTTCATATCACCGAACGTGCCTATTTCCCAAACATCTTCAACTGCGCCGGCACTATTCGGGTCCTGCTGATTTTTAACAATTTCTAACATTAACATTAACAGATGTTACCTTTAAACAGTTTCGAATTATTAAAACACACTTATACGTAGTATAATCGTTCCACTGTGCTATAACAACAAACTTGCAAATACGAACTATACTATAACCTAAAACCATTCCAACTTCCAACAGTAACGAAGTGACTCACTCACTCATCGGTCACCAGGTCTTCTAATGGCGCTAGTAGTATGTTTTTAATTAATTATTACATCAGATATATACTATATATAGGTATATAATGTAGGAAATTCTATAATTAAATTAATAATACAATTATATAGGATTCATTTAAATATCTGAGAAGTAAAATACTTAAAATATTATATATAATCAGTAAAATCATTTATGAGTGCTGAAACAGCACCTCTAAGTAAGTAGCTATTTGACACGTAAATATCTCTTGAAAATCTTATCATCATTTTTGACATATAAATAATAAATAACACGTGATACATTGGGACTCACAAAATAACACAAAATTTCCAAGCGATTTTCAGGTCGACATAAATATCGTTTATGTAATGAAATTATTGATAGTTTTGTTAATTTTCACTGTATTGCTTATGATATATAGAAATCTTTAAGTCTATATATGATTTAATAATGTTTTTTGTCATTTCTAGTGTCCTTATTATACCCAGAATAAAATGTGGACTTATGTCCTTATGCAAGTGTTCGCAGTTAGAAATTTGGTTTTGAAAGCAGCGAAAAGAGTCTTTCGATGACATTACATTTTAAATAAATGGTGTGGATTTGCTGAATTCAAAGATAATGTAATTTATCAGGTATTATTTCGTATATTATATAAAATTTCCTATAAACATATTTTTATAGACAATAAACTTAATTTGTTTATCAACCTGAAGATCCTTAGATCTATGTGAAACCTGAATTGACCTCTAATGCAAGCTGTTACTCTTTTAACATAGATTATTAAGTGTTTATTATTCACAATGAAACTACAACTTCAAAATTGTTTATTTAATAGAAATCTTTTGTGTATACAATATTTGTGACACATTAATACATACCTACGTAACTCAAACATTTTTAACAATTGTGCGTTGAATGAATGTAAGCTTATTGCTGTTGATTTCATATTTTTGTTGTAGTGAATCCACATTGAAACAACAACGCACATCTTGTATTACCAACTGGAAGTGAAATAATCCCGAATATGTACATGGCGCTGAGAGCCCTCAACCTCTCTTCGTGGTAATCAACAGCAGGTCATAATTTCCAATTTCAATTAAGTGGTCCGACTAAAGCATGGCTGATATAATAAAAGATAGCGATGCCAGTTATCTCATAAAGTAATATCCCATACACACATCCGGTATTACTGGGAATGAAGTGGCAGCCAATGATGAACGGACGTGCGTGGCATTAAATTAATAAGTCCGGAGCTCGGAGTTAATCCTGGACTCGTGTCTCCCGGGACTATGGGATGTCATTATTATGTAGATCACACGTTGATCCGTTTGTTTGAGGGGTCAAATCAATAACGAGCTTGCATTTTATTACTTGTACAGATGCCGACAGCTTAGAGTTCTAAGGAAAATTTTATGTTTATACGAGAATTGAAAACGTATTTATTATGTAGATATGCTAGAATAACCTGTCTGAAAGTTTGAATAATCATCAGAGAAAAACTATTATTCGCCATAGTGTGTTTGGGGTTATCCTGAACTGGAAAGTAGAAATAATTCATATAGGGTATCTGAAATCCCGGAAACTTCTGGTACGAATTCTACATGTAGAAACCTGAAAAAAAAATTATATAAACATATGTCCGAGAATGATCTCTAATGGAGATGCAGTCCTTTGACGATGGTATCGACAACTGACTTTTATTCTAGCATTTTTAATGTGTTTGACTAAACATGTGTGATAATATTAATACTATTACAGTATCATTAAAAATTAATGCCTAATAACTGTGTCATAACTTGAAGCAAGCCTACTAGGAGATATTTTAATCAAACACGGTCCAGTTCGTTAATACGATTTTGCTCTTACGACTAAACTAAAAAAAGAACTTTTTTATGTATTTTTAATTAGTAAATAATATTCAAATACCAAATTGTTAAAAAAAGATAAAAAATTTATTTAACATATCGTCAGATAAAACGCTTTTATTTCCGAGTGCGATTTATCTGCGTGAAGAGATCTTCTAAAATAAGAAATAACGATTAAAAAGTCCCGCGTGGGAATGTCAAAGAACCTACCTAAACGTAACAATGATTGTAACGAAATCCGACACAGTGCCATGAAAGTTCTCGACACATGAGTGCAAAACGAAATTTATATTTCGCTTGCTAATAATTTGTTGTTTATTGCTTGGATACGAGATATATAAACAAGGCCATTATACCCTAGGGTCAAAAAGAGCGGGCGTAATGATTACGCCCGCTTATTATGCCCTTCAATACTCACTTTTCAAATGCGTTGAGCAACATTTAAAAAGAAATTTTAATAAAGACGTTTTAAATCCGTCACCAGCGGGCATAAACATCTCTATATCGCCCTCAGTACATAACTAACTATTTTGTAAACTACAACAAAATTTAATTTTTTGGAACTGCAACAAAAACGTCCCACGGGGCGTAATTCTTATGGTTGCAATGAACAACGTCCCACGTGGCGCGATTTTTGTAACTGCTACAAAAATGCCTTACGGGATGTAATTTTTGTAACTGCAACGAAATACATCGCACTGGGCGTAAATTTTGTAACTCCAGCGAAAAACGTTGCACGGACCGTAAATTTTGTGACTGCTGCGCAGAACGTTCCACAGGATATAATTTTTGTAACTGCAACGAAAGACGTCGCACGAGGCGTAAATTGCGTAACTGGAACGATTCAAGCATCCTTAAACACGATAACAGATAGCCCGAAATTACCTATGATAATTAACAAATACGTATAGAGAGCGCAGCGACGTTCCAGTTGATACCATTTGGTGGATTTCTCTTGAGCAAAATCGAAGTAAGTATAAGTTTTGAATTTTACGTCTGCCTAAGTTAAGTCAAACCCATCCAGTGAAGTCCTAACAGTCCATTTGGAAACTGTAACAAAACGTCTCTCAGACACTTAAATCATGGATCGTTTACAGGAACACGTAAATAATTGCATTTTGCAATATTTTTGTTACAGTGCAACATTATTTTAAGATAATTTTATCCACTTGTGTCTTCCAGAATTCCGGAAAATCGTCAAAATAGACATCGATACATGGTAGGGTCTCTTGAAATTCTTTTGAAAAACAAAAACTGCAAATTCTAGACATGATTTTATGTTAATTTAAAGTAATTCACATTTTCCAAAAACCTTGTCATCAATTTACTTTAAATATCTTCAAAATTCTTTTATCTAAAAAGATGAAACTTGGTAATTTATTAACCTAAAAATGACCCGTTGTTTGCTGTAAGGATGAATTTTTCTATTGCGATCATAAGTCTATAGATCTCATTTGGGCGTGGGGGAGGAGCAACGGACATTTTGCATTGTCTTTTTTATTTTTTGCATTTCTGATGCCAGATTAAACATCTTTAGAGTTTTCTTCTAACAATTTTGTATAGAAATAGCAACTACACCTCCTTCCCTTTCACATGTACCTCTATCTCTCCTAAAAATATTATAGGTCGGTATTGCAATAGTAATTGAGTGTATAAGGAAACATTGGAGCAAAACCGATAACTTATAAGGCTAGTGTTACCAACTCGAATAAAGGAAAGGAACCTTTACTTTTCGAGTCAGTAACAGAAACAAAAGAATAAACAACAAGTTCTTGAAAAGGTAAATCCATCGAAATAGGCTACAAGAACGACGAGTAGAAATTCTGTTCCCTTTATATAAATCTCTATTTGCTGTATTTTATTTACCTTCTCTTATATGTGCATTAGCCTAAAATTTTGTAATTCAGAATCGAATTAATTTCTGCTACATTTACACGTAAATACAATTTTATTATTTCATATTGAAAAAATGAAAAGATATACATTACATAATAATAATGATAAAAAAATAAAGAATTATTAGTAAAATTATTAATAAAATATATTCGAAACTTTACTGTGGCTAACATTAAAACAGAAACTGTATGTAGTGCACGGGAGCTGAAAATAATTCTTGAAATAAATAACTAGAACAAATTTAAATTAATTCACTTTAATATCCGCAGTATTATTTTTTTTTTTCTGAAATTGACGTATTTCTAAAACAATTTGGCATAAATTTTGACGGTACAATTTTAACATAAACTTGATTCAGTTACATGGTTACAATTACATAGAATGATGCTAATGTTAACCAAAATGACCGGACTGTTATATATATTAGAAATGATATTGGGAATATAGCTTATAAGTTTAAAAAATCCGTGAGGCATCAGTGATTAATATCACTTTCAATATAAACAAAACATCACAATAATTGACGAGAACGAAGTAATCAGTGATACTAACAAAGTAGTGAATAGATTTGCTTCCCTTTTTTCTAGCCAGGCTGCCAAATTAACCTCAAATTTAAAAAGTAACATGAGTCATGTCCAATATCTAAATAAAGTTCAATTCAATAAAAACAATTCCTTTTTCTTTCAGCCAGTTGATGAACATGAAATATGCAATGTAGTTAAACTGCTCAAAAGTAAAAAATCAGCTGGATACGATAATATTCCTATTACACTAATAAAAAAATATATCGACTCATTAAAAAAGCCTCTGGCATATTTAGTAAACCTATCGCTCCAAACCGGAATTTTTCCTGATGAATTTAAAACTGCAAAAATTATACCTGTATACAAAAAAGGGGATAAAACAGTTCTATCGAATTACCGTCCAATTTCACTATTAATAGCCGTTTCAAAAATTTCTGAGAAGGTTGAAAGACAACTGGTTAATTACCTTACAATAAACAATATTCTAAGTGAGGCTCAATATGGTTTTAGGGAAAAAAGAAGCATCAGCGACGCCACATACTCACTAATTAACCAGATTCACAAATTATTGGAGAGCCAAGATTATGTTATTGGCATATTTTGCGACTTGTCAAAAGCTTTCGATTGTGTTAATCATCAAATCTTATTAGAAAAATTACAATTTTATTCTATAAGGGGTCTCCCTCTTCAATGGTTTGAGTCATATTTGACAGGTCGCAAAATATATGTCGAAATAACTGATCACACTAATAATACGCTTAAAAAAGAATGTTCAATTTACGAGGCAATAAATTGTGGTGTACCGCAAGGATCGATACTGGGTCCAGTTCTCTTCTTAATATATATAAACGATTTAGTCTTCAATCTTCCCAAACTATACTTCTGAATTCCTGGAAACGCAATGTTCATAGTCCTTTTCCACGATTTGTATTTTCGCTCTATACATGCTCTCCTGCTACTTACTACATACATTCATATATTTACTTTGTTTCATCTGGCGGTGCAAGTCGCTGAAGCCGTATTGCGCACGCGTAGTAATTACAAAAAAAATAGAAGCAACACTGAACTTCCAAATGGAACAAAGGCATTGTGTGTTTGCTTATATCAAAGTATGTACGTAAATGCAGTATACTTAATTTTCGTTCTTTCTCCACACCTTTATAAAAGGTATAGTACTTGTTGGTATAATAATGTAACAAAGTTGGTATTAAGCAAGACATAAGATATTATTTACAAATACATCTATTTATTTATATTACCATTCACCTTGTAACGCAAGTATATTTGAGAAATAAATGTTTTATTATTATTATTATTATCTTTCAATATATATATACAATGTATATGCCATCTTCAACTGGCTTAATAGAATTTCTTGAATCAATGCAAATTTTTTTACAACACCAAACACTTATTAACGATTACAATATATTTGTCAGCGACACACTTGTTCATATTTTAAAAACCAATGCACACTCTCAAGAATACTTAAATATAACGGCGGTTTAAAATCAGTAATAAATAACTACATGAGAAGACCGTAACCTTAAGAACCATCTAATCACATTTTTAATAAGTCTAGTTTCGATATTGAAGTTGTAATACTTCCTATAACAATACAAACCAACATAATCGATAATTTCCCAGTTTTAATGCAATCAATCAACAATATAATTATTGACATAAAATATTTACAAAACTGGTTAAAATATAAAGCAAAATGCGAAAAAAAATGTTGAATTACTAATGGAATTATCAAATCAATAGAAAAGAGAGACACATTATTTGCAGATAGACCCCCTAAAGGTAAATTAAAAAATACAGTATATTGATTACCGAAATAAGTTAACCGTGCTAATCAAAATAACTAAAATAAACTATTTCAATCTGAAATAGATAAAAATAATTAAAACATGTACAAATGATTTAATGTCAATGGTCAAAGAGATGTGTCACTCCAACAATGCAACAATAAACATTCCAAAAATACGTAATGAAGAAAATAAATTAATAACTAATAAAACGGAAATTTGTAATATTTTTAATAAAACATACTCAACTCTTGGTATGAACACAGAAAGATATAAAAATTACAAGGAAAAAAATTAACTACGAATATCAATTCCATGTTTTTAATTCAATAAATCGGGCTGAAAATTGCATATTAACACTAAAGCCAAATAAATCACCAGGAATGCCATCCAGATTTCTAAAATATTTGCATACCTTATAAATCGAAAGTTTTGGGTAGGATATTGTGATTTTGAAGAATCAATAGTAAAGCCTATGTATAAAAGTGGAAGCAAAATGTCAATTACTAACTATAGACTCATTTCACGTATTACAAACATAGCTAAAGTGTTTTAAATGCTCCTAAAGGAACTACTACATAATTTTATTAGGAAGTATGGCATCTTATGGACAGACAGTTTGGGTTTGTACAAGGTAAATCAACAGAGGATCGCTGAACTAACTAGGAAAATTTACCTCTCACTGGATAAGAATAAACCTTCGCTATGTGTATTCTTAGTTCTGGCGAAAGCTTTTGACACCTTTAGTCATACACACCTCCTTGAATGTCTTGCAAATATAGATATAAGAGATATCCGATTAAAACTTCTTGAAAGCTATCTTAGAGAAAGAAAACAAACTTTTCATATTGCGGACACTCGGAGTGAATTCAGAGCAGTTAGTTGTGGAGTACCACACGCCCTCTTTTGGCAGAAACATGGATGGAACTAAAAATAAAGTCAAGGAAGATCTCCCAAAAATCCTAGAGTGGTTTAAATTTAAATTGTGAACCCTGAATATAGAAAAAAATGTTTGTACCTTTCCTGATCTAGACGTACCTATTTAAAGTTCGCCTTGTAACTAAACTATTTGAAATAAAGAAAGCCAATAACGTAAAATATTAAAGTATTTATGTTGATTGTCATCTGAGGTGAGGTGTACAGGCAGACTATGTCTTAAAAACTAATAATACATATATTTAAGTATATTAAAGATATATTAAATATCAATTAATTGTGAAATATAAATGTACATTTGCAATGACTAGAAGTTATGAAAAAGAGAATCTTAAAGGCAATTCTCAATAAACTAGTAATCTAATCATCAGAGCAACTAGTCACATATTCTTGATATTCGCCAGTCATATTTTTTATTGCGGCCTTGAAAAATATCTCAGAAAAAAGAGAATGTAAGACATGATCATCAAACAAGGATTAAATACTTAAATAACTTACACACAGTATTATTTGCATAGTACAGGAGAAAAATCAAATTATCTATTTAAGGCCAAAACTATTTAAGTTCATCCCCAACAATATAAGACATAAATTCTAAAAGGATTCTAAAAAAGAAACTAAGTTATTATTTTCTCACTTTTATTTTTATAAACTTTAACTATACCTTCAAAAATATTTACCCTACCATAATTAATATCTGCATATACGTGTTAGTTGAATGTATATGAAATATGTTGTTGTATATATGTGTGTGAGTGTTGGTGTATGTATATAGCAAGTATATATATAGTGAAGCGCAAGTTATAGCCTCTCCTACTCAATTGTTAACCTCACCTTCGCGATGAGTTCAATTTGAACTTGGTGCACCCTGTTTTCACTAACGAGGCCCTAACGACCGAGTAAGGGCGGAATAACCCTTACCTTTTACCGTGAGCACACCCACCTTCTCACGAAGAGTGCGGTAAAAATAACCCACCGCACACAAAGGTTGCTTTTGGAATCGTTTGGTTACCCCATCGTCGCAGTCTCCTTCTGTGCCATGGGACCACACCACTCGCCTTCCGCAACCGAGCTGGTCAGTTGCATACCTGCTCCAGCTAAAACTTCAAATGCAGCTTCGTTTTCAGTCGATTAAGGCTTTAAAAAAATGATGGAGCGTTCAAGTGGGACAAAATCATCTGGAGGTAAAATACCCTCCCGATCGGATCTCCGGGGGAGGGTGCCCACAGGGACACCTCATCGAATGTCGAAAAAACACCGACAAGTTAAATCCAACAAAACTAATTCTTTCATCTACGGCGCTTGGAATGTTCGTACTTTGAACGACAGCACTCGCACCGATCGGCCTGAAAGAAGAACTGCTCTAATAGATAGAGAACTTCACCGACTCAATGTTGACGTTGCAGCTCTCAGCGAAACTCGATTTTTGGAGGAAGGCTCTCTCACAGAAAAGTACTACACCTTCTATTGGAAAGGTCTTCCCGCCAATTCAAGAAGGCAACATGGAGTAGGATTTGCCGTTCGGAATCAACTTGTATCCAACTTAACACAAGTACCACAAGGCCTATCCGAGCGTCTAATGCTGCTACGCTATGAGCTATCAGATGGCAACGCGGTAAATCTAATAAGCGCCTACGCTCCCACTCTGAATGCAAGTCACGAAACCAAGGAAAGCTTCTATCAACAGCTGGAAGAAACCCTCTGTAGAATACCTAAAACGGAACGACTCGTTATTCTTGGCGATTTTAACGCTAGAGTAGGGAGAGATGCAGACACCTGGCCAGGTATCATAGGCAAGAACGGTTTGGGCAACATGAACGCTAACGGTCAACTACTCCTAACTAAATGCGCCGAACATGATCTAGTTATAACAAACACCATTTTCCGACAAAAGGATAAATTTAAAGGCACCTGGCGTCACCCCAGATCAGGTCACTGGCATCTACTGGACTATGTTATCGTACGTAGGAAGCATCTCAAGGACGTCCAAATTACAAAGGCGCGCATTGATAGCGAATGTTGGACCGATCATCGTCCTGTTGTCTCTAAAATGAAAATTGTTATGAGACCCAAACACCGAAGAACTCAAGTAAAACGTAGACCCCGTCTCTGTATTAGTAAATTGCGTGACCAACAAACCGTCGAACAGCTAAAGCAAAAAGTTCAAGAGAATTTGAGTGCACTAGAAGAAACCAATTCTGTAGATGTCGCTACTACCTGGTCACAAATTAAAGACAGTTTAAAAAGTGCGAGTGAGGAAATTCTTGGCACTGCAGCAAGTAAAAAACAGGAGGAGTGGTTCAATGATAATGAAGCTTTTATACAAGAACTTCTTGACCGCAAACATATTGCCTTCCAAAACACTATCAACCACCCCAACGACTCATCAAAAGCAGAAGCTTTTACCCAATCTAAGAATGAAACGCAACGCGAAATCAGAAGAATAAAGAACGAGTGGTGGGCAAGCAAGGCCAGAGAAATTCAAAGGTACGCCGATTCACACGACTACAGGAATTTCTTTCAAGGAGTAAAAGCAGTGTACGGCCCCAGTCGGAAAAATATGTGCCCTATTAAAGATTTAAATGGAAATCTCCTCAAAGAAGACCAGGAAATAAGAGCCCGATGGAAAGAACATTACTCTAACATTCTTAACCAGCAAAGTCAAGCCGATCACGATATTATAAATCTTATCCCTCAATATGACACCTTCGAAGACTTAGATAAACCACTAACAACGGAAGAGATCTTAACCGCCATTGGGCAGCTAAAAAATAACAAATCTCCCGGCGCCGACTCACTCCCAGCTGAGATCTTTAAAGCTGTGTCGTCAGAGCTCATACCCTACCTCAAAAAACTGTTTGATATCGTGTGGGAAAGTGGTCAAGCTCCGCAGGAGTTTCGTGATACACTTTTAATCAACCTCTTCAAAAACAAAGGGAGCGCTGCGGACTGTGGAAATTACAGGGGTATAGCTCTCCTGGCTGTTGGAGGGAAGATACTCACTAAAGCGATGGCAAATAGGCTAACACCTGTTATGGAAAAGTTACTTCCTGAAACACAGAGTGGCTTTAGACCAAACCGAGGCACATCGGATTTAATCTTCACACTTAAACAGCTTCAAGAAAAAGCACTCGAACATCAAGGAGAAATTCACATGGCCTTCATTGATTTAACCAAGGACAGGGAAGTGCTCTGGAAAATTATGTTCCGCTTAGGTATCCCTAGAAAATTTGTGGAAGTATGTCGCAGTCTACATACAAACAACAACGCCCAGGTTATGTATAATAATGAGGCAACCGAACCTTTCCAAACCCTCACTGGAGTTAGGCAGGGATGTGTCCTGGCACCCTTACTCTTTAATTTGTTTACCACTGCTCTAACAATTATTGTTGACAACAAACTGACAGTCAGAGGAATAGGTCTCAGATACCGTTTTGATGGCGGTCTCTTTAACATAGGGCGCTTTAGAGCTTTCACGAAGACACGCACACGATTCATTTGTGATCTCCAGTATGCGGATGACTGTGCACTTTTAGCCTCTACGCCGGAAGAGCTTCAAGAACTTTTAGATGTGTATGCCCAGAGCTATGATTCCTTGGGACTTAAAATCAACATTGGAAAGACTAAGATTATGTCAACTCCTCATCAAGTGAACCAAATAGACATTACACTTAACGGAAATTCTCTTGAAGTGGTGGATCAGTTCAATTACTTAGGCAACGTTGTTAATGACAAAGCAAACATGGACAGCGAGATTCGCAATAGAATTAACGCTGCATCTAGAGCACTCTGGGGACTTAGAGAGAGAGTATTTGACAACCACGACCTTGCTTTATCAACGAAAATGGCTGTCTACAGAGCAGTTGTCATTCCAACACTGCTATATGGATGTGAAAGCTGGGTCACTTACCGTCGTCATGTGAAAGAATTAGAACGTTTTCAGCAAAGACACCTCAGAAGTATGATGAAAATCCGTTGGTTCCATCACATATCAAACGTGGAAGTACTCAGGAGAGCAAACAGCCTTCCAATTGAGGTGCTTATTTCAAGAGCACGCCTAAGATGGACAGGTCACGTTCATCGTATGCATGATAACCGCCTTCCTAAATGTACACTTTATGGTGAATTGCTAAGCGGTAGAAGAAGGCGTGGCGGTCAACGAAAGAGGTTCAAGGACGCTCTCCATGAAAATCTAAAATCCTGCGGTATTGCAGACGAGCAATGGGAACAACTTGCAGCGGACAGAACCGAATGGCGAGGGGTTGTGGCCAGCTATCAAGGAAATGTTGCTGCAAGAAGGCCGAATCCAAGACCTAACCAGGTCTATGTTTGTCCTGACTGCGGTCGACATGTGCTCTCCCGAATTGGCCTCTATAGCCATAGTCGTGTGCACCGTAGATGAATGGGAATTACAATAGACTACACCTTTTACTTGTTTTTTATTGTACACAATTTATCGACTGTTACATTTTTATACTCGGACTCGAGTAACGGCTAATAATAATAATAATAATAGCTGTAACGTGTATATATTACATATGTATGTAATTTTATTTTATATGTAGTATATATTTATTGTCATATCTATACATAATAGTAAGACTTTTATATACTGTATCTTGTCACACATTTAATAGTAGCTTGTGCAACAAGAGTGGATATGATAGCCATATCGCACGAGAAAGAAGTTTGAGCACGGCGCCGTGGGCGGAGTGCCTCAATCTTTCGAGTGCGATATGGATAGTCCACTCGAGTTGTACAGTATACTTTTTCTACGACCAGATTAAGAAAAAACTACAAATAATAGTTTTAATCAAATTTTAATATACAAACTTAGCTTCTGCTAAATCTTATGCTCTAGGTGAAAACATTTTATAAAAGCTTCAGTAGCCTAGCGGTTATATGCACGCTTCGAAATACAAGAGATCATAGGTACTGGGGAGACAGTGTTTATACCATTCTTACCTTGAATAAAGACTTTTTTGAATTTGAATTTGGTTCAATCTCCACATATAGCAACTTTTTTTTTGTCATAATATATATCTCTAAAATTTATCCGGCTCGAAGGACCACAAAAAAATGTATTGTTTTTTTGAGTGGACTGTATGCAATTAAACAAAATTAATTTCTTATAAATATAACACAAACATAGACACTTACCAAATTCAGCTGGCTGTTTGCTGCACTTGTGTCGCGATGGAGAAAGGGACAGGGTTAAAAGGAAATTTAAAGGATATCGCTTTAACAACACACTAAACTTAATAAGCTGATTAGCTATTATATCCACAAATGAATCACGTAATTTATACTATCGCGTATTTTACTAATTTTGAGAAAATCAACTGTATTTTAGAAAACTAACTATCTATATGTTCGAGTGTCACAGCAACTCACTATCTCTTTCCAAAAAAATATACAAAAAATTAAATATAAATGGATTAAATCTTATACTTGTGATGCCCTCTATTAAGGAAGTATCCAGCCATTATTCAGAAGGAAGGCAACTGCTATTTCCAATTAATTTGAATTATATGCGGCCCAAACAGTCTGTATATAATAATTTCAATAAAATTTTAGGTGGTATACCGTTTATCGATTCTTCACTGGAATCACTCATTTTAAATTATTTTCTAGCTCAACCTGCGCGAATACACACTGACAATTACTTTGACAGCTTACGCACTAACTTGAACTTTTTAAAACGAATAGTTGCCTATGTACTTAATACACGAATTGTGATTGGTCGATTTCATATCCATCCGTATATGAAATATATCCGTTCAGTTAACTGGAATGGCCCACTTATCCATTCTACAGACTGTACGGAAAAAGCAAATTTACATAAGGGAGTAGAAAAAAGTATTTTTAATACTTTAGTGAATATTATCTTGTTTATTTAGTAATATTCTTATTAGTTAAAGCTAAAAAATAATATAATATAAAATTTACTGCCAGTTTCGAAAAGTTTTATATATAATAATAATAAATAAACACCATAGAAGTTAGACAACCCCCAATTCCAGAAGCCAGAGGCTTGTGCGGAAGGGGGTTACACATTGAAAAATGCGGATGTACAACCATATCCTCCAACTGTGCTAGTGCTGGAGCCGGGGCTCGAACTCGGAAGCGCGATACCCGTTAGATTAATCGCGATTACCACCTCGTGCCTTAAGAGCGCTCCGGATATAAGCCGGCAAGACGCTTCGATATACTCTCATATAGATCATTATTTAAAAAAAGGCTTTCACTAAAATACATTAAAAACATATTACAATGTGGGATGATGAGAGAAAAAAAAGTATATATAAAAAAATGTAATTTTTTCTTCTATTTTCGATTTGCAAAAATAATTTTTATCATCCCACATAGGTATTATTAAAATAAGCATTTTCCCTTTTGTATAACTAAAATAAAATGAGCCCTAATGTCCTCAGGGGTAAAGAGAGATTTAAATATTAGGTATCATAAATTTGTACAATGTCATATTCTATTACATCTCTATCTCTCTCTTTCCAAGCTCACCATACATTCGGCTGCGTCATTTTATTGATGTGAAGTCATTTACAATTAAAATTGGAAGCATGTATGACTAATACACTCCGGAAAACTCTTAACCAACGCGGCTATCGGCTATACGTATTATACTCAAAATAAAAATGAATCAGGCAAATATCATATTTTAACAATCATTCTTAAAAAGGGACTCAACTATTAAAAATAAAGTATAAGTAACTAAATAAAAAATTATACACGAGAGCCGTCTACGAGAAAAAGATGTGTCATATCCGCATAAATATACTAGTTTGCAGCATTAAACAAAGACAGTAGCTGAGAAACGGGTGTAGAACATACACATTTATGATATTATTATTATTGCTTATCTTGCTTTAGACAAATAATGTACAAATGTCTTAATGTACAATTAGTCTTATTTCTTGAAATATATTCGTTATCTTTTTGAACTTAATAGTGATGGATATTTTACTGTTTATAATTATAATTTATTATTTTGTTTTCTACTTCACAGCTTCTAATTTGCTCGTAAAAATTTTACAACTTTCTATTTTAGTTTTCAGTATCAAGAATTCTAAGCATGAGCCTATATTAATTAAAAATATTTACAGACGTATTCATCACAAAAAAAATTATTTATATATTTTATTACGTATTAAATACAAGTTTACAACATTAATTTACTATTATGATTAATTATTAGAAAATTTTAAAACTGTAATAAATTCCTGGGTTAATTTAAAGTCCAACTGGCATAGAGATAATCTTCGGAAAATATTTGACTTAACACCACGTGCGATCACAAATCAAACATATAAATAATACAGCGTGTGTGCTTAGTGAATGATTAATATTCGTGGGGCTGCGTATTATGGAGCCCATGATCTCCGATTACGCGAGTCATAGGTCTGTGAACACATCCACACTAACTTTTCCACCCCCTGTGTTTATATGGTTTGGCAACAACAGGGGTTGTAGATCACTTACAGCCAGATAATTACACTTTTCTATTATTTACACTTTAGTCGCACTCACTCACAGGCTTTAAATAATTAATGGTTAAGTTTGGCTTTATACTTACCCTTTATGCGTCGATTTATTTTTTCTAAGCATTGTAGTAACGCGATGGTTAATTTTTTAACATCATAACGGGAAATAGTGGAGAGAATGTGGCACAAGTGGTTAGAGGATAGTAAAATACTATCTTAAAGTAAACATATCAGAATTCAGCAAAACGTATGACACATTTTCATATAGCTATAAAAATATTAACAGACCAAGGTTATATCAAACAATATCTAAATCATATGAAGTTTTATTTCTTATATATTTTTAAATGGGGTCCAGCGGCTTCTAAACACGTTGCTAGCCTATTTTTGAAATTCTGGATAATATTAATGAAATCTTCTTTTTGGAAAAATGCCATATTTCAATTTTTAAATAATTAAATTAAAGAAAATTAAATAAAAGAATTCCGAAGAACCGAAAAAACTACATTGGCTAAAACGAATTACTGATGATGTAAATATCATACAGAAATATAAACATGTAAAGAAAACCCATAACTCATTAATTAATTTGGAAAACTAGAAGCATTACCATAATATTATTAGTTAATCGACAAATCCGTCAAGAGCTATATGGAATATAATAAAAAATGAAACTTCACACTCAAAACCGCCAAATCAAATAATACTTGAACATCAGGGTAAGGAAATATAAGATCCCCAAAAAAATTTTTTAACTATATTTTGGGTTCTTTATAAACGATCCCTGACTATGTTATTAAACTTTTCTCTAGATATGATAACTATATCGTCAGTATACCCCAGAGCTTCGAATCCTTCCAACTAACGCACCTAGAATTTCACCCATTCTAGTAGTAAATACTACCCTGCCCTGGAGCATACAAGCAACCCACCTACAACGGGTGTTCCCGACAGTAAATGTGGAGTAATTCCTCCATCGCTTCTTTGTCTGTCTTGGTGTATCGTCCCGTCTCGGTTAAGAGAGAGTTTATTACTCACAGATTGTCCTTCGAAAGAATTTTCTGGAGTCAAGTACACTCCGAGATACTTTCAACAATCTCATAATGTTTTCCCACGCATTTCTCTTAGCCTTTCCTAGTATTCGGTTATACACAGTCAATCCAATGTATTATTATACCAATCAATCGATCGATAAATCAATCCAAAATATACTAAAATGGGATCGGAACTCTCGAAAGAATATAACTAGAATTTTTATTACGTATCATCCAATCTCAAGTCATTAACAATCAACAGTTAGAATTTTTATTCCGATATTTTATTTCAATCTAGAGGCTTTTAATTATAAAGAACTTTATACATTAGTGCACTCTACCTTCTACATGCCAAATCAAATTATTTATGTAATTACTTATAAATCGGCTGTGTGATATTTTACTTTAATAACGCGCGACCTAATGATTTGTTCACTAGGCGTTAAATTTAAAGCATTGATGTTTTCAAATTCACCCTCTTGAACTAAACTTAACTGAAAACGTATTATTGGTGAAAATACGTCACAGGTTATGAATAGGGCCGATTCGACTTCTGATCCCCCGGTGCGAATCTAGAGAACCTCTGTCGCGGATTATGGTGAAGATGTGCGCGACTGCCATTCGAATCATATTGCGAGATATCTATCTAAGCCCCGACGCTTTCATGCGTCTCGAGCTGTTGCCATTGTTACATCCGCGCCCACAAAATTCAATACACAATTTAAACTGAAATACATCTAAGTTTTTCCTATTTGTATAAAGAAATGTCGATTGTAGAAATGCCGCTTTAAAGAAACGTTGGCTGTTACTATCAGATCAATTCTAACGGGTGTATTTCAATCAAAAATATATTTCGGAGTGTCGAAAGAATCCGTGTAAAGTCTGGTATTGTATAAAACACAATCTTTTACAGAAAGATTGTGAATAACACCCTGGAAATCAGAAAACGATTTGGAGTGGTTTTTAGGAAGGCGTTCTGACGCATTACGGGAAACTGTGATGGATAGTAATTTAGTATTGTCAGCAACGTAAATATTTAATATATCGAATGTGAATATATCTCTTGAGTAAAATTCAATTTGCAGAGGAATATAATGCGGGAAAATTGATATTGAGATAATACACGCCTATATTAACAAATTTATTCCTAATTAGTACCATTGGATTGCACCTGCATGTGTACTTACGGATTATTTTATGCCTTTCTTGTTAATTTTTGAGGACTTTCTAGAAATTTTTTACTACGTTAAACGATATAAATAATCAGAAAGTAAAGCATATAATTTAAAAAAAGTTAACTACCTTGATCTATATTATGCTCTAAGTGTCGATTAGCGTTTTAGGATGTTACTAGAGTATGTTCAGAATTTTACGTGGTACCATATTCACTTCTTAATAAAAATGCAATAAGGCAGCTAATAAAAAACTTAAATATACCAGATGCTATACTAGTTAAATTAAAAATAACATTGGAAAAGAAATATCGTTCAAAATATAAACAAGAAAAAATGAGCACTACCTTCACAAATTTAGAAGATTTCTTTTCTTGTTCAAAGTTGTGCATGTGCTCTGGTTCAATCCCCTTTGATTATGTACAACTTATCATTAAAAACAGCCATATTTCCATATTGTTGGGAATCGACTAGAATACGTTCGATTTTCCAGCCCGGAAATGCATAGGAAATAATTAATTACAGAATCATAGCTATTCTCTGCAACTTTGCCAAATTCTTCGAGATATCATTTGCTACGTTTGGTAGCCAAATTGCTACTTTTAATTGAAATGGTCTAAAGGTAACGTCAGAGATATCCTCAGGTCCTGATAACACTCTGATCACCGTACCATCTCAGGTAATAATCCTCCTACTCTCAGGTTTTGAATCTCCGAGTTCAACAAGTGAACTGGGCCTATCAGTTGGATCTAGGTTAATAAAAATAATTAGTTATTAAGCGTCACTGTTGGATAGATAATTTACCAAGTGATTCAAATGATATCAGAAATAATAAATCGTTATCGAGTTAAAATTTTATTCAGTAGAATAGATAGTTCTCAGAACAATAAAAATTTGTTTTATGCAAATATATATACAAGTAGTACGAACATAAGTTCAAAATTAACCTTTAAGAGGTAACGTTAAAAAAAATGTACAAAAAAATTCTACAAATTTACAATAATGGACTTCTTTAATTTAGAAGGAAAACTACTCAATTGATAAATCAAATAAAACAGATAATATTACTTATACCAGATGCAATTGCACGTAGTTTACATAAGGTCCTTAATTAATACCCATATTTACAATATAACTAGACATGTAGTCTAGGTTAATAAAATGTTTGGTTACACAATATAGTTAAAACAAACTTTAAGTTGCAATACAAAAAAAAATAATTACTTACAGTTACCAACCTTTATTAACCAACTTGGGTTTTATCATCTATAATCATTTAAGAAGGAAAATTTTTAAAAAGTGAATTTTTACAAGTAAAATTAAAATTGAAACATGAATGACTTATCTGATCATCCCCAAAGAGTAGTAAGGTAATATGCTTGAGACTTCAGTGTGGAATCCTAAAAAAATACCAGAATTCCTGCAGCTCCTAGGCTAACCAAATCAAATAATTAACTCGAACTCCTAACTCCATCTATACAAAATCTCGTCGACTAAAATACATCTTCCTCTCCAGGTTCCATCAGCATGACGTAACCCAGCATAGGCATAACAGTTTCGATTTCGACGACCAATAAAACCAGCGTGGACCTAATATAGATCAACATAAACCAACATAGACCCAACGTAGACCGCCTAAAAGTTACAATAACCATTGATATACAATCGACATAAAGCACATGTTAACTTACCCTATCCATGCGTAAGGCATTTGAGTCACACAATTCAGCAAAAGCTGACGATATTTCAAATATCCTATCTACGGCAAGAACCAATTCCAAAAACTACAAATTGTACGGTGATGACACACCATTACCAAGATTCATTTGAATTAATTTATCCTTCTACCAGCACACGTATAAGAAAATGGAGGTACGTCTATAATGTTTAAACAGCGAAAACGAAAGAGAGAGAAATTATCAATGAATGCAACATGTGACTTATTTCAAAAAACAGAGCAAGCGCTAGCAGACGATATAAGATATGTTCGATTCTTTGCTAGGACGATATTAGGGTTTGTTCGATAACCAACACAAACCTAATTCAATATTAGGTATGTACAATGTACAGGTAGGATACTCCCTTGTTTATAATGTACAAAACTAATGTTCGCTTGATCTTTTCAGAGCCAAACATGCCAGCCAAAGCTATACCTTGTATAAACTAGAAGCTATTAGTAAACTAGAATACGACTTCCCAGTAGTTGAATGTTTAATAGTTAAACTCTCTCAAGACAAATACAACGTAAAAAAAATACAGAAGGTATTCTATTAATAATGAAAAATGGATACGAAATACAAATAATAAAATAAACAGTGCAAGCTACATTTAATATGCGAATTAAAATGACAATTATATCCTTTTATATATATTTAGTGTTGACTATTGTTGTATGTGATTATTAAAATTTAAAATTACAAGTAATGTTAACGAATAAATTTACTAGATTAAGTATAAATAATTAACTAAAATGCTACTGATAAGCGAATTTTCTTTTTATCTGCAAAACCACTGCAAAATTCCATACTTATATTTGACATGACGACAAAATCAAACGTAACACATTGTATGCTCACACATATCCCTCTTTAGAGAATCTTTGATATCACTCTCTCAACATGGCTTCATGGAAATGTGGTCAACTGCTTCTAATTTATGTCTGATAACTCAGTTTATATCGAAAACACTAGTTTCACAAGCTCAGGTAAATGTAATATTTACTGATTTCTCGAAAGTGTTTGATCGGATTGATCATGGGCTTCTGTTAGGTAAATTAAATGTTTGGGTTTAGTTGCCATTTCATAGCATTTTCGAGATCATATTTATAAAATAGAAAACAATACGCAATATAATTACGAATATGGATCTAAACTATTTATGGAATTTCAGGTGTCATATTGGTCATAAATCATTTCTTACATGCAGTAAAATGTGACAAACTACTGTTTGCTGAAGGTTTGACGAGGTTTGCTGAGATAAGCTGCATGGATGATTGTAAAAAGGTTCAAGTTTAACCAAAAAAATCTTCATTAGAAGCATCTAAGTGGAAGGTTATTTCTTATACAAGGAAAGGACCCCGCACAGAAATACGTGGTTTGGGATCCCGGTGAAAATGGTCGAAATTGAGATATGTTGTTTTTCAGATCTTCCTGATGAAAAGTTCAAGTGGGACCAAGCTCGAAAACCTTTTATTTTTGGAGTTACAGCTAGGGGAAGAGTTGAAAAATCGTAAATTATGGGATTTGGGATTCCAGTGAAAATGGTCGAAATTGAGATATGTTGTAGTTCAAACCTTCCTGGCGAAAAGCTCAAATGGGATCAAGGCTCGACGACCTTTTGACATTTTTTGAGCATAATTGTATACCTCCCCCTTCGATCCTCTTGGAATGACAGCTACCCCTTTGAAATTTTTTAATGGAACGAGGGTGCGTGTCATAAGTCATTTGAAAGGGTTTTTAAGTCTCTGTCTAGTAATATAAGATTTTTGAATTTCTCCACTACTAAGTAAACAGAAGTCTTGTAAATCTTCGCCGTTATTTGATCTGTTGAAGTAGAGTCGATTTTAAGTAACCCCATAAAAATAGTCGAGCGGGGTCAATTCTGGAGAATGAACAGGCCACACAGATATTTGGAACATAAAATAGTTTAGGATACATTTGATTGTATATATTTCAAAATTTTCAGATTTAATTTTCTTGATGAAGAATATACGAAAAACACATTTTTTCTGGCGAATCGTTTTGCACATATAATCTATACTTATTTCGTATTAAACAAGAACTATCAAGGGTATTTTCTTATATTTTCACGCAGAACGCTGGCCAGCATCAATAATATTTTGTAAAACTGAATCTTTAGGATATTTGATATTGGGTTCATGTCGAGCGAAGCCCGAAAACCAAAGAACTGCTGCGATGTGACTGCATGAACCAAGGGTTCTTGCTCCACTCCTGCATGTACAATAATATCCTGCGATTATTTCAGGTTGTCCATTTTCAACTCTTTCTTGTTCATGATTGACGTTAAAGGTTATCCACAATTGATACTTTGTTGCATTTCTGAATCTTGAATATATACGTATTCGTATTAAACCCGAATCACGTATGAGGTGTTCTCTTTAAAACCTATCTTGTATATAAGCAGGAGCTAAACATAGTTGGTAAACTCCAACTGTCAAATCTTCGAAATAATCCAAGTCTAATATAGGAAAGCGGTCGGCGAATCTATTTAACAGTATCCACTGTGCTCTTCCCACATGTAATCTTTCAGTTTCCACTCTCGCTTGTAAAGTATTTAAACGACCAGATCTTTCAAGAGCCCTGCGAACAAATTCGGTAGTCCCATTTCGCAAAAAGATTTTTTCCTCTATATTTATTAATTATTGCTCCAGCAATTCGATAAAAATCTCCTATATTGACTGCATGTATGATTGAAGTAGTGCCATCTAGGAATTTAAAAATACTTTTGAGATGGCCGTTTCTAGCTTCTAAAATCCAACGTATCATGGTTATCTCCCTAGCTGCATTTGCCTCTTCGGTGGTCAATTGCCGTTGTCCCCGCTGTAAAGATGGTGGAATCTTACACATATAACCTTGTTCTTCTAGTTGTTCCCCAATGTCTCGGTATCCACGGTCAACAATAATGACATCTCCTGGTCTTAGCCATTGAATTAGTGCTTCCATTTCATTATAAAGCATTGCTGCATCATTGTTGTGGAAATCGGTGAAATATGGTCCATGTATATCCAGTATCTGACCGTTTGGACCAGTCACAATTGCAGGTTTTAGAAGACGACGTTGTTTATGAATATTAAAAGTTTATCTTAGTTCTCTAAAATTGCCTGATTTGTCTTAGGTTCTATCTATGTATAACATAACAACGCGATTTTCTAGATTCGCGTTATATAATATGTTGGCAAAATCGGTGATTTGTTATGTAATGGTCCCTTGTAATGGATTCCAAGCCAATATTCTCTGGCACAAAACGAGACATTAATGATCTGCGTACAGTACTTACAGCCATACTCAAGGCTTGTCGACTCGAATATCTGAAAATGACTTTGATGAACTCGTCGGCCAAATCCTGCCGCATTTTACACAAAAAAAAACTAGTAAATCCTTTTTAGTTATTAGGCGATACCCATTACTTGCAATTTCGAAAACTGGATCACAGTAAGTGTAGTATAAATTAACAAATTGCTTCCTTGAAAGAGACGTTAAAACTTTAAATTCTTCTTCAGAAAAAGATTCTCATCAGTGAAATTGGTTGATTCTGTGGCACTGATAGTCTAAGGACTTGTAAAATATTACCCAATTCTTTACCGTTCATTTCGTAAGGCCGGTGAAAAAATGTTAATCCATCCAAAAGTATCCTAAGAATAAAACCAAGATTATCAAGATGTCCTACACAGCAACGAGCGTATTCAGAGATGTATATATTTTTTATTATAAATACCTTAACCCTGCAATGGACTGATAATCTTTTCGTTTCATATGCATTATGATATATAAAACAAAAATTGTGACTGCGCATTCTCAGTACATTTAAAAATAGGGGGTTAGGGTTTTGTGCAACCATGTTACCTTCTTCTATGATCGATATAATACATACGCAACTGTTCTCCTGGATTTCTTCTTCTGGTCTGTAAAAATCCATTCTACGTCTAACAGCTATTTCTTGTCTGTTTAAGTTTTGATCCTCTATTTGTTGAGATTGTTTCCAATCGTCACATATGTAACAATTGATCATTCTGTTCGAAATGATCGTTTAATTTTCGTAGAGAACTTGTTCTTTCGACACTTTTTTATGAATAATAATATAACACTGGATTACAGTTTTGCGATATTAATATCATAATGCAACTTGATTTTAAAAATACCGAGCGCGTCGTCTGCTAGATATGCAGCGCATGGGCAAATCGACGTTTCGGCTCCTGTTTTGGAGCCATTTTCATGAGAAAAAAGGGGGCGAAGAAAAAATTGTTAAAGAAAATAATGTTAGGAGTTCGTAGAGCTGGTTCGATTCCGGAGTCTCAATCTGCCTCCTCTCCAGGATCCGTCTCTAAGGAGTAAATCTGCCTACTCCTTAGAGCAAACTCGCTTGCAGTATCTGGCGAAGTGTTATTTATACGAAAGCTGTCTGTGGGTGGGAGAGTGGTGGGGGGTTGAGGGTCTGTTGATGGAGGCAGCAGTGCAGAACGGCTGCTATCAGGATTATGAGGTGTGGATAAAGATTGTGGGGCTAGTCTGGAGATCAATGATTTCCAAGCAACTGGAAGACGATGACCGTCATCCCTTTTGTTTAGACAATTGGGACGTTTTTCAATCTCAATTGCTTCGCGAATGATTCGCGGTTTCTGGAAAAATGAGGGTGCTATGGTTTTGGTGTTATCCTGTTAGGAGGCGGTGTTGGGCAATTGATGATGTGGGATCGGATTTTCTAACTGCAAGACGATGTTCATGTTCTATTGTTAATCTGTCTATTGGTTTGTCCAATGTAGGTTTGGGGACAGTTTGAGCAAGGTATTTCGTATACACCGTGGGAATCATTAGGTATTTTGTCTTTTGGGGTTCTGATTAAATTGGAAATTGTTTGGTGTGTTGTGAATATGGTTTTTATGTTATTGGATTTCAGGACTTTTGAAATTTTGTCTGCGACTCCTTTGATGTAGGTTAGGAAGGCTTTTTTGCTGAGGAGGAGTTTCTGTCTGTTGAATTTGGGAAGGATCGCTTTGGCTTTGTGTATGGATCGTGTTATATGTCATTTGTCTTACCATTTTGTAGAAGTGCTTCTTCTAATGTTTGCAGTTCGGATTGTCTGTTGTGATTGTCTGTTAGTGTGAGGGATCTGGTTACAAGAGTGTTGACAACGGAATTTATTTGTGATGGATGGTGGTGTGATTTTGAATTAAGGTAACGTTTGGTGTGGGTTGGTTTTCTATACAGAGTAGGAGAATTGATTGTTGTTTTGTTTTGTAATAAAGACGTCTAGGAAAGGGAGGGAACAATTGTTTTCGATTTCAATAGTGAACTGGATCTGAGGGTGTATATGATTAATGTGAGACAGGAAGTTGCTTAGAGAATCTCTACCATGTGGCCAGATAACGAAGATGCCGTCTACATATCTTAGCCAGCAGGTAGGCTTCAGTTCGGATGAATTCAGGGCTTGGGTTTCGAAGTTGTCCATGTAGATGTCGGCTATGACGGGGGACAGAGGTGATCTCATTGGAGCTCCTCTTACTTGTTTGTAGTAGTTGCCTTGAAAGAGAAAATAGGTGTTGAACAAACAATGTTCTAGAAGAAAACCCGAATATCGTTGATTGCTGGCTGATGTCAGATGAAGCTCACTTTCATCTTTCCGGATGTGTTAACAAAGAACTTTCGTTATTGGGTGACGGAAAATCCTCTGCAACTGCACGAAGCACCGCTTCATAACAAAAATGTTACTGTGTGGTGTGCAGTATTCACTTTTGGAATGTTTGGGCTGTTCTTCTGTGAGAAAAATGACTTGACGGTTACTGTTACATCACAACATTATCAACAGGTATGGCGTAACTTTGAACAACAACTTGGTAATGTTGATGTGGATATTCGAAGGATATGGTTTCAGCATTACGCAGCCACTTTCCACACTGCTAGGAACTCTATGATAATTTTGGGAGGAATGTTTCCTGATCATGTCATTTCGAAATTTGGGGACAACTGACCGGAACAGCCACCGGATCTATCACATTGTGATTTCCTTTTATGGAGCTACTTAAAATCTAAAATATTTCCTAACCGACTACAAACTTTGGAATAACTAAAACATAATATTCGGATAGAGATTAACGCAATCCCAATTGAAATGTTGGAGCGGATGATGAAATAGCTTTCGTGCTAGGCCTCAAGATTATCAGCAGCGAGGAGGAGGTCACTTGACTGATGTAGAATTTAAAAAAGAAAATTTCCATGTTTCCTCAAGAACCTTGTGTTTAATTTTTGAATAAAAAACTTAGTTATTATTAAAAACAACTGAATTTAAAATGGATATTTCAATATGCCGGACCCATTATTTAAATGTCACTACACTCATTTTTATATGGATTATGAATATTTTTGTTTTTATTATATTTTTTTTCTAATTGTCTTCTTTAATTTTGTTCATTTTCTTACTCAGTTATTTACCTATATATCATTCCATTATTGCTTAAAAATATACTATTAATATGTCTGTAATTTTACGCCACAACCAAGAATCAATAGTTGCAAGGAATGATTATTCGTTTTAATAATTGGTTTACTAAAAATAAATTGTGTCTCAATATTTCAAAAACAGTCTTTATATATTTTATACCTAGAACATGTACAATTAATGAAAGTCATTTGCTACGTATTGGCAATAAGTCTGAGCTATGCAAAATACTAAATTTCTTGGATTGCACATAGACAACATGCTAAATTGGGATATCCATGGCGAAAATTTTTGTAGTAAACTTTCATCCTTATGTTATACACTTCTAAGGCTAAAAGATATTAGTAATGAATCAACTTTGTTGTCATTTTATCATGCTCAATTCGTATCGCATTTACGGTATGGTTTATTGTTTTGGGGCTCATCTAGTCATTTAAAATACAAAAAAGGGCACTTACAATTTTGGTCGGTATATCCCAAAGAATATCGTGTAAACCATTTTTTAAAAAGTTAAAACTTCTAACTCTGCCGTCTTTATTTATCTATGATTTATTGATTTATGTAAAAAGTAATCTAGATGATTTTAGAATAGAATGGAATAGAATTTATTTATATTACATTATATTGGCGTAATCCTTACAGTCTACAACTAATTTACTAATGTTATTAAGAAGAATAGAGAATTACCTAAGGAATACTATAAATTATAACAATAAATCAGAAGGCTGAAGCCTGTGCGTGGATAATTCACTACTAATAATATTCCATACTGTCCGCTACTCTCTGGGCTTAACCACCCAACTTTTACAAAGTCCATTATATCTGCCAATATATTACTAAATAGTGCCAATACAGCTCCATTAGGCTGCTGTCTATTGTGTGGCTGCTTTACTTACAATTATTACTAAACTAGATTCCCTAACTGCTACTGTGGCCTTAACTACCTTGACTTATACAGAAAACTACCTTAATCATTACTATCTCATAGATTATATCCTAGTTTCTATTAGATAATTCAGTTTTTTACATTGAAAGTATTTGTTTAGTGACCTGAAGAACTTTTTGTAAGCTTGAGTTTTTATTGTTACTGGAATATCATTATATATTTTAGGAGCCAAGTATACAAATGATTTTTGGGTTAAAGTTATTTTAACAAATGGTATAATATATAACAAACTTCCTCTGGCATTTAGTCGCTTTTCTATTTTTAAAAAAGTGGCGTATTTATACATAGTTCTACCTACTGAGATGCAATACATTTCGTCGATATTTAATATATTATTCTGTGTAAAAGAGGCTTGGAATGCGTTAAATGGTTCACTTTTTCACTTTTATTAAATGAATCAACAATTTCTGAGAGACAACAAGACATCTTTTGTTACTCTTATACACCCCACCCCACACACCCCACACGAAATTCCATAATTTACTACTGAGTGAAAAAGTGCAAAATAAATTATTTTTAGTGTGGACGATGGAACCAGTTCCTTAAAATTTTGGCTCTGTTTTCCATATTGTGTTAATGGTTTGAATGTGAGTTTTCCAGTCATATTTTGATCAAAGAATAGTCCCAAGTATTTACTAGTCTCCTTTTGTTTAATGATATCACAATCACAATTTTGATCTTGTGTTTCACCCGGCAAGCTAATGAGTGGTACTGAAGGGGGTTTCCAAATATAAAACTATCTTGAATGAAAAAATTTACATACTGAGTTTTTTTTGCATTTAGACTCATTATTTTTTCATTAAACCAATTCCTAATTATCTTTAGATCGTGATCAATATTCTCCCACACAGTTTTTTTTACATTCATCATGATAAAGTAAAGCGGTGTCATCAGCGAATGTAAACAGTTTCGCCTTCATTGGAGTGTCACAAAGATCGTTAATGTAAACAAGAAACAGCAGTGGCCCAAGATCGATTCCTGAGGCACTCCAAATTTTACTGTAGATACATCACTGTACATATTGTCCACCCGCACTTGTTGTTGTCTATTGGTTACATAACTTTTAATCCATTCGCAGCATCTTCCCCGAACACCAGCATCAATCAATTTTTCAGGTAATTTATTGTCATCTAACGCTTTGTTAATCTCTACTGAAAAATTAACCAAAGCTGGCTCGGTACCCCTCCCTTTAATAAATCCATATTGATATTTTGGATAATAGCGCTACAAGTCGATAATTATTCATTTGTATTCTTGTTTCTGGGGGCGAGCGTAGATACGTCTTTACTATGTACATACTTCGATATGCGATGTAAAGCAACGTTAGGCGCGGTTAGTACTTGGATGGGTGACCGTTTCAAAGAAGTTCGTGTCCTCGTCTCACATATCTTCCAGCGGCTTGTATATCAGTGTATGCGCGGAAGCTATACAACCTTAGGCGAGGGTTATGTAGGTGATATACCATCCTTCGGAGGGGATGTAAAGCCGTCGGTCCCTTGTCTATTAAATGTTAGGCAAGTAAAAGATCCATACTCTTCTTAAGGGAAGAGGTTCGGCAAAATTCCTGGTTGGGGGTAGCTCGTCTACAGGCGTCGGTGATAGGCCTCGGTAGCGGAAATAGACCGACGTTAAATAAATGTTAAAAAAAAAATTCTTTTTTCTCCTTTATGTATTGGGATAATAATAGCCTTTTTTTTAATAACTGAGGGAAAATATCTTGTGTTATAGACAGGTTAAAAAGTTTTGTCAGTATTGGAGTAATTTCTTCTCTGATTATTTTTAACAGAGATGGAGTTATATTATCGTGACCTGGAGCCTTATTACTTTCCTAGTAATCTTATTTCTATTGTAATTTTTTTCAATTCCGTTTATTACAGTCTGTACATTATTTATAAAAAAGTCATTGAATTTGTATTTGATTTTGCACTGAACAGTAACTTCCACAGCTATGAAACAAGATCGGGATTCTTATTGTCAATTCCAGGTCATAATTTGTCATTGTACGAAAAAAGTCCTAGTTATATACTGCCGTACTAAAATCAAACGCCGTATCTATTGTGACAAAGAATCGAGAAATTTGACATCAAAGTTTTTTTGATACCCCTTGGTAGAATACAATATAGGTTATTTAAAAAAGATGATTTCCAATGTAAAATGACGTGAAAAATCGTTTAGACATGTTTAATTAAAAAATAAATAAAAGTTCATACAAAAAAATTAGTTACGACTTTTATTATTAAAAATATTTTGTACATACTAAGGCATAATGCGGCATATACATTATATTGATTTAAAACGCAGATACGGCAGTCTAGCTTAGCATTTACAGGGAAATAATTAACAAGAAATGCCGTAATTAACTTTTTTTTACCTTTTGACTGTGTTTTATTTAAAAGTGTTTTACAAACACTTTTATTCAAGAGAAAAAAATGTATACAAACATATTAAATAAACTTGACTACATTTTAGTACAAATTATTATGTAATTAACAATACAAAAGTAAAAAGCAACTTCAACTAATCCTCACCAACTCTTCTTTTTTGGATTTAGGGAATCCAAGGGGTTTGATTCGACTTGGAACATGGGCCAATAAAACTCCTGTTTTTTTCGCAGCTTTCTTACAAAGAAAATCTAATTTTATAAAATCTTCAATATATGAAGTTTTGTAGTATAATACATAGTTGCCACAACTAGCTTTAATCTGGACCATGTCGGAGAGATGCGGTCTATTTGCATATTTATTTAGGGCAACTTCAGATTTCAAATCTTTCCACTGATAAAAATCTTGATAATCCATTTTTTTAACTTCGACTTTTCCTTTCTGCGCTTGTTGCACAGCAACAACAAAGTCGTCAAAATCATAAGTCTTACCCTGTTTTTTAAGTGATAGTTCCACCTGGTGGTGGTGGAAACTATCTGATGACATAAAAGAATGTCCCGGTTCAAAGTAATTGAGAAATATGTCAGTAGCAGATATTTCGTCAGAATTAATCAATCTCACTAAAAACGTTAGCAAACACCAATTTTTGTTCTGGCTAGAACCATTGTCTAACCATATAGTTATTTGCTTGGCATCTCTATGTCTCTTGAAAAAAGAATAGAAACAGCTTGCAATACCTTCTTTGACTCTACCTGAAATACCCTCGTGCCACAAAACAGCGTATGGTTTTAACTGCGATTTTGAACCGATTGGTACAAAACTTTCATTGTACGCTATATGTCTCTTAATAAAAATCACCTTCTTAAAGCTGTCCACCCTCGGTAACATAATAATTTTCTGCAAATCTGCAGAAACACATATAGTGCCTTCTTCAAAATTTGTGCCAGATTGCGTCTGATAAAATCTTCTGGATTCAGTAACAAGAATCTTATGTTTTTTATAACTAGAACATGTCTTGCAAGTATCTTGAATATTTTCTTCATTGTGCTCATGTAATTTGAACTCCTCACATTCTTCGCATTCTTCATGCCCCAGTACTGCAAATGAGATAATTTTTGCCCTCACACGCAAACGATATGATTCGTATGGTACCTTAGAATTGGTATTTTTGTAAAATCCTCGAACATTGTGGAGACTGATATGTCGCTGGTTAGATATCTTCGATATCAAGAATAAATTTACATAATTATTAGTTGTGGTACAAAATTTAGGAACTAACCTGTAATGAGATATAGATGGATGAAACGTTTCAATATGTTCATCTATAAGAGAGTAATCTATTCTCTTTTTAGCCAAATCGCAATATCTATTATTATTCTTCTCACTGCTAAGATGCCAGTGAAAATACCAATTTTGTTTTGACATACAGTAAAATGTAAATATAAATAATTTAATATAGTTTAGATAAAAAAGGTATATTTTTCAATTTTAATGCTAACAAGAATAAGTACAGAAAACTAATTAAGAGGTATATAGATGTAACAATTATAAATGAATTATTATATATCTATAACTGTGAGAGGTTAATGTAGTTATATAAGTAAAAGCAGTAAAAGCTGTAAAAAATTAATATGTTTTAATATAGGAGATATAAAAAAAATTGCCAGAACTTCTCAGGTTTCCAGATTATTTCGGTAAACTCAAACAAACATATTAATATTGTACTACATGCATATATTAATGTAATAATGGATATATGTAATCAGTATTAACTTCATGGTTTGTTCAAGTTACTACCTGATCGGAATTAAATCAATAGTGCATGTAGAGAGTTTTTCATATTAGATTTTCAATGAATGATATTTATCTGCTAGAAACCCTCCAAAAAAAATTCCATGACAGAGTAATGGTACATGGTATGGCTTTGTGCCAATGTCTAATGGAATCACAAGACGCATTAATGAATGAGTGAGTGGAATGCTATTGAGAGGAAAATTATTGATGGTGTTGTTGACGGAATTTCGGCTACCCATGAATAAATAAGAAACCTATCTCATTATTTAAGTAAAGATTGCTCCATTCATGCGTTTGTTCTTAGATAATTATAAAACTACTTATGATACTCGGTACAATATAAGAATTTGATTAACAAGTTAAAAAAATTAATTCTAACTGCTAATAATGTATGTCAAATAGGAATAAAACGAAGCAATATTTACAGCAATTTTTTGAAAAACAATATTATAATACAAAATTTTAACACTGTTTTGAGCGTATAAAAAATTGTTCTGTATTTCCCTCGTCAACTTCATCACAAATAAAAATAAATCCCAAAGAAACAAATAAAGCTTACAGCATATGAGAAACTCTGTTGTTCTTGACTATTTGTAATTTTTTTTTTTGATAATAGCTAGTGCATGGTCTCAAACGAAAAGGTGGCTTTACAAATTCTTGTTAATCCTGGCGCTTAGGCTACAAAATAAAATTTATTTGACAAAAATTACTACCTTTGTTTTTGAAGAAATCGAAAAATGTTATTTAATGTTACTTACAATGCGACATTATTTCTAAATTTCAACAGAAATTCGGGGAAAACGTCATATTGACGTATGGTCCTGTCAGGTGGCCTCCAAGGTAATCTGATTTGATTCCAGTTGATTTAGGGTCATTTAAAAAATATTATCTATACAGCCACCGTTACAGTCAGTCAAAATCCACAGAGGAATATACGATTTATGTTGATTAATCTACTTTTGGTTAAAATAGATATTTTCTAAGTTTTGTTTGAGTAATTTCTAAATAATATATTTCTCAAATACTAATTTATCAAGCAATGAAATGTAAAAAAAATATATAGAAGCATAGGCTCAAAATATTATCAATCTTTAGTTACTCTCTCATTCTTTTCTTCGCGAGAGCGATTGGACAGTTCCACCATGTGTCCGACATTCTCACGACAGAAGCGTCAGGGAATTATATCTACAACCACTACTCGCGTCCCGCAGGGTTAGTGACTGTAAATTTCTAAGTTGTGTGCCCTAAGCAGCTTAAAGGACTCCAGGATGACTACTTTCTTTCTGCATTTGGCCTTCCAACCATTCTGCTTAATTTTTACGGGCCGGTATTGTATCCAATTTTGAGAACAGTGTAGGCCTCATTCCACCGAGTACACCAATTATCAGGATGACCATCTTGACCGAGTTGTCTGGGTATAGCGCTTGGAGCTCATAGCGGAGTTCCCGGCATTTAGTCCATTTTCCCTCGGTAGGTGCCGACAACTCGACGGTATACATCACCTTGGTTTGTTGGTCGAGAAGTACTCTGTCCGGCTTTAGGAATTAACCTGACGGTCGGAAACGAGAAGTTCGAATAATTTCACCGTTTCTTGTTCCCCACAACGTACTCGATCTCTCCGGACACATAAGGCAGCACAGGTGTTTGTTTTAGCTCGTACGAGTGCTAACAGGTGATAATATGGCACTCATAAGACAGCATTATGTCTATGGATGTTGACCGAAATCGCATAAATCGTATGTATGACTCCGGCACAAGACCACAGGTCCTGCAGTTTAGTGTCAGGGACCTCCACACCCATAACGTGCCTACGGTAGACTAAAGCGTTAATAATACCATCTTGGCAGACCACAACGAATCCTAATTACTCCAACTTTAGCCCTGCTGACCATAAAAAAGCGAAGGAGAGTGTAGCGTATTCATTTGCATTTTTTAATCTTCCTAAAAAATGTTAATACCATTTTGACGCCCTGAATAAATATTAGAAAAGAAACATTTTGCGTTCTAATTTTATGGATACTATACCATAAATTGGCGACCCCGAGAACGCAGAACCTTCAGCCAGTTTCCAGAGCTGCACTCCGACGTTGAGTTTTTCACCTCTTGACCAGGATCGCTGCTCTTGCTCCCAGATCATCGATCTATCCTGTTTCCATCCATCTATTCCATCTTTCATAATTTGTTAATTTTATGCATATGTAAGTGAGTACACTACTTTTACTGTTCCCTGCAATTAATTCAATACGCAAGGCATCAATAATTGATGAATAGTGACAAGTAGCAATATAACATCGTGGTGGATCAAGTCGCAAACCATGACGCGAACCATAGCTCTGATTAACAAAATTATGGGGCATCAGTGAGGTTTCCTCCTTCCTTCTCAAAACCAGACGTTTGGTTCACCCAGGTTGAGATGCAATTTAACATCGCTAGAATTACTAACAACAGGAAATAATATGATCTTATTTTAGCTACCTTACCAGTAGTTAAATGCTACTTATGACGTAATTCAGAATCCTCCAGAACAAAATTTATACAATCACTTAAAGGACGTCCTAGTAGTACGTATCTACTCTAATGAAGAAAAACGTCTAGATGACTTGTTAACAGGTTCTCAGGTTTGCGATCGCAAACCATCTGAATGTTATAGGGATATGTTGGGTATTGTTGACGGCTCACATATTGATAAGTCAAGACTGATTGGTCATGCTCTGGAAAAGACGCTTATCAAAAACAATTTTTGTCGCCATTACAGTCTCCGGTAAAATTAAGACGGATAAAATTATTGCCATCGCTGATAAAATTTGTATGTCTTGTCAAAACCCCGTTATGTCACAAGTAAATCAACAATCAGAAATACCTTCAATCATTTACTAAATAATTCTGATTCATCGCCATTGAATCAAATCTATTTCATGAATTTTTCAAAATAATTGGGTTTCCATCGAATTCGTACAACTACATACCACCCGCAGAGCAATGGTATGGTCGAACGATTTCATAGAACCCTTAAAAACTGCAATATTTGCCCGGGTAATTCCGTTCATTGGTACGATGAACTTCCCAGGTGAATATTTTACTAAATCACATACTGACATTCAAATATCATTGTGTATTAACCAATTACAAAATAATTTTGTCAACTTACAATTTACAAATCCTAAACGAAATCTTCTTCAAAACACATTTATTAGCCCTGACATTAAATCTTGTAAATATATTTTCATACGAAAACAGGCTTAAGCCCCTTAGTATGAAGGAGCTTTTCGAGTGGTTTCTCGTACAAATAAACTTATTACTGTCCTTAAACATGGGAAAGACCTCACTGTCAGTTTTGACCTAGCTAAACCTGCGTATTTCTTAAATAGTGTTATAGACCTACCTGTCAAATAGGATTTTAAAAAAATTCGTTTCGATATTGATGCTTTGCGGTTGCGGTTTGATTTTTATCTTTGCAGGGAGAGTATATATACCGTATCTAGGCTACTTCAGCCATCTTTGTTTTATGTTATTATTATATAATATATAAGGGTCATGGTAATAAAATTAATAATTCTTTAATTTTTCTAAAAAATGCTAATATCATTTTGATGTCCTGAATAAATATTCGAAATGAAACATTTTCTGTTCTAAATAATTTTCTGGATATTATAGCATAGATAGTTTTGTCGATAAACCCAATGTCTCTATGTTGTTATAGAAGACACCGTACATAGGTATATCGAGGATGACTCTACTCGGCAACTTTAATATTGGCTGTAAGACGTTTTGGCACAAGCCGAATTGACCCAGGATTAGTCCTCGGTCTATTCATAAGAAAGTGTGTCTCCTTATTATATCTTTTTGGCGTATTTTTGCGGTTTTTGCGAAAATCAATGTATCCAAATTTATTTAGTTTTTACTGAAATATACTGTATAGAAATAATAGAGTTTTAGAGTGTTTATCTGGAAAAGCGAGCTACTACAATTTTATATTTACTGCAATTTCATATCAGACCAAACCACTATACATTATTTATTTTGCAAAATGCAAATGTTTAAAAAAGCTGCAGCAAATTAAATTTAATTTTGGTACAAAAAACGTGCATCGTGTTAAACAATCAAGAAGTTTGTAAAAAAACAAGTAACCGTTTGGTATAAATGGAGATATTATATTACGAGGACCCTTGTTCCGAGAGTAATGTTTTCAGCTGTACCCGAGAGATTAGGACATTTCGTTAGCATAGATAACAGAAAAAACACTTGTCGCGATACTCGTGCCCTAGCCTGCATTCAGTTTATTATCACTACCGGAATTAAGTACAGAGAAATAATTAAAAGGTAGATTAGTAAAAGATTTTTTGTTTCTAATCTTATTACATCAGTTAAGGTCTTAAAATGTATAACTTCTAAATGAATAATTATGGGCAATCCTAAAACGAAATATAGAGGGTGGACTATTAATAATAGGCCATAGTTCAGGGGTAGATTCTTTGGGCCAAAATATGAAGATATAACCAAATATGTTTTAGTATAATGTTGCTGTGGAAAATAGGGTGTCAATGTTCAAATTTATTTTTCGTTTTTCTGCAATAACTTAACAGCCTCTTGACTGATCTTCCTCAAATTTGCATTATAAAACGTTAGATCATAGAGGACGCCGCAGGACCTGCATCTGATGATGAATTTTTTTCATATTTTTTTTTGCGAAACGTTGTGGTATTTCTGACCAGAAAATCCGATGAAGGCGTCATTTCCACGTATAAAAGGTATACTTGGTAGAACTTGATAACTTCAACCGTTTTCGAGGACAGTGTCGTGAAACATTTCAATAATTTTTTGAAAGACAAATTCAAATTTAGTGAAACAAAGTGTATTTATTGAAGAAAGTACAAAACGTAAGGGAAAACAAAATCGTAATAAAATTGAACTAATGGATTATTTTCATAGTATTGAGATAAATACATAAATCAAAAGATTGTCTAAAATAAAGAAAGAGAACCCTATTGAATATTGGTCAAATCGATACACCAGAGCCACTCCGGGCAGGTTAAGAAATAATTCTGAATCTAAAAATGTTTCAAATTAAGATTGTTTAGGATGAAAAATTGTTTCAAAATGGTCATTTTCTTTCTCACCAGGAGGACAGAGACGGTCCCAGGAAGGGCCACATAACAAGTTTACATTGAATTAAAAAATTCTTCGAACAAAAATTGTTCAGCAGGAAAAATTGATTCGATTAGTCTTCTTTCACGTTTCCCGTCAGAGAGCTCCAAGGATGGTCCAAAAATAAGTTTTTCAAATTTCTCGTCAGGATATCAAAGGCTGTCCCAGGAAGGACCCAAACCAATTTATCTCCAGATCAAAAAATATTTCAAATAATACAAATTACTCAGGGCGAAAAATTATTAAAAGGTTTTTCAAATTTATTATGAGAGTACCAGAGACGGTTCCAGGAGGAGTCCAAAAGCGAGGTCCTTCTCTATGTCCTGATCAGAAGTGCCCATAAGCGCATAACCAAAAAATGACTACTTTTGAATCACAGTTCGAATAATGTTTGAAATATAGCCTCATCAATGCACGACCTCATCGTATTCGGCCATGATAACGTTCCAACAGATTGATTTCATGAAAAAAATATGTTTTTATTGGGTTTCAGTATGGTAACGGATGCGGGACGCTGCCTCATCCTCCCAAAGTGTCATATAGTTAATAAATAGAAATTGGTTACAATGCAAAATTTTGAAAAAAACGGTTTCTTGCAAAATTGTCCATTAGAGCACCCAGAGACGGCTTCGTGGAAGATCTGAAATTATTTCAAGACACATCATGATTAAAAATTTCATCAAAGAAGTATTTTCAATTTTTTTTACCAGAACACCTAGGGACACTCCAAGGAGGGTCCATACCATTTTTTTGCCGAATTTCCACTCCAGTGCAAAAAACCTACATAAAATAAGATTCAAATATAAATTTTTATAAAATGGGGAACAACCCAGCCTCTATCTAAAGTTTCAGCCGCCTGAGGTAAACTCAAAAAATGCCACCCTTTATTTGTAGTAAAAGTATATAATTAAAAACAAGCTAACATTAGAAAAATTGACATGTTTATTGTTAGAAATTAAGTGCGTACACAGAGATTTAAGACAAAGGTAAAAAGTACAACACCATAGGTTTCAAAAGTCCGCAGGACATAAATAATATCAATTGAATTATGCGGCGTTAGTTATCTTTATTTGTGATCATTTACAAATAAATATCCACATTCTTACTCACTTTGTACGTCTACATTTTCACTAGTTTGATCAGTTTAAAGCCAAAGTCAGTACTAAATAAAATATTGTATAATTCGTTATCTTCATTCATGGAAGAAACTAAATTTAAAAAATATCCCTTTTTCATCCACGCCATCCTTCAAATATTTTATGCAATTTTTCGTGTACTTTTAGAATTCGATGTTAAATTTGCTTAAAACTGTATACAAATCGAATATTATTACCTCACCTGCATTAAAAACCCATCACTATAACTTTGTACGAAGGTGATTTAGAGTATTAGTTTTGGTGAATTTTATTTAATATTATCTAACCGTTAGAAAAATATAATTCGAAATTCTGGGCAAAATCCACAACACTCACTGTATCATTTTCATGAATGGCTTTAGAGTGGAGATTTATGGGTGATTTTGTCTCTTTGGTATCCTGTATCCATAATTGAATATGTGTACACCATAGTATAACTCCCTGTATGTACCCTCTTCTAAAATATAACTGAGTTATTTTAAAAGTCCCCGGTCATGTTTCATAAAAAGTTACCTATGTGCTGTAAAATTCAATAAAAACAAAGTTTTTTAAACAATTTTATTTGGCATGATTTTATAAAACTATAAGTAAAATCTACACTACACCTAACCTAATATTAACAAAGAGCGATGATATTCAAATTTTGACTAGTGAGAAATAATTTATCAAAGTTTTATTTACAAAAATGAAAAATGCCAAATATATTTTCCATAGACAAAATCCGCAGTAGTATTTGATGTCTTTCTTCACATACTAATATATTAGGCGCATCCGCCAGAAGTTTGATTTTTATTAGGTGCCTATCCGTATATTTTAAGCTATATAATATAGTGTGCGCCCCGATAATAGTTCTATATTAATTGTATACATATATAATTACAAGTATATATACGTTTATAATCAAGAGGCCATCGGCCGAGATTCTTAAGCCAGTACTACAATATGTTTGGCAAATCAAACAAGTAAGAAATATAATTCTGTAGATTAGAATTATTAGTAAAAATAAAATAATAAAAATTTAAATATAAAGTTAAATAAAAATAAAAGAGTAGTGCGCACAGTAGATATCTATTCAAAGTAGGAATAAGTTCATACATTTTTTGAAAAACTTACAATCAGCTGAGATGATGATGGCGGTAAGCCTTTCTCAGGTGACACTAAGTCATATACATATACAGATATGTACATACAGTAAGCAAGTGCGTATATCGGGAAGTGTTTACATGCGAAATAAATGGGCAACCGACTTGCAGCTCACGCAGGTGTGATCCTAGCGTTTACGGGTATTTATTAGTTAGGGAGTCTGTAGAAGATCCTTGGGAGTCACAGACTAAGCTGACCCAGTACTACGTTGTCATCCGTTGGGGGTGGACGCATGTTCAATTATTCAATTCACAATGCGTACGTGTGTCAGAGCATCTAAAAATTATAATTATTCTTATAAAGTTTGTAAAGGGCCGAATAGCTCAACCCTAGGAAGCGTTATAAAACAATGTTTTTAATGTAGAATACATTCATAAATAGCAAAATAATTTTAAACGAAAAACCTAGAATTATTATAAATGTTCAAATATGCCTCCTTCTTAAGCTCAACAATAATTTAATCGATCATAAAAACTTTTTCTAACATTTAATAACTTGGGCTAATTTGTTCGAATTTTGACCTGATCGCGCGGGTAACTTTTTAAATTTTTAGAAAATATTTTAATAATAATTGTCTACTATTTTACTCCGGAAGGGGTAGAAAGTGAAATAAAAGTAAAAAGAGATATGGGGTTAAAATTATTGATGTTTTTTCACACAGGCATCGAGAATTCATAGTCAAAGTTCTAAATTTCTTCCATGAAATCTATATACATAAAGCAATTTACACAGCCTAAACCTCTGGACCTAGTAGTATGAAATATGGTGCAGAACGGCCTATGAGATGTTTATTATTTATTTATTAACAAACCCAAATTTTTTACTTCATTTACTAATTCAATTTTATTATTCTTTAGAGAAATATGTAAGTAATTCGCAATCTCCCTAGTAATAAAATTTCTATCACTTTTCTTACAAAACAAAAAAAAAATTTGGACTCCACATATTACTAAAGACATTTTTTCATCAGCTTTAATATTCGAATGTGAGAATAATAAAATTTGTAATCAAAGTTGACTACCAATACAAAAATATGTAGAATTATTTTGGGGATGAATTGGGGAGTGAATCCCCAAAAATATTTTCTTAAACCAAAAAAATCGGAGATACCTACCCAGAGGACTGTTTGTAAGTATATTATTTTACTAGGCTATTAGTTTATGTGTATATTAATTTGATTATTTTGTTAAATGACAAGTGAGAACTATTACGTTCAATTATTTTAAATTTCTGTGTAGAATATATGAAAAATTGGAATGTAGAGAAATATGTAAAATTGACTACATATTGAAAAGTGTTAGTGAATAAAGCTAAAAGTAATCAAATAGTGGATATCGTGCTAAATAATAATAATTTTATTTTCCATAATGACAACGTTACAATTGTATAGAAATAGTCAAGTTACACAATAAAAATAATAAAATAGACATAAAAATACATATCTTAAAAAACTAGGTAAAAAATCAAATAGAGAATAAAAACATATTGATTACAAAGACAGTTTCAAGTTAATTTTAAAATATAGCAAATTTCTAGAAATTTTACATTCTGTTAATGAATAGTCAAATAATTTGGGACCCATGTAATTTGGAAAATTACAAGTTATATTGAGTCTTGCAAATGGTACTCGAAAGTCTTCCTTGCTACGCGTATTTACGCTATGAATATCTTCTAAAAAGACAAAATTTGATTTTAAAGATCATTCACAATTTCTTTTTGAATTTCTGTTTTTCAATTTTTTTTATTTGTTAATTTTTATTATTTTTTACATGTCTATTACTATTATTATTAGTTTAGTTATTTTCCTTGTTATATTTATACTGTGCTGCTATGTCCGCTATATAAAGTCAATTAACAATTACTTGTTTCTAATCACATATGTAGAATTCGCATATGTATGTATGCATGTGTACCATTAGTTATAATCAGAATTGGATGTAATATAAATAAAACTGTTAACACAGTAAAATATTCTCAACATATCTTTTGTGCCATTATTATTAGAAATACAGTTGTTACTTTAGGATCTTTTATAAACGATATTGAACTTCACAATGAATGAAAGGGGATGCTAGGTAAGACGTTCGCTAAATAGTAACTGATAACAATAGTCAGGGCAACCACCAACCACGTTGAGAAATGACCAGAAAATCGTATTCACACATTGTCGTATTAGGCCTGACATCTCCAAACATCTCTTTCATTAAAACAGCCATTATTTAGATTAATGTTGCCCCCGACTGTGGTTTTGAATTACATTGAGCCCGTTGGTTGCCAACTGCCAAGAGCCTAGCTGCACGATGATAAAATACGTAACTTTTTTATTGTAACTTAAGTTTCGCCGTGATATGTTTGGCCTCCCGCTGTTTACCAACAATGCCCTGCGTGTCCCCGAATAGCAGGATAGTTTTCTAGAAGCCGAGTGCATTTTTAATGGACAATCCAGTTACAGCTGTCTCAATTTGAGGTACACTGTAAGCGGACGGTGCTCCAAGCCGATGGGGTTGATGTCGATATGTAGCGTCGGTGGCTTCATTCGAGTTCGGCCGTTCTACATGCTGCTGATTCCCGCCCTTTCCCTGTAAGATGAAATCACTCCTGATTACCTCTCTCCTATCGTTTGTTATCCCGAATCGCTGACATCAGGTTCGACAGTTCATTGTTCGTGTAACATATTGGTTCGAGTACTTCAATTTCTCTACGAACGTTTCCAAAATAAATAGATTTCAAATCGAAAAACACAACCCCACTGCAATACATTTATCTTGAACGAATAGGGGATGAAGATGTCCTATCGTTATAGCTTTACCACGACAATATATCTAAATTGAAACCATTGTTTGCTCTTTTATTATACATTTGCATTTAGAAAAACAATTCCTTCTGCATGTAGTATTTTAAAATATTTTGTTTATGTAAATAGCTTCATTTCCTCTATTTGCTTCGAATTTCTTTTGGTTTATCTATGAAAATTGCTACTATACAGTATGGTGGAAATATACGGAATAAAATCATTATTTCATAGGCATATAGTTTAAATAAAATCAAGAGACAGGATTTTTATATCTAAATGCTCCTTTCTTGTTATACAAGGTGGTCCAAAACTGTCTCCCGATATTTTTCTGTGGCTGATAGTACACTGCGCGCCATATAAATGCGGTACACTTCGATTTTATCAATGTAAATCTGGCTCTGGCTTTGACATTATAATATCTGTTACAGGTGCTTGCAACGATGCTAACACAATTAAGTAATATTCAAAAATTAGGCATAATTACCAAAATTGGGCCTGGTTGGTTTGTAAAAAGGATAGCTGCAGAATTTAATATAAGTAAAACTACTGTTCATAAATTTAAGAAACGATGGGAGAATGAAGAGTCTATTAAAAGAAAAAGAGGAACAAGAAGAAAAAACTATTACTACAGAAACTCCAATGAAATTCGAAATATTTTGCATGAAACACGTGCTCCACGTAAAAACTCCGTCGGAGGATGGTTTTTGGAAGGATTAGAAAGATGCACTCCTCGGAGGGTTTTTTATGCAAAAATAAAAATGTCGCTCCGTGGAGTGTAATTTTAGAAACTAACATGAATGTCGCTGCCCGGAGCGTAACGTCGCGCCAGCCACCACCAAATAAACCGTCTTTCTATGAACCGACATTCTGCTGCACTGCAACTCATGTGTCGTACTAAATATGAGGATAAATTAAAAAGTTACAATCCAAAGTTTTAAAGGGAATTTGGCGTGATAGACATATCCATTTTTTGCAATTAAGTTTGGCGGAAAAACTATGTGTTTTCCGCGTATTTGCCCTAAACCGGTTCCTTAGTGATTCGGTGGCAAAACAGTTTTATTATGTACTAATATGTACATGGGACCGCCTTGCCTGAACGTATGAATATATATAAGTGATAATATTATTCTGAATTGTTGCGATTCAAGCATTTTTAAGCTCTAGAACAAGCGCTCGAAATTATTACTGCGCAATTTGAAATACGTAAATAGACGGACAAGCAAAGCTCACCTATTCATAAACATTAAATTTTTACATTGAATCTTTTTGTGTCAATTGTTTGCTAAAAACTAAACATTGGATGGTAGTTGGAGACATTGTCTTTGTCGTTCCGTCCATCACCATTTGTGGTATACGGACCAAACTTTGTTAAAATCATTTTTTAATAGATCAATATATATTTTTTTAACTTTAAATATCATCTTTTTCTTGTGTTTCAAAATTACCTTTCAGGTTAATTAAGGGAGTGCTAGTATTTACAGTGTTAGATTTAAGACAGTGCCACGACGTCCCATTGATACCATCAGTGACAGCAGATAAGTAAAAGAAACAGTAAGTATAAATTTTGTATATTTCGTCTGAATAAGTCGCTTCCACCCAAACTGGAAATTGTGTCTTCTTGTTTCGATATAAGGGAACGTGAATATAAAGAATTGCGTGTAATATCATAAAAAAATTTACAGGCTGTGTCAACGTCAATAACATTATATAAAAAAAGTCTGTATTACTAAAGGCCTCATATAAGGCAGGATAATTGGCTTTTTAAAAATTATATCTTCTGTTCGAAGTATTGTTCGGAAAATTTGGAACAACATTTGACGGTACTTGTCGCGAGATATTTAAAGCATAATAATTCTTTCCACACAAACTTCACTTTTGACTGCTAGTAATGCTCCTCCACCAGTTGAATGGTCAGTCATATATAGTTTACTATCACTACGAAAAACACTAATTCATCAGAAAAATATTCAGAACTTCAAACCCCATCAGACAACCAAGTCTCTAAACTAATACAATCAAATTTGGCTTCACTCGCAGACGCATAAAACTCATCTACCTTATATCTAAGACCGCGTACATTTTGAAAGTAAATGACTAATCCTGCTTGCATGGAATTACATCTGTTGGGCGGTTTTAGTTTAAAGAAGAGACAATTTTAGAAACTTTTGTCTGAAATACTTTTATTGAAAGTGCATTGCTCTGTAGATATTTGGTTGTGCCTCAACATAAATAAGTCACCCTGTATGCTTGATTTTTGCATTCGTGGGTTTGAACATGTTCCTCATCTTAAAAATAAAAAGTAATAATTAACTTTTATACAAGTTAACATCCAATGATTAGCATGATGTTAACATGGGCTGACTTTGATCTATAGGTTTTAATACCAACATCCGCAATGTAAACTCCAGCTCATACATATTTTCCTTTTTAATAATAAAAATATGACTAGGTGTGCTGCAATAAAGTTTATAGGATAAAAGAGTAATGAAGCAACGTATACAGTGGAAACAAGCTAATTCCCGTCTTTGTCCCTAAAGCATTTGACGTAAAATTCCACTGCCAACTGACGTCAGGACATGCAAATTTCATAGCCCACTCGCCGCAGTGTTGAACTACATTATTAAAGGCAATTTCTTTTATTCGCGACAAAAATACAATGCTACCAGTATTCGGTTGTTGTTTCACTTAATTGTCAACACTTCTTTCTGCTTTTTTATGTTTATTGTCTGTATACAAATGTCCTCAGCTGCTAACAATGCTAACTGAAGCAATGAAGGATATTTAAGTTTTACTTTCTTTTCTCTGCTTTCAAATGTAAATCGCCTGGGGGCTTAATTTTCGGCTGGTTTTTATTAAAAATAATGACTCACAACTGCCAGTCATTTATGGAGGGAGGTGAGCTCCAGAATAAAAATAAATATAACTGTCAAAAATTCTTTTACAACGTTAGGAATCTTAAGATTAAGTCACTGCAAAATTTGATTAATATGTCTCATACCTACAGACTGCTTGACGATGAGAGTATAATAACATGAAATGCTTCCTTTAGAATCAATAGAAATCCGTTACCTATTTTCGTGGTCATAACAACCCCGTGTGGTCTTAAAAGGAACATTTCAATAGAATTTTGTCGACCAACATTATAAGTACATGAGATTTATGTGTTTACTAAAATACTATAATAAACCAGTAAAATGGCCTAATGGTTAGGGAATTTAATAAATCATTCTGCTATTGACGGGAATGTCAAAATGTAATCCATGTTTTTATTTTCATTCGTAATATATAAATCGTACTGTTATAAGTGTTCTATAGCCATCTATTAACTCTCATTTTGAATTAATCTATCCACTCTTTCTCAGGGTAAGTTCAAGTTGTTCTACTTTATTACTTGGAAAATTTAGATATCTAAATTTTAACTCAAATCAGTCAATAAATGTTAAAAAGGGCGTTGTAAAATGTTCATACGATAGGGCCAAAATCATTTCATCTAATAACGAAATATTAAATAACGAGCAAAAATTTATCAAAGAGGTTCTAGTATAAAATCAATACCCTGAAGCCTTTGTTGATAGAGTTTTCATAAATGTTGAAAATAGGACAATCGGGTACGACAAAAACCTGAACGCCATTATACAGCAATAATTCCTTATGTATACGGAGTATCGGAGAAGCTACGCCGTATTGGTGATAAATTTGATGTTAGGACGGTATTTCAAACGGGGAACACTTTGAGATCTATTTTAACTAAAACAAAACCGATAAACAGGGAGCAGAATTCAAAGGACTGTATTTACTATATCCCGTGCGAATGTGATAAATGTTATGTGGGTGATACGGACGTATAGAATAAACTGGGACATAATAATTTTAATAAAAGGCAGATAACAAAAAAAAGAAAACTTAAGGAATCAGCAATAATCCTATTAAATGAAGATAAATGCGTATCGAATTGTTCTGTAGATATTTGTACAACCTAGCTAACAATGTTAAAAGAAGAACTTAACAAACTCAACATTATCTAAAAGAAAATATCATCAGTTCTGTGTAAGTAATAAGTATTTATGGAAATAACATAAACATAATCTTAAAGCTGTGTATTTGACATACACAGCAAATAAGATTTCTTCGACAAAAGCTTTGAAAATGGAAAGAGACTACTTTTCGAAACGTGAGCAAAATACATTATTTGTGTGTTTATTCCGATTTATAGTATTTGTAAAAAATAGTCTCTGACTGGTCCATTGACGTAAACGTCACAGGCGCAGAGGCTTTTTCCAATAATTCTATTATTTTGTAGATTCGGTGATTTATTTTCGGAGAGGATAATACATGTGGTAAAAAAAAACAAATAAAAGAAAAGAATATAAGTGGTTGTAATAGGATATAAGGAACGTTTTTCTTTGGTATATGGTGTGCTTAAGGTTTAATTTCAAATATAATTTAGAAAAAGTTTTAAAATTTATAAAAATTTTAATATCCATCTTAATAGTTTCTCGTTTTTCTAATCATTATGTGGACATCACTACCTCTGCTTTTAGAATTCTTAGTTTTTTTTAGAGGTATTATAATTGAAAACAACTTAAAGAAATATATTCTTAGTTTTTTAGAGGTATTATAATTGAAAACAACTTATAGAAATATATAATATTCGTAGTTCCTATATCAGATCGAATAATCTTAATGCAACTTTCCAGTAAACTGATTAATATTAACAATATCCAGATATATGCACCTACGGCAAATAAACCAGAAAACAATGTCTCAGAATTATATGATAACCTGAGGAGTATTATATAATCTTTAAAAACTTATTTGGTACAAAAATGTGTTTTCAGATAATATTTACGAAACATTAACTGTAGTGTTCTGTTCATGACTCAGAATTATATGAAAACCTGAGGAGTATTATAAAATTTTTAAAAACCTATTTGCTACAAAAATATGTTTTCAGATCATAAAAGCGAAATATTATCTAAACATTAATTGTGATGTTCTGTTCACATTCATTTTTTCTTTCTATTTTGGATATGTAGCTTGCGAAAAATCTGTTAGGACATCCAGTATAAGTATGTATGAATATAAAATTTAATGTATTACTTTTGATATTATTCATAAGTTTGCACGTTTATGCAATGTTAGTGTCATCATGTGTATAATTGTGTTATTTTATATATTTGCATTGTATATACACGCAATTTGTCACATATAAATTACTATCGTGAAGTTAATTTACTAATGGCCCTTGTAATAAATATAAAAGTGCGATAATATTTCATCGTATACTTGTTACATCCCAATCTATAGATATCGTCTTAAAAGCTTTACAATAATATCCCAATGAATCACAAATAGCGCCATAATGACAATCTGGGATAAACAGCATCTGATTGAATTCCCTTTACTCCCTACACACAAACACACGTACAGGTCGCTTTATCAACCCTTCAGCTAATGTGTCTTGTATGCGAACCGCATATCCAAGAGACCAGTGACGGCGCGTAACTCAGGGCCTCTTCGCGTTGATATTTTTGTTGACATAAGTTATTTTTAAGTTTATTATGTTTATTTTCAGTTTTAAGTTTCAATAATATTTCTGGTGCAATACAAGTTTTTATTTATTTTTGATTTATTTTATTTATTTAATACACAATATAATTTTAAATACAACTAGTATATTGATTTTTTTCTTAACTTATTTTGTGCACCTAAGTGATTTAACGCATGTATGTGCTTAAGTTAATCGCTGGTTTAAGTTTGATATTGTATTATTAATGCATAATATAAAAAGTGGAAATAAATATAAAAAGAAATCAATGAATATGGTGAATAAAATTTAATCATTTACAATATAAAAAAAATTTATAATATAAAGAAATACAAAAATGAATATCTGACGTATTAAGCTTCTAAACAAGTAATAAACTGACGCTAATTAAAGTAAATATAATCCTTACATAGTTTTGTAAATTACCGAACAGTTTTTATAAGTTTAATATTTTTTGGTAATAAATTATAAAATTTTGGACCTAAATATGTAACAAATCTTTATTTAGTATTTTTTTTTCCTGGTGGGAATTTTTATGTGCTGTTCATTTGCACTTCTGGTTTTATATTGATTATTAACATGTACTTTTAGTTCATCTTTTTTATATATATAAATGCAGACATTGTGGATATATAAGGATCGAATATTAAGAACTTCACTGCCATTATAAAGTATTTTTGATGGATAATCTCTTTTTCTATTATACATAATTTTTAAAATAGTATTTTGGATGACATTTAACTTTTGTAAAGATGTATATAGACCACCCCAAACCAGTATACCATATCGAAAAGGTGACTCTACAAATGCGTTATAGATCATTATTAGAATATTTTTATTTAAAATATCTCTAAGCTGATAGAACTTATATACAAGTTTTCTTACCCTATTTCTTAAGTAGTTAATGTACTGTATCCATTTCAATTGTTTGTCTACAATAATGCCTAAATATTTTATTTTTGCAATTTCTTTAATTGCCTGCGGCAGATTATTCACTTGTATTGAGTTGTACTCAGGTCTATTAAAATTGGTTACTGAAGATGCAATGTACTTGTTTTTTCAGTATTTAAAGAAAATTGATATTTGACAAGAAATTTTTTTATAGTTAGCATACCCCTGATTACATTATCTTTTGTATGTTCCCAAGTATTCCCATTAAACAAAACAAATGTACATCTGCATATGAGACAATTTTGGCATTTATATTTAGTCCTAACAAGAAGTTTATATAGACAGTGAATAGGATTGTTCCCAGTAATGTCCCTTGTGGTATTCACATTTTTATAGTTTTTTGATCGCTTACGTTATTCATAATTGTAACATGTTGTATACGATCGGTTAAGTAATTTCTAAAGACCTTTAACACGATACCACGAACCCCGTAATGTGCAAGCACGTCAAGAAGCTTTTCATAGTTCACCGTATCAAATGCCTTTGCCAGGTCTAAAAATACTCCAATACATTTTTTGTTCTCGTCTGGATTATCTGTGGTTTCTTTTATTACCTCAGACATTGCATCTGCAGTTCCCACACCCTCAACAATACCAAATTGATTATTATGTAATATACTATTAGTTTTAAAATAGTCAGTAAGCGCTCTCTCAAACGTTTTTCAAATATCTTGGCGAAGTCATTTATTAGGCTAATAGGTCGATAGTTAGATATTAGAGTTTTGACTCCTGCTTTGTGTATGGGTGTTACAACAGAAATTTTAAATTGGGATGAGATATGGCCAGTTTCCTGAAATCTGGAATTGGTTGGGAGGGTGGTCAATAAAAATTATTGAACCACAACACTTAGGCCTCATTGGGCCTTTTGTACATCCTCCCTGTAGGCAGACCCTCGCCTAGGCCTCCAACTAACCCACCTAATCTTGCGAAATAGGTGGTGATGCTGCCTAGGGGCATCTCCCTTACATCGGCCCAAGTAGGTCAACGTTCTCCCAAGATGGATTATCTGATTAATGAGATGTCAGAACAGTCCCAAAGTATACGTTGGACCGTCTCATCTTCTTGTTCACAACCTCTACAGGGAGATGTTTCGCTTAATCACATATTATATAGATATCTCCTTAACGGACAGTGTCCAGTCTGGATTCCCATTATAAAACGTAGGTTCCTTCTGGATATTGCCAAGTAGTCCATTGCTGTACTCTTGTTGGGATATTTTAGTAGTTCCCTAGTAAGCTGTTTGTTTCATCCCACAGCTTTTTGAATTCACTGTGGGTGTTCTCTTTAATTATTTGTGTTATCTCCGTGATCGGTAACAGACTGGCCGGGCCTGGTCAAAATGGTCTGCTGCCTTCTTGGCCAGTCTGTCGGTTACTTTGTTGCCACTACACTGTGCATGTCTTTTCACCTAGCAAACCAGTATGTTATTCATGCTGGAGGCACCCACAAGTGCTTGATGACATTCCCATACTACTCCTGTGGTAATTTTGTAACTTCTCAGTGTTAGTAATGATTGTTTAAAATCTGTGTAGATCCTGATTATTTTGTCCGTAGTTTGTCTACGGACAATCGCTTTTGCAGCTATAGTTATGGCTAGTTTAAAAAATTGGATTAATAATGTGTACAAGAGGCTTTATTATCTGAGAATGAACTAATTTAATTACTTCTGTCGTAACTCCGTCAATTCCAGGTGCAGTTTTGCTCTTTAAACTATGTATATATTTTATTACTTCATTCTCAGTAATTGGATTAAGAAACATTGACTGTAGTGAGTTGTCTAATGTTAAATCAAAATTGTTTGGTTCAGTAATCTGCCATTCTTATCAGTGAGTCGAATTTCTGTACTTTTAACCTTATCCTCGTTTGTGACTTCAGATATAATTCTGTATATATTTTTAATGTTTTTTGATTTTTAATATTTATTTTTTATAATAGTTGTTTTTTGATTTTTTTAAGATCGTGTTTAAATGACTTCTATAGTTTTTGTATCCAGTATCAAGAACGTCAGAGCGATGTTCTAATAGTTTTCATTTAAGCTTATCACGTTTCTTTATAGAATTTACAAGACCTTCTGTAATCCACGGTTTTATTTTTTTATTATTTGGTTTCTATTTTCTTACATTTTTGGACTGTTCTATTCAGTTTGAAAAAATATCTGTAAATTTGTCAGTTGTTATTTGTGGATCATTACAATTCAAAATATCAACCCAACTTTGATTTTCAACTCTACTTTTTAATTGATGTAGCTCAATTTTTGTAATTTTTTGCAAATTGTTAATTGCTTTCACTTCAGCATTTATATTGTTAAAATAATGAAGGTTTAAAGCTACTGGATAGTGGTCAGTAATATTACAATTTAACATATATGATGAAAATTTTATGTTTTTAATACTATGTTTTTTTCGTACAAAAATATAATCTAGACAATGGGCAAGTAGACAATTTTTTTATTATTATTTTAATAACATCTACACATAAAAATAGTTTACCCGTATTTTTTATTTTATTTCTTTAATAATGCCTTATAGTAGAAAAAAAGTCATGAAGTTTAAACTATGTTTAAACGGTTAGATATTGCCGCAAATGTTCGGGCTATTCTATTGGCTATGACGTAATAGCGTAATCGGCAGAGAAACGAGCGCTAGTGGAAGGGCGGAGCCAACAAAGTTTTGCAAGACGTATGAGTGGCTCTGTCGGGTTATATTGAATGCGCACGCATGTTACGCTATAACGTCACGAGATAACCGGCGAACTGTCTTATTTTAAATCCACTCTAATCTTAAGCATATTCATTTTACAATAAAACCAATAATAGTGGCAAAATTACCTTGAAATTATGTTTATAACATATTGAAGAGTCAACATAAAATGCTATATTATTACTTTTGTCATTTTCGATATTGTCTACTAGCCCATTAGATGTGTCTTGTTGGAATCTGAATATAAGGTTGAAAACCATGTTTTCCCAGTATTGATAAATATTTGTTAACTACATGTGCATTTTTATCTAAAATAGTAATATTAATGTCACCCACTATAATCTGAATTTGAATATCTTTTTCCTTTCTTTTAAATATGAGTCAATATCATCTATACAGGAGTCTTCACTGGTTGGGCTTGGTCGATTTTGTAAGGTGTATCATTAACTTTGAAATTTGATATGGCAAGTGTAACATCGCATCTTGTAAGCTTGATCTTTATAAGTATAGAAGTTATTTTTGATTTTATTAGCATTAATACTCCGTCATTCTTATTGTAATCTGCTTCATTATAAAATGTGGCATACGCAGGCAGGCAACTGGAAATAATTTGCAGACTCTAATTCACTTAGAATAGTGAGATCAAAATTATGTAAATGTCCAACCGGATATAGGCAGAATCACGGTACAACTAGCGCTCTACTTATAGTTACAGATGACATCATCGCCGGCATAGATAGAGGCAATGTCACTATATTATTGTCTGTGAACTATAGCATGGCATTTGATACGGTGAATAACGAACAATTAATAGCTAAACTACAATATTGTAGTTTTAACGAAAACAGCATCTCCTTAATTAGATCTTTAAGCAACAGAGTCAATGTATCACTATTAATGGTATTATTTCAAATAGCATTAACATTATCATCTAGCCGGTAGCCGCGTGGATTAACGCGCGAGGTGGCAATCGCGATTAATCACACGGGTATCGTGCCATCGGGTTCGAATCCTGGTTCCGGCACTGTCGGAGGAAATGGTGGCATGCCTGCGCCTTTTCAATGTGTAACCACCTTCCACACAAGCCTCGGGCTTCTGGAATTGGGGGTTTTCTAATTTCTGTGTGGTGTTTATTATTCACGGGGCCTCTCAACGATCAATACTTGCCCCGTTGCTTTTCATAATATATACATGTGATTTTCACCAAGTTTTAAATAATTTCTCCATGAACGTCCATGCTGATGGCACTCATATTACAAAACTTACATGAAGTTTCACTTAATAAGGATAAAATGCTTGTAGAAATATCTAAAAATCACTTCCCCTCTATTAATCCCGGTAAGTCATCTGTCATCTGCCTTTTTGGATATAACAAAGACCGACAGAGGGCTATAGATAATATTTCACTTCAAGTTGATGGAAATTATACGCAATATGCAAACAAGATAAAATGTTTAGGTTTAACAATAGATTTTAATCTAAGGTTAGTCAGTCATATAAATTCATTTATTTGTAAAGCTTATGGATTATTAAAAAAATTATATGCAAACAAACACTATCGTTCATTAATTCATTAATTTTTCCACAATTCAATTATTGTGATATTGTCTATGGCCCTTGTCTTGACTGATAAGATCCAGTTACAAGTACATTTAACTACTTCAAGTACTTTTTATTTTTATCTAAATCAATCTTTATGTGTAAATATTTCTGTACATTATATTGACATATTTTTTATATTTAGGGTATACTTAAATAATAATACAGGTTTTTGAATTTGATTTTATTATTTAATAAATGAGAAAATTTTCCTCCCAAAAAATATAACATTCCATTTCATTAATGTATTCCAAAATAACTAGTAAAAATTTTAAATAATTTTTCAGATTTGACAAAATTTCTTGAATATTAGCATAGAAACGACAACCAAATATGATATTCTATTTTTGTTAACAATAGCAAATAAAGCAACAGTATTTATTTCTGTAAAGTGAGTAGCTTTGAATAAAACCAAATGTTGAAAATTGGCATCAGATAGTGTATTTCGTCGTGGTGCAATTATAATTCCAGCAAATGAGAAAAGTCCTTCAACTAGAGATGAAGATTTATTTTTATCTTGCAAAGTGTTTTGAAAGCTGCCCTCTTTATTAAAATCTAAATCGTACTCGTACATTGTTTGAATAATTTCTGTTACTATATTTGAAATAATAAATAACACCACAGGTAATTACGACCCCCTTTATCCCGGAGGGCTCTAGAAGAGCCTTGTGTGGGAGGGGGCTACTTACATTTATTTTAGCAGTTTCTTTAAAATTGGTAACCCAACACATTTTAAATTTAGGAATGGTACATGCTGCCAAAATTGCATTCTTAGATTCATTTGATGAAAGTTCAATGAATTTATTAAATCAATGGAGGAAACCGTTTCGATAAGCTTTCAAGATGGTCTCAGCCCAAGTAACAAATGTCGCCTTCTTATTACACTTAAAGCTTTATAAATAATACATTATGGCAACTTGTACAAAAAATTGGTTATATTGAAGCTTTATTCAACACTAAACTGCTGATAAATAACTCGGCGAAATAAGATTGCTGGTAAAATGCTTTCACAACATAAATATAAAGCTGCTTTATTAAAGCATCTTATACAGTTTTCTTTTAATTTATAAGAGGCTTAGTAGGGTCTATTATACAGATACACACCATGTATATTGATAACAGGTGTATAAACCTCTATATAACATTTATACATCCATTTTACTGCTTAGCAATTTCTCTATAATGGTTTTATAATATTGAGTTTAAAGGTTTCTTGAGCAAAATTTTGCAGCAATGTAGTTATTTAAGCCAAATGCCATTTACGCCAGCTCTATTATAGATTATTTATAAATGCTTTTTACGTATAGTAGAAGGAGTATTTTATAAAGCATTTGTTCAGCTGAAATTCTGTTTTGGAGCTATATAGCTGCAATTTTCCGCCTTTATAGAACTCTCATACAGCTAAACTTACTCCATTTCATAACCTCCAATATCATTTGATTTGCTTTCCAATTTTTTCTGTTACGTATGACTGATGGTAGAGAGATAAGAGCACTTGCCTCTCACCCAAAAGTTCCCCGGAAGTTCCGGAAAATACTGTGAGAGGGATTTTTTCACTATACTAGGGTATTGAGTGTGTGTCCCTTTTGTCTCTAAATGTATAGCCTTCTCCCACACAAGGCTCTTCTAAAACCTTCCGGGATAAAGGGAGTCGTAATTACCTGCGGTATTATTATTATTATTATTTAAAAAAAAATAATGCAGTCATTTTCTCATTACAAACTGCAAAAATACTCCAAAGTCGATAAAAAGTTAGGTCTGAAATTCAAACAAAAATGATAATATCATATCCCTCAAAATCAAAATAATGTTATCATGAATTCAATTATTACACAAAATGTGGATTTCTATCAGAGTAAATTCAGTAGGCAATATTCATTCAGCTTCCTAATAATTTGCCATAGGAAAGTTATTACATTGAAGCTGCTAGAAACACTGTAATATTGATGCTTTATAACTGCAAACAGTAACTAACATTTAGAGGAACTTTTACTGTATAAAAACTTACTTGCAGCAATTATATAACAACTTTTTAGCAGTCACATAATTTATAACAGCTGGTAATACGAAACAAAGAGGTCTTTAATAAACATCTATGTACCTTTTACAGAGTTTACCGAGGCTACTGTGCCTATTTTGGGTATATAGGTATTAAGCTTTATGAAAAGGTGGAGTAGATAGTCATAGAGTTTTTAAAAAGCAATTTGTGCTACTTGAGAGCTAGTGTAAGCTTTTGGGACTGAAGTATGTCAAATTTCTTTAACAGAGAGCCTAAAATAAGAAGCAAGTATCCGTAATAAGTGTTAGTTTCACCTTGCAATAGGTCAAGTACTTGGTGAATGTGCTTTTAATACTTGGAAATATTCATTTAGATACTGAATTTCGTGTTCGCTAAAGCCATTTTTTATATTAAGATTTTGAAACAAGATTGTCAATTTTTCTTTATCTTTCAGAATCTGTGGAAACTGCATCATAATATGACTTCCGTCATATAATAACTGGATAACTGAGTGTATATCGAAGTGTTTTTTGAATTATTTCGGCCTATTTTAGACGTTTAGCCATTTTCCGCAATACTGAACATTTGTTTACTCATGACATTTGGACGTCTTGTTTTTAAAATCCGGTAGTAAATGAAAGATCTTCAACATAACTGGTATCAGTTTCAAGTGGATTGGAATCTATAATTATTTCCTGATCTTCATAGGCCTCATATTCATCAGAAATTGATATCTCAAAATCTTTAAAAGCTTTAATAAAGTTTGAACCGTTATCTGTAACTGTGGCGACCACTTTTGTGCAATCGAGGTAATACTTTAAATGGATTTGCTCCAAGATTTCGGCGATTTTATCGTGGGTGTGACTCCCAGAAAATCTTTTGCTAGTGCTACTGAGTGTCTTTTTAAATTGTCCACAATCCAATGAGATGTTACTCCAAAAAAGCTACTTCTTTTTGCAGACCAGATATCTGGAGTAGTGCAGATATATTTCACATTTAGAGAGAATTATTCTGTCTTTATTGCTACATATTTTTTTTTTCAAACATATCGGAGATGCCGCATGCTGTCCTTCTACTAATAATAATATTCAAATTCATGTTGTCACACATGCTATGAACTAATGGTGTTCATTAACTGCTACATAAGTTTCTATTTAGCAACTACAAATATTAACACTTCATATGAATAGTAATTGTAAATACAAACATAAATCGTAAGTATGCGACTACGTGTATTTTAAAATAAAAATATTTCCTCTTGCCAGTTCGTGTGATGCCGTTTAATATCCGAGTTCCGCCACTGAATACGGCACCCTCCTTTCTTCGATCAAATCTGGCCGATCCGCCCACTATTCTGACTAATATTCTCGGGTCTATTTAATGCATATATTTAGCCCATATGCCAGGATAACGCTAGTTAAGTGTGAAGTGCAATTTGTTAATGTTGTACTGCAGAAAATATATCGGTTTGTTATTGCGGGGATCAATTTAAACACAACCAAAGCTACTGCTGTTCTCGGTCCCTCTTAAATGTTGTCGAAATGGGCTTTCATGAAGCAGATGCGACTCGTTGGTAACGAGTCAATGTTACACATTACCATACTTGCATTTAATTCTATTTTGTAATGGGATAATAAAAAGAACAATGTACTATATGGTTAGATTAACAGACCTGATTTATTATGCACCACTTCGTTTAATGACTTCAATAGGCCGATCATTATAGATGGCTGATATGCAAGTTTAAAGTTAAATTACATTGTTACATTATTTTATTTCTGTCATACATGGGCAGCTAATGAAACTAATTACAAGTTTACTAGTTAATTTACATTTTACGCTGTTATGAATATCTATCTATGTTATTGGCTCAGTCATAATTATTTATTATTACCATACAACAAACTAGTTTTTGATACGAATTTGGAAATATTGCCACAGTGTAAATATTACAGAATTTAATTAAGCTCGTAATGTGAAAACTAAGTTAATTTTTTGCAAATTTAAGCAGCCAGAAGGAAAGTAATTTCTGTACATGGCCTAAGTGTTCTGAAACTAGTTGTAATATTTTGAGGTTTTTTGAAATGCTTCGAAGATATATATAGATTCTATTTACATGATTTTCAATGCAGTCCCTGAGGGTTTTAACTTCTGAAGCATCTTCGCCGAATTTCGCTTTTTTTCTTATAAATTGGTAGTAAATGGATCTTAGAAACTTTACTACTCTATTCGGGATTTTGATTTTTTCTAGGGGGTGAGTATGACCTCTTTTTTAGGGATGTAAAGTGATATTGACCCGACCTCCGTTTTTTATTTTTAAGGGATGAAAACGACCCCTTAATGAAAAAATTGACATTGAGCCATTTTATCGCTAGAAAACATATTTAATAATAAGGAGTGAAATCGTAAAGTGTTCTCTAACACAATTATCTCATGTTTAACCCATTTTCAAACCCTAAAAAACTTTACAACCCATGCAAACGACCCCTAAATTGAAAAAAATTACAAAAAAATACTTTTGTATAACTTAAAAAGATTTAAATATAGAGTAAATATTGTTTTACGTTCTCTACCTTAATTATCATATTCTTAACCCCTTTTCAACCCTTAAAAACAACCCCTCAATTAAAAATTGTATAAAAAATGTTCTTTTGATGAACTCAAAATGATTTAAATGTTGTTCCACGTTCTCGAAAATGATTATCATATGTTTAGCTTTTCAACCCTTAAAACTACCCCTAAATTAAAACATTGAAAATATGTGGTTATACAATTAAAAATAATTTAGTTATAGAGTAAGTAATCAGACACTTTTTATTGAATAAAATATAAACTTACAAGTTATCTGGAAATATACTAGATTAAATTATAATTAATTATTAAAAATTCTGCAACAAGAGCATTACAATACATAAAAAACTATTACACCAATCGTTCATGACTCAATATCGGAGTTGCTGTCGTAATCAAGATCTTCTTCTGGGTCAATTGGAGGGCTATTCTGGCAGTTATCTCCACTGCATGTTCCCCAAGTTACATTGCAAAACAGCCCGACTCTTCGGCATCCGCAAGTGGCTCCGCAACCTTTTTGCAGTTGCAAAAAATCATTTTAAGTAAATCTTGTGGTGCAGGTGGATCTGCAGTTTTTATTGGATTGGATTTTATTGGATATACATATATGAACGTTTGTATGTATTCGTGCGTATGTTTCCGATATATATGCCATATATGGATATATATATGTATATATATATATATATATAAGACAATAGTTTCGGGTTCATATTATTCTTTACTTTCACTCTGCTCCAAATTTTTGTGCTCCGAAATTTTCATTTTACTAAATAGAAAAAAAAACGTTTAGTTTCTGGACCATAACTCCTTCAATTTTAAAGCTATCACAACTTTAAAAAAACCATTTTAAAGGTAATTGAAAGAGCTACAACTTTTTTTATTATGACATGTAGTGTAAAACCCTTCATTTTGAAACGGTGAAGGGTCAAAGGGCTCGAGAGAGACTGTGATTGCGCTACCACGCGCTCTTTAAACAGTTATATCTCCGTCAATTTTGGTCTGAGAAAAAAAAAACAAAATTTTTGTCAAAAAAAGACCTACATTTTTTATCATTACAGTTTTTTACGTATCTTTTATTATTTTTGAAATGTTATGAAAAAAAGGTGTTATTTTAAAAAATGAAAAAAAATTTTTCTTCTTAAAATCGTGATTTTTTTGAAAAGTATGCATTCCAAAGCAGCCGAGCGGCTGGAATCCAATAAACTCTTCATATTAAAGTTAAATCTAGACGGAATACGATTAATTTTAATTTTGGTGGAAATGGCACTTATGAAACACATCGATTTTTTAAAAAAAATATTAGAAGTCCCTCTTTTTTTCATTACAACTCACTCACTTTACATGCAAAAGACTTTTAACACTGCTCATTTTAAAGATTATTTTAAGCACTATAAAAAAGTTTGTCATTGTCATATGGATAAAATGTATCCGTTGTCCGCTAGATGGGATTGAATACATCGATTAAAGTTCAGACAAAAAAAACGGCTTTTATCTTCAATATCTCGCTTAATATTGCACTTAGAACACTCTTTAAAAAACTAATTTGTTCATTTTTTTACCTTCTACAATTTGTTTATTATAAAATTATCGTTAAAACGCATATTTTTTGAGATATTTGCAAAAAACCGTTGAAAAACGTGGGAAAATTCGGAGTTTTCAATCGCCAATAACTTGAAAAGTATTGAGTTTTTGAAAAACCTTTATAGGACACTTTTTGCTTAGAATTGGGTCTTCTATCGATTCCCGAGGTTATTTTGACCAAAAAAATTTCCACTAACGAGAAGGGGTGGCAACCACCCCCAGGGTAAGAACGGACGTCGGGTCAATATCACTTTTGAAGTTAAGGGTAAGATAAGCCTAATTCCAAAATTTCATGTAAATCGGTTCGTAGTAAAATATTTCTGAGGTATAAAGCTTGAATGACTGCACTAATGGTGCGACAGAAAATTAATTAATTAGCATTGTAATCGTTAGAGAGGACATCTCAAACCTCTTAGGGGTTTTCGTATACTTGAAATTTAATTATGCTGCAGTTCATAGAATAAATTATCAGTTGCGAAATTTCATATTCTAAATTCAATGAGCGTAATACTTCAAGGAAAAATATATCTATTAAATTATTTTGTTTTCATGAAATATGCATATATAATTCTAGGTCGTGGCGGTTTCTTTGTTGGGGGAGATCATTTTTCCTAGTGGTCTGACGACAATGATAAAAATTAATAAAAATTTCAAAATAACTAACTATGATTTCATCATATATCTTCATAAGTATATGTTATTTTCTTAAAAGTAACCATTTAAAATAAATAATGAAGACACATATAGTGGAGTAAAAATAGCCAAAAATAAGGCGATAGAGAAAATTTTACATAGAGGAACGCGACATAGAAAAGTAAATTTGTTTTGGTGAAACTAAGAATAACCTCAGTTTTCTACATCGAGTAGGCACTTAAGAGGTTTAATAATCATATTCTTGAGGTCATTAAAGCTGAGCAATAATAAAGTAATTCTATGCGTTGTAACGATTCATTATTGTCTATAACTTTTTGTTTGTGTATTATTCATTTGTAGGCTACTGTTATATTTTGTGGTAATACTTATGCGTTTTCTATGGGCTGTTTGGGGTTAGGTGGAAGAACAGGGATATTCTACTTGTTAGTCTGCCCGCTGAATCTCGCCCAAATTAACTGTTTATTTTCTATATTTCTATGTAATTATAACGTTTGTTAATAAAAGGCCTTTATTATTATTATTATTATTATTATTATTATTATTATTATCATTTTGCAGATTCATTGTCACATCTGACAAGTAATTACAGTACCCAAGGGCCCCTTTGGGGGCAACTTGAATTCCTCTCTATTGTGTTTGACTGAGAAACGCGCGGGTCAGACTGCATGTATGAATCAGAATTGCCTTTTGCATCGTAATATGCCTATATTCCTAACGAGACTAGAGCAGACTGGTATCACTCCGGTGGCGCCAATCACTATTGGTATCACGGTGACTTGCTCCTGTCGTCACATAACTTTTACTTCGTCGGCCAGGGGTAGGTACTTTGAGATGTTTTCCCTGTACTTCTTCTCTATGTTTTCAGGCAACGGGATTGTAATGTCTATAAGGTAGGTTTGCTGCGTTTGCCTATTTGTGAATACTATATCCGGCCTATTATTTGGTATCTGCCTATCCGTGTGGATAGTTTTTTTCCAATATAGGATATGGTTGTCGGTCTCATTTACAGATGCTGGTTGGTAAGTATAATCGGGTACAGGACAATAATTCCAATTTACTTGGCTTAACAGAGCCTGATGCACAATTTTGGCAACGTTATAATAATAATAATAATAATAAACGTCTTTATTAGCCAACTTTGGTTGTACAATAAATTTACAGATTAATGTAATACATTGGCATAAAAGGCGAAGTTCAATATCTATAATACAATTATAGATTTGTTCTACCACTTAACCTAAATTGCACCGCATGCTACAGTATTGATAATTTTTTTTTAGTGCTCAAATAGTATACTTAAAAAATTAAGAAGAATACATAAAATCATATAGATGAAAATAAATATTAAAGGGCTAATTTTGTTCACATTGTTCTTTAAATAAAATCTTTTTATAATTTGATTTAAACTGACTCAGGCTCATTTCTTTCAAACAATTTGGAAGTTTGTTATAAACATTGCATATTTGGTAACTGAAGGACCGTTTAAAATATTCATGCTGATGAGTAGGTGGTGTTAATAAACCTTTGAATCTTATATTAATAGTATGAACATCTGTTCTAAACTGTATCTTATTATATAAATAATGAGGTATTTTACGTATAATAATTGTATGGTATAGACACGCTGAGTGTAACATTCTCCGACGCTCCATGTTTAACCACCCTGTGTGAGTCAGCTTATAAGTTATTCTCTCATGCCTACGAATACCGTAGATTAGACGCAGGCATGAGTTTTGAATTTTTTGTATTTTGTGTTTAAACACAGAGGTTAAGTTAGGTCCATATATAGAGTCTGCAAAATTTAATAATGACAACACTAAGCTTTCACATAACATAACTTTAGTTTGCCTTGTGAGATAGTGCCTGCTGCCATAAATTAACTTTATTTTTGCATATGATTTTTGCATAAGTTTGCTAATGTGACTGTTAAACCTGAGATCACTATCAATCACAACTCCTAGGTTTTTTGCTTCTTCTACTATATGGATTTTATTTTGGTCTATAGTTATATTGATATGTTGCTTTAGATTATGACGCATATTTTTTGGACCAAATGTAACAATATTAGTTTTAGTTGGATTTATGATCAAGCAGTGATCCCTGGCTAAAGCAACAAACATATTGAGGTCTTGATTAATTTGGTAGCAAGCTCTATCTACATTAGCAGACTTAAATGAAATATAAAGCTGAGTGTCATCAGCATATAAATGGTGTATACAGTAACGAAGGCATTTAATTAATTGGCTGGTGTATATGGTAAACAACAGAGGGCCCAGAATGGAACCCTGTGGTACACCAGACTTTAAGGTTAGATAATTTGATTCTTTATTTTGAATTGCAACTTTCTGTTGTCTGTTTTCAATATAATTTTGAATTAATTTAAGTGCACTATCTGTTAACCCTATATATTTTAATATTGATAATAAAATTTCAAAATTCAAAGTATCGAAAGCCCTACTAAAGTCCAGTAAGATCAAGATTGTACATAAACCTTGATCTGTCGCTCTCATGATGTCATCGACGATATGAAGAAGTGCCGTGGTGCAGCTATGTCCTGGCCTAAATCCAGACTGAGTTAGAGGCAGTACAGATATTTCACAAATATACTCCCTAATTTGAATATCCATAACCTTTTCAACAATTTTTGACAAGGTTGGAAGTATACTGATGGCCCGAAGATCTTTTAGTTCCAACGGATTTGGCTTCTTGGGCAATGCGGTTACCACGGCATTTTTCCACACAGTCGGGAAAATGCTATCAAGCAAACAAACGTTTACTATGTGTGTTAAGTAAGGAATGATATGTGGGCAGCAGAGACTAATCATTTTTATATTTAATCCATCACACCCTGTAGCATTAGTTTTTATTTCACTAATGAGTTTTAGTACAGTAAATTCATCTACTTGTTGGAATTTAAAAGTGGGATCAATTAATGTATCATTTTTATATTTGTCTAGAACAACGTTTGATATTGATGTGGCGGGTAGAGAGTTAACAAAAAAGTTATTAATTTGACCAGCATCGTTTAAGTGATCTGGAATGTTACTATTTTTGCAAGCAGGAATAATATTATTTGATTTTAAAATTTTCCAAGACTGTTTGGCGTTCACATTGTTAATATTAAAATTGAAATATGCTTTCTTCTCCCTACGTACTGCTTGAGTTGTATAATTACGTAACTGTTTGTAAAATAACCAGTGTTCGTTACTTTTAGTACGTTTATATTTACTTAATGCCCGGTCTCTTAACTTTATCATTATCTTTAGTACATCGGTAAGCCAAGGTGCATATTGTTTTGTACATTTTGATGTTACTAGTGGAGCGTGATGGTCAAACAATTGCATTAAATTGTCTACAAGGAAGTTAACTTTTGAGTCTATATCATTGAAATCAAAAATTCTGTAAAAAGGAATAGCAAATAAATCTCGTTCAAAATTATTGTAGTTAAATTTTTTAAAGTTTCTGTACGTAACCATTTTGGGCTCATTATGTTTACCATATACCTTTACCTTGCAATATACCAATTGATGATCCGATACTTCACTATCCGTGACACCACTTTCAAAAATATTTTCTGCATTTAAAACAAGTATAAGGTCAATTAGCGTAACGGACGTATTGGTAATCCTCGTCGGAGAATCGACTATTTGAGAAAGACTGAATTCATCTAGAATCGAATAAAAATGTTCAACATGTACATTATTTAAATTGTATAAGTTTATATTAAAGTCTCCAGTACATATAATATTAGTAGCATTACATGATATAATACCCAGAGCGTCCTCAAACTGAGACAAAAAATATTCGACATCTTGAGATGGTGGCCTATAGCTGACGCCAATTGCAATGTCTTCCCTTTTTTTCTTCAAAGATATCCAGAGTTGCTCAATATTATTATTTTTGTAAATTAATGATGTATTCAGGGAATTATTGGCGTATATGCACACCCCACCACCTCTGGTTCCTCGATCATGCCTATACAGTTTAAACCCATCAATATTAATTAAAGTATCATCTATATCACTGTGCAACCAAGTTTCACAGATACAAAAAATGTCGAATGAATTGTATGATATTAAATGCTTTAGTTCATTCAACGACGGTAAAAGTGATCTTATATTTATACTGCCAATTTTAATAGATGAAAGACACATATTTTAAAACAGAATATCAAATATAATAAGAAAGAAATGAGTGAGTCCAGTAAAAAGCTTTAGTAAAGAATACAATTAACCTAGAGTTTGTTTTCAATGTCAGTGTAAAATATAGCCCAAGTATTTTTATATTGTATTTCTTCAATATATTTAAGCAGTGAGATAAAGATTTGAAATGTGAAAAGATACAATAACAAAAAAGAGAAAGAAAAAAAAAGCTTCTATTAATATTTCTTTAGTCTACGCTGTTTTTATAAAGTTACAAATAAAAACATATCAAGTGAAAGCAAATACTATACAAACTGAAAACATTTAAGTAGCTCATAAAATTTTTTAAAAAATACCAACATACACTATACTAAATTCAGTTTTTCTACATCTTCTATGGAGTGAATTTTTGTAATACTTTCCCCAACCTTGGTAAAAATATTCCCTTCTATAGTCCAGACCATACCATCAGTTCCATTCATTTTTTCCATTAAGAGTTTTATAATTACTACCCTCTGTGCTGTAAGGTCTTCCCTTATTACAGTTCCGCTTCCTTTCAGTACCTTCTTAGTTTTATAAATACTCTGTTTGATAGCAAGGCGCGCAAATTTGACAAGGATAGGACGATTCTTACCCTGCATGAACTTTCCAATCCTATAGCAAGCTTCTATATCAGCTTCATTTACGGTTACTCCCAATTTTTTTGTAAATAAAGTAAGTACCATCTTTGTGCAGTTTTCTGTTTTAGATTCCTTACATCCATAAATTCGAATAGACTTACGTTTGATTGCTTGCTCATAGTATTCACTTTTTTCTAGAAGTTTATGGATTATTTTATCTTGATCATTTAATTTGGTTTGTAATTCAGTATTTACCTTTTCAAGCTTCTCTATTCTTTTTTCGAATTTTTCGCTTATGGTACTTACAATTGCTGCAGTAATCTGATTTATAAACTCCTCTGAGGAACATAGTTTAAGGACCGTTGTTTTCACAATGGCTTGTAGGTCATCATCTGGTTTACTTGCATTGGCTTTCCCTCTGGCTGACATCTTAGTTATTTGCAAAATACTAATATTTGGTGACACTTGAACTTACTATTCTAATGGAAAATTAATGCACGCGCATATATAGTCTCTCTTTGAACATGAATAGCACAGGTAACTTAATATGTTTCAGTAATAATTATATTAATCACAGCCTGCTAGACTAAGCAACTACTCCATAGCAGCACACGGCACATAGCAGCACACGGCCATCCCGTATACGCAGTTGGTGCTAGTGTCGGGCATCCACTGATGATGTGCTCTATAGATTCGGCTGTGGTTGAGCAGGCACGGCATCTGTCAGAAGCGACTGTAGGATCCCGAACTACATATTTCATATAGTTTCGGGTCGCCACTACTCGGTCTTGTATTGTCACTACGAATCTTTCGGTTTCCCCGAAGATGTTTCCATATTTGAGCCAGATGAGAGATGCGCTACGGTAAATGTGATCTACAGTATGGATGTTAGGGTAATTTCCGTGTAGGGGCTTTTCTAGCCACTACTCAATTTCTTGTCGGTATGTCTGATGTCGGGTTTCCTGAACTGCAAGGGGCATATTAAGCCTTATGGGGGTGAGGTTGTTGTCTACCGATATTATTGCATTATGGAGGCGACTAGTCTCGGTCCTCCCTTGAAAATACTGATGTAAGTTGCGAGTTTGCCTCTCGTGCATGGTAGCCAATTTCAGTTCGCCTCTGCCTCCTTGCGACCGCGGTAGGTGGAAAGGAAGAACTTTTGGTGTGGTGTGCCCTGTACTTCGTAAACAGAGTCCGCTTTGTCTATCAAGAGCTTCAAGATCGGATTGAGTCCATTTAATAGTCCCAAATGTGTATACAGCCATCGGAATGGCGTAGGTATTAATGGATTTTATTTATAGCTGATAGACTACTCTTTAGGATTTGTCTCATCCTTTTCTGTATCCTCTCCTTTATTCTGCTTTTCACAACCTTCTGCTCTAGTATATACGCTTGCCCGCACCCCAGATATTTATACAGCTCATTTTCGTCCATGGTTAGTATCTCTCCATCTTCCGCACCAACTTGGTACGCTGTTTCTTCAGCCCATTTCCCCTCTTCATTGCGTTTATTCGACATTTGTCTAGCCCAAACTCCATCTGAATGTCTTTGGAGAATTTGGTAGTAAGCTTAAGTGACTTATCGAGTCCCTTCCTAGTGGTCGCATATAACTTAAGTTCGTCCATATAATAGGTGTGTTAAGCTTTCTTCCGATGTTGACTGGACCTCTTTAGCGCTTCCGACAGTGGATTCAACACGAGGCAGAACCACAGTGGGCTTAGCGCGTCGCATTGAAATATGCTCCTTCTGATTTGTACTTTCCAATTTCGGTCGTTGTGTCTGACAGGGTCAATTTCAGATTGGTATTCCAGCTCGACATTATAACAGATAAAAAGTTCTGTATATGGAAGTCTATTTTATGGACACTGAAGACATCTAGTAGAGTGCGGGACACTATCGAAAGACTTTTGATAGTCGATATATGCCACATGAAGATGGCTCTTAGTTTTCTTTGCGTGTTAAGTTATAACCGAGTCTATAACGATTTGCTCCTTGCAGCCCCTAGCGTTTTTGCTGCAGCCTTTTTGCTCCTCCGCTACCAATCGGCAGTTATGGGTATGCTTATATACCTTCTCGATTATGGCGGATGTCAGTAGTTTGTAAATGGTAGGAGGCATGTTGTAGGGCAGTATTTACTTGAATGAGGATGTGGCCGTTCAATTTTAGACAGAAGATAGGTAATTCCAGTTGCGAAAAAGTGTGGAGTGTCTTGTGGGTGTAGGATGAGCTGAGAAAATAACTTGGCGATTTTCTGATGAGTGGCGGCGAGTACTTTGTACCAATAATTGTGGATGTTGTCACAGCCTGGTGCCTTCCAGTTATGTGTTTTACGCATGACTTTCGTCACATCCGCCAAGGTGACTTGATGATCTATCATTAGTGGTACTTTTTCAGTTCTTCTTCTCTCATCTTTAATCCATGTAGCTCTTTGATTGTGCTGTTGTGGCCGCTCCCATATCTCTGACCAGAAAGTTGGCTTTGTATCTTTCGCTTATTACTCTCCCTATATCGACGTAGCCGTTTAGTGATGGCTTGCAGTTTTTGCCTTATTAAATCAAGCACTTCAGCAAGACTGGTAGTCTCAGCATCGTAATATTTCCTACAGATAGCCTCTGCATCGCAGGCAAGCTTGTGCTTGGGAATAGGTTGTCGAATATACTGCGTTACTTTTCCCAGTTCCTTCCTATATCCCTCTATCTTTTTGGTGAGACGAATCTCCCACGCTGGAATTTTATGTTTCTGCTTCTGCCCGGTATCCTTCAATGGGTCCTGATTATGCAGGTGCAATATGGTGACTGCAGCCGTATACACAATGCTGTGAAGATCTGCAATGTTTTCCGTGTCTGGTAACTGTTGTTCGACTATCCTCTTTACTATGCCATTGTACAGAGTGTGGAAATAAATAAATGTGTCGTAGGCTGCACGTTCTTCTTCAGGAGGTTCAATGTGTTCTCTGGCTACCTCCGCTCCCTTATTATATTATTATTATTATAAGAAGACATGTTAATATATCTATATGTCGAACTAAATAGCATGAATTGTATTAATTTGTATGTTTCAGTTTAAAATACTTATCTTTTCTAGTGTACGTTTTAACTTACTTTCCAACTTCGTCGGTCTAGAAGATGTAATATTACAGAAACTGTTTTACTATTCTTTAATAAACACATCAAATCACAATATATGTATATAATACATGTGTGCGTAATAAAAAAAGACATTTAACGTTTGATTCGTCAATGGATGCTAGACTGAGATTTGGGCTAACGTTAAATAGCTCAGAAGACAAAATCACATTGGCGCATCCGCCAAAACTAACGGGAATACAAATTCATGATGTGAAAAATAAATCGAAAAGATTACTTTTATTAAGATATTGTTGTTCTTAAAACCTTTACTATAATACCTATAAACTAGTAAAGAATAATTAATCACAGTGTTTAGCTCTATTAAGACAGTAAATGATATTTAAATATCATAACACGCAAGATTTACTACGAGTTCTGTTGATATGAATAAATAATTATTTTGAACTAAACCAAATGTATAACTTCTTGCCTCAAGAGAAAACGCCCGTATTCATCTGATTGTGTTCTAATATACATAAAGCGTGGGCCTTGTATATACACGATGTAAAGTAAATCCTTTTCTCTCTCAATGTTAAATAGTAATATTAATTTATGTCTTACATTATTAAGCAGAACACAGTGTTTGGCGGACACAATTACAACAAAACCAAGTTGTTTGTCGACTAAGCCTAGAGCGTGGGGTACATTAGCTCTAATACACCCGAGGCGAGGCCGAGTGTCGTAGTTAGCTAGTTGAATTAATGCCAATGTTGTAGTCTGTATGTAGAGAGCATGTAATTAGCATGTCCATGGATGTCTGCTTTTTGTTGTCCCTGGCATCAGCGCCAGCTCTAACCCTTATCCTGGGGGTTATACGGGATGTTGTCGGTTCGCAAAACTTACACCTTAATGGCTAAAACGCTATTATTGTGTTCCCGGTTTGTTTCTTGTGTACGTTATGGCCATACTGGAACCCTCTTTGCCGTTTAAAACTTTACTTTTTACTAGTGCGTGTTTCTTGTGTAGTCACAAACAAATGTCTGCTAATGAGAATGCTTTACAAGTTTACACTGTTTGTGCAGGCATAAATTCAAATGTATGAATATTTATTATATCTTTTGTATCATTGAAGATTCTGATACTGATATTTCTAAACATAAATATTCGTTATCATTTGTAGACGTAAACAAGACTGTGTTTGCTGGTTTGAAGTTGACTTATATTTAATTCGGTTGCATTTTAGCATTTCCTTATTTTAAGATCTAAAACGCTGTCTCGTTTGTTTTGGTGGTCTTTCTTTTCTTTTTAAAACTTTATTGTCAGCTAAACAATATATAGAAAGAAGAACATTTTACATATTCAATATAAGTTATGTTGCACTTATAATATTCTATACTTATACTATATAAACCTCATAAACATATTTGACTTGGAACTATATTACTCATATATAAACCAGTTATCTAGATTGGTATATATAGTCTTAAAAATAGTAAAATATTTTATTAATGTTTGTTTTTATTACTTTTAATCTGTTTTATCTTAAACAATTCATGAAACTACTTCAATTCCTTTTATTTTCTAAGTTCCAATAAATATAGCCAAAAATGAATCCTTTTAATTAATTTTCATCTTCCTTATTTGCTAGTGTGATTTTTAATATACTGGGTATAACAGCATTATGGTAATTGATTAAAATTTAGGATACACACATAACAAGCGGCACTTTGTCACATACAATTGATTTGTTTTCACTTCCCGTTTCGCCGGAAGTGACACTAACTTTCGATTTTTAAATGGAACAGGGTGTTTATGCATTGCTTTAGAGAAGCAATACAAAATTAAAGATAACTTAACTCCAGAAGAAAAGTTATCTATAAATTCTTTAAAACGCGATGAAAGTATAAAAATATTTCCAGCAGACAAAGGTAATGCCACAGTCATTATAAATAAAGATATATATAACACAAGAATCTCTTGTGAATGAGGAACCCTACTCAAAACTAAACAAAGATCCAACAAAATCAATAGAGAGCAAAATTTACAGAACTTTGTTTAAATACAAACATGAATTTAATGATTTTGAACGAAGGAACCATACACCACATCATAGTAAGCCTGCTCATTTTTATGGCTTACCAAAGACACATAAACAAAATATTCCTTTAAGACCAGTTGTTAGTTCTATTAATTCACCATGTCATAATTTGGCAAAATTTTTACTTAAAATTATTGATCCATTATCTGGAAATACCGATTCATATATTTATAGACATTTATAGAAAAAAATTATGAAAACGATATTCGTGAATCACACCTGATGGTTAGTTTTGATGTAGTTAGCCTTTTTACCAATGTTCCGGTAGATGAAACCTTAAAAATAGTTAAAGACAGGTTGCTAAATGATAATAATTTGGAAACTAGAACTAAATTAAGTGTAAATAGCATAATGGAACTCTTAACAATGTATATAAAAACAATTTATTTTCAATTGGACAATGAGTTCTATCAGTAAGATTTTGGTATGGCTATGGGGTCTGCATTATCACCAATTTTAAGCAACATATTTATGGAGAACTTTGAGAACACACATGTTCAAAATTGTATAAACAAATCGGTTGTCTGGTGGTGATATATTGACGACATCTTTGCAATTTGGCCGCATGGTGTCGATTTACTAGATAGTTTTTTGGAAAATATAAATAGTAAGGAACCGTCTATTAAATTCACATTAGAAGTAGAAAGTAGGAATGAACTACCGTTTTTAGATATTTTAATTAGAAGGGTAAATAATACAATTGAAACAGGCGTTTATAGAAAACCAACACATACTAATAGATATCTAAATTTTAACTCAAATCAGTCAATAAATGTTAAAAGGGGTGTTGTAAAATGTTTATACGATAGGCCCAAAATAATTTCATCTAAAATGAAATATCAAATAACGAGAAAAAATGTATCAAAGAGGTTCTAGTACAAAATCAATATCCTGAAGCCTTTGTTGATAGAGTTTTCATAAATTTTGAAAATAGGGACAATCAGGTACGACAAAAATCTGAACGTCATTATACAGCAATAATTCCTTATGTTTAAGGACTATCGGAAAAGCTACGCCGTATAGGTGACAAATTTGATGTTAGGACAGTATTTCAAACTGAGTTAAGATCTATCTTAACAAAAGCAAAACCGATAAACAGGGAGCAGAATTCAAAAAACTGTATTTACAATATCCCGTGCGAATGTGATAAATGGTATGTGGGTGAGTCATCCAGACCTTTCAGCGTGAAGTTGGATGAGCACAAGAATTACATTAGAAATAATGAAATTCAGAAATCAAAGATTTGTGAACATGCTTGGGAAAACGGACATAGAATAAACTGGGACTCGGCAAAAATTTTAACAAAAGAAGCAGATACCAAAGAAAGAAAAAATAAAGAATCAGCAATAATCTTACTAAATGAAGATAAGTGCATATCGAATTGTTCTGTAGATATTTGTACAACATAGCTACCAATGTTAAAAGAAGAACTTAACAAACTCAACATTATCTAAAAGAAAATATCATCAGTTCTATGTTCTATGTAAGTAGTAAGTATCTATGGAAATAACATAAACAGAATCTTAAAGCTGTGTATTTAACATACACAGCAAAATAAGAGTTCTTCCAAAAAAAAAAGCTTTGAAAACGGAAAGAGGCTACTTTCCGAAACGTCAGCAAAATACATTATTTCTGTGTTTATTCCGATTTATATTATTTGCAAAACGTAACCTCTGACTATTCATTTGACGTAAATGTATTTTGTTGATTCGGTGATTTGTTTTTGAAGTTTATAATAATGTGGTAGAAAACCTAAATAATAGGAAAGAATATTCGTAGAATGCCACAAATAACTTTCAGACAATATACCACTATAAATCTTTTAAATACCAATTGCACCAGCATTTGTACGAAAGTACGAACGTAGGATGGAATATTGCAATTGGATTTTGTATAATAACGTGCCGCCAACCATGATTTTTTGGGACTGGTTTTATTGTCGGACGAGTCGAGACAAAATACAAAATATTGGTCACAAGAAAATCAAAATTTATTACGGGAGGGTAACTTTCAAGTGCGGTTCGGTTTCAATGTTTGGATTGGAATAATCGGCAGTAGAATCATTGGTCTAATAATATTTGAAGGACCTCTGATTAGTGCCAGATACTTGAGATTCCCGGAAAATGAGATTGAAGATATTTTAGATGAGTTACCTTTATTTACATTTAGGACAGGGAATATATTTCCAACACGATAGCGCTCCTCCCCATAATTCAAGGATAGTAATTGATTACCTTCAGCGGAGATTCAGAGAAAATGTAATTTCGACGAATGGTCCTGCGAAGTGGCCTCCAAAGCCACCTGATTTAACACCCCTTGATTTCTTTGTTTGGAGTCATTTAAAAAATATTGTTCAGAAGTGCATTTGATGTTAATGGGCAGCATTTTGAACAACTGTTGTAATGTTTTGTGTTAATTTTTTGTATTCCAAAATCACCTTATGTGTAACAAGGTAATTAAAATAAAATTGGATTTTCTTATTTTCTTTTTAATTTGATTTGTATTTATCGCACATTTTAATACGATATATGAATAAATTCCTTATTAATAGTGCTAGCAAATGGTATCACGGTACCGATATGGTTCAATTTGAACAAATTGAGTTTTACCCCAAAAACAATTTTGGTGAATTTTATTTGCTCATAAATCACGTAATTTAGTGTTTTTAATGGGATGTAGCATTACACGGGTCATTTACAATAAATCGGAACCGTCATGGCACACTTAAATGATAAACAAAAAATTATATTATAACAAAAATTTATGTCTTAAATGTCACTTATTTGGCATCGCTGAATTCAGAGAATTATGCAGAATTCAAAAATGCAATAATATACAGGGTATTCCATTTAAAAATCGAAAGTTAGTGTCACTTTCGGCGAAACCGGAAGTGAATAAAAAATGAATTGTATGTCAAAAAGTGCCGCTTATTATGTCTGTAGTATATCCTAAATTTCAATCAATTATCTTCAAAACTACAGGAGGAAAGGGGGTATACCATGATCCTGTTACACCCGGTATTATATAAATTATAATAGTTATTTAATTTTACATTAAACATTTTTTCATTGACTTAATCTGTGCATAATTGTATCAAGAGTAAGAGTATCATTATAGTTTGTACATTTTTCGGCAGGTATCAAATTATTTTTGGTTAAGTCACCTCCAATGGAGTATCTATCATTAATTACTGTGTATACTACATACTTCCTTTTAGTCGGATATATGGGGTGATTCACATAAATCCCCCAGGCAGTTTCCGTATTAACGAAAAGACCAGTCGTTACATATTTTTGGTGGATTTATTTTGTCGTTCAAATGGTGCAATGAAAGTGGCGTTCGCGACGCCCCGACGCCGGAAAGAAAATTTTCTGGCTGGAACTTTGAAAGTATAATATTATTAAAGTTTGTTTAACTCTTACTTTTTACTTCTTTTTGCAGTATACACTTTTCTATTAAAACTAGTGGTTTTCAAAATAAATCAAAAAAAAAATTATTCAGTCAAATATTTGGTAATTAGCAAAAAAATTGAAATTCGCTCAAAGGTAGTCACTAAATACATTAGGTACTTAGTTTAAAGTACAATCTTTCAAATGGTTGTACAAAAATGACGTTGACGCGCAAAATTAATTTTTCTATAGCTGGAACATTGAAACATAGCATAAACGTTAAGGAATCCAATAATATACATATAATTTTGTAATGATAATGATAACATAAAGTCGAGTATGTTGTGTAGTAATTTATTTTGACGTATGGTGACATACAATCATTTTTTAAGTTTTTGAATATATTTGTTATTGCAAGATAATTCAGAAATAGTTGTGTATACCAACGACAAATTAAACATGATTTTGATCTACGGAGAATGTAGAAAAAATTCCTTGAAGCCGAAAGGTTATTCCATTTACGTTTTCCCAATTTGCCTAAGCCAGATCATAAGACCTTTATGTCTTTAACCAATAATTTGAAAAATTACGGAAGCTTTAAAAAGTTAAAGCTTAATAAACAGTTAACGGCTACAAATGATGCAAATACTGCTTTAGTAATTAACAATATTGTAAATAATCTAAATATGTCTTTACGGAAATTATCGTCAGAAACAAATATTTCAATCCTCCTGTTAAAATTTTTTAAAGAAAAATAAGTACAGCCCATATAAAGTTCTTTAGGTTCATCATGGTGATTTTCAGCGTCGAATATATTTTATTGGCGAATTGTCAGTATTACATGAAGAAAATCTGAATTATTTGAAAAATGTGTTGTGGATCGATGAGAGCTACTTCCATAGTAATGGGCTTCTGACTACACAGAACGCTCGGTATTGGTCTCAAAATAACCTGAGTTGGGTACGGCGAACCAGAACCAGACGGGACACCGGCACCGGCAGAATAGCAGTTAGACACTTACAACGAACATATCCTGAAAGATCGATAGGAACTAATGATGTAATCATGTGGCCAGCACGATTGCCTGATTTAACTCCATTAGATTTTTTCTTATGGAGACATCTAAAAAATTTAATTTACACTGAATCAATCGATGATATGGCAGACTTATACAACAAAATATATGCAAGTGTTGCCAGTGTTGAAAGTAACTGGGGAAGAAATAATTAAACGGTTAGACATGTGTATCCATGAAGGAGGAAACAATTTTGAACATTTACTTTCAGAATAAATATATACATTTGTACATATTTTCTTTAGAAGTCAAAACAAATTATTAAAAAACTTATTTGACTTCATATTATTTCGATTTATCTCGAAATCCACTGGTTCTAATAGAAAAGTGTATACCGCAAAAGGTACTTACAATTAAACAAACTTTAATAATAGTATACTTTCAAAGTTTCAATCATCGAACATTTTCTTTCCGGCATCGCGACGTCCCGGACGCCATTGTCATTGATAACATTTGAACGACAAAATAAAGCCACCAAAAATATGTAACGACTGGCCTTTACAGAAATTGAATACCTCTTTCCGTTATTACGGTAACTGCTTGGTTGATATCATACAACTTTTTCTGTACAACTACCTGGATTTGGTAATAAAATAGATGAATTGAAATTGTATAGTTTGACATTTCTTGGCAGATGATCAGTTTTTGATTTTTAATTATCTGGATTTGATATCAAAATAGACATTTCTTCCCCAGGTCCTGAAATGTTATATACACTTTTGATATTCCACGTTTTTGTCGAATATAATTAATAGGGTTTTTTATTTTTGTGATAAGGATGAGAATTCGGCATTCGAAGCTTGCAATGTTAACGAGAAAGTTACTATAGCGTTAATAGCCTTTTCTGCTGGAGATTTAGGAACACACTCAAAGTTTGAGGCAATCATGTATGACAGGTATGGAGTATAGTGGTGTAAGTCAACCAGATTTTCATAATCAATAAGGAAATTTTGATTTTTAGTTCGTCTGCCAAAACTTTTTGCGCAAATGCAGCAATCTGCCCTGGAAGGTAGATAGACCAACTGCATGGTAATGGTTTTCTTATGCTGATTTCTATTACTTTGAAATATTTTACACCATTTCCAATCGAAAAATTTGAATAACGATTGCAGAAGGGCGGACTGGGAGAAACTGTAACTATAAGATGGGCAACCTGGAATATACATACCCTGCACACCCCCAAATACGTCTACGCTTCGAAATCAAAACAGCAGGACCCCAATAACTCACATACACGGCTGCTTGCTTTCATCACAATATGCAAGGTATCATCGCTTAAGATCCAGGCTATGGCGCCTGATGAAAGGGAATTTCCTACACTTCACTCCTTATTATAGTCAAGCATTTCTAACATTTCGTATGGTATTCTTAAAAATATCGAACACGCGTCTTGTACTACCAATATCAGCGGCTGATATTTAAAGGCAAAAAACAACACAGCAACTTTTCATCTCTTCTTGTTAGAGTTTTAAAATTTTACAGGCATACTTAAAATTAAAGTAAATTTCATTTACGTTTACCTTTCCCCCTCCCCCCTTAATCAACCTAGTGACTTGAAATTTGGACGCAGTACATAGGTCCTGAGTATCTATCGGGGAAAGAAAAAAAGTCCTCAAGTCACTTTCTTTTTCGAAATAAACGCAAAGACGGCTCTCGGTACGTTCCCGCTGCAACGAATAATCCGTATACAAATCCGTACCTTCAAATCGCAATATCTCAAGAACCGCTTGACCGATTTCGATGAGTCAAAATTCAGTTTACGCGCTTTCGCGAGCCCTTCATTTTATTCATTTTACACTTTTTCTATCTGAATCAAATTAAGCGAGTTATGTCCGAAAAACTGACTTTTCCTATTTTTACATGTAAATTCCCCTCCCTTCACCACCCCCTCGCACCCGCAAACATGACCAGATGATAGGGGGATTCGACTACATAATATACACAAAGAAAAAAATTCGAAATAGAACACTGTCGTCTCTAAACCTAAATCGATCCCACTATAAGGCAACCAGTATTTAGAGCCACTTAAAATTGACCGATTTTTAACTGTCCTATATTAACAAAAAAATGGGAGTATCCATAGTCATGATACGCAATAATAAGTAGTCATCTGCAATTGGTAAGTTTATACTCTGTAGGTTGTTGGATATTCTTAAAAATATCAGATGTGTCATGAGTTATTAATACAATAGCAAATAGAAGATAAAGAACACGTGCGCTAGTAAAATCTGTAAATTTTATAAAGAATTAATTTAACATACTCATCTTTACAAAACAAATTTAATTTTTTTAACAGTTTTCGTTTCTATTATACATCATATTTTATGTATTACATTTAATTTCTATATCGCATCTATCTTATTTAAATATTTTGAGACATTTTCTATCATTTATTACAGTGTACGGAAAAGAAATATGTTTGACATTAACCGAAAAAAAAAAAACATAATAAATCATTTTCAAATAGAAAATATAACAGTACAGTAAATCACCATTCACTAAATTCATATTTTCAAAATTAATAGTCGCAGTTGAAATTTTAAACCATGCATAATAAACCAGTTAGGTAAATATGGAATATGATGAATAATTGAGCTATATTTTATTTTAAAAGCACATTGCATGAACAGAATTGACCGAATAACACATTGACATTAATAGGAAATTAAAATGATTAAAACTCTTCCAGAGATTATAGCACAGATAATAATATCGGATAGATACTATCGCTGTTAATGAATATGTCTAGTAGTATTCACACCAGGTGATTGTTCCATTCTTAATTGAATTATTCTCCTATATATTGCATATTAATGATGCGCACCTAACTCTATTAATTAAAAATTTTATTTCGGTAAACAACTGTTTATAACGCCTTCACGTATCATATATCAATTCCCTTATGGGTTTTACAGTTTTTTAATTTGATTAGAATTAGTAATTAATTAGTTTAAGCAGTGTTTAATATTCATGATTATATGGAAAGGTCGCATCAGAATATTTTTATTGATAGACTAAGATGGATATAAAAATTAGAGAATTAAAATGTTATAGAATATTTGCTATTATAAAAGTCCGGTTGTTACTTTACAAACGATTTGACAGACTATTCGTAAAATTTCGTATAACATTACCAGATTAAAATATTTCAGTAATATACTTAAATTAATTCTTAACTATCATTAATACAATGTATTTTTCATTCAATTGGTAATGTTAAATCATTTGTATATTATACAGGGTACCATTAGATGTCAGCCAAAGAAAACTAGAGAAATTACCGTAGAATACAGGATGAAAGTGTGCGGCCCCGAAAAACTTTGTTAACTTGACTTTTCACGAGATAGTTGTCAGACATCATAAACCATACAGAATGGAAAATATGAAATCAACTTTAAGAAACGTATATTTTTTTCTATTCAGGCTTTAGGGAAGCAGTTTTTTTTATAAGAATAAAATGTCAAATCCCTTCAAGGGAAATGTTCCAGGGAGGCACTCGACCACGACCGCATGGAAAACGACATTAACCAAATCATTAACCATGACATAGAATTGACGCAACATAAATTCCTGAAGGTCATAGTCAAACCCACGAAAATAGCAGAAATTGTCAAGACTTTACTTAACAATAAAACCTCGGGTGAAGACGGCGTTGAATACAACCTAATTAAATATCTTCCGAGGAAAGGTATTGGCAGAATGTATATCGTTAACGCGGTCCTGCGGCCAAGCATTGGCTAGCCAGTGGAAATGCGCCGTGGTCGTTCGCATCCTAAAGTTAAACAAGAATGCGAAGTTCGCAGGCAGCTGAAGGCCTATATCGTTGCTGTCGGCGATCTCCAAGTTGATGGAGAATGTCATCCTAGTTAGACTAGATACTATTTAGGAGGAGCTTCACATCGACGATGAGTCACAATCTGGCTTCAGGAGGGGCAGGAACCTTCGACACCGTCTGGATCCCAGGCCTACTCCACAAAATTCACGACTGCCCCTTTCCGACTTACATCATTAAACTTATTCGCTCGTTTCTGACAGGTAGATCCCTGCAAGTCCGAGGGAATAATAAACTATCAACACGGCGGGATATTCACGCGGGAGTGTCACCAAAGTTGTACAATATTTACGTCTCCGATTTTCCGGAGTTCCCGAATACTAAACTGGCCAAGTACGCCGATGACATAGTCATGAATACGCATTCGCACAACGTACAAGCTGCTAATATGCTGCTGAAGGCGCACTGGCTCGTGCCACGGCTTATTACGATCAGTGGAAGATTCGTATAAACGCCGAAAAGTTGGAGGCGATAGTTTTCACGCGCCGGTTCACTGAGAACAGAATTCTGATGCCAGTTTCGATCAGGTGACACCAAGTTCCAACCAATCAGTGCGTAAAATATTTGGGGGTGAAACTGGATCAAAAACTGACGTTTAACACGCATATAAATGAGTTAATACGGACGGTCTACTCCTTGTCCAGGAGCCTGTATCCGCTCATGGTCAGGGGTAGCAGACTTAACAGACAAAATAAAAAAATATTTGTGCGCCTCATTTCGAATTCTGATAGGTACACCTCCCTCAGAGATCTCTACGCACCCTGCCACCACATAACGCCAATAGCGGATTACATCCAGAATATATTTAAAAAATTATGCACCTTCAAACTGGGCGATAGTCCGCTAACCCGAAATATAACACAAATTAGACAGCATAATGCCCCTTTCAAATAAAACACACCTTGGCTTACCAGACGCTGCCCATCTTCCGGCAACCTCTATAGCCAAACCTTCCCCTACCTACCTGTACTGATATTTCATAACTGTTAAATCTTTCCTATCTCTCTTCCTTTATGTTTGTACATTTTTATTTTATTTGTTCTTGTTTGATTTGTTTATTATATAAATTTATCTCTAGTACATCGTAAAATCAAAGTTATATTTAGACCAGAAATTATACAGTACAAAAGATTGAGAGTTCGCCGCTGGAAATCTTGAAATGGGATCCGTCATTATAGACTTGGGTACCCTCACCACTAGCACAAAATTAAGGAAGTGTGATATACCATCAAATTTTATTGTTAATCATTTTCTGGTATTTAGTAATGTACAATTATTGTACTACTAATTTGAAATTTTATTTTTAAATCGGAGAATATGTATGTGGGTTGTGTCTTGAATGCATCACTAGATGTATTCAAGATACAACCAACAAGATTATAAATTGAACCAGTACTGCTCTGCTGGGCCCTCTCACCACCAACGCGACAAAGAATATACGTTGGGCACAGGGTCAAATGCAAGGTAGATATTTTGTTAGATATTTGTTATGTAATAATATAAATAAAGTTGTTTTGATTGATTGAGGGAGGCACTACTGATGTGAAGGATGTTTAGGAAAGTGAACGCATACCAGAAACAGGGACCACGCCAGTGGAAATTTACAAATCGGAAATTACTAAAAGGATAAATGAACTTTTCACAATTTTAGAAGGCCCTATAAAGGTTTTCAATGGCGACGAAACAGCATTACAACTTTGTTCTAAGGGTGATATGGTATTGGCAGTCAAGGATTCATACGAAATCGATCAGGGTACTGCTAAATTGAAATAGTGGTTATGCTTATATTCTCAGCCTCAGGACAAACAACACCCCCGATGCTCATATACCCTTACAAGCGGATACCTACTCATATTGCTGTGTCTGTTGCAAATACTTGGGATATCGGTGTACTGGATAATGGCTGGATGAAGTCTTGTGTGTATTTCTTGAATGTATATAGAACGTACTCTATGCACAGTTAAGGAGGATAAACATAATATTTCCTTCCAATCATCTTATCTGTAGATCACCATAAGACACAGTTAACTTATGAATTAAGTTAATTGTGTAGCCAGTTACAAATAATTTTAATAGCTCTCAATCAACGCGGAAAGCTGCTGTTCTCAAATGGAGAAGCGACAATCCGTTTTGTTATTTTCCCAAATATTGAAAGATACCATTTTGGTTATAACGAAAGAAACCATTGTCGATGGCTTTAGAGCTTGTGGCTTGTGTCCCTAAAATGTCGACAAGTTGGAGTTTGTTTAGATAAACAAAAAGTTTGTGATCAACAAACCTCGAATCAAGAAAAGGCTAAAAATAATTTAAAATGTAAGAGATTTGCTGAAATCTCTGGAAAAGAAAAATTAGAACACTCAGAGCAACTTAATAATACTGACAGCGTTTCTATTTCCAAGGACGGCCAGTTTATTTTTGACCTTCTAAAAGAATTTAATGTATCAAATACAACCGCAGATGATTTTATAAACACAATAGAAGGATTTGTGGATATTTCGATCAACGCTAAAAATAACGATGCTATGTTTTCCTATCCTGAAGAATATACGAATATCCTTAACTGCGAAATCAACAATATGGATATTTTATCCCGGTTAACATCGATAAAACTAATATGAATATCTTGGACAACGGCAATTCAACCATGAGAGATATTCTGTTTGGCAATTGGCGTAATACCAACAAAAAAAATACTGCCAATATCCACACGCAGAAACAGATTTTGGGAATTCCCATACTTATTTGGGATAATGAAAATGTGGGTCTAACAAATGATTATGCATTATGATATCGCAAAGAACAGGAAAACGACAAACGTAAAGAATGCCGTATGTTATACTTCTGCTGGATTTAGAAACATGCATGAGGAAAAAGAAAAATTAAAGGCAAATAGCTGGAAAAAGCAGAAACGCAAAACTAAGAGCCGACATAGCAGCAAAAAGGAAATTGCAGCGACGCAAGCAGACTCAAAGGGCCCAACTGACGTAGAAAAAAAAGTTTTTTCAAATTTTTTTCTCATGGATAACTTAACTTTTAAAATAAACTTATAAAAATGATGTATTGTGCATTATTAATAATGTCTATAAAAACGTTATTTCTTAAAAATTTTCGACAAAATCTAGTACGGGATTTTGAGGGGTGGTGAATCCAGTGGAGTGCATAGATTTTCTTTAAATTGCTAATATAAATTATTAAAATTTTACTTATAAAAACTGACGTAGTAGGTCTTGGATTTTCTAGAAATCTCATGCTTTTTGCTCCAAAAATGCAATTCAACAAGCTCTACAATTAAAAAAAAACGTGAAAACCGCAAATCTGCTAGCATTCTGTTCATCATTAGTTCACAGAATCCTTGCCTTCGATCAGGATCATCCTCATTCAACTCTTGAACCATTTAACTTTATAAGGATGGTATTTTCCTGTCCTTAAACATGGCGAATCGATTTACTTACATCATTGTCGGCAGCAAGTTGTTGCGGATTTTCCTCAATCTCTATCAGTGCATCTGGTTGTTACATGTCCAGCTTCACTATTTTTTTTTATATTTTACTTACTGTAGACTATGATAATTGCTGACCAGGGTCTTCTTCTTCTCCTTTAGCCTGTTTGAGTCCAGTATTGAGTATAGGCTTCCCTTAACATACTCCATCTGTTCTTATCCTGTGCGACTATTATCCATAGTGGACCTGCCACTCTCTTGATGTCATCATACCATGAGTTGTTGGTCGACCTCTATTTCTTCTTCCCCCCCGCCCCCATTGGTCTCCACTGGAGCATCCTAGCGTTCCATCTGTTATCCTTTATGCGAGCTATGTATCCCATTTTAACTCTGTTTTTCTTGTTGTTGTCAGTTACTTTAGTTCTCTGCCTGATCCATTCGTTTATTTTCCTTTGTCTAAATAGTATACCAATCATTGTCCTTTCCATAACCCTTTGTGTCACTTCCAGTTTCGTTATTATTTGTTTTGTGAGGGTCCAGGTTTGAGCTCCGTAGGTTATGACAGGTAGAATACACTGGTCAAATACTTTGGATCGCAAGTGCTGAGGTATCTTTTTGTTTTTGAAATCGACTACAGACAACAGATGTCACAGCCCTAAAATCATTTACTACAGGAAGAAATCATAGGTTTGTTCGAGCAAAAGTTATCATTGAGAAAGACAACAAATTTAAAGCCAAACAAAGCAGACTACTCACTATTAACGCTCAGATACTCAACCAAAATAGAGATAGATACCAAGAACTTCTAACATACTCATTACAACAAGAAGAAACTAATGATATAAGCAAAATAGTCCAAGATATAACAACACCATTAACCGAAGCAGCAACAAAAACGGCAAAAACAACACATTCGAATGAAGACAAGATCACAGAGCAAACAATAAGGAGAGAAACAAGACGGATGATAAGAAAAGACTTATTAAAACATTACGAAAAGGAAATAGAATTTGTAATAGAGAATAATAAGGACATGAAGTATTTGAGGAACAAACTCGGAAAAATTGAAATTGAAGAGACGAAATATTGAAAACAACACATATAACATACGAATTGAGAAACCAGAACAGGTCGAGGAATATCCTAAAAAGATGAACGTTGGGTTAGTAGAAGATTCCTGAAATTAACGAGAATGAAATCATGTACGCCTTACAATCGATGAAGAGAAATAAAGCTCCAGGTGAAGATAACGTCGTAATAGAGATGATTCAAGAAGCTGCAGAAATAATAGTCCCAAGATTAAAAATTCTATTCGACTATTGTCCAAAAAAAGGAAACATCCTCGAAAGTTGGAACAATGGCTTGGTCATAATATTATTTAAAAAAAAGGTGGCCAGGGTAAATATTAGTACATATTTCACAAACCTTCTTTTCAGTTCTTGTTTATTACCGTATCCGATCATGATAAGAATATCTATTCTCTGAGATTCGGATGAATGTGCCATAATAAAGTTGAGTAAATAAAAAAATCACATTAAACAGTCTGATGTGTGTGATAAACTGAGAAGAATGAAGCGACAGTAATTAGAAACAAAAATATTCCATAGCCCACTTGATAGACTAGGCTCTCAAAAAAGAAATAAAAATATGGCTGAAATATCATCGGGATTTCCTCTTTTTCAGTATCTAGATTCTTTAAGCTATATAGTATATAGTATAGCGATATTAATTATATTCAATTTGGCAAGTAGCAAAATTATTTTACAGTATAAATAACTTGTCTTTTTGTATGCGTTTCTCAGGTAAATAAATATATCAATAATTATTATTATAATATATACAAAAAAACTGCAACCTACCCATTCCACTAACAATTTTACGTAAAAACTTTATTTTAAATTTTAATATTATTGATAAAAGGATATTATTGTAACATTGCAACTACATCATACATATGTAACTACATCCCCACTGATTATTTTCAGCGTGAAAAGAAGTGTTACAACTTTGTTTGAATTATCTGTATTGGACATAAAATAAAATGTAGTAAATTAAAGCCTCTATCGTCTAGACTTTAATTATCTTGACACATAATTGATTTCCTTTTCAGTCAAATAAATATATGATCGATTCTTTAAGAGCTTAGATAGGTATGTATACCAAAAATACCGCCTTTGATTGTTAACATACACATTTTCTTGCAGAACTTGCAATATGTAATCGAAATAAATAATTCTAAATATCGGACCGGCAATAATAAGATCCGTTTGATTGTAGGTTTTGGGATATGACCTCATGAACAATGATATAGTATGAGTATTAAGAAATTGATATTGCTGACTTGTAAAGTAACAGTTTGAACAACTTGTAATTACCGATAAACAAACTATACGGCATATTTTAAATACTCAGTACTTTAATTATTTATTTTAGACTGTTAACTCATTTTCATATTTTACTACGTAGAAAAATACGAAGATTAATAAATGATAATTCACCAATCATTTACCGATCTGCACTAGTACATAATAGGGGGGGGGGGGGGGGGCAGACATGGTGATAAAGTGATCATTTGTATTTTACCTTTCTTTTCTCCTAAATGATTGTGCAGACGGCTGAATACGGCCCAATAATTCCTCTTTGAGCATACCATTAATATTTCATGGTGGCACAAAAATAAAAATCTAGTGGATTATAGCTGGGTGATCCACGTGGCCATGCAACAGGACCACCACACTTGATCTATCTTGGACATGTGGTGTTGACCAAATTCTAGACTTCAATTCCGAAATGTGATGGTCCGTCGTCCATTTAAAATAATATCAGCAAAACATTCTCTAAAAGTGGTGGGAAATTCTTAATAAGAAAACAGGAAATTCTTCAGGTTTAGCCTCGCAGGAGTAATATAAACACTAACACCGACCAACAATTCATGATTTACGTCAGTCTAAACGTTCACAGAAAATTCATTGTGAAACTTAGTTGTGCCTATTAGTTTGGGACTTTTTAGTTCCCATCTATGAAGGTTTTTTAAATTTATGGCACCGTTCCTCGTAAAATAAGCTTCACCCGCTCAAAGAACTGTCCCACAGAGAGTAAAATTTAGCCGCGATTTTCTTAAGTTATGTGAAAATAGTGGACTGTCTCAAACAACAATAATAATATGGATATAAGTATTCACGTTTCAAAATTCGCCAAGCCGTTGTTCGTTGTGCTACAAGCTGTCTAAAAATTCGACATACATTGGTAGTTACATCTCTTGTAACATTTAACATTTATTCATCTAAATGTGCGACGTTGGTATTCTTCAACTAATTGGCATGCACTCCCTTTACAGAGACCATAAGTGAGGAGCATCATATCATAGCTTCCTTAACAAAATTGGTAAGGCATTTTAAATATTCACAAGGTTTCACTAAAAACGTTTCCCATTTACATGAAATTTCAGTTTATTCTCACATTTTATGGGTCATTAGTGTCTGCAAGCGAGTCTAAATTGAGATTAATATAAATAAAAATATAATAATTAATATAAAGAGAAATTGATTAAGAGAAATAAGTAATTATATGAATTATTACAGCTAAGGCAATTACCTTTTGGATTACCAAAAGATTCTGATTTAGAAGATAAAGGTATAAAAAATGTGTTTCAATTCATGTAAAAGTTTTTTTTTCTGGATGATAATACTAGATTCTGGATTCCTAAGAATTCAATTGATATCAATAAACTAGCGAAACTAATGAGAAAAAGACATTTGGCCAAACAGCGATAAATAAACTTGTATTCATGCTTCTGCAGGAGCAAAACATGAAGATATGCATCATGTAGAGTTCGAGAAGATATATTTCCTCAATATTACATCGATCTAGTGATTGAATTTGCAAATGTTGTTAAACTTTATGGAACAGAGAATGACATCATAACTCGAAATATATTTACTCTCAAGTCCTGCGCTCCTATAGAGGATGCAGTGACTTTCAGTTTTGAGACAGAAGCGCTCATATTGGATGCCTGGGCAGATTTTATAATACAAGTGGACCCTGATATCTTTCTGGTTACAATATTCATAATTTTGGCTTTCCCTTACTCTTAAATATAGCGAAATATTTGAAATGGGAAAATTTTAACTTACTGGGCAGATTATTAAACGTTAGGTCAGAAATACGAAGAGTGGCAATTCAAAAACACTTAATAGCACATTCATATACAAATGCATGAATTTTGAAGGCAGAGTTCCATTTGATTGCTACTAGTAGCTCGACGCGATTTCAAATCAAGAGCCTGCGATTTGAACACTGTTTGCCAACATATTTTGGGAGAAGGAAATGAAGAGGTGCACCACAGTATGATAACTAGTTTGCGAAATAGGGATGATGAAACCCGCAGGGGTTTAGCTGTATACTGTCTGAAAGATGCTGAATTACCTTTAAAGTTAAAGAGTAAGACACCGAGTTTTATGAATGTTTACAACATATTTTGGGCGGGAAGGCATAGTATGATAACTAATTTGCAAAATGGACATTGAAACCCGCAGGAGGTTAACTGTATACTGTTTGACAGATGCTGGGTTGCCTTTAAAGTTAGTAGGCACCGAGTTTTATGAATGATATAGAGAAGTGTAGAGTGGCAGGTATACCAATTATACGATTACGGAGCAAAGAAGAAACATTTAATGTATGTGCCCAACTCTTAAGGTATACATGAACAGCAGGTTATTTCGTGGCAACACAGGGTGGTCCGGGTGATCAGTATAAAGGAGCCCCTGTTATTAAACTAGTTAATACCAATTCCACAGGGGCTCTTGATTTTAATTGTTTGTATAAGAAACATATGATTGAAAGTTGAAAGGGAAGCAGATGCCAATATAATATAAGGGACAGATCAGGGAAATAAGAGTGACACAGGAGTGCAAAAGTCCTGAGGACGACCACCCAAGAACTTGAATTGGACAAAGAAAAATAATCTGTTACTATCTACTAGCGAAACCAATGAGAAAAAGACATTTGGCCAAACAGCGTTAAACTTGTATTGATGCTTCTGTAGGAGCAAGATATGAAGATATGCATCATGTAGAGTTCGAGAAGATATATTTTCTCAATATTACATCAATCTAGTCATTGAATTTGCAAATGTTGTTAAATTTATGGAACAGAGAATGACATCATAACTCGAAATATATTTACTCTCAAGTCTTGCGCTCCTATAGAGGATGCAGTGACTTTCAGTTTTGAGACAGAAGCGCTCATGTTGGAAGCCTGGGCAGATTTTGTAATACCTTGACCTTGATATCTTTACTGGTTATAATATTCATAATTTTGACTTCCCCTATCTCTTAAATAGAGCAAAATATTTGAAATGGGAAAATTTTAACTTCCTCTCCAGATTATTAAACGTTAGGTCAGAAATACGAAGAGTGGCAATTCAAAAACACGTAATAGCACATTCATATACAAACGCATTAATTTTGAAGGCCGAGTTCCATTTGATTGCTACTAGTAGCTCGACGCGATTTCAAATCAAGAGCCTGCGATTTGAACATTGTTTGCTAACATATTTTGGGAGAAGGAAATGAAGAGGTGCACCACAGTATGATAACTAGTTTGCAAAATGGGGATGACGAAACCCGCAGGAGGTTAGCTGTACTGTCTGAAAGATGCTGAATTACCATTAAAGTTATTGAGTAAGACACCGAGTTTTATGAATGTTTGCAACATATTTTGGGCGGGAAGGCATAGTATGATAACTAATTTGCAAAATGAACATTGGAACCCGCAGGAGGTTAACTGTATACTGTTTGACAGATGCTGAGTTACCTTTAAAGTTAGTAGGCACCGAGTTTTATGAATGATATAGAGAAGTGTAGAGTGACAGGTATACCAATTATACGATTACGGAGCAAAGAAGAAAAATTTAATGTTATGTGCCCAACTCTTAAGATATACATGAACAGCAGGTTATTTCGTGGCAACACAGGGTGGTCCGGGTGATCAGTATGAAGGAGCCCCTGTTATTAAACTAATTAATACCAATTCTACAGGGGCTCTTGATTTTAATTGTTTGTATAAGAAATATATGATTGAAAGTTGAAAGGGAAGCAGATGCCAATATAATATAAGGGACATATCAGGGAAATAAAAGTGACACAGGAGTGCAAAAGTCCAGAGGACGACCACCCAAGAGCTTGAATTGGAAAAAGCAAAATAATCTGTTACTATCGTCGGGATAGACCTAATGATAGACCTAATGGTAGCATAAACTGGCGTCGAAATGGAAGAGTCAATGAAAGAGCTGGTAAACGATACGATAAACCAAATCTACCTGCTCTAATGTAGGAAGTTAAGGACCTGATTCGACAAGCCAAAATAAATAGTTGTGAAATAATGGACTTGATTTACTTCTTAGTATTAACGGTAGAAAAGAGACGAGAAGTTAGGAAAGAGGCCACTTTTTTGGAAAATTCAACGACAATAATATGGATATAAGCATTCATGTTTCAAAATTCGCCAAGCGGTTGTTCGTTGTACTGTAAGCTGTCTAAAAATTTGACGTGCACTGGTAGTTACATCTCTTGTAACAGCATTTAACATTTATTCATCTAAATGTGCTGATAACTTCATTCCCCTGTCAAAAACAGAATCACGTAATCCACATTCCCAAAATTCGATATGCTTTCTGTAATGAGGAACACGTCTATAGAAACCGACGTTGGTATTCTTCAACTGCTTGGCATGCACTCCCGTTAAAGAAACCATAAGTGAGGAGCATCATATCATAGCTTCCTTGAAAAAATTGGTAAGGCATTTTAAATATTTACAATGTTTACACTAAAAACGCCTCCCATTTACACGAAATCTCAGTTTAATCTCACATTTGACGTTACGTTACTTTCTGCAAGCGAGTCTAAATTGAGATTAATATAAATAAAAATGTAATAATTAATATAAAGAGAAATTGACTAAGAGAAATAAGTAATTATATGAATTATTACAGCTAAGGCAATAACCTTTTGCATTACCAAGAGATTCTTAATTAGAAGATAAAGGTATAAAAAATGTGTTTCAATTCATGTAAAAGTTTTTTTTCTGGATGATAATACTAGATTCTGGATTCCTAAGAATTCAATTGATATCAATGACCTAGCGAAACTAATGAGAAAAAGACATTTGGCCAAACAGCGATAAATAAACTTGTATTCATGCTTCTGCAGGAGCAAAACATGAAGATATGCATCATGTAGAGTTCGAGAAGATATATTTCCTCAATATTACATCGATCTAGTCATTCAAATTGCAAATGTTGTTAAACTTTATAGAACAGGCAATGACATCATAACTCGAAATATATTTACTCTCAAGTCCTGTGCTCCTGTAGAGGATGCAGTGACTTTCAGTTTTGAGACAGAAGCGCTCATGTTGGAACCCTGGGCAGATTTTATAATACAAGTGGACCCTGATATCTTTGCTGGTTACAATATTCATAATTTTGACTTCCCCTATCTCTTAAATAGAGCGAAATACTTGAAATGGGAAAATTTTAACTTCCTGGGCAGACAACAAGTAATAGCACATTCACATACAAATGTATTAATTTTGAAGGCAGAGTTCCATTTGATATGCTACTAGTAGCTCGACGCGAATGACGAGTACGTCTATAGAGACCGACGTTGGTATTCTTCAACTGCTTGGTATGCACTCCCGGCATTTTAAATATTCACAAGGTTTCACTAAAAACGTTTCCCATTTACACGAAATTTCAGTTTATTCTCACATTTTACGGGTCGTTAGTGTCTGAAAGCGAGTCTAAATTGAGATTAATATAAATAAAAATGTAAGAATTAATATAAAGAGAAATTGATTAAGAGAAATAAGTAATTATATGAATTATTACAGCTAAGGCAATTACCTTTTGGATTACCAAGAGATTCTCAATTAGAAGATAAAGGTATAAAAAAATGTGTTTTTCTTTGTTTTAATTCATGTAAAAGTTTTTTTTTCTGGATGATAATACTAGATTCTGGATTCCTAAGAATTCAATTGATATCAATGACCTAGCGAAACCAATGAGAAAAAGACATTTGGCCAAACAGCAATAAACTTGTATTCATGCTTCTGCAGGAGCAAAACATGAAGATATGCATCATGTAGAGTTCGAGAAGATATATTTCCTCAATGTTACATCGATCTAGTCATTGAATTTGCAAATGTTGTTAAACTTTATGGAACAGAGAATGACATCATAACTCGAAATATATTTACTCTCAAGTCCTGCGCTCCTATAGAGGATGCAGTGACTTTCAGTTTTGAGACAGAAGCGCTCATGTTGGATGCCTGGGCAGATTTTATAATACAAGTGGACCCTGATATCTTTCTGGTTACAATATTCATAATTTTGACTTCCCCTGTCTCTTAAATAGAGCGAAATACTTGAAATGGGAAAATTTTAACTTCCTGGGCAGACAACAAGTAATAGCACATTCACATACAAATGTATTAATTTTGAAGGCAGAGTTCCATTTGATATGCTACTAGTAGCTCGACGCGAATGACGAGTACGTCTATAGAGACCGACGTTGGTATTCTTCAACTGCTTGGCATGCACTCCCGGCATTTTAAATATTCACAAGGCTTCACTAAAAACGTTTCCCATTTACACGAAATTTCAGTTCATTCTCACATTTTACGGGTCGTTAGTGTCTGAAAGCGAGTCTAAATTGAGATTAATATAAATAAAAATGTAAGAATTAATATAAAGAGAAATTGATTAAGAGAAATAAGTAATTATATGAATTATTACAGCTAAGGCAATTACCTTTTGGATTACCAAGAGATTCTCAATTAGAAGATAAAGGTATAAAAAAATGTGTTTTTCTTTGTTTTAATTCATGTAAAAGTTTTTTTTTCTGGATGATAATACTAGATTCTGGATTCCTAAGAATTCAATTGATATCAATGACCTAGCGAAACCAATGAGAAAAAGACATTTGGCCAAACAGCAATAAACTTGTATTCATGCTTCTGCAGGAGCAAAACATGAAGATATGCATCATGTAGAGTTCGAGAAGATATATTTCCTCAATATTACATCGATCTAGTCATTGAATTTGCAAATGTTGTTAAACTTTATGGAACAGAGAATGACATCATAACTCGAAATATATTTACTCTCAAGTCCTGCGCTCCTATAGAGGATGCAGTGACTTTCAGTTTTGAGACAGAAGCGCTCATGTTGGATGCCTGGGCAGATTTTATAATACAAGTGGACCCTGATATCTTTCTGGTTACAATATTCATAATTTTGACTTCCCCTGTCTCTTAAATAGAGCGAAATATTTGAAATGAGAAAATTTTAACTTACTGGGCAGATTATTAAACGTTAGGTCAGAAATACGAAGAGTGGCAATTCAAAAACACTTAATAGCACATTCATATACAAATGCATGAATTTTGAAGGCAGAGTTCCATTTGATTGCTACTAGTAGCTCGACACGATTTCAAATCAAGAGCCTGCGATTTGAACACTGTTTGCCAACATATTTTGGGAGAAGGAAATGAAGAGGTGCACCACAGTATGATAACTAGTTTGCGAAATAGGGATGATGAAACCCGCAGGGGTTTAGCTGTATACTGTCTGAAAGATGCTGAATTACCTTTAAAGTTATTGAGTAAGACACCGAGTTTTATGAATGTTTACAACATATTTTTAGCGGGAAGGCATAGTATAATAACTAATTTGCAAAATGGACATTGAAACCCGAAGGAGGTTAACTGTATACTGTTTGACAGATGCTGAATTACCTTTAAAATTAGTAGGCACCGAGTTTTATGAATGATATTGAGAAATGTAGAGTGGCAGGTATACCAATTATACGATTACGGAGCAAAGAAGAAAAATTTAATGTATGTGCCCAACTCTTAAGGTATATATGAACAGCAGGTTATTTCGTGGCAACACAGGGTGGTCCGGGTGATCAGTATGAAGGAGCCCCTGTTATTAAACTAATTAATACCAATTCTACAGGGGCTCTTGATTTTAATTGTTTATATAAGAAACATATGATTGAAAGTTGAAAGGAAAGCAGATGCCAATATAATATAAGGGACAGATCAGGGAAATAAGAGTGACACAGGAGTGCAAAAGTCCAGAGGACGACCACCCAAGAGCTTGAATTGGACAAAGAAAAATAATCTGTTACTATCGTCGGGATAGACCTAATGATAGACCCAATGGTAGCATAAACTGACGTCGAAATGGAAGAGTCAATGAAAGAGCTGGTAAACGATACGATAAACCAAATCTACCTGCTCTAATGTAGGAAGTTAAGGACCTGATTCGACAAGCCAAAATAAATAGTTGTGAAATAATGGACTTGATTTACTTCTTAGTATTGACGGTAGAAAAGAGACGAGAAGTTAGGAAAGATGCCACTTTTTTGGAAAATTCAACGACAATAATATGGATATAAGCATTCACGTTTCAAAATTCGCCAAGCGGTTGTTCGTTGTACTGTAAGCTGTCTAAAAATTCGACGTGCACTGGTAGTTACATCTCTTGTAACAGTATTTAACATTTATTCATCTAAATGTGCTGATAGCTTCATTCCTCTGTCAAAAACATAATCACGTAATCCACATTCCCAAAATTCGATATGCTTTCTGTAATGAGGAACACGTCTATAGAAACCGACGTTGATATTCTTCAACTGCTCGGCATGCACTCCCGTTAAAGAGACCATAAGTGAGGAGCATCATATCATAGCTTCCTTGACAAAATTGGTAAGGCACTTTAAATATTCACAATGTTTACACTAAAAACGCCTCCCATCTACACGAAATCTCAGTTTATTCTTACATTTGACGTTAGGTTAGTTTCTGCAAGCGAGTCTAAATTTAGATTAATATAAATAAAAATGTAATCATTAATATAAAGGGAAATTGATTAAGAGAAATAAGTAATGTAACGAAGTGTTTTTCGTTACCCAGATATGCCCAAGTTTTATTTTATTTAATCTCTTAAATATGTTATAGAAATTGCCGTGTTATATTTAATTTCGATTATTCCGTATAAATTGTACCGCTAACAGCGAATTAGTTAGAAATAATTAATATTTGTGATTGTCAATACCGCGTAAAAATATTTCACTTGTAAAGGTACAGATGAACTCAGGTGGGGAAGCGACGAGAAGAGTTTCTACATTTCAGACACGCCAAACCACGCACAAGGCAGTGCCTTCCCAGCGACCGACCACGTTAGACGTGCAGAGCTCTCCGTCCTGTAGTACCAGAGTAAGGTAAAGTCCACAAATTCATCGTGGCGTTATTTTTCTAAGTCCGAAAATATTTTAAAATATTTTACAAGTCCGTTCGACGTCACTCATAGGACGTCACTCCTTCAGTACACGGGAATAATTTAATTATTCCGCATTTAGTCTTCTGGCTGCCGTCCCACGAGGTACACGTGTCCGCTGTTTGCTCTGGTGCTGTAACGAAAATATCACAAGTCCCGAATTCAGGTAACATTTATTTTTCTAAGTCCGTAAAATCTATATTTGAATTATTTTTCCAAGTCCACAAATCCATCGTGGAGTTATTTTTCTTTGTCCCCAAAGACATTTCAAAGATTTTTACAAGTCCAGCTGACGTCACAGTGATACACCGCGCACCTATTTTCCGCTGTATCTCCCACTCCTTCATCTCTGAAGGCAGTAATTAGATTCACACCGATCAGTTAGTCCTCCCGATCGACTCAGAGCCAGCAGACGTGTTCACGCTAAATATTTAAAACCTAAAGGTACCGTTAATTGTTCTAAGTTCACAAATCTGTATTCGAATTATTTTTCAAAGTCCACAAATCCGTAGTGGCCTTATTTTTCTAAGTCCATAAGAGACCAGTAGCGCATCCGTCTAGCGCCTACTCCCACTCCCATGGTAAGAGGTTTCGCTGCTAGAAGAGGACCTGTGCAGCCAAGAAGTCAGTCAACCCAGGCGACTCATTGGGATCAGACGTGTCCACTCCGAGAAGCGAACCTAGGTGCCATCTGTCATATTCGAGGTGTAGGATTTTGGCAAAGTCCAGTCGACCAGCAGCGCATCCATCAGGCGTCTACTCCCACTCCTATCATAAGTTGTTTCATTTTCAGAAAAGGATCTGAGGAGCTCTGCAGAGAGGGATTCCACTACGATCGCTCCACCGAAGCAGACATGCCCGACCGTACGCACAGGGAGCAAGTAAGTCCACAAGAGGAGTAGGTAAACTGATGTACTAGCAAGTACTGGATAACTGTTTCACTGTGGTTTTTATATATTTGTGTCTTGCTTTACTCGTCTGGTGTCCGCAACTATTCTGCACCCTGTTTATTCTTGCTAACCGTATATTCTGTGTGTTGCAGCCTGCTAATCTGATCACCTGAGTCATCTGGTACTATTGGGGTTTTGCGTTGCTACGCGTGCTCCTCCGGGTATTTGATAGATTATAGATTTTTCATAATAAATATTTAGCTTTGTACATATAGGTCTATCGTAATATACTGATTTTATTGAAAACTCTGAGTTTTACTGTCTGTGTGTGAACGTCTAATTTCCCATATATTGACCCACTGGAATAAACTTTCTCCACTTGAGCTGCTCAGCCTCGCGTACTCGGCTTGAGGGTAGTGTGTCCTATCACTTAAACTAGGACTGGCGCCCGAGTAATTCGAAAACTTGTTTCCGAAGCTCGTGTGTCAAAGAGTGGCCGCACCTTTTCTCCACGTCAACGTGCGAGGTGGAGAAAAACGCGTCACAAATTTGGCGCCCGAGCAGGGACCGTTAAAAATAAAAAGGGAAATTAGATTAGACTTTCACATTCGGCAGTCACCGAAAGCAACCGAAAAAGTACCAGGTGACGCATTTGACCAAGGGAGGTGTCATTTCCGACTAAACCAACCATCGGGAATCGATTGCGATCATTCCCGAGCAAATCCGAACTTCCCTCGAAGAGGTTATTTACCATTTTGTCAACAACTGGAAGAAGAAGAAAATCGAAACAAGTTTCCAGGGAGTTTACACGTGTGGAGGCTGGACTTTTAACAAAAAATTCGAGCTCCGCCGGAGCATTTCCGAAGATTCCCGAAGACTCCCGAAGACGCACGAAGACACGGAAGGTGTCGTTTTGGACTAAAACGACCACAAGGAATTGATTGCCACCGGTTTCAGTTGAGTCCGACCCACCGTTCTGGGAAGAAGTGTACTGTAGTCAAACTAGAGGTCAGAAGTGAGTAATACAGGCACTGAAGGATAACTAGGACCAAGATACACCTTTTGCACCACTTTTGACCAACTGCCAAAATTTTGACCGGAATACTTGGCACCACTGTGACCAGGAGGTATAGTCGAAGCGACCCCTCGTTTTCGAGGTTCACTCTAAGACAGCCGTCCCCACCAGTTCCAGTATCGGTTACACTCCGTGTACCGCATCGTTTCCCGTTCTATATTATTGTCGTTCCTCGCCGCAGGAAACACTTCGCCAGAAGACTTCAAGCAGAGAGGTTCACTTCAAGACAGCCGTCCCCACCAGTGCCAGTATCGGTTACACTCCATGTACCGCATCGTTTCCCGTTCTATATTGTTGTCATTCCTCGCCGCAGGAAACACTTCACCAGAAGACTTCGAGCAGTGAGGTTCACCTCAGGACAGCCGTCCCCACCAGTTCCAGTATCGGTTACACTCCGTGTACCGCATCAGTTCCAGTTCCATACCTCCATCCCGGAGAATTTGTCTGAGAACGTCGCCCTGTGCAGACCACCAGAAGAAACCAGTTTAACGTATTACCAGAAGCAGCCGTCCAAAACAAAATGGCTACCGGAGGAGATTCAGAAATACCTGAAGCAGGCCAGCAGGGAGAAACCCTTAGTTCAGAATGGGGAGAGGTACGACTAAGCTGGATCTACAAACTGAAAAAGGAGGAACTGGATATAGAGCTCCAGAAGTTTGGATTGAGCTCAACAGGAACAGTGGATGAAAAGAAACGCCGTTTAGTACGTTTCATGAAAGAAGGAAGTGCATCACCTAGAGTGAGGGTGCCGCCTGCTCTGTCTCTCGTCATCCCACCACCGACGCAAGACTTAGTACCTCCGGGAGTGAGTGAGACAGCCGTGCAGATGTCTGTAAGTGCTGTATGCGAGAAAGTCCGGAAGTGGAATCTGCATTTCAATGGAAAAACCGATGCCATGGAGTTTTTGGAAAAATTAGTGGAGTTCCAGGAACACAGCGACATTCCCAATGCATCACTGCTGCCAGCCCTGTATGAAATATTCCAAGGAAATGCTTTAGCTTTTATCGCAACACACGAAGTCTATGGAATACCTGGGAAGACTTCGTTACAGATTTCAAACAGTTTTACCTTCCCACAAATTACCAATCCCTCCTGGAGGAACAAATTTATCAACGCCGACAACAACCAGGAGAATCTGGCCGAGATTATGTAGTAGCTTTGCAGACTCTACTACGCCGGCAGGGAGAGTACACGCCAGAGAAGGCATTACAACGTCTGTACACCAATCTGCGACCTGAATACCGGCAATATATCCGACGTAACGAAGTGCAAAGCACTAGAGATTTGGTATGTCAAATTAACGAATTTGAGGCTTTGCAACGAGAGTTAGATGCCGACCAGCTAACCGTGCCACGACAGCCAGTGAATCGCCACCCACAACTGAAACCACGCCCAGTACCACCATCTGCTGGTAACCAACCACCGACGCCTTCCAGAATGGATCAAACCCCCACCAATACCGTACAACCACTGCAGGAAATTCCAAGGCCAATGGAACCAACCCCATCGCCTCCAATTTGCTCAGTAGTTAACGATGAGGATGGACCATCCACTTCCACCATTATCGGCAGCACCGACCAAACTAGAATCTGCTGGCGATGTGGAAAATCTGGACATTACCGAAGACACTGTCGTTCCAAACCGAAGTTATTCTGTTCACGTTGTGGACGAGATGAAACTTTAACCAAAGACTGTTCATGCCACAGGACGGCAGAACAAGATCAAAGCTGTACCCGTATGAGGCCTGCGTTGCCTGCTGACAAGCCTGCTTCACAAGATATCATCCCTAGATATGTTCGACCCCACATACAACTGAGAATGTATGGTAAACAATTTACTGCCTTAGTAGACACCGGATCTGTTCGTTCCTACATAGGAAACCGAGTCCAGGATTTCGTCGCCCAGAAGGGGAAAAATCCCATCACCATATCTACTACGACAGCCCAGCTAGCCAATGAGTCCCGTGTGACTGTTTCCACTGCGTATGACTTAGAGTTCAAGATAGATGGAACCCATTTTAAGGAGCGAGTCCTCTACTTGGCGAACTTGTCCTCCGACATAGTACTGGGAATGGATATCCTAAGGACAAGAGCGTTCCATGTAAACCTGCCCACCAGTACTGTCTACTTGAACAACCGTCCGGTATCATCATCGCCTGTAACTGACCCACTAGTAGGAAGTGGTTTAGCCCTAACTAAATGTGATGAAGAGAGACCACAAGTTTTCTTGAATACCGAAGTACCAGTTTTCCAGGACAGCACTGGAACTACGCAACCGGCCCAACACCACACTCATCGCAAACAGCCTAAAGCAAGAAAATGGAGGCGCCGACCCCAGAACCCGAAGACACCGGAAGATACCACCAAAGAAGTTGGAATCATCGAGTCGTCTACCAGTTCAAAGAGTTCTCCAGTAATCCATAAGATCCAGTCTCAACAAACTGCTAATAGGCACCGTGAACCTTTCAAGAAAGTCCCGACTTATTTACCAGTTAGTCGAGGGGATTTATGTTGGCGACGTGGTAATCCAGGGCATTCCCGTCAATCTTGTCGCCAAAAGAAGCGCCTCTTCTGTTCTCGATGTGGTTTACAAGAAGTAATGTCGAAGGATTGTAAATGTATTCCACAACACCACTCATCGTGGTACCATCGCCCGGACAAGCATCTGTCCACAGTCTGTCATCCACTCGTTCCAATCGTTTTTCTGTTTTTCGAGGTAGTCATCACGCACTCCGCTGCAGCTCCCTATCCAAGATGTAGGCGTTGGAGTTCATTCTAACCCACTGTTTATTTTTGCTGAATTTATTTTAATTTATTTTTCTGTTGTAGACCTGGGTCGAAAAGTAAAATATCATTCCCATACTCTGTTTGTTTAAAATAGGAGTCACCGGACCAGTACAGTAAGAGGAAATCGTGGAAATCCAGCGTCGCCGTTCTGTACAAATGGGAACCTAAAAAGAAGACATCTGTACAAGTTTCTTCTGTTTTAGGGAACCGATGGTTAAACTTTGGTCTGAAAAAAAAATCTGACCGTAAGGAATCTGTAAGAATTTTAGTTTTTTTTTTAATATATATACTGTTTGTACATAGAGTCACCTTGTTTTGATTTTTACTTGTAAAAAGATGTACTTATTCACCAATAAATGTACTTAATAGAGGGGGTAAGCATCTCTGCTCAGATAGGGACCTGAACCGTAAATTTTTCATTTCTTTCATATTATTCTAGTTGAAAAAAAAACCGATGGAGGAAGCTAAGAAAAAAAAATCATTTCATTAAATTTTTTTTAAGGCAAAGTAAGAGGGGGATGTAACTAAGTGTTTTTCGTCATCCAGATATGCCCAAGTTTTATTTTATTTAATCTCTTAAATATGTTATAGAAATTGCCGTGTTATATTTAATTTCGATTATTCCGTATAAATTGTACCGCTAACAGCGAATTAGTTAGAAATAATTAATATTTGTGATTGTCAATACCGCGTAAAAATATTTCACTTGTAAAGGTACAGATGAACTCAGGTGGGGAAGCGACGAGAAGAGTTTCTACATTTCAGACACGCCAAACCACGCACAAGGCAGTGCCTTCCCAGCGACCGACCACGTTAGACGTGCAGAGCTCTCCGTCCTGTAGTACCAGAGTAAGGTAAACTTGCTAAGTCCACAAATTCATCGTGGCGTTATTTTTCTTAAGTCCGAAAATATTTTAAAATATTTTACAAGTCCGTTCGACGTCACTCATAGGACGTCACTCCTTCAGTACACGGGAATAATTTAATTATTCCGCATTTAGTCTTCTGGCTGCCGTCCCACGAGGTACACGTGTCCGCTGTTTGCTCTGGTGCTGTAACGAAAATATCACAAGTCCCGAATTCAGGTAACATTTATTTTTCTAAGTCCGTAAAATCTATATTTGAATTATTTTTCCAAGTCCACAAATCCATCGTGGAGTTATTTTTCTAAGTCCCCAAAGACATTTCAAAGATTTTGAAGAAAGTCCAGCTGACGTCACAGTGATACACCGCGCACCTATTTTCCGCTGTATCTCCCACTCCTTCATCTCTGAAGGCAGTAATTAGATTCACACCGATCAGTTAGTCCTCCCGATCGACTCAGAGCCAGCAGACGTGTTCACGCTAAATATTTAAAACCTAAAGGTACCGTTAATTGTTCTAAGTTCACAAATCTGTATTCGAATTATTTTTCAAAGTCCACAAATCCGTAGTGGCCTTATTTCCATAAGAGACCAGTAGCGCATCCGTCTAGCGCCTACTCCCACTCCCATGGTAAGAGGTTTCGCTGCTAGAAGAGGACCTGTGCAGCCAAGAAGTCAGTCAACTCAGGCGACTCATTGGGATCAGACGTGTCCACTCCGAGAAGCGAACCTAGGTGCCATCTGTCATATTCGAGGTGTAGGATTTTGGCAAAGTCCAGTCGACCAGCAGCGCATCCATCAGGCGTCCCACTCCTATCGTAAGTTGTTTCATTTTCAGAAAAGGATCTGAGGAGCTCTGCAGAGAGGGATTCCACTACGATCGCTCCACCGAAGCAGACATGCCCGACCGTACGCACAGGGAGTAAGTAATTCCACAAGAGGAGTAGGTAAACTGATGTACTAGCAAGTACTGGATAACTGTTTCACTGTGGTTTTTATATATTTGTGTCTTGCTTTACTCGTCTGGTGTCCGCAACTATTCTGCACCCTGTTTATTCTTGCTAACCGTATATTCTGTGTGTTGCAGCCTGCTAATCTGATCACCTGAGTCATCTGGTACTATTGGGGTTTTGCGTTGCTACGCGTGCTCCTCCGGGTATTTGATAGATTATAGATTTTTCATAATAAATATTTAGCTTTGTACATATAGGTCTATCGTAATATACTGACTTTATTGAAAACTCTGAGTTTTACTGTCTGTGTGTGAACGTCTAATTTCCCATATATTGACCCACTGGAATAAACTTTCTCCACTTGAGCTGCTCAGCCTCGCGTACTCGGCTTGAGGGTAGTGTGTCCTATCACTTAAACTAGGACTGGCGCCCGAGTAATTCGAAAACTTGTTTCCGAAGCTCGTGTGTCAAAGAGTGGCCGCGCCTTTTCTCCACGTCAACGTGCGAGGTGGAGAAAAACGCGTCACAGTAATTATATGAATTATTACAGTTAAGGCAATTACCGTTATTTATATTACAGAGATGCCACGTGAAATATTGTAAATGAAAAGTAGTTGGATTACCAAGAGATTCTTTACTAGAAGGTAAAGCTATAAAGAAATGTGTTTTTCTTTGTTTCAATTCGTGTAAAAGATTTTTTTCTGGATGATAATACTAGATTCTGGATTCCTACGAATTTAATTGATGTCAACGACAGAGACCAACCATTTATTAAAAATCAAAGTGAATGCTACAATACTCCACAAGAAATTATATGTGTTATTTTGCAGAAGAACTGCTTGTAGAAAATTCCAGCTAAAAACAATGTAACAATACAGAACCTAGCGAAACCAATGAGAAAAAGACATTTGGCCAAACAGCCATAAACTTGTATTGATATAGGAGTAAGATATGGAGATGTGCATCATGTAGAGTTCGAGAAGATATATTTCCTCAATATTACATCGATCTAGTCATTGCAATTGCAAATGTTGTTAAACTTCATGGACATCATAACTCGAAAAATATTTACTCTCAAGTCCTGCGCTCCTATAGAGGATGCAGTGACTTTCAGTTTTGAGACAGAAGCGCTCATGTTGGAAGCCTGGGCAGATTTTGTAATACCTTGACCTTGATATCTTTACTGATTATAATATTCATAATTTTGACTTCCCCTATCTCTTAAATAGAGCGAAATATTTGAAATGGGAAAATTTTAACTTTCTGGGCAAATTATTAAACGTTAGGTCAGAAATACGAAGAGTGGCAATTCAAAAACACGTAATAGCACATTCATATACAAATGCATTAATTTTGAAGATAGAGTTCCATTTGATTGCTACTAGTAGCTCGACACGATTTCAAATCAAGAGCCTGCGATTTGAACACTGTTTGCCAACATATTTTGGGAGAAGGAAATGAAGAGGTGCACCACAGTATGATAACTAGTTTGCGAAATAGGGATGATGAAACCCGCAGGGGGTTAGCTGTATACTGTCTGAAAGATGCTGAATTACTTTAAAGTTATTGAGTAAGACACCGAGTTTTATGAATGTTTACAACATATTTTGGACGGGAAGGCATAGTATGATAACTAATTTGCAAAATTGACATTGAAACCCGCAGGAGGTTAACTGTATACTGTTTGACAGATGCTAAGTTACCTTTAAAGTTAGTAGGCACCGAGTTTTATGAATGATATAGAGAAGTGTAGAGTGGCAGATATACCAATTATACGATTACGGAGCAAAGAAGAAACATTTAATGTATGTGCCCAACTCTTAAGGTATACATGAACAGCAGGTTATTTCGTGGCAACACAGGGTGGTCCGGGTGATCAGTATGAAGGAGCCCCTGTTATTAAACTAGTTAATACCAATTCCACAGGGGCTCTTGATTTTAATTGTTTGTATAAGAAACATATGATTGAAAGTTGAAAGGGAAGCAGATGCCAATATAATATAAGGGACAGATCAGGGAAATAAGAGTGACACAGGAGTGCAAAAGTCCAGAGGACGACCACCCAAGAACTTGAATTGGGCAAAGAAAAATAATCTGTTACGATCTACTAGCGAAACCAATGAGAAAAAGACATTTGGCCAAACAGCGATAAACTGTAGGAGCAAGATATGAAGATATGCATCATGTAGAGTTCGAGAAGATATATTTTCTCAATATTACATCAATCTAGTCATTGAATTTGCAAATGTTGTTAAATTTATGGAACAGAGAATGACATCATAACTCGAAATATATTTGCTCTCAAGTCTTGCGCTCCTATAGAGGATGCAGTGACTTTCAGTTTTGAGACAGAAGCGCTCATGTTGGAAGCCTGGGCAGATTTTGTAATACCTTGACCTTGATATCTTTACTGGTTATAATATTCATAATTTTGACTTCCCCTATCTCTTAAATAGAGCAAAATATTTGAAATGGGAAAATTTTAACTTCCTCTCCAGATTATTAAACGTTAGGTCAGAAATACGAAGAGTGGCAATTCAAAAACACGTAATAGCACATTCATATACAAACGCATTAATTTTGAAGGCCGAGTTCCATTTGATTGCTACTAGTAGCTCGACGCGATTTCAAATCAAGAGCCTGCGATTTGAACATTGTTTGCTAACATATTTTGGGAGAAGGAAATGAAGAGGTGCACCACAGTATGATAACTGGTTTGCAAAATGGGGATGACGAAACCCGCAGGAGGTTAGCTGTACTGTCTGAAAGATGCTGAATTACCATTAAAGTTATTGAGTAAGACACCGAGTTTTATGAATGTTAGCAACATATTTTGGGCGGGAAGGCATAGTATGATAACTAATTTGCAAAATGAACATTGAAACCCGCAGGAGGTTAACTGTATACTGTTTGACTGATGCTGAGTTACCTTTAAAGTTAGTAGGCACCGAGTTTTATGAATGATATAGAGAAGTGTAGAGTGACAGGTATACCAATTATACGATTACGGAGCAAAGAAGAAAAATTTAATGTTATGTGCCCAACTCTTAAGATATACATGAACAGCAGGTTATTTCGTGGCAACACAGGGTGGTCCGGGTGATCAGTATGAAGGAGCCCCTGTTATTAAACTAATTAATACCAATTCTACAGGGGCTCTTGATTTTAATTGTTTGTATAAGAAATATATGATTGAAAGTTGAAAGGGAAGCAGATGCCAATATAATATAAGGGACATATCAGGGAAATAAGAGTGACACAGGAGTGCAAAAGTCCAGAGGACGACCACCCAAGAGCTTGAATTGGAAAAAGCAAAATAATCTTTTAGTATCTTCGGGATAGACCTAATGATAGACCCAATGGTAGCATAAACTGACGTCGAAATGGAAGAGCCAATGAAAGAGCTGGTAAACGATACGATAAACCAAATCTACCTGCTCTAATGTAGGAAGTTAAGGACCTGATTCGACAAGCCAAAATAAATAGTTGTGAAATAATGGACTTGATTTACTTCTTAGTATTGACGGTAGAAAAGAGACGAGAAGTTAGGAAAGAGGCCACTTTTTTTGGAAAATTCAACGACAATAATATGGATATAAGCATTCACGTTTCAAAATTCGCCAAGCGGTTGTTCGTTGTACTGTAAGCTGTCTAAAAATTCGACGTGCACTGGTATTTACATCTCTTGTAACAGCATTTAACATTTGTTCATCTAAATGTGCTGATAACTTCATTCCTCTGTCAAAAACATAATCACGTAATCCACATTCCCAAAATTCGATATGCTTTCTGTAATGAGGAACACGTCTATAGAAAATATTTTTCAACTGCTTGGCATGCACTCCCGTTAAAGAGACCATAAGTGAGGAGCATCATATCATAGCTTGCTTGAAAAAATTGGTAAGGCACTTTAAATATTCACAATGTTTACACTAAAAACGCCTCCCATCTACACGAAATCTCTGTTTATTCTTACATTTGACATTATGTAGTTTCTGCAAGCGAGTCTAAATTTAGATTAATATAAATAAAAATGTAATCATTAATATAAAGAGAAATTGATTAATAGAAATAAGTAATTATATGAATTATTACAGTTAAGGCAATTACCTTTATTTATATTACAGAGATGCTACGTGAAATATTGTAAATGAAAAGTGGTTGGATTACCAAGAGATTCTTTACTAGAAGATAAAGCTATAAAAAAATGTGTTTTTCTTTGTTTCAATTCGTGTAAAAGATTTTTTTCTGGATGATAATACTAGATTCTGGATTCCTATGAATTTAATTGATGTCAACAACAGAGACCAACCATTTATTAAAAATCAAAGTGAATGCTACAATACTCCACAAGAAATTATATGTGTTATTTTGCAGAAGAACTGCTTGTAGAAAATTCCAGCGAAAAACAATGTAACAATACAGAACCTAGCGAAACCAATGAGAAAAAGACATTTGGCCAAACAGCCATAAACTTGTATTGATACAGGAGTAAGATATGGAGATGTGCATCATGTAGAGTTCGAGAGGATATATTTCCCCAATATTACATCGATCTAGTCATTGAAATTGCAACTGTTGTTAAACGTCATGGACATCATAACTCGAAATATATTTACTCTCAAGTCCTGCGCTCCTATAGAGAATACAGCGACTTTCAGTTTTGAGACAGAAGCGCTCATGTTGGATGCCTGGGCAGATTTTATTATACAAGTGGACCCTGATATCTTTCTGGTTACAATATTCATAATTTTGACGTCCCCTATCTCTTAAATAGAGCGAAATACTTGAAATGGGAAAATTTTAACTTCCTGGGCAGATTATTAAACGTTAGGTCGGAAATACGAAGAGTGGCAATTCAAAAACACGTAATAGCACATTCACATACAAATGCATTGATTTTGAAGGCAGAGTTCCATTTGATTGTTACTAGTAGCTCGACGCGATTTCAAATCGAGGGCCTGCGATTTCAACACTGTTTGCCAACATACTTTGGGAGAAGGAAATGAAGATGTGCACCACAGTATGATAACTAGTTTGCGAAATAGGGATGATGAAACCCGCAGGAGGTTAGCTGTATACTGTCTGAAAGATGCTGCATTACCTTTAAAGTTATTGAGTAAGACACCGAGTTTTTGAATGTTTGCAACATATTTTGGGCGGGAAGGCATAGTATGATAACTAATTTACAAAATGGACATGATGAAACGCGCAGGAGGTTAACTGTATACTGTTTGAGAGATACTGAATTACCTTTAAAGTTAGTAGGCACCGAGTTTTATGAATGATATAGAGAAGTGTAGAGTGGCAGGTATACCAATTATACGATTACGGAGCAAAGAAGAAAAATTTAATGTATGTGCCCAACTCTTAAGATATACATGAACAGCAGGTTATTTCGTGGCAACACAGGGTGGTCCGAGTGATCACTATGAAGGAGCCCCTGTTATTAAACTAATTAATACCAATTCCACAGGGGCTCTTGATTTTAATTGTTTGTATAAGAAACATATGATTGAAAGTTGAAAGGGAAGCACATGCCAATATGCCAATATAAAATAAGGGACAGATCAGGGAAATAAGAGTGACACAGGACCAAAAGTCCAGAGGACGACCACCCAAGAGCTTGAATTGGAAAAAGCAAAATAATATGTTACTATCGTCGGGATAGACCTAATGATAGACCCAATGATAGCATAAACCGACGTCGAAATGGAAGAGTCAATGAGAGACCTGGTAAACGATACGATAAACCAAATCCACCTGCTTTAATGTGGGAAGTTAAGGACCTGGCTCGACAAGCCAAAACAAATAGTTGGGAAATAATGGATTTGATTTACTCCTTAGTATTGACGGTAGAAAAGAGACGAGAAGTTAGGAAAGAGGCCACTTTTTTTTGAAAATTCTAGACTATAATTTTAAGTGAGGAAATTAATTATGAATCAGGTGGTATTTGAAAGTGGCTCAAGATATTTTATCGTCTTCAGAAAGTAAGGAATAAAAAGTGGAGGCTGTATCTTCTAGGGTAGAGCCTTCATCAGAAGATGCGTCTTCAGACCTAGACCGTGGCCCAGACCTCAACGTGATCAGAGATAGTTACAAAGACAGTAACCACTAATAAAATAACTTTCACCTGGACTGTCGTTGACACAAAGACTGATACAGAAGAACAAACACTTTTGCTGATGGATAAAATATCATGGCAGAAGATAAAAGAGGTCCAATACCGATTCTACTTTTAACTCAAACAGGGTTCTAGAAAGGCAGAAGTAAGGAGAGCAGATGGAGGTCGGAATCCCAGGACGAATTTGGCGAGGCTGAAACCAATGATGGGAAGAGCCAGCAGTAACTTCCGTCAGCGGAAATTTTTTTATCTGCATTAATGAGGCAGATCAGGGAATAAGAGTGACACATGACTGTGAAATAATAAGTCAGGACGACCACCTAAGAGCTTAAATTGTGGTAAAGAAAAATAACTTGTTACCAACATGGGACCTTGCACGGTAGCATGAACTAACATTGAAATAGAAGGGCCAAGAACTGCTAATAGCATCTGCATACCTTTCTTACAGTAAACAGGTCTATCTTCTCCAACCCAGGAAGTTAAGGAGCTGCTTCGGCAGGCCAAACCACATTGTTATGAGATAATGGACTTGGTTTAGGGACGGTAGAAAATAGACGAGAAGTTAGAAAAAAAACAATTTTTTTTTAAATTCTAAACAATCATTTTAAGTGAGGTAAATGTTAAATTGTTATAGATCATTAATATCAACTTTCATTTAGTCAACCAGAAGTGATTTCTGGGGATAGAGTAAAAAAATCTAGACATACTAAAAGAGAATTAGAAAAGAAGTATAAAACTAACTATTATTTTAAGAGTTATGTAATAGTTCAGACCTCATAAGATATGATCGCATTGTACTAAAGCGGCAAAAATTATTTAACTATTGTTACTGACCAGAGAAATATTACAAAATCTGCACAAAGCGAAAATATTAAAATATATAAACAATCTTTATTTTATATCCATAAAATATAAAGAGAAGCGTCTGGCAGTCAGAATATTATTGTAAATTATAAAGGGATATAATACATATAAAACAACTGTATAGTTTAATTATTCTAATTTGTACCTTTCCCATATGGTATATAAAAAAATTTATAGAATTTATGTAGAGGCTGTAAAAGTACCAAAGATATTAAAAGTATGTCAGAAAGAGGACCAGTAATGTTTGCATATCTTGAAAGTCTTGACGAAATAGTGGGTAATGCTTCTTCTGATGCCAGCCCCCATTCTGTTGATGTGTACGAGATAGAAAATGCACCATTGCTAAACGAGGGAGCTTCATGTTCTAAGGGTGCAAATATAAAAAAATGCAAGAATACAACAATGGAATAATCAAATTAAGAAAAAATCTATGAAAACAAAATGGATAAACATCGGGAAAAGGAGATAGATAGAGAATTATATATGGAAGAAATACTAAGGCACAGAACTGAGGAACATGAATTATTCAAAAAGAAAGTAGAAATATAAAAAAGAAAAGTGAAAGTTATGGAAGAATTAAAAGAGACATGACAACTGTACAACTGCACAATAATAGCAACTGTACAACCCAAACCTATTTATCTTGAAAATAACAACAGAAGACTGCAAAATGTAACATTGTTATAACACAATTATATACTGTTGTTTTGTATTTGTTTTTTATGTATTGTTTATTGTTGTTCTTGATGAAGTATTTATAGATTATACGTGATATCAAAAATTATCCCGGCCAAAGTTGGGCATGGATTCTAAAATAATTGTCGAAGTTAGTATCGTACATTTGTCAATCATTTTTGATTGTCAAAATTTGACAAGCAGTTCTGTTGAAGTACTTTAACAAAGTCATTACAAAAGGATGATATAAGCTAAGATGACAGTTTCCATTTAATAACCACCTTTGACCACGATAACTTTTTATCACGGTATACATTTGAAATATTAAAAATTTCTCAAAATTTTAGTACAAGACCTATTGATAAATAATACTTAATGCTTTGTTTGATTAACCTGTTATATTTCAATAAAAACACGTTATGATTTATAATTTCAGTTGCAGCTGCCGTGACTGTTTCATCAGAAATATCATGATCTATGCTTTCAATGGCATTATATTTGTCTATGCAAATGTTATGTAGTACAGCAGGGGCTATTACATATTTTACAATTAAAATTATATTTTCATTTTCAAAGAATTTTAATCTACGGAATCTTCCTTTCAGAAATCCAAAAGCATTTTCAATTGTGTTGAAGAGTGTCGATAATTGAATATTTTTTCATTTTCGCTTACCAAAATCTTTAAATAGTGATATTAGCCAATTTAAGCAAGGATATGCAGAACCTCGCAAGAGAAAATCATTTCCTAAAAATCTATCGCATCCCTTACTATAAAGCGATGATTTTCTTCAAAGCCTGCTATCATGAAGTGAGCCTGCTTCTTCGCAAAAAAAAATCAGTAAATATTTTTTGATGATCACATACACCTTGTCTCAATATATGTTCATTTTCAATCATGTCTGTAAAAATAAAAGGTTAAAATGTTAACTACTGACAATTTTCACATACCGCATACTAATTACCAGATCACAAGTTAATCGTTCCACTAGAAAATGTTCTTTAAATTCTGCATCATCGTATGTCTCAGCACCGTATCCATAAAAGTTGATCTACTGTGCAACTTGCGTCTAGGCTTAGGTGAATTTGAAGAATCACTGTCAAAACTGGTACTGATAAATGTTCTTTTATCTGACTCTGAATTTTCCGGCGATTCAGATCGTTCATCATCCAAGTTCTGGACAAAAAAATAAATATTGATTTGGTACAATGCAAAGTATGCAACATACGAATTATTTGGGCAATAATTTCCATATATTTGGAGAAACTCATAACTATTTATATTTTTTGCACGCCAATGTATGATTATTTTTAATTTTATGTTCGATCCGTTAAAATGAAAAAATCCACAGCAGCTTTTAGCAAAATGTTCGTTCAGGAGAAGATCGTTTCGTTTGTATAACTGAGCAGATACTGAGATTAGTATACTCACTTCACAATTGACAGTAGCTCGACACAAGTGAGTGATATTTATAGTTGTTATTCACACAGATGACTTAGATAAATTTTATATAGTTTACGAATTAAATTCCTTTTATTTACTGTTAGTCCAGTCGACGAAGAAAAATAAATTTAGGTCATCGGAATATTCATAGTCGTGTAGTAAATCCTCTGCTGGGGTACCATTGGTACATGTGCAGTGGCACATGCCGCACACCATCGAACACCGGATCCCAGTTTTCCTGCATCCGCAACGACCTCCACATCCAGTGGAACATTGGCAGAAAATATTATTCAAAATGGCTTCTGGAGCTAGTGGGTCTGTTGTGGTGAGTGGGATCAATGAGCCACCCTTCACTCGGATCTACCGATCGGTCATATGGTGGATTTGTTCAGCTATTACTGGATCTGTTAATGAGAAAGGAACCACTTTAATCTACAAGAAATGTTGCACAAAGTTGAACAAATATTGTACAATGTAGGTGCACTAAGGAAATACTTCAACATTAAAAATTATTAATTGAACAAAATTATAACACCTGTAAATAAGGTATGAAAGAGTGTTGCTTTGCTGCTCCTCTGGTTGGTGGTATTGAGGTTAGGTTCAGTTCTGGCTTCGTCGAAACTCTTAGGAAGGCTGTGTATCGAAGCCTGTTCAATTTTGTTCATTGGGAGTCACCTGGTAGATTTCCAAAAACATCTCGCCAGCTTATGCGATCATCTTTGGTGTTGCCGAGGGTTTTGTGAAGATGTCAGATATGTTTTTCATTTGGCAAGGCGTTTTGCCGAACAGCTGAACCATTCTCCTTTATTATAAATGGCCGAAGTGGTATCGTAGCCGCTGGAGAAGGAGGATGGTTTCAACAAAAGGAATTTATTGGAGTTTAGTTGTGAAGTAGAGTTTTGACTTCGTTGTGCCCCTGCCAGATTTCAAGAAGAATATGTTTCTCCCTGGTGGTGCAAAAGCATGAGCTTTTTGAATAATATTTTCTGCCGAGGTTTCACTGGATGTGGAGGTCGTTGTGGATGTAGGAACGCTGGGATCCGGTGTTCGATGGTGTGCGGCATGTGCCACGGCACATGTACCAATGGTGCCCCAGCGGCAGATTTACTCGACGACTATGAAGATTCCGATGACCTTGACGATTATCTCTTTTAACATTTACATGATCATTAACCATCAAATACTTATAATTTCTAAATTTGTTGTACATATTCACTTTACTCGAATAAAACGAATTTTTCAGACTTTTCCATTTTTCCACCCCCCGTATGTCAGTAAGTATTAATCGTAGAGAAAAAATGAATAGCACTATTTTGGTAGAAAATTTAATTTACTTGAACTTTGTACATGACACTTTTTCCATTGTTTTCGAGATATTCACGAAAACGATCAGGACTTTTAGTATATTGTTCAGGGAGGTACTTCCTACTACTGTACGAAAATCTGGGTCTACACGATTTATTTCCGCCGAGCGGCCATTTTTGGGCTTCGTCGACTGAGCTATGTTCACAAGTTTAATATATCTGTAACTTAAAAGCTTCAAATAAATAAAAATAGATCTACCAATCTCTGTATTTTTAGTCTTGTAATTAAATCTACTTTTCAAAATTTGAGCATAACGATACGCGACATCTTGCACATTTTGCCTCCATATAAATTCTAGTGACCTGTATAATATGTAAATAATTCTTTTAATAGCGGACAAAATAACACTCTCGAATTTCTTTTAAGGCTTTATATGAAGACGAAAATAAGATGTCACTGACAGCCGGCTACACCGTTGTTTTTTGTATTTAGAAATAAATTTCGCATATTCATAATAGCAAACGACCGACGACGTCGCGAATCTCGGCATGTAGGAAATGGTGAGAAATTTTAAATTTCCACAGAGTATAAACCTATGTTATACATAAAATAAACAGTTCCAGGATGTGTGGAACGCATGTTGCTGGTTTCAACGCAATGTGATAGTGTTTTCTTACCTGATCTTATAGTCAAAACAAATCGATTTATCGTTGGATGGTGTTAACAGATTTTATAGCTCCCTTTAGAGAATCAGGGAAGACTTGTTGGCTTCCCTACCCTCATATGTTTTCTATATATTTCCTTAAGCAATAAATTATAAAGCGTTTCCTATAACGAACGTCATGGTCAATAGTCGTTGCTCTTCCCAGGAAATAAAAAATGCCGTAGCCAAGACTGTTTATTATTTTTAAAATATTAATAATTTGTTAAGTGCTGATAAACTGAACGATAAATAATGGTTGGTTATTATAATCTATTTAGGCACTTGCGCTAGATATTTATAATCATGTTTATACAGTAAATAATTTTCAAACTGATACATAACAGAGCTATGGAAATAAGAGTTAGATTATTGCATTGCCAAATCCCACTGTTTATTAAAAGTAATCAGAATGATGTTGTTAACAAGGCCAACAACTATAAATAATCCGAATATTAGTGCGAGGACCAAGGAAACACTTGTTCAAAATTTATTAAAAGATATCCCGATTCTTATTTAAAAATGTAAGTGATGATGTGACAAAATTTTATACACAATTTCTATTTATATCCTTCCTTGCCATGCATATATCAACATTTAAACCATACCCACAGATAACATTATGCTTTCACTTGATGTTGCTTCACTGTACACCAATATTTCAACCGAGTTGGCAATGTATAGATAGATAGATAATTTATTGATGTTTATACACAAAACCAATGTTTACACTTCAGAGAGAACAGTTGAAAAGATAAAATTTACATTAAAATTCACAAAACTTACATAAAAAATAGTTAAATTTAGTTTAAAAATGATGAATATAACAAAATGCAGAAACAGAGGGAAAACACTTACTAAATGCACACAAAGCCAAATATAAAACATACAGAAATTTAGTAAATTATTTATTATATTATATTGAGAGCCAGCAAACCTCTCAGAATATTTTGGTCAGATGAGGTCAGTGAAATTGTTGACGAGGCACTCCGCAAAGTTATATAATACTTTATTCTTTAGGTACGTTTTAATTTTACTTTCAAAAAAATATTTAATGGTAAGACCCTTAATTCCTCTGGTAAAACATTGGAAAAAGTGGTAGGCAGTGCCGACCCTGATTTCTGATAATCTATGAAAATTTGGGGTGAATTGACCATTGTTTCTAGTGGGATATTGATGGATGTCACTATGATTCTGAAAAAGATGAATTCTGTTTACTATACACTAAACATTCTGAAATGTAAAGACACGGAAGGGTGAGTATACTCAGAGATTTGAATTGTTCTCTACAGTATTAGCGATATTTCAGCCCAGTCATAATTCTGATCTATCTTCATTGTAGCTTGAAGATATTGGCCAAGTGAGGGGAGTGCCCACAATTAAGAATAGCATATGACAGTTTGGAGTGAAATTAACCATAGTAAGCCGTTGATAGAGTTTTATCTGACACAATATCCTTTAGACTGCGTATTAAGAATATGTCCTGAGAGAGTTTTTTTGCTTACATGATTAACGTGCTCTGCCCAGGCCAATTTGGTATCCAGAACAACACCAAGAAATTGTACAGAGTTACTATTGACACAGTTTGATACATTTATATTTATATTGCGTAAGCTAAAGATTGTGGACTTAGTTTTGCTATTATTACAGCATTCGTGCTTGACTGCGTATGGCCGACATCTCTTTCGATGGACTCCAGGGAGCTGTAATGCCTCAGTAGAATAGTGTCGTCTGCGAATAAAATCACATTCTCTCTTCTCACAGTGTACTAAGTCGTTTATATAAATTTTAAAAGGTGTTGGACCTAAAACCGAGCCTTGCGGAATTTCATGTTTGACATTTCTACTGAATACTTACTTATATTATAAGTCACGTACTGGTGTCTATTTGAGATATAGGATTTTATGAGTTTGGTACTAAAATTCTTTACAATATTATTTGGCTATTAGTTATTAATGGTCAATGTTGTCGACTTTTTTGGCCTAAAACCATACTGACATGGGTGAAATAAATTGTTTGTCTCACAATAGTACATTATTTGTTTATTCAATACAGCCTCAAAGATTTTTGCAAATATTGGGACCAGTGATATCGGTCGATAATTTGTTAAATAATCAAGGGATTCTTTTTTGTAAACAGGTATTATTTTTGCAATCTTAAAGGCTTCAGGAAAGGTATTGCTTTTTATACATTCATTAATGAGCTTTGTTAACGGGATGATTATTAGGTTTTTTAATGATTTTACTATGTTTACGCTAATGTCATATTATAGATCTTTACTTTTACTATTGTTAAGGTTTGAAATTATCGATCTTATCTCATTATATGATACACTGTTGAATGTAAATGTATCTTCAGTTGGAGTTTAATTTAAGGTACTCAAGGGGATCATTATCAATATTGGGTAAATTGTTTACAATATTTTCGGCTATATTTACGAAAAAGTCGTTAAACTTACATGTTCAATTAATTTCGGGTTATTGCTCTTTATGATATCCCACATGGCTGATTGTGGGTTGCCAGACTTTTCAATGTATTTGTCATTGGCTGCTTTTTTCGTAAGTACAATTTCTTTTCTGTATCTTGGCTGGAAACTTTTTATTTTTTCATTTGATATCAGCTTCGGATCATACTTATTCATACTAGTCAGAAAATTAAGTGTTTCATTATACTAGGTGACTTTGTTGGGAACCGAACTAGATACTAACCTTGATTTAGTGAAAATATTTATAAACTATAAGCCCTTGTTCTATATTGATGCTTGAGTCACTGATAACGTTCCAGTTTACTTGTTCTATTTTCTAAACAAACCATATTCAGTTATTGGTCTATAATTGATTCTAGATTTATTTTCTGGTTCTTACACTAGTTGCTACTTGAAATGATATAGCGGAGTGATCTGACAAATTTTAATCAAAGGTGTTTGCAGTAGATATTCTTATCGATATTAGTGAAATTGTCTAGACACGTGTTTAACCTTGTGTTTGTCTTATTTGTTTGCTGCAAACCGTATGACCCAAATAGATCAATGAACTCCATCGCGTTCTTATCATTTGTGTTCAAGCAGTAAGCTTAATTCTTCGATGAAGATATGCGAATCACCTGTGGGCGATCTATAGACTGTAAATAATTGTGTATCACCGCACATTGTTTCTGCAATTTCACAGTAGATTTCAGTTGATATGTTATTGCCAATAAAAGGCAATGGCAAGCAATTTGCACTATTCTTTGCTAGTATACTCACCCTCCCATGTGTTGACGTATGTCTACAAAAACAACCCTATAGTCATCAATGTTAAATGTTTGAATTTGTTCGTTAGTGAGCCAATGTTCATTAAGGCATAGTGTATCATATTTATCTCCTTTGAGTAGTACCTCAGTTTCATGTACCTTATTACGTACTCTTTGAATGTTTAAGTGCATAATTCTGAGACATTTGTTGGCTTTTGATTTGATTGAGGATTTTGGATGTTCTGGAAAGTCTGTATCCTTGAATCTTGCGTTTGGATTGATGTATGTTGCTTCCCTATTTATGGATTCGCTTGGTCTCCTGATGGTTGCGCAATCCCCCTTCTCATTAAAAAACGTGAAACTAGTGCTCCTCTAGGCCATACCTCACGTTTCCATGTATTTTTAATGTGCTCCTGCCATATTGTTACCTTCATGGATTTGTAAAAATCAGGACGTTTTGATTCATGGTCTTCACAAAGAACTCTTGGAAATTTATTTTCTAAGGATCTCTTCAAGTCATCGGATCGTGTTTCTGGTTTCAGTCTGGTTACATGCAGTGAGATAAGTTTAGGTACCCTTTGAATATCTGTAAGTTCATCATTTTCTCCAACTATAAACATTCTGTTCCTTCTATATTTTGGTTTCTCCTAACCGTCATTGTGTGGAATATCTATCAGTTCCTGGATTGCTTTGAAATCGTTTGCAGTTTGTGCTTGCATAATAGCAGTTTTAACTTGGGCTGGTTAAAAAATAAGTTGATTTTCAGAGTGATATCCATTTTGTTTATTATGATTTGTTTTATTGACAGTTTGTGGGGAAATGCATAATGAAGCTTTGGCTGCATATGTCATAGATTTCAATGTATTCTGCATTGACCGAATGCTAACATTTGGTTGTTCTTGCACTTGAGCATTCTGATTAGTTGCATTATTATTATTATTATTAACTATCTGATATAGTCTAGTATACTTTAACTTGGCGTGTGTATGTATGAGTTAATATTTCCGTACGGTTTCATTTTCTCCCATATTGTACACAAAGTTAAAGCAATAGTCCAGAAACATTGTCTACGTGGACTATAATTCTGGATCTTTGTGTACAAGAGAAAATGAAATCGTACGGAAATATTAACTCATACATACACACGCCAAGTTAAAGTATACTAAACTATATTAAAGAATTTCAACGTTTTTTGTGTGGTTACTTTTTATATTGTCTTTGGCTTTTGTGGTCTGTTAATATACAACTTTTTCCTTTAATAATTTCTTGTTCTCTTGTAGAATTGCATATTTTTCATCCTTATCTGCTAATAATTTTTTTAATAACTTGTTTTCATTTCTTAGCCATTCAAGGATGCTATTCTCAATAACAGCTATTTCCTTTCTACTTTCTTATACTGTGTTGCCATACTTTGTTTCAGGGTTACTGCTTCTACAGCGGTTTATTCTGATTTCATCAATTATTTCAAAATTATTCCTATCAGAAAAACTTTTGTGATATACACTCCCACAGTATACACATACTGCTACAGAAATCAAATGGTTTTTTCAACATCTATGAGTTATTCTACTTTTTATCAGACTGATCTTCACTTGGTTGTAATTCGTCCGCCATGTTGGCAAACATGAAAACAAAAAAAAACAAATGTCAATAATTAGTACGTTTAACTATTTGATCTCAAAAATATTCTATATAAATATTTATTCTTTACCTAACTGCGTACTAGTCTGTTGCTGGTTATTTTCTCCCACTTCTTGTTGAAATGTTTAATTTCTTCATCATATTTAGCTTTGCCTTTAAGGGCGTATCTTCTATTCTTCCATTTTTGTTTCCTTCTTTTCAAGTTCTCCTTCCCGTTGTGGTTTAGCTTATAGGATCACCTATATGGCTTTCATTGTTGTAACTCGCCTTGCTCCCTCTGTTTTGTTGCTGCTTTCATTGATTTAGGGAAGCATAACGCTTAAATATTTGTTGATGTGTTGATGTTGAAGTCTTTAGATTTTTCGTTGCGGTTTCAAGAATATTTGAATGGCTGTCTTTTTTTGTATTTTGTTACTAAAATCAGATTACAAAAGGTACTTTCTACGGCTGGAGATGAAGTGATAAACTGCGCATAGTCCCTTTCCCGCCTCTACAAGGTCTGTTAGACTTGGATATGGCTCGTCCAAGTTTGCTTCAGTTCTTTCTAGTATTTGCGATAAGACTGCCGTGATCATTTTTCCGTGTTGGTTAGTTGTCCGCTTGTGAAGTCATTGTCCGCAATTCAGGACCATTCTTTGAGGCTTCCAGGAGCGGGCAGCTGTTTAACGTGCCATCAAACAGTTTAGTTTTTTATTTCTATTCTTCTCAATTTCCTAATTTTTTTCATATCTCGACACTACTTAGTTAAATAGGTATAATAAATACAACTATCTTCCAGTCTATCAATAGTATTTCCTAGTATTTATAATAGGACAAAATAATTAATGCTTTTACCAAACTAAAAGGCAGTGAGTAAAAAATGGGGCGTCAAGCTTTGTTGCGTTGTGTTAAAAACTTGTCCCTCTGAAATAGCATTGAATAATCTTAATCTTTAGACCATTCTAAGTCCTAATTATACATAAAACAGTCATTTAAGTACACTTATTTGCTGTTTATAAAACGATTATCCTTATAGTGTTTGTAAGACATTTAGAGTAACAATGAGAAAGATTTGTACGCAGATGTCTAAATATTTAATACTTATTTAACGACCAATAATATTATTTTATAAAACCATAAACATCAATATAATAAAGTTAATAAGATTACTTGATGCTGACGTACAAACAAAGACCCAACAAAAAAAACTACCCATCAACGGGGCATCATAACTTTTAATAATAAAACATAATCACCTGAACATCGCCTCGGCTACAATCCGACACATTTAAACTGAGAAAATATTAATCACAGTCAATAAATGTCAGAACGAGCATCACGAAATCAATTTACTAACCATTTATAACTAAATCCGGCATAAAAGGAGCCATCATATGAATAAAATAGCGATAACGCGTACACTGAACAAGTCAGGACTGGGCATTCATTGTAGTCTCCTTAGGTCCAGTCAACGTCTACTAGGACCATTAATATCAATTCTTGTGCTGGCTGACCAGGCTGACCGGGCCTGTCCACAACCCGGCCGCTGCATTAATACCAATTCAGAGTGAGTGATGAGCTCTGTTCATCATCAACACCTCGGGGAAACGACGGCAGACCGACCACGGATATCCTGCAGCCTCCCTTGGGTGGTTGCTCGCTGATACAATTCACACGCAAAACGCTACTCCCGATACGTTTACACCGGTGCAATACACCGATAAAAACACGAACTTGGAAGATTTATGCTACTAAATAAATTATGATTTGAAGTGAGTTTGCATATAAAATGCTAGTTATAAAAATAGAAATTTTAAATACAAAGTACCTAACTCAACTCCATAACGGACAAACTTTTCTCAGACGAACTTAAGCAGATTTTTTAGAATAAATATAAAATTTATATCTGAAAATCAGAAACTGTAATGACAATCACTGTAGTTTTTTCATTTACTATTCGATTGGTATTTTATGTAAGATATATTTTTGTAATATGCTGTTAAATTAGATAAGATATCCCCTCTAATAGTCCAGCAACTATAAAGATTGGACCCAACACACGAATATAGAGTTGTTGAATCGCATTTCATGTTGTATGGAGTAAATTAAGTATAAATTCAAGTTTCTAAGAACCGAAAGTTTGGTATTGCACCGTCATAATATAGGAAAAATGGTATCGAAATGGTTTCATAAATATCTCCTCAGATTCCGTTGGTGCTAAATCGATTCTCAAAAAATCAATTTGAAGGTTTCGAAGTTTCCTACAATTTTACTTATTGCACCATTATCCTAGGAATAATATTAGTTGTAGCCTGCAAAAAGTAAGAATTATGAGACATTTTTTTGCGTTGTTTAAATTGGGCATAAGTATCTGGATTTGTGTGAGATACTTGTTTATTTACCAAATGTGATGCAAATCGTCATACTTCTTGTCACACATTTTGTATGCACAGTAATAATGCATTGGTTGTCCCTCACATATTGTGTAGATGGAAGTAATTCAATATACATGACAAAGCTCCGCATACTTTTATAATTAGTTTTGGTTTTGGAAGCCATAACATATGAAAAATGTCATCGTAGACGATAGAAAATCCCTGTTACTCATTGAGAAAATAAGGCAATTCAATGTTTGGGATGTAAGGAGTAAGCAGTATAAAGATGCAAAAGTTCGAGGTGATATATATGAAGAAATAGGAAAAAGTTTCAACTGCACCAGGACAGAAATCGAAGACAAATGGCACAATATAGTCGTAAATTTTCCAAAGTAAAATCGAATGTAAAATTAGGTGTTGGTACTGAAGATGTATACAGGCTGTCCATTTTATCAGGGCCCTCGAGAATATCTCACTTAATATCGGTCTTACAAAAAAATTATTTTTACAAAAATTGTGCCGATTTATATAACCTACAAAATGTTTTAAAGACATTTGAAATACTTTAAAAGTTATGGCGGAAAATATCGAAAATGCGGAAAACGTCTAGGCCAAATATCTCCGTTATTTGAAGAGATACGAGAAAAATTCTATGGCGCAAACTTTTTGCAAAACAGAGTATTTCAACGACGTTTTATCTAATTTTTTTTCAAAACCACTGTATTTTGAGATTTACTCTTCAAGCTGTTAAAAATTTATTATGAAACGGGCGGGAAATGGCGCCATTAAATAGTGTATTTTCCTCCCTTTTCAACGATATATCACATGCCTTATTTATTCATTGTTATTACGTTAATAATTATAAAAACATTTTTCTAAAACCAATAAATTTTGTTTAATAAGCATTATACTTGCCGTGGAGAAATATGATTAAATAAAACGATAAAATAATTCAATAAATTGTTCAAATCTTTGCTGTAATAAAACATTTACACAATTAAGAAGAATAAAGTAAATTCAGGTAACAAAAACAAATTAATAATAAAAAGAATATAGCACACAGAACACTAATATTTATCTAATCCTCAAAATAATTTTGAAAATATCATATCAAATAATCAAAGTGTTGCATGCCTGTTGAATTCGAGCTTTTAGGTCCTCTACATTTTGCGGTGTCGTCGAAAACACCTTATCTTTAATATACCCCCGTAGAAAAAATCCATTGGGGTTATATCTGGAGAATGAGGGGGCCATCGAATAAATCCATTGGTACCTATCCAATGTTGGAGCAAGATTTCATCAAAATAATCTGGGAATTGTGTCGATTCTCTAAAGGTAGATCATCTAGGAGTTCATTAAATTCATTTCTCAAAAAGTTTAGGTACCTTTGACCACTGAGGTGACCATCATAAAAATAAGGACCTATTAAATTGGTGCCTCAAATACCTATCCACACATTTATTGAAAAACGAATTTTAGTCCAGTGCAATTAGGAATTGACACAAAAATTTTGGGTACATTTTTTCTTTTGTTCCTTATTCGAAAGGGGGGTCAATGAAAATCTTAAGTCTGAATTTGCGCATTCCTACCTCCCCCCCTTTCGCCGCCATCTTGGATTTTTTTTTTTTTTAATCGCTCATAACTCGAGTTCTATTTATCGCACAGTAATAAAAAAAATAACGTTATACTCGTGAGGATTTACTCTTTATGTCATCACGAATGCATTTTTGCCGTAAAAGTTATTGCAAAAAAGTTATTAGAGCTCAAAGTTGAGAAAAGATTTTTAAAAAATTTTTTTTTCGCTTTCTTGGCTCGCCACTCTTTTGCAGTGCATCTGACACTCTTTGCCAACAAAATGTTATTTAAACTAGACGCGATTTCTAGGATTTAAAAAAAAAATTAAGTCCGTAAGTGGATTCCTCGCCCGCCAATCCACGCTCAAAGTTGACATGTTCAAATAAGCGCGGAGCGTTTTCAATCAGTCATAGTATTTTAACTTGTACATTTTGTAAATTCATTTCCACACCACCTTTGAGGTAGAGTCGACGGCGCGTTTTTTTTAACGTGGTTTCCCCCTGAGGCCTAATCCACAATTTCTTTGCTTGATGTTCGATTTCTTGCCACTTTTCTATAAGAAATTAATAGTTTTCGTCAGTTTCCTGGGATACTTTAGACGCTTTTCTTTTCGTCGCTCTGGGTAATGGTACCATAAAAGGAAGGTCGTAGCAATCCTTGTCTTCATCATCCAAGATTTCTACAACTTTCTTGATGTTTGTGCAATTTTCGCCGCAGCAAATTTTGCATAAGATGGAACACTTTAATCCGGCCTTTCGGCAGCCGCAAGCTTTACCGCAGTTTTTGGCGCATCCACAGGATATAATGTCCAATAGAACTTGTGGAATCGGGTCTTGTTCGCTGGTCACAGGCTCTAAACCGCGGTAGCCATTTTTCCAGCCCCAAGAAATCATGGTTTTTTCTTGCCCGAGCCACTTCTGGACCTGATGATAAATCCGTAGGGAATGCTGACGTGTTGCGGAACTCGTTGGGGGCAAGCGCGACAAATCCGTTTTCTTTTTAAGACTCAATCGTGTAAACATTTTAAATCGCAATCGATCGATGGACACATCGGATTCATTTCCTCCGTACAGTGCGATTAACACGCTCTCTCCAGCTGTAGCGATGACATTTTGTCCAGGAGTGGTTGTTTGGAATAATTTTATATCCTCTTGAAGGTGAACATTTTTTTTGATGACGTCAATTATTTTTTTCTTTCCCATTCCGCAGATTGCTGACACAGTGTCACATCCTGAAAAGGCATGTATGAAAAGTAAATGCTCCAGCAGAAGTGCGTGTTTGAAGCTGCTTGTAGATTACGTCTTCGATGCCGTTGTTCCCCTTCCTATTTTACGGAAATAGACATTTTTTTCATTTTTCCCGAGTGCACACAGCAACACAAGCAGGTCCGTATCCTCTTCTACGATGACGACAGCATCAAATTGTGGACTTAGATCAATTGCAGTTTTCACGATATCCACGTCCGCATCTTCCTATGATAGTAATAAATTGAAGTAAACATTTTGCTTGCATTTCTCATGATATCTTGCACCTGCTGCAACAACATCTCGCACGCTTTGTAATCGATTAATAATCGATAACACTTCATCATTCGGAGGGAGCGCTTCGAGCGTATCGATAAATGAGTTTTTAGTAGACGAATTCCTCATAATAAAAAAATTCTCTCCAGACAAATCATGCGCAGGCTTACAGCAAATGAAACAGAGGGTTTTGAAATCAAATTTCATCCTACTCCTTGGTGAGACAATTGGCCGCGAGGTTGGCCGATCAGCTGACGCAGTCGAGGCTCGACGCAAGTCGCCATATTTCTTTCTACGGGCTTCGTGAATTTCGATGGAATCGACACTTCGCAGCATCTCTTCGTGGGCCTTTTCTTGTCGGGCAATACTTGCCGCGAGAAGAGTTTGTACTCCTTTTTTCTTCACTTTAGTGGTCGTTTCGCATTCTAGAAGCTTCGAACAAATGAAGCAGTGACTCATTGTCGAAAGTTTTCGGAACGCGTGCACGACTACTAACGCTAACGGCGTATAACTGGCCGCTAGAGAACGCGCGACCTTCGAAGAGAGTATTTGAAACCCAGTCGGTCTATGCCAGTGTCTATAGAAAACTCTTAGAGAGGTTGATTGTATTTTCAATTTCGGAACTTTTGGTGCAATTTACAGTTTTTGTTTTACACATGCCCATCCCAGCTACGCCAACTTTTCTTTTTCAAGTAGCAACCTATCCGTTGTCATACATCAAAGGAAAGTATTTTAATAATTTAATATGTCATATATGTGAAGTGCCAAGAAAAGTGTGATTATTGCTATTTGTCCAGGAGCTACCCTGATTGCATGTTACCTTTGCATGCACAACGGCCGCAAAATATTAATGTGTGGGTTTTATATAATTGGACATCATTTTATTGAACATCTGCAATTTACCTGGACTTATTACAAACCCAAATAGATCCCTATCGCTGCAATTTTTTCGGGTGATGACTTACCAGCATATGGTATATGGTGCTCCTCTATGGAGTTGATGTAAGACAATACTTGAGTGAGATGTTTCTAGGCCGATGGATAGGTAGAAGAGGGTGTTTGACCAGCTAGATCTCCTAACCTTACACCTCCCAACTATTTATGGGGTCATTTGAAGGGGTGCGTCTATTTCCAAATAATTTGGAAGATCTGAAAGATGGAATACGGACTGAGATTGGTCGAATATCTCAAACGGCATTCGATGTCTGATTACGACACTTTGAACAGCAGCTTGCACATTACCCAGCTGTTAACAGAACTCAGTTTGAACACTTTATTAGATAATTTGTTATTTTTTTTCAATAATAAAGTTCATTAATCTTTTCTTTTCCTTAAAAAATTACTTAAAAAAGTTATTGTATGCATTCGGGAAGCAAATCTCACTGACGGATTTCGATTTTCTTTACCCCAATGAATCCTATTAAAATATCGTTCTCTTGAGGGTGTCACAAAGGGTAGGTTGCTATTTGAAAAAAGTCGGGGTGGCTGGGGATGGTGGCCTGTAAAACTTAAAATTATAAATTGCTAATCATCAATGATTAACCAATTTTACAGCAAATGAAGTAGTTTCTTCCGGATCTTGCCGTGGTCGTCGAACTTGACTTGACGTCTCGCTGCTCATCCTGTCAGCTTCTTCAGAAGGATTCTAAATACTGAATTTGTTGTGTTACACTCCTGGTCATTGGTCGTGCTTGGTTTGGTTCACTGCTCATTCGTCACGTTTGGTTGACCGTGACTTACCACGGTGCTGGTACTTGGCAATACCAGTCTCCACGTGTTACTAAGTCGATACCCATCCTCTCTGTTAAAGTTTTTTTTTTAAATACATTTATTTAACGTCGGCCTATTTCCGCTACTGAGGCCTAACACCGACGCCTGTAGACGAGCTACCCCCAACCAGGAATTTTGCCGAACCTCTTCCCTTAAGAAGAGTAGGGATCTTTTACTTGCCTAACATTTAATAGACAAGGGACCGACGGCTTTACATCCCCTCCGAAGGATGGTATATCTTCTATACAACCCTCGCCTAAGGTTGTATAGCTTCCGCGCATACACTGATATACAAGCCGCTGGAAGATGTGTGAGGCGAGAACGCGGTTTCCGTTGGAATGGTCACCAATCCAAGTACTAACTGCGCCTGTCGTTGCTTTACATCGCATACCGAAGTATGTACATAGTAAAGACGCACCTACGCTCGCCCCTCTGTTAAAGTTGTTCACGTTTTTCATAATTTCCAGTAATTCCCTAATGATTCGCGGATAATAGCGCGTATTCCTGTCTAATATATTGACGTCCTCGTAGTCGGTTCTCGTTATTATGGACATATTCTGCTATCGCCGACCTATCCGTGTATCCAAATCTGGTATATCTCTGGTGTTCTTTGATTCTGCACTGGATACTCCGTCCTGTTTGTCCGATGTAGCTCTTACCACATGTGCACTTCAACTGGTAAACACCTTTTGATAACAGTTTGGGGACGGGGTCTTTGATTGAGGGAAGCATCTGCTGTATTTTCTTCACTGTTCGAAACCGTACACCTACTTTCTTTTTGAATAAAATCTTCTTCAGCCTATCTGTAACTCCCACGACGTAGGGTAGGCATGCATACGTTGTTGGTTGTTGCTGTTCTTCTTCTGTAGTTCTCCTCTGGTTATTTACTATTCGATGTATATTGCTTTCACTTTATCCGTTCTTCTCTAAAGCTTGTTGGACATTCTGTAGTTCCTCGGGTTTGTTATCGTCGTCGCATAGCGTGTTGGCTCTGTGAACCAAGATTCTAATTAACACTCTCTTCTGTTGTGGATGGTGGTGAGATGTCGCATGTAGCTAACGATCGGTGTGCGTTTTCTTTCTGTAGACACCGTAGGCCAGCTTGCCATCGTGTGACCTTTTCACTAATACATCTAAGAAAGGTAAAGCTCCATCTTGCTCGGTCTCCATTGTAAATTTGATACTTGGATGCTGTTTATTCAAACGGTCGAAGAAAGCAGATAAAGATAATTCTCCATGTGGCCATATGATGAACGTATCGTCTACGTAGCGTAGCCAACACTTTGGTTTGACAGGATGATCAGCGAAACGTCAAGTCAAGTTCGACGACCACGGCAAGACCGGGAAGAAACTACTTCATTAGACAACGGCCATGCAAACCTGCATTCTACTAATTTTACAGCAGAAGGAAATTTCATAAAAAATATAAAAATATGAATAATATTCCAACCTATCTGCAAGTGCCTTATATATAACAAGGACTAAACAAATTAAATCAAAACAGCTATTCTCCCAGTTACATGCGACGAGGAGCGCTAAATTAAATGGTGAAATTTGCCGTATTTTGTCTAACACAGTTAGCACTAAAATACAATAACTTGGAATGCTCCAATGCTACGAGGAAGATGCGAACCTTCCTTCATCTCAGGATGTCACTAACTGCAGACCGGTTTCGACCTATTCTTGGGTCTCGTCAGTGCAGTGCAAGTGAGCATAATACCTTCGAGATAGTTGTTGTCCCCTACGGGGTACATACGGTTTCCGCCTTGTGGTGCTTGCCGTAGTATGATGATGTTTTATGTCGTAACTTGCTCTGTAGTGAGCTAGGCATGTTTAAAGGTTGTTTTCAGTTGGTTGAATTGTTAGGTTGTGTTATTATTGTATGATTTGGCAGAATTTATGTTGTGTGTGGGTTTTATGTTAGTGGTTGCTACATTCAATTCATTCATGGTGACCTCTTTTCACATATGGGGTTAATGACCTTCTTATGGCTCTTTTGGTCAGGTGACAATTTTTTAATGAAGCTACTAGTTCTCAAAGAGAAAAATAAAGAAGTTATGGTAGTTAGATAGATTTTTGTATTTTTACGTTTTAATATTTTTTTGTGTTTTTATGGGTTTTGTTTATTTTTTATTCATTTATTTTTTGTTCTTTGTTCTTTTTTATTTATTTTTTGTGTGCTTAATGCCTCTTTTCGAACAACAGGTTAGTTTTAGAATATTTAATCAGGGGTAGGGGTATAAATGCAGTTTATAGAAGGATAAGTCGGGGCTGTTAGAAATTTAGGGGTGAGGAGGTCTATAAGGGTGGGATTGGTGGACGCAAGTAGGGACTCTGCAAAATTTGGAAGCAGTCTGTTGAATATGAAATCAGCTAGCAATGGAGTACCTGTCTGATTGTGTAATAGTTGAATAAATAATACCTTCGATGAATCTGGGTTGCATCTCATAGACACTGTTAAGTTTCACAGCAGAAGAGCGTAACTAGCGCCATCTCTTAGTAGTCTCGAAATAATCCAAATCGAATAAATAAATAAAATTGATAATCATCACTAAATATTTGTCTAACACAGTTAGCACTAAAATACAATAACTTGGATTGCTCGATTGTTACGAGGAAGATGCGTTCCCTCATCTCAGGATGTCACTAATTGCAGACTGGTTTCGACCTATTTTTGGGTTTCGTCAGTGCAGTGCAAGTGATAATACCTTCGATGAACCGAGTGGAATCTCATAGGCACCGTTAAGTTCCACAGCAATATACCGTAACTAGCGCCATCTCTCGGTAGTCTCGAAACAATCCAAATCGAAAATAAAATTGATAATCATCACTGAATAAGCAATTTTACAGCAGAAGCAAGTTTTTTATATTTTTTATAAAATAAACGAAACCCAAAAATAGATCGAAACCTGTCTGCAATTAGTGACATCCTGAGATGAAGGAGGCTTCGCATCTTCTTCGTAGCATTCGAGCATTCCAAGTTATTGTATTTTAGTGCTAAGTGTGTAGACAAAATACGGCAAATTTCACCATTTAATTCAGCGCTCGTCATCGGCATGTAGTTGGGAGAATAACTGTTTTGGTTTAATTTGTTTAGTCCTTATTATATATAAGGCACTTGCAGATAGGTTGGAATATTATAATTCCTATTTTTATATTTTGTATAAATCGTTCCAAAAGTTGTGTAATTGAAAATAAAAATCGACTTGTGCAAAGGTTTTTTTATACAATAAATATTTTAAATATTACGGCCATGCTTCAATATTTTTTACACACACTGTATGTACATGTATTGCTTATAATAAACTTTATGCATACCGATTGAAATATTTCCTTCAATCCATAATTATCAAAAGTAATTAAATAGTTCAGATAATTGCTGATATAATTATTGATTACTTACTATCATTATATCTGCACAGATTTTTTAAATTATAGTTTTTATCGTTATTATTTGCCGCGATTGCGAAAAAATTGTATTGTCTCCTAAACTTTAAAGAATAGTACAATTTAAAAAAATATATTTAGGTAATGTTTCTTCTGTTACTGACATTTACATTTAGAAATTGCTTACAGTTGAACAAAATAATATTAAATGAAACAACAGTTTTAATTTTGCTGTGACACGGTTAGTTTAAAATTTCTTCATGTATAAAAGTCACATTTGTAGCGTTAGTGGATAGTTTTTATGTGTTAATTAAATCCTAGATTTTATAATCACCTACAATGTTATGCGTAGGTACAACGAAGAATATTTTTAAATTTGCATACTTAAATTATTAACCTAACACTAATAGTGCGAATGAAATTAAACATTTATCTGTCATTCTGTGAAAACACGTAAACTAACTATTTCATTTTTATCTTTTGTAGTATGCACCAGAGTGCCAGCTCAATAACTCAAGTCGACAGAAACTGCTGCTCTCGTTGTCGACGCATATCGTTCATTACATTAAAATATTACCTCTATGTTTACTTCCATTAATCATTTGGTTCTAAGGCAGGGCTTATCTGTAATACTGCCGCATGTGTTAATAGTTCAACCGAGAGTTGCCCAGTTCTCTAAGGGATGAGGGTGGTTTTGCTTGAGGAAGTGGTACATATCTGCGAGCCGATGTTCGGTATCCCCAGGGAGTTGCCTGCCTTATCGACGGAGCCGCAGCAGCACGGACCTCTGTTCCGATTACACGGCTACATAGTTCGGTTTAGTTCATCGAGCGAAAACTTGTGTCTACACGAATATCCAGATTTAGCGTTTTGGGGAAATTGTACAACAACTTGTCCACTAATACCATTTTGTTTACACACATTTCAATATACGGATTTCAAAGAGCTACTTGTTACATATCGTGAACAATGAATTAATAAAGCACGCAGTACGGTATTTGTATGTATAGGTTCATCCAATTCAACATATAACTAGGAAGCAAAAGTTAAATCAGTTGTAGAGTGTAAAAAGCAAATGACTGGTACTTTTTAGTTTTACTTCCTTTTAACAAAAATCTTTCATTTTCTTTTTGTCACAAACATAAATCTCAGAATTTTTTTATTTTATTTTCGAAATTTGTCTAGAGGTATTGAAAACTCGATGTTAACCATTGCCCTCTACGAGCAATGCAGATTTGGTCTGAAAATTCAATGAGCTATATCTCTGCAACGGCTCGATGTAATCGAATGAAATTTACCAGTAATATTCCTCAGCTGGGAGTTGTCAGAATAGCATACTTGATTTTGAAAAATCCATGGACGGACTCGGAAAAATCTGCCCTCCCCGTTTTCTACAAAAAAGTACATTTTTCTATCGCTTTTCTGGAAAATTATTAGCGGATTCGAAAAGTTAAGAAAAAATTCTATCAGAATAGCGATTTAATTTTAACAGCGGATCTAAAATACAAATTAAAAAAATAAATAAAAGTATTTACGACCAATAGAAGCTGGGATAGAGTCTTTTTTATCGCTGTGGCGTTGTCTACTAATATTAAGAGATTATTTTAACTGGAATCTACAGGGGAATATTCAAAGAATCCTACGCAAAAGTTTTCGACTCGATTATTTAAATATTGTTGATGCAGCAATTGTTTAAAGTTGCCGTTTCACCGATAGTCAGTGTGGGAGCGATGGTGGTGAAGTCAGCCACGCGCGGCCAAAAACGAGCTTCGGGTGTTTCAAATTCGTTTCGCCAGAAAAATTTGCATTTCCTCGGCAAATATCGTACCTAGAACCCTCATTATTTTAAATTGGGGTATCTCGACGAAATACGAAAAATAAAAAGGATTCGAAACTCCATCTTCCAGATCATGAGGCTGACGCCTCTACCACTCGGCTATGGCACTGCTTACTACGTTGCAAGGGCAAGGCGGTAACATCCTACACAGTTTTTGAAAAGAATATTAACCTTTGTATTTATCATTACCTTGACAGCGATAATTATTTTGACAATTTGGTGTTCGGTTCGGTTCGGTTCGGTTCCTCGATTTATTCGGATTTTAAAGATGCCTACTAAGTTTACTAACGCTGAATCATTTATGTGCATGGCCTTTACGATGACAATACAAGGGCTGCCTTTAGGGAATATCGGCGGAGATTTCCTGGTCGACAAGTACCATCGCGCTACATGGACGATTTCCTGGAACTCACAGAAATGTAGAACGAGTGATTAGACCAGCCGAAGGAAACATTGGTGAGGTGGCAGAGCAAAATCCTTCGATAAGTACTAGAAGAATACCACATGAGCTAGGTATCCCTCAAACCCGTTTATGGAGGGCATTAAAAGCGGAATGGTTGTATCCTTACCAGATCCAAAAGATGCAGCGTCTCCAACAAGGTGATGAAGTCGCACGTCTTACGTTCTGCCGTTGGATAATTCGTCGTCTAAGAACTTTGCCCAGAATTATTTTCACGGACGACACCCAATTCACTAACGCAGATGTCTTCAAGCCTGGCCAGCTAGGTTTTCTGACCTAACTGTTCTCGATTGCTATGTTTGGCGCCATATGAAACAATCGGTGCATATCACAGAAGTCACCACGATAAAGGAACTACGGCAGCGGGTAGTGGTAGCCTCTGATGACATGAAAAACCACAGAGCAACCATTGGGAAGGCTACTTGATATTTATTGGTGCGGTGCAGGAAATGGCTCGATGTTAAGGGAGGACATTTTGAGAACTTCATCTAGTTTGAAATGAAGCATTCCTTATCCAATATTAAGATGTTTATTTTGTGGAGAATTACCTATTGTTTATTAAAAAAATTCAGAAGTACAACCCTGTATTTTTCTTGCTAGGTATATTTTTGCTATGCATTATTGAAGTCTTAAGAGGGATATGGATCTGCTGCATTCGAATAGACTCTATCAAACTGTTCCATAAATAATGCCCGGTCAAAGTGTTAATCGTGATGCGCTAAATTGTTCTGTGATTTTTTTGCCGAAACGGTTTAGGTGGTCGAAATTGAATCGCTATTCTGATAGCATTTTTTCTGAACTTTCCGAATTCGCTAATTGTTTTCCAGAAATGCGATAGAAAATGTACTTTTCTGTGAAAACGGGGAGGGCAGATTTTTTCCGAGTCCGTCCATGGATTTTTCAAAATCAAGTAGGCTATTCTGATAAGTCCCAGCTGAATAATGTTACTGGTAAATTTAGTTCCATTACATCCAGCGGTTGCCGAGATATAGCTCATTGAACTTTCAGACCAAATGCATACAACACCCTGTATCTTAAGCACTAGCCAAAAAATTTGTCCCTTCTTGATCTAGACTTACATTGCTCTATCTGCCATTAGGCTATGGTACATTGTTCGCGAATCACCCTGTATAAGATGCTCTTCACGATTTTTTAAAAATAAATTAATTAGTCAGATGTAATTGCTATATTTGTAGTTCTTATTGTGTTCTAGTAATTGGTTGATGAAACGCTCGTCACTATTCTACGCAGCATATTTGTTCTTGCAGAATATTATCAAGTGTAGCAACATTTTTTATGTTCAATTTTTTCATAAGATGTCTCATAACTCCCATATCTACATTTTTTTTTTTCAGAAATGATAGAATCCTTAAAATTATTCGAGGGTGCGTGTGATAGCTCATTTGAAAGAGTTTTTAATCCCCCTTTAATTCCAGCAATATAAGATTATTTGAGTTTTGTTTTTCTTCATCAAGAAAATTAAATTTGAAAATTTTTAAATGTATAGAATCAAATGTATCCTAAACTATTTTATGTACCAAATATCTGTCAAATCTGACTTCTAATTAATTTTGTGTCATAACATTCAATGTAAATGTATCGTTTTTTTTCTGATACGCATGTGGCAAAATACTCAACAAAAAGAAAGAAGTAAAAAGAGTTTCTTTTTACATTTTTTATCAGAAAAAATTATCATTTCTTTATTTGCTACATCGGTACAAACTTATGATTCTAGTTATTTATCGCTGATTGTCAAGTTGATCAATATGTTGACAATGAGTTTTTCGGTTATCCAAAGAGACCAAAGAATTGAAATTTTGATATTATGAAACGCAGAAGGAGGTATGCGAAATCTTCAATACTAAGTATCCTGACCATCACATTTCTCAGTGTAGGGTTAGTAGGGAAGAAAACAAAATTTATGAAATTGGAAATGTCACAGATCTTCTTAAATCTGGTAGGAAATGCATTATAGATGATGAAAAGAAATTGGACATATTGTTAGATATTCAAGATAATCCACATAAACCTACAAGACCAGTTGCCGATATAATGATGTTAGTAAAACATCCATATTGCGTCTTCTAAAAAATTAAAAATACCACCCATATGAAATTCATTTGGTTCAAGAACTTAACGACGATGACCCTGATTGCCAATTGTAATTTTCAAAATCATGGCAAATGGATGCCAAGATGATCTGTTATTTATAAAAACATTATTTTTTCTGATGAAGCAACATTCGTCTTAAACGGGACAGTCAACAAACAGAACTGTAAATACTGGAGTACAGAAAATCCATATTGGATGATGGAGGCCAATACTCAATATCCTGAGAAAGTGAATGTTTGGGCTGGAATTATAAATTATCCAATTATCGGACCATATTTCTTTGATAGCACATTAACTGGCGCGCGTTACTTGGATTTCTTGCAAAATTTCTTAGTTAAGAATACTTTTCCCAGATGATGACAATCTTAATGAAATTGATAAAAATATTTGGTATTAGCAGGACGGAACTACATCACGTTTTGCATTAGAAGTAAGAGCCTACTTCAATCAAGTTTTCCCCAATAGATGGATCGATAGATTCGGAAATTGAGTGGCCTGCCCGTTCTCCCGATTTGACTCCTCTTGATTATTTTTTATGGGGTTACTTAAAATCGAACAGGCCAAATAACGTCGATGGTTTAAAAGACAGAATAATGCAACAAATTAATCAAATCACCCTGATAGGTGAGAGGATTGCCCCTTGGGGCACGCTAGCTGACACTAGTCATACTCTTTTTTACGTGGAATACGGGCTATTAATTCTAACGGTAATGTGTCAGGCACTGATGAAGCTACGTATTAGAGCTGTTATGTAATTCGGCAGTGTACAAATATTATGCAGTTTATAAATAAATACTTTGTCACAATAATTAATAATTAAACGTCAATAAGATAACTTCCAATTATTCTCACTTTATGTCAAAATCATGGCTACTAGATCAGTTCGAAATGAAAAGTATTATAATTTAACGGTTTTTAATGAAAAGGTAAAAATATCTCTGGAAATATCGTTTTTGGATACAGGACATTATTCACAAAAATCATACAGAATTAACATGCCAATTAAAAAATACAATACACTCTGTATACTTATAATCAATAATTGGTGGTTGTTTTAGTATATCCCTTGTCTACATAATTCCTCCTTGTCTTCATAATTTTCTTAACTAATAGTAATACACACACAGCAAATTAATTTGTTAAATCTTGTTCCGACCAAAATTTTCATTGTTTCTCGACTAACTCGCCAACGCCACGTCAATAACCAAAAATCTGGAGGTCGTTGGAAAGGTAATTTTACGCTAATTCATTAATGTAAAAATATTTAGGGTGTTCCATTAAAAATAATGACCTTGAAGATGCTCCGCTGTAGCGAGTCACCCTGTATATTTCAAATATTTTTAAAATGTGCGCCTTTTGAGACTATACCACTTTCTTAAAATAATAATTTTCCAAAGTCTTCTAATATTGGGACACCTTGTATGTAAAGTTGTGTGATAACTTTTAAAGGAAGGCTTTCCAGGACAATATTTGGGAGCGAATCGGGACCGGGACCCTTTTTACTAGGGACGGTTTTGTAACGAAGTGTTTCTCGTTACCCAGATATGCCCAAGTTTTATTTTATTTAATCTCTTAAATATGTCATAGAAATTGCCGTGTTATATTTAATTTCGATTACTCCGTATAAATTGTACCGCTAACAGCGAATTAGTTAGAAAATAATTAATATTTGTGATTGTCAATACCGCGTAAAAATATTTCACTTGTAAAGGTACAGATGAACTCGGGTGGGGAAGTCCACAAATTCATCGTGGCGTTATTTTTCTAAGTCCGAAAATATTTTAAAATATTTTACAAGTCCGTTCGACGTCACTCATATGACGTCACTCCTTCAGTACACGGGAATAATTTAATTATTCCGCATTTAGTCTTCTGGCTGCCGTCCCACGAGGTACACGTGTCCGCTGTTTGCTCTGGTGTTGTAGCGAAAATATCACAAGTCCCGAATTCAGATAACATTTATCCGTAAAATCTATATTTGAATTATTTTTCCAAGTCCACAAATCCATCGTGGAGTTATTTTTCTAAGTCCCCAAAGACATTTCAAAGATTTTTACAAGTCCAGCTGACGTCACAGTGATACACCGCGCACCTATTTTCCGCTGTTTCTCCCACTCCTTCATCTCTGAAGGCAGTAATTAGATTCACACCGATCAGTTAGTCTTCCCGATCGACTTAGAGCCAGCAGACGTGTTCACGCTAAATATTTAAAACCTAAAGGTACCGTTAATTGTTCTAAGTTCACAAATCTGTATTCGAATTATTTTTCAAAGTCCACAAATCCGTAGTGGCCTTATTTTTCTAAGTCCATAAGAGACCAGTAGCGCATACGTCTAGCGCCTACTCCCATTCCCATGGTAAGAGGTTTCGCTGCTAGAAGAGGACCTGTGCAGCCAAGAAGTCAGTGAGCCCAGGCGACTCATTGGGATCAGACGTGTCCACTCCGAGAAGCGAACCTAGGTGCCATCTGTCATATTCGAGGTGTAGGATTTTGGCAAAGTCCAGTCGACCAGCAGCGCATCCATCAGGCGTCTACTCCCACTCCTATCGTAAGTTGTTTCATTTTCAGAAAAGGGTCTGAGGAGCTCTGCAGAGAGGGATTCCACTACGATCGCTCCACCGAAGCAGACATGCTCGACCGTACGCACAGGGAGTAAGTAAGTCCACAAGAGGAGTAGGTAAACTGATGTCCTAGCAAGTACTGGATAACTGTTTCACTGTGGTTTTTATATATTTGTGTCTTGCTTTACTCGTCTGGTGTCCGTAATTATTCTGCACCCTGTTTATTCTTGCTAACCGTATATTCTGTGTGTTGCAGCCTGCTAATCTGATCACCTGAGTCATCTGGTACTATTGGGGTTTTGCGTTGCTACGCGTGCTCCTACTGGTATTTGACAAATTATAGATTTTTCATAATAAATATTTAGCTTTGTACATATAGGTCTATCGTAATATACTGATTTTATTGAAAACACTGAGTTTTACTGTCTGTGTGTGAACGTCTAATTTCCCATATATTGACCCACTGGAATAAACTTTCTCCACTTGAGCTGCTCAGCCTCGCGTACTCGGCTTGAGGGTAGTGTGTCCTATCACTTAAACTAGGACTGGCGCCCGAGTAATTCGAAAACTTGTTTCCGAAGCTCGTGTGTCAAAGAGTGGCCGCGCCTTTTTTCCACGTCAACGTGCGAGGTGGAGAAAAACGCGTCACAGTTTTAATGATTATTTAACATCTAATGCGTAAGCTTGGAACTGGTCAACTTAGTTACGACTTACTGTACGTTTGCGTTCACTGCTGCGACCTTTAAGGTTAACGAATTTTACATAGTCAAACGTACCTCGATTTATTTATTTTACTTGCTTTTCTTTAATTCACAATGTAATATTTTTATTCAATTTTCACAATATTTGCTTTAAATCTTGCACCAGTTATTTAACATATTCCCTGACATAACCAATTGATGAAATTTTTCATAGTTACTAAGATCGGATGACCATACAATATACCACCTTTTGCAAATATCCGCACGTAGGAGGCGCGGGGGTGCAAATTGAAAAATCTGAAAAACTAAGGAGCGAGAAAGCCAAGGATCTTTGAAAATCCGAATTAACCTACTAATCAGACTTCGGCAATATTTGATAATAATTTTATTAAATTATCATTAATAAGTGGAAAATAGAAAATAAAACCTTTTTTTTTATAAACTTGCTTTTCTGTAAAAAGTCGTACTAAAAAGTAAGAAATAATAATGTACGACTGCAAGAAAAGCAAGGCGTGCGCTTTGGGGGAATCGTTGTACGCATATTGCCGTCAATCATAGACATATGCATACACATGCTTACATACAAAGTGCGTTTTCTTGTGGTCATATATTATTATTTTTACTTTTTAGTACGACTTTCTACAGAAAAACAAGTTTTAATTTTTTTTTCATTTTTCTTTTTTATCCAACCTCTATTGTTGAATAGATCTAGCATAAGTTGTAGTAACAGCGCGCTTCTCTATTTAATTTTATTTTATCTCTCTTCTGTGGTTAAATAATTTCTGATTTTGATCTACCTATGTTTTTAGAACAATTTCTTTTACCCTGAACTGTCTCTGTTTTCTCTTTTTCTTTTTTGTAATAAATGGTATTCTAGTTAGTTCCATTTCACTCATCTCATATTTTAATGTATCGTTTATAAAATCTACCAATGCAATAATTATTATTGTTATTACTAAATATCCGCATAAAGTGCTTTAAGATTTTAATTACTCTAATGCTAATGCTAATATTGCGCGATACATAAGCTAAGCTACATTATATTTAAAAGAATATTTTATTAAATTTTCATGCCGACTCGTAAAGTAACTCCCCCAAGTTTCATTAAGCTTCTATAACTTTGTGCCTCGTATTGTATTAATAATTTAGGATGATTTATTGCAGTATAATTAAAACTAACTTGTATACCGAAAATAACACTTTTATGTATTCAAACTAATACATCATAATATTTCACCCAAACAAGTTTGTCACCCATTAAACTTCCTTCCCGTTCCGCGTTAGAGCAGATGTGAATCTCATCTCATTCTATTTCATGCCCCCGTTAAAATTAAAACCATGTTTCAAAATTACTTTAGTGGTGTTTTAAAAACCTTGAAGGATGTCATAAATTTAAAAAGATGGCTGTATAAAGTTTGTAGCTTTAAATTCCTTTCGTTATTTTTTTCATAATGTGCGGACAACTTATCCCCGGCCCCTTTCGCGCGCTTACTCTACATTGTGTACAATGTTTATCACCATTAGCTGGATGCAAGAAATATACAAGTAGACCATCTTGAGGATATAAAAGTGATATTAATGATAGCTACGGTGATAAAGCGGTAGAAAGAATACTAGATGAAGAAAAATGAACCTAAGTAAACCGAGTTGTACATCATAGGCTGTTTAGAAGTGTTTGTGACTCGAAATACAACCCACTTTCATAAACTTCCATGAATCCCTAAATTACAATGATTTTTTATTACGCAGAATTTCGAACGGTACAAATTAGGATATTGATATTCATTAGTGGTGGCGTAGGATTTATTTCAATGAACAACATTAACGTCGCTTTTTTGTAGGTACTATTTCTACCTACTCCTGCACATTCTTATCACCCCACAATATAAATATATCATCTCCCACAGTGTATCAAAAAACCTGCATTGAGGGGATAACCTTGTCTGGAAATACAATTTATCGTTATTGTCATATTTTTATTCTATGTATGGTAAAGAACTAGTAAGAAAACTATTTCAAGATCATTACTACAATGCCCGTGGCAAAATGTTCTGATATCCCTAATAACATTAAATACTTGAAAACTGCAGCACAAGCACGCCACTTACAGTAGTTGCATTTTAAAATATTGAGTCTATGCCAATGTAGGGTAGCAGAGAAGAGAAATGGACAAATAATATGTTGAAAAGAGATATAAACTACGCCGTTGCCATTTTTCTCATTGGCGGACTAAACTCTAATATGCTTGCTGAGCTGCTGGCATCAATGGTAATATATCGCTCTCTTTCACGTGCACTACTTTGTTATTTATATTTCACTATTTGATCAACGTCATCGTGAAGCCAGTTTTTTGGATCCAAAGGAATTTGTTTTTTTCAAGCCGCTTTAAAAAGTAAATCCCATCACCACCTAGGGAGGTAGGCATGAAGCTGGGAAATAAGTTAGGCGCGCTATCGCTACGAGGTCAATCAACAGCTGATGCGTGAGATCTAACTTTATTATTTGTGATGCCTCTTGTAAGTTCAACTAGAGTGATGTGAATTTTTAGAGGCATATCCCTTCGCAGGAGGATAAATTTTATTAACACTGAACATATTAACAGATAAGTACCTCCTTACTTGTTTACCTCTGATTAACTTGCGTTTGCAACTTATCAGACTTTAGTAATTTATTAGTCAATGATATAACTCGCCAGCTACCGGTTTTCTTAACAAAGTTTATTGTTGTCATTATCGTCCCTTTTAACTTTATCTGTTCTTTGTTATATGGTTAGTGATATATTTTTGTAGCAGACTTATTGAAACGTTTGAATTTACATATTTTTTAGCCAATTTTAGCAATACGATATCTAGCATTTATTAGACTACTGTATTGTGCATTTATTTACTTACGAAAGTTAATTTTGGTACTCCGGGGTAAACCAATATACAATAATTTCTTATTTGAAATTTTGTACATCGTAACGATTTGACATTTTTACTTATGTAGGATTAAATCGTAATTAGTTTTGATACAAGGCTATAGCTTGGCTGCGGACTAATTTTTGCTATTGAGCTTTTGTGTTGACACCATTTTGGAGTATGTAGATAGACCAGTAATGAGTACCAAAGCAACTGTATATATTTTGTCTATTTTTAAAGCTGTTGGCTTACTACTTGCGTATTACCTATTCTTTGCATATGAGATTAAATGAAATATTTTATCTTGTGCATTTCTGGGCCACTAGGGTCCATAGCGCCCACCAACCTTTAAGTTTTTCGCGCACCTACCATTATACTCTGATTAATGACTTGGCAACCCTTACCTGCGACTCCTTGCCTCCTAGAACAGCTGACTAGCCGTGACCAGTGAATTTGTGTGGATAAACTACAACTATCTCCTGAACATCCAGATAACATAAGCACATCTCACAAAGGTAACTGTATCTAAGTTACACCTTCCTTATCTTTCACCTACAGTCGTGAACCTATCTTTCCCAGCTTTCGTAACCTACAGTTCCGAACCACCGAATTTTTCTTATTTTTCATATATCACAGTGTGCAAGAGAAATGAAATCCAATGCGTAGATCAGCTCATACACACGCCAAGTTAAAGTTTACTAGACTGTAATATATGATTTTATTATTGTTGCGTTCTTAATATGTTTTTTATTACATCTAAGAAAATTTTCACTCCTGTTTCGGAGTTCCTACAGTCATATAACTTTGCTCCAATTTTCATTTTTAATACGATACAATAGGATCAATTAGTTCATATTTTTATTGCCTCTTTTTTAATGGGTACAAATAAATTTAATGCTACGATTTTATAGTGATCGGTAATATTAGTTCGAATAATAGCAGGCTATTTGATCTGCATGATTTTGAACACATCTTAGTTTTAAAAATATATAGTCCAGGGATGATTTAGAAGCAGTATTTATTTACAGTAAAGTCATGTTCATTGAGCATATCTAGGTAATCTTGAGAGTGGGTATTATCTGACAACATACCCATATTGATATCTCCAAGAAATAAGGTAAGTCAGTTCTGTTTAACAGTTCTAAATAAGATTAAGTCCTAGATTAACATCTTATGTTTTAATATTTAGTGACATATAGGGCTGATTTTTTGGCCATTTTTTTTCTAAACTGATTTGTAAAATAGAAACCTCATCCAACACTAGACGTATAATTATAGTTGCTCTTTATGTAGATCACAACTCCAACACTGTTGTTATAATTGCTCTGATTATATAAAAAGTCATGCAATTTGAAGAAGGATGTATCTCTATATTTCACGTTTCGCTTAGTACTAGACAACCAAAGTCATTATTAGATAGCATCAAAAATACATCAAACTTATCGAAACTTTTTTATGCATTCCTTATTCTGTAAAATAGAGACATCGCGTCGATTTTAAGTATTATTTCTCATTGATTTTATTTTATCATAGTAACTCACATTTCAAGAGACTTTCGTGTTGACTGCAGTATTATCATACACTCTAATAAATGCATTCATGTCTGGTTATAAAAATAATTGATAAGAAAAGACAGAACATCTTGTATAGGCATGTTATTACAAATGTATGTAGATAAAAGAGACAAAGAAAGAGAAAACAGTAAAAATAAAGACGGATTACTATTAATTAAATTTTTTTTCTGCATGTCCTATATTCGATAGATGTAGATTTTCTCTATTTCTTGTCAGCCGTAATGCTCAAGGATTAGGATTACCGGCTCAGTCAGTGGCTCAACGCTTACCTATTAGGCTTGCAACCAACGATTCCCGGGTTCGACTCCTGGATAGGGTATAAATGATTAGTGATGTATTCCATGTGTTATCGAGTTGGAGGCAGTGGACTAGACGAGGTTGTGTAAGAAACAACACTGCTAGTTGCTGTACTACTCCTGAGTTCGAGTCTCAGCTGCGGCAGATGGCAATGTCGTAGGGAATGGTCGTTGTATGATTGTCTATGTGTATGTGTCCTGGATGAGCGGTAGAATATACTGCTAAACAAGAAAACAAGGCGATAAAATAAAAAAATAATAAAAACTTACTTTCTGAAATTTGGTTAATCTCATCAATGTTGTTTTCTTCTTGCGTCTGTGAAAATTATAATTCTTGTATTTGTGTATTTAATGTAGCTCTCGCTGGCGCACTATTTATTTGTTTTATGTTATGATCCGTTGCTTCAGGATCAAAGTGTACTTTATTAAATATGTCAGGAGTATCTTGTATTAATTGCTCGTACGTGTATGCGTCACCACTATTACAATATTGTTTTTTTATTTTCGCAGTATATTTTTGATCTCTAGCTAATATCAGATGATCTCGTAGAACTTGATTTACTTTTAAGTCATAAAGCGTGAAATCTTCACTAATATATATTTTGGTACTTGGTGGTAAGGCATTTCTAATTTGTTAAGCATTAATAGGAATATTCCATTTACTTGTTATAATATCCAAAACAGTTTGCAGTGGGTTATCTTCAGTTACCTGTTTAATGTTGTATTTTGTTAACCTCCTTCCAGTCTCGAAGAGTTGGCTTTTTAAAGTTGCATTTTATTTTTCTAAATTAGTTGTATCCTCCTCTATAGTTCTTTATTTGAATATCAGTAGATTTTTTCATCTCCTCGATATTAGATTTAATTGCGATATTTTGTTTTAAGACATCTAGGTACACTTTGCCTTGTATTATCTTCAATAGCCTATAGATGTCACCATTTGAAATATTTTCTAAATCTTTGTCACTACACTAGCTGCTTCAATAGATATATTTTTTTGTGAATAAATTGAAAAATAGATTGTTTGTTGCGTACTTTAAATGAAACAAAATTGGTTTCAAGTTAATGGATCTTAAAATAAAGTAGTTACTAACAGATGCTAGTATAACTTCTCTGGATGAAATGATTTGTTTATAGGTTGGAAAAGAAGTAATATTTTTTTATACTAAGTTTTTTTATAAATATGAATCTCCTCATTAGGTGACCTATTTTTGAAAATCTTAACTTTCTCTTATTAGGAATTCCACTGATAACTGAGAAAGATTTTACACACTCACTTAGTTCGTAAACACTTCTACCATGACCAATTTACTTTTGCCCTAAGTATTTATATTTAGTTCGTTCAGTTTTTAACATACCAGATACAGGATGAAGGTCGAAATTAAATAATAAAATTAAGACCGGAAGACCCCTTACATATATATGTGTATGTGAAATAATACACCATCCAGGTGTTCTGTTACTATCGAGAACACAATAGTAAAGTCAACACTTCTGGTATTGTCATATCTGACCACCCACAATCCAAACAAGAGTATTCAATTCATGATTTATTAGTATTAGGGCAACGTATGAATGAGAATGAAATTCTAACAATTTCTACGCTTATTCTCTTCAAAAAGTGGTTTTACTTAAGTTATCTAAAGAAATATAGATCTATTAATACAACTTCATTCATCTCTTCAATTTCTGAACAATTGATTTTTGAAAGTCATGCTAACATATTGTGACAGTAATGGTTTCATCTTCACGACAACTAAATAGAGAAAGGCCTTGAATGAATGTTGTTTATCATTATTTTGTAGTTTGTATTAATTCACAAAATACAATACAAATGGGAAGCGTTGATTTTTTTTATACATAGTGTACATTCACTTTCAGATATTCTTTTATTATAATTCGTGAGTTTGAATTTTTATGCGTATTGAAAAAAAGTGATAGCATAGAAATACACTCCGGCAATAATATTAAAAACAAATGGTAAAAACTCCATCATCATAACTTAACTAGATTGTACCTATAGAAATTCCGCAAAACATCGTGAAATTTTGTAAAAAATCAATATGAATAATTAACTAAAAAATGCCTGCTAACGATTTAAATAGTGTAGGTCAGTCGTAAAGGGTTCAGGTATAAAAAACCTATAGATAGATAGATAGATCTTTATTGGTCATATATACACAAAAATTGTCAGAAGGTGTATAGTAATACATATTAAAAAAGAACAATATTTGTCGTAGAATAATAAAAATAGAGTACAAGCAGCAAGTAAATAACATAATACAACAGTAAACAATAAATAACAACAACAAAAAAATAATATGTATACATACACGTATATACACACGCACACACATATTAATTGAATCAGTCATTTGAGAAACAGCACATGTCAATATTTCGGCCATTTTGATTTTATTGCAGTAATATACACTTTAAGGGTACACACCTCGTTCCTTACAGTAACATCACTTGTCCGATGACGCTTCAATGATTTACACGCCTCTAAACATCTCGATGCGTTGAGAAACCACGCAAGTCGCTGACATGTGTTCTTTCGCAGTGTGCGAATGTCATTTCTCAATAATGGCGTCCAGTAGTGAAAGTGAGTCTGATAGTGCTCTTAATGTTGGAATAAGAAGAAAAGGAAAAAGGAAGCTATATAAATGTGAGATTATAAAAAAATGCCAGATTAAAAGGGGAAGAGTACATTAACTATAAAGGTGCTGTAGTTCACGCTATAGGGCAAGGAGAAACTTGCGGGTAAGTTATTGAATTTTTTAGGTTAGTAATAAGGGTTTTAAAGCAAGTATCGGTTTTGTTTGTAGGTGTAAATTAAAATGTTATGAGCGATGTGTCCAAGGTGACCGACAGGAAATTATTAACAAATTTAGACTCATGACAAACAAAAGCATTAATGGGATGCAACAACGTTAGAGTTAAAAGGCCAAGAAATTTAGGGCGACCTAAGCCGAAAACTTACTCTTTTAAATATTTTTTAACCTCTTCTTCTGGGCGTATTACTGTTTGCAAAAAAGCTTTTATTAACATTCACGCAATCACTCCGGCAAGAGTTAGACGCTTGAGCTTCTTGTTAATGGTAAACAATCTAACGATAAAAGAGGCAAGTGCATTTCTGGAAATGTCATTCCAGGAAATATAGTTATCCAAATTGAAGATCATATTAGGAGCTTCTCGACCAAAATTTCTCATTATAGTAGTACAGAAAAAATGACTTTCTGAAAAGCATTTAAAAATTCACCAAAAAAAGTTCTTCAATCTCTTGCCTGACTTGAACATGCAGAAACAGACCTAAATCTCATAATGGATGACTTGGAAAACTTCATTTTCATTGTTTATAATACTAGTAATGTAAATATTAGAAAACTCGGATCTGCGGTGGTGGTGTTTTACCAAACAGCAACTGCAAGGCGAGCAGTTGCCACCTACAAGAAGTAGTTTCTATCCGGTAGTAAACAGAGCGGCCGCACCTCCTTATATGGACCAGTTCACACATTGCAAAAGTCCCTAATCCGGACCCCTTGAATTTTGGATGGCGACAAGAAAATAATATAAAGAAGCCAGTTTTAACAATCGTAGAACATACTGCGCCACTTGAGATTTTAAACTTGATTTCATGATCCTGTAAAAAGGTAAAGTAAAAGATGTAAGTGTTTTATTAATAACTTACACATAAAAAAATGTCTGTAGGTTAAGAGAATATACATGTCTGTCTGTCTGTCGTTTGTTGTATAATTGGTATACATAATAACATTGCAATAAAATTTAATACAATGCTACCCAAGCAATAATTTAAAGAAAAAAAAGGGAAGTTTGGCGAATGGTCTGTGTAACTGTAGTCATTAACCCGAGTCACACAAACACACACACATTAATAACTTACGATGTACAGAGCTTTGTCTCTGCGAAGGAGATGAACAAGAGTGTAAAACAATACGGACCAAGAAGAGATGCCAATAACTGGCCTCAGCGACGACAGCAATGAGAAAGATTTGTAGAATATTTTGAACTTGCTGTTCATTTATTTATATAAGTATTAGTTAATCATGTTTATGTCCGACCACATTATAAAGGACTGTTTATGATATAGTTTTGCGGCTATAAAGTACCTCTTTATTGTACTAGTAAAATAAAGTTAGTAGTAATAGTGGGGTCGATCTAGATTTGCAAACGGACTCGTTTTTTTCAATTTTTTTTTGTGATTTTATGAATTCGGACCCCCCTCTATTACCCGGAAAATTTTCCGGTCGAACTTTTTACGAAGGGGGGGGGGGGGTAGACTTGAAATTTGGACGCAATACTTAGGTCTTGAATGTCTACAAGTCAATCCGTACTTTCAAATCGCAATATCTCAGGAACCGCTGGACCAATTCAGTTTATACGCATTCGCAAGCCCTTCATATTATCCTTATACACTTTTTCGATCCGAATCAAACTAAACGAGTTATGTCCCAAAAACTGATTTCCCTCCATCTCCTCGTGAAAAGTTCGATCGGAAAATTTTCCGGATGATAGAGGTGGTCCTACTTCAAAACATCACAAAAAGAAATCGAAAAAACGAGTCCGTTCCAAGCCATTTTTAATGCCAGATCGATCCCACTATAAGTATTTATGGAAATAACATAAATAGAATCTTAAAGCTGTGTATTTGGCAAATAAGTTCTTCAAAAAAAGCTTTGAAATCGGAAAGAGACTACTTTCCGAAACGTCAGCAAAATACATTAATTCTGTGTTTATTCCGATTTGTTATTTGTAAAACATAACCTCTGACTGTTCCTTTGACTTAAACGTCACAGGCGTAGAGACTCTTTTCCAATAATTTTATTATTTTGTAGATTCGATGATTTGTTTTTGAAGAAGATAATACATGTGGTAGAAAACCCAAATAAAAGGAAAGAATATTCGTAGAATGCCACAAATAACTTTCAAACAATAGGTCTGTATGAGTTGACTATATCTTTCCCCTTTTCAGGCTTCAAAATTAATTATTAATCTACTGGCTTTCCATTTAACCACAAACCATTGAATATATTGAGTAAAATATGTTTGGCCTCTTATGTTAGGTTAGGTAGATTAAATATGTAATTTTATCTATATCAGGCGATGTGCTATTTGTGGGGTTTAAAGCATTTTCTAACTCATTAATTGTGAACAGTTGATTCAGTATATGATTCTCATTTGGCACTTCATAGAATTTTGGGTTCTCTTCAGTCTGTGATATAGCAAGCAGGTATTTTCTATAATCTCATTAGTGATCGGTATACTGGGTGTATAATTATTAGACATTCTCCTGACAAATGTCCATATGTCGGTTAATGAGGTGGTTCTGTTTAGGTTATTGACAAAATTTCTCCAGCAGGAACGACTCTTTTCTTTAAACAACCGTTTAGCTTTCCGCTCCTATTTTTTTGTATTTTGTAATGTTTTCTAGGTTCGAAAATTGTTGATATTTCTTTAAGGCTTCTCTGATTTTTTTAACAATATCTCAACTTTTATTGTCCCACCATATAGGATGATCGATGCAGTTTTTTTCTGTGTCTCCCTTATTTTCGTAGTAGCACTCACAACCAATATTTTTACAAACTGTATCAGAATATTATCTATGGTATTTGTGTCCATATGAGTTTTCGTTTTGTCGTAGCCCTTCTCCACTTAAGATATGGAGTTCGCGTTTCTGTTGAATATTTAGTATCATATTCCATATTAATTACGTAATGACGCGAGCCAAGACTGTCGTTTGCTATATCAGGGGTTACAATTGTCACATCAATTTTTGGGGGAGTCTGCAATGATTGTGTATTTTTTGTAGCTGAACCGCCGTTCATCACCACAAAATTTGAGTCATCTATAGCCTCCGCTAATCTATTTCCAACAGAATTATTATTATATGAACTCCAGAGGTTATGATGTTCATTGCAGTCTCCTCCAATTACAATATCTTTGTCACCAAATTGGTTTATAAAGTCGGACCATTCTCTTGTAGATATGTCCTTATGTGGCGGTCTATACATGACTATTATTTTAACATCAGGATTGAATAATCGGATACCGCAAGTTTCTAATTTATTATTGCAGTTAAAATAAATTTTTATTTCCGTCCAATTCACTATATTCTTTTGGCTTTTCCAAATTCGGATTACTGAGCTCTTTCGTACCAGATTGGAACCAACCAGACATTAGTTTATTCAGTGTCAGTTTTATTTCTTTGTTTTCAGCTAATTCTATTAAATTTAATATATCCAGGAGCGTAGATGCAATCTTATAATGTGGTCTATAATTCGGGTATGTGCAATAATCACACATACCGTTGCAGTCTCTTCCATTCCATTTGACTTAAAAATGCTCTGCCATTATAGCCCTTCTCCACTTAGAGAAAGTGCATGCATTTAATGTTAAATAAATTTAACTTACGTTTAATTTTTTTGTTTTCAGCTCATTCTATCAAATTTAGTATATCTAGGAGCGCAGATGCAATCTTATAATGTGATTTATAATTCGGGTATTTGCAAGGATCACACATACTGTTGCAGTCTCTTCCATTCCATTTGACTTCAAAATGCTCTGCCATTACAGCCCTTCTTCACTTAGAAAAAGTGCATGCATGTAATGTTAAATAATTTTAACTTACGTTTAATTTTTTTGTTTTCAGTCTATCAAATTTAGTATATCTAGGAGCGCAAATGCAATCTTATAATGTGATCTATAATTCGGGTATGTGCAATGATCACACATACTGTTGCAGTCTCTTCCATTCCATTTGACTTCAAAATGCTCTGCCATTATAGCCCTTCTCCACTTAGAGAAAGTGCATGCATGTATTGTTAAATAATTTTAACTTACGTTTTATTTTTTTGTTTTCAGCTAATTCTATTAAATTTAATATATCCAGGAGCGCAGATGCAATCTTATAATATGATCTATAATTCGGATATGTGCAATGATCACACATACTGTTGCAGTCTCTTCCATTCCATTTGACTTCAAAATGCTCTGCCATTACAGCCCTTCTTCACTTAGAAAAAGTGCATGCATGTAATGTTAAATAATTTTAACTTACGTTTAATTTTTTTGTTTTCAGTCTATCAAATTTAGTATATCTAGGAGCGCAAATGCAATCTTATAATGTGATCTATAATTCGGGTATGTGCAATGATCACACATACTGTTGCAGACTCTTCCATTCCATTTGACTTCAAAATGCTCTGCCATTATAGCCCTTCTCCACTTAGAGAGAGTGCATGCATGTAATGTTAAATAATTTCAACTTACGTTTAATTTTTTTGTTCTCAGCTAATTCTATCAAATTTAGTATATCTAGGGGCGCAGATGCAATCTTATAATGTGATCTATAACTCGGGTATGTGCAATGATAACACATACTGTTGCAGTCTCTTCCATTCCATTTGACTTCAAAATACTCTGCCATTATAGCCCTTCTCCACTTAGAGAAAGTGCATGCATGTAATGTTAAATAATTTTAACTTACGTTTAATTTTTTTGTTTTCAGCTAATTCTATCAAATTTAGTATATCAAGGAGCGTAGATGCAATCTTATAATGTGATCTATAACTCGGGTATGTGCAATGATAACACATACTGTTGCAGTCTCTTCCATTCCATTTGACTTCAAAATGCTCTGCCATTATAGCCCTTCTCCACTTAGAGAGAGTGCATGCATGTCATGTTAAATAATTTTAACTTACGTTTAGTTCTTTTGTTTTCAGCTCATTGTATCAAATTTAGTATATCTAGGAGCGCAGATGCAATCTTATAATGTGATCTATAATTCGGGTATGTGCAATGGTCACACATACTGTTGCAGTCTCTTCCATTCCATTTGACTTCAAAATGCTCTGCCATTATAGCCCTTCTCCACTTAGAGAAAGTGCTTGCATGTAATGTTAAATAATTTTAACTTACGTTTAATTTTTTTGTTTTCAGCTAATTCTATCAAATTTAGTATATCCAGGAGCGTAGATGCAATCTTATAATGTGATCTATAACTCGGGTATGTGCAATGATAACACATACTGTTGCAGTCTCTTCCATTCCATTTGACTTCAAAATGCTCTGCCATTATAGCCCTTCTCCACTTAGAGAAAGTGCATGCATGTAATGTTAAATAATTTTAACTTACGTTTAATTTTTTTGTTCTCAGCTAATTCTATCAAATTTAGTATATCTAGGGGCGCAGATGCAATCTTATAATGTGATCTATAACTCGGGTATGTGCAATGATAACACATACTGTTGCAGTCTCTTCCATTCCATTTGACTTCAAAATACTCTGCCATTATAGCCCTTCTCCACTTAGAGAGAGTGGCATGCATGTAATGTTAAATAAATTTAAATTACGTTTAATATTTTTGTTTTCAGTCTATCAAATTTAGTATATCTAGGAGCGCAAATGCAATCTTATAATGTGATCTATAATTCGGGTATGTGCAATGGTCACACATACTGTTGCAGTCTCTTCCATTCCATTTGACTTCAAAATGCTCTGCCATTATAGCCCTTCTCCACTTAGAGAAAGTGCATGCATGTAATGTTAAATAATTTTAACTTACGTTTAATTTTTTTGTTTTCAGCTAATTCTATCAAATTTAGTATATCCAGGAGCGTAGATGCAATCTTATAATGTGGTCTACAATTCGGGTATATGCAATAATCACACATACCGTTGCAGTCTCTTCCATTCCATTTGACTTAAAAATGCTCTGCCATTATAGCCCTACTCCACTTAGAGAAAGTGCATGCATTTAATGTTAAATAAATTTAACTTACGTTTAATTTTTTTGTTTTCAGCTCATTCTATCAAATTTAGTATATCTAGGAGCGCAGATGCAATCTTATAATGTGATCTATAACTCGGGTATGTGCAATAATCACACATACTGTTGCAGTCTCTTCCATTCCATTTGACTTCAAAATACTCTGCCATTATAGCCCTTCTCCACTTAGAGAGAGTGCATGCATGTAATGTTAAATAATTTTAACTTACGTTTAATTTTTTTGTTTTCAGCTAATTCTATCAAATTTAGTATATCCAGGAGCGTAGATGCAATCTTATAATGTGGTCTACAATTCGGGTATATGCAATAATCACACATACCGTTGCAGTCTCTTCCATTCCATTTGACTTAAAAATGCTCTGCCATTATAGCCCTTCTCCACTTAGAGAAAGTGCATGCATTTAATGTTAAATAAATTTAACTTACGTTTAATTTTTTTGTTTTCAGCTCATTCTATCAAATTTAGTATATCTAGGAGCGCAGATGCAATCTTATAATGTGATCTATAACTCGGGTATGTGCAATGATAACACATACTGTTGCAGTCTCTTCCATTCCATTTGACTTCAAAATACTCTGCCATTATAGCCCTTCTCCACTTAGAGAAAGTGCATGCATGTAATGTTAAATAATTTTAACTTACGTTTAATTTTTTTGTTTTCAGCTAATTCTATCAAATTTAGTATATCCAGGAGCGTAGATGCAATCTTATAATGTGATCTATAACTCGGGTATGTGCAATGATAACACATACTGTTGCAGTCTCTTCCATTCCATTTGACTTCAAAATGCTCTGCCATTATAGCCCTTCTCCACTTAGAGAGAGTGCATGCATGTCATGTTAAATAATTTTAACTTACGTTTAGTTCTTTTGTTTTCAGCTCATTGTATCAAGTTTAGTATATCTAGGAGCGCAGATGCAATCTTATAATGTGATCTATAATTCGGGTATGTGCAATGGTCACACATACTGTTGCAGTCTCCTCCATTCCATTTGACTTCAAAATGCTCTGCCATTATAGCCCTTCTCCACTTAGAGAAAGTGCATGCATGTAATGTTAAATAATTTTAACTTACGTTTAATTTTTTTGTTTTCAGCTAATTCTATCAAATTTAGTATATCCAGGAGCGTAGATGCAATCTTATAATGTGATCTATAACTCGGGTATGTGCAATGATAACACATACTGTTGCAGTCTCTTCCATTCCATTTGACTTCAAAATGCTCTGCCATTATAGCCCTTCTCCACTTAGAGAAAGTGCATGCATGTAATGTTAAATAATTTTAACTTACGTTTAATTTTTTTGTTCTCAGCTAATTCTATCAAATTTAGTATATCTAGGGGCGCAGATGCAATCTTATAATGTGATCTATAACTCGGGTATGTGCAATGATAACACATACTGTTGCAGTCTCTTCCATTCCATTTGACTTCAAAATACTCTGCCATTATAGCCCTTCTCCACTTAGAGAGAGTGCATGCATGTAATGTTAAATAAATTTAAATTACGTTTAATATTTTTGTTTTCAGTCTATCAAATTTAGTATATCTAGGAGCGCAAATGCAATCTTATAATGTGATCTATAATTCGGGTATGTGCAATGGTCACACATACTGTTGCAGTCTCTTCCATTCCATTTGACTTCAAAATGCTCTGCCATTATAGCCCTTCTCCACTTAGAGAAAGTGCATGCATGTAATGTTAAATAATTTTAACTTACGTTTAATTTTTTTGTTTTCAGCTAATTCTATCAAATTTAGTATATCCAGGAGCGTAGATGCAATCTTATAATGTGGTCTACAATTCGGGTATATGCAATAATCACACATACCGTTGCAGTCTCTTCCATTCCATTTGACTTAAAAATGCTCTGCCATTATAGCCCTTCTCCACTTAGAGAAAGTGCATGCATTTAATGTTAAATAAATTTAACTTACGTTTAATTTTTTTGTTTTCAGCTCATTCTATCAAATTTAGTATATCTAGGAGCGCAGATGCAATCTTATAATGTGATCTATAACTCGGGTATGTGCAATGATAACACATACTGTTGCAGTCTCTTCCATTCCATTTGACTTCAAAATGCTCTGCCATTATAGCCCTTCTCCACTTAGAGAGAGTGCATGCATGTCATGTTAAATAATTTTAACTTACGTTTAGTTCTTTTGTTTTCAGCTCATTGTATCAAGTTTAGTATATCTAGGAGCGCAGATGCAATCTTATAATGTGATCTATAATTCGGGTATGTGCAATGGTCACACATACTGTTGCAGTCTCTTCCATTCCATTTGACTTCAAAATGCTCTGCCATTATAGCCCTTCTCCACTTAGAGAAAGTGCATGCATGTAATGTTAAATAATTTTAACTTACGTTTAATTTTTTTGTTTTCAGCTAATTCTATCAAATTTAGTATATCCAGGAGCGTAGATGCAATCTTATAATGTGGTCTACAATTCGGGTATATGCAATAATCACACATACCGTTGCAGTCTCTTCCATTCCATTTGACTTAAAAATGCTCTGCCATTATAGCCCTTCTCCACTTAGAGAAAGTGCATGCATTTAATGTTAAATAAATTTAACTTACGTTTAATTTTTTTGTTTTCAGCTCATTCTATCAAATTTAGTATATCTAGGAGCGCAGATGCAATCTTATAATGTGATCTATAACTCGGGTATGTGCAATGATAACACATACTGTTGCAGTCTCTTCCATTCCATTTGACTTCAAAATACTCTGCCATTATAGCCCTTCTCCACTTAGAGAAAGTGCATGCATGTAATGTTAAATAATTTTAACTTACGTTTAATTTTTTTGTTTTCAGCTAATTCTATCAAATTTAGTATATCCAGGAGCGTAGATGCAATCTTATAATGTGATCTATAACTCGGGTATGTGCAATGATAACACATACTGTTGCAGTCTCTTCCATTCCATTTGACTTCAAAATGCTCTGCCATTATAGCCCTTCTCCACTTAGAGAGAGTGCATGCATGTCATGTTAAATAATTTTAACTTACGTTTAGTTCTTTTGTTTTCAGCTCATTGTATCAAATTTAGTATATCTAGGAGCGCAGATGCAATCTTATAATGTGATCTATAATTCGGGTATGTGCAATGGTCACACATACTGTTGCAGTCTCTTCCATTCCATTTGACTTCAAAATGCTCTGCCATTATAGCCCTTCTCCACTTAGAGAAAGTGCATGCATGTAATGTTAAATAATTTTAACTTACGTTTAATTTTTTTGTTTTCAGCTAATTCTATCAAATTTAGTATATCCAGGAGCGTAGATGCAATCTTATAATGTGATCTATAACTCGGGTATGTGCAATGATAACACATACTGTTGCAGTCTCTTCCATTCCATTTGACTTCAAAATGCTCTGCCATTATAGCCCTTCTCCACTTAGAGAAAGTGCATGCATGTAATGTTAAATAATTTTAACTTACGTTTAATTTTTTTGTTCTCAGCTAATTCTATCAAATTTAGTATATCTAGGGGCGCAGATGCAATCTTATAATGTGATCTATAACTCGGGTATGTGCAATGATAACACATACTGTTGCAGTCTCTTCCATTCCATTTGACTTCAAAATACTCTGCCATTATAGCCCTTCTCCACTTAGAGAGAGTGCATGCATGTAATGTTAAATAAATTTAAATTACGTTTAATATTTTTGTTTTCAGTCTATCAAATTTAGTATATCTAGGAGCGCAAATGCAATCTTATAATGTGATCTATAATTCGGGTATGTGCAATGGTCACACATACTGTTGCAGTCTCTTCCATTCCATTTGACTTCAAAATGCTCTGCCATTATAGCCCTTCTCCACTTAGAGAAAGTGCATGCATGTAATGTTAAATAATTTTAACTTACGTTTAATTTTTTTGTTTTCAGCTAATTCTATCAAATTTAGTATATCCAGGAGCGTAGATGCAATCTTATAATGTGGTCTACAATTCGGGTATATGCAATAATCACACATACCGTTGCAGTCTCTTCCATTCCATTTGACTTAAAAATGCTCTGCCATTATAGCCCTTCTCCACTTAGAGAAAGTGCATGCATTTAATGTTAAATAAATTTAACTTACGTTTAATTTTTTTGTTTTCAGCTCATTCTATCAAATTTAGTATATCTAGGAGCGCAGATGCAATCTTATAATGTGATCTATAACTCGGGTATGTGCAATAATCACACATACTGTTGCAGTCTCTTCCATTCCATTTGACTTCAAAATACTCTGCCATTATAGCCCTTCTCCACTTAGAGAGAGTGCATGCATGTAATGTTAAATAAATTTAAATTACGTTTAATTTTTTTGTTTTCAGTCTATCAACTTTAGTATATCTAGGAGCGCAAATGCAATCTTATAATGTGATTTATAATTCGGGTATTTGCAATGATCACACATACTGTTGCAGTCTCTTCCATTCCATTTGACTTCAAAATGCTCTGCCATTACAGCCCTTCTTCACTTAGAAAAAGTGCATGCATGTAATGTTAAATAATTTTAACTTACGTTTAATATTTTTGTTTTCAGCAAATTCTATCAAATTTAGTATATCCAGGAGCGTAGATGCAATCTTATAATGTGGTCTATAATTCGGGTATGTGCAATAATCACACATACCGTTGCAGTCTCTTCCATTCCATTTGACTTAAAAATGCTCTGCCATTATAGCCCTTCTCCACTTAGAGAAAGTGCATGCATTTAATGTTAAATAAATTTAACTTACGTTTAATTTTTTTGTTTTCAGCTCATTCTATCAAATTTAGTATATCTAGGAGCGCAGATGCAATCTTATAATGTGATCTATAATTCGGGTATGTGCAATGATCACACGTACTGTTGCAGACTCTTCCATTCCATTTGACTTCAAAATGCTCTGCCATTACAGCCCTTCTTCACTTAGAAAAAGTGCATGCATGTAATGTTAAATAATTTTAACTTACGTTTAATTTTTTTGCTTTCAGCTAATTCTATCAAATTTAGTATTTCTAGAAGCGCAGATGCAAACTTATAATGTGATCTATAATTCGGGTATGTGCAATGATCACACATACTGTTGCAGTCTCTGCCATTCCAGTTGACAAAATGCTCTGTTATTATAGCCCTTCTCCACTTAGAGAAAGTGCATGCATGTAAAGTTAAATAAATTTAACTTACGTTTAATTTTTTTGTTTTCAGCTAATTCTATCAAATTTAGTATATCTAGGAGCGCAGATGCAATCTTATAATGTGATCTATAACTCGGGTATGTGCAATGATCATGCACACATACTGTTGCAGTCTCTTCCATTCCATTTGACTTCAAAATACTCTGCCATTATAGCCCTTCTCCACTTAGAGAGAGTGCATGCATGTAATGTTAAGTACTTTTAACTTACCTTTAATTTTCTTGTTTTCACCTAATTCTATCAAATTTAGTATATCTAGGAGCGCAGATGCAATCTTATAATGTGATCTATAATTCGGGTATGTGCAATGATCACACATACTGTTGCAGTCTCTTCCATTCCATTTGACTTCAAAATGCTCTGCCATTATAGCCCTTCTCCACTTAGAGAAAGTGCATGCATGTATTGTTAAATAATTTTAACTTACGTTTTATTTTTTTGTTTTCAGCTAATTCTATTAAATTTAATATATCCAGGAGCGCAGATGCAATCTTATAATGTGATCTATAATTCGGGTATTTGCAATGATCACACATACTGTTGCAGCCTCTTCCATTCCATTTGACTTCAAAGTGCTCTGCCATTATAGCCCTTCTCCACTTAGAGAAAGTGCATGCATGTAATGTTTAATAAATTTAACTTACGTTTAATTTTTTTGTTTTCAGCTAATTCTATCAAATTTAGTATATCTAGGAGCGCAGATGCAATCTTATAATGTGATCTATAACTCGGGTATGTGCAATGATCATGCACACATACTGTTGCAGTCTCTTCCATTCCATTTGACTTCAAAATGCTCTGCCATTATAGCCCTTCTCCACTTAGAGAAAGTGCATGCATGTAATGTTTAATAAATTTAACTTACGTTTAATTTTTTTGTTTTCAGCTAATTCTATCATATTTAGTATATCTAGAAGCGCAGATGCAATCTTATAATGTGATCTATAATTCGGGTATGTGCAATGATCACACATACTGTTGCAGTCTCTTCCATTCCAGTTGACAAAATGCTCTGTCATTATAGCCCTTCTCCACTTAGAGAAAGTGCATGCATGTAAAGTTAAATAAATTTAACTTACGTTTAATTTTTTTTGTTTTCAGCTAATTCTATCAAATTTAGTATATCTAGGAGCGCAGATGCAATCTTATAATGTGATCTATAATTCGGGTATTTGCAATGATCACACATACTGTTGCAGCCTCTTCCATTCCATTTGACTTCAAAGTGCTCTGCCATTACAGCCCTTCTTCATTTAGAAAAAGTGCATGCATGTAATGTTAAATAATTTTAACTTACGTTTAATTTTTTTGTTTTCAGCTAATTCTATCAAATTTAGTATATCTAGAAGCGCAGATGCAATCTTATAATGTGATCTATAATTCGGGTATGTGCAATGATCACACATACTGTTGCAGTCTCTTCCATTCCATTTGACTTCAAAATGCTCTGCCATTATAGCCCTTCTCCACTTAGAGAAAGTGCATGCATGTAAAGTCAAATAAATTTAACTTACGTTTAATTTTTTTGTTTTCAGTTAATTCTATCAAATTTAGTATATCTAGGAGCGCAGATGCAATCTTATAATGTGATCTATAACTCGGGTATGTGCAATGATCATGCACACATACTGTTGCAGTCTCTTCCATTCCATTTGACTTCAAAATACTCTGCCATTATAGCCCTTCTCCACTTAGAGAGAGTGCATGCATGTAATGTTAAATAATTTTAACTTACGTTTAATTTTCTTGTTTTCACCTAATTCTATCAAATTTAGTATATCTAGGAGCGCAGATGCAATCTTATAATGTGATCTATAATTTGGGTATGTGCAATGATCACACATATTGTTGCAGTCTCTTCCATTCCATTTGACTTCAAAATGCTCTGCCATTATAGCCCTTCTTCACTTAGAGAAAGTGCATGCATGTAAAGTTAAATAATTTTAACTTACGTTTTATTTTTTTTGTTTCCAGCTAATTCCATTAAATTTAATATATCCAGGAGCGTAGATGCAATCTTGTAATGTGATCTATAATTCGGGTATGTGCAATGATCACACGTACTGTTGCAGACTCTTCCATTCCATTTGACTTCAAAATGATCTGCCATTATAGCCCTTCTCCACTTAGAGAATGTGCATGCATGTATTGTTAAATAATTTTAACTTACGTTTTATTTTTTTGTTTTCAGCTAATTCTATTAAATTTAATATATCCAGGAGCGCAGATGCAATCTTATAATGTCGTCTATAATTCGGGTATGTGCAATGATCACACATACTGTTGCAGTCTCTTCCATTCCAGTTGACTTCAAAATGCTCTGCCATTATAGCCCTTCTCCACTTAGAGAAAGTGGATGCATGTAATGTTAAATAATTTTAACTTACGGTTAATTTTTTTGTTTTCAGTTAATTCTATCAAATTTAGTATATCTAGGAGCGCAGATGCAATCTTATAATGTGATCTATAACTTGGGTATGTGCAATGATAACACATACTGTTGCAGTCTCTTCCATTCCATTTGACTTCAAAATGCTCTGCCATTATAGCCCTTCTCCACTTAGAGCAAGTGCATGCATGTATTGTTAAATAATTTTAACTTACGTTTTATTTTTTTGTTTTCAGCTAATTCTATTAAATTTAATATATCCAGGAGCGCAGATGCAATCTTATAATGTGATCTATAATTCGGATATGTGCAATGATCACACATACTGTTGCAGTCTCTTCCATTCCATTTGACTTCAAAATACTCTGCCATTATAGCCCTTCTCCACTTAGAGAAAGTGCATGCATGTAATGTTAAATAATTTTAACTTACGTTTAATTTTTTTGTTTTCAGCTAATTCTATCAAATTTAGTATATCCAGGAGCGTAGATGCAATCTTATAATGTGGTCTACAATTCGGGTATATGCAATAATCACACATACCGTTGCAGTCTCTTCCATTCCATTTGACTTAAAAATGCTCTGCCATCATAGCCCTTCTCCACTTAGAGAAAGTGCATGCATGTATTGTTAAATAATTTTAACTTACGTTTTATTTTTTTGTTTTCAGCTAATTCTATTAAATTTAATATATCCAGGAGCGCAGATGCAATCTTATAATGTGATCTATAATTCGGATATGTGCAATGATCACACATACTGTTGCAGTCTCTTCCATTCCATTTGACTTCAAAATGCTCTGCCATTATAGCCCTTCTCCACTTTGAGAGAGTGCATGCATGTAATGTTAAATAATTTTAACTTACCTTTAATTTTCTTGTTTTCACCTAATTCTATCAAATTTAGTATATCTAGGAGCGCAGATGCAATCTTATAATGTGATCTATAATTCGGGTATGTGCAATGATCACACATACTGTTGCAGTCTCTTCCATTCCAGTTGACAAAATGCTCTGTCATTATAGCCCTTCTCCACTTAGAGAAAGTGCATGCATGTAAAGTTAAATAAATTTAACTTACGTTTAATTTTTTTTGTTTTCAGCTAATTCTATCAAATTTAGTATATCTAGGAGCGCAGATGCAATCTTATAATGTGATCTATAATTCGGGTATTTGCAATGATCACACATACTGTTGCAGTCTCTTCCATTTCATTTGACTTCAAAGTGCTCTGCCATTACAGCCCTTCTTCATTTAGAAAAAGTGCATGCATGTAATGTTAAATAATTTTAACTTACGTTTAATTTTTTTGTTTTCAGCTAATTCTATCAAATTTAGTATATCTAGAAGCGCAGATGCAATCTTATAATGTGATCTATAATTCGGGTATGTGCAATGATCACACATACTGTTGCAGTCTCTTCCATTCCAGTTGACAAAATGCTCTGTCATTATAGCCCTTCTCCACTTAGAGAAAGTGCATGCATGTAAAGTTAAATAAATTTAACTTACGTTTAATTTTTTTTGTTTTCAGCTAATTCTATCAAATTTAGTATATCTAGGAGCGCAGATGCAATCTTATAATGTGATCTATAATTCGGGTATTTGCAATGATCACACATACTGTTGCAGTCTCTTCCATTTCATTTGACTTCAAAGTGCTCTGCCATTACAGCCCTTCTTCATTTAGAAAAAGTGCATGCATGTAATGTTAAATAATTTTAACTTACGTTTAATTTTTTTGTTTTCAGCTAATTCTATCAAATTTAGTATATCTAGGAGCGCAGATGCAATCTTATAATGTGATCTATAACTCGGGTATGTGCAATGATCATGCACACATACTGTTGCAGTCTCTTCCATTCCATTTGACTTCAAAATACTCTGCCATTATAGCCCTTCTCCACTTAGAGAGAGTGCATGCATGTAATGTTAAATAATTTTAACTTACGTTTAATTTTCTTGTTTTCACCTAATTCTATAAAATTTAGTATATCTAGGAGCGCAGATGCAATCTTATAATGTGATCTATAATTTGGGTATGTGCAATGATCACACATATTGTTGCAGTCTCTTCCATTCCATTTGACTTCAAAATGCTCTGCCATTTTAGCCCTTCTTCACTTAGAGAAAGTGCATGCATGTAAAGTTAAATAATTTTAACTTACGTTTTATTTTTTTTGTTTCCGGCTAATTCCATTAAATTTAATATATCCAGGAGCGTAGATGCAATCTTGTAATGTGATCTATAATTCGGGTATGTGCAAGGATCACACGTACTGTTGCAGACTCTTCCATTCCATTTGACTTCAAAATGATCTGCCATTATAGCCCTTCTCCACTTAGAGAATGTGCATGCATGTATTGTTAAATAATTTTAACTTACGTTTTATTTTTTTTGTTTTCAGCTAATTCTATCAAATTTAGTATATCTAAGAGCGCAGATGCAATCTTATAATGTGATCTATAACTTGGGTATGTGCAATGATAACACATACTGTTGCAGTCTCTTCCATTCCATTTGACTTCAAAATGCTCTGCCATTATAGCCCGTCTTCCATTAAATTTAATATATCCAGGAGCGTAGATGCAATCTTGTAATGTGATCTATAATTCGGGTATGTGCAATGATCACACGTACTGTTGCAGACTCTTCCATTCCATTTGACTTCAAAATGATCTGCCATTATAGCCCTTCTCCACTTAGAGAATGTGCATGCATGTATTGTTAAATAATTTTAACTTACGTTTTATTTTTTTGTTTTCAGCTAATTCTATTAAATTTAATATATCCAGGAGCGCAGATGCAATCTTATAATGTGGTCTATAATTCGGGTATGTGCAATGATCACACATACTGTTGCAGTCTCTTCCATTCCAGTTGACTTCAAAATGCTCTGCCATTATAGCCCTTCTCCACTTAGAGAAAGTGGATGCATGTAATGTTAAATAATTTTAACTTACGGTTAATTTTTTTGTTTTCAGCTAATTCTATCAAATTTAGTATATCTAAGAGCGCAGATGCAATCTTATAATGTGATCTATAACTCGGGTATGTACAATGATCACACATACTGTTGCAGTCTCTTCCATTCCATTTGACTTCAAAATACTCTGCCATTATAGCCCTTCTTCACTTAGAGAGAGTGCATGCATGTAATGTTAAACAATTTTAACTTACGTTTAATTTTTTTGTTTTCAGCTAATTCTATCAAATTTAGTATATCTAGGAGCGCAGATGCAATCTTATAATGTGATCTATAACTCGGGTATGTGCAATGATCACACATACTGTTGCAGTCTCTTCCATTCCATTTGACTTCAAAATGCTCTGCCATTATAGCCCTTCTTCACTTAGAGAAAGTGCATGCATGTAAAGTTAAATAATTTTAACTTACGTTTCATTTTTGTGTTTTCAGCTAATTCTATCAAATTTAGTATATCTAGGAGCGCAGATGCAATCTTATAATGTGATCTATAACTCGGGTATGTGCAATGATCACACATACTGTTGCAGTCTCTTCCATTCCATTTGACTTCAAAATGCTCTGCCATTATAGCCCTTCTTCACTTAGAGAAAGTGCATGCATGTAATGTTAAACAATTTTAACTTACGTTTAATTTTTTTGTTTTCAGCTAATTCTATCAAATTTAGTATATCTAGGAGCGCAGATGCAATCTTATAATGTGATCTATAACTCGGGTATGTGCAATGATCACACATACTGTTGCAGACTCTTCCATTCCATTTGACTTCAAAATGCTCTGCCGTTATAGCCCTTCTCCACTTAGAGAGAGTGCATGCATGTAATGTTAAATAATTTTAACTTACGTTTCATTTTTGTGTTTTCAGCTAATTCTATCAAATTTTGTATATCTAGGAGCGCAGATGCAATCTTATAATGTGATCTATAACTCGGGTATGTGCAATGATCACACATACTGTTGCAGTCTCTTTCATTCCATTTGACTTCAAAATGCTCTGCCATTATAGCCCTTCTCCACTTAGAGAGAGTGCACGCATGTAATGTTAAATAATTTTAACTTACGTTTCATTTTTGTATTTTCAGCTAATTCTATCAAATTTAGTATATCTAGGAGCGCAGATGCAATCCTATAATGTGATCTATAACTCGGGTATGTGCAATGATCACACATACTGTTGCAGTCTTTTCCATTCCATTTGACTTCGAAATGCTCTGCCATTATAGCCCTTCTCCGCTTAAAGAAAGTGCATGCATGTAAAGTTAAACAATTTTAACTTACATTTAATTTTCTTGTTTTCACCTAATTCTATCAAATTTAGTATATCTAGGAGCGCAGATGCAATCTTATAATGTGATCTATAATTTGGGTATGTGCAATGATCACACATATTGTTGCAGCCTCTTCCATTCCATTTGACTTCAAGATGCTCTGCCATTATAGCCCTTCTTCACTTAGAGAAAGTGCATGCATGTAAAGTTAAATAATTTTAACTTACGTTTTATTTTTTTTGTTTCCAGCTAATTCCATTAAATTTAATATATCCAGGAGCGTAGATGCAATCTTGTAATGTGATCTATAATTCGGGTATGTGCAATGATCACACGTACTGTTGCAGACTCTTCCATTCCATTTGACTTAAAAATGATCTGCCATTATAGCCCTTCTCCACTTAGAGAATGTGCATGCATGTATTGTTAAATAATTTTAACTTACGTTTTATTTTTTTTGTTTTCAGCTAATTCTATCAAATTTAGTATATCTAAGAGCGCAGATGCAATCTTATAATGTGATCTATAACTTGGGTATGTGCAATGATAACACATACTGTTGCAGTCTCTTCCATTCCATTTGACTTCAAAATGCTCTGCCATTATAGCCCGTCTTCCATTAAATTTAATATATCCAGGAGCGTAGATGCAATCTTGTAATGTGATCTATAATTCGGGTATGTGCAATGATCACACGTACTGTTGCAGACTCTTCCATTCCATTTGACTTCAAAATGCTCTGCCATTACAGCCCTTCTTCACTTAGAAAAAGTGCATGCATGTAATGTTAAATAATTTTAACTTACGTTTAATTTTTTTGCTTTCAGCTAATTCTATCAAATTTAGTATATCTAGAAGCGCAGATGCAATCTTATAATGTGATCTATAATTCGGGTATGTGCAATGATCACACATACTGTTGCAGTCTCTTCCATTCCAGTTGACAAAATGCTCTGTCATTATAGCCCTTCTCCACTTAGAGAAAGTGCATGCATGTAAAGTTAAATAAATTTAACTTACGTTTAATTTTTTTGCTTTCAGCTAATTCTATCAAATTTAGTATATCTAGAAGCGCAGATGCAATCTTATAATGTGATCTATAATTCGGGTATGTGCAATGATCACACATACTGTTGCAGTCTCTTCCATTCCAGTTGACAAAATGCTCTGTCATTATAGCCCTTCTCCACTTAGAGAAAGTGCATGCATGTAAAGTTAAATAAATTTAACTTACGTTTAATTTTTTTGTTTTCAGCTAATTCTATCAAATTTAGTATATCTAGGAGCGCAGATGCAATCTTATAATGTGATCTATAACTCGGGTATGTGCAATGATCATGCACACATACTGTTGCAGTCTCTTCCATTCCGTTTGACTTCAAAATACTCTGCCATTATAGCCCTTCTCCACTTAGAGAGAGTGCATGCATGTAATGTTAAATAATTTTAACTTACCTTTAATTTTCTTGTTTTCACCTAATTCTATCAAATTTCGTATATCTAGGAGCGCAGATGCAATCTTATAATGTGATCTATAATTCGGGTATGTGCAATGATCACACATACTGTTGCAGTCTCTTCCATTCCATTTGACTTCAAAATGCTCTGCCATTATAGCCCTTCTCCACTTAGAGCAAGTGCATGCATGTATTGTTAAATAATTTTAACTTACGTTTTATTTTTTTGTTTTCAGCTAATTCTATTAAATTTAATATATCCAGGAGCGCAGATGCAATCTTATAATGTGATCTATAATTCGGATATGTGCAATGATCACACATACTGTTGCAGTCTCTTCCATTCCATTTGACTTCAAAATACTCTGCCATTATAGCCCTTCTCCACTTAGAGAAAGTGCATGCATGTAATGTTAAATAATTTTAACTTACGTTTAATTTTTTTGTTTTCAGCTAATTCTATCAAATTTAGTATATCCAGGAGCGTAGATGCAATCTTATAATGTGGTCTACAATTCGGGTATATGCAATAATCACACATACCGTTGCAGTCTCTTCCATTCCATTTGACTTAAAAATGCTCTGCCATCATAGCCCTTCTCCACTTAGAGAAAGTGCATGCATTTAATGTTAAATAAATTTAACTTACGTTTAATTTTTTTGTTTTCAGCTCATTCTATCAAATTTAGTATATCTAGGAGCGCAGATGCAATCTTATAATGTGATCTATAACTCGGGTATGTGCAATAATCACACATACTGTTGCAGTCTCTTCCATTCCATTTGACTTAAAAATGCTCTGCCATTATAGCCCTTCTCCACTTAGAGAAAGTGCATGCATGTATTGTTAAATAATTTTAACTTACGTTTTATTTTTTTGTTTTCAGCTAATTCTATTAAATTTAATATATCCAGGAGCGCAGATGCAATCTTATAATGTGATCTATAATTCGGATATGTGCAATGATCACACATACTGTTGCAGTCTCTTCCATTCCATTTGACTTCAAAATGCTCTGCCATTATAGCCCTTCTCCACTTCGAGAAAGTGCATGCATGTAATGTTTAATAAATTTAACTTACGTTTAATTTTTTTGTTTTCAGCTAATTCTATCAAATTTAGTATATCTAGAAGCGCAGATGCAATCTTATAATGTGATCTATAATTCGGGTATGTGCAATGATCACACATACTGTTGCAGTCTCTTCCATTCCAGTTGACAAAATGCTCTGTCATTATAGCCCTTCTCCACTTAGAGAAAGTGCATGCATGTAAAGTTAAATAAATTTAACTTACGTTTAATTTTTTTTGTTTTCAGCTAATTCTATCAAATTTAGTATATCTAGGAGCGCAGATGCAATCTTATAATGTGATCTATAATTCGGGTATTTGCAATGATCACACATACTGTTGCAGTCTCTTCCATTTCATTTGACTTCAAAGTGCTCTGCCATTACAGCCCTTCTTCATTTAGAAAAAGTGCATGCATGTAATGTTAAATAATTTTAACTTACGTTTAATTTTTTTGTTTTCAGCTAATTCTATCAAATTTAGTATATCTAGAAGCGCAGATGCAATCTTATAATGTGATCTATAATTCGGGTATGTGCAATGATCACACATACTGTTGCAGTCTCTTCCATTCCAGTTGACAAAATGCTCTGTCATTATAGCCCTTCTCCACTTAGAGAAAGTGCATGCATGTAAAGTTAAATAAATTTAACTTACGTTTAATTTTTTTTGTTTTCAGCTAATTCTATCAAATTTAGTATATCTAGGAGCGCAGATGCAATCTTATAATGTGATCTATAATTCGGGTATTTGCAATGATCACACATACTGTTGCAGTCTCTTCCATTTCATTTGACTTCAAAGTGCTCTGCCATTACAGCCCTTCTTCATTTAGAAAAAGTGCATGCATGTAATGTTAAATAATTTTAACTTACGTTTAATTTTTTTGTTTTCAGCTAATTCTATCAAATTTAGTATATCTAGGAGCGCAGATGCAATCTTATAATGTGATCTATAACTCGGGTATGTGCAATGATCATGCACACATACTGTTGCAGTCTCTTCCATTCCATTTGACTTCAAAATACTCTGCCATTATAGCCCTTCTCCACTTAGAGAGAGTGCATGCATGTAATGTTAAATAATTTTAACTTACGTTTAATTTTCTTGTTTTCACCTAATTCTATCAAATTTAGTATATCTAGGAGCGCAGATGCAATCTTATAATGTGATCTATAATTTGGGTATGTGCAATGATCACACATATTGTTGCAGTCTCTTCCATTCCATTTGACTTCAAAATGCTCTGCCATTTTAGACCTTCTTCACTTAGAGAAAGTGCATGCATGTAAAGTTAAATAATTTTAACTTACGTTTTATTTTTTTTGTTTCCGGCTAATTCCATTAAATTTAATATATCCAGGAGCGTAGATGCAATCTTGTAATGTGATCTATAATTCGGGTATGTGCAAGGATCACACGTACTGTTGCAGACTCTTCCATTCCATTTGACTTCAAAATGATCTGCCATTATAGCCCTTCTCCACTTAGAGAATGTGCATGCATGTATTGTTAAATAATTTTAACTTACGTTTTATTTTTTTTGTTTTCAGCTAATTCTATCAAATTTAGTATATCTAAGAGCGCAGATGCAATCTTATAATGTGATCTATAACTTGGGTATGTGCAATGATAACACATACTGTTGCAGTCTCTTCCATTCCATTTGACTTCAAAATGCTCTGCCATTATAGCCCGTCTTCCATTAAATTTAATATATCCAGGAGCGTAGATGCAATCTTGTAATGTGATCTATAATTCGGGTATGTGCAATGATCACACGTACTGTTGCAGACTCTTCCATTCCATTTGACTTCAAAATGATCTGCCATTATAGCCCTTCTCCACTTAGAGAATGTGCATGCATGTATTGTTAAATAATTTTAACTTACGTTTTATTTTTTTGTTTTCAGCTAATTCTATTAAATTTAATATATCCAGGAGCGCAGATGCAATCTTATAATGTGGTCTATAATTCGGGTATGTGCAATGATCACACATACTGTTGCAGTCTCTTCCATTCCAGTTGACTTCAAAATGCTCTGCCATTATAGCCCTTCTCCACTTAGAGAAAGTGGATGCATGTAATGTTAAATAATTTTAACTTACGGTTAATTTTTTTGTTTTCAGCTAATTCTATCAAATTTAGTATATCTAAGAGCGCAGATGCAATCTTATAATGTGATCTATAACTCGGGTATGTACAATGATCACACATACTGTTGCAGTCTCTTCCATTCCATTTGACTTCAAAATACTCTGCCATTATAGCCCTTCTTCACTTAGAGAGAGTGCATGCATGTAATGTTAAACAATTTTAACTTACGTTTAATTTTTTTGTTTTCAGCTAATTCTATCAAATTTAGTATATCTAGGAGCGCAGATGCAATCTTATAATGTGATCTATAACTCGGGTATGTGCAATGATCACACATACTGTTGCAGTCTCTTCCATTCCATTTGACTTCAAAATGCTCTGCCATTATAGCCCTTCTTCACTTAGAGAAAGTGCATGCATGTAAAGTTAAATAATTTTAACTTACGTTTCATTTTTGTGTTTTCAGCTAATTCTATCAAATTTAGTATATCTAGGAGCGCAGATGCAATCTTATAATGTGATCTATAACTCGGGTATGTGCAATGATCACACATACTGTTGCAGTCTCTTCCATTCCATTTGACTTCAAAATGCTCTGCCATTATAGCCCTTCTTCACTTAGAGAAAGTGCATGCATGTAATGTTAAACAATTTTAACTTACGTTTAATTTTTTTGTTTTCAGCTAATTCTATCAAATTTAGTATATCTAGGAGCGCAGATGCAATCTTATAATGTGATCTATAACTCGGGTATGTGCAATGATCACACATACTGTTGCAGTCTCTTCCATTCCATTTGACTTCAAAATGCTCTGCCATTATAGCCCTTCTTCACTTAGAGAAAGTGCATGCATGTAAAGTTAAATAATTTTAACTTACGTTTCATTTTTGTGTTTTCAGCTAATTCTATCAAATTTAGTATATCTAGGAGCGCAGATGCAATCTTATAATGTGATCTATAACTCGGGTATGTGCAATGATCACACATACTGTTGCAGTCTCTTCCATTCCATTTGACTTCAAAATGCTCTGCCATTATAGCCCTTCTTCACTTAGAGAAAGTGCATGCATGTAATGTTAAACAATTTTAACTTACGTTTAATTTTTTTGTTTTCAGCTAATTCTATCAAATTTAGTATATCTAGGAGCGCAGATGCAATCTTATAATGTGATCTATAACTCGGGTATGTGCAATGATCACACATACTGTTGCAGTCTCTTTCATTCCATTTGACTTCAAAATGCTCTGCCATTATAGCCCTTCTCCACTTAGAGAGAGTGCACGCATGTAATGTTAAATAATTTTAACTTACGTTTCATTTTTGTATTTTCAGCTAATTCTATCAAATTTAGTATATCTAGGAGCGCAGATGCAATCCTATAATGTGATCTATAACTCGGGTATGTGCAATGATCACACATACTGTTGCAGTCTTTTCCATTCCATTTGACTTCGAAATGCTCTGCCATTATAGCCCTTCTCCGCTTAAAGAAAGTGCATGCATGTAAAGTTAAACAATTTTAACTTACATTTAATTTTTTTGTCTTCAGCTAATTCTATCAAATTTAGTATATCTAGGAGCGCAGATGCAATCTTATAATGTGATCTATAACTCGGGTATGTGCAATGATCATGCACACATACTTTTGCAGTCTCTTCCATTCCATTTGACTTCAAAATACTCTGCCATTATAGCCCTTCTCCACTTAGAGAGAGTGCATGCATGTAATGTTAAATAATTTTAGCTTACGTTTAATTTTCTTGTTTTCACCTAATTCTATCAAATTTCGTATATCTAGGAGCGCAGATGCAATCTTATAATGTGATCTATAATTCGGGTATGTGCAATGATCACACATACTGTTGCAGTCTCTTCCATTCCATTTGACTTCAAAATGCTCTGCCATTATAGCCCTTCTCCACTTAGAGAAAGTGCATGCATGTATTGTTAAATAATTTTAACTTACGTTTTATTTTTTTGTTTTCAGCTAATTCTATTAAATTTAATATATCCAGGAGCGCAGATGCAATCTTATAATGTGATCTATACATCGGATATGTGCAATGATCACACATACTGTTGCAGTCTCTTCCATTCCATTTGACTTCAAAATGCTCTGCCATTATAGCCCTTCTCCACTTCGAGAAAGTGCATGCATGTAATGTTTAATAAATTTAACTTACGTTTAATTTTTTTGTTTTCAGCTAATTCTATCAAATTTAGTATATCTAGAAGCGCAGATGCAATCTTATAATGTGATCTATAATTCGGGTATGTGCAATGATCACACATACTGTTGCAGTCTCTTCCATTCCATTTGACTTCAAAATGCTCTGCCATTATAGCCCTTCTCCACTTAGAGAAAGTGCATGCATGTAAAGTTAAATAAATTTAACTTACGTTTAATTTTTTTGTTTTCAGCTCATTCTATCAAATTTAGTATATCTAGGAGCGCAGATGCAATCTTATAATGTGATCTATAACTCGGGTATGTGCAATGATCATGCACACATACTGTTGCAGTCTCTTCCATTCCATTTGACTTCAAAATACTCTGCCATTATAGCCCTTCTCCACTTTGAGAGAGTGCATGCATGTAATGTTAAATAATTTTAACTTACCTTTAATTTTCTTGTTTTCACCTAATTCTATCAAATTTAGTATATCTAGGAGCGCAGATGCAATCTTATAATGTGATCTATAATTCGGGTATGTGCAATGATCACACATACTGTTGCAGTCTCTTCCATTCCATTTGACTTCAAAATGCTCTGCCATTATAGCCCTTCTCTACTTAGAGAAAGTGCATGCATGTATTGTTAAATAATTTTAACTTACGTTTTATTTTTTTGTTTTCAGCTAATTCTATTAAATTTAATATATCCAGGAGCGCAGATGCAATCTTATAATGTGATCTATAATTCGGATATGTGCAATGATCACACATACTGTTGCAGTCTCTTCCATTCCATTTGACTTCAAAATGCTCTGCCATTATAGCCCTTCTCCACTTCGAGAAAGTGCATGCATGTAATGTTTAATAAATTTAACTTACGTTTAATTTTTTTGTTTTCAGCTAATTCTATCAAATTTAGTATATCTAGAAGCGCAGATGTAATCTTATAATGTGATCTATAATTCGGGTATGTGCAATGATCACACATACTGTTGCAGTCTCTTCCATTCCATTTGACTTCAAAATGCTCTGCCATTATAGCCCTTCTCCACTTAGAGAAAGTGCATGCATGTAAAGTTAAATAAATTTAACTTACGTTTAATTTTTTTGTTTTCAGCTAATTCTATCAAATTTAGTATATCTAGGAGCGCAGATGCAATCTTATAATGTGATCTATAACTCGGGTATGTGCAATGATCATGCACACATACTGTTGCAGTCTCTTCCATTCCATTTGACTTCAAAATACTCTGCCATTATAGCCCTTCTTCACTTAGAGAAAGTGCATGCATGTAAAGTTAAATAATTTTAACTTACGTTTTATTTTTTTTGTTTCCAGCTAATTCCATTAAATTTAATATATCCAGGAGCGTAGATGCAATCTTGTAATGTGATCTATAATTCGGGTATGTGCAATGATCACACGTACTGTTGCAGACTCTTCCATTCCATTTGACTTCAAAATGATCTGCCATTATAGCCCTTCTCCACTTAGAGAATGTGCATGCATGTATTGTTAAATAATTTTAACTTACGTTTTATTTTTTTTGTTTTCAGCTAATTCTATCAAATTTAGTATATCTAGAAGCGCAGATGCAATCTTATAATGTGATCTATAACTTGGGTATGTGCAATGATAACACATACTGTTGCAGTCTCTTCCATTCCATTTGACTTCAAAATGCTCTGCCATTATAGCCCGTCTTCCATTAAATTTAATATATCCAGGAGCGTAGATGCAATCTTGTAATGTGATCTATAATTCGGGTATGTGCAATGATCACACGTACTGTTGCAGACTCTTCCATTCCATTTGACTTCAAAATGCTCTGCCATTACAGCCCTTCTTCACTTAGAAAAAGTGCATGCATGTAATGTTAAATAATTTTAACTTACGTTTAATTTTTTTGCTTTCAGCTAATTCTATCAAATTTAGTATATCTAGAAGCGCAGATGCAATCTTATAATGTGATCTATAATTCGGGTATGTGCAATGATCACACATACTGTTGCAGTCTCTTCCATTCCAGTTGACAAAATGCTCTGTCATTATAGCCCTTCTCCACTTAGAGAAAGTGCATGCATGTAAAGTTAAATAAATTTAACTTACGTTTAATTTTTTTGCTTTCAGCTAATTCTATCAAATTTAGTATATCTAGAAGCGCAGATGCAATCTTATAATGTGATCTATAATTCGGGTATGTGCAATGATCACACATACTGTTGCAGTCTCTTCCATTCCAGTTGACAAAATGCTCTGTCATTATAGCCCTTCTCCACTTAGAGAAAGTGCATGCATGTAAAGTTAAATAAATTTAACTTACGTTTAATTTTTTTGTTTTCAGCTAATTCTATCAAATTTAGTATATCTAGGAGCGCAGATGCAATCTTATAATGTGATCTATAACTCGGGTATGTGCAATGATCATGCACACATACTGTTGCAGTCTCTTCCATTCCGTTTGACTTCAAAATACTCTGCCATTATAGCCCTTCTCCACTTAGAGAGAGTGCATGCATGTAATGTTAAATAATTTTAACTTACCTTTAATTTTCTTGTTTTCACCTAATTCTATCAAATTTAGTATATCTAGGAGCGCAGATGCAATCTTATAATGTGATCTATAATTCGGGTATGTGCAATGATCACACATACTGTTGCAGTCTCTTCCATTCCATTTGACTTCAAAATGCTCTGCCATTATAGCCCTTCTCCACTTAGAGAAAGTGCATGCATGTATTGTTAAATAATTTTAACTTACGTTTTATTTTTTTGTTTTCAGCTAATTCTATTAAATTTAATATATCCAGGAGCGCAGATGCAATCTTATAATGTGATCTATAATTCGGATATGTGCAATGATCACACATACTGTTGCAGTCTCTTCCATTCCATTTGACTTCAAAATGCTCTGCCATTATAGCCCTTCTCCACTTCGAGAAAGTGCATGCATGTAATGTTTAATAAATTTAACTTACGTTTAATTTTTTTGTTTTCAGCTAATTCTATCAAATTTAGTATATCTAGAAGCGCAGATGCAATCTTATAATGTGATCTATAATTCGGGTATGTGCAATGATCACACATACTGTTGCAGTCTCTTCCATTCCATTTGACTTCAAAATGCTCTGCCATTATAGCCCTTCTCCACTTAGAGAAAGTGCATGCATGTAAAGTTAAATAAATTTAACTTACGTTTAATCTTTTTGTTTTCAGCTCATTCTATCAAATTTAGTATATCTAGGAGCGCAGATGCAATCTTATAATGTGATCTATAACTCGGGTATGTGCAATGATCATGCACACATACTGTTGCAGTCTCTTCCATTCCATTTGACTTCAAAATGATCTGCCATTATAGCCCTTCTCCACTTTGAGAGAGTGCATGCATGTAATGTTAAATAATTTTAACTTACCTTTAATTTTCTTGTTTTCACCTAATTCTATCAAATTTAGTATATCTAGGAGCGCAGATGCAATCTTATAATGTGATCTATAATTCGGGTATGTGCAATGATCACACATACTGTTGCAGTCTCTTCCATTCCATTTGACTTCAAAATGCTCTGCCATTATAGCCCTTCTCTACTTAGAGAAAGTGCATGCATGTATTGTTAAATAATTTTAACTTACGTTTTATTTTTTTGTTTTCAGCTAATTCTATTAAATTTAATATATCCAGGAGCGCAGATGCAATCTTATAATGTGATCTATAATTCGGATATGTGCAATGATCACACATACTGTTGCAGTCTCTTCCATTCCATTTGACTTCAAAATGCTCTGCCATTATAGCCCTTCTCCACTTCGAGAAAGTGCATGCATGTAATGTTTAATAAATTTAACTTACGTTTAATTTTTTTGTTTTCAGCTAATTCTATCAAATTTAGTATATCTAGAAGCGCAGATGCAATCTTATAATGTGATCTATAATTCGGGTATGTGCAATGATCACACATACTGTTGCAGTCTCTTCCATTCCATTTGACTTCAAAATGCTCTGCCATTATAGCCCTTCTCCACTTAGAGAAAGTGCATGCATGTAAAGTTAAATAAATTTAACTTACGTTTAATTTTTTTGTTTTCAGCTAATTCTATCAAATTTAGTATATCTAGGAGCGCAGATGCAATCTTATAATGTGATCTATAACTCGGGTATGTGCAATGATCATGCACACATACTGTTGCAGTCTCTTCCATTCCATTTGACTTCAAAATACTCTGCCATTATAGCCCTTCTCCACTTAGAGAGAGTGCATGCATGTAATGTTAAATAATTTTAACTTACGTTTAATTTTCTTGTTTTCACCTAATTCTATCAAATTTAGTATATCTAGGAGCGCAGATGCAATCTTATAATGTGATCTATAATTTGGGTATGTGCAATGATCACACATATTGTTGCAGTCTCTTCCATTCCATTTGACTTCAAAATGCTCTGCCATTTTAGACCTTCTTCACTTAGAGAAAGTGCATGCATGTAAAGTTAAATAATTTTAACTTACGTTTTATTTTTTTTGTTTCCGGCTAATTCCATTAAATTTAATATATCCAGGAGCGTAGATGCAATCTTGTAATGTGATCTATAATTCGGGTATGTGCAAGGATCACACGTACTGTTGCAGACTCTTCCATTCCATTTGACTTCAAAATGATCTGCCATTATAGCCCTTCTCCACTTAGAGAATGTGCATGCATGTATTGTTAAATAATTTTAACTTACGTTTTATTTTTTTTGTTTTCAGCTAATTCTATCAAATTTAGTATATCTAAGAGCGCAGATGCAATCTTATAATGTGATCTATAACTTGGGTATGTGCAATGATAACACATACTGTTGCAGTCTCTTCCATTCCATTTGACTTCAAAATGCTCTGCCATTATAGCCCGTCTTCCATTAAATTTAATATATCCAGGAGCGTAGATGCAATCTTGTAATGTGATCTATAATTCGGGTATGTGCAATGATCACACGTACTGTTGCAGACTCTTCCATTCCATTTGACTTCAAAATGATCTGCCATTATAGCCCTTCTCCACTTAGAGAATGTGCATGCATGTATTGTTAAATAATTTTAACTTACGTTTTATTTTTTTGTTTTCAGCTAATTCTATTAAATTTAATATATCCAGGAGCGCAGATGCAATCTTATAATGTGGTCTATAATTCGGGTATGTGCAATGATCACACATACTGTTGCAGTCTCTTCCATTCCAGTTGACTTCAAAATGCTCTGCCATTATAGCCCTTCTCCACTTAGAGAAAGTGGATGCATGTAATGTTAAATAATTTTAACTTACGGTTAATTTTTTTGTTTTCAGCTAATTCTATCAAATTTAGTATATCTAAGAGCGCAGATGCAATCTTATAATGTGATCTATAACTCGGGTATGTACAATGATCACACATACTGTTGCAGTCTCTTCCATTCCATTTGACTTCAAAATACTCTGCCATTATAGCCCTTCTTCACTTAGAGAGAGTGCATGCATGTAATGTTAAACAATTTTAACTTACGTTTAATTTTTTTGTTTTCAGCTAATTCTATCAAATTTAGTATATCTAGGAGCGCAGATGCAATCTTATAATGTGATCTATAACTCGGGTATGTGCAATGATCACACATACTGTTGCAGTCTCTTCCATTCCATTTGACTTCAAAATGCTCTGCCATTATAGCCCTTCTTCACTTAGAGAAAGTGCATGCATGTAAAGTTAAATAATTTTAACTTACGTTTCATTTTTGTGTTTTCAGCTAATTCTATCAAATTTAGTATATCTAGGAGCGCAGATGCAATCTTATAATGTGATCTATAACTCGGGTATGTGCAATGATCACACATACTGTTGCAGTCTCTTCCATTCCATTTGACTTCAAAATGCTCTGCCATTATAGCCCTTCTTCACTTAGAGAAAGTGCATGCATGTAATGTTAAACAATTTTAACTTACGTTTAATTTTTTTGTTTTCAGCTAATTCTATCAAATTTAGTATATCTAGGAGCGCAGATGCAATCTTATAATGTGATCTATAACTCGGGTATGTGCAATGATCACACATACTGTTGCAGTCTCTTCCATTCCATTTGACTTCAAAATGCTCTGCCATTATAGCCCTTCTTCACTTAGAGAAAGTGCATGCATGTAAAGTTAAATAATTTTAACTTACGTTTCATTTTTGTGTTTTCAGCTAATTCTATCAAATTTAGTATATCTAGGAGCGCAGATGCAATCTTATAATGTGATCTATAACTCGGGTATGTGCAATGATCACACATACTGTTGCAGTCTCTTCCATTCCATTTGACTTCAAAATGCTCTGCCATTATAGCCCTTCTTCACTTAGAGAAAGTGCATGCATGTAATGTTAAACAATTTTAACTTACGTTTAATTTTTTTGTTTTCAGCTAATTCTATCAAATTTAGTATATCTAGGAGCGCAGATGCAATCTTATAATGTGATCTATAACTCGGGTATGTGCAATGATCACACATACTGTTGCAGTCTCTTTCATTCCATTTGACTTCAAAATGCTCTGCCATTATAGCCCTTCTCCACTTAGAGAGAGTGCACGCATGTAATGTTAAATAATTTTAACTTACGTTTCATTTTTGTATTTTCAGCTAATTCTATCAAATTTAGTATATCTAGGAGCGCAGATGCAATCCTATAATGTGATCTATAACTCGGGTATGTGCAATGATCACACATACTGTTGCAGTCTTTTCCATTCCATTTGACTTCGAAATGCTCTGCCATTATAGCCCTTCTCCGCTTAAAGAAAGTGCATGCATGTAAAGTTAAACAATTTTAACTTACATTTAATTTTTTTGTCTTCAGCTAATTCTATCAAATTTAGTATATCTAGGAGCGCAGATGCAATCTTATAATGTGATCTATAACTCGGGTATGTGCAATGATCATGCACACATACTTTTGCAGTCTCTTCCATTCCATTTGACTTCAAAATACTCTGCCATTATAGCCCTTCTCCACTTAGAGAGAGTGCATGCATGTAATGTTAAATAATTTTAGCTTACGTTTAATTTTCTTGTTTTCACCTAATTCTATCAAATTTCGTATATCTAGGAGCGCAGATGCAATCTTATAATGTGATCTATAATTCGGGTATGTGCAATGATCACACATACTGTTGCAGTCTCTTCCATTCCATTTGACTTCAAAATGCTCTGCCATTATAGCCCTTCTCCACTTAGAGAAAGTGCATGCATGTATTGTTAAATAATTTTAACTTACGTTTTATTTTTTTGTTTTCAGCTAATTCTATTAAATTTAATATATCCAGGAGCGCAGATGCAATCTTATAATGTGATCTATACTTCGGATATGTGCAATGATCACACATACTGTTGCAGTCTCTTCCATTCCATTTGACTTCAAAATGCTCTGCCATTATAGCCCTTCTCCACTTCGAGAAAGTGCATGCATGTAATGTTTAATAAATTTAACTTACGTTTAATTTTTTTGTTTTCAGCTAATTCTATCAAATTTAGTATATCTAGAAGCGCAGATGCAATCTTATAATGTGATCTATAATTCGGGTATGTGCAATGATCACACATACTGTTGCAGTCTCTTCCATTCCATTTGACTTCAAAATGCTCTGCCATTATAGCCCTTCTCCACTTAGAGAAAGTGCATGCATGTAAAGTTAAATAAATTTAACTTACGTTTAATTTTTTTGTTTTCAGCTCATTCTATCAAATTTAGTATATCTAGGAGCGCAGATGCAATCTTATAATGTGATCTATAACTCGGGTATGTGCAATGATCATGCACACATACTGTTGCAGTCTCTTCCATTCCATTTGACTTCAAAATACTCTGCCATTATAGCCCTTCTCCACTTTGAGAGAGTGCATGCATGTAATGTTAAATAATTTTAACTTACCTTTAATTTTCTTGTTTTCACCTAATTCTATCAAATTTAGTATATCTAGGAGCGCAGATGCAATCTTATAATGTGATCTATAATTCGGGTATGTGCAATGATCACACATACTGTTGCAGTCTCTTCCATTCCATTTGACTTCAAAATGCTCTGCCATTATAGCCCTTCTCTACTTAGAGAAAGTGCATGCATGTATTGTTAAATAATTTTAACTTACGTTTTATTTTTTTGTTTTCAGCTAATTCTATTAAATTTAATATATCCAGGAGCGCAGATGCAATCTTATAATGTGATCTATAATTCGGATATGTGCAATGATCACACATACTGTTGCAGTCTCTTCCATTCCATTTGACTTCAAAATGCTCTGCCATTATAGCCCTTCTCCACTTCGAGAAAGTGCATGCATGTAATGTTTAATAAATTTAACTTACGTTTAATTTTTTTGTTTTCAGCTAATTCTATCAAATTTAGTATATCTAGAAGCGCAGATGTAATCTTATAATGTGATCTATAATTCGGGTATGTGCAATGATCACACATACTGTTGCAGTCTCTTCCATTCCATTTGACTTCAAAATGCTCTGCCATTATAGCCCTTCTCCACTTAGAGAAAGTGCATGCATGTAAAGTTAAATAAATTTAACTTACGTTTAATTTTTTTGTTTTCAGCTAATTCTATCAAATTTAGTATATCTAGGAGCGCAGATGCAATCTTATAATGTGATCTATAACTCGGGTATGTGCAATGATCATGCACACATACTGTTGCAGTCTCTTCCATTCCATTTGACTTCAAAATACTCTGCCATTATAGCCCTTCTTCACTTAGAGAAAGTGCATGCATGTAAAGTTAAATAATTTTAACTTACGTTTTATTTTTTTTGTTTCCAGCTAATTCCATTAAATTTAATATATCCAGGAGCGTAGATGCAATCTTGTAATGTGATCTATAATTCGGGTATGTGCAATGATCACACATATTGTTGCAGCCTCTTCCATTCCATTTGACTTCAAAATGCTCTGCCATTATAGCCCTTCTTCACTTAGAGAAAGTGCATGCATGTAAAGTTAAATAATTTTAACTTACGTTTTATTTTTTTTGTTTCCAGCTAATTCCATTAAATTTAATATATCCAGGAGCGTAGATGCAATCTTGTAATGTGATCTATAATTCGGGTATGTGCAATGATCACACGTACTGTTGCAGACTCTTCCATTCCATTTGACTTCAAAATGATCTGCCATTATAGCCCTTCTCCACTTAGAGAATGTGCATGCATGTATTGTTAAATAATTTTAACTTACGTTTTATTTTTTTTGTTTTCAGCTAATTCTATCAAATTTAGTATATCTAAGAGCGCAGATGCAATCTTATAATGTGATCTATAACTTGGGTATGTGCAATGATAACACATACTGTTGCAGTCTCTTCCATTCCATTTGACTTCAAAATGCTCTGCCATTATAGCCCGTCTTCCATTAAATTTAATATATCCAGGAGCGTAGATGCAATCTTGTAATGTGATCTATAATTCGGGTATGTGCAATGATCACACGTACTGTTGCAGACTCTTCCATTCCATTTGACTTCAAAATGCTCTGCCATTACAGCCCTTCTTCACTTAGAAAAAGTGCATGCATATAATGTTAAATAATTTTAACTTACGTTTAATTTTTTTGCTTTCAGCTAATTCTATCAAATTTAGTATATCTAGAAGCGCAGATGCAATCTTATAATGTGATCTATAATTCGGGTATGTGCAATGATCACACATACTGTTGCAGTCTCTTCCATTCCAGTTGACAAAATGCTCTGTCATTATAGCCCTTCTCCACTTAGAGAAAGTGCATGCATGTAAAGTTAAATAAATTTAACTTACGTTTAATTTTTTTGCTTTCAGCTAATTCTATCAAATTTAGTATATCTAGAAGCGCAGATGCAATCTTATAATGTGATCTATAATTCGGGTATGTGCAATGATCACACATACTGTTGCAGTCTCTTCCATTCCAGTTGACAAAATGCTCTGTCATTATAGCCCTTCTCCACTTAGAGAAAGTGCATGCATGTAAAGTTAAATAAATTTAACTTACGTTTAATTTTTTTGTTTTCAGCTAATTCTATCAAATTTAGTATATCTAGGAGCGCAGATGCAATCTTATAATGTGATCTATAACTCGGGTATGTGCAATGATCATGCACACATACTGTTGCAGTCTCTTCCATTCCGTTTGACTTCAAAATACTCTGCCATTATAGCCCTTCTCCACTTAGAGAGAGTGCATGCATGTAATGTTAAATAATTTTAACTTACCTTTAATTTTCTTGTTTTCACCTAATTCTATCAAATTTAGTATATCTAGGAGCGCAGATGCAATCTTATAATGTGATCTATAATTCGGGTATGTGCAATGATCACACATACTGTTGCAGTCTCTTCCATTCCATTTGACTTCAAAATGCTCTGCCATTATAGCCCTTCTCCACTTAGAGAAAGTGCATGCATGTATTGTTAAATAATTTTAACTTACGTTTTATTTTTTTGTTTTCAGCTAATTCTATTAAATTTAATATATCCAGGAGCGCAGATGCAATCTTATAATGTGATCTATAATTCGGATATGTGCAATGATCACACATACTGTTGCAGTCTCTTCCATTCCATTTGACTTCAAAATGCTCTGCCATTATAGCCCTTCTCCACTTCGAGAAAGTGCATGCATGTAATGTTTAATAAATTTAACTTACGTTTAATTTTTTTGTTTTCAGCTAATTCTATCAAATTTAGTATATCTAGAAGCGCAGATGCAATCTTATAATGTGATCTATAATTCGGGTATGTGCAATGATCACACATACTGTTGCAGTCTCTTCCATTCCATTTGACTTCAAAATGCTCTGCCATTATAGCCCTTCTCCACTTAGAGAAAGTGCATGCATGTAAAGTTAAATAAATTTAACTTACGTTTAATTTTTTTGTTTTCAGCTCATTCTATCAAATTTAGTATATCTAGGAGCGCAGATGCAATCTTATAATGTGATCTATAACTCGGGTATGTGCAATGATCATGCACACATACTGTTGCAGTCTCTTCCATTCCATTTGACTTCAAAATGATCTGCCATTATAGCCCTTCTCCACTTTGAGAGAGTGCATGCATGTAATGTTAAATAATTTTAACTTACCTTTAATTTTCTTGTTTTCACCTAATTCTATCAAATTTAGTATATCTAGGAGCGCAGATGCAATCTTATAATGTGATCTATAATTCGGGTATGTGCAATGATCACACATACTGTTGCAGTCTCTTCCATTCCATTTGACTTCAAAATGCTCTGCCATTATAGCCCTTCTCTACTTAGAGAAAGTGCATGCATGTATTGTTAAATAATTTTAACTTACGTTTTATTTTTTTGTTTTCAGCTAATTCTATTAAATTTAATATATCCAGGAGCGCAGATGCAATCTTATAATGTGATCTATAATTCGGATATGTGCAATGATCACACATACTGTTGCAGTCTCTTCCATTCCATTTGACTTCAAAATGCTCTGCCATTATAGCCCTTCTCCACTTCGAGAAAGTGCATGCATGTAATGTTTAATAAATTTAACTTACGTTTAATTTTTTTGTTTTCAGCTAATTCTATCAAATTTAGTATATCTAGAAGCGCAGATGCAATCTTATAATGTGATCTATAATTCGGGTATGTGCAATGATCACACATACTGTTGCAGTCTCTTCCATTCCATTTGACTTCAAAATGCTCTGCCATTATAGCCCTTCTCCACTTAGAGAAAGTGCATGCATGTAAAGTTAAATAAATTTAACTTACGTTTAATTTTTTTGTTTTCAGCTAATTCTATCAAATTTAGTATATCTAGGAGCGCAGATGCAATCTTATAATGTGATCTATAACTCGGGTATGTGCAATGATCATGCACACATACTGTTGCAGTCTCTTCCATTCCATTTGACTTCAAAATACTCTGCCATTATAGCCCTTCTCCACTTAGAGAGAGTGCATGCATGTAATGTTAAATAATTTTAACTTACGTTTAATTTTCTTGTTTTCACCTAATTCTATCAAATTTAGTATATCTAGGAGCGCAGATGCAATCTAATAATGTGATCTATAATTTGGGTATGTGCAATGATCACACATATTGTTGCAGTCTCTTCCATTCCATTTGACTTCAAAATGCTCTGCCATTATAGCCCTTCTTCACTTAGAGAAAGTGCATGCATGTAAAGTTAAATAATTTTAACTTACGTTTTATTTTTTTTGTTTCCAGCTAATTCCATTAATTTTAATATATCCAGGAGCGTAGATGCAATCTTGTAATGTGATCTATAATTCGGGTATGTGCAATGATCACACGTACTGTTGCAGACTCTTCCATTCCATTTGACTTCAAAATGATCTGCCATTATAGCCCTTCTCCACTTAGAGAATGTGCATGCATGTATTGTTAAATAATTTTAACTTACGTTTTATTTTTTTTGTTTTCAGCTAATTCTATCAAATTTAGTATATCTAAGAGCGCAGATGCAATCTTATAATGTGATCTATAACTTGGGTATGTGCAATGATAACACATACTGTTGCAGTCTCTTCTATTCCATTTGACTTCAAAATGCTCTGCCATTATAGCCCGTCTTCCATTAAATTTAATATATCCAGGAGCGTAGATGCAATCTTGTAATGTGATCTATAATTCGGGTATGTGCAATGATCACACGTACTGTTGCAGACTCTTCCATTCCATTTGACTTCAAAATGATCTGCCATTATAGCCCTTCTCCACTTAGAGAATGTGCATGCATGTATTGTTAAATAATTTTAACTTACGTTTTATTTTTTTTGTTTTCAGCTAATTCTATCAAATTTAGTATATCTAAGAGCGCAGATGCAATCTTATAATGTGATCTATAACTTGGGTATGTGCAATAATAACACGTACTGTTGCAGACTCTTCCATTCCATTTGACTTCAAAATGATCTGCCATTATAGCCCTTCTCCACTTAGAGAATGTGCATGCATGTATTGTTAAGTAATTTTAACTTACGTTTTATTTTTTTGTTTTCAGCTAATTCTATTAAATTTAATATATCCAGGAGCGCAGATGCAATCTTATAATGTGGTCTATAATTCGGGTATGTGCAATGATCACACATACTGTTGCAGTCTCTTCCATTCCAGTTGACTTCAAAATGCTCTGCCATTATAGCCCTTCTCCACTTAGAGAAAGTGGATGCATGTAATGTTAAATAATTTTAACTTACGGTTAATTTTTTTGTTTTCAGCTAATTCTATCAAATTTAGTATATCTAGGAGCGCAGATGCAATCTTATAATGTGATCTATAACTTGGGTATGTGCAATGATAACACATACTGTTGCAGTCTCTTCCATTCCATTTGACTTCAAAATGCTCTGCCATTATAGCCCTTCTCCACTTAGAGAAAGTGCATGCATGTAAAGTTAAATAATTTTAACTTACGTTTAATTTTTTTGTTTTCAGCTAATTCTATCAAATTTAGTATATCTAAGAGCGCAGATGCAATCTTATAATGTGATCTATAACTCGGGTATGTGCAATGATCACACATACTGTTGCAGTCTCTTCCATTCCATTTGACTTCAAAATACTCTGCCATTATAGCCCTTCTTCACTTAGAGAAAGTGCATGCATGTAATGTTAAACAATTTTAACTTACGTTTAATTTTTTTGTTTTCAGCTAATTCTATCAAATTTAGTATATCTAGGAGCGCAGATGCAATCTTATAATGTGATCTATAACTCGGGTATGTGCAATGATCACACATACTGTTGCAGACTCTTCCATTCCATTTGACTTCAAAATGCTCTGCCGTTATAGTCCTTCTCCACTTAGAGAGAGTGCATGCATGTAATGTTAAATAATTTTAACTTACGTTTCATTTTTGTGTTTTCAGCTAATTCTATCAAATTTTGTATATCTAGGAGCGCAGATGCAATCTTATAATGTGATCTATAACTCGGGTATGTGCAATGATCACACATACTGTTGCAGTCTCTTTCATTCCATTTGACTTCAAAATGCTCTGCCATTATAGCCCTTCTCCACTTAGAGAGGGTGCACGCATGTAATGTTAAATAATTTTAACTTACGTTTCATTTTTGTATTTTCAGCTAATTCTATCAAATTTAGTATATCTAGGAGCGCAGATGCAATCTTATAATGTGATCTATAACTCGGGTATGTGCAATGATCACACATACTGTTGCAGTCTTTTCCATTCCATTTGACTTCGAAATGCTCTGCCATTATAGCCCTTCTCCGCTTAAAGAAAGTGCATGCATGTAAAGTTAAACAATTTTAACTTACATTTAATTTTTTTGTTTTCAGCTAATTCTATCAATTTTAGTATATCTAGGAGCGCAGATGTAATCTTATAATGTGATCTATAATTCGGGAATGTGCAATGATCACACACACTGTTGCAGTCTCTTCCATTCCATTTGACTTCAAAATGCTCTGCCATTATAGCCCTTCTCCAACTAGAGAAAGTGCATGCATGTAATGTTAAACAATTTTAACTTATTACAAAGTTACCTTCTTTGGTTCAACCAGTAATCTAAAATATATTTGGAATTTTCTTCCTCTGTTTTTGATGTAACGATACTAATATTTCTTAAAAAATCAGCCAAGTTGAATATTGAAAGGGTTAGTAGAGGCACATGGGAATCTTTTAGATCATTAAAAATACTAAGTAAGAGCAATAAGTATCAAATACCAAATAACAGCACAACACTTCCTATCTCCTACTCCTATACAATACACTGTGCGGCTCTCGCTAGTAGAATCAAGCATGGCCTCAGTCCAACTCAGCGTAGACGTAGTCGGTACGGCGCTATGTTTCTCTGGGAGTGGCCGTAATGGTTACCGTAAATCAAAATAAAAATCAATCATTATAATTTGTGAGTTTCATATTTAATTATGTCAGTAAAATAATAAATGATAATTGAAATTTGTTGTTTTCAATAATTATATAACATGTATCTCATTAATGTAAGTTATTTTGAAAATTTGAATACTTTTCGAATATATTTGTATATTATAGATACCTTAAAAAAATAAGTAACTAACATGCAGACAATTGATTGCCTACCATGATAGAAATTTGAAAGAAATGAGTTATTATAATTCAAAAATATATAAATTTAAGCAGTGCACTATATGCAAAACCTCGTTTAACTTGAGATGCCTGGGTGTTGGCTTGTGGTCATCAGTAACATTCAAAGTGAAACTATAATCAGATTTATTTAAATATTTTTTGGCAATTTTACTCTTCAAAGAACCCCGTACAGAAACACGGGATTTGGGATCGTGAAAATGCTAGAAATCGATACATGTTGTAGTTCAGACCTCCCTCGTCTTTTCATCGGGAATGTCTGAACTACAACATATCTCAATTTCGACAATTTTCATCGGGATCCCAAATCTCATGTATTCGAATTTTCGACCTTTGCCTTCGAAATAACTCTAAAATAAAAGGTCCTCGAGCCTTGGTTACATTTGAACTTTTCTTCAGGAAGGTCTGAACTACAACATATCTCAATTTCTACCATTTTCACCGGGATCCCAAATCTCGTGTTTCTGTGCGGGGTCGTTTTAAACGGTTGAGGATAACTTGATCGTCTACACTCCACATTCTATTGACTCACCCTCTATATACGACTACCACTACTAAATTCATTCTAGTAAATTTCGAACTGCGTCCATTTATAAGGCGTATAATCAACTTTGTTTTATTGTCTAAAAATGTGCGGTTATTCAACAAGAGAAATTTTCTATATTACAGAGCATACAAGGTAATTACCAGTAAATTTTTGAGTGACATTGATATAGAAATTATTGTTATTTGAGCCATTCTAAGTAACTGGAAAGTACATTATTATTAAACAAAACTAAGGAAATTTGGTAATAATTTCAAGGAAGGAAGTGAAATATTTTAATTGAATAAATATATATATTAGAACATTCCAAAATTAACGATCCAGTTTAAATAATAGTAAAATAGATTACAGTTTTATAGTTTTCATTTCTTGACTAAAGCTATAATACAAACATATAAACCTTCATGGAAAGAAACACAGGTAATAAATGTCAAATCAGATTTCATTTCAATCTATTCTAATATATTTACCATTCACTTGTCATACAAAAACAAGCTATTATCCCAACAATGAGTAAGCATGACTTTCAGTAATTCTTTTCAGATAATAGACTATACAATGCCATAGAAACCAAATTCTTTATATCAAACCATCTTTTAGACGAGCTTACCTATTATGGGGAGACTAACCGTAGAATTTATTTCAGATCTTCCTATCATATTTTATATTTAATGAACAGTTTAATATAAACAAAATGCACTGTATTATTAAATTAACATTTCAGAAAAAAAGTTATATTTTACCCTCTTAGTACCATAAAGGGTGATTCCAGTGGCCGTGCTAAATTTTACCAAGTCATAGGGGAGTTAATTTTTGGGAGAAAAGTTTTTATGAATATATAACCTAAGCCTTTTCGAATTATTATAGATAATTAAAATTTAGTGAAAATGATTTGGAAGTTATTTTAAGCCAAGTATGTTTTATCATCATTTGTTCACTTGATTGTTGTTTTGTAAATATGTAAAGTAGTTGTAAGTTAATAATTTTAAATAAATGAACAATTACCAAACTCGGAATTTGGAATCTAGAATTGGTTGGGAGGGTGGCCAATAAAACTTATTGAACCACATATGGGCTTCTCCCTTACATCAGCCAAAATAGGCTAACGTTCTCCCAAAATGGGATTCTCTGATTGATGAAACGGCAGAACAGTCACAGAGTACATGTTCAACCGTCTCATCTTCTTGTTCACAACCTCTACAGAGAGGTGTTTCGCTTAATCTCATATTATGTAGATGTTTTCTAAGTGGACAGTGTCCAGTCTGGATTCCCGTTATAAAACGAAGGTTCTTTCTGGACATTGCCAGGCAATCCATCATCGTACTCTTGTTGGGATATTTTAGAAGTTCCCTAGCAAGCTGACAGCTGTGTGTTTCATCCCACAGCTTCTTGAATTCATTGTGGGTGTTCACTTTAAATACTTGTATTATCGCTGTGATGGTAACAGACTGACCAGACCTGGTCCAAAGATATTTAGGCCTGCTGCCTTCCTAACCAGTCTGTCGGCTATTTTGTTGCCACTACACTGTGCGTATCCTTTCACCCAGCATACCAGTATGTTATCTATGCTGGAGGACACCGCGAGTGCTTGGTGATATTCCCATACTGCTTCTGTGGTATTTATGTAACTTCTCGGGGCTAGTAATGATTGTCTACAATCTGTGTAGATCCTGATTATTTTGCCCGTAATTTGTCTACGGACAATCTCTTTTGCAGCTATGGTTATGCCCGCCAGTTCCGTTTGTACTACGCTGGCTCGCCCACCCATAGCTCAGTTATATTGGATCTGCAAAGTATATTCCACATCCTGCCACATCCTCCCTTTTGTGATTCGTCTCTGGAGATGTTGATCACACCTTCGCCAGCAGCCTCGTTCTCACTATTCCTCCGTATTATGTAGGGTCTGTCAAAGACAAACAGGGGAGACATGCCATCAGTGCACGCCTGTAGAAGAGGCGTCTTTCTGACAGCCAAATTCCACAGGCGACTTCTGGCCTCTCCACAGCCTACATTTGGTTGTATGCCAATGGATTTGAGGCATACCATTGTTGTCAGAGCCACTTCTCTAGAAATATATCTAGTGGTGGTAGATACAGCATTACCTCCATAGCTCTCGTTGGCGTTGTTCGCATAGCTCCGGTTATGCTTAGGCAGGCAACTCTCTGCACTTGGCTGAGCTTGACCTTAGCTATAGTCTGTTTGCTCTTAGGCCACCAAAGCACAGCTCCATAGGTTATCATTGGTCTTATGATGGCAGTGTATATCCACATGACTACTTTGGGTTTCATTCCCCAGGTTTTCCCCACGGTCCTGCGGCACTGCTCATAAGAAATGTAAGCCTTCTTTAGTCTTCTATCTATGTGAAGATTCCATGCTAGTTTAGCATCGGAGGTTACCCTAAGGTATTTCACTTCTGATGCGAAACTTAGTGTTATATCCCGAAGGGCAGGCGCCTTCAGTGCTCGTAGTTTCCTTTTCTTTGTGAAGAGAACCCATCTCCGTCTTCCTGAGATTGACAGACAGGGAGTATTCTCTGCACCATTTTTCGATTATCCTTAGGCATCCCTGCATTATTTCACAAAGGATTCCTTCGAATTTTCTGCTAAGCATGATTGTTAAATCGTCTGCGTAGACAATTGTGTGGAATTCTTCTGGATTGAAGCGGCACAAGAGGCTATCAAGAACGAGGTTCCATAGCAGTGGTGATATTACACCTCCCTGTGGACAGCCTCTCGCGACCATTCCTCGTACAGAAGCATCTCCCACACTGATTTGTACAGCTCTCTTCGAGATCGTGTTGGATATCCAGCTATCCATAATCAGAGGGACATTCTTCTCCACTAGAGCCGCTGTAATTTTTGGAAAGGTGGTCCCGTCGAAAGCACCTTCTATGTATATGAAGACACCTAGGGTGGACTCTTTATTGTCCAAGGATCTCTCAATCCGACTCGCGACTGCATGGAGGACGCTGTCGGTATAGAGTATAACGGTGTGCTAAGCACGCCCTAAATACTCCAACCAAATGCGGCAGTAATTTATCCAGTCCCCATTGCAGGAGGGCGGGATAGATACCGTCAATGATTTATCAGTGAAAAAAGACAGTCTGTTAACATTAATAAAAATTTATAGCAATTTAAAATATTAAGCAGCGGCATCCCTCAAGGGTCCATCTTAGGACCACTACTATTTTCCATATACGTCACCGATATGTTTAATAAATTAAAATATTGCTCCTTGCATCAATACGCAGATGATTCGCAGATTTATTATTCATTTAATCTATCAGAATTTGAAATGGCCGAAACCTTTATAAGTCAGCATTTGAAAAACATATATACATATTCATGTAATCATAACCTGAGACTGAGCGTCTATAAATTTTAGTTAATTTTAATAGGTAATTCTTCCATAAGGAAACAAATGACTTCAATTAACTTTAATTTTGTAATAAATAATCAAAGTATGCCTATTGTTGATAATGCTAAAAATCTAGGAATATACGGGGTGGGGCAATAGTGCGTCGGACCTCGATATCTCGAGTTCTACGACAGCTACAAATTTTTAAAAAAATTGCAAGTAAACTAGATAAAAATTTTTGTAACATACAGGGCGCGCCAAGAAATTACAGGACCAAGTGTCTTTTTTTAAATGGAACGATATGCATATTAGTACATTTTTTGAAGCCTCTTTCTAGGCTCTATTCATTCCTATATTCATATTTCCAATGAAACTCAGAGAAAATGTACAAATGTCTTACAAAGTGCTACTTTTAATTAAAATTTTAAATTCGAATGATAGGTCTTGAAATAACTGAAAAACGAAATTGTTGCTAAGACTTTGTATCGTTAAATTCTGCCAACATAAACCGGGAAATGTGCGTGATGGCTCAATCTGTAGCATTTTAAGGGTACTTAAAGGTAATATGAAAAAAAAATATTTTTTTTTACAATTTTTTTGTGTTTCAAAAAACACTCTGTATGTCTTGCGAGTAGTGGCTTCGGCTGGATCGCGCAATCCCGGGGCGCATCTTTTTTAGTAATTATTATTTTAACTTCTAGTGACATTTTAATTGTTTTCCCTTTCGAAAATGAAAATGTAGACATTTGTCAACAACCGGGGTAAATTTTAATTCAAGAGGTTGATTTGTCTATTAATAAAATGGTAAAATGCAAAAGTTGAAATGTCTTGGCAAATATCATAGTAAAAATTTTATTTTCTGAAATGGTTCGCTTTTTCCTTATTTTTAATCGTATAAAAATACTCTATTTTTAGGAAAATCGAAATATTTTTATTTCCTCAATTATCTCTGTCTCTGTCTGGCCGAGAGCCGCGTTGGTTAAGCCGCGAGGTGGCAATCGCGATTAATCACACGGATATGGCTCCACCGGGTTCGAATTCCACTGACGGAGGAAATGATTGTATGTCCGCGTCCGTTGGAAAACGCTAAAAAAATTTATCAAACATCAATTCTTACTCTGAATGATCGGTTGGTTAGATATTGCAAAATCCAAGACAATACCAAGACACGTGTACCAAAGTAGAAAAGCTTTAGTATCAGTAGTTTTTAGAGACTTTGTCAAATGCTTTGGAGAAATCTAGGTAAAATCTGTTGGTTCTTTTTTATCAAATCCCCGGGTCCAATCAATTAAGCAGTGTAACAAATTCGTGGTTATGGACCTCCCAGGCAAAAATCCGTGTTGTAGGTCAGAATTGAGATTATTTGGCATCAAAATGGGTGGCATCTGATCTACGATTATTCTTTCTATTGTTTTGGGGGGTAGATGTTAGGCTAATTTGTTTATAATTTTCAGCACATAATCTGTTGCTTTTTTTAAAAATCACAATAATAGTTGTTGCTTCAAGCCAGACTGGAGGTACAACAGATGTTGAAATGTAATAGAGAGGGGTTAACAGATCGAGCTCACACAGGATTTTGAAAATATTACTGTTAGTTCGTCAGGCCCAGGGAAGCTAGCTAGAGCTGTCAAGGTTGGATAATTTTTCGAAAACTAAGTTTTCATTAAAGTGTATCGTATCCAGTGATTGTGGGTTTACTGCAAAATTACAATGTGGCAACTGTCCATCCAGATCCTGCAGCAAGTGTTAGCACGTTCTATATTGGTTGTGTACAAGCTGCCAGAGCTGTTGAATAAGGATAGTAGATGAGAGTGACTTTCGGATGTATCTGTGAAATGACTTTTTGTTTTGAGGGTGAATTAAATCAGTTTTCGAATTGTGTCTTAGCCATTTTTATTTTACACGATATAGAGTTTAAGTATGTTGTGTGCCTGATAGTCTTCTGGATGCTGGGAACGTTTGTATCTCCACCATAAAAAATTTTTGAATATCAATATATTTTTATATAAGCTTTTATCTATCCGAGGTTTAAGTTTATTAGTTTTGTAAGTAATTTTTTATCTGAAGCGAGATATTACTTTCTCGCAAATATCCACGAATGCTTCCCATTGTCTTGTACATCTACCCCTAGGAAGGTAGTTGACCAATCGATATCATTTAAATGATGATTTACCAAAGGGAAATCGATTTTTGTGAAATAATTATACTTATGCTGAATTTGCAGATCGTGAATAAATTAGAGATTACATGTCAACATTACATGATCGGATTTGCCGATAGTGGGGCAGAAATTTGGGTGGAATAATAGTGACTCACTAGTGACAAGAACAAGATCTGTAAGTGAGGAAATTTGGTTGGAAGTGAAACCATATCTGTGACTATTGTGACACATTTTCTTATAAATCATGTTGAGGAATATATACGAGTTTATGTCATTTGGAAATTGTGGTTGGTGCAATGGTAAATTTGGAAAATTAAAATCTCCAAATATGATCAAGTTCTCGTACTTAAAGATAAACGGAATAATAACTCGCAGAATATAGTGTCTTGATCAAATGTAGTTGACGAGGGTCTGTAGACATAGCACATTACACAATGTATATAATAAATAGATATTTGAATATTTGAAATTTAAGGCAAGTTACATCAATATTTGGACTCTCTAGCGAAATTAAATGTTATATTTTATTGTTGCAACAAGTTTAAAAATCGGCAGGCGGGTAGGCAGGTGGCATGTTGATTCTCTATTTTCCTGCTTCATATCGTCTATTTTCATCGTAATCTAGAATTTGAATTTATTTCTCGACACCAATATTTATCTGCAGATGAGAAAGTAATATTGTCTGAAATTATTTTTAATTTATCTTTACTAAACTTAATTGCGAACAATATGATTACTTTTCCTAGAAGATTACCAGAAACTTAGAAAATAGGGAAGATGTAACCAAAACATTATATTTTAAGTTCTCTTAATTTTTATGTTGAAACAATGATCTTGCTTCATCCAAAATATGTCATTGTATTTATCGTCATGTCAAAGGACAACAAAAGTGTTGTAACCAAAATTCTTTCCTTACAGTTCCTAGAATGACTTGAATACCTATGTGTTTTGATTGCGGGTGGCCAGTAAGTGTCAAGGTTAACAGTGCTGACTTCATTACTATAAAACTGGGCTCATACCTGAGTTATATATACATTACTACCCGGAGAGTTCTTCCGACGATACTTTCGTACAAAATTCATTGGGCTATACGCAGCTGTAATAATATGCCTACTCTGACTTCTCCATAGGGGGGGTACTACATTAATCAAAAACTTGTAAAATACATTTTCATTGAATATATTTAAATTTATGGTACGTGGATATGGAATATGCATATCCACGACATTGCTTTACTGAAAATTATAGGCATATTCATTAAATATTTAACAGGGATACAGATTTTCTGCTCGGAATAAATTAATGCTATACGCCTCTCTTTGCACCACCTAAAGAGTTATTAATGATTAAATTATAACCATCCGGCATTTCAGAAATTTTTCTTAAGTTTGGATGTATTGTGAAAAATACATCCACCGTCTGTATGAGGGAATTGATATATTATATTCTTTTTAAGGCGATTGTCGCACCTTTTATATACAGAGAAGTAATTTATATACTCAGGCTGTCCAGTCGTCAGGTACAAAAAAAGGGTGTTATCTGGACAAAATTGCGAAGTTAATGAAATTTTGGGGTATTTTTTGGAATGGTTGGGGATGTTACATCCGAGTTTTCCACCTCGAACACCCTGTGCTAACTTGAGGGGAGCCGAAAAACTTCAGTTTTTCGCTTATAACTCGTAAACTATGCATTTTTCGGGTTCTACAGGTTCTATACAGAGTTGTAGAGTCTTAAATTTCCTTCACATTTTACTTAATGAAATGTATTTTCTGACTAATAATAACCGAGATACAGCCGTTCAAAGATAGAACAAATTTTTCAAAATGTAAAAAATGGCAGAAAAATTTAGGTTTTTGCTTTATAACTTTTATGTTTCAACATATCACTTACTACCACTACATACTATGTATACCCCCTGACTCCCCCTGAAGCCTCTTCTTAGGTACCTGAAAATCCCAACAAAGACGGGAGGTTTAAGAGAAGTTTAGACCCAGACTATACATACGTTGAGATACCAATCATAATGGAAGACAGGAGTGATCTTGGGCGCATGGCAAACATAATGGCATATCCCATGTCTCTCCTCGCCATGTCTCCATGCATGTGCATTTTCTCTTCCATGAATCCACTGAACTCCGTTTATTGGCCAAAATTATCGTAAGGAGAAATGTTTCTGGTACAACATGATGGGAGCCAGAAAAAAATTATCAATGAGAGAGTGTTGAAAATTTTTGAGCGGATATCTTCCAAAATAATTTTTCCTGCAGTTTTACAATTCGAGCTCTTTCTTCTTGAGGATCTCCTTTTTTTCGTTGGAGTAGCAGTTTTCAGATAAAATTTTATGACCAGTGTTTTTGAAAGACACCACAGCTGCTCTGTTGGGTGAAGCACTTATGAATATGTCGTTTCCATTTTTTCTCCAGACGCCTTTTTAAAGTTTTCTCGTATGGACGAGATTCTCCAGGTAACTGAGACTGACTTCGTCACTGTTCTCCTCGAGAGACGTGAATATAGTTTCCATGGCTTCTTCATAGTTGGGAGTGTTAGATCTTCCACGCCTTTTTTGTGACACGTACAGGCTTGAAAGAAGCTGCAATACACTTTTGGTGGTATTCAGACTTTACTGAAACCAAATCTGTGTTGCAACTCTCCAACATGGTTATACGGTCTTCAATTTTCCGCCTCCAGTTATCACCTCGCTTTCTTGCACATGTCAATATCGGGTTTGCCAAATCTGGGAGCGTCATTTTTACCACAGAATTGCGTCTATCATCATTTTCCTTGGCCTGCTGTTTTCTGTATTCTTCAGTAACTTTTCCTCGCATAGAAAGCATTATTGAAATAAAATGATGGCCTACCTGAGCGGGTTGGTATGTGGCCAGTTTGAGGAGTGTCTTCTTCACGACTAGCAGCAGTCATTTTTTCGCTGGTGTACTTTTTTTGACAGGCCGTGTAAACAGCGATTTTCCCCAATCCTTCCACTAACTGTCCATGTTGAGGCTTTTTGCGTTTGAGGAGGTATACATAGTAGAATAATTATAAATATTCAAAAGAATAGTTGTAATACGCACTTGGTTTATTGTTTCATTAGTTTTGTTCAGATTTCTTCTTAAAAACAGCAACAGTTTTTAAGAATCTTTGATAATGGTCGCAATGCCGAAACATATGTCAGAGATATCTGAACAAAACTAATGAAACAATAAACCAAGTGCGTAGTGTAACTGTTTTTTTTGAATATATATTGCACCAGAGGCGGAGGCGTATTACTGGCGGTACATGATAGTTTAATTTCAACTTTGATATATCCTCCTGCCAATCTCAATGACTTACCGTTTGTGAACTTTTTATGTGTAAAGGTTATATCTGACAGGTGTCCGATTTATATTGTGGTATTGTACATTCCACCAAACTCTACAGTTGCAGAATACGAAAGACTTTTTGAGATCATGGAATTATTTGAATGTCTGTTTGGATCTGACCTACTTATTATCGGTGATTTTAACATATCTAATTATGCAGTTTATCTAGAGGGCTCCCAGGGGGACCGACAAATCTTTGCATTAAACAATTTTTTAAATGTTTTCAATCTCACCCAACATAATTTCATTTTTAACGACAACGGCAAACTACTTGATTTAGTTCTCTATGACAAAAATTGAAGCGTTGATCGGTCTATCGATCCGTTTGTTAATGAGGATATTCATCATCCGGCCTTGCATGTCATTCTTCAGTTGAAGGATCATATTAATAAGAAAAATACACCCTCATATAATAGTGATTACTGTTATAATTTTCGTAAAGCAAATTTTTCATTGCTATATGAATTAATTGCTGGTATTGACTGGCAATTTCTTGTAACTTGTTCCAATCTTGAAGATGTGACTTCTCACTTCTATGATAAACTTTATTTCATTTTTGACCTCTGTGTACCCAGATTTCCCGCTGCAAAAAAGAATAGATATCCTCCTTGGTTTAACTCTCAGATAATAAGGAATATCAAGCTAAAAGCCAAATAGTGGCGTGATTATAATAAGTATGGTGATCTGAGAACTTTAAATGATTTTAAAACAATGAGATCTAAAATAAAATCAGACATTGATGCATCTTACAAGGATTATATAAGAACAACTGAAATAAATATTAAAAATGATCCCAGCAAATTTTGGTCTTTTATTAATGGTAGAAAGAGATCGCCTAGCATACCTTCTCAAATGTCTTACAACGGGAGACAGCTTGTGGATTCTAACGAAGTTTCAAACGCTTTCGCCGATTTTTTCTGTAAATCATTTTTACCATCATCTAAGTCTATTAACCAATCCCTGAATGAGCAAATCGTAGACTCGACTATTCAACTACAAGAATTTGATGAGAGTGAAATTGCGGCTGCCTTAAAAAGACTCAAACCCAAATTGACTACTGGTCCTGACGGAATACCTGCTTTTCTGCTGAAGGACTGTGCTCACATTCTGGCGTTCCCTCTAAAAGTCATATTCAATACGTGCATTCGTAATTGTGAGTTGCCTGTATTATGGAAACGGTCGAAGGTATGTCCTATATATAAAAAAGATGATAAGTTTGATATTAGCAATTTTAGACCTATATCCATTATCTGCAATTGTTGTAAAGTTTTGCAAATCTTGCTACATGATTTTCTATACCATCATGTGTCCAACAAAATCTCAGTCTATCAACACGGCTTTATGAAGGGCCGATCTACTGCAACTAATCTGATCTGTGTTACTCAATTTATAGCTGAATCTATAGACTCGCAGACACAAACTGATGTTATTTACACAGATTTTTCGAAAGCATTCGATAGACTCGATTTTAGCATGCTACTTCACAAACTGCATTTATTCGGCTTATCTGATTCCCTGTTAAACTTTTTTAGGTCATACCTATATGACAGGACTCAATATGTTGTATCCAATGGTTCTAAGTCTGCTGAATATACCGTAACATCTGGAGTTCCACAGGGGTCCATCCTTGGCCCCCTGTTGTTTATTATTTTTATAAACGATATTGTAGATGTGTAGGATGTGAATTGTCTTATTTATGCGGATGATTTAAAGATTTATGATAACGTTAACAGCCTCAATGATTGTCTGCGTCTTCAAAGGAACTTAGACAGTGTTAAAGTTTGGTGTCAGGAAAACAAGTTGTCATTAAATGTAAGTTTTGATTACAACCTGGATAATGTCAATCTGAACCGCCCCTCCACCTTTCGCGATCTTGGCGTAATTTTTGATACCAAGCTTTCTTTTGTCGCTCACGTTGACACCATTACCTTAGAAGTCAGTAAGACGTATGGGTGCGAAATTGTCATGATTTTACTCGGTTAGACGCTTAAACCTGTCTATTTTACCTTTATTAGATCTAAGCTCGAGTACGCTTCTCTTGTATGGTCCCCATATTACATCACTTATATCAATAATTTGGAATCAGTCCAACGTCGATTTTTAAAATTCCTTAGTTTTAAATCGGACGGTGTTTACCCACCCTTAGGTGTCCCGCAAGAGGAGCTGCTTCATAAACATGGCATGACAAGTCTTGAGAGTAGGCGTAAATATTTTTCTCAGGCATTCCTTTTTAAAATAATACATAATATTATTGATTGCCAAGAATTATTGGCTAAATTAAATTTTATGGTACCCAGGGTAAACTCAAGGAATAGCCTAACTTTTTATCTGTCAACATCTCGTACTAATGTTCTTAAACACTCCCCGCTTTATACAGTGTGCAATATCTGTAATGCTAATGGTAGCCGTCTTGATATATTTAGTTGCAGTCTCAATGATATTAGAATGTATTATTTAAAATGAGCTTTCTTCTTTTACTTTGTTTTTTCTTACTATTTTGTTGAGTCCTGTGTAGTTTTTGTATTTATTTTAACCGTCTTTATGTTGTATATAATCGTACTTAATCTATGTTCTTGTTCTATTAATGCATAGTTGATATTTTGACATGTTTAATATTTTATCTTTTATCTTTCTTATTGTATAGAGCTTATTTATTAGTGTTTTTGTTTTTTTTCTTATCTTCCTGTTCTGTAATTGGGTTCTTTACCTGTAGAACAGTGTACTATTATAAATAAATAAATAAATATAATCATTCTATCGAATATGTTTCATCAAGAACCTACCGCAGATTCCATTCAATTAATTATACATAGTATGTGCAGTATACATGGATATGTTGAGAAATGAAAGTTATGAGGCAAAAACCTGAGTTTTTCTGCTATTTTTTACATTTTGACAAATTTGTTCTAGCTTTGAATGGCTGTATCTCGGTTATAATTGGGTCAAAAAAGCTGCCACCATGCGAGCGCGGGCCGCAACACTTTCTAGCCATTTAAGTTGTGCATGATGTGACCCGTTTAAACAAGGAAAGATAAGAATAAGTAAAGGAAAATACTAGTTGAAAGCCGTCATGTTAGTGAAGTACAAGAAAAAATAATGGACAATATTTGGGAATTGACTGGTATAGTTTTAAGAGAAACTCCTGGTGCTATGAGTACTAAAAAGCGTGGAATAATTTATAAGCCCGTGGTGAAGGTATATTTTTTTTAACTCAAATTTATATGAAATTATACATAACCATGCACTAATTATTTGCAGCTGAACCCAGACCGTACGATTACCGATACTTTTTGTACTTGTAAAGCTGGCCTTGCCTTCTGTAAGCATGCAGCTGCTATCTGCATTTTTATAAATATGGAAAATACATGTTCCAAAACAGATAAACCCATGATATGGAACAAGCCACCTCAGCCACAGCTTGACAAGCACCACAAAGGTTGTGCAATTCAACTTTTGTCTTGGAAATGTGGCGTCTTTCCAGTGCTGCCAGCTTAAATTTTGTCTCAGAAAACTACCTGCTGCCAACCAATGAGAAAATATATTTTCATAAAAGAGAAAACCTTACCGACAAAAAAAAAATAATAATACTAAAGAAATAAACAATGTGAAATTGAAATAATTGTAATGAAACTTTTATCGGTTGATCTTGTCGTTTTATGAGTAATGCAATATACACTTGACCTGGTTCCATAATCATGGCCTCACAAATTTCACAGTAGTATTTTAAAATGCCGCAAGCAATTTATTAAAAATTTTGTAATTCGTCTATCTAGCGTTTAAAAGAACCGAATTTGAGATTGAAAGTCTGATTTATCTGTTTTTTTTTATACATTTATTTAACGTCGGCCTATTTCCGCTACTGAGGCCTAACACCGACGCCTGTAGACGAGCTACCCCCAACCAGGAATTTTGCCGAACCTCTTCCCTTAAGAAGAGTAGGGATCTTTTACTTGCCTAACATTTAATAGACAAGGGACCGACGGCTCTACATCCCCTCCGAAGGATGGTATATCTCCTATACAACCCTCGCCTAAGGTTGTATAGCTTCCGCGCATACACTGATATACAAGCCGCTGGAAGATGTGTGAGGCGAGGACGCGGTTTTCGTTGGAATGGTCACCCATCCAAGTATATCTGTTTTTAAAAGGTGCATAAAGCGCCTTATATCAAATTCAATAACACAAGCACGTCAGACAGGCAGTGGATAGATATTTCACATCACCATGTATAAATTAGTTGTACCGTAATGGAACAAAATGATGATCAAATATAGGTAACCACTGTCGGCCATGCCTGATTGCAACTTCTACTAGTTATTAGTATTATAGTTCCGTTAATTCTATATGCAGTTTAGAAAAATATCTCGGTCAGGACGCAATCACCGATATTAAAATTTCAGCGACAGCGATATAATTTTACGTAGTCAAACTATAATTGATTATCAAGTCTTTAATATTCAAATTCTGTTGTTATATAAATAAATATATAACAGTCTCATTAACATTTCAGCTTGAACACGACCCCTAGAGAGAGGCTGGTGACTCCTCTTGAGCTAGCTTTTTGTCCAGACATACGCGTGTCCCAAATAGGCGCCCAAGAGCCTCTGCATGGAATAGAGTTTACCTTACTCTTCTCCGCATGATATTTGTTTAGCACCGCCCTCCTGGGGTTATCCACAAGTCATTTGTTTATTTGCCCCGCTGTAAATTCCGATACTATAAATAATAACTTATTGATCGTTGTTAGTGCTTGGAATTCCACTCAGTGCTGCATGGTCATTTATTTGATTTATATCCTTGTTCTAGAGACTATTGTGTCTATAGAAACATAGCAATAATGTTATATTATACGATATTATTGAATTGTATGTTATATTTTCTCAAGTTGAATACGAATGTGTTATTTATTGCCGGCTTATGCATCAGCGGATTGATTAAATTAATTCCTTATGCAAACTCTGCCATTTGCATAATTATGGAACATCTCTCCGGCGATGGGCTCTGTACGTTCGACTAATATAAAATATGAAAAACTGTTCTTAATTTTATTCATCACAGAAGAGTATACTCTATTTATGAAATATTTTTCTAAAATCTTAATTATGGTTCATAGAAGAAAAAAGTTATATTCATTTCTGAACGGTTTCCAAAATGTTCGTCAATGTTCACTTGATCAAGTTTCTTGGAAATACGATAATTGAAGAAGCAAAAGTCCAATTATATTTGAATTTTGATGGCGAGTGTTATTTGGTATTTTGTGAATTTTGATAATAAAGAAGTATGCTGCATAATTGATCATTTCAGTTATTTGACTATTTTAACGATATATCTCTCATCGGTTGATGTGTATATATATTCTTGGGAGTTCGGTCATTATATTATAGGTTATTATAATTTCTTACGTTTCGATTTTATTAACTGCCATCAGAGAATTGCAAATTGGATAAATAGACAGTACAAAAAAATTGCATTTTTATGCAAGACTGGTTTTGTATACTTACAAAATCTAATTTAAATAAATATATTGAATACTTTTTTTATATTTTATATCATTCTAGGTCTGGTGTTTGGGTGCAACTAAACTGAAGAATATTTATTTAACGTCGGCCTATTTCCGCTACTGAGGCCTAACACCGACGCCTATAGACGAGCTACCCCAACCAGGAATTGTGCCGAACCTCTTCTCTTTCGAATAGTAGGGATCTTTTACTTGCCTAACATTTAATAGGCAAGGAACTGACGACTTTACATCCCCTTCGAAGGATGGTATATCCCCTACACCTACACCTACACAATCCTCGCCTAAGATTGCATGGCTTCCGCGCATACACTGATATACAAGCCGCTGGAAGATGTGAGACAAGGACGCGGTCTTCCTTGAAACGATCACCCATCTAACTGAAGTACTTAACTGCCCGCTTTAATTTATATTAGATTTTGTAGTTATACTTTATGAGGTTTGGTATATGTGTATACATATTTGAAGTGTTTGCTGAGTTGATTGTGAGAACTATTATAGTCGAATTATTATAAATTTTTGGAGGTTGATACAACAGGGAAAGGGCCGTTATTACTTTTAATTGAGATGAAGTTCTTAACAATGTCAACTTTTGGCACCAAATACCATAATATATTATTATTCCTTAGCATTATGATTTTGGCGTCTGTCAAATAATATATCTAAAATGCTGTTAATGTTGTCCTATGCTGTGATCATATTATCTGTAGAAAAGCTAACATTGATTTGAGAATCTTCAGCATACGCCTGAACTTTGAAAAATTGTATACCCTTTAGAATGCCTATCGTACATAACAGAAATAGAGGTCCAATGACCAATCCCTGTGGAACACCAGCTTCTTCTATATTAGCAATATCTGAACATTTATTATGAAATCTGATTTGTTGATGTCTCTTTGCTAAATAAGACTTTATAAAGTTCACTGAATCATAATCGAAACCCTAGTATTTTAATCTGGAACAAAAAGTTTATGATCAATAATATCAAATGCTATTGAGAAGGCAATTTTTCATGGTTCAGAAAATGAACCGGTTTCTATAGCATAATTAATAATGTGGAACAGATTATCAATAAAAGTACTAGAGTACTGTAACATAGCTGGCGATATATTATCTGTTTATCAAACATTAGATTTTAAATTAAATAATATATTATGTACTTGTAGTTCAGTGACCATATTAAAGCGAAAATTTAGCTTGCTATTTTTATAATGACCAATGCTATCCTGACACAAAGCATCATAATATATTTTAAAAAAATCATTAATAAGATTCGGATTTGATAAGAAATAACATTCTCTTATTATTAATATTAAATTTGCTTAAGTCTGTCCAGGTTTTTTTAAAATTATTTTGTTGACATACGTTGTTTATATAAGCATCTATATGCAGTAGCCATTTAAAAAAAATAATAGAATGGCATTAGAAACCCGGTTAGACCGGTTTCATTTCCTTTCAGCTTTTCAAAAGTTTTTGAATGTGAATATTTAGATCCCTGGATCCCTAAATAATTTTAAAATATTATTTAATAACCAACTTGGTTTTCATTCTGGAATGTCCAGTAGAACCTTAGCTTTTATGGGTATACCACAAGACTAAGTACAATTTAATTTTTATATAAACTCATTAGGTCCGTATTGGATAAAATCGCCTTCATTTTGTATGCTGTTCTCAAATAAAGTTTGATGATTTGCAGCTAGACATAAACAGAAATTTTAGAAAATGTTTGCGGTTGGTTCAATCAAACTTGTTTATATTTCAATGCTACTATAACACAAACAACCGGATTCTACAATAGGCAAAGAGAGTGTGATACAATAACGATTACTATTAATAATTATATAATTGAATACGGTGGTATGGGTAGTGTTAGTTTCTCATGAATTCACATTAATAAATGTCTCATTTGGAAAGCTCACTGCAATTTTATTGTTTCCTATACGAGTTAAATCAATATTTTATTTAGAAATAAGATAGAAATAAACAACAATTAATTAACTTGTATTATACAAAGCTAAAACCACGACGCGTGTTTCTCCACACATTTTTAGCACCTTCGGATTAGTTCTTCATGGGTAGCTCGTCTAATTGAATCCTGTGATAAGCTTTGAAATGCATTTGTTACTCTCTGCATGCAATCTTCAATAGTTGTTAATGGGATCTCATAAGCTTTATTTTTAATTGTTCCCCAAATAAAATAATCTGGAATTGATAAGCGAGCGAGGAGGCCGTAGGAAAGTTCCATTATTGGCGATACATTGATCGTAAAAACTTTCCTGTAAAAAATTATTTATGAAATACGCGTTATGTGGGGGAGCTCCGTCGGCAGAAAAAATGTTTCTATGTTCGGCGAGAAGTAAATTTTGTAAATAGTTATTATTCAAATTTTGGAAAATATTTAGGTATTTTTCACCTAAAAAAAAACAAAACAACAAATTAACTATGCATATCAGCAGATTTAGCAGAATTTTTTTTTACTTACTGTTTCAATTTTTCTAGTAAAATTCTAATACTACCACTCTATCGTTTCTTATGGCACAGTAAACGTTAAAGTGCCAACTTTTTTGAAAATTTCGCTCCTTGAACACATAAGGATTCGAGTCACTTAAACGTGTCGATTATAAAGTCCATTTTTGGTAAATTTAGCTTAATCTGACCATATAATATTTTCTAAATAAGAATCGTCACCTACAGACCTTGGAATAATTTCACAAAAATTTTCTCTTCTTAGGAAATCTGTTTCTTTTAATTGATGAACCATTTGGAATGAAAACGGGTGAAATTTATCTTTAATTAAGATTCTGTGAACAGAATCCTTGCATAGTGACAATTCCAGAGCAGCTTTTCCTAATCGCATCATTGGAAATGCACGATAATATGCCAGAATTGCTATTTCTACGATTTCGTCATCAACAATAGGCTTTGAATACGCAGATGTTTCTGATTTTAATATTTTTGGCTCTAGGTTGGGTGCTATGAACACGCACATAAACAAGAGCTATGAGCTTAGTAGAGACACCTTGAGGCTTTACGTACACTTAATTTGTAGTAGAATGAAGTTTAGGGAGGATTGCACTTTAAAGATTGGACTAAAATAAATTACTCGCCCCGTATAAGCCCCTGCTGATCGACTTCCATCGGGTAATGCAGCTAGCACTTCGGATTTTTTAATTTATCATTGGTGGCAGGATCAATAGCTACACCCTGTATATACTTCTAAAAGTGCAACACTTTTGAATGCAAGAATGTTGAAGCACTTTTATTTAATTTAGAAATTTTTTATTGAGGTCCCGATATTTTGGAGCATCCTGTATGCCGTTGTTGTAGATTAAAACACTTTGTTTTACAACGAATTTTATAATATTTATTATTAGAACGAATACAAGTTAAAATAAAATAAAATTATTATTCTTATTACAGTTACGAGTTGGTAACTTTTCGGCAGCGAATAAATTCCGGCTTGAGAGATTTGGTTTGGTTGCGATTTGCTTTAAAAATGACAAAAATTCACTTAAGATAAGGTGCGCGGTGGCAGATTAAATTATTTAGATTGTCTGCAAAAAGTGACTTAAAATTATATGCGCGGTGGCAGATTGCATAAATTGAAAAGTCCTTTTTACTTGGTTCGGCCAAGGAAGTGCAGCTCATGAACTGGATTAAGATTATCACGTGTTACACCGATAAAACTGACTTGTGTAAAGCGTGCTGAGCTCGGCCTTTTATATGTTTCGATATCGTTTCATTTGTCGTGCTTCATGAGTCTCGCACGAACGATTTTACACTCATTTTAATCTAGAATGTCGATCCCCAACATTTCATGTGGGCGAGGGTTACGTAATATTGCCCAATATTGCATCATCTTTGCAAAAAGTTAAAATTTGAAAATGAAAATTACACGATTGTTTAGACAATAGAGGGAAATCGTTTGGTAATTGAATGAAACTCGAGTCGGTTTTGGTTTAGAAGATATTGCATGAAACAGAATTTGAATATATTGATTGGTCCTCTTAGAATCATGATTTACGCACCCACGTAATATGGACTTTGGGTTGTCTCGCGCGTTTATGTTTGAAGGGGGTAAATATGGAGTTGAAATGAAATGAAAGTGTGCTGGTGCGTTGTGACATTAATTTGGAAAGGTGGACTGTTATGAAATAGATAAAATAGTTAGGGCGCAATTCGAGTGAAGGCTAAAATTAAATAGGAAATGAGTTGTAAAAAGTTTATGAATATGAATTAGAAATTTATACCGGAGGTACGAAAAGTGAGTTGAGTGTCGAATGCTATTATAGGTGAACTGTATTTTTTAGGTGAGTCATTTGCCAATTTTATATTGTAAAGTTGATGAATGAAATGTTTTAATGGTATTTTTGAATTATCGGAATTCCGTGAATGTTTTCAGATTTTTTGTGACATAATTGTGGTTTTTGCTTGAAATGAACATGAAAGGTACTTTTTATCAGGGTTTGTCCTTTTGGATCGAAAGATTGAATTTTTTGACTATTTTTGACATTTTTTTGTTTTGCATTTACTTATAGGGAATGGAATATACTTTAACAGCTTCCGCTTTTGAATTGTTGCCTTGAGAGAGTCATAGTTTTTAAAATTATCCAGTATGCGTTTTACAGTGTTTGGTGATGGTTTTCGTTTTTGTGCATATCGAGTAGCAAAATATGTGCTACAAGTTCTTGATATTACTTTATCACATTCTCCATAAATAATAAGCAAATTCAAAAAGTCTTCGTTGGTATGATTTAAACATATTGGAATTTATTGACATAAGAGAATGACCGACATTACTGATTGTTTCAAATCATGGCTATTTTGATCAAATTTTAACTAACAATTCTTGAATTTCTAAGAAAATCGCAAATATAACAAACGATGTAACTTAAACCCCCACAATGCGTATATCAGAAAAAAGGAATTTAATTTTACATATCTTCGACATAAACAAGTTTTCGCGGATTGAAGTTTACAAAAAGTAACGTCAAAAATGGAACACTAGGTATACTATTATTGAATATAATTCAATTATAAAGTGCAGCTCTCCTTGTGTTCTTTCTATATGCCAAAAAGCAAATGAGTATCTTTTACACGAAGAAAGTTATAAAGGTTTTTGTTAACCATTACAACTGTCAATTTTTTTTAATGTCAAATATCTCTGAAATGGCTGGGTTTAGGCATAGGGTGTCATACATGTTTTTGGCTCAGAATTCTATCATCTTTTCGAAATCACTAAAACATATAGGGTATTCCATTTAGAATAAGCAAGTTGGTATCGACTTCCGGTATAAATCCCTAAATTTTCAAAATTTTCTGGTGCGTACTTCTCCCAATATCGAACGATGCAGTTCCTGGTGAGAGACCCTGTATAAGTTACACAGAAAATCTTTAAATATTCACAATGCATTGCGGTGTTGTCTGCAAATTTTTATGATGCAGAAATAAATTTAATCTTGTAAAATCAACACTTTTTAAAAAAAATCAACATTTTTGTTTGTATTCTAAAATAATCTAAATTCAAGATATTCTTGTTACTTTCTTCATTTTGTTAAATAAATATTCTCATAACTATGAAAAAAAATCTTAGATATTAGCTGAAGAATTTGTATAATGTTTCTAAATTTGATTGAAAAATACATTTTTAAGTAATGAACAAATTTAATTGAAGTAATAAGTTTAGTTTTATTTTACACAATTTAGACTCATGTCCATTTAAACTGGAAGTGACTCTGAAGAACAAGCTTGTAACTTATTTGGATAATAAATCAATCACAGTGAGTGCATGATGTTGTATTACTGTTTTATTTATGAACAAAATTGATGATGTACGTCAATAAAATTTCCCTTTAAATTTAGCGTGATGGACGTTTCTTTAAGCAGTCGAATTCAATATTCGTCAAAAAGTAGTGTGAAATATTCAGCGGATCGAAAATGAGCATTGGATCTATATTGCAAATGGGTTTCATCATCCGCAATCTACATTTCAACAAACCCCGCAATGTAAACAGTGAAAAATACTCGAGGTGAATGTAATATTAGCATCGGCTCGAGGACTCTCGCATTCCGCGGTTCTAGATGTGATTTGGACGATCCGAGCAATCTCACAGACCAATTGGGTTCCTCATCTCAAGGGATTTGGAGTCTCGAGCCCCAAACCAATATCGCATTACACCGCTTTTGGCCTTTTACAAAAATATACGTTAAATTTTATGGGCGTTTATGCGTAAGCACTCGAAATGAAGGAAATAAACGAGTGAGTAAAACGAAAATAAAAAGTTCTATTGCAAATCCAGTGGGTCGCGTTCCTACTTCCTCCGACATCTCATTTGACTGCAAGAAGCCGTACTTGATACTGGTGCGCGTATCATGAAATATTCATCAGCAACCTAACACTCTCAACTATATTAAAAATCCCAAATAAGTTGGCGGCTCCTGTCGTGATGAGCTAACGCAGGACCGGACCCCCGTGGCGTCCTGCTTGCTTCACACCTTACCATACTGTTTTACCCAAGATATTACATCATCTCTGCAGCATCACTAATGTTTATATCAACGGCCAACGAACCATTTAAATTTATAATTACATGATTTTTCATTCGGTACTGCATGAAAATCTACTATTTTAACATAAACTTCACATAAATTTTTATTAATCCTATTGTATGAATAAAGATATAAATGTTTTATGGCCATATCGTTTTTAATTTATTGTTTTGTTGATTTTATAAGATATACCGTGAAAAATATTCTGTAGTTAAGACTAATGGATAACATGTGTTTATATAAAAGAGAGAATGAGACATATAATTTATTGTTTACATATGCGTATATAAAACAAAGTGATATGCAAATTTTTATATTAATCAATTTCCGTTAGAAGAAAGTAAAACAAATTACAATCTTATACACACTTAAACGGATTGGTGTTATTTCTTTCATGTAGACGAGTACTCAATAAATTGGATCGTTTTACTTCACTCCCCCCACGAACCACACTCGTTCAGCTTCCTTCTTTAAAAAGGAAACAATAATTTAGAAGTCGAAAAAAATGCCTTTCAAAAATTAAGCTTTTATCGAAATGTACAAAAAAAATGAGTTTTTAGAAAGAGATCAAAATTGTATGTTTTATAGGATATTATATCCATAAAATAATTTTTTTTTGGGCAAATATCACAAGAAATCACGTTTAACGGATCGGTCATCTCCTTGTACTCATTTGTCAAACTTATTTTTTGGTCGCTTTTACTTCACGGTCTCATTTATTTCACGGCTTCATGTATTAATTGATCATCTAGTCTAATAAGAGCTGGCTACGTATACCCCAGTAAAATTAGACCAATTTCCCTCCAAACCCGGACATTTATAATTACTAAGCGGGACCTTTTGGAATATGTTCGGACACCTTCCGGGATGACGCTCAAAAAAGTCCCACGACTTCCCTAGTGGGATAGCCGAGATATCCTGGAAAAACTCGAATTTCCAGGAAATTCCTGGAGCAGGCCTAAAATCGTTATAAATAACGCTACGGGAATTTTTTTTTTTCGTTCGGTCGCATTTTTTACCTGCAAGACATCTAAGACTTCAGATTTACTCTTCAGTGCATTCCAGTGTCAATAAACCTGGAAAAACTGGAATTTTCCTTGAAAAAGCTAGGATGGGTTTAGAGCGATGGCAGGACGCCATTTTTAAATAGTAAACGATAGTTTAGATAAGTTTAGGGCACTTTCTATTGTTCTGAATATGTTGACGTTAAATATTTTCAGTTGCAGGACTGTGAGCCAATGCGGCTGTCCGACCCTCCGCCCACTGCTGACAAGTTGTGACAAGTAGTGTGTAGTGCCTTTCGCCGAGAATTTTCTTTTCGTTGTGCTTACCGTTTCTTCATGGAGAAGTGTGTATTGTGTGATATGGTGGGAATACGTTTAAGTGTGGACCAAGAGGCATTGAGACAATCCTAAAATGCAGTGAAATTTGAAAAGATGGGGCCGGTGAACCATTTAAAGGGAAAACATAGGTAGAGCTACATATTGAGTGACGCAAAGTTTACACTAAGCGTTCAAAGGCCCCTACTGTACCTGAACAAGTGCAGAAACCAACTCGCTCATCGATCACGGACTTCGACTTCAAGCTACACTACTTGTTCTGCGATCGATTGGTGGATGTTCAACACCCAGACCGTATGCCTTTCTGCCAGGTAGGGACTTTAGAAATAATACAGCGTATCCGTGAGTATGCTGTCAAGAGAAATGATCAGTGGGGTGAGAAGGTCACCACAAAGTTAAGCACGGTTTCAGACTTGGTGGTAGCTGAGGGTAGATACCATAGGGAATGCTACAATTATTTCAAGCGTGTTGGGTCTTCCCTCCCAGGCTCATCTAGTGCACAGGGTAGAAAAGGCGATGCAGTGAAAAGTGCAGGTTTCGATAAATTATGCCAAGAGCTTCAAGAGGATTGTGATGACTGCCAGTATACTCTTGCACAGCTAATATTGAAAATGAAGCAGTATGGTCCAACCCACGAGACTTACAGTGAAAAGCACCTTAAGAGGAAACTGAAAGACAAGTACGGGAAGGGAGTTGTGTTCACTGAAATACAGGGAGGAAGTTCTGTTGTGTGTTTCACGGGCGTTGCCCATAAGATTTTAAGTGACAAGTGGTACAGTGACAGAAATGCGGACCCTCAAAGTTAGAGGCTGAGGATCATCCTGACAACAGCGCGTATAAGACTTCTTGTTATCCACCTGCACCAGACATGTCAGGAGGCGGGCAGGACTTACTCCCCAACTCTCTTCAATTATTTATAGAGGAGCTCTTGAACTAAAAGCAAGAAAGTGGATGCGAATAAACAGAGAAAGGCAATAGCCACTGGCCAAGTGATAGTTTCTGCTCTTTGTCCACGCTCTTTTCTTTCCCCGCTATTGTTTGGACTTGGCGTAACTTTGCACAGGCTATTTGGTTCGAAACTAGTCCTTGACATGCTTCACAATTTAGGTTTTTATTCTTCGTACAATGAAGCAGGGAAGTTTGAAGATTCAGTGGCTAAAAGCGCTCCCGCAAGCTGTCTTTGATAATGCAGACCACAATGTGAGAACCCTTGATGGCCACGGCACATGGCATACCATGGGTGGAAGTAAGCCGGCTCTACACCGCCTTCTCAAGATGGTCTCATGCAACTGCACACAAGGGTGCGAAACCAGATTGTTCGTGCAGGAGGCACAAGATGGTATGCTCGAACATCTGCGGGCACTGCGCGAGGCATGGATGCAGTAACACGTTCAGAGGAGAGGATGAGGACAGCGACGACGATCCGGACGGAGATCTTGAGCCGATCCCGTCTACTGGTATGTCACCGAACATATAGTCTCGTCTCTTTTCTCTGTTACAGGATATTTTATTTTTTATTTCTAATATGTTTGTTTCAGAAACTGATGATGTCGAACCCAGCCGAAGACTTCTGCTCGCGAACTGATAAAATATTTTTATAATTTTGAATTAGGTGGATCCTTCCCCTATTTATTATTTATTTCATTCCAATAAAACATCATATCAGTACATTCCTCACTCATTTCAGACGAATCATAAGTATCCTGTAATATGAAAAGTTAATGAACATGACAAATTTCAAGGATTTCCAGAAATCCTAATACTGCAATACGGACGGGCTTGAATCTGAGGCCATGGTTGCATTGAGCGCAAAAATGCATACGAATGGAAAAAAAATTATCGCCATAGCTAAATTTTTTACGATTTTAGGCTCGTTCCAGGTAAATTACAGGCGCCCTGAAATCCTGGAATAGAAAATATTTAACGCCAACATATTCAGAACAATAGAAAGTGCCCTAAACTATCGTTTACTATTTAAAAATGGCGTCCTGCCATCGCTCTAAACCCATCCTAGCTTTTTCAAGGAAAATTCCAGTTTTTCCAGGTTTTTTTACACTGGAATGCACTGCAGAGTAAATCTGAAGTCTTGTATGTAAGAAATGCGACCGAATGAAAAAAAAATTTTCCCGTAGCTTTATTTATTATGGTTTTAGGCCTACTCCAGGAATTTCCTGGAAATTCCAGTTTTTCCAGGATATCTCGGCTATCCCACTAGGAAAGTCGTGGGACTTTTGTGAGCGTCGTCCTGGAAGGTGTCCGAACATATTCCAAAAGGTCCCGCTTAGTAATTATAAATGTCCGGGTCAAAACCTAATTTTACTATACTAGTAGGAGTACGTGGGACTCAGTGCAGTCGAAATTATATTCATTACAGGTTCGGTTGTTACCAACATAGAGAGAATCGGGCCGCTAGAAGGCACCTTTGCCTTCCACCCACTATTCTGGCGATTTTTTTCCTACTTACTTATGCTGTCTTCGATCATTCTGTAAATTTTCAGTACTGCACCTTATCAATTTGTTTACATGAAAAAATTACATGTTCGACCCCCTACCCTCGCATTATACTTACAGGGTGCCTTCTGGCGGCCCGATTCTTGCTATGTCGGTAACAACCGAACCTGTAATGAATATAATTTGGACTGCACCGAGTCACACGTATCCCTACGTAACCAGCTCTCCGTTCAATCACTAATATTTGAAATAGATTTAGGCTCAAAGAAAAACTAAAAGTAAGCAGTAGTTTCAAAGCTTTGCTATGTATACGGTAATTAATAAACTGAGATACAGGAAAATAACATATATCAAACTTTACAACTATGGCCCAGTTGTCAGAGACTAATTTTGATGAATTAATTGTTAGTTTGCTAATTTCTTCATGAAAGGCGATTTGCTAGTAGAAAGTGACTCAAAAAGTTTACCAAAATTTACCTTCGCGAACTCTTATAAATAACCCTCTGAAATGGAAAAATTCAGTTTTTTGCTAATATCTCGAAAAATAATGAAAGAAAATAGCACTACGTGAAAGAGCGGGAAATTTTACAGAAAAATAGTATGAAAGTTTTTCTTAATAAATTTTTCCCATAGCATGAGACATTATTACAGTTCGCTCAATATTTCAAGCGCGTCGCACAGGAAAATGAAGCATTTCTCGACCGCCGCTACTTAATAAAGACAATTTGTACCCATTAAATACGAAAAAAAGATAGCATTTAAAAGAGGAAGAATTTATCTTTCCAATTGTATACTTACTTTTAATTTTTATTTAATATAAATTGCACGTGAAAGTTAAGCTTTATCACTTTTTTCCACTCTATATTAAGACATGAATATTAAATAAAATACTATTTAAAAAAATCCTTGTAGATATATCTTGTTTATACCTTAAACTTCAATCCAAGATTAATTTTTATGCTCTAAAGTATCCAGGGTAAAAAAAATAACTTTTAAATCATTGGTATTTTTTCCATTTCTTTAGGGTTAGGAAATTTTCACTTGCAAACTTGCCTAAAACAGTCAAAAAAGGCTTCTAGGTAAAAAATGGAAAAAATACCAATGATTTAAAAGTTAATTTTTTCACCTTGGACACTTTGAGTATAAAAATTAATCTTAGATTGAAGTTTAAGGTATAACCAAGCTACATCTATAAGGTTTTTTATAAAAATAGTATTTTTAAGCTTAATTTACATGTGCAATTTATAAGAAATAAAAATTATAAAGTAAAGCAACGTAAGGCGCGGTTAGTAGTTGGATGGGTGGCCGTTCCAACGAAGACTGCGTCCTCGCCTCACACACCTTCCAGCGGCTTGTATATCAGTGTATGCGCGGAAGCTATACAACCTTAGGCGAGGGTTATATAGGGGATATACCATCCTTCGGAGGGGATGTAAAGCCGTCGGTCCCTTGTCTATTAAATGTTAGGGAAGTAAAAGATCCCTACTCTTCTTAAGGGAAGAGGTTCGGCAAAATTCTTTGTTGGGGGTAGCTCGTCTACAGGCGTCGGTGTTAGGCCTCAGTAGCGGAAATAGGCCGACGTTAAATAAATGTATAAAAAAAATTATAAAAATTAAAAGTAAGTATACAATTGGAAAGCTGAATTCTTCCTCTTTAAAATGCTACTTTTTTTCGTTTTTAATGGGTACGAATTGGTTTCCCTGTGCGACGCGCTTAAAATATTGAGCTAACTGTAATAATTTCTCATGCTAAGGGAAAAATGTATTTAAAAAAACTTTTATACTATGTTTTTGTAAAATTTCCCGCTCTTTCACGTGGTGCTATCCGATTTTCTTTTCATTATTTTTCGAGGTATTAGCAAAAAACTGAATTTTTCCATTTCAGAGGGTTGTTTATAAGGGTTCGCGGGGATAAATTTTGAGTCACTTTCTACTAGCAAAAAACTCGCCTTTCATGAAAAAATTAGCGACGTACCAAATAATTCCGACTTAAAAGCCCTGGCAACTGGGCTACCATGTTATTTACTAATGATAAAAATGGAACAGCTTGTCAATAAAGTATCTAGTGACGTTTTCATTTATTTTCGTTGTTAACTTGAAGACGAATTAAAACTGTCAGTCTAGTAAGCTTCTTGCAACATTTTGTCCACGTCTCCAGTAATTTGTACGAAACAATTTTAAAAATATTTTATTTTACTTTTTGAGACAGTTGCCTAAAAAGTGTTGTGTGCATCTCGGCCAAATGATCTTTCTCGGCCTTATCCAAAGTTTGCTTAGCCTCGGCTGTACCTCGGCCGCAAACTTCGGATTCGGTCGAGAGAGATTAACTTTAAGGCGTTGATAAACAAATAACTATTTCCTGTCGCTAGTTATTCTAGCGACGGTAAATTGTGCCTCAACTTGAGTGAACCAAACATCTGTTTTTTTTTAGGTCCAAAAATGAGGAAACCTCACTGACACTGCATAATTTTGTTGCTCAGTGCTATGGTTAGCGTCATGATTTGCGACTTGGTTGCTGATAATGCTAAAGCGCTACTAATCAAAATTCGATAGCTGATGCCATGGGAATGAAATAATTGCAGGGAGTAATAGTAGCAGAGTACTCGCCTACATATATAAAATTAACAAATTGTGAAAAATAAATCTAAAAAGGGATGTGGCGACGATTTGGACATAAGAAGTGGCACAAGAGTATGGGTAGGAATCCCGGGGAAGGGTTAGGAGTTATTTAGGTTTTCGTATACTTTTAGCCAAACTCCTGTTTTTTCCACAAAGTTTTTTCATTATGGCTGTTAGTTTTAGCGTTATAATATTTTTCTAACGTAGTCTAATAATACTTGTTGGAACCGAAACTATTTCGACAAAGAAAATTATCTTGTTGTTGTTATAGGTGTCATCAGTGCTCATATTACATAGTAAAAGCGTTGGAAATACTAATGAGTCTGATTTCAGTAGAAGTAACCCTTTTTAATACACATAATTGACTGAAGTGACTTCTGCCGCAATTGTATCATGTGATGATGCACATGAGGCTATGTGTGTCGAGGTTCTCATTGAAAGCGATAAACACCATCAATCAATATTAGTTTTTGCCGTATACTGACCTAATGGGGGTCTTGGTATATTTATTTGAAAACTTGCAATCTCATTTGAATCTTCTAGAGTGCGACACTAATACTGATAAGGTGTTTATTATTGGAGGGGATCTTAACTTATCTAGCATAAAATGGGAGGAAGATTTTAGCAATAAATAAGGATGAGAGTAATATACTCCACGCATTCTTAGTTCATCCACCTGATATATTAATGAATTGTATGGTGGATGATTGCATAGAATACCTTAAGCCAGTAATCTTGCAAAATTAATGTGTCAGGTTACGTCAAAAGAAGTCATAACCAGGAGTTCGAGTGTGATCTCGCGGTTGGATACTTAGGAGGTAGTCCGCAAGCAGCTCTGACAAAATCATCCTGTTTGATTTTTTTTTTAATGACATCTTTATTGGATAAGATGAGTTCAGATTTTTCGCAAAGCTTCAGCTCCTCTGAATAAATGAAAATTTTAATAAATTATCGGATGTAGCCCCTCTCAACTAATCCATCTTTAATTTGAATATATTTCTCAATTCTTTTACGATTAGAATTGGCTACTCCTCCCAGCTCTGGAAAGTTGATTTCACAATAGGCTCATCTTATTTTAGCACAAAATTCTTCTCAATTTCTAGGCCTTGTTCTGTAAATTTTATCCTTCACTGTTCCCCAGAAATAAAAACCTAGTGGTTTAATATCGGGGGATCTAGGAGGCAAGAGTTCAAAAAGGCTATTTCTTTCTATCCAGCGCATTGTAAAATGCTTGTTCTATTACTGACAAACAAAAAAACGAACCAATTATTCGGCTCTCTTAAGATTCCACACCATACGTTAATTTCCTTCATAACTTTTCTTTAATTCATAACCCAATGAGGATTTGATTTTCTGGAGCCAAGTATCTACAGTTTTGAGAAGACACCACCCCGTTAGTGGTAAATGTAGCCTCATTAGTAAACAAGATTTTACTTATAAATTTTCTGGTCTAAAATATTTGACTGGACCCAATAGCAATAATCCAAACTTTTATTTTTATCAACTTCTTTTTCTTCAACGCGAAGCAAAATATCGGAAATGGGCCCCATTTGGGGGCTGCCGCTGTTTCAGTTTGCTACAATTGTGCCATAGCTTAAATCCGTATTTCACAAAATGACGAAAATATACGGGTCTTCATTTTAAATGATACACACTGTATATACTAGTGTATATCCATCGGCTCATGCCGCTGGTATGAGTTTTATAAATAAATAAAATAAATAGATTATCACTCTTAATAGATAATCCGGAATTGATTTGCAGTCACAGTTTCCAACATCTTTTTATTATTAACCTATGGACAACTAATCGGGCCATTTCAATTACCAGAGAAGTTGAAGGGTGAGATCCATTTAAATCCTTTTCTTTTATGATCGACTTATTCTCTTAGAAGATATCACTTTAGGTATGAGACAGCGAATGTTTATTGAAAATGACGGAGCCCCATGCTACTACAGAATAATAATAATAATAAATAAACAAATAAACACCACAGAAATTAGACAACCCCCAATTCCAGGTTCTTAGACATCATCTAAACCACCGTTCCCATGCAATACAGGTGATTTGAGCGTGGAGGACCAATAGCCTTCAAGATCTCCGGACTTAAATCCGGTTGACTTTTTTACTTGGACTAGACGTACAAGATACAGTGCACATCTGGTGTGAGAGGTAACAGATGTCTGTCAACCCCCGCAAAACTGTAATAGTACCCTTCACCAGAAAAAGGAAGCTGGATAACTTAGAACCGCCTTCTTTACTATGTGAAACCATTCCTGGAGGAGGTGAAATATCTAGGCATCACGCTAGATAGATCACTCAACTGGAATTCCCACCTGGAAAGGGCAATTCACAAAGCAAGGTTGTCCCTGTGGAATGCCGTAGAATTTCTGGAAAATTCTGGGGTATGGGTCCCCAGCAAATATACTGGATATACGTTACGGTCATTAGACCAATGATAGCGTATGGCTCCATAGTTTGGTGGTCGAAAGGGCTACAACAGTCGGCCAAAGCCAAATTCTCTGGCTTACAGAGACAAGCATGCCTGGCAATAACTGGTGCTATAAGCACCACACCGTCAGCTGCTTTGGAAATCCTCCTAGACTTACCACCTCTACATATTTACTTGAAGAGAGAAGCTAGGTGGGCAACATATAGACTCCAACAATCGGCAATCAATATGCCGCAGGCTATCATTATGGAACACAATGGATTGATTGATGACCTAACCAGTCACAGCATACTAGGTATGCCTTCTGATGTGATGCCTACCAGAACCAACCATGAGCTTGTGTTTTAATATTCTATTTCCTGAAAGAGATGAGTGGGATCGAAATAAAACCGACCTACAGAAGGCAGACAGCTGTTGGTGCTCTAATGCAATTAGGTAGGAAGAACAAACTCACTCTGGTCTGGGTGCCTGGCCACTCTGGGCTGGAGGGCAATGAAATTTTCGATTGCCTAGCTAGAGAGGGTGCGGCATCAAGATTTATAGGACCAGAACCAATTCTTGGCATATCTTCAAGCACTGCCAAAACAAATATCCTAGACTGGGCCGAGAGCAAGAGTCTCTACCACGGGCAGAAACTACCAGGATTAGCTCATTCGAAGGAATTCATTACACATCCTTTGAAACCAAGACCTAAAAAATTGCTAGAGTTGAATAGGTTACTCCTAGGCACTCTAATCGACCTATACACTGGGCACTGCAGATTAAATCATCACCTACACAGACTTGAACTGGTGGAAAACACCAAATGCCGTCTGTGTCTAGAGGAAGATGAAACGGCAAGGCATGTCCTGTGCACTTGTCCCGCTGCAGAAAGAACCCGGTTTTCATTATTTAGCAAAGGTCAGCTTTTGCCTGAGGACCTGGACAATCTCTCACCCATCAAGGTTATCAGCTTTATTAAAAAGCTGAACCTATTGGGTGAAATATAAATTAGAAGTGAGCCACAATAGACCGATTGGTCGCGGTGGAGGGTCTGGTATAGGCCCACTCACATTTCAACCTAACCTAACCTAACCTAACCTAACCTAACCTTTTTATTTGGACCCACTGTAATGAATCGGTGTACAACAAAGAATATGATTCTCTGCAATAACTACAAAGAAAATTGGTCAAAGAGAATGAAAGTATTCGAGAAAGCGAAAAGTATTAGGGTCTGTTCGCTTAAAATAACAATGACAACTAACAAATTAGTCAACTTACAATGAACTATTCAAATACGACTCGTTTAATATGAAAAAGGAAAAGTTAAAGATTAAATTTTGAAAGTTCTAGAAGTGAATTTATAGAAAGAAATCTAATTTAAATATCAAATTAACTGATCAGAACAGAACTCAACCAATGGTGTTACAACCAATAACGAATTGAATATACTTGCCTGACAACAGAAACCTAACCTCCATCAGAAATTGAACATTACAAAGAATAAACCATAATAATTGTATACTACTGAATAGTACAGCAAGTACAAGTACTCGAAGTAATACGTTAATTATCCCGACATTTACAGTACTACGATATTGTGGTTATGTTATAGTTACTAACATTTTTCAATGTTCCAGGTACTCTGGACAAAGCAACGAAACATACTCATATACTCCATTGCATAACCAACACAAACGTAATTCAATATTAGGCATGTACAATGTACAGGTAGAATACTTCCTTGTTTATAATATACAAAATTAGTGTTTGCTTATTCTTTTCAGTCAAACATGCCAGTCAAAGCTATACCTCGTATAAACTAGAAGCTATTAGTAAACTAGAGTACGACTTCCCAGTAGTTGAATGTTTAATAGTTAAACTCTGCCAAGACAAATACAACGTAAAGAAAAATACAGAAAGTTTTCTATTAATAATGAAAAATGGATACGAAATACAAATAATAAAACAAACAGTGCAAGCTACATTTAATGTGTGAATTAAAATGACAATTTTATCCTTTTATATATATTTGTGTTGAACTATTGTTGTATGTGATTATTAAAATTTAAAATTACAAGTAATGTTAACGACTAAATTTACTCGACTAAATAAAAATAATTAACTAAAATGCTACAGATAAGTGAACTGCAAAACCAATGCAAAATTCCATACTTATATTTGCCATGACAAAATCAAACGTAACAAAAGAAAATACCTAAACAACGGCACGTCATTACCGCTACTACATCTACTGACGTATTTTCTGCCCAACGAGAATCCAATTCTTTAACATCTTACCCCTTAGAATAAGCCCTCTTAATATGAAACAGTTTAAGCTCAAAGTCAAAAAATACTTAGTTCAAATGTGCTTTTAGAGGGCGGAATATTAAACATAATGTTTTTAGTCGCAAACTCCTCTATAAATCCTTATTTTACTATAAGGAACCTAACCAGACTGCAACCAACAGCTACTCTCCGGGCTATGTGCCCCGCCGAGCGCTGAATTACAAGTTACAAGCCTGGCGCGTTAAGTGTAATAATTGCATATTACCATCAAAACGCTAATGCTTCGATTGCAACAAACACCAGCCAAAAGGTTGATCCTACTTAAAGGAGCTCCCTTGCCAGTCGTCACACACCACTTGCAGACTGCAGTTTCGAGCTGTTGGCTCTCGTCAGTGCAAGGTAGGTATGCGACGACCGACATGAGAATCCTTTGACTATAGTACATCCCGGTATTTTTACAATAGCGACATGTAAAACAGCCAGCAGGCGCCATCCAGCGAGTCAGCCAGCCAAGTCAGGCTATTTATTTTTCGATTGCAACAGACACTGGATCGCTGGATGGCGCCTGCTGGCTGTTTTACATGTCGCTATTGTAAAAATACCGGGATGTACTATAGTCAAAGGATTCTCATGTCGGTCGTCGCATACCTACCTTGCACTGACGAGAGCCAACAGCTCGAAACTGCAGTCTGCAAGTGGTGTGTGACGACTGGCAAGGGAGCTCCTTTAAGTAGGATCAGCCTTTCGGCTGGTGTTTGTTGCAATCGAAGCATTAGCGTTTTGATGGTAATATGCAATTATTACACTTAACGCGCCAGGCTTGTAACTTATAATTCAGCGCTCGGCGGGGCACATAGCCCGGAGAGTAGCTGTTGGTTGCAGTCTGGTTAGGTTACTTATAGTAAAATAAGGATTTATAGAGGAGTTTGCGACTAAAAATATTATGTTCAAAAAATACTTGTTCGATTATGCTTTGCAAACTATACCTAGATTCGTACCATCATTTCTAGATAATCATACTTTGTATATACCGATGCATCATTCCAGAAAACTACGGCTCATAGTTTCCTCCATACATAATTGTTCACATTATTTTCCATTTAATTAGGTTTGTGAATTATTTGTTTTATTTTAGCCAACGTTTATATAAACACATTTGTGTATATATTATACTAATAAAATATCTATCTACTTTGAGGATAAGGGTAAGTGTCGGCACTATATAGGGTGTCTCACCGGGAACTGAATCGATCGATATAGAGAAAAGTACGCATCAGAAAATTTTGAAAATTTAGATAATTACTAATGTCGGTGTGGCCAATCCAACTAAAATAATTACAAGCAGCTGGCACTTCCGTTTATACCGGAAGTCGATACCAATTTGCTTATTTCAAATGGAATACCCTATATATTTTAGGGTTTTCGAAAAGAGCATAAAATTCTGAGTCGAAAATATGTAGCATACCTTATACCTAAACCTAGCCGTTTCAGAGATATTTGACATTTTATAGAAAATTTGACAGGTGCAACGGTTTGCAAGAACCGTTATAACTTTATTCGTGTAAAAGATCCTCATTTGCTCCTTGTCATATAAAAAGAATACAAGGAGAACTACGTTCTGCAACTGAAATAAATTCAATAATATCATACCAAGTGTTCCGTTTTTCGCGTTACATTTTGTCAACTTCAAACCGCGAAAACCCTGTATTTTTTTACGTCAAGTTGTATAAAATTGAATTCCCTTTTTTCTTATATTAGCATTGTGGGGGTTAAAGTTACAACTTTTTGAAATATTTGCGATTTTAGTAGATATTCATGAATTGTTGTAATCATTTCATCAAAATAGCCATGATTAGAAACAATCAGTCATTATCTTATGTCAAAAAATGCCAACACGTTTAAATTATACCAACGAAAACTTTTAAATTTGTTTATTATTTATGGAGAATGTGATAAAGTAATTGCAGCACATTTGCTACTCGATATCCATAAAAACGCAAAATAACACTAACACTGTAACATGCGTATTAATCGAATTGAAGATATGGCATCAACTAAAATAGCAGAGATAAGATCAATTTAAAATATGATTTAATTTTAATTTAATAATTGCTCAAAATTCCTCTCTCGAACCTCGACACATTTTTCGCACCTTCGGATTAGTTCCTCATGGGTAGCTTTTCTAATTGAATCCTATGATATGTTTTGAAATGCATTTCTTACTCTTTGCATACAATCTTCAATGGTTGTTAATGTGCTTTCATGAACTTTATTTTTAATAGTTCCCCAAATGAAATAATCCAGAACTGATAAATCGGGCGAGCGAGGAGGCCATAAGATAGGTCCATTATTGGCAATCCATTGATCATAAAAAGTTTTTTGTAAATAATTATTAATTAAATATGCGTTATGTGGGGGAGCACCGTCGTGCTGACAAAAAATGTTTCTATGTTTGGCGAGAGGTAAATTTTCTAAGTAGTTATTATTCAAATTTTGTAAGATATTCAGATATCCTTCACCTAAAAAAAAACAAAAATTTACCTATACATATTAGCAGAAGAGAACATTTAATTTACCGTTTAAATTTTCCTGATAAAATTGTAATGCCACCACTCTATCGTTTCTTATGGCACAGTAAACATTGAACTGCCAACTTTCCTGAAAGTTTCGCTCTCTGATAATATGAGGATTTGAGTCACTCAATAATGCAAATTGTGTCTATTAAAAAGTCCATTTTTAGTAAATTTTGCTTCATCTGTCCATATAATATTTCCCAAATAAGAATCGTGACCCTCAGACCTTATTAGAATAAACTCATAAAAATTCTGTCTTCTTAGGAAATCTGTTTCTTTTAATCCTTGAACCATATGGAATGAAAACGGGTGAAACTTATGTTTTAATAAGATTCTGTGAATTGAATCCTTGCATAGTCCCGATTCCAGAGCAGCTTATCTTAATGACTTCCTTGGAAATGCATGAAAATATCCCAGAATGACTATTTCAATGTTTTCGTCATCAACAATAGGCTTTTTCTTTGCATTTTTGCCTTGACAGAGCCATAATTTTTAAAATTGTCCAGTATGCGTTTTACAGTGCTCGGTGACGGTTTCCGTTTTTCTGGATATCGAGTAGCAAATGTGCTGCAAGTTCTTGATATTACTTTATCACATTCTCCATAAATAATAAACAAATTTAAAAAGTCTTCGTGGGTGTAATTTAAACGTGCTGGCATTTTTTGACATAAGATAATGACTGATTGTTTCTAATCATGACTATTTTGATGAAACGATTACAACAATTCATGAAAGAATAAAATCGCAAATATTTCAAAAAGTTGTAACTTTAACCCCCACAATGCTAATATCAGAAAAAAGGGAATTCAATTTTACACAACTTGACGTAAAAAAATGCTGGGCGTTCCATTTGACCTAAACAAGTTTTCGCGGTTTGAAGTTGACAAAATGTAATGTGACAAACGGAATACTTGGTATGATACTATCGTATTTATTTCAGTTGTAGAACGCAGTTCTCCTTGTGTTCTTTTTACGTGACAAGAAGCAAATGAGGATCTTTTACACGAAGAAAGTTATAACGGTTCTTGCAAACCGTTGCACGTCAAATTGTCTATAAAATGTCAAATATCTCTGAAACGGCTAGGTTTAGGTATAGGATATGCTTTTCGACTTAGAATTTTATGCTCTTTTCGAAAACCTTAAAATATATAGGGTGTTCCATTTGAAATAAGCAAGTTGATATCGACTTCCGGTATAAGCGGAAGTGCCAGCTGCTTGTAATTATTTTAGTTGGATTGGCCACACCGATATTAGTAATTATCTAAATTTTCAAAATTTTCTGATGCGTACTTTTCTCTATATCGATCGATTCAGTTCCCGGTGAGACACCCTTATATTCAATCATGATTTTAAATTGCAAATTTAAAGGTAAAGCCTAAACTTTTAAGGCTTAGATACTGCCTATTTTCAACTTTGAAGGTTGATAGTTTATTTAACTTAAATCCTTAGAAATTTCATAGAACTATACATGACATTTTTTTTTTTTATTTTGCACCTTTTTTTACCTCTCGGTACTGTACTACACTCCGATTTGTCATTTATATTTTTCTCTATCAACTTTATACAAGTTTGGAACAACTAAATACCCAAACAAATCAATTTTATAGTTTATTTGTATTTCATTGTGTTCGCATAAATGTTCGTTAAAAAATACGACCCTGGTTAAGGGGATCTTTGCAAATTGGATCGAGGCAGAGAGCTACCCAATGTATTGTAAGAACTTCCTGATGACATCGGGATTTTAAAGAATATATAAAAACCAATTGCATTAGCATTAGATTTACTTTAAGAACCGACACAATACATCTCGAAACAATGGTTACTTAGAAGATTGCTATAGTTACGGCTACAGCTTTGTACGAAGTTAACATTCTTGCCTCGCCGTAATAAGTCATCAGCGTCAGAGATGTCAGCAGTTGTGTAATTAATCATCTCTCGAAACTCCCCGTCTTTCACACATCAATGGATGGAGCAAATCCTCTCGGGTATTACCTACGGCCTATTTGAAATTCATTTCCACTATTCATAGGCGACATTAGCTCAGCGAGAGTTGGATTTCGACGGATGACACGTATTTATGATTACGGACTGAATGCAATAATCACGAAAATCACTTTCCAATGCGTAATTATTGTCTAGCGATTGTATACGATTATGTCCTGCATTCACGTTAACGATCTTATGCGGAAAGATTTACCATACAGGGGACCATGATACAACAACAAATATAATTGATGATGATGAAATGGTGTACACGCCCAAATCTTTTCAACAACATATTTTTATTTGTTGGCTGCTCTAAAACATGTTTCTAAATTACTTCTTCTGTTGAAATGTACAACACTTTCTTTAAAGTTTGCTGGTAAGATAATTTATCTAACCGCATTATTAAATTGCCAGCAATATTTTTTCTTACATAAAGTTCTATTGTTTTTTGGATTAGACTCGGTTGCCACCCATTTGGTTATAAAATATCAATTTATATAATTTATTTATTATTTAGATTTCTTTACTTCATACTGTCATGTAATTGTTTGATTACGTCATTAATTTGAGGTTGGAAAATGGGGGAATCGGAGCCGGAAAAAGGTTGCTACGCAACTTTCCGGACTGTTTCCTTAATATTTAAAGTTATTGAAAAAGATTAAATATCTTGACGTTCAAAATATCTTGAAGTTGCATTTTGACATTTCTTTGAATAATCAAATAAAATGATGCGACTTTAGTTAAATCGCTGAATATCAAAAGCACAGTATGAAATAAAATGTTGTACGTTACACATCCGTTAAGTGATGTTACAGTATTTTTTGTATTTGGTTCTTAATATAACTATTTTAGGGACTCATTTGAGTCAGTAAAATGAGTGTTTTCCGGACTCAATCACAAAAAGTTGCCATGGCAACTTTTGAAGATTATCAGTTTGATGCTGATCTAAGGTCCATTCCCTGAGATATCATTTATCAGTTAGATGATGTGGATAGCAAAATAAATTTTTTAAATGATATTATTATTACTCTCTTAGATATTCATGCTCCTATGAGAACCTACAGAATTACAAAGCCTTATGGACCATGGCTTACAGACGCCATTAAAGCAATGATTTCAGATAGAGACATAGCCTTAACTAGATACAATCGCACGCAAGTCAGATTAATTGGCACAATTATAAACAATTACGTAATATGGTTACTGCGGCTATACGAAGAGAAAAAAGCATTTTATAGTAGTAAAATTAAAAATAAATCTTCTAAAGAAATGTGGAATACCTTAAAACAACCTAAGTAATGTTGATGTGTGCAATGATCACTTTGTCAATTCTGTTCCCAATATTAAGCGGATACTGATACTAATTTATTTTACAAAAATAATAAATTAAGCCATTCATTAGATCCCAACTTACTTTTCAGCCAATAAGCACCATAAAAAGCAAGGCTACTGGTGCTGATAGTATTAATATTTTAACATTAAATCTCTGTTTGCCTTTTTTATAACCGTACCTAACCTATATAATTAATTTTTGTTTAAAAAACTCAGTGTTTCCAAGTACCTGGAAAAAGCCCATGTAAATTCCTTTACCTAAAAGTTCAAATCCTTTAAATTTAAACGATATAAGGCCGATAAGCATTTTACCAACCTTGTCCAAAGTGTTAGAAAAGTCATTGAAAAACAGCTGCAAAAATATCTCAAGTACAAAAATGTTATCCAATCAACTCAATCAGGCTTTAGGTTATGTCATAGTTGCACTACTGCTTTGTTAAAAATTACGTATGATATAATAGAGGCTTGTGACAAAAGTAAATTAACTATATTAATATTACTGGATTACTCGAAGGTTTTCGATACTTTTAACCATGAACTCTTAATATCAATTTTACATTTCGTTGGGCTTAGTGAATTAGCTTTTACCTTATTTTCTGCTTATCTCACTAACAGATTTCAAGCTGTGATGTATCAAGGTAATATTTCAATATTTTTAATAATTAACAAGAGAGTACCACAAGGCTCCATTCTGGGGCCTATATTATTTAGTATATATACTTCTAGTTTTCCATCTGCTTTTGCCTCATGCTCACAACACTATTACACCGATGACACCCAATGATATCTTTCTTTCAATCCAGAAGAATGTGAGCGGGCTGTTTCTGCATTAAATTATGATCTAAATAATCTAGGAGTCTTCTCCAAAAGTTATTGTTTAAATTTAAATTCAGCTAAAACTAATATTATAATTTTTGGGAAAAATAAGATAAGAGAACATTTTCTGGCAAACTACTCAACAGAAATAAAAATGAATGATGATGTATTAAAGTTTTCAGAAAAAATAAAAAATCTAGAACTATGGATTGACAAGAATTTGAGATTTTCGGATCATATAAGTAACAGTTTGCAAAAAGCATACATCAATTTAAAAGTTATATTATATCGAAACGGGCATATTTTGGACACTGAAACTAAATTATTGTTATGCGATACATTAATTCTATCACATATGAACTATCGTGACGTTATTTATGATCCATGCTAAACTCACTAGATATTAAGCGAATACAAAAACTTCAGAACTGTTGCTTGAGGCTTATTTATGGCATAAGGAAATATGATCACATAAGTCATCCTTTTATAAACGGTAAGTGGCTAAATATGAAAAATCGTAGATACATCAACGCTGCCTGTCTTTTCCATAAAATTCTGAAAACATCGCCAGCCTATCTTTATAATAAAATTACCTTTCGCACAGAAGTGCACAATGTTAATATTAGATATAAAAACATCCTAACCTCGCCAATGCACTATTCAGTTTTTTAAGCGTTCGTATACATATAATATGTGCAAATGTATGAATGACTTATCCTCCAACTTACGGAACTTCGGCACATTTAAATTTAGGAAGGAAGTAACTGAATTTGTAAAAACAAACAATTGAATTAATAATTGTTTTGTGGAATTATAAAATTGTTTCCAGTATGCACTAATATTGCTATGATTCTTGTTTTTTATTTATTAAGTTTTAATTACACCGTATTATAATTAACAACAATACTAGTTTATTCTTATTGCCATTACAAACTAGTGCTGTCTGTAGACTTTTTGAGGGTTAGGTGGAAAAACAGACAGTCTGTCTGAATCGTCCGTGGTTCAGGTTGCTGAACTGAACGTCACCCGAATTAATCCATTTTCTCTTTTTATACATATATCGAAAATTGTTCTGTACGTAAAGATTAATAAAGACCTTTATTATTATTATTATTAATATTTAGATAAATACAGCAAAATGGTTCAATACAACAATTAAACAATCTTGTTACTATGGTCGCATGGTAATTAAAATTCGAAGGTCATTATTTTCGAGAAATATTTGCTCCGATCAAAAATTTTAATATGCTTTAGGGACCTTTAAGAAAAAATGTTGTTTGTAACATTATATTGTATTATCAATTACAGGCGTGAATATCTTCATTTACAATTGAATTAGAAAATAGTTATTTAAACGTTTATATTAAAGCATATATTATTTTTCTTTTGTATACTTTAATATTTTCAAGAATAGAGAGTCAAGCTTTTCTTTGACTCACAATGTAGTATTTTTCAGTTTTCACATTTTCTTCAAATCTTGCATCCTTTATTTAACACACTTCCTGACAATCAATTGATGAAATCTGTGACAGGAATTAAGATCAGATGACAATACAGTATTCCACCGTTACTTTTGTAAATATCCGCAAGTAGGGGGCACGGGAGTGAAAATTGATTAAATATACTATCCAACCAGCACCTCCGGTAAACCGTAGAAAACAAAAGGTTTTTCGCTTGATCAGAGACTTCTACGTCCGTTTTATTTTGTACAATGGTACGATATTAGTTCTGGTGACAAAAAGTATGAAGGCGAACAAAATACGTTTATTATTGACGAGGCCACCGAGATTAATATTTTAGCATCAGTGGAAATTAAGAAAAATGCAACTACATGTGAGTTTAGAAGTGCTCTTGATATTAGCCAACAATATGTTATAAGAATATTTAAAAAACATGGATATAAATTATATAAATATCAACTTCATCAGCATTTATATGAAGCTGATGCAGGTAGGAGAGTTCATTATTGCAATTGGTTACTAGAAAATAGAAACATTGTTCCCAAATTTCTGTTCACAGGCATGTGAAATAATTTGCGTTACTGGTCTCAGGAAAATTGACATGAACTTAGAGAAGGAAATCATCAAGAAGTATTGGGGGTAAATGCATGGTCAGGAATTGTGGGTACTACGATCATAGGTCCTATTTTATTTCAGGGGACTTTAAATGGAATTAGGTACCTGAACTTTTTGGAAAATGTAATTGAGGGCTTTTCAGAGAAATCACCTATGAATTTGAGGAGAAGCATTTATTATCAACAAGATGGGTCTCCGCCACTTAACCTTCAAGATGTCTCTAATTATTTAGAAAACAGATTTCAAAATAGAGTCATTTCGACATATGAGCGCTCAAGATGGTCTGCCAGATCACCTAACCTAACCCCTATGGATTTTTCCTGAACATCAAAGAACAAGTTTATTCATCATCTTCAAGAAACCTCTAGAAGTTGGAAACCAAAATTCGCCAAGCTTTTGCAACGATAACTGCACAAATTTTAGAACTGGTGGTAAGGGAAACTATCAGTATCGCGCAAAAATGTGCTGAAATTCAAGGAATGCATTTTGAACAATTGCTGTAATTTTATTTTCCCTTATTTTATAAATAACTATTAATAAATTCTGTAAATTTTATTTAATCTCTGTATTTTTTTAACAATACCAATTTGTAAATGTAGCATCTAGAGAAATTCAATAATTTCAAAGCACTGAAACTAGACATATTATAACATCAAATGAAAGTTTAATGTTTTGGGCTTTGCTGGTTCAAGTAAAAAAATATGGTTGCTATTTAAAAAAATTGAATAAAATTCATTTGCATTTTTATATTTTTTCAAAAAATTGTTTTTCAATTCGAAATAGTGGTTTTTGCACGAAATAAACTTTTATTGGAATACAATAATAAAAATTAAGGTGATACGTTAAATTCAAGGTCTACTGGGTGAATTTTTTGAGAAAACAGTCTTGTAGTTGCCAACTTAACTTTTTCACTTTTTCGAGTGTATGACAAGTTGTTACTACTTCCGGTTGGACCGGAAAATTTCAAAGTTGTATTCCTAAAATCAACTTATAGCCAGCCCAATGAAATGGGAAAAATTTGGATGAAATAATTCAGAGCGGGCTGATATTTTGGGAACGGGCTTATTTGGTGGTACCTTTTAACATATTAAAAGTCCCCACCCGTAGACAACTGCGGAGGTGGGGGGGGTTAGAAAATAGGTAAAAAAAATCGGCAAGTATCAATGTAAAATATGTATACATGAAAATTATAGATAATAATAATCCACACAATTTCGTTTTTTTTAACTTCGTACGATCTATTGGAGCCGAGATATATTTTTTTGAAATTTTGATAGTTACGCGATGCAACGGAAACGCGCGTGTTCTTAGCTAAAATCTCAAAAATGGTCGTTGAGATCGCAAAATGTTTCAAATGAAAGTTGTAGAGAATTCGATTACGAACAATTTCCTCTTATTTTTCATTTCCATTCGATAAATATTAGCAGAGATATGAATTTTTAAACATCTTTATAGCGCGCTATTAGAACACTTGTTTCGTGTTAAAATCGATAAAAACTCGAAAACGATAGATCGTACGCATATAGTGTATCTAATGAAAGTTAAAGAGAATCAAATATTGAATCAAAATCGTTTTGATAACGAATGAATAGAGATAAAAGGGAAAAACATGAAAAATTGTAATTTTCAAGTGCATTGTGATAAATAGCTATTTTTTAATTGGCTTTAGGCAATAATAACACTATAGGTTTTTTGATCCAATATTATTTTTTAATTCCTTTTTTTGTATATATCATCGTTTCTTTTGACTTTACGACAAAATTTTATAAGACCTAAATGAAAGCTTACAAAATTTCCTATAAAATATTTTTTCATGTATGATTTTTAATAAGTAGCGATCGAGAATGCGGTTGATTTTTAATTTTTAGCAAACAGGCAATTCGTCACGTTTGTAGCACATTTAATAATATTTTTTCACTTTCTGAAATATCAGAAGTGATTCTGTGAGCATTTCTGAGTCGTTTCATATTGGACCCATGTTTTTAAAAAAATTGTTACGCTCAGTTCTTGCAGGAAAATCGTAATTTATAATAAAAAAGAAATTTTTGCTCACAGCTTTAAACAGTTGTAACTCGTGAACCATTCATCGTATGAAGGTCACTTGGAGCTCATTTTACAGATAATTTAATTCTCTTCAAAAAACTTTCAGTGTCATTATTGTCTAAAGCCAATCAAAAAATAGCTATTTGTCAAAATGCACTCGTTATCAAAACGATTTTGTACATAACCATCATATGCAAAATTTGATTCTCTTTAACTTTCATTAGATACACTATATGCGTACGAGTTAAGAGATTTTATCATGAAACAAGTGCGCTATAAAGATGTTTAAAAATTCATATCTCAATATTGATCGAATGGAAATTAAAAATAAAATAAAAGGTAATTGTTCGTAAGCGTAGCGAAAACGCGCGCGTTTCCGTTACGTCGCAAAACTGTCAAAATTTCAAAAATCTATCTCGGCTCCAATAGGTCGTACGAAGTTAAAAAAAAAACGAAATTGTGCGGATCTTTACTACCTATAATTTTCATGTGTACATATTTTACAGTAAAATTGATACTTTCCGTGTTTTTTGCGAGAAACCGATTTTTTTTACCTATTTTCTCCCCCCTCCTCTCCGCCGGCGTCTACGGGTGGGGACTTTTGATATGTTTAAAAGTATCACAAAATAAGCCTGTTCCCAAAATTTCAGCCCGTTCTGAATTATTTCATCCAAATCGACAAATTTCGTCCCATTTTATTGGGCTATTAGAAATTGGAATGGAACTAGTCTCATTGTCACCCGGAATAAAAATCTTCTACCAAAATGTCAATTTTTATTTATTTTTTAACGTGAAAACGAAAAAAAATATGTGACTGCAACCGTACATACATATTCATGTCTTCTGTGTAAACAAGCGCTGGTTATCTAATTGGGTCTCAATTTTTAGGAGCTTTGTACCATTACAAGCTATATTGAATGCCCCAAATTTCAAAATTTCATTTTAATATCTGTAAAAGAAAGTAAGTAGGTACCTGTATCTTTCTTATCTCTAACACCCGGTATACTTCGTATGTGGGAAAAAATATGATTGCTATTTTCCTTATTAGACCAGGGCCAAACCGTTTAAAATATCGTAATAGACGATAAATTCTTAGCGGTATATGAATGGTCGGAAAATGTAGTTAATGATGTAAATAATTAAGGAAAAATCGTCCAGACTGTATAAAAGTTCGGGAAGGGGGGTTGGGTGGTAATATATAGGTTTTTAGGGGTTGGTACTAATTTTTTGCGATTTGCAGAAACTATGCATCCTATCGAAAAATGTTTAATATAAAAGTTGTAGATAATGAAAAAATCTAAAACTTTCTGATTGATCACTATTGACCATAACCTCAAAATTATCGAGAAAAATGCAAAAAACAGTTTTTTCGGTTTTTAATTTATAACTATCGTAAAAATGTTTATATTTTCATGAAAATTGGTGAAAATGTTCTTTTTTGTGTTTCAAACAAGCCCAAATTTTTTCAAAGCGAAATATTTAATTTACGATGTTTTATGAACAAAATAAAAAAAGAAGACCTAATTTTCAATCGAAAAACTTGGTTAGCAAATTTTCGATTAATGAACTTTACTAGTGTTCATTTTTTTCGTTGAAATCTCAACTTTAATGTAGAATTAAAATATAATATTGTTTATATACAAAAATATCGTTAAAAAAGCGAATAACCGAAAAAACTACTTTTTAAAAATCGAGTTTTCGGTGAAAATCATGAATTTCTTTTTCTTTATTGTAAATAAACGTTTACATTCATAAAAGGCGTTAATTCTCATACAATACTATGTTATACAAGTAATGTACATGTACCTAACTGAGGCGGGACTGTTACTATTTCAGAGAATTTCGCGAAATATCAGCAGCACAGATGATATGAAAAATTATTTACAGTACGAGCTTGCTCCATTTCCTGTGTCGTTGTTTACAGAGAATGGCTTCAGAAAAAATGTTAAGTCACATTTATATACAGAATTTGCGAGCATCGATTCGTTACCAACTTCGAGCAATATTGTACACGTTGTTGATGGCGGGTTTCTCTTACACAAAGTAATCTGGAAAAAAAACGATACAATTAATGAAATAACACAAAAATATTTACATTATGTACAAAACAACTACGCAAAAAGTTATATGAAGAAGATGCAGATTCCCTAATTATCAATACATCCCTTGAAGTAGCAAAAAACTCCGATAAAATAGTGGTAGTTGTTGGTCAAGACATAGATCTTTTAGTTCTTTTAAATCAATTCAGTTCACATGAATTGAATATCTATTTCCACAAACCTGATGCAGGAAATATTAATGCTACTTATTACACCTCTAAGTTCAGTGTCGGACTGGCTATGTTTAGGGCTCCTCACTGAATTCCGCAGAGGGCCCCTTTTTACGGTATTGAAGGGAACTAAAATCAAGAACAACATATTTTATTGCATTTTAACATTACGTAAAATCCAAACTTTACTACAACAAAAAACAAAACAACATTTCAATATAACAAAACTAACAACAAACAAAAAAATATTAAACTCATATCAAAACAAAACAAATTAATATCACGAAACACGTACATATGAAAACTGAAAGAACTTGTTGACCAAAGATAAAATTAATTACAAAATAGTTACAAATGTTTCATATGCACTCTGAACTAATTAGTATTCGTTTTAACTCTGCCAACGAACACGCTATTTCGTCAATTATTTTATTTTTATCTATCAGGTGTAGTATATCATTTTCAACATACGTTAGTAACAAAGGGATTAATGTATTTTCAGAAAGCCCACTTCTTTCAGGCTTCTTTAATTTTTTTAATTTGGAAAAAACTTTCGCATGTGACTTGCGGGCAGGGTAAAGTTAGGACATATTTATACACAACATAAAGGGTATTAAATAAACCTGACTGAGAGAACAAATTCACTAGAACCTGAAAAAGACAGGATAAGCACTGGGTGCAGTTACATCCATTTTGATGAATATTATTTTTCACCCAATCAAAAAATTCATCTCTTTCTTCATTGTCAGCCACGGAATCTACCGTTCTTCGCTGCATTTCCCCGAACTTTTTCCTGCATTCAGCTGTCAAAACATCGTATTAGTCAGCAAATTGTTTCAATTCTACCAATATAATGACTCTATTAACACCAGTTAGTTCACTAAGCTTAATAAAAGTGTTTTCCGGAAACTCTGTAATATCAGAGAAATTGGAAAAATCCTTAAATTGTTCTGGATTTAACCATGCACAATCCTTATAAAGGTCTTTATTAGGTACAAATCTCACTTCAATGCTGGTTAAAGCACTATCATGTATAAGAAAAAAAGGTATTTATTTTAAAATTTTGCTCTGGCGTTAAATTACCAAATTCATCTGAAGCGATTTCACCAGGCATTTTTTTTCTTACACTGACTCTTTGTTTTATGAAATCATTATCAATATCTATTAAAGGATTATTCCTAAAAACTTCATTAAACTCCATAGCTAATTTTTTACTTTTCACATACAGTGTTATAAAATGAGTGTCACATCTCTTGGACTTTATCTGCACTGTTAATTTTTCAACTACCCGCCACGCTTTAAAGTAGCCAAGACATTTTGATGGCAAAAAAGTTGATACAGGCGTAGTAACAGAACACAGATCTAAAACGATTACCGCAGTAAAAATGGTTTCAAACTTGATCCAATTTTCTAACAAACTTTGGGCAGTGAATTTACTTTTTGCATCATATCGACCGTTAATTATACTTAAAAGAAAATATAAAAAAGTAACAAACCTACAGTTTTCAATATGTTCAATTTTCTCTGGTAATTCAAAAACAGATGAAAGAGCTTTGTCTTTGCTCCACCATCGTGTGGCGCCGATTTTGTTTAACCGATACAATTTTTCATGCTCATTTTTTGCCGTTGAGTCAAATTCTGCCAAACGCTCATTCTTTTGTAAGAATCGCTTAAAAATACAGCACCTTGTACTAAACCAAATAATTTTTCGTCACTGAGATTTTTTTTACTGGGTTCTGTTGCCACGTATTTTCACATTGAAAACTTGGTTATGGCTTATGCACTCTAATTATTAGTATTATCCTATATGTACAAGGGTATTAGTCATGTCATAAACGCACTAGGTACTTCCCAGATCCAGAGCTATTGCCTATCATGTGAAGCGACTCAGTTGATAGTGCACAGCAAATCGCATGAACGGAAATTCGGTAATATTCGTGATCTCGGTGCGTGGTAGGGCTAACTCTGTAAGGTGCTTTGCAAGCAATTCATGCACCAATTGCACCATGTGCTAAATCTAAAACGTCAGGTACGGATTTTTATTTGGACCACAAAATAAATTTAATGTACAGTTTGTAGAGAAACTCTGCGGAACGGGCCCCTTGGCGTGTTGGGCCCCTCGCGATCGCGAGTCAGCAGGCCTGGCCAGTCCGACAATGTCTAAGTTTTAAACATAAATCACATAAACATATTGTAGCATTTTTGCATTGTTTTTCTGGCTGCGATACAACTTCCAGTTTTGCTGGGAAAGGAAAAAAAAGCAATTATAAAATCATTATTGGCCGATAAACATTTACCTAATCTTGCAGAAATTTTTTACAATACAAATGCAGACAAACAAACGATTACCGAAAATGGATTAACAATAATAGCTTTTATTTACAAAAGATTTGAACTCTACCGAACGGCTACTGTTAAATCCTCATTTCATTTGAAAACATTACCTCCAACTGAAGGGGCAGCTAAGCAACATTGTTACAGGGTGTATTTTCAAATACAAAGTTGGCTTGGTAATCAATTAACAGCTACAGATTGGGGATGGAAACATCGTAATGGCATCGTACCTATATTTACAGGACAAGAATTAATTCCTGAAAATTAATTGAAAATTATCTGCTGCAGCTGCGAAACAGGACGCGGCACTAACAAATGTGGGTGTCGCAAGCATGGCTTAAAGTGCACAAATTTGTGCTCAAATTGTCACGGTTCTGATAAATGTTCTAATGCCGAAAATTGTACGAATAAAATTGTAATCTCGAGGACATCGAAGACGAAGACAGTACCCACTGTCTAATAAACAATAATAAAAATAATGATACTGAACTGGACAATCCAGAAGAACTCCAAGAAATTGAAGATATAGAAAATGAACGTGAAGCAATCGAAAGTTTGATCGATTCTGGCGATGAACAATTGCCCACTAAGAAAAAAATAATTATTTTACTTTTAATTTTTGTATTTTATAATCAAATATAAGACTTTGACGTGATAATTTGTAAATACTTACGAATCACAAGAAATAATTAACAAATTTTCTCAGTTCACAGCCTTTGTGTTTTTTGAATTTTTACCTATTTAATTGCAGTTTAAATAATGTTTTCGGGACTTTGAATGTCGAGAATAGTTAGGTACATAGGTACATGTACATTACTTGTGTAACATAGTATTGTATGAGAATTAACGCTTTTTATAAATGCAAACCTTTATTTACAATAAAGAAAAAGAAATTCATGATTTTCACCGAAAACTCGATTTTTAAAAAGTAGTTTTTCAGTTTTTCGCTTTTTTAACGATATTTTTGTATATAAACAATATTATATTTTTATTCTATATTAAAGTTGAGATTTCAACGAAAAAAATAAGCACTAGTAAAATCGAAAATTTGCTAACCAAATTTTTCGATTGAAAATTAGGTCCTTTTTTTTCATTTTCTTCATAAAACATCGAAAATTAAATATTTCACACAACACAAAAAAGAACACTTTCACCAATTTTCATGAAAATATAGACATTTTTGCGATAATTATAAATTAAAAACCAAAATAACGGTTTTTTGCATTTTTCTCGATAATTTTGAGGTTATGGTCAATAATGATTAATTAGAAAGTTTTAGATAGGATACATAGTTTAGCCGCAAATCGCAAAAAACGAGTACCAACACCTAAAAACGTATATATTACCACCCCAACCCCCCTTCCCGAACTTTTACTCAGTCTGGACGATTTTTCTTTAATTATTTACACCATTAACTACATTTTCCGACCATTCATATACTGCTAAGAATTTTTATTGCCTTAAACAGGATTGGCCCTGGTCTATTTAAACATATATATTTGCAAAGGCTTTGTTATTTTCAAATTCAATTTTATATTGTCGTGGAAATATTCACAGCCCCCTAATAACAGATTATGAATAATAAATAAATCAGTATACATTTTTGCAATATATTTTATTTCTTTTCATGTAGTTAGGAACTGGGGAAATACAACGACGCGTTAAATCTGTTCAACTGTTCAAGTCTATTGTATACCGCGACAATATTGTCGACTTTTTGATCCGATTTGTCAGATTGTCCTGTGGGTGGGTCAGGAAGCACTGATCCTTTTTCTATATCGCTAAAAGTTTACCAAGTCGTTTCTCTTCTATTTATCGTACTCTTTTATCGTCTATTCTACTGGCAAACTGGCTGCTGGCCAATATAATCCGCTTTTCGTCCAAACGTAATGATGAAAATAACACATGTGTCCTGCCTATAAGGGTGTCTTACTGTCATCGCAACAATTGCTCTTGTGTTGCCTGAAAAAGGCGCATTTTTACCCTCTAATCGCATTATGACAGCTTAGAGTTCTATTTGCCAGCAACTAGCAACTTGTTAATTATTGGAAACTTAGTTTTGCCATGAGAAATATTGTGCTTGGTTTAAATCCTGTTTATCCAAACAAGGTACCTGACAAAATCTTGTTATGCTTACATTTAACAAATTTAATCCCTAAAGGGTGGAATTGTAAGGTGAGCAGTTTAGTTTAGAAATAATTCGGAACATTTCAACACAGCATTAGCTGACTCACTAACAAAGGATTTGTATGTACACTGTATACATATAACAGTATTTAAATTTCAAATTATTTTATGACAATCCGATTACCACTTTTTCTTATTCCAACAACAGAAGTCAAAAAACGTGACACAAAATCCGGATTAAGAACTATAAAAATTAAAATAACATTGAAATGACCAACTGTTGTTGACTTAACAGCGTTAACAAAAGAGACAATTATTTTAAAGTCCGATGTTAAGTATTATTTTTCCTAACTGGCACATAAATTTGTTGCTCAACAACTTTGTAATTAGATGTAAAATATTTAATTCGACTAACTGAAAACAGCCCAAGGTTAGTCACAAAATAAATTTGTAGTAGTACCTATATGGAAAAAAATGTTAATTTCGAATTATGCAGATAGATATCGGTACTTATTCTAATTAAGCATCTGTCAACGTAAAGTATTATGTATGTATTAGTTTGAAAATCGTGCATTACTGGTGGATTTTTAAGACCAAAAGCACTCCTTGCAGGACTTCTCCAGAAATTAAAACTATTGGTTTATTAAGATTTACTTGTAATTATTAAAGTCAAAATATTAATTTTGATGGCATCAAAACCAGGACTGTCTTAATTTTTTTTTCAAATTTAAGTCATATCGTCATCTATTACGTATTAAACCGAGAATAATTATTAAGGTTTATTATTATATCTTTTTGGGGACGGTAAGCAATTTTGTGGTCTATTAAAAATCATTTTCGAAATGATGCAATATTTATACGTAATATAACTGAATACATATAATGCAATAATTACAGTCATCTGCATACGTCATTATAAGACCTTACTATATATAAGTATTGCGAATAATGAAATATTCATGACGAATTTTATGCCTTACCTTGTGTATGTTACTTTTACGTCTTTTTATGCACAGTCGAAAACGGTCATAAATAATTAACATATATTTGTTGTTCTAAAAGTGGCTTAATATTATTGTCTGAAAGTTATTTGTGGCATTCTACGAATATTATTTTCTGTTATTGGGTTTTCTACCACATATATTATCCTCTTCGAAAACAAATCACCGAATCTACGAAATAATAGAATTATTGAAAAAAGCCTCTACGCCCGTGACGTTTACGCCAAAGGAACAGTCAGAGTTTATGTTTTACAAATAATATAAATCGGAATAAACACATAAATAATGTATTTTGCTGACGTTTCGGAAAGGAGCCTCTTTCCGTTTTCAAAGCGTTTTTTGTAAGAACTCTTGTTTTGCTGTGTATGTCAAATACATAGCTTTAAGATTCTGTTTATGTTATTTCCATCGATACTTACTACCTACACAGAACTGGTAATATTTTCTTTTAGATAATGTTGGGTTTGTTAAGTTCTTATTTTAACATTGGTACCCAGGTTGTACAAATATTGTTAATATTTTTGCCGAGTCCCAGTTTATTCTATGTCCGTTTTCCCAAGCATGTTCACAAATCTTTGATTCCTGAATTTCATTCTTTCCAATATAATTCTTGTGCTCATCCAACCTCACACTGAAAGGTCTGGATGACTCACCCACATAATATTTATCACATTCGCACGAAATATTGTAAATACAGTCTTTTTCATTCTGCTCCATGTTTATCGGTTTTTTTTTGTTAAAATTAATTGACAGGACTGTCATTAATATGTCATAAAGACTTCTGTCCATTGCAGACGGGCTTGTCTTATCAAAAGGTTTAAATTTTGCAATAAATCCGAAATCTGTTCCAAAATTTGATATAGTAGCGGCAATAGAAAAAACGGTTCAAAATTTACCAACAGATAATGGGAATGAATATCGCATACGGTCAAAAATTGCTTTAAAGAAGCAATACAAAATTAAAGATAATTTAATTCCAGAAGCAAAGCTATCGATAAATTCTGTAAACACCACATTATAGTAAGCCTCCTCATTTTTATGGCTTACCAAAGACACATATACAAAATATTCCTTTAAGACCAATTGTTAGTTCTATTATTTCACCGTGTCATAATTTGGCAAAACTTTTACTTAAATTATTGATCCATTATCTGGAAATACCGATTCATATATTAAAAATAGTAAACATTTTATAGAAAAAATTTATGAAAACGATATTCATGAATCACACCTGATGGTTAGTTTTCATGTGGTCAGTCTTTTTACCAATGTTCCGGTTGATGAAACCTTAAAAATAGTTAAAGATAGGTTGCTAAATGATAATAATTTGGAAACTAGAACTAAATTAAGTGTAAATAGCATAATGGAACTCTTAACAATGTGTATAAAACAAACTATTTTCAATTGGAAAATGAGTTCTATCAGCAGGATTTTGGTATGGCTATGGGGTCTCTATTATCACCAATTTTAAGCAACATATTTTTGGAGAACTTTGAGAACACACATGTTCAAAATTGTATAAACAAACCGGTTGTCTGGTGGAGATATGTTGACGACATCTTTGCAATTTGGCCTCATGATGTCGATTTACTAGATAGTTTTTTAGAAAATATAAATAGTAAGGAACAGTCTATTAAATTCACATTAGAAGTAGAAAGTAGGAATGAACTACAGCTTTTAGATGTTTTAATTAAAAGGGTAAGTAATACAATTGAATCAAGCGTTTATAGAAAACCATACTAATAGATATCTAAATTTTAACTCAAATCAGTCAACAAATGTTAAAAGGGGTGTAAAATGTTTATACGATAGGGCCAAAATAATTTCATCTAATAATGAAATATTCTAGTACAAAATCAATATCCTGAAGCTTTTGTTGATAGAGTTTTCATAAATGTTGAAAATAGGGATAATCAGGTACGACAAAAACCTGAACGTCATTATACAGCAATAATTCCTTATGTATACGGTTAGGACGGTATTTCAAACGGGGAACACTCTAAGATCTATTTTAATAACAACAAAACCGATAAACAGGGAGCAGAATTCAAAGAACTGTATTTACAATATCTCGTGCGAATGTGATAAATGTTATGTGGGTGACTCATCCAGACCTTTCAATGTGAGGTTGGATGAGCACAAGAATTACATTAGAAATAATGAAATTCAGAAATCAAAGGTTTGTGAACATGCTTGGGAAAACGGACATATAATAAACTGGGACTCGACAAAAATTTCAACAAAAGAAGCAGATATCGAAAAAAGAAAAATTAAAGAATCAGCAATAATCTTATTAAATGAAGATAAGGGCCTATCGAATTGTTCTATAGATGTTAAAAGAAGAACTTAACAAACTCAACATTATCTAGACGAAAATATTATCAGTTCTGTGTAAGTAGTAAGTACCTATGGAATCTTAAAGCTGTGTATTTGACATACACAGCAAAATAAGAGTTCTTTTAGAAAACGCTTTGAAAACAGAAAGATACTACTTTCCGAAACGTCAGCAAAATACATTATTTCTGTGTTTATTCCGATTTATATTATTTGTAAAACATAACCTCCTTTGACGTAAACGTCACGGACGCAGAGGCTTTTTCCATTAATTCTATTATTTTGTAGATTCGGTGATTTGTTATTGAAGAGGATAATACATGCGGTAGAAAACCCAAATAACAGGAAAGAATGGCTTAATACTATTTAGGCGATTTCAAAATTGTATGATGCGTTAATTATACAATGCAGAGGAGCTGTTCCTAAGCACTATGCACTATGCTCAATGCTCATCCTAAGCACTTTATGCACTATTGGCTCGAAAGCACTGTGATTAGGAGCACTTTTTAAAATCGGTGTTTAGTACTTAGTGCCTCGATTACTTTACGAACGGGCTTAGCGCTTAGTAATCGTGTAAAGTGCTCGCGAGTACTCAAGAAGTGCTTACAAGAACTTGAGTCCTCGCAAGCGCTAGAAAGTGCTCGCAAGCGCTAGAAAGAGTTCGCAAGCTCTCGAACATGCTCGTAAGCACTGAAAAAACTCTTGTACTTTGTGGCTTGTGGTCACATTTGAAAAACTTTCCTGCTGTGAAATAAACAGTTAGTTAGAAATCGTTGTGTACCCCAGTTTCATTGTATAAATTAAGAAGATTGCCAGAATTGAGTTTGTATAGATGAATAAAAGGACCTTGGTTATTTACCGACGTTTTAGTCCTTTTAAAATTTTGACCTTCTTCAAGTTTTCCCAACAAAAATATGTTTATCTAAGCACACAATAAAATAAATAAAACCTGTGACACCTGTTAACATAACAGTTTTAGACAATTATTATAGATTCCATTTATTTTTATTGCTTGCGTAGTTGAGTCCTAAAGAAAGTAGTTTTTTAATGTTACAGCCCCAATTCTGTGTACAATGAAGGATTAGTGTTTGGACTTTTTATGAGTACAACTTGATATTTTGTCGTCTGTTGCATAATGCATATGGCATCTTTATGAGCCAAGAACAACGCTAACCTAACATTTCAAATATCAACCAGATCAGAGTTGATATTATTCTCTACCAGTGTTTGCGGAATAAGTTTTGCCTTTAACAAGGCTAATATGTTAAGTAATCGTGTTTGGTTTTACATACTTTTGCCTCCTGAAGAAACAGCATACAACTACCAGTAAAGTTCAAATGTGCTTTTAGAGGGCGGAATATTAAACATAATATTTTTAGTCGCAAACTCCTCTATAAATCCTTCTTTTACTATAAGGAACCTAACCAGACTGCAACCAACAGCTACTCTCCGGGCTATGTGCCCCGCCGAGCGCTGAATTACAAGTTACAAGCCTGGCGCGTTAAGTGTAATAATTGCATATTACCATCAAAACGCTAATGCTTCGATTGCAACAAACACCAGCCGAAAGACTGATCCTACTTAAAGGAGCTCCCTTGCCAGTCGTCACACACCACTTGCAGACTGCAGTTTCGAGCTGTTGGCTCTCGTCAGTGCAAGGTAGGTATGCGACGACCGACATGAGAATCCTTTGACTATAGTACATCCCGGTATTTTTACAATAGAGACATGTAAAACAGCCAGCAGGCGCCATCCAGCGGTCCAGTGTCTGTTGCAATCGAAAAATAAATAGCCTGACTTGGCTTAGCATAGTTCAAATGTGCTTTTAGAGGGCGGAATATTAAACATAATATTTTTAGTCGCAAACTCCTCTATAAATCCTTATTTTACTATAAGGAACCTAACCAGACTGCAACCAACAGCTACTCTCCGGGCTATGTGCCCCGCCGAGCGCTGAATTACAAGTTACAAGCCTGGCGCGTTAAGTGTAATAATTGCATATTACCATCAAAACGCTAATGCTTCGATTGCAACAAACACCAGCCGAAAGACTGATCCTACTTAAAGGAGCTCCCTTGCCAGTCGTCACACACCACTTGCAGACTGCAGTTTCGAGCTGTTGGCTCTCGTCAGTGCAAGGTAGGTATGCGACGACCGACATGAGAATCCTTTGACTATAGTACATCCCGGTATTTTTACAATAGCGACATGTAAAACAGCCAGCAGGCGCCATCCAGCGGTCCAGTGTCTGTTGCAATCGAAAAATAAATAGCCTGACTTGGCTTAACATTGTTCAAATGTGCTTTTAGAGGGCGGAATATTAAACATAATATTTTTAGTCGCAAACTCCTCTATAAATCCTTATTTTACTATAAGGAACCTAACCAGACTGCAACCAACAGCTACTCTCCGGGCTATATGCCCCGCCGAGCACTGAATTACAAGTTACAAGCCTGGCGCGTTAAGTGTAATAATTGCATATTACCATCAAAACGCTAATGCTTCGATTGCAACAAACACCAGCCGAAAGACTGATCCTACTTAAAGGAGCTCCCTTGCCAGTCGTCACACACCACTTGCAGACTTTGACTATAGTACATCCCGGTATTTTTACAATAGCGACATGTAAAACAGCCAGCAGGCGCCATCCAGCGGTCCAGTGTCTGTTGCAATCGAAAAATAAATAGCCTGACTTGGCTTAGCATAGTTCAAATGTGCTTTTAGAGGGCGGAATATTAAACATAACATAATATTTTTAGTCGCAAACTCCTCTATAAATCCTTATTTTACTATAAGGAACCTAACCAGACTGCAACCAACAGCTACTCTCCGGGCTATGTGCCCCGCCGAGCGCTGAATTACAAGTTACAAGCCTGGCGCGTTAAGTGTAATAATTGCATATTACCATCAAAACGCTAATGCTTCGATTGCAACAAACACCAGCCGAAAGACTGATCCTACTTAAAGGAGCTCCCTTGCCAGTCGTCACACACCACTTGCAGACTGCAGTTTCGAGCTGTTGGCTCTCGTCAGTGCAAGGTAGGTATGCGACGACCGACATGAGAATCCTTTGACTATAGTACATCCCGGTATTTTTACAATAGCGACATGCAAAACAGCCAGCAGGCGCCATCCAGCGGTCCAGGCTTTTAACTTGTAATTCAGCGCTCGGCGGGGCACATAGCCCGGAGAGTAGCTGTTGGTTGCAGTCTGGTTAGGTTCCTTATAGTAAAATAAGGATTTATAGAGGAGTTTGCGACTAAAAATATTATGTTTAATATTCCGCCCTCTAAAAGTACATTTGAACTATGCTAAGCCAAGTCAGGCTATTTATTTTTCGATTGCAACAGACACTGGACCGCTGGATGGCGCCTGCTGGCTGTTTTACATGTCGCTATTGTAAAAATACCGGGATGTACTATAGTCAAAGGATTCTCATGTCGGTCGTCGCATACCTACCTTGCACTGACGAGAGCCAACAGCTCGAAACTGCAGTCTGCAAGTGGTGTGTGACGACTGGCAAGGGAGCTCCTTTAAGTAGGATCAGTCTTTCGGCTGGTGTTTGTTGCAATCGAAGCATTAGCGTTTTGATGGTAATATGCAATTATTACACTTAACGCGCCAGGCTTGTAACTTGTAATTCAGCGCTCGGCGGGGCACATAGCCCGGAGAGTAGCTGTTGGTTGCAGTCTGGTTAGGTTCCTTATAGTAAAATAAGGATGTATAGAGGAGTTTGCGACTAAAAATATTATGTTTAACTACCAGTAAAACATTAAATTTTACTCGCAAAATAATAGTTCACACCCAGAAGTACTAATTCTAAGCGACACTATAGTTGTAAAAATTTACGTCTTTATAAAGTGCAATCAGCACTGTTTTCAGTTCACTTCCGCATGCATTAATCAGTGCTTCTAGGCACTCAAAAAATTCAACAAAAACTTTACGACCTCATTAAAATACCGTTAAGCTAGTTGCAAAAGTAATTACGTCCAGGTACGCAATTGAAATATTTAGATCAACAATTCGTTGTTCAATTTTAACAGTGCGTTTACACCCACGGACTCAAGAAATTGTTTTAGAAGTGTATAAAAATATGATAGAAAGTGAAGGAGAAAAGGAAGCCGTGGAAAAAATAGTATACTTAACAGAAATTCCAGAATGAACTGTTTATAAATTAAATAAGGAAGGGGTACAGAAACGAAAAGTTAGATTGGACAAAGGAACATCGCAAACATTAAATTCGTCTATGGCGAAATTGTTAAGAGATGCAATTTATAACAAGTATAAATAAAATGAGATACCAACTGTACAATCAATAGATACGAAACTGAGAAGAAAAGATCTAGTGTCAGTTAGTGAAAAAACACAACTTCGTGATGGCTATTGAAGATAGAGGATTTAAGTTTAAAATGATTAATAAAAGAGCAAGTCTTATGGAATCCATAATGGCAGCAGAATTGTATGGTGACGTATAGAATATTTAGAAGCTATTAAAAAATTTCGAAATGAACAACGACCAATATATTATATAGACGAAACTTGGTATGATACTCATGATATAGTGAGAAAAGTTTGAACAGATGGCTCAAAGAAATGTAAAGTTGATATGTCTGTAAATAAAGGAACCAGATTAATAATCCTACATTATGGATCAGAAACTACATGGCTTCATAAGCTTCAAACTAGGCGAAAAAAACTGTAAAATTCAAACGTCGACTACCACCAAAACAATTTAACGATAAACTAGTTGTGATATCAATTAAACGTGCATTTTTTAATCAACTACTAAACCAAAATGGGACAAAAATCAACCCCAATGATGGGCAATTTAATGTCAGCAATATTAAAAACAAAAGGAAAAACTCTGCGTGGGTTCAAATTAACTCTTTTACCATATGTGTGTATAATAGAGCCATTAGCTGAAATCAGCTCCAGTATCTATTAAAAAACGCAAGTTAGTTGACCGGCTATAGACAAAATGTTAACGTTTACTGTTAAATATGTTAACGTCAGGTGTCAAAACATTAGCAACTTCTTGACATTCTGAATTATTAACTAAAGTGGTACGTGTATTTATATTATAAGTACACCAGATCCCATCACAGCGAAAAACTTTCTCTTTCTAGAGTTGATGCCAATAACAAACTGTGTTACTTATAGCATCAAAAGTATACGGCCATTACTAAGGTTCGAGGAATGGGCCCTAGAGTTGTTTCGACTTCTACAATTGCTACAAAATGAAAAAGAGGCTGGTGGATCAGAACTTACAGAAGTGACTTTGGACAGAATAGCATGTAGTTGTGAATTAAAGACTTCGTGCCATTGCAAAACTTGATCCAAGTACTCTGAAAAGCTGAAAATGTTTTAAACATTGTTACCAAATCCGATACAGAAGGTATGGAGTCCACGTTAAAAGGGGATACCGATGAACTTCCAATCGGACCTTGGGAATATTCAGATGCCACCATCGAGTTCTGGCACGATTCCCAAATACGATCCGCAATATCTATTATCTCCTTAATGTCTGTCTTACCAGAGGCGGTAATTGCAATAAGATACTCTTGGCTAACCATTTGGGATCCTCTTACAATGCAACATAGACCGATAAAAACCGGAAGGTTTGGGTCTCCCAGCTGGGAACCAGAGAGCAAGACGTCTAAACGCTTTTCCACACTAGACGTCAGGCGCGAAATTAACGTATGCTTCAAATTGATATACAAATTCCTTTCAGGAGGGTTAGCTATAATATCGTAAACATTGTTTATAACATCTAAATATAAACTAGCGACTACCTGGTCATATTTTTTATGATCCTTACTAATACTAGTCACGGCAAATTGAGACTCAATTTGAGCAAAATGATATCGGGTTTTGAGGCCCAAAAAAGGTGGAAGCGGTCGCGACATACTGATCGTGAGCCGTAACTATGGGATTATCAACTACAATTTCATTTGTGGGCTGTGCCATCATGAATGACTTGTTCTGTCTCGTCTAATAAGAGGTAATGAAGACACAACTCACTTACCATAAACTATTAACGAAAATATATCATTGCGGTAGACGTCTTCCTCGCTCGTCCAACGAACGTACAGGATCAATCAATACTACCCAAAATAATTCTCGAAAATCTTTTGAAAAATAAAAAACATATCCATATATTTGCTGTGGGAGCCAAAAATATACAACAACAACCACAGCTGCCTTTTTTCCAAGGGGACAAATATACAGAATTAGACGTCGGTCGGGGTCACCAATATATAGCAGTATCTATATAATTATATAAATCATCAAGATTTTTATCATGTTTATTCTATAAATTTATAATGCCAAATTAAAATCATAAATATTGTACATCATGATTTTTTATTATTCTTCATATGGTTACCATCATGGGTCATTTATAAACATAGTAGTAATTGTAGGAACTTGAGGTGAGTGGGCAAGTGAGCTGCTACACATGAATGGGGATATTTTTGAAGAATGGTTTCAGACTTCATTGCTATCAAATATAGACAAAAAACAGCGTAATTGTTTTAGACAGTGCTTCATGTCATTTGCGACAAATCGAGAAAATATCAAATACTGGAACAAAGAAAAAAGACATTCAAAAATTTCTGCGAAAACACAATGTGGCATTTCAAAAAATTTTTAAAAAGAAAAATCTCTTGAATATTAAGAAGCAAAAAGAAGCATATAAGAAGCAAAAAGACGTACAGTTTTTACCATATTTTTGTGTTTTCAACCCGATCGAACTAATATGGAGTCAGCTGAAAAGAAGCATTCGAAAAAATAAACGTTCTCTAATTTGATGCTAAATCGATCTCCTTAAAGCTGAAGTGAGAGAATTAACACCAGGTTATTGGCAAAAATGTATTTAGCATGTGAATAAAACTGCATGTGCTAAAGTGCTAAGCGAGTATAAATTAATGCTTTCAAAAAAGTTATGTGATTTAGTGTGCAGTGTGAATTTATCGTTTTATCATTGTTTACATGTACGCGCAAGGGCAATATAACATTATTTTTATATATAGTATATATTATTTGATTATTATTAATGGCATTATTATTGTATACATTTTATTTGATTATTATCATTAGCATTATTATTATTGTATATATTTTATTTGATAATTATCTACTTGTTTTCCAGAATTGAATTTATTTAGTTAACCTGTGTCCATTAGTTCAAGTTAGGATTATCGACAAAAATATAACATTTCATTTATTTAAAGAATTTAGGGACCTGCTTTATGTATTTTAACTATTTTAATATCGACTCTCACCCAAATTATTGACAAGGAAATGCTCGTACCTCCTCGCGGTCCTTGCTGAGAAACAATAATAATATGATATATTCGAGGATATATTATATTATTGGTAGTATGAGCAACAAGATAATATTAATTTTAATTTAGAGTACCAAAATTAATCAATGTTTCACCAATATATAAGGTATTCCTATCTTCACACAAACAAAATAAGGTAAGATTGTTAAATTTGCCAGAAACAGTATCAAATATCTATTTATGGAAGACAATACTTTTTTAAGTATTATTAATATGTACATTCAATACATGCGAATTTTAAGTACGGCACTGTACTATTTCGTTTGCAAATTAACGAGCTTACCTTTATGGGTTTTTAATGTGCATCGGCTTGTTTGATCACAACATACTGCATGGTCCAACCCTGATAATAATGAGATCATGAAATTTTTGTTGCGTTTTTTGACTGCCCAGCAAAACTGTACTCGACTATACCATATTAGTACGTACTACTTCTACATTATTAAAGCGATGTTAACAATTTTGAATTGTCAAATGCGACAAGTTTTATGTTTAACACATGATTCAAAACATGTTATTATGGGTGTATTTTTATTTATGATTATTGCTTTATTTTAAGAAGCGTTCCTCGATATACTGGCAGTTTAACTTACATTGGTTAGCTCTGCTTATTAAAAGCGTTCTTTTAAAATAATATTTCACAATTTTTATTTTTACTCACAGGCTTTTTATTACACCCTTGTAACTAAAAGTTAGTTTAGCTAGAAAAGCTTTAATTTGAGGGGATCGGCAAAAATTAAACAAAACGAATCAATGAATCAATAGCCGCTAATCGCTAAAATAAAAAAAAAAATATAGCACATTCAGCAAATTGTGATGCTCTTTTCTTACTTCATTTGTTGACTTTTATCCTTTTTTTGTAAATAACACTTAAATCTAATTAAATTCTAGCGTCATTAGATATTTTAGTGTTTGAATTTTTTAGTGTTTAGTGCTTAATGCTCGTGAATTTAAAGTACTTTTTCATAGTACTTAGTAATCACGAACACTTTTTGTCAGTACTCGGCACAGCTCTGATAGAATGTACATTGACATTATTGCGTTTTAGCACCATAATTAAAATCATTCTCAAAATGATACAAAATAAAGTACATAATTATAAATAAATATATAGTATATTAATTGCAGTCACTTATCAGCGTCATTATAACATCTTTCTTTGTCTGGTCGGAAATATTACGAATAATTAACATATTAATAAACACTCTAATTCTGAGAAAACGTACGATGGGTCACGTCGATACAATTTTCCATCTTAAACAATTTTAATGTGGCATATTTTTAGATTCGGCGTAAAGTTATTTTTGGCTTTGCCTAGAGCCACTCCTGATACACAAATTTCGGCAATATTCGATAGGGTCCTTCCAGACAGACTGACAGACGGACCGACAGACAGACAGACATACTGACGCCTTGTCGATCCAGATGAATTTGTTCTTTTCTGGGCCCAAAACGTCCATATTGACCATAATATTGAATTTTCATTTATTCATGAGGTGAATTAAAATAAACCCATAAATTTGTATGGCAAGTTTAACCATAATATCACGTTTCTTATGGTAACAGTGAATGGACAGGATATAAGAAAGATATCCCAGTATTTAGTTATAATATATTTTATTTATAATACAATTATTTATATACAAATTTATATTCGAATATGTCAGAGGAAAAGTTAAGTTATTCAAATTACAATTTTTCCCACTTCTAAATATTTAATATAAATTTATTCTCACACCTACATAATTATTTATAACGTGACTCTGCTATTCAAAGTTTTATCGTCTGTCACTAATGTTATAATGAGAGACATGTCAACTCTAAAATGTATACAACTTTTTCACAAAGACTGATATGTTTGGTTTGAGAATTAAGCTACATAGAGGTGCATGGTTGGCTTTAAATCTTCGACAAGCTATTATACGCACAAATGCGAAAATGCCAGTGGTGTCAGTCATGCAGTGCGGAAATACGGTATGCAGGTGTTATATTTATTCATAATATGTAATTTTGCATTTTTCTGTACCATACTTTAAATTTAGATATTAACTGGGAAGAAATAATAATAATAATATTTATTCATCCATTAGATTATTAAAAATTGCATACATAGGATGGGTGATAAATATAAAACAGCAATTAAAAATTGTAAATATATACATACACGCACATATATACAAATATATCTATACGATTATAAATATAAACATACATAAATATATATGGTATAATTAACCACAAAACCACAAAACAAATATACGTTAAGCAGAAATAACATACACATAATATACTCTATATATTATTATGATCTACCGACAAATTCATGAATGCTACAATGTGTATTTTGAACAAGCGGTTTTTTAACTTTTGTTTTATATTTCTGTAAATGAAGATTTCTGATATCTTCAGAGAGACTATTGTATAATTGGATACAATTATGTTGCAATGATTCCTTGAATTTGGCTGTTTTATGCCGTGGAATCGATAAGAGCTCTCCATGTCTTTATTGTAGATGTGTTTGTTATCAAGAGTTTCAAATTTCTGCAAGTTAGTTTTCACATATATTAAGTATTTTTATAAATAAATACATGAGGTGAATGTGATTTTGCAACTTTCTCTATAATTTAGATTAAATAGAAGTTTAATCCTTTTTTGGAGTATAAAGAGACTCTATTCAATTGGTTTGATTTTCCCTAAATACAAATATTAAAAGACAAGTGGGAGTATGCCAGTGCATAATAAATATCAGCAAATCCTCAGCAGCCTCATCGAGTGTATATTTTAATTGCAGTATTGCGAAATATGGCCTTGTTTAGTTTACTGCACACATGATTTCCCTGTAATTCCTAAAGCCAGTCATCTATATACCTACTTAAAAATTTAGTGGAACTGGTTAACTTTAGAGCATATGATGTAGTTTTTCTTTTATTAAAACTTATAAATACCATTTTCTTCTCATTTAATATTAATCTAGTGCGATTGCACCAATTGTTCATATCGTCGATAATATTTTCAACATATTTATGCAAGTCATCACAATTTGAAGCAGATCCGGTAACAGTAATATCGTCCGCATACATAACTGTCATCTCTCTTTTTATATGACAGGGAAAGTCATTTATATAAGTGGAAAATAATAATGGCACTAGAATTGAGCCTTGCGGCATATCAGACGCAGACTCATTTTATTTAACTATAAATTTTCTATTTTCCATATACGAAATCAAACAGTTTAATAAACATCCTCTTAAACCAATATTGTATAATTTATCAACAGTTAACCTTGTTAAAAGTATCAAATGTTAGAATATTTTTGCTTCTTAAATAAGACATTACTCTTTCAAATAATAGACTAAATAAGAAAATAAAGCAATTGCCGGTAATTCTCGATATCTTCTTCATTTCCTTAATTGAATATGAAAATTACAGAGGAAATTTTAAGCTCATCTGGAAAGTGTCCCACCATATGTACAATAGTCCGGACGGTAACCTACACGAATGGATCCCACCTTGCATTTCACCTTCAGGGGCAAATCACCATTTTCGCTTGTTTTGGAGCTGAGAAGTGTCATAGAGGGCTGAAATTTGATACACATGCGGCATTTGGAATATTTAAGGCCACAATCAAATGTCTTAGGGTCCATGGCCTTTTTTTTAAAATGGCGGTGGGGATAATGCATAAAATAACGTTATTTCCCGAAAAAGTTTATTCTACCGCATTTTTTCGAGTAAGGTCTAGTTTCATATGTTTTCGGGGTCACTGAAATCAAAAAATCATGTTTTAAGTACGTGCGGTGTATGAATACTACGCTGTGGCTGTCTGCGCGCGCGAATCGTCATTCCACGGGCCTGAGGTGGGCGCAACAATGGGTATCGTGGCGCTTATTGAAAACCCCGTTGCTCTAAGAAAATTTATGTTGTCGGATGGTTGTCAAATTTGAGAAAGCTTTATATAATGATGAGAAACTGGACCAATACAATAACCACCACAATTCAAATAAGGCAGCGCAAATGCATTTCCTAACTCACAAGAATGCATTAGAGGACGCCATAAGCGATTTAGATAACCCTTTTCTAGAAGAAAGTGAAGATCTCTATGATCTAGAGTCAAGAAATATTTGTTCTGCGCAAGCTAATGAGCATAGAAGTGCGCGGTGTAACACTGTATTAGACCTTCGCTACTGAACGTCTGGAGAGCAACAATGTGTCTTTAATGGACCCCATTAAACTAAATAAATTCCCCCTGTTCAAGACCCCTGTTACGAAAATGGGAAATCTGAATTATCAGTCCCAAGTGGCAAGTTTGAAATCTAACTCTAGTTTGTTTAGCAGACTGCACATTGCCACTAGTGCCAACAGATCTAATGATCTAGGAGAATTTTTCTGCCACGACAACAGGAATACCTCCCGTCATGGGGCAAATGCAGTCCAGCGACGCCAAGTCAGACTTAACCAAGTACGTGTCATTTATCTGAAGAGTCTACTGATGATACAGTTCCAAATGCACAGGTAAAAATACTTGACGGAGCTGTAATTGCGCACATACTTAGATCTGAAACTTCTGTCACTTTCAGTGATTATATTAGCACAGTTTTCTTAAATTGCGTGAGAAAAGAATCGGCTTCAGTCCCTCGCCTGGACATAGTTTTTGACAGGTTAGTGCCTAAAACAATATTAAATGTACTCATTTTGCGCTTTTTCTTTTTTTTTACTTTACAAGGGTGCTTGATAAATCATCACATATAGTCTATATTTTACTCATTTTAGAACACGGTTGGTAGGATGTATTCATTTTGTTAACGGGTGCCGAGAAATCTTAGCCCGTAATAGGATTTCACGCAGTTACGGGATGCGATAGTGTATCTTTTTTCCATGGAATTGGAAAGCTCACGGCTATTATATATTAATGCCTGGCTGGTATCCTGAAGCTGCAGACTGGAGATCAGAAAAACAATAGAAACACTGGAAAAATGTGTCGTTTTAGCGTACGGCAGGTAATTGAAATATACCATTAAGGAGCAATTTTAAAAACTACATATTATAAATCACTTCATTTCATTTTTCCAGAACCGTGTGACACTGTGAACGAATGCTGGAGAGTGCTATTTACCAAAAACAATCGTCAGCTGGAATCCATTCCACCAACAAGGGATGCTCTAGAACAGCATGCCAGGTGCGCTTCCCTTTAAAGCCAAGTATGGAGACAGTTGCTTCAGCGAGTACAGCGCCTTCCAGATTTTGGATGGAATAAATGTGAGAGTATTTGGCAACCCGTGTGGCGCACAAAGCGTGCGAAGCCGCAATTAAGCGTATCTGTAAAAAAAGCTGAGTTGCAAATCGCTGTAAATGTCTCAAAAATAATCAAAAATGCGGTGATTTATGTAAATGTTGTTGTGATATATCTGAAAGTGTATAGTAGTTCTATATGTGCCAATCGGATTAATGCTTAATGCACCAGGTACTATTTATTGGCACTGGTATGAAATAAAAATATTATTCCGCCATTATTATAAGAAAACTGGCATATTAATTTATTCGCCCTGTCATTATTTTCGATCTCACATACTAAAAACATGATTTTTTTGAAATCAGTGACCCTAAAAACATATGAAACTTTTTCGGCATTTCCCCGCTGCCATTTGGAAAAAAGAGCCGTGGGCTCTGGAACACTTGCTTGTGACCTGAAACATCCAAAATGCTGCATGTGTACCAAATTTCAGCCCTCCACGACATTTTTTAACTTCAAAAAAAGCGAAATTGCGGATTTACCCCTGAAGGCAGGCAACTATATAACAAGGGTAGAGTCTAACGAACAAGTGTACCAAATTTCAACGCTTGAGCGTAAAATGCAAGGTGGATCCCCTTACCCTCCGAACTACATAGGTACAAAGCCTGATGAGTAAAAATGAAATCCGATTATTTAAATAATTAAACGAAATACTTTACTGAATGCTCCAAATTTCCAAGAAAAAAAAACTCATAGACACAGAGCTATATGCCTGAGCCGGGTCTAGTAATCACCCGGTATACAGGGTGTCTCACCGGGAACTGAATCGATCGATATAGAGAAAAGTACAAACCAGAAAATTTTGAAAATTTAGATAATTATTGCTTATTTCAGATAGAACACCCTATATATTTTAGGGTTTTCGAAAAGAGCATAAAATTCTGAGTCGAAAATATGTAGCATATCCTATACCTAAGCCTAGCCGCTTCAGAAATATTTGACATTTTATAGAAAATTTGACAGGTGCAATGGTTTGCAAGAACCGTTATAACTTTCTTCGTGTAAAAGATCCTCATTTGCTTCTTGTCAGATAAAGAGAACACAAGAAGAACTACGTTCTACAACTGAAATAAATCCAATAATATCATACCAAGTGTTCAGGTTTTTGCGTTACATTTTGTCAATTTCAAACCGCGAAAACTTGTTTAGGTCAAATGGAACACCCTGTATTTTTTTACGTCAAGTTGTGTAAAATTGAATTCCCTTTTTTCTGATATTAGCATTGTGGGAGTTAAAGTTACAACTTTTTGAAATATTTGCGATTTTATTAGAAATTCATGAATTGTAATCCTTTCATCAAAATAGCCATGATTAGAAACAATTAGTCATTATCTTATATCAAAAAATGGCAGCACGTTTGAATTATACCAACGAAAACTTTTTAAATTTGTTTATTATTTATGGAGAATGCGATAAAGTAATATCAAGAACTTGCAGCACATTTGCTACTCGATATCCACAAAAACGCAAAATAACACTAACACTGTAACATGCGTATTAATCGAATTGAAGATATGGCATGAACTAAAATAGCAGAGATAAGATCAATTTAAAATATGATTTCATTTTAATTTAATAATTGCTCAAAATTCCGCCCTCGAACCACGACACATTTTTCGCACCTTCGGATTAGTTACTCATGGGTAGCTCTTCTAATTGAATCCTGCGACATGTTTTGAAATGCATTTCTTACTCTTTGCATACAATCTTTATTGGTTGTTAATGGGCTCTCAGAGACTTTATTTTTAATAGTTCTCCAAATAAAATAATCCAGAACTGATAAATCGGGCGAGCGAGGAGGTGAGAAAGGTGCATTATTGGCAATCCATTGATCATAAAAAGTTTCTTGTAAATAATTTTTAATTAAATATGCGCTATGTGGGGGTGCACCGCCGTGCTGATAAAAAATATTTCTATGTTCGGCGAGAGGTAAATTTTCTAAATAGTTATTATTCAAATTTTGTAAGATATTCAGATATCTTTCACCTAAAAAAAAAAAAACAAAAATTTACCTATACATATTAGCAGAAGAGAAAATTTAATTTACCGTTTAAATTTTCCTGATAAAATTGTAATGCCACCACTCTATCGTTTCTTATGGCACAGTAAACATTGAACTGCCAGCTTTCCTGAAAGTTTCACTCTCTGAACATATGAGGATTTGAGTCACTCCAATTATGCGAATTGTGTCTATTTTTAGTAAATTTGTTTCATCTGTCTATATAATATTTCCCAAATAAGAATCGTGACCCTCAGACCTTAATAGAATAAATCCACAAAAATTCTGTCTTCTTAGGAAATCTGTTTCTTTTAATCTTTGAACCATATGGAATGAAAACGGGTGAAGCTTATGTTTTAATAAGATTCTGTGAATTGAATCCTTGCATAGTCCCGATTCCAGAGCAGCTTGTCTTAATGACATCCTTGAAAATGCATGAAAATATCCCATAATGACCATTTCAATGTTTTCGTTATCAACAATAGGCTTTCTTCTTTGCATTTTTGCCTTGACAGAGCCATAATTTTTAAAATTTTCCAGTATGTGTTTTACACTGCTTGGTGACGGTTTCCGTTTTTCTGGATATCGAGTAGCAAATGTGCTGAAAGTTCTTGATATTACTTTATCACATTCTCCATAAATAATAAACAAATTTAAAAAATCTTCGTGGGTGTAATTTAAACGTGCTGGCATTTACTGACATAATGACGGATTGTTTCTAATCATGGCTATTTTGATGAAATGATTATAACAATTCATGAATTTCTAATAAAATCGCAAATATTTCAAAAAGTTGTAATTTTAACCCCCACAATGCTAATATCGGAAATAAGGGAATTCAATTTTATATAACTTGACGTAAAAAAATACAGGGTGTTCTATTTGATCTAAACAAGTATTCGCGGTTTGAAGTTGACAAAATGTAACGCGAAAAACGGAACACTTGGTATGATATTATTGAATTTATTTCAGTTGTAGAACGTAGTTCTCCTTGTGTTCTTTTTATGTGACAAGAAGCAAATGAGGATCTTTTACACGAAGAAAGTTATAACGGTTCTTGCAAACCGTTGCAAATTTTCTATAAAATGTCAAATATCTCTGAAACGGCTAGGTTTAGGTATCGGATGTGCTATTTTGGACTCAGAATTTTATGTTTTTTTCGAAAACCCTAAAATATATAGCATGTTCCATTTGAAATAAGCAAGTTGATATCGACTTCCGGTATAAGCGGAAGTGCCAGCTGCTTGTAATTACTTTAGTTGGATTGGCCACACCGACATTAGTAATTATCTACATTTTCAAAATATTCTGATGCGTACTTTCCTCTATATCGATCGATTCAGTTCCCGGAAGACACCCTGTATAGTTTTTAATTGGCTTGTGAAAGCTGTATAATGTATAATAAATAAATATATCACTCTCAAAAATATTTCTACAATTGTGTCTAAAATGTTTAAAAGAATAACAGTAAATTAAATTTAATCATAAATAAAATGTAGAGATCATGCATGTTACAAAATGAATAAAAAAAGCAATTATCTAATACTGGATGGAAATTAAGTACGCTTGGTTCAATCACATTACTATAACAGTTATGTTGCCTCAGCTGAAACATGCATAAATTAAGATTAACAAAACGATAGGTAGTTTAATAAAAATGTAACAAATAGATTATGTTTAATTCATAAATTATTATATTTGCAAAAGTATCTAGCACTTCCGTAATGGAAATACTTTAATGGAACCAATTAATTATACACACATGTCGTATTCGTTAAAAAACAACAAAAACTAGTTTATTCAGAAGTCATTAAATGAATTTCACCTTTGATATCAATGACAGGCTTAATATAAATGTATTGAAACCTATTTCAACATTTAAAACTACAGATAAAAGATCCATTAACTACTGTATTCCATTTTGCAGATGGCGAATACCAATGTCCATCTAATTTAATTACTGTAAAACTAGCCGAGTCGAGTGGAGATACAATAAAATAATGGGAATAGGACAGACCGGAAAAGTGGCTATTATACGGCGTGATCGCCTTATTTAGTAGCTGATAGTGCTAATGCTTCCGCCATTAGTCAGCTGGCGTTAACGAGGGTAACCGATGTGTCGATATCCCTGTCCTTGATGCCACTCACTTGATGAGAGTATTTAGATAAATCCTAAAACCAGGTCTTCTTTAATTGATTAAGTTAATTATAGTCATCCTCTTCATCTTACTTTACAAAACAACCTGGCATGTTAAAAATAAAATGTCATGTATAAGATAGATGGTTTCATTATAACCAATTAACTTTTATTTGTGACAAATGGAACCGTTAAATATAATGTGATATTTATTGTTCACATGAAATTGTAGTATAGATATGTGCGATTAACTCTCCATGTTGCTACTTAAAGTTGAATAAGATAATGATATCATCACTGCCTCAGTAATAATAAAATCGGTAGCAGGCTAGATACTTGTAAACTTGTCAGGTATTCTTAATATGATTGTAATATATACAAATATTTGTAACTTGTTCTATTAATACATCCTTAATTATAGGGGACATTGCTGCAAAAACATTGGTACCAATTAGCTTAAACTGAGCTCATATTGAAATAACTTACAATTAATTATCACGTAAATTTCTTTTTCTTCTTAACGATCTGAAGAAATAATCCCAATCGACATTCTAAAGGAATAACTCCAACCTAGAACATAAAAAACTAGACAAATAATGGAACTGAACCAATACCTATTGATGCCGAGGAGTAAACCGCTAGGCCCACTTTGTACACCTGATTTCCCTTTTAAGGGAAATCTTGTATGACCCTAAATTATTTTTTTGTAATTTCATTACACAATTTTGTAGTGGTTCACATAAGGCACCCGTCTGTAATCAGAATCGATGGAAAGATGGCGGAGTTATAAAGCTGTAACATACGAACGGACGGATATGATGTAACTAAAAGGGTTCCATTTGTTGCGATTTACCTACAGAACCCTAAAAAATCGTTTAATAAACACATTTTTTACAGGAATGTTTTCTTTGAAAGTGGTTCACACTGTATGTACATTCGATTTCTTCCTTGGCAATAACATTAACTGTATGCCAGACAAGATTCCAAGAACAATGTAATTTTTTTTATTTCGGTGGCCGAAAAGCTCAGGAGTTAAATTATACGTTTTACAAAAAAGTACAATTGAACTATAGTATATAGTATTAGATAGAGTACGAAACAAATTCGAGATGTTGGAAAATACAAGATTTTCGAAAGAATGCAAGTAGCTCACCACGGCGATTTAGTCGGTGAAAAAATCAAGCAAAAATACCTTTAATGACACCGCTCTCCGCTTTATATGCATATGGCTTGGGGGCAAGTAGAACGAATATGTAATTTGAAATATGAAAATAGAACCTAGAACCTTAATTAAGATAAAACCTTAATTTCACTGGTAAATATTATAGCCTGGACATATTAATTGTTATAATTCTACCTCATATAATTTTAAATAGTAATCCACAAGTCGCACATATGCGTTGCCCTTTCATGACCTTATTAACAGGTTAAACACCAAGGGAGTATGACAAAAAACAAAAACCCTTCCACTGGGCCAAGAATTTCTTCGCCCATTTCTTATTCCTTTGTATGATATTAATTTTTCGGATAGTATTGACAAATTTGAGACACAGAGATTAATAATACATGAGATATAATATCTACAAGTTCAAATATGTCTTTAAATTTTAATTTTTTAAACTATTTAAGTAAAAACTATTTGTATACAAAGATATAAAAAATAACAAAAGCAAGCTTTAAAATTTAAATTTCAAACCTTTAAATCAAAAAGTGGTATCTGTTTACTTTTAGCTGATGGTATAGTGTTTGAAATTTAGTTCCAACATGGGGGTGGCGCCGACTTTAAAGAGATAAATAGTAATTCAACAATTTCTCATATATTCCTGAATCGATTAAAAAAAATTTGGTAGCCATTTAGAGGGCACTCGATAGAATGGTACTGGACTATTGAAAACTCAAATAATTCTTGTTTCTCACAAAATTTTCTTTTGTTTTTTATAGAAGATAAAAATATGGTACTATTCTATCGAGTTTTCTTTAAAAGCTTACCAAAAAATTGTTTGAATTGATTCAGGCACATACAAGGAATTGTCTATGTCAACGGCACCGCCCACATTAAGCTAAGCACAACAGAATAATAAGTATAATATTAATAATGATGATGATGAGGATGATGATGACGATGACAATGATGATGACGATGGCGATTACGATGACGGTGACGATGACGTGAGCGAGGTATCGGTAAAAATTATCTAGTTTTGATTAAGAAATGGTACCGCTTAATTCCATAATGATAATAGTAATAATTACTATTTACTATACGTCTACTCTTTACTATACGTCTACTCTCTAATATATGTATATAAAATTATTTTACAGATAATAAGATTCGTAGGTGCAGGTAATTTTAAAAACATTTTATAAGATAGAATAGGGAAAATCTAATTTATTGACGAGGAAAATTCCATTGACCGGAGGATCTGGAGAGCTCATACTAGAGAACCTTAATTTCCAATAAAGGATTCATCCTTCTGTAAAATTTGACCGCTTCATCCCCCGTTTTAGGGATACTTTATTCTTCTAATTGTTCAGAAAAAGTCATTAATCGGGGTATATAATCTATCCAGAGGGCTTATATTAGAGATCCTTAATTATCTATAAAGGAATCATCTTTCTAGAGCGCCACATCCCCTATTTTAGGGGTACTTTACTCTTATAATTTTTACAGAGAAAATCATTGCCCGAGCGTTTAGAATAGATCTAGAGCATTCATATCAGAGACTCAACTATCTATAAAGAATTCACCTGTTTATAGAATATCAGCCCCCTCCCCCTTCTGTTTAGGAGTCTTTACTTCCCAAATTTTTCAGATAATACCATTGACTGGGTGTGTAAAATCCATGTAGAGCGTTAATACCAGAGACTTTTAACTATTCACAGCAGGTTAACCTTCTCATGAAATTTGAGCCCCCACCTCTTTTTTTAGGGGTACTTTATTTATGCAAATTTTTAAAATAAAACTCTTGACCAGGAGTACAGAATTGAAACTTAACCCTTATACTAGCGATTGTTAGCTATGTATAAAGAGATATTATTTATATAACAGTACTGACACACCAAGCCATTCAAGAAATATAGTTTAGAATAACACACTTTAATCGTTTCAAATATTATTTATTCATTTCAAGCTCCATGTTTTTAGTCAAAGAGGGCCGATTTTCGTCTTTGTTCTTTGATGCGACAAAAATGTGAAAATTTGTTACATAAAAGTATTCTATGTGAAATTTTTTTTACATAAATTGATTCTATGAGAAAACTGTAATCACTGGTATAAAAATGCCTAGATTATAAGGGAATATTACCCAAAAAATTTATTTGCAAAATTTATACTAGTTTGAGGTAAATAAAGGAATACTGATTTCTGTCTCAATTTTTTTTTTTGTTATTTGATATAAGACTATATTGCAACAATAATTTTTATGTGAAGATTAATTTTTTTATAATTAATTGACATTGATAGTGCTTAGTATGAACGCTTTAGATCGATTCTATACCCCCCCCCCCAGTCAATATTTTTTTCTGAGAAATTACAAGAGTAATGTATCCCTGAAATGGGGGATAGTGAGCTCAACCTCTATAGGAAGATGAATCTTTTATAGGTAATTAAGCGTCTCTAATGAACCTGCTGTGAATAGTTAAAAGTCTCTTGTATGAACACTACATGGATTTTACACACCCAATCAATTATCTGAAAAATTAGAGGAGTAAAGACCCCTAAAAAGAAGGGGGAGGGAACTGATATTCTATAAACAGGTGAAATCTTTATAGTTAAGTCTCTGATATGAACGCTCTAGATCTATTCTAAACCCTCGGTCAATAATTTTCTCTGTAAAAATTATAATAGTAAAGTACCCTTAAAATAGGGGATGGGGTGCTAAAATCTTATAGAAATATGAGTCCTTTATAAATAATTAGGGGTCTCTAATATAAGCCCTCTGGATAGATTCTATACCCCCGGTCAATGGCTTTTCTGAAAAATTACAAGAGTAAACTAACCTTAAAACCGGGGTTGGGGGTGTTCAAATAATTTAGGAAGATGAATCCTTCATAATTAATTAAGAGTATGTAGTATCACTGCTCTAAATGAATTCTTTATCTCCGGTTAATGGGATTTTCTTCTGGTCAATAAATTAGGCAGGCCCAACAAAATTTTCGGAGGTATTAGTATAGGTATAGGATATACATAGCATCTGACAAATACATGGAAAGACTAATGTAGCATGTAGGTACACCTTACTTAACTCGAAAGTCTGTTGCAATCCGACACTGGACCGCTAGATGGCGCCTGCTGGCTGTTTTACATGTCGCTATTGTAAAAATACCGGGAAGTACTATAGCCAAAGGATTCTCATGTCGGTCGTTGCATACCTACCTTGCACTGACGAGAGCCAACAGCTCGAAACTGCAGTCTGCAAGTGGTGTGTGACGACTGGCAAGGGAGCTCCTTTAAGTAGGATCAGTCTTTCGGCTGGTGTTTGTTGCAATCAAAGCATTAGCGTTTTGATGGTAATATGCAATTATTACACTTAACGCGCCAGATTTGTAACTTTGGTTGCATTCTGGTTACTTTCCTTATAGTAAAATAAGGATTTATAGAGGAGTTTGCGACTAAAAATATTATGTTTAATATTCCGCCCTCTAAAAGCACATTTGAACTATGCTAAGCCAAGTCAAGCTATTTATTTTTCGATTGCAACAGACACTGGACCGCTAGATGGCGCCTGCTGGCTGTTTTACATGTCGCTATTGTAAAAATACCGGGATGTACCATAGTCAAAGGATTCTCATGTCGGTCGTTGCATACCTACCTTGCACTGACGAGAGCCAACAGCTCGAAACTGCAGTCTGCAAGTGGTGTGTGACGACTGGCAAGGGAGCTCCTTTAAGTAGGATCAGTCTTTCGGCTGGTGTTTGTTGCAATCGAAGCATTAGCGTTTTGATGGTAATATGCAATTATTACACTTAACGCGCCAGATTTGTAACTTTGGTGGCATTCTGGTTACTTTCCTTATAGTAAAATAAGGATTTATAGAGGAGTTTGCGACTAAAAATATTATGTTTAATATTCCGCCCTCTAAAAGCACATTTGAACTAAACCTTACAAAAATCTACATATTTTTTTCATATTTACCCTCATCTCAGTCAAGGTCAAGCTAAATCAGTCGTGATTGATTTCGTAATTTATATTAAATGCCATTGGTGTCGCAGAACTTTTAACAACAATGCAACCAGACCTAACATTATCGGCGGTAAATAAATTTATCATATAAGTATGACAAATTTTCAAAATACAAAGCCTATTAAAAGAAAACGTTCTTTGTGCTGTCACAATAAATTTTATGTACTGTTGGGATCTTTAAATAAATTTAAATATAATGCCCGATAAGAAGCCGAATACATACATCACTACTAACATTAAAATTATACTGTACTTAAAATGGCCTTTATTGATTTATAGCATCATTTGCATATCATAAATATGAATAAATCTGTTAAGATCTTAATATATTATTTAACGTCATTATTTTGAGCATATGTCCAGTATCACGGTGGTGGTCGTAAAACTTTGGTCGTTTTAGATGTTTTTAGATTGTGGTATTCTTTGTAAAACATCACGTACAACCAGTAGCGGTCTAATAAACCAGCCCACCAACACAAAACACACAATTGTCTCTTATTAGAACGCATATCTAAACGACATGTGTACAATAACAAGATGCATCTCAGCTAGGCCGTTATAGCATTAGTCTTTTTGTAGCATATTATTATGTAGAGCAGGAAAGTGACATTCTGGTGGGTTCACGTACAGGTGTAGTTCGTACATTAGCATCACAAAGTCATATCCAAATAGAGTAAGATGTCATTTAGATAGGACCTTTGGTCAGCAGAAAAGTACCTACCATTTTATCATGAATGTCTTTTGTTTTGACGGCCATAACAAAAATATTAACTTTTTAAGTAAACATATTATCTAACTCTCATAGGCCTGTAAACATAGAAGTAATATTCATGGAATTTAAAGATAATATGTAAAGTTCTACTGCACTGCTCATTTAACATAATATCACAGACTCTTTTAACAAAAGTTCAGTGGCGTAACAAACACCCCCGAGACCTTGCACCGCAGGGGGGCCCGGCCAGCTCGGGGGGGGGCACATTGACGGATGGCCGACCCCCATTCAAAACTTTGCGGCCAGCTTTTCTTTTCACAGATGTATTTCATTTCATAATTCAATGAATTAAGTTCATAAATAATATTATTTTTATAATTATTGAATTATTACATTTTGATTAATAAAAACTTAAAAATCTATAGATAGTAGACACAATAACGTAAAAGAATTTCGGCGTACTGATAAAAATTAACAAAACAAAACATATTGTCAGTTTATGGTGCACGAAGCACAAACTTAAGTGAAGAAGAATTGTATGTGAAAGCGCGCAATTGACAAAAGATGTACCATACAGTCTTGTCCACTAACTTTCCTAACCGAATTTTAAGCCTCAGAAAGGGACTTGGAGAAAGTATTTCAAAATTAAAAACAGTGTACGGACTTTCGGATCATTTATTAATAAAAAAAAAATAAGTGCGTTTCTTCAAATACTGCAGATGTATCTGTGGGTGAGTTGCGGTGATGTTGAAAGACTAACAACTATTTGTGTTTTTACTTCTTTATTGATAGAGCGTCAGCTCGATGTTAACACAGTGAGTTTTGGAGTTGAACTGTACTTTAGCTTGGTAAAATGTATACTGACAAATGTTTTGGCAAATAGGTGCCTAGTACAATAAATTGGAAAAACCGGGTCAGGTATACTACGTAATTAGAGATAATCCCAACAGGATGATTGTTAAGTAGGTATTAGTCTGCATGCATATCTACAAAGGACAGGGGAAAGTTCCGACTAAGAAATAAGGTTTTATGGTAGGTAATGCAATAAAGAATAGAAATTGTTATGGGAATTTAAGACAGGTAAGGAAGGTACTTAAATACCGAGAAGATTATATACAAATTACAGATATTTACATAGTAATAAATAATTTAAATCATGAAATAAAAATATACGAATGTATGAGTCAACGTAAACCAAATAATATGTCTAACATAAGAGTAGTGGAAGACATTAGTCCCCACAGTACCCCCCTGCTAGTGATTTACGTAATTAACATCCTCCTTGAAGACGATCAGGAAAATGGACGTGTCTGCCGGATCGTGTTATCCTTGTCGAGTTTGGATCCGGGTCTGCGGTGCGTGATGAGTCCAAGTTGGGAGTCGAACGTTGCTTTGCGTCGCTCAGAGAGTTCCTGTTTTCGCTGTTATCTCGTACGATAGATGCATGATCAGCCATGACGTAAGCTGGTTTGAGTCTGTCAACCGAAACTGTTACATCACGACCATTGATGTTGATGACGAATGTTTTATCTGATCGACGAACAACCGTGTAGGGTCCGTCATAGGGTTGTTGTAGAGGCCGCTTGGGACTGTCGCGACGTACAAAAACTTGATCCGTGGTGGTAAGATCTTTAAAAACGAAGGTTTTCTTCGTGCCGTGGCGGGTGCCATCGCTAGGCCTGAGGCTTCGTAGGTTTTGGCGAAGCTCCTTGACAAACACTGCCGTGTTGTCAGGGTCGTCATTGGTGTGAAGGATGCCTAGGAATTCTCCAGGAAGACGAAGAGTCTGGCCGTATACCAGATCAGCTGCTGTCGCTTGAAGATCTTCTTTCCAGGCTGCTCGTATCCCTAGCAGTACAGTTGATAGCGCTTCAGTCCACCGGATGTTCTGGTGGCACATGATGGCTGCTTTTAATTGACGGTGTAGTCGTTCGACCATTCCATTGGCTGAGGGGTGATAGGCCGTTGTCCTTAAATGAGTCGTACCTAACAAACGATTCAGGTGTTTGAAAAGGTGTGACTCAAACTGTCTACCTTGGTCGGTAGTAACTCGTAGAGGAGTGCCAAATCGTGAGACCCAGTTGTCGTAAAACACTCGTGCTACTGTCGATGCTTCTTGGTCTTGCATTGGTACGGCTTCTGGCCAACGAGTAAATCGATCCACCATGGTTAGACAATACCTAAAACCTTCGGATGGTGGCATGATGACGATGTCCACATGTACGTGCTCGAACCGTGAGGATGGTAATGTAAATTTTCCTGTAGGTGCGGAGACGTGTCGTGAAATTTAGGAGCGTTGGCATTGGATACAGCTGTGGGCCCAATCTCTACAATCTTTCCTCACCGAAGGCCATACGTAACGCTGAGTTACGCTCTTGACCGTGGCTTTCACTCCAGGGTGTGAGAGACCGTGGATGGTGTTGAACGCCGCGTTCCTGAAGTCCTTAGTAATGAAGGGGCGAGCTGTTCTCGTGGATACATCGCAGAAAATCGACACTTTAATTCCAGGGATTTGCACTAGTTTAAGTTGTAGCGACGAATCCTTTTTTAAATATTCCTCTAGCTCTTTGTCATCTTGTTGAGCAGCAGCGAGCGCCTCAAAGTCAATCGTATTTTCGAGCACCTCAATACGTGACAGGGCATCGGCAACGATATTATCCTCTCCGGAGATGTGGCGGATATCAGTGGTAAACTGGCTTATAAAGTCCAAATGACGGAATTGTCGTGGTGAACTTTGATGATCTTTTTTGTGAAAAGCGAAGGTGATGGGTTTATGATCAGTGTAGATTGTAAAGGACCGTCCCTCCACCATGTGTCTGAAATGCTTAACTGCGAGGTATATTGCGAGAAGTTCGCGGTCGTAGGCTCCATACTTGGCTTCCGCGGGACTCAATTTTTTAGAAAAGAAATCCAGCGGTTGCCATCCGTTGTCTACCCGTTGTTGAAGTGATGCTCCTGCGGCGAAGTCAGAGGCATCAGAGAAAATGGCTAGTTGTGCATTAATCTGTGGGTGTGCTAAGAGCGTTGCTTGTGCTAGGCTCTCCTTGGTATCTTCGAAAGCCTTGATAGCTTCTGTAGTCCAATTCACCGGCGTCTTGCCCTTAACGTTGCCTTGGAGGAGACTATTCAGCGGCGCCTGTACCTCTGCGGCCTTAGGTAGAAACCTCCTGAAGAAATTACACATACCTAAGAACTGCCGTAGTTTCTTGACGGTGTCGGGTCGTGGAAAAGCGCGAATGTTGTCGACTATTTCCGGGAGCGGTCGAGTACCTGCGGCTGAAACCATATAACCGAGAAATTTCACCTCAGACTGGCCGAAAATACACTTTGCTAGGCTAATGACCACTCCATACTTCTGAAGGCGCTGAAATATTGTCTCGAGGTGTTGAAGGTGTTCTTCGATTGACGTTGATGCAATGAGGATGTCGTCGATGTAGGCGTAACAAAAATCGAGGCCGTGGAGAACTTCATCGATGAAGCGTTGAAACGTTTGGGCTGCATTTCGAAGACCGAAAGTCATATACGTAAATTCGAAAAGGCCGAACGGTGTTGTGATGGCCGTCTTTGGAACGTCTTCTTCAGCGACTGGGATTTGATTAAAGGCACGGACGAGGTCGATTGTTGAGAAAACAGTTTTTCCATGTAATGTTTGAGCAAAGTCTTGAATATGTCTCACCGGATATCTGTCAGGGCAGGTTCTCGCATTGAGGGCACGATAATCCCCACAAGGTCTCCACTCGTCGCCTTTCTTTGGCACCATATGCAGAGGTGATGACCAGGGACTCTGTGAAGGACGGGCAATACCAAGCTGCACCATGGCATCGAATTCCTTCTTGGCAGCTTTAAATTTATCCGGTGCAAATCTTCGCGGGCGTTGCGCGACGGGAGGTCCTGGCGTTGTGACGATGTGGTGTTTTGTGGAATGGCAGACGGTTGTTGGTGCACCATTTGGCCTTGTAACTTCTGGATATTTCTGGAGTAGTTCGTGAAACAACGACGAACCAGAGATTGTCTTGATGCCGAGAAATTCACACTCAGTTACCTCTCCATTGGAGGTAAGGTGAGTACGCAAATCCAGAAGACGCTGATTTTTAATGTCCACTAGTAGTTCATAATGTGCCAGGAAATCCGCGCCAATTATAGGTTTGCCAACGTCGGCAACGACGAACCTCCAGGCAAAGTCACGCCTTAAACCGAGGTTGAGGGTCATTGCGAGTGTTCCGTATGTTGAGATGGTGGTACCATTCGCCGCTGAAAGTTCATAGGCGGACTTAGCACGCGGTCCTGGTAAATTCGAACGTGGAAAAACACACAAATCGGCTCCAGTGTCAATTAGGAACTTGATATTTGTTGATCTGTCGGTGACAAATAATCGGCACGATGTTGTTGGGCAGATGTCCTTGGCCGACATTAACGACTGCCCGCTGCGTTTCCCGGGGCTTCAGCGACGTATTTGCAGGGCTTATCACACTTATTAGCACTGCTGCCATATCGCCAATGATACCAGCAAATTCCACTGTCTCCTCTCTTGCGGTTTCGGGATTGGGAACGTGCGCGAGATTGGTGGCGTGAGTTTGACCTCGATCGATTATACGGCTGTGAAACTTGGTTGATGCTTTCTCCCATCATCTTTGCGATTCGCGAACTGATGGCACTGAGTTCTGGCTAAAAAGGTTAATGTCACACACAATACTGCAGTCACTTGAATGTCGCTATCACTGTATTATTAAAGTTTTTCTTTGTAAAACGTTGTTACTGAAGTCTCTACTAATACTGCACAAACCACTCACGATTCACAGGGTATTACGTTGATCACGTCGGGGTCACCAATTTGTGGGTGAGTTGCGGTGATGTTGAAAGACAAACAACTATTTGTGTTTTTACTTCTTTATTGATAGAGCGTCAGCTCGATGTTAACACAGTGAGTTTTGGAGTTGAACTGTACTTTATCTTGGTAAAATGTATACTGACAAATGTTTTGGCAAATAGGTGCCTAGTACAATAAATTGGAAAAACCGGGTCAGGTATACTACGTAATTAGAGATAATCCCAACAGGATGATTGTTAAGTAGGTATTAGTCTGCATGCATATCTACAAAGGACAGGGGAAAGTTCCGACTAAGAAATAAGGTTTTATGGTAGGTAATGCAATAAAGAATAGAAATTGTTATGGGAATTTAAGACAGGTAAGGAAGGTACTTAAATACCGAGAAGATTATATACAAATTACAGATATTTACATAGTAATAAATAATTTAAATCATGAAATAAAAATATACGAATGTATGAGTCAACGTAAACCAAATAATATGTCTAACATAAGAGTAGTGGAAGACATTAGTCCCCACATATCTAATACAGTGATGTTATTTCTAACTTTACCAGTTAGTGTGGCATCAGCGGAACGATCTTTTTCGAAAGTGAAATTATTAAAAATCTATTTACGTAACACCATGGGACAACAACGCCTTTCGAATTTATCCTTAATCAGTATCGAACACGAATTTGTTAAAATATTAAATATCGACGAAATTATAAAGAATTTTGCAAAAAAAACTCTTGACGATCTGGTCGTTTTTATAGTACTTTACCTAACAGTACTTTGTGACATAATGTTTGTGCTGATTTGTTGAGTGTTATGTGTTTTACTATTTTCTGTCTTTTGGATTCTATGAGGCTCTATCACTTCTACCCCCGCTACTACCATACATGGTAAGCAAAATTATACTACTTTAAAATTTTGATTTTGTATCATGTTTGCCGGAATTTTACTTATAATGACTTAATATCTATCTTTATGTTATATCTACTAGTCTACCTAAGATTATGCAATAAATTCGAATTCCTTGCTGTTTTATTATGTACTTAATACTTAGTGTAGGTTTAACCCTAATTAAATTATCACACGACCTTCAAGGCCCTGGCATCAGTTAAAACCAGATCTTCTTTGGTTCAGGACTGTAAACAGGCACTCTGCGAACTTAGAACTGGGTCAAACTTCTCTGGGTGCCTGGACACAGTAACATTGAGGGTAATGAGCAGGCAGAAGCTCTTGCGAGAAATGGCTCTCAGCAGCCCTTCAAGGGCCTGAAGCCAGCCCTGGCTTACCCTAAATCAAACGCCAGAAGGTCAATAGAGGACTAGCTAGAGGATATACAATGCGCCACAAGGCCCGAATGCCGCGATTTATTATTGCACCGCTATGAAGAAGAAGAAGCCAAAATAGAAAGGCCATCAGAATAGGCCTCCTAACTGGGCACTGCCGACTCAATAGACACATGAGTCTAAAGGGCCTGAGAAAGGATGCAACATATGGGTTCTGTCAAGAGGAAGAGGAAACCCCAGTTCACGTATTGTGTCACTGTGAAGGCCTACTGAGACTGAGATGCCGAGTACTCGGAGAACCAAGGAAGGACAGCTGTACAAAGCTGTGGTCTGGTACAATTGACAAAGCTGGATGAGGTATTATAAGGAATGTACTCTAGGAGTACCACAATAGACCTGAAAAGTTCGCGGTGGAAAAGGCCAAATAACCATCTCATCTATCTATCTATACATAAGTCTTCAAATCAAATTTGTTTAAAATAATTTAATTCATATAGGAGGTTATGAGAAGAAATAAACATTTTTTGAAACCATTAACACCATCTATTTCGTAAACTAGGCAGTTTCAATCCTCACAAAATTTATTTAGGTAATCCAATGAATCGCCTAATAAATTATTGCGGATCACAAAATTTGTTCCTTCCATAATCCTTAATGCATATTATTTGATGTATGGTGCTTAATGCGTATTTGTAATGTCACATTTAATATTACATAGAATATAATTAACATGTTTAATTTTCATATTACCTTGATATTCAATTTTATTTTCACCTAATCTAAATGAATCCATATTAATCAAGGACTGTATAATATGGTACTGTATATAATTAAAGAACACGATCGTTAGTAAATATATCTAAATGTTTCTTCTTAAAGAGATAACATTTCCTCGTGGTTACTAATTACAAAAACCTTTTAAAATGCTTGTCAAAAACTATGCGAACTAACCGTCCTTCTGTTCCAGGATGTAATATATAAGCTCTTTAAAGATATTTCAAATGATTAAAACGATATCCTTGTAGGAATGTTTATCTAAGGGCAGATGACATTTCATTCTAAAAGTGTCTATTAAAAACAAGCCATGAAATTGTTAAGCTCAAAAGCCAAGCCAGGTAGTTCTCTCCAGCATTAGTTCTTCTCAATTAGGTATCCCTATTCCAGCTGTTGTATACCTATCATAAATCATTCTATAATTGTTGTTTAAGTAGTTATCAAACAGTTTTTATTTGTTGTGTTACCAAAGTCACAATAAAATTCAGTATTACATTTTTAGATTTATCACGCTTTATGTTTGTTCGTAAATTTAGTATAAAACCTTACTAGCTTCATTGGCGCGCTTAAAGGATTTTTTTGAGGACTTGCCAATGACACCCCGAAATAAAAAAATCTCGTGCAACGTTTTGTAATACTGAAACCGTGATGAAACGGACGGAAAAATTAAATGTTTTCTGGGTTACACAGGGACTGTCGTGAGAAAAAAATAGGACTATTTTTGTATGTAAATCTGTCTCTATTTGAATATATAATGAGTAGCCGAAATAAAGCAGATATAAGTATTATTGTATTTTTTTATTGTAAAGCAGATATGGTAAGGCGGGAGTTATTGCTAAAGCAGAAGATGGTTGGTCAATGAAACAAATTGTACTGCGTTATAACATTAACAAAAATGTGGTGTTTAACATTTAAAAAAAGTGCAGAATAAACAGCACGAATAGTAGAAATCCACGATCGGAGCAACAAACATCCAACTTAACAACAAGAGACTCTATAGGCCCCATACACGGTAGGGAATTTTAAAAGATTTGTTCCACCTTCCAGATCTGCCAGGTCGCATCTGCCCTGCCGACTTGGTCTCTCAGGGTACAGATATTTTGATCTCCACACACGTAAAGATCACATCGTTTATTTTAGCCAAATATCAAGTCGTTGAGGGAACGGGCAGTTCAGTTAAATTCTCTTTAAATCCCGCGGCTTCCGAGGGGACTGAGCGAGAGTTCAGATATTTTAGAGATCTCAACTCGTTGAGGTTGGACGTGTGTATTTTTACTACTGTGTGGTATTGGAAATATATACATTTGCAAAGTGATTAAAATTTCTTAATTGGCCTTTAAATACTGCAGTGCATAACTACTATACTCATATATTGAAAATAGGTTTAATAGATAAGGAAATAGATCGCTAGTTTATTGACTTCGTGTTAAGCCTTGAGCATAAAGGTTATTTTCGATTGTATCAAAAGTAAACAAGAAGACCCATTGATGTGCGCTGGAATATAAACATTCATTTTACACGGTGAGCCAAATGAAACAGGATGAGTGAGGAGTGTGGCAAATGTAAAGTGAAAATTAAGAGAAGTGACCAATCTTTAAAATGTTCTGGCTGTTGTGAAAAATGTTTTCATCCAAAATGCCTGGAGTTATCACATGAAGAATACTCTATGATTAATAAAAATAAAAATATAAAATGGTTTTGTGATGTCTGTATTTTTAAATTTGATGCCAGGGCCGTGGTAAATAGTGACATGGAGCAATTTAAAACTTCAATAAAGGAACAACTGGACGAGTTTAAAACTCTTATTTCTAGTAATCTAATAAATAAAGAACCTGAAATAAAGGAAAAGAAAAATAAAAGTTTTGCTGATGTCGTAGGTGAAGTTGTGTTAATTAAGCCCAAAATTAAGCAGGATAGTAAGAAGACTAAGGATGTTTTGAGAAAAGTGATTGACCCAGGTCAATTAGAAGTGGGAATTACCCAAATAAAAGACACAAAAGATGGAGGTGTGCTTATTAAATGCAGAAATAAAGAAGAAATTGAAATAATAAAAGCAGCAGCGGAAAAAAGTTAAAAAAGGACTACCAGTTTAAAACAACGGAGAAAAAATTGCCAAAGATAAAAATTGTAGATATTGCGGATAACATATCTAAGGAGAAACTGGAAAATTTTATAAAAAAGAATTCATTTTTAAATCACGACGATATTTACTTAGATGTAAAATTAATTTAAAAAATGAGAACCAAATATCAAGCAATTGTGGAATGTGATCCCCCCTCTTTTCAGTTGATTACAACCAGGGATAGAATCTGTATCGACTTTACAATGTGTAGAGTGTTTGAATATATTCCAGTCTTTAGATGTTTCAAATGTTCAAATTTTGATCATAAAGCAGAGGATTGTACTTATGAGGAAAAATGTTTAAAATGTGCAAAAACGGACCACAAAACCGGAAACTGTGTAAGTCGTAATTTGACATGCATTGCATGTGTTACTTCCAAAGAAATGTATAATCTTGAATTAAACACTGATCACTCTGTATTTGATACAAATTGTCCATCATTATTGAAAAAAATTGAAATGGAAAAACGTAAGATAAAAACATGTAATATATTCAATGTATAAGGAACAAAATAGATCAGTTAGAATTATTTTTAGATACTGAGAGAATAGATATAGCATGTTTCACAGAGACGTGGTTAAAAACTAACGAATCAGCAAATATCAAAATAAATGGCTATAGGTTATGTACGGTGTTCAATAGATCTGAATTTAAAAATGGCCGTGTATCAATTTTTTGTAAGGACAGTACAGTAGATCATGCTAAAGAATTGAAAGTACTACAAAAGTACTGTAAAGAAAAAATTATTGAAGTGTGTGGCATTGAATTAACTTATGCAAAATATAGTATTAAAATTATCGCTGTATATAGGTCACCGACAGCTGATTTGAATTTATATTTTGATGAGCTAGATAATATTTTAAATTGTATATGTTCCAATCCTAATTGTCATATAATATTGTGTGGTGACCTGAATATAGATCACTTAGTTACGTGTAATATATCAAAGAACCTCTCAGATGTTTTAAATTCCTTTAAGTTACATAATAACATTAAGGAAGCAACAAGGATAACAACTATTTCAGCTACATCCATTGACTACATGTGTACTAGCTTTAATTTCTTTGAAAAAACATGTCATGTAATGAATAATGTATTGTCAGATCACACAGCACAGTTATTGTCATTTAGGATTGAAAAGGACAGACATCTTGAAAATAAGTTCCGTACCACAAGACTTTTAAGTCACAATAATTTTGAAACATTTGTTTCTTATATAAGTAACGAATCCTGGCAAGACGTATTCAGTTGTACCGATGTCAATAAGGCATTTGAGTTATTTGTAAATATTCTTAAGCACTACATTGATATAGCTTTTCCTATGAAAAGAATTAACATCAACAATTCAGTTAAGAAACCTTGGGTAACTAAAGGAATACGGATTTCATCGGAAAAGCTAAAAGACCTTTATAATAATATGAAGTTAACAGGTAACCAAAATGATAAAGTTATTTACAATCGTTACATTCGTTACAAGCAAATATATAGGAAACTAATAAAAGTAGCAAAAAACTTATATAATGAACAAATATATTTTAAAACTGATAACAAATCAAAGGCTGTTTGGAATATAATCAATAACACAATAAAAAACAAAAATGACACCAGGATCGAGATTAAGGAAATTCAATCAGACAATGGTTTAACTTTAAATATTAATGATATTGCAAACCACTTCAATGATTTTTTTGTTAATACACCAGGCAGTTTAAGTAATAATTTAAAAAATAAAGACAGAATACAAGAATATACATTTAATCGTAGAAATATAGAATACCCAACAATGTTTCTAACGCCTGTGGATGAAATGTTTGTTTTGAATATCATATCCAATTTAAAAAATTCAAATTCTTCGGGAATTGATGATATAAGCACTAATATTATAAAATCGTGTAAAAACTATTTAGTGAAGCCTTTAGTACATCTAATTAATTTGTCATTTTTAAACGGTATATTTCCAGAAGTTTTAAAAATAGCCAAGGTTATACCAATATATAAAAAAGGTGATAAAGACCAGGCAGGAAATTACAGACCAATTGCATTATTGTCAACTATATCAAAAATATTGGAAAAGGCAATCTGTATTAAAATTTGTTACTTTCTCGACCATCATACTATTCTAAATTGTAAACAACATGGTTTCAGAAAAGGTAAATCGACAACTTCGGCTATTTATGATTTCTTGGATGTGCTTTATAATAGTTTAGATCAGAATAAAAAAACCATTGGGATATTCATGGATTTAAGTAAGGCCTTTGATATTGTTGATCATTCCTTACTCATAAAAAAGATTCAAAAATATGGTCTTAGAGGAAACATTAACAAGCTATTGAGCTTATATCTGTTTGAACGTAAACAACTTGTTGAAATTCAAAGGGTTAAATCAGAGACACGTGAAATTTCATGTGGAGTACCGCAAGGGTCAGTTTTGGGACCCTTGTTGTTTCTTTTATTTGTTAATGACTTACCTAATGTAGATGAACTCAATAACTTGGTGATGTTTGCTGACGATAATAGTTACCTATGTTGTGAAAATACAATTGAAGAAGTAATAAATAAAGCCCGAGTTATGCTTACCAAATTTGTTACATGGTTTAATTCTAATTTACTATTCTTAAATAAAAATAAGACAGTATTTATTAATTTCACTCCCAGATCGAAAATAATAAATAAAAGTTATTTAATTCAAAATGATGGCAAAAGTATCGAGCAAGTAACAGATACAAAATTTTTGGGATTATTTGTTGACAATGACCTTAGTTGGGAAGCACATATTGACAACTTGTGTGCTAAATTATCCTCCGTATGTTTTGCGCTATACAGATTAAGTCAAGTTAGTACAATGAATGTGATGCTATCGTATTATTATGCAGGGATGTACTCGAGAATAAAATATTGTATTTTATTTTGGGGATGCTCGCATCATACACTTCGAATTTTTAGCTTACAGAAAAAGGCAGTCAGAACCATTGCTGGTGTATCCAAATATGCGACATGTAGAAATATATTTAAAGAACTACATCTGTTAACTGTACCATGTATATACATATTGGAGGTCTTATTATTTGTCAAGCAAAATATGAACAGGTTTGTTACTAATAATAATTACCATGATTATAATACTAGGGAAGGATCAAATTTATGTCTACCAAATCACAATTTATCAATTTACGAAAATAATCCAACTTACGTAGGTATTAAATTATTTAATAAATTGCCGAACAACATTAAGATACACAATAATATTAGAAAATTTAAAGATACTGTTAAACATTTCCTTATTGATAACTGCTTTTATAGTGTTGATGAATATTTAGAAACAAGATGAAACATCTAGCCGCATTGTTTCGCAGGAAAACATGTACATTAAGCACTGTGTGTTAGGTTTCGTGTACTTCGTATGTATATGTGTGCATATATTTAGTATTTTTAAATGTCCTCGTTAATTACTATATGTATAATATTTCCTAAACGACTTTTTTATTTGTAATTGAATTGACGTGTCCTATGCCAATTGTAATGGTCTACTGGATTTAATAAATTCTATTCTATTCTATTCTATTCTGTTCTATTCTATAATAAAGATGAACTGGGTTCAAAAAAGAAGAAGAATTGCATTTATGGATCCATGTATCTGACAAATTTGTAATAATGAGAAGAAGAAAAATCGAGTAAAGTGGATGAACACGTGAATCCAGGAGAAAAAAATATATTGACATATGCGTTTAATCCGAGAACTAAGGGCGAATGAGCAGGATGATTTACAAAAATGATTTACGAGTGTATGGTCATGTTTTTCCTTATATATTGGTTAATAATTTTTTTTGCCCATTCCATATTTCAATGAAACCTTTACTATTCCAGCGGAATTGTATCTTCGTGTATGCGTACCGAGAGGACTGAATCTGCAACGATCTACCCAATTAGGTGCGGGGTACCTCAGGGTTCTATATTAGGCCCCATTTTGTTCTCAATGTACACATGTGGTTTGTGGTTTTATCAAATGTATAAGTCATGGCAACACTTATTTATATGCCGATGATACTCAAATTAAATATTCCTTTGACCATCGTGACTGTCTCTTAGCCAACTCAAGCGTCTTGTTGCCGTATCTAGTGCTCATCAATTTAACATCAACTCGCGTAAATCTAGTGTACTAATCTTTGGTAAATTTCATCATTTTATTCAAGATCTGTTGAAAAATTACTATTAATGACAATGTGTTGCCTTGTACTAAAGTAGCAAGAAATTTAGGTCTAGAGCTTGATACTGATTTGCGCTTTAAAAATCATGTTATAAAATGCTTAAAGAGGGCATATAGTAATCTTAAAATGTTATTCCCGAATAGCCATATTATTCCACGTTCTTCTAAAATCTTATTATCAGACATGTTAGTCGTAAGTCATTTTAACTTTTGCGATATTGTTTATGGTCCCTGCTTTGACAGCGAAGAGACAAATGGAATTCAACGTATTCAAAAGTCATGCTTAAGATTTGGCATTCGTAAATTTGATTGAACTTCACATAAATTAAAAGACGCCAACTGACTAAATATGAAAACTCGACGGGAATTACATTCGGCCACTCTCTGCCATAATATCATCTGGTACAAAACCCCTCCATATATCTTTCAGAAAGTTACTTATAGAGGTGACGTTTATAATGTTAATGCTCGTTTTCGTGGATTGATCTCACCTCTGGCTCATCGAATTGCTATATTTATGTCATACACTTACTCCATTTATTTAATTTATATCAATATACCATCTAATCTAAAATCGTTATCTTTATGTCAATTTAAAAATTCTTACAAGAAATTGTTGTATGAAATTACTTGAATACCTTAGTTTCTTTTTTTCTATTTGCCGATCCCGTGTTTATTATTGGAGTGATACTCATTTCTACCTATTTATTAACTTTGTAATACTCAGATTTTTTTCTTCTCTTTGAACATTTTATTACTTAAGGCTATTTACATTTATTTCGAGTGCTCGCACTTTGCATCAGTTTTACTGTCTGCCAGCCCTCTTTTGTAGTTTATAACTCATATCTCTTTTTCTTGTGGTTGTCTAGATATTATGTCAATATTGTTATAAATTTCAAATAAATTATTTATTATTATTATTGTTATTATATTTTACTGATCAAATTCGTCGCACGTCACTAACGTAAATATCGATCGAGACATCGATAACAGATTTGGTCCGTGGCGGGACAAATCGTAAAAAATTGCCTTCCGTGTATGGGGGCCTTATAATATTTCATTATTGCACCATTTTTATTTATAACTTATATAAGTCTGTTTGGCATAAAATTAAATAACCTTATACAATAATCATCAGTAATAATGTTTTCCCACGCATTATTTATTATTTGCAGTAATTCTTGGGCATCATTCCGTGGCCTCCCATTTCGTTTTTGGATACTTCTTACGCGTAGTCCCCATACCTCTTCCACAGGGTTAAGATCTGGACTATGATTGGGCTAGTTAAGAACATTAATGTTGTTATCTTGAAACCAGTTAGTTACGGTATGAGCAGTATGAACGGAACAATAATTATTTTGTTGAAATATGAATTCATAATTAGGAAATAATTGGCACACAGAAGGGAGCATAATATTGTCTAAAATCCTAATACACGTTTCACTATTAAATCGTTCGTCAATATGCCACAAAACACCAGGACCACGTGCCGATATCCAGGCCCACATATTAACGGAAAATCTACCATTTTTATCATTGTGAGATATATATTTCTCATTGAATCGAGTATTCGCAAGTCAGTAAACTCGAATACGACTGATATGTGTTGACTAGAAAGTTTTTTCATCTGCAAAAACTACGTTGTTCCAAAAATCTACATCATGCACTAAAAATTCAAGCGCAAATCTTAGTCAAGCTTCTTTACGCTCAGATTTAAGAAAGTATTTCGGCGCTGCTGGATGACAACGTAGGTCCAACTCTCCTACTCGCCGGCAACCAATACTACTCGATCCAGGAAAATTCATTTCTTCAGCAGCCTGAATAACTGAGTAAAATGAATTTTCTACTAATGTGTTTACCAATTACAAAATCTTGTTGTTGAGCTGATATTCTTCGTTGCCTTGATCCACGATTTCTATTAATTTCGCCGTTTATTCTCCACTTTTTAAAAATATTACACACCGAATTTTTGTTAATCTCCACCTTTAACTAAATAGCTTATATGGGGCATATTAGTTTTTGCACACTTGCATTAAACTTTGGCAAAAACTGACAATGTCACAAAAATTAAAGACACAACTAGATTTTAACAAAAATACATTATAAGACGTCCCATTTTTTTGCGCACGACAGTACCTCACATAGTGGCTTCTTTATATAAGTTCAAGGCGAATTGCCTATATCTAAAATATTCAAAATACCAGTAAAAAAGGGGAGTAAATAATAAATATGCAATATAACTAACTGAATCTAATAATTAACACTACATTTGAAAATGGTGAAATATTTATTTCACTGGTAGTTCAGAATAATAGCCGTTTAAACAGCGAGCTGTCGTCCAAGTTTTGTAATCACAATATGATGATAATAGCCCAAATTGATATTTTATATCATCTGAAGCAATTGACTATTTTTATAAGTGGTTTATAAAAGTTGTGAATATTTATTGGTACTTAATAAGATTACTTTTTGTTGCGTAGCTTCACAATTTGTATATAAGGTCACCAAGAGCTTTTAGAACTTTAGATTTTTTAAATACAACAAATATATTTCTTTTACTGGGTATAACTTTACTTACTATTTAGAACTCACTTTATAATTAGTGGGCGTTAGCTGTGTATGTCTCTGATTTATGACAATCTGTATGTGAGATGAAAAAATTTCACAACTAAATCATTCAAGTTATAGTACTAACTTTGCTCTAATTCTTGACGGACGGGAATTTAAAAGTTTCTTATTACTTGAGTTGATAATCTTGACTAATATTGATGACCGCTACAATAATTTATATGTAGAGGTAACTTAAAACACTACAAAGCATTACATAACAACACTTTTACGTACACAACAATCTCTATTTATATAGTCGTGTAGAAAAAACCACAAGGTACATTCATTATTTTTGATGCCGCTTGATATAACCTTGCAAAATGTGGAAAATAGATTTAAAGTGCCTTAATCACAACACATATTTTTTAAAAGAATTGTGTCAAGAAATATTCTAAAAAACCGTGGCTTTGAAACGTAAATATTATATATGGTGCAAAGGGTAAATTCTACAAATCATCAAAAATAAAAAGTGTATTATCATAAAAGATATAAGAAATATAAATTGTTATATTACGGGTAGCGATTTTGTATCTTGAGAAAAGCAGTCAAGTTTGAAATAGAGCTTTTTAACTGACTTCATCCATGTAGCTGAAAACAACATGGAGCACGATTCATCTCATTTGTGGAATTATATTAATGCTAGAAAAAGTAGTACAAGGATACCTGGACGATTGGTGTATAAATGGAATACATTGCTACTCATACACCTCCTCTTCTTACTTCAACTCGATATATTTGAAACCATAATCTATAGATATTCATTGTGACTCATATGTATTTAATAACAATGTGTTTTCTATTAGTGAAGTGAGTGTTAGCGGCATCCTTGAAACTACTAAGAAGCTGAAACCTAAATTATAGGTCTATATTTAATACCAGATTTTATTGTAAAGGACTCTATTTTATATTTTGTTATATCCATTTATTATATTTATAGTCTTTCTCTCAAACACCCACATTTCTAGAAAAACAAAAATAGAAATGATCAAAAGTAGTTGCCATATTCACAACAAGTGATTAATGTCATATAGGTAAAAACCGCTGCCCAACGAATCACTACTTCCACATCCAGATTTTGTATCCAAGTCTTATACACACTAAATCCCAATGTAATATTTTACTCAATTTAATAAAAGGGTGGGGATGGCAATGGGGGTGGTAAAGAGGGTGGCTAATGCTAAAAAAATTTTAAAGGCCCTTGGTTCTCGTAAACACACTAAATCCCGATTTAATTTTTTACTCTCTTTAATAATACATTAGATCAAAATATAATCTAGTTTTAAATCTCGCTATAATACATAAGTGTACCAAATTTCAAGTCAATATCATCAACGGTTTCAGGTTAAACGTGCGCACAAAAAGTTACAGACATACCGACAGACAGAAATTTTTTCTCTTTCAAATTTCAAATCTCGACGTTTCATGACATTTTACGCGTATTTCAACAAACAAATTTTTGCGTTACTAAAATTATCGACCTATTGACCTAATTTGCAACCACGCCAAATTGTTCGAATTTTATTTATACAATCACGTATCGCACTGTATTGCAGCAGAACAACATGGACATATGGAAGGATATTCTATTAATAAGAGTCTATAATTTTACACAATATGTTTCTTACTCCCTAGATAACAAAAAGTAAGTCGATATTATGCAGTATGTTGAACTAAGAGTGTAGTCCCCTTATAACTTTTCTCTTTCTCTTCCGATTTTCTTAACGGAAATTTTCATTAATGAAAGTTATTCAGAATTATCTACAACCTTAAGTCCAAAATGTTATCAAAATACAAAAATACTTAAATTTTGTTTAAAATAATGTCAAAGTTTTGGAATGTTCTGTATATTTTAGTTTTGTAATAATGCTTACAATTGCCGAAAAATTGGGAATTACTAAATGACAATGTTATGCAAGGAAGTTAATATTCGGCAGCCGGGCCGGCCGGCTACCAGTACATCATATGCAAATTTGGCTAATTAATAAGTTATTTAATATTGAAATTAAGTACTTCTAGCATATTTTTACTTCCACGTTCAGTGGAAGTATAGTAACGCAAAAAAAAATTGAAAAAATTGAATTTGAAAGTTGAATTTTTTTTGTTGAAATAGGCTTAAAATATCATGAAACGTCGAGATTTTAAATTTGAGCAAAAAAAATTCCTAGCCGTATGAAATTTAACCACACAACATCTTATCCACCCCCGGGGTTGAAACTACCCCCTCCCCTAATACTAAAATATCCCCAAAAAAATCAAAATGCATGAAAATTTGTTAATCCCCGTTTTCGAGGGTGTTCAACACGATTGTAATATTTATTTCTTCCCACCCTCCACCAACCATCGCTAAAACCACCCCCTTTTCATATTTCTTGATACTGGGCATGTGGGAACTAGAAATATGCCCAGTTCCATAATAAAATCCTATCCAACAAGTGTTCGCATGCCCAGTATCACTAAATGTGAAAGGGGGGTAGTTTTGGGGCGTTGGGGGTGGTTGATGGAGAGCGGGGAGTGAAATAGTATAGACATCATGTTTAGCGGCCTCGAAAACGGGAAAAATATTTTCCACTATTTTGTATTTTTCGGTGGATTTCAATGTTAGGGGTGGTGGTAGTTTCAACCCCGGGGTTGATGGCATGTCTCGTCACTCAACTCCCTTTACAATGTTGAAATTCCCTTAAATACCCCGATCCAACGAGTCCCCACATGCCCAGGATCAAGAAATATGAAGAGGGGGTGGTTTTAGGGGTGATTGGTGGAGGGTGGGAGAGAAATTAATATTACCATCGTGTTTAGCGCCCTCAAAAACGGGGAGAAAACATATTTTTTTACCACGTTTGAGGATATTCTGAGCATTTCCTAGATCATTTCGATAGTGTGTTTCACTCTTACGTATATTGAACTATCTGCATTCTTGGTGATTATTACTCGTTTGACCTTACTTATCTTAAAGTGCCAACTGTTCGTTGGCTTTAATGCCAAGGAGGCTTGTTTTTTGAAATCGTATACTTGATAGTCCTTACCCATTTGAAAGACAGTGTTATGGTTTCTTATTAGGTCTATGTATTGATCTGGAGTTACGATGGTAGGTCACTTTTAAGGATTTTTTCAATAAAACCGAATACACGGTCAGGCGGTAAAAAAGAATGGCCAACAACTTGAAAGAGCAGCATAATTTCTTTAATATTTTGAGGTGCAATACAACCTAGCCAGTACATACACATAGCAACTACAATAGAATTTTTGTTCTGGCCACCACATCCGTCAGCCATCAGTCTTACAGTTTCTACTGTTTCTTTAAAGTAATTATGTTTTAAAATATAAAACACAGCTGAAGATATTTCATTTGAGCTTTTTGGGTGATCTACTTCACTCCAAATAAATGAGCTTGTAGTTCTGGAGTTTAGACGGGTTGAAGATGGACCATTTACAATAGTAAAGTTATACAAGTTTATTTGCATACTAAAATAGCATGCCTGATCAGGCAATTTTGGTAGCGTTAGGTTCTTCTGGCAATCAAACGAGAGTGTTTCAAAGTCCTCTCGGTTCTCCTTTAACAAATCATAGAAACATTTTCCACGTAACTTGTGTACTCTTTGATAAGTCATTAATTCTACCTTACTTGCAGGAGTTTTCACAGTTTTCATTTTTTCGGTAAACTGCAAACGTGTCGAGCACATGTCAGACATAGGCGAACCAAAACCAATATTATAATCTCTGGTAAATATTTTTAGAAAAAAACAAAGCTTTACCTTAAGATCTTCATTCTCTTGTCCGTCATTATACATGCGCCAAAGTTTTGAGATATTTAACTCACACGGTAAATATCTTCGATTCATAGTTTTGGACCTTTTCTTTTATACATTTATTTAACGTTGGCCTATTTCCGCTACTGAGGCCTAACACCGACGCCTGTAGACGAGCTACCCCCAACCAGGAATTTTGCCGAACCTCTTCCCTTAAGAAGAGTAGAGATCTTTTACTTGCCTAACATTTAATAGACAAGGGACCGACGGCTCTACATCCCCTCCGAAGGACGGTATATCTCCTATACAACCCTCGCGTAACGTTGTATAGCTTCCGCGCATACACTGATATACAAGCCGCTGGAAGATGTGTGAGGCGAGAACGCGGTTTCCGTTGGAATGGTCACCCATCTAAGTACTAACTGCGCCTGTCGTTGCTGTACATCGCATACCGAAGTATGTACATAGTAAAGACGCACCTACGCTCGCCCCTTAGTTTTGGACCTGGAATAGTGGCTTTCGGCGCATGTCAGGCTTGCAATAAATTCCATAATTTTTAAGCGTTTATGGTCATTTTTTCCTTTAACACTATCACCTCCATGATTTTCTTTTGGCATAGTACCGGATGTTCTGTGTCTTCTTAAAGCATTTAAAATCCTAACTTTTCCAATATTCAGTATCTGCAAAAAACTATCTCTACAAATTTGAGCCAAGTCCCCATTTTCCAAGCGAATGTAATATTTTTCAGAGAAGTCTTTAGCTTTATTGGTAATATTCTGTCTTTTCTTACATTTTGGTGTGGTCGTTGTACAACATGTCAGTAAGAATTTATCCTGTTCTATTTTATTCTTTATTGAATAAAATTGGCGATGAAAATCTCTAATAATTGCAAGTGTAACAACATTCTTGTTAATGCATTGATATGGACCCAATTTCCCATCATGATTACATTGTGGACAAAGTAGTAAATTGTGTGCTGAGTACCTGCAAAGAAATAATCAAGTCTAGTAAACTTTAACTCGGCGTGTGTATAAGTTGATATTGCGCGTTAAAATAATAGCACAAAAACATTGTTCATTGTACGTGAAGAATGTTTTTAGGCTATTGTTTTAACTTTGCGTGCAAGAGAAAATGGAATAATAAGCACAATATCAACTCATATACACGTCAAATTAAAGTTCACCAGATTTTAGTAGTCAATACTTTTACATTGCATTTGAATTATGATGTAGGTATATTAGAGTAACTTAGAATAACACCTAAAACTTAGCCTTTTAGTTTGGCTTTTTCTCGCTTCCAGTTTGCTTTATCAGGCAGCTTTTTTCGTCCTTTATTGACAGGACTTTTCTGAATTAATAAATTGTCCATTTTTTACGTTTTTCTGTCCTAAATTTACTAACAAATGCAAAATACTATACTATCGGTCATTAAACAAGCGATTATACACATGTTTAACATCAACTGTTTACAAATCAGTTAGACTGATCATGTGCCATGAGTACTTGGGCGCTGATTGGTTGCAAAGTAAATGTCGGCGTTTGCAAGTCATATTAAGCGGTATTTGTCGGGATTTGCATCTAAGGTTACATTTAAAAAGCTATTTTATATAGTACTTGTAGGATTTTGAGCCTAAAATCTTCAATAATCGGTCGGGAAGAACATTTAAAATAGAATGACGTAAAAAACGGAATATTTTAAAATTTGTCAGATTTGTCGTCGTTTGCATTTAGATGACTCATATGTCAGCGAAGTATGTACTAGATCAAGAAAATGTTACTATTGCTACTATTTCAAATGGATCTTTGACAACTTTGATATCTGTCATATATTCAGGGTCCGTCGCCTCCTTCAGTGAATATATAATTTCTCTTAACCTCTTCATGGTTATTATATCAAATTTTTCAAAGGTACTCAAATTTTCTGCATCGCCCGGAATATAATTTTTATTTTTTTGCATATTAATGGATCTAATTATAGTGTCTATCCTTTCTATAAAGTACAGGTCAAATTTTTCGGAAATAACATTTGAAGTAGTTAAGTGATTCTATTTCTTACATAGAACAGGTTTCTAGTCAGGCAATGAAGATGTTAGGTTTTATAATCAGGAACACCAAGGAGTTCCATAAAATGAAAACTTTGAAAATATTACAGTTAGCCTATGTGCTCAGGAAACTAGAAAATGCTTGTGTTGAATTGGCTCCATATTTCAATGTTCACATGTAGTCTCTTGAATATGTTTTCTTAAACGTTTTCTTAACCGCCTCTCAAGTTACCGAAGTAACCCCCTGAAAGATCTCAAGGATCTTGTGCTAGATGAAGAGAGACGAGGCCCTACAGTTTAATGTGGACTCCGAACCACTCTTGGTGCAATTTTTTTTAATGAAAAATTGTTTCACCTTGTGGGAATCGAACCCACTTCGCTAGGCAACTCAGTTTGCTAGCCAATTCAATTCAATTCAAAACTTCTTTATTTAACAGTAACTTATACAATAATTACCTCCCCAGGGCCTAACCCGGGACCGACCGTGCAACCACTGCGTTATTCGCTGTGGCGGATTGCAGGACCGGGCGGACAAGGCCTGGTTCGGTTTTAAAACAATTAAAACTTATACCTAGGCTCCTTCTGCATAATGCAGATTAAAAAAGGTGATAAAATTTACAAACATCTAAAAAAACAGATTTAACAAAACTTAAAATTACACTTTTATAAGGTAGCTCGCGCACTTCACTGTTTCTAATTTGGGTGTTGACGCTGGTACCTCAATCTGGACGAAGAACCATCTGCGAGACGTGCAAATGCTTTGGTTTTTAAAAAAAAAAATTTTTGGTTTTCGGAAAACTTTGATTTTGTTATAAAATTTTGATGGAAAATGAATTTAGAGACAAAAATACAAAAAGAGACAACGAGAAACAAACGAGACAAAAAGAAACAAACAGAAAATAAGAGGGGGACAGGAAAGATTTAAAGATGTAAAGGTATGAAATATCAGTAAGGTGGATAGGGTAAGCGAAAGTTATAGTTGTTGAAGTTTGGCTACAGAGGTTGCCGGAAGATCGGTAACGTCTGGTACGGTAGGGTGTGTTTAATCCGAAATGGGGCATTATGCTGTCTAATTTGTGTTATGTTTCTTGTTAGTGGACTATCGCCCAGTTTGAAAGAGTAGAATTTCTGGGAGATATCAGTTTGCTAGCCAGTCGCTTCAACACACTGAGCTACATATATACAACGCAAATTTTGTAGATATTTATATTATACCGAATTTAGCGAGACAGAGACGTTCCATATTGTGAAACTCTTACGTTATTTCGTCTCATTGAAATGGAAATGAGATGGAGAAATTGTCACATTCATCACTTATCTTTACCAAATAGTACATGGTCAGATAGATGACATACATTTCCTTTCTCAGGTAAAACTTGTATAAAAATTTTTTTTTGTTGAAATAGGCTTAAAATGTCATGAAACGTCGAGATTTTAAATTTGACAAAAAAATTTCTTGTCTGTCGGTCTGTCTGTCGGTCTGTCTGTCTGTAACTTTTTTGTGCGCACGTTTACTCTGGAACCGTTCATGATATTGACTTGAAATTTGGTGCACTTATGTATTGTTCGGGGGTAAATGGGGTAAATAAGGGTAAATAGGCCAAGCAAGCAGGTAAGAGTCCATGAAATTGAAATTTAGGGCATGTACGAAGAGTCAAGGTCTCAATTTTTTTTTAGCATCAGCCACCCCCCCTCTCCCCCACTGTCACCCCCAATACCACCCCCCACACTATTATGAAAAGGAGTGAAAAAATTAAAATGTGATTTAGTGTGTATACAAAAACGAAACATCTCAAAAAATGTTTCTGGCGTTAGCTACCAAGTAATGAAAACATTTTACAAATTATACAGTCTATGTCCAATGATGCTTTGGGTTATGATAATATAAATTTAACAATGCTAAAATATTGCTGCCCATTTATTGTTCCCTTTATTACACATATAATAAACCGTTGTTTATTAATTAATACATTTCCAGACATTTGGAAAATTGCATTGGTAACTCCGTTACCCAAAGTTGATCTACCTACTGAATATAAGAATTTAAGACCTATAAGAATTTTGTCTCCTTTATCCAACTTACTTGAGAGGGTGGTGTCTGATCAAATAAAAGAACATCTGGAAAAGTATGACATTTTACCACAATTTCAATCAGGCTTCCGATCCAATCACAGTTAATCTACCGCACTAGCACATATAATTGATGACAACTTAAGCGCAGCAGATGAAAATAAACTAACAGATTTATTATTATTAGACTACTTAAAAGCGTTTGATTGCATAAATCACGAAGTCTTATTAAGTATTTTGCAATATATCGGCTTTGAAAATAATGCTATCCAATTCATTCATAACTATTTACAAAATCATAGTCAAATTGTACAATTAAATAACAATATATCTCTCGACGATATCCTGGGTCGTGGAGGACCACAAGGGCCAATTCTGGAGTCTTTACATGAGCCAGTTGCACAGAGTACTTAAATATTGTTAGATAGACTGTTACGCTGACGATACTCAATTGTATGATTATTTTGACTCACAACAAATTGACGATGCGAATAATATAATTAGTAATTATATTACTGAACTCATAATGACTTCTGTTAATTATAATTTGTATATAAACCCTAGTAAATCGAAAATAATGTTATTTGGCAGGACAGGACAGCGTAATATGTACCTTAGGGATTTAAGTCTAAAAGTTGATGAATATGAATTGTGTAAACGAAGCAAAAAATTTCGGACTCATTATCGACTCTAATGTAAGATTTAAAGAACATATAAAAAGTTGCACTAGAAAAGCTTTTAGTAATTTAAGAAATATATAGCAAAGATATGTTGAATTAATGTACTCTCATGGTGCTTTGCAATAGCTTGGTAATTGTCTCATTTTAATTATTGTAATGTGTATGGGCCTTGTTTGGATGTTGTCACATCAAAAAGAATACGAAAAATTCAAAATTGTGCTTGCTTAATTTGCAACTTAAATAGATGATAACATATTTTATATAAAATTAAGGTATTAAACTGGCTAAATATGGAGAATAGAAGAATATTACATGCTTATATCTGCTTTCAAAAGATACTGTCTACCAAGTCGCCGCTTCATTTATATAATAAAATTTAGTTTCGAACAGATATTCACAATTTAAGTGTACGAAGAAAATCATTAATAACTCCTGTTCATAAAACTGCGTTATTCGAACGATTCTTTTCGTATAATATTTGTAAATTATATAATAAATTACCTGCTAATATAAAATGCATTACAAAAGTTGTTAAATTTAAACATGAACTGCGAAAATTATTAAATAAACAGTAAAAGATAGGTAGTATTATATGAATTGAAATATGTGGTAATGTAGGCACACTTGTTCATTTGTATTATGTATATGTAGGCTTTTTTTACTATTCTATAGTTTTAGGTTTGGTTTTTAAACTCTTGTTACATCTACAGTAATATTTTTATTTACGTGCTCGTCTCTTTCTTTTATTTATAATTACAAAAAACCACTGTTTACATATAATTATAATGGATATCCTTCATATGGACCTATGGAGTTGGATTAATAAATCTGTCAGTCTATTATTGTTATTAATACCTTAGGGGTTTTTATATATTGATTTTCCTGTTTGTATTCCAAATACAACTAAACAAATAAGCACATGGCTTGCTTTACACTTTTCATAATTTACATTGCCAAAGTTCACTGACAGCAAATAATAGAGTTAATAGCAAAATTGCGCATAAAAAAATAAGCCGGATTCGTAAATCGACCACTGAATAAAGTATTTTCGCATCTTAGTTATCTACGAATCAGTTAGTAATGTAATTTTACTCACCATTTATGCAATCTTGAAAAGAATTCAAATTTATTAGCTGTGAAGAAGCTTAGAATGTAATCAAAACGATATCTTCACGAATAAATTGCTTATCGTTAGTTAGCAACAAGAAACAAGCAACGTTTATTTGATAAATTTATAATGTGTTTCTTTTACAATGTAATAAAATCTCTAGCAAATGCAAATAATATATGTTGGGCACAGGTAACACAAGCATTAAATGCGCGGATGTATAACTAGTTCTTCTCTATTAAATTGAAGATAAGAAAGCTTTTAGATTTATTAGTTTCGAAGGAGATGATATAAAGATAAGTAACAAGTTTTACAACATTAATAATAGTGTCATTTCAATTATAAATTAAAATGAATTATAAGCTTGAACTTGTTGATTTAAATTAATCACAGATTCATAAACATCTCTACTTGGAACAAATTACCCAACAAAAGTGATATTCATTATTTGAAAGTTGTCAATATACATTTTCAAAGTTGACCATTTACTGGTTGGGAACAATCTATTCTCAGTTGCAATTCTAAGAGGAAATAAAAATATAATAACAAAAGAGAATAGCAAGTTGCACAATGTTTTAGTAGTATGATGGTTATAATGTAAAAATGTGACAGATTTGATTGAATAAATTAACATTGTTTTTGTTCTCTCATTATTATACACCAGTTGTATAATGAGCCATGAAGATAGTAGGATTTAATTTTTATTTAGACAACCGCAATAGGAGATACCATAAGTTTAAATTTATTGCTTGTTAAGTGTTGCCAAGATCAACCCTCTTAAATTAGAGAACTACGATACTTGGATAATACAAGCTGAAGCCATTCTTGTACTACACAAATTATGGAAATACGTCGGCACTCCCTTGAAAGCTGATGCTACTGCGGCCGATGAAGAAGGAGACATATTGGCGAGATCTGACATCATCCTCATAATCACTCCTTCCCAGCTTAAACAAACCAAAAAATGTACTACAGCTAAACCATTATGGGACAAATTGAAAGACACTTACGCCAGTAAAGGACCTGGCCGAAACGCATCTATATTAAAGCAACTGATCCTAGCGAAACTAGAAACGCATGCTGTATACAGCGATCTAAATAAGTTTATGGACACAGTTAACAAATTGGAAGAAATGGAGGTAACTATCAACGAATACTTGTTAACAATCATGATGTTATACAGTCTCTCACCCGAATATGAGAATTTTAGAGTCGCCATAGAATCGCAAGATACTCATCCGGAGACGGATGAGATAATGTGAAGTACGTCATAGCCAAAAATATGACCAATAACCGATGAACCTGAATCATCTGTTCAAGAAAAAGCACTATAGCGTCCTGTAAAATTTGCAAACGAAGAGGTAACTGCTTCAAACGCAAGAATCACAAAATTTGTACTAACTGTTGGAAGAAAAGCAAAGAGAAGCCTAACAAACACAAGAACGATTCTTATAAAAGTAATTTTGCTATGCAGTGTCACCTCACACGTTACGAGAAATCTAATAATAGCACTTGGGTCTTGGACAGCGATTGTACATCATACATGACTTATCGACGAGATTTATTTAAGACCATAGATATAACATTCAGAAAACTGAACTTTGTAACTGAAGAACACACTGCAGAGGTTAAAGGAATAGGTACAGTCCCCTTTGTGTCGAAAAAGTGGTGATTGAGGCATCGCATGTGTACACCTGCAAAATACGCTGTACGTACCTAGTCTGTGCACCAATTTGATGTCCGTCAGCAAGATGACAGATATTAGCTGCTCTGTCCTAATCATCAAGAATAAAGCTACTGCATTTAAATAAGAAGATGGTCTTCACTACATCAAACAGAATAAACATGAGCGCAACAATATGGCCAATGATAATGATGACACAGTTCCAAGCACTTCAAAGGAAGCGAACTCATCAAACATACCGGCATAGAAAACTTGCTCACATGTAAGTCAAAGATCTGAAACTTGCACTTAAGAACAAGCACGTAGTTGGCTTGAACTTTGATGCTTTCGAAAGCTTGCCTGACTGTGAATCCTGCATCCAAGCAAAACTGCATTGAGTACCTACTCCCCGTGAGAAAACGAACTCAAACTCAACGAACAACAGAACGCTTAGAAATTATTAAAACAACGTATATAGGCCTATCCAAACGCCCACATTAAGCGGAAACAAGTACTTCGTAATTTTTATTGATGACTACAGTCAATACAGTCGAGTTTACAAGACTAAAAACAGAAGCAAAATCTTGGAGAAATTTAAAGAGTTCAAAGAGTTAGCGGAAACATACACTGGGAACAAAATCAAATTCTCACAATCAAATAATGGCACTGAATATGTGAACGAAGAGTTTGACGCTTATCTAAAACATTGCGGGATACAGCGAAAGATCACCTCACCCTACACGCCGAACCAAAACGGAATTGCAGAACCGAAGAACCTAGGTGAAGCAGGTGTTTACTGCAAACTACCTATCAAACAGGAGTATAAATAGCACCATTCAGAACCAAATACCATTCGAACTATGGTTTGGCAGAAAGCCTTATATTCAGAATTTGTAGGTGTTCGGTTGTATTCTGGCTCTAAAAGTCACAATGTTGCACCTAAGGCAGTTCCTGGGATGTTTGAGGGTAATTCCGAAACATCCAAAGCTCTCAGAAACATCATACCCTCGAAGAATAGGACCATTACATAATACACCAATAAATAAATAATACACCATAGGTAATGACAACCCCCTTTATTACGGAAGGCTCTAGAAGAGCCTTGTGTGGGAGGGGGCTACACATTTAGAAACAAGGGACGTACACCCAATATCCGTGTATAGTGGAAAAATCCTTCTCACAGTATTTTCCACTGCCATGACCGGGGATCGAACCCGGAACTTTTGGGTGAGAGGCAAGTGTGCTCACCTCTCGACCATCAGTCATACATCAAAAGATATTCCAGTAATAAAGACTATGTTCCATGATGAACTGAATAAAAATGGGCTTACAAGACTTTTCAATGAGGTAGAGTTTCAACAAGAACAACTTAAACAAACATCATCGCAAGAAACAGGACGCAAGCAAGTGGTTATTACGCTTGACGACGATGAAGAAGTGAATGATCATCGACATGACAGAGATCAAGACGACGATGAAACGTTACAAAATTTGGTTGGTAGCACTAAAAACGTTCAACAAGCGGAAGCATCAGCAAATAATGAAGGCAGCTACGAATCTCTTTCCGATTCTGACAATATTGTCGATGATGACGAAGATATACACAATGCTGACGCTGAAGAAAACGCTATGGTTCAAGCGAGATCTTTGAGAGACAGGTCAAATATCAAAACTCCTAAGGGCTATGATGATTTTATATTGGCAGCGGCTGAAAAAATCGAAAACCTTCACAAGCCTAAAGAACCTATGACCATTAAAGAAGCGATAGAAGGTCCTGAGAAAGAAAAACGGCAAAAGGCTATCCATAGTGAAATAAATTCACTGAACGACAACCAAACCTAGGAGCTGGTTGACGTACCCAAAGGACGAAAGGCCCTGCCTTGCAAATGTGTATATAAAGTAAAAATCAACCCTGATGGCTCCTTCGAGAGGTATAAAGCCAGAAAGGTTATCAAAGGTTACTCCCACCAACCTGGAGTGGAATACGAAACATTCAGTCCAGTGGTTCGTTTAAGCACCGTACGAGCACCGCTTGACGTAGCAGCTCGACAAAATTTAAAACTGTGTCAGTTCGATGTGTCAACCACTTTCCCAAATGGCACAATAAAGGAAGAACTCATCAATCGCATTAATATATCCGCAGTAATAGTACGACTGGATTTACAAACAAACGAACTTAATTTTTTTATTCGGCTCCTTATGAATGAATAATTTTTTCTGCTGTAAATTGTTTTTTAAATTTGGCTACTCCTGTTAGAAGCATTTCCGCATGTGCATTAGATATTTTTATTCAGAATAACATTCTCTATATATGATTTAGTACGACAGATTCATTTCGGGACACTCTGTATATACATTTATATTTCTGTTCTGTTATTGGTATTTCCGCTAGGCAGCGTATCAATAAATAAACAATTAGAAGATTTAAATGTTCATTTGATTATTTTGCAAATACGTACAGAAAAGACTTTCGTTTATCCATGTACAAAAATGTATTTTTCACATTGTCTTAAAAATCGGTGTAATTTTTCTTGCTTCCAAAGTTCGCCCTGTCAAGTTGGTCTCCAGCATTGTTAAACCGGAATTAATTGTGGTTTAGAGGAAAAAATACGATGTTAAAAATTATAATAAAAAACAAGTTAATGTTTAACACAGCGATTTTGTACAAGACTGGTAGCACCGCGTGGTAATCCGTTAACAATAGGCTCATATCTACACAGATTCTCATATATTCTCATGAATGGATCCCAGACGGACGCACGATTTAGTATAATTTTATGGTCGGCTACCTGGTGGTCCGGTGACGGATGGGACCAGTAGCGCTCGTTACGTCTCGCCCATTCAGGGATTATTATTCTTCTGATATCGCATCAGCGGCCGGGTAAACCGCCTCCGCGATGCTGTAGATGTATACACTTGGGCGCGACCCTAGTCTAAAGCAACATCATCCAGAATTGATAACATCTACAGTGAAATTGCTAATGTCCTGTGGTCTTAGTTGTAAAAATATTGAAATGACGTGTAAGAAGCTGGATGAAGTACATCAAGAATTACTTGAAAGATGAAATTAAAATAGTTTATTTTACAGCACAACAATGTTTTTGAAAAATCATCAACGGATTAAAAATGATCGGCCAAAGAGGAATTATTTAAGTTTTTCCTAGACTTTCGGTCACTAAATGAAATGTACGTTTAGGTTTTATTAATCCTCGTCAGAGAACTACAAATTAGATAATCAAACTACAAGAATAGTTATTTATTTAACTAGGCAGCAAAATGGTAGATTGGCAGTCAATCTATTTTGCTGCTGAGTTGGACATATAATTTTTTCGCCGATTGTTTAAATTATTCTAAAATAATTAAATTATTACAATTCTCAATCTCTTTATTTTTGTTGTAATAAATTCAATAAAAATTCATTAAAAATCGCAGTTGTTACTAGTTGGTTACCATGGAAACTAAGTGTCACTTTCCTTTCCTAGGCAGGAAAATGCTTACTTTCCTGCCTAGGCAGGTAAAGTGACACATTGGTGATTGACACTAGTCAGCAAAGTTAGTACTTTACTGTAAATCGGCGAAAAAAATGTTTCCCTTTATATTTTAATTTTTTTAGAAAAATTTATGGAAATATGCGAAAATAGGTTACATATTTTACCTTTTATATTTAATTTAATAACTAAAGTATGCTTTGCTTAAATTTCCTATAACAGTACGGTTGATTATTATTGCGTGGTTGTGTCCATGTTATAACATTAATGTAATGTTATTCGTTTTATTATTATTATCATTATTTTTGCACGGACGTCTCCGATAATTTTCGAATGTCACCGGGTCATTGATAGACGAAGGTTATATCGTTCACTGTAGGTATTTTCAGATAATATGGCAAGCGTCCAATATAGCCGCTTTTTTTACTACCTCTACCAGCTGAGTATCCAAACCAATTTTTTCCAAATATTTGCAGAAGTTTCCATCAACTAAGTCATTTGCTGATATTATACATATCATATGAGCTTCTCTTAGTTACCACATTGCTTGAATTTCATGCCTCATGTGGTATTTAGCAATCTTTTCAGTGACTAACTTTTTGATGTTGTCGTCTATAGGAATCGCTACATTTATTATCCATGCTGTTTTCTTCTTCTTATGTACTATTATTACATCCGGTTTATTATAATTTACCTCACGATTAGTTATAATAATCATGTTCGAGTATATTTTTACATTTTCACTTTCGAGTATGGCGGATGGTCGATATTTATCTGGCCGCCCAGCATCTGGTGGATGATTTTAGCCGCATCATTATGTCTGTTCAGGTATTCTCGTGGCGCTCTGAAACTACAGCCTGCTAGGACATATTGTATGGTCTCAGTTCTTTCGACGCAAACCCTACATTTATCAGATGGTATATCCTGATTTAGTATATACTTTATACAGTTTCGTGTAGGTGCAACTTGGTCTTGTATGCCAGATATTGCGTCCTCTGTTTCCAGATCCAGCTTTTCTTTGACAAGGTAAGTAATGGACGGATTGCTATCAACATATTCCCTTTGCAATGGTGCTGTGAATCATCCGTGTATACTTTTCCCTCCCACTCTATTTTAAGCCCTTCTAGATAGCTGTTTCTCATTTCAGGTGGTGTTCCAGATAAGTTTAATGCCGAGTAATTTTTATCTATCTCAAAACTCCAAATGTGAAGGTTACCACTTCATATCCCATAACTTAATTGATATGGTCTTATTGGTTGCATTTAGCTCTGACTTTAGGACTTTTTTAATTCTGTGTCTTAGTTCCTCCTCTACTTTCTTCTTCATTTGAGTATTGTCTATCATCAGGCTTTGTTGAAATCCTAGATACTTATAGGTTGCTTCTGGTTCCGATGCGCTTATTTCCGTGCTCTCCATAACTTGCATGCTTGCTTCATTCGCCACCTTCTCTCTTTTCATATGTAGAGGTGCACATTTCTCAACTCGGAATTCCATCTTAATGGCTCGGCTGAATCTGTTTACCAGTTCTAGTAGTCCCTGTAGTTGTTCTAAATTACAGGCACATATCTTCAGGCCTTCCATGTAGAATGCATGTGATATCTTATGTCCTCTATCACTATGAACGCTGAATCCATGCGAGCTTTACCTAAGCATTTCATTCAATGGATTTAATGCGAGACAAAACCATAAAGGGCTCAAGCTATCCCCTTAGAAGATCCCTCTTTTTATATCCATAGTGCTTACAATACGATGTTTCCTCTGTTCTGATCAGTAAGTTTGTTCTCCATGACTGCATGAAATGTTGTAGCAGCAACGTAATTCTTTCATGCACTTTGTACAGCCGAAGGATTCTGATCAGCCAAGTATGTGGCATAGAGTCTTTTCTGTAGTCAATCCATGCAACGGAGACGTTTCTGTTCTTACTTTTTGCATATCGTGTGACGACTGTGTCAATGACCAAAAGTTCTTTACAACCTAGTGCTTGTGATCGTTTCTTACATCCATTCTGTTCATGGGCTAATATTCTGTTTACATTTAAGTGCGTTTATATCTTCTTAATCACCGATGTTAATATCTTATATAGGGAAGGCAGGCAGGTAATAGGCCTGTAATTTTCTCGTAAGCTCTGTTTAATGATTGGTTTACGTTTATGATAATTTTGTTTTGCGTCATTTGTAATATTATTTTTCTTATGTACAGGTGTATTAGAATGATTTTCAGGGATTACCGTATATTCTCCCCCAGGGTTGATAAGAAATTTCATACGACCTACCCAAATTCTGCCCAAGAAACCGATCCTCATGCCTACGATGGAAAAAAAATCGCGTAATTTTGGGGTGGTATTTCGAGTTTACGAGTAGTTATTGAGGGGTGGGAACCTTAAAAATATCACCATCGTGTTCAGCGCCCTCAAAAATGGGGGAGTACCCATATTTCATCCCTGTCACAGAACTTTTGTGCTTTAAGCCTTTCTCTGAAACTTTTCCATGGACTATTTGGGAGATATCATCGTGTGAAGCGAAAAGTATACGAAGAATAATTCATTTTCAGCTGTAGTCCAATGGAGAAAATGAGGATTCTTGTTTTTTACGGTCATATAAGCCCATGTAAAAGTTCGCTTATTTATTTATTTTAATAATTGAAATTCCACAGAGAATTCAATAATTTTTGGGTGAAATATACTTCATAGTTAACTCTACCATGCGGCGTGATTAGTTAGAAAATTTTGATTTGTGGCCTTATTTACATAATGATTTTATGTGCATTCATAATCTACAGGGCACAAGCAACATACCTGGCAAAGTCATACATTTTACTCTAAAAGTGCCAACAGCTGAACGATCGAAATTAAATTGCACTCCACTATAACGTATTTATTCGATGTTTGTTTCTCTATTTCAGGTACAGCGTTTCATCTAAATTCAATCATTAGTAGTTGATCTTACGATGTAAGCCTGCCCACTGCAATTATTTCCCTTTCGTTAACGTTTAGGTGTTTTATTTTAATTGTTCTTTCTTGTATGCATGTTTTTTCATATACAGTTTCGGCAATAGTACTTTTATGTATCCTGAAGCGATTTTTGTTTTCTATATCGCCCTTATTTACTTCAGGATAAAACTTCTTTTGCCGAATTTATATATACACTTGTTCACCTCCATGTTTATCCAAATGTGCACGTCGATACGTCCACATACGCATTTATAATATTTTTTCAGGTGTCTGAAGATTTGTTTCGACCGTTGTCCTGCTGGGAAGATTTCTATACGTTTCAAGAACACTGCATTTTTCTGAGTTAATTCTATATACAGTCACATGTACGCCCGCACCTATATAATACTTATATGCACATAGACACATATACCTGCATAATATACACAATTACATATAAACACATATGTGTCTCAAGATTTAGTCGTTCTATCACTTCCCTTTTTCTTTCAGCGCTTTTAATGTTTCTTTTATAGACCGCACCAATTTGCGTATGCCCGTGGTTCGCGCATATTGGCTGTTCATATTTTGTGCTGCATATGGTAATTTCCGTCACCATCGATTACCTACACCAGTACCTATGTTGTGATCAGAGTACGTTAGTTATTAATTTGAGTTCTATCTGTGTTGTATCTGATTGAAATACATTTTAACCTTACCACAATAAAATTGTGAGAGGTTACTAAAATTGGTTCAAAAACGAAAATTGAGATAACATCAAATCTTTACGTTTTTTTAAGTCCTGGGAACCCAAAAAAGTGGTTTTTGAAAAATGTCTGTGTGTGTGTGTATGTGTGTTAGCACGATAGCGCCGAAACTACTGAACAGATTTGAATTAAACTTTGCATATGCGTTTCTTTAGTGCCCCAGAAGATCTGAAAAGGTTTTCGTTGCGATCGGATTACGTTTAGTGGCGTTTTGACGCAACAAGTTGTTTATTTTATAATTACTTTCAACTTGCAATGGAACCATTGAAAAGCAGTTAAAATTCTGATTTCAACGATATATCACACATTCACCCTTTCGATTGGTTTCCGTGAAAAAAAAATTCAAACAAGGCAAATATGAAGCATAGATCGCATTTCGCGTGACATGATCGATGCGCGTAGCCGTTACGTCGTGAAATTCGTCACATTACGTCTCAATTCACGTGTGAGGGTCTCTTCACTGCTCTAGAAGTAGAGCGGATTACGTTTAGTGCCATTTTAACTATATATACAGACAAATCGAAGAATTAAACTAGAAATATTCCTCTAAAATCTAGTAAAATTACTGAAATGCTAATGTTTCATTTAACAAAGACAGCCGCGAGCGACTGAATTGCAATGAGAAAATTTTGATGATTGTCATTGTCATCGTTTGTCATCCGATAACGTTGGTGTCATGTCATGTTAATAAGAATTCTGCACATTTGTAACTTTTAGTGACTGCACCAGTGGATTGTCACAAACTTTAAAGGTAGATTAAACATAATATTTTTAGCCGCAAACTCCTCTATAAATCCTTATTTTACTATAAGGAACCTAACCAGACTGCAACCAACAGCTACTCTCCGGGCTATGTGCCCCGCCGAGCGCTGAATTACAAGTTACAAGCCTGGCGCGTTAAGTGTAATAATTGCATATTACCATCAAAACGCTAATGCTTCGATTGCAACAAACACCAGCCGAAAGACTGATCCTACTTAAAGGAGCTCCCTTGCCCGTCATCACACACCACTTGCAGACTGCAGTTTCGAGCTGTTGGCACTCGTCAGTGCAAGGTAGGTATGCGACGACCGACATGAGAATCCTTTGACTATAGTACATCCCGGTATTTTTACAATAGCGACATGTAAAACAGCCAGCAGGCGCCATCTAACGGTCCAGTGTCTGTTATAAATATTTAATATTCCGCCCTCTAAAAGCACATTTGAACTATGCTAGGCCAAGTCAGGCTATTTATTTTTCGATTGCAACAGACACTGGACCGCTAGATGGCGCCTGCTGGCTGTTTTACATGTCGCTATTGTAAAAATACCGGGATGTACTATAGTCAAAGGATTCTCATGTCGGTCGTCGCATACCTACCTTGCACTGACGAGAGCCAACAGCTCGAAACTGCAGTCTGCAAGTGCTGTGTGACGACTGGCAAGGGAGCTCCTTTAAGTAGGATCAGTCTTTCGGCTGGTGTTTGTTGCAATCGAAGCATTAGCGTTTTGATGGTAATATGAAATTATTACACTTAACGCGCCAGGCTTGTAACTTGTGATTCAGCGCTCGGCGGGACACATAGCCCGGAGAGTAGCTGTTGGTTGCAGTCTGGTTAGGTTCCTTATAGTAAAATAAGGATTTATAGAGGAGTTTGCGACTAAAAATATTATGTTTAATATTCCGCCCTCTAAAAGCACATTTGAACTTTAAAGGTAGATGTAACAATATGAATACCTTCGTTGGTGAATTTATTATAGATTATCCCTTTACCAATTTTCAGTTTGTCGCTTTACAAATCTGTAGTATTTAGGATAACTAGACTTTCTTAGTCGTTCAAGTGATGTTTAAGTTGTTAATATCCTAATAGTAGATTATTCAACGAGCGATAATGTAGGTAATAACTCGCATAGATGAAATTTGCAGCACGAACCGCAGGCGAGTGTTGTAAATTCATTAAGTTGAGAGTTTTTTTAGTACCCCAGAAGATCTGAAAAGATTTTGGATGAGATCGGATTATGTTTAGTGCCGTTTTGTCACACAATTTAACGCTCTATTCGGCTTCAAAGATCCACCGAGTGGGGAGGTTCCAGCCGCTTCCAGTAGCTGCCGATTTTTTTATTTAGAAATGTACATTACACTATGTACACCTCTCAGTGCGCCACATACACTAATCTGCATTTTTCTTTTTTGGGAATAATTCAGAAAAAAATAGATAAAAATATACAGGAGAGATCAAAATTGTAATTTATTGCACTGCTTCTAGCTTTGATGACGTTTAACTTGTATTTAAATTTATAATTAGTTTAATTTAGTACCTATTGTTGTTTTACATTTTGCGTCTGTAATAGTCTGTAATAATTCGCATAGATGAAATTTGCAGCACGAACCGCAGGCGAGTGTTGTAAATTCATTAAGTTGAGAGTTTTTTTAGTACCCCAGAAGATCTGAAAAGATTTTGGATGAGATCGGATTATGTTTAGTGCCGTTTTGTCACACAATTTAATGCTCTATTCGGCTTCAAAGATCCACCGAGTGGGGAGGTTCCAGCCGCTTCCAGTAGCTGCCGATTTTTTTATTGAGAAATGTACATTACACTATGTACACCTCTCAGTGCGTCACATACACTAATCTGCATTTTTCTTTTTTGGGAATAATTCAGAAAAAAATAGATAAAAATATACAGGAGAGATCAAAATTGTAATTTATTGCACTGCTTCTAGCTTTGATGACGTTTAACTTGTATTTAAATTTATAATTAGTTTAATTCAGTACCTATTGTTGTTTTACATTTTGCGTCTGTAATAGGATTTTCATCCGGCAGACTTGCTCATCAAATAAGGACGATATTAGGAACAATGTTTGAGAACACGACGACACGATTTCAAAATTATGCAAAATATAAACACATCAAAATATTTAGTGAGGTGTTTTGAAAAGAATTATTAAAATACAATATACAATTTCAAAATAACTCATTACCCAGGATGTTATATTGTATGTAGTTCTAATTTAGGTTAGCTATTCTTAATCTTAATATCGAATATAGCCTTTGTTGTAAATCATCAAGTGTATATTCATATAAATTATTCTTTTATTTCTAGAATATATAAGGGCCATCCTGTATCATCCCTCCCTTAGCAGCAATGTTAATTTTGCAGCGTTTAAATCGAGAAATAGTATTTACGGAAGCTCTTAAAATAAAAGCAAGAAGTATGAAAAGAAGTGCCCTCGCTTTTATCCATTTTGTGAAATTACAATTCAGAAAATCGATGAGAAGCCTGTTGGTAAGCAAGTATATAATAATGTCGAGCTCGAATAAAATTTGCAGCTAGAGGAGCTTATGAAGCTGTGAACCCGTTTGATACACTCTGGAGGGTGAGAGGATAAACATTTTTATCAGCTACTTTGTATTCATAGGTTACTGCTATGTCATAATTCTCTCTACATAATCGATATCTCCGACTTATCAGAAATTGAACGCTTCGACACGCGGTCTTTAATTAAGTCGACTTGCCGTACTGTGTCAATATTTTCTGTTCCGGCGGAGAGGGCGTTTCGAGCTCTGTAATTGCCTCACGTCTGTTTGGGATGTGGACGTCGGTATCTTTGATGTATCCGCCATCTTGTGTGTACACGCTACATGAAAGTTACATGAGCTACTGATCGCCCTTTAAACCAACATCGGTTCACTATATCTTCATGAATGTTCTTGTGTTTATGAGGGAACTGTTTGTATATGGACCTCTCCTAGTTCCAGTCGTGTTTGCTCTGATGAACCTATGTCGCCGCCCCTATGGATATATTGGATTTGTTAGAATACATTCAGCTGATGTCAGTGAAAATTCTTCCTTTGCAAAATTAAATAAATTTGTTGTTTTGGTGGAAGTCGATATGAGATATATTGGACATACTTTAAAATATTTAATTTACTTATACTAGGACCCCACAAGTCCAAGTACCAGCCCTTTACTTTCTTTTTTACTTTTCAAGATAAAATTTCCAAAGTAGGCTATAGGCTAGGTACAGAATATATAACTTTTTCCCAAACCTTGCGTAAAAATACACTTCCGGTTTAACGAGATACTCTAGTAATATTTTATTTGAAATATACTCTATATATGTATTTATAATGGTATTTTCAAAAATGAAATCAAATTAGAATTGGTGTAACACGAACGGACGTGGTACCAACTTTTGATTTTCAAATAGCACGCCCTGTATATTAATACACGTTTGGATTCTACATGATTTTAATAATAATAATAATAAGTCAGCCTTATTGCAGCAAAAAATCTTGAACACAATCAAACATTAAATAAAAAGAAAAAGAACAATGAAACTCAACCACAAGACGGTGACATTTCTCCACAAATTGAGAAAAAAATAAAGAATTAAAGCGTCACTAAACTAACTAACAAAAACTAAACATAATATTTTTAGTCGCAAACTCCTCTATAAAATCCTTATTTTACTATAAGGAACGTAACTAGACTGCAACCAACACCTACTCTCCGGGCTATGTGCCCCGCCGAGCGCTGGATTACAAGTTACAAGTCTGGCGCGTTAAGTGTAATAATTGCATATTACCATCAAAACGCTAATGCTTCGATTGCAACAAACACCAGCCGGAAAACTAATCCTACTTAAAGGAGCTCTCTTGCCAGCCGTCACACACCACCTGCAGACTGCACTTTCGAGCTGTTGGCTCTCGTCAGTGCAAGGTAGGCATGTGACGACCAGCAAGAGGATCCTTTGACTATTTAACAAAAACTAGTTTGTTACTTACCTACCGCTTTTCTAGAACAATGATTATAAAGAAGGCTGGGCACAGAATGTACAAGAAGATAATAAATGTAATACATTTGAGTTCTATTGCATGCGGAATAAATAAATTTTAAATTTATATTTAAATTTACTAATATTGAAAATTTTAAATTCCTCAGAAACAGAATTATATAATTTGATGGCATTGTACGCAAAACTTTTTCTAAACAAGGCTTTCTGATGTTGTGGCATCGTAAATTTATTTTTATTCCGAACGTTACGAGAATGTACATTTGAACGAGCGATAAATTTCTTTTTCAGAAGAGACGAGGAAGTGTGTATGCCTACAATTTTGTGAACAAAATTCGCCAGGTATTGTGTTCTAGGATTGTTCATGTTTAACCACTTGTTCTCCTTTATTTTATGCGAAATATGTTCAAACCTGATTCCATAGATAAGTCAGCAACAGGTATTCTGAACTTCTTGTTTACGATATTTATTCATGTTATCAAGACATGGGCTATAAGTAAAGTCACAATAGTTGAAGTTGGAGAGAACATATGATTCACAAACAGCACTTAGGCCCCATTGGGCCCCTTGCACATCCTCCCTGTAGGCAGACCCTCGCCTAGGCCTCCAACCAACCTAATTTTGCGAAATAGGTGGTGATGCTCTCTAGGGGTATCTCCCTTACATCGGCCAAAGTAGGCCAACGTTCTCCCAAAATGGATTCTCTGATTGATGAGACGGCAGAACAGTCACAGACTGCATGTTGAACCGTCTCATCTTCTTGTTCATAACATCTACAGAGAGGTGTTTCGCTTAGCCTCATATTATGTAGATGTTTCCTTAATGGACAGGGTCCAGTCTGGATTTCCGTTCTTTCTGGACATTACCAGGTAGTCCAGTGCTGTACTCTTCTGGGATATTTTAGTAGTTCCCTAGAAAGCTGACAGCTGTTTGTTTTATCCCACAGCTTCTTGAATTCATTTTGGGTGTTCTCTTTAATTACTTGTATTATTGCCATGATCGGTAACAGAATGGCCGGGTCGGGCCTGGTCCAAAGATACTTAGGCCTGCTGCCTTCTTGGCCAGTCTGTCGGCTACTTTGTTGCCACTATACTGTGCGAATCCTTTCACCCAGCATACCAGTATGTTATTCATGCTGGAGGCACCCACAAGTGCTTGGTGACATTCCAATACTGCTCCTGTGATAATTTTGTAACTTCTCAGGACTAGTAATGATTGTCTACAATCTGTGTAGATCCTGATTGTTTTGCTCGTAATTTGTCTACGGACAATTTCTTTTGCAGCTATGGTTATGCCCGCCAGTTCGGTTTGTACTACGCTGGCTCGCTCATCCATAGCCCATTTATATTGGATTTGCAGACTTCTGGAGTATATTCCACATCCTGCTCCATCCTTCTTTTTTGATCCGTCTGTAAAGATGTTGATCACACCTCCTCCAGCAGCCTCGTTCTCACTATTCGTCTGAATTGCGTAGGGCACACCGGGGAGGAATGCCATCAGTGCATGCCTGCGACTTCTGGCCTCTCCACAGCCTAAATTTGATTGTATGCCAACTAATTTGAGGCTTACCTTTGTTGTCAGAGCTACTTCTCCTAGATATATATCTAGAGGTGGCAGACACAGCGTTACCTCCATAGCTCTCGTTGGCGTTGTTCGTATAGCTCCGGTTATGCTTTGGTAGTCAACTCTCTATACTCGGCTGAGCTTGACCTTAACTGTAGTCCGTTTGCTCTTAGGCCACCAAACTACAGCCCCATAGGTTCTAATTGATCTTATGACGGCAGTGTATATCCACATGACCACTTTGGGTTTCACTCCCCTTTTCCCCAAGGTCCTGCGGCACTGTTCATAAGACATGTAAGCCTTCTTTAGTCTTCTATTTATGTAAAGATTCCAAGTTAGTTTGGCACCGAAGATTACCCCAAAGTATTTCACTTCTGATGCGAAACTTAGTGTTGTATCTAGGAGGGCAGGCGCCTTCAATGCTTCTAATTTCCTTTTCCTTGTGAAGAGAACCATCTCCGTCTTCTTGGGATTGACAGACAGGGAGTGTTTTTTATACCATTTTTCGATTATTCTTAGGCCCCTCTGCATTCTTTCACAAAGGACTCCTTCGAATTTTCCGCTAAGCATGATTGTTAAATCATCTTCGTAGGCAATTGTGTGGAATCCTTCTGAATTGAGGCAGCATCGGCACAAGGGGCTATCAAGAACGAAGTTCCATAGCAGTGGTGATATTACACCTCCCTGCGGACAGCCTCTCGCGACCATTCCTCGTACAGAAGCATCTCCCACACTGATTTGTATAGCTCACTTCGAGATCATGTTGGATATCCAGCTTCCCATGATCGTAGGGACATTCTTCTCCACTAAAGCCGCTGTAATTTTTGGGAAGGTGGTCCTGTCGTACGCACCTTCTATGTCTATGAAGACACCTAGGGTGGACTTTTTATTGTCCAAGAATCTCTCAATCCGACTCGCGACTGCATGGAGGGCTGTGTTGGTGGATCTTCCCAGGGTGTATGCGTGCTGGTTAAGATGTAAAGGGTTATCTTTTACTACAACATCCTTTATGTATTATTCACATAGCTTCTCCAACGTCTTGAGCAGGAACGAGGTTAAGCTAATAGGTCTATAGGCCTTGGGGGTAGTATAGTCCATCCGCCCTGCCTTTGGGATGAACACAAATTTCACTTCTCTCCATTTTTCTGGAATATAAAGTGTGCTAAGCATGCCCTAAATACTCCAACCTGGTGTGGCAATAATTCATCCAGTTCCCATTGCAGTAGGGTGGGATAGATACCGTTAATGCCATTGCCAATCCAAATCCGAGGGTTGGGTGTCGACTTCGTTTGGCCACTACTTCCGTTTTGTTATCACAGATCCCGGGAAGTGAGTCTCCATGAGTAACTCTAGGCTTTCACGAAAGTCGCTGGTTCTTGTACTATCACTCCTTTTTAATAAGCAGAGGTCATTGTCTTGGCGAGGATTTTGCGTAACCTAGTAGTCTATGAGTAATCTTAGATTTCCTCACAGTAGGTCCTCCACGCATCTCTTTGTCTCTGTCTGACTGGTTTCTTAAACTCTTTTAGATTGGTTTTGTATGATTCCCAATCGGATTCCTGTCTTATCAATTTTGCTTTGTTGAACGAAGTCCTAGCCTTTTCTTGAGGTCAGTCAGCGCTTGAGACGACCACCACTTGGTGGCCTCATGGGGCTGTTGTGGGGACTTCAAGTGGCAGGATGTTTCAAAAGCTTGTCTCGTGGCTGTTTACAAAATTTTGACATATTGCTCTATTTCGCCACTCGTTCTGGCCACCCCCCTATTAACCCCTTCCAAGTTCCCCCTGAGTTGACATCGATATTTATCTCTATCAGTTCTCCGGGGATCACGGAATGGTTTTTTGGGTGCCTTGATGTGACGTCTGGAGTAAATTAATTTCAAGGACGTATAAGACCTCTGTAGTAATTTTTTACATGCTCTCTAAAGCGTAAGTCAGAGTCAATGATTACTCCCAAATTTTTTGCATGGTTAATAACAGGCAAGGAGGCACCATCAATCTCAATTTTTATGTTTCCTTTTAAGAATATTTTTTTGTTTCTATTAGCAAATATAATTACCTTAGATTTCTTTGAATTCAGTTTTAAATCATGTTCCTCAGATAGTTGCATAATGATTAGCAGTTCCGAATTGATGGTGTCCGTAGCTTCGATAATTTAATCATTTGCATCAAAATGCAAGTATATTTGAGTATCATCAGCGTTTGCTTGGATCTTACACGATCTTGCAGAGTTTAAAATACTCGACGTATAAATAATAAAAAGTAGAGGAACTAGAAATGATCCCTGCGGAACACCTGAAAGTATATAGATCTCAGGAGAATAAATATAGTCAATAGAAATTTTCTGCATTCTACCGTGCAAATTACGAACTAATAAGTGAAACCGAAAAATTATCAAAGCCAAAATATTGAAGTTTAGAACAAATTAGACTATGGTTAATCGTATCAAAGGCTTTCTAAAAATTTAGCAACACCACACGCTGACCATTCCCTTATCCTGAGCACTAACCAATGAATAACAGTAGCCAAGGCTTTCTAAATCCACACTGGGAATCAGGCAGTAAATTATGAGAAATAAAATAATTATTGTTTAAACAATTTGTTTCTCAACTCAACTTTAAACGGTTAATAAAAGTTCCCATATTTGATATTACATTGAAATTACCATTTTACATCACTCTCAACATTTCATTTTAAAAAACAATGAAGAAATCGTGACAATTACGGAAAAATCGATATTGAAAAAAAACTTTGTCTTGGTTATTCCCATTTTTGACACAGTAACAGTATGATTTTTTTACGCCATCTTAAAGTAGAGGTTTCAACAAAAAAAATTCGTCCTGAAATTTTTAAAGATCAAAATTTTGTTAATCAGCTTTTTTGATTGAAAATTAGGCCTTTTTTCAAATTAAATTCGCATAAAATCAAAAAATAAATACTTCACTTCAAAAAATTACAAGTTATTTGAGACATAAAAATGTCCATTTTCCCCAAATTTCATTAAAATCGAATCACTTCTGTGGGAGATAAAAATTAAAAAATCAAAAAATTGGTTTTTGACATTTTTCTCAATAAGAAAAAGATTATAACATTAAAAGTTGTAAATCTTTCAATTAAGTATCTAAAACTTTTATATTTAACTTTTTTCGATAGGAGGTCCAGTTTTACCGGAAATCGTAAACACCACGTTTCAACCCTAAAAGCACACCTTTTTCCACCCCCACCCTACTTCCGGCTATTTATTGGATTCCAATCGATTTTTTCCCACTTAAATATCATTAATCTTAAATTTTCCGACCAATCATAAACTGCTAAGAATTTTTTTTTTTTTTGACAAAAATTATTGGCACTAGACTATTAGGTCAAAAAGGTACATTATAGTTGAACAGTAGTCAAAATGTGGTTTAATAATAGTGTTATACGCTATAATTTTTGTTGATGTCGATATATGATGTGCCAGCCTAGAGAAAAAGTAGGTACATGTTTTAACCATCTTTTTATACAGTACAGGGAACGCTACTAGCCGTATAGGGGAATCCTCTACACTTATGTACAATGTACATATGCAATATGGGTTAGAATCACGAAATGATATGAAATAGATGTTGAATACTCACCATAATACCATGTCATTATTTGTACTTTCCCTTCTGTTAAATAAATATCCATTTTAACGGGTTAATATTATTTTGGTGCAATAATACTTAAGTAAGTACTATGGCTTAAGTCCAACGGACTCTAATAAATGATGACATTCTCATCGGTATTACATATGTATATATAAGTGCATAGGATTTCCTTATACACTATAGTAGCTAGCCCCGTGTTGTATATATAATGAAAATGATTAGAAAACATTAATACATTGTCTATTTTGAAACGTAGATATTTAATTTCTGTCACAAACTCGATAGTTTCACATTTAATTGATAAATTGTAAAAGTTAATATTAATTTTGCTATATTTAAATTTTGTTGTTAATATCACTACTTCAGACTTATATATACAGTTTCATACATACGATGCATGGCATGCACAAATTTTATATCGAATCAAATATGTACATGCAATGCATCGCTGGATAGTCCTCATCTAGCCCCACAACTTTTGTCTAAAACATTTTTTGTTAAAATATATAGAAAAAATATAAAAAATATATTAGAAACCTAAAGCAGTACAAAACAATATAGGATGAAATTAATTGAGTTCAACTTTGGTCTATCATAACACCCGTTCTAATAAACGAATAATCGTGCTTTTTTTTTAAAGAAGCGTCTTTCCGAGTACTTTCAAAATATATTTTAAAAATAAAAATCCGTTGAAATTTTCATATTGCATTTGTTTTTAAGCAAAAAATCTGCCAAATTTTTATACAATTTTAATTAAAAATTTAATTAACGGATTTTGATATCTCAAAATGGATTTGAAAACTTGCGTGTTCTTTTATGTCCAAAAATGTTCAACTTTCTAAATGCTATAGTTTAGCCTCAGCAGCATATTAAAAATTTGCAAATATTTAGATTGGAAAATTATTATGTAAAAACTAAAAGTTCGGTCTCGATGAAACTTGGTGGGATGATTTATTATATTAAAACGTGTTCTTTAGCTAAGTATGAAGGTCCTACGTATAATATAAGTATTTGAAAAAAAATCCGCAAATAACTTGCTATTTCGAATTTATTTTGCGATCTTTACTATTTTTGTAATAGTAAAAATAAATTTTTGGATTCGCAACTAACTGCATTTTGTTTAAAATTTAATTAAAAAACTTTTTCACTTATATAATTTTTCTCTAAAAGTGATAGTTACTGAGATATATGAAGAAATAGGAAGAAAAATGGAAGAAATGGATCCACTAAATGGCCTGCTATAGTCTGTTTTTAAACCAGGAGGACTAAATGTAGAATCCCAATTTACACTATAAAAGTTACCAGTAAATTACCCTAGAATATTTTAGGGGTTCTAAGCAACCAACTTTACACGACTACAGTATAGGTGTATGCAGTCTAATATACTTACTAAAAAGGGGTCTAGGGATTCCTCACATTCTTAATAATAAATTACCAAAAAAGAATATTGTTTGAGATATTTGAAAATTGATTTGGTATATGAAACCTATTAAACAATATTAAAAAAAACAAATTTAATTATTTTCAATTGATGTGTCAATGATATATATAATTTTCCCTCCACGTCCAATTTTGCCATGTACTGAGGAAGCTTTGAGATATAAAGTGAGTTTAATTTTTAAATTATTATGCCTGTAAAAAATTAAGTGTGTAAATGAAAGTAAAACAAAATTTCCCTATTAAATACACAACTATTTATTATCACAAGGTTCGATTACTGCTTGCAACAAGAACCAAGAAGAAACTAAGTATTATTTGTTGAATAGAGCTTTTCATTGTTTCATCAAATCTGATAATAATTCCTGGTCTTCCTCCAAGTTTCTTTGGCATGCGTATATTTCCAGTAGTCTTTCTATATTCCCTTATCGTACGGAATACAGTTGATCTTGCAATTCCTAACAGTAAAAGTGTTTAAAGTAGATATGTTACAAATCTTACATTGTTTAATATCTCACCCACTGCATTCATAATTGTAGATACGATTTCACACATTTTGATCTTTGTTTTTCCACTCAACATCTGTTTATGCATATTTATTATACATTGCTTCTCGGATAATGCTAAAGCACCCAAATATAATCGTTTGCGTTTCTTTACTGGTGAAACTTCCACTAAAGTTGAATTTGTCACAACATCCATATTGAAAAACTTCCAGAGTATATATATAATAAATATAAATAACATATAATTAGTTCTGTAAAGAACTGTTTCCTTTTGCTTTCAAATTCCTACAAACGAGAATGAGTGATGATAAATAATTAATGAAAACACTTCGAAATTTCGTTGAAATATTCATCTGACATGTATGTCAAAATTTACGATTTGGCCTAGTGTAAAACTAGCGAACGCGCAGCCAATCACGTGTATGATTTAGCGCGGCAAATTCAAAAGAGTCCTCCTGGTTTAAAAACAGACTATAGATCCGCAGATCTTACAAAAATGTGTTTCATTTTATGGGGATACGTGAAGGAAATTATTTATAGAGACACTCCAACAACAGTACATGAAGGAACACACACCGGTAGTTTTAGGAACAGTGGGAACCTCATTTCAAAAGCATATAGAGATGTTTGTCAATCAAAATGGACAACATGTAGGACATTTAATATAAGTTTTTCTACTGAGTTATTTGAAGAAACCTCTTTTTTTAAGTTTATTTTTAAATTTTGTAATTATTGCTCAATAAAACGAAACTGGTTGCAATTAGCCCTAGGGAAGTGCTTACAAAAATGTTCTTTTTTTATTTCTACATCACATCGTCGAAAAATATACAGGGTGTTCCATTTGGAAAAATTGAGAAACTTCAATTTAAAATAATTTTTGGCCACCCTATACATTTTTAGGAAATGAAAATGATTTAAAAACAACAATTAGATGTCTCGTAACTGATATTCACATAAGTTTTTCTTAAAACCCATAATTGTGACTGTGGTGGTTTTTTTAATATCCATCTGCAGATTGCATTATTTCAACAAAAAAATTCATTACACTCAAGTGGTTGGGACATATTCAATGCTAATATAGGAACGAATAGAGTCTGGAAGGAGGCTTAAAAAAATGTACTGATATAATAGCATTCCATTAAAGAAAAAGGCACTTGTTCCTGTAATTTCGTCTTGGCTCGCCCTGTATGTTCGAAAATAATTTCCTGTTATATATTTTTTTATCTAGTTTACTTGCAACTTTTTTAAAAATTCCTAGCTATTGCCCCACCCTGTATAGTGAATGCATTTTTATTGTAACATTGTAATATATAGACATATAGGTAGTTATAATATATTTTTAGGGCGTTATTTCAAAATAGCAATTTTTGAACTCACAACACAAACATCGCACTGTATGTTGAATTTGCTACCACACTTATTAATAGATTTTAGTAAACACCACAATAATAAAAGAATTACCTTAAATATTGCTAACGTTACTATGGGTGGCTGTATTTTTACCTTTTCCCAATTCGTCGATTCCTAACTTAGACTTGATAAATGTTAAAATATGTTTAAAAAAATATGTCGCAAGGAAAGATGTTCTTGTCAATCCACTAGCTTCGTCTGTCTACGCTGGCGCCAAGGCATGGCGGTCTCATTGAGCATTGAATATTCTTCTACATCTTGTGAAATGCGGCGTGAGGACTGTGCGTTGCCTCTCCCGTGTGTAATCAAGATGGATTGCATCTCCAGATTAGCCTTTCCACTACTCGACCTGTTATTCCCCGCTCGCCATTCCCTCGAACCTTTTAGGCTCATTTTTAACCAGAAGAATAAATTTCAAATAAGATCACCTCGCATATATATGACTCGTAAAAAGTTGAGGGCTCCCGACGGCTTCTTTGCTTGTCATCTAAAAATTCACAGCTTGCACGTCTTTCCTTCATTGTCTACATCTCTTATGTTATGCGTCCTGAAATTTCATTGTACAAAAAATGAAATATTTATATTCATTTTGGTTTGGCTGGTTTCTTATATTATTTTACAATAAAAATATATAGTGCGAGTACTAATTAGAATGAATGGTAGAGATGGAATATTTACACACAAATTCTCAACCATTGAGATTGGCTTTAGCAAATTTTCATCTTTTTTTCATCGCCTCGGTGATATGTGTGACAATGAGGTGTTTTTTGTTGATACACCTGTAAGATTTAGTAGAAATATGCAGGCAGCTATTATAGTTACATGGTAAAATTGTTTTAACTTTTATCTTTTGTTTATTCGTTAATGAAAACGTAAACATCTTAGAAACAGTTACCTAAATGTCATAGAACAATCTAAACTGATGCATGTACAACTTATTAGTTTATGAATCTCGTAGAAAACAGAAAAACTGAGAGTAGTTTTCACCAAATTGTTAAGGCAGTTTGCTTTGGAAGGGGGACAAGTGAGAGGACTATTTTTTAAAGTAAAAGCTTGAATTTTTATAAATGTCGACACAATAACTATGAATAAATATGACTTGCACCAATTGATTTCACAACCTACTCGTATCACTGATAATTCAAGTCCATTAATAGAATTAATAATTTGCTCTGATAAATATTTAACAGGCGATGTTAATATTATTATCTTTGATCATTCAATTGTTGATTGCAGTGTTAAACTCAACAGGGATATACATAAATAACTATTCCACACTTATAGAGGCTTTTCAAAATTTAGTTACGATATGTTATAGATTTATTTAGAGTAAACTGATCCCTGATATTTAGTTTTAAATCAATAGTTGATATGGTAGAGTTCTGGAATAAAAACATAACAGAAGCTTTGACATGTACGCGCCATATAGATCTATTAGAATCTCAAAATTTCCTGCTCCGTGGCTAGCTGATAATCTTAAGCCAAAGATGAAATCCAGAGACAACGCACCCAAGAAAAATTCTAAAGAATTTTGGAAATGCCTTGAATATTCAACTATTAATTCTAATCAAGAAATCAACTCTGATCTTGCAAATGCAAATTCTATCAATGATTTTTTCATTAACAGTGTGCCTAATACCTCTAACGTAAATTCTGATATTATTTTAAACAAATATTCGACTCCACTCGTGAATGATACTGCGTTTAGTTTCTCAGAAATTTCTACTCACAAGGTTGAAAGTATGTTTCGTACTATAAAATCTAATGCAAATGGGACTGATGGAATAAATTTTAAAATGTTATCGCTGGTACTCCCACATTTTATTGAATATATGACATATATAATCAACAAATGCCTCACAGAAAATTACTTCCCCACCGCATGGAAATTGCCAAATATAATTCCTATTACGAAGGCGAATAACCCCTCGAATATATGTCATTTTAGACCTATCAGTATTCTATCTACTGTCTCCAAAATTTTAGAAAAAATAGTCGAAGAACAATTGAATCTATTTATATCTAAATATAATATTTTGCCTCATACACAATCCGGTTTCTCCGCAGGTCATAGTACTACTATAGCATTATTGCAAGTAACGGGTGATATTTGCACAGCAAATGAAGAGATAAAGTTACTTACTGGCTTACGTTAATGAGTAGTTTTTAATGGTAATTTTTCAGAATATCACGATAATATAATAGGTATACCACAATGTAGTATTTTAGGGCCGTTATTATTTTCTTTGTATACAGCCGATTTTCATACATTTTTAACATCTCGTACCACACATTAATACGTCGTGCAGATGGTACGTAAATATATTTATCATTTTTTCACATAAAGCTAATGCGGCAACTGAAGCAATTTGTATTAAATGAGTCGAAAACAGAAGTTTTAGCATTTGATAAGAATAAGATGGACTTAAAAGCTCATAACAATTTTAAAATTACACTTAATAGTCAGGTCTTAAAATTTAGTGACAGCTGCAAAAATCTCGATATTTACATCGATGAAGACCTAAGATATTCAAAACACGTCTGTAATTTGCTTCAAAAGTCGTATGCAAAATTAAATTTATTATATATAAACAAAGATATTTTGAACACACTGTCTATTAACTGAGAGACCTAGTTAATTATACAAATTATTTATATTGTATCTTATTACTCAAGATTGTACTGTACATTTATAGTTGAAGTTTGTTTTTTATTTTAATTGATTGTAAATGAATCCATTTATTTAGTTAATTATTTGTATAGCTCGAACGGTAAATAGAAAAAAAAACAACAACAATTGAATAGGAAAAATAGTTATAAAAACACATTTTATTTCATATAAATTCATGTAGCAAATAGCCGTACATGAAATCAAAAATAATCCAAATATTTGAAACAATTCTCTAAATATTATAATAGGAAAATTTGCTCGCTATAGTAATGACCATGGCTATAGATATGCTAAGTGGTTTGATGTAATAACAAGAACTGAGTTATTCAAAAGTATGCTGTGTTATTTTAATAGTAATGAGAGTTGTGGCGATGGCCTACTAATGATAATTCATAATTAGAGCTGTTAGCAATCGCTAGGTCATAATGGTTTCTAATTTAAGAAAGTTGTAAGCAATCGCTAAATAATAATAATTTATAATTACAGTTGTTAGAAACACCCAAATAATTAATCGAATACAAAACCAAGGACAGAAATCATGTCATGTTTGTACATTATCCAAATTAAGTGTCCAAAACGTTAAATACACATGTAAAATATCATATAGTATGGAGGAAATATCCTTTGATTAAAATTAGAATAGAAACAATCGTTCAAATAATCATATTACTCTCGCTGAGGTGAAAATTTACACTCACGTACGATCTTTTAAAATACTGAGGAAATCTCCCTATAGTAACTAAATAGAAAAGCAAACAGAAGATTGCCTATGATTGTCAATCATACGAAGCCACGAATTAGCGAAGGTAAGAAAATGGTGTTGCATCACCCTTTAATCGAAATAAGTGATCAGACAACTGCCTGAAATATTGACATCCCTCGTTGTAACTGAACCTAATTGAGAACCGAACCAGCTAATTGGCCGTAGTCAATGTTTCAAACCTTTGTTAACGCATAATACGCCAAATTCATGTAACTGTAATAATTTATTGTAGGTATATGTTTAGTAATCAGACAACCTTGTGGTTACAGTAGGAAACTGTTACTAGTGTACTTTAAATATAAAGCATAACTGAATAACTGGTAATATAGTATTATCATAGTTAAAAAGTAAAGCTAATATTTCATAAAGAAATCTAATATTCTTTTAGTACTACCAGTGCGTCAATTGAAATCCCTTTTTACCACCCCGTAACCAGAATGCAGATTCAATAATAATCTCAGAATTAATCAAGCAAAAATACTTATCAAACTACGTGCCCGTTGTGCAAATTGTGTGTTAAACAGTAAGATAAGGTGGTATAGGCGTAGAGTGCATTTTGTGCGTAATTACTTGGCAAAATGACCACAAAATAATCCAATGAGCACAGCGAACTTAAGGTTCTGCAATGTAACTCAGGTGTGTTTAAATTCTATTTCCTAAGCACAGGGAACACGAAGTCCGGCAAAGTAACTCAGGTGTGTTTAAATTCGATCTCCAAAGCCCAGCGAACACAAAGTCCTGCAATGTAGCTAAGGTGTGGTTCAAATGCAATCTCCAGGAGCACAGCGAATATGACGTCCTGCAAAGTAGCTCGGGCATGATTCCAATTGCATCTCCCCCAGGTGGACAGTCTGGTCTGCTTTTTATATGTTCAATGACGTCACCATTCTACCTGGTTTCACGCTGGAATTGTTTACGTTAACAACATTCCAATACGTCATACGTCGTAGTTTTGTGTAGCATTTTAGACTGAAAAATTTAACTCTCTATCTTTTTCTATGGTTAAAATAGAAAAGGGTAGACGACTTCACACCATGGGAAGGAACAGAAGTACTTGAGCTTATCGTGGCCATTGTAAACAATATTATGGCTTGCCTTACTTTAGCTGAATTCTCTCGTAAAAATGTATTGTTTCTGTTGCCTTAAAAGATGTAAATTAAAATGCATTCTCGTAACTTTACTGTGTTCAATATTTAATGGCTAAATAAATAAAAAAAAAAAATGAAATGACAACTGTAATAATTACTTGAATTTGAAAAATGAATAAGAAAAAATTAAATTTGTATATGGGGTATATACAGGACGCTTCAGCAGGTTTCTTAGTTCCTCGTTTATTGGCTTGAGCATTTAAAAAGTTCATTTCTTGAGAACTATCAAAATAAGTGAAATATTCAAGAGTGAATTTTCCCCTAGTCGCACAAACCGTTACCATTTTATTCAGATACGGCCGAGGTACCATTTTTTAAAACTTGTATTGTGAAGTCTTTCCAGTCCGAAAAATCTTGTACAGGCATGCTCTTGATGTTAATTTTACGAGAATTTGCTTCTTTCACGGCATGTTCAAAATCATTGAAATCATATAAATTGCCCATCTTTTTCATGCTGAGTTCGACTTGGTGATGGAAGCTGTCGGCACTCATGAATGTATGACCACTCTCAAAACATTTTATAGTGATTTTATCAATGGAAATTTCAGGCGAGTTAATTATGTAAACTAAAAAACTAAAAAAACACAAAGTCTTATTTTGCGCGGCGCAATTATCGAGCCACATAGTGATTGTTTTGACATCCTTGTGTTTCAAAAAGAATTCGTGGAAGCTACTGATGAGGTCTTCCTTATTTCTTCCTGCAATTCCCTCATGCCATATAGCAGCAAAAGGTGAATTTGATGCTCTCCGATTAGTACAAAACTCTCATTGAAAAGTATTATTCTTGGAGTGAAGAAGACTATTTTATATTGCTTCATTCTGAGAAGCATAATCACTTTTTCAAGATCTGCCGAAAAACATATGTCATTTTTTTAACGATGTAGGCTAGCATCCATCTTGTAGGCTGTTCTGCTTTTTTGGGCTCGAATAACATGTTCCTTTTGAATCTTGCAGATATCGCAGTCATCAGATTTGTTTTTTGAATGTTCATGCAAATTAAATATTTCACGTTATTCACATTGTTCGTGACCAAGTTTTGCAAATGCTGTACTCTTATCTTTCAATAGGTTTCTATAGACGTCATATGAACAACATGAGTTACGATTTTTTTCATTGTAATCATTATGAATGATTCGAACATTCAGGTCATTTGGCAAATACCTTCTATTCGGAGCATGTTCTCGCCTACAGTGCGAGATACATAGGTTGAAAAATTCAATATCAATTTTTATTTTTTCCCAGTTACATCTTGGTTGAAATTTTTTTGCTTGATATAATTAATAAAATTTTATCAAAAAATTATGAAATTGTAGCAAAAATGACATACCGCTCCCGTCACGCTTACTTGCGATGTGAGCCTCTGTATTTTTTAAAGCATTTCGGACTACCTTATCGTTGTTCTTCTTGAAACCCAAAGTAGTTAGAAAAAATGGTTTGCATACTTGTAGGTTTGTTCCTTCCTTATTTTTTATAAAATAAATATATGTGCTTTTTCTCTTAGAATTTGATTTATCTGGTTTCATTCGTTGGGTAGAGTTTAAAATAAACTGCCTCTGTTCAGATCATGTCATACGCCAGTTTCAAGTCTCCATTTTTCCAATATTTTATCCTTACACTTTCTTATACATTTGTCAGAACAACCAGATGGTTTAAATAAATACTGTTTTCTCTTTTCTTCGACCTTTTTCTTTTTCCTTTTAATTTTAGGGGTGTCAAAAGTTTTGCGTTTTCTTGGTTTTCCTTCTATCTATCTCGCATTCTTCTTGATCTCTTCGATTTATATTGACCAATTCCACTGTTTCTGACAAGTCGGGAGTGTTAGCCATACTCTGGTTAGATATTGGTTCAACATCCTCATCTATATGATTTACACCTATATTATCTCCTTCAACAAGATCAGTGCTTTGGTTAGGGAAAATTAAGTGGTCTTCAATTTGGATGTTGTCAATTTGTTCCTCTGTACTTGGTATGAAAATGATTTGATCTATTTTTTCAATGTCTACAAAATTCTGATCTTTATAAACATTTACAGAATTACTACAACATGCAGAGATATTTTTTTGTACTGAAAAAATACAATTCCATTGGCAAATTAACACAAATGTTGAACAGCCTTCAACTCCATATTACCCATCCTTTCGAAGTTTTTACAGACGTTACTGTTTATTGATGTAAGAAATCCTACAGCTAAAACTTATATCTGTCAGATACCCCTGACACACAAAAAAAATTCACTTCCCACTTGTATCTGTTCTATTGTTTATACATTCTCTTTTTACTACAGCAGAAAAACTTATTTGTAAATTATGCGCCTTTTGCCTTTATTATTTACTGTTGAATAGGTAGCAAGAAGGTCGTAATATTGTTTTATTACAGACGTTGCGGCTTTCTTATTACTTATTGAAGAGTTGTGCTCTTTTTTCTTCAATAACTGGTGGCGTTGAAAACTTACGGCCTATTATTTTCTTAAATAAATAATATTTCCGACCAAATTAGGGATTTTATACTTCGTAATAAGGTGTAGGCAGCTAATACCGACATGGGAATAAAATAAAACCAAAATCTCAAAAAGGGATAGTTTTGCTACTGAGGGCAGCACAATTGTCCTACTCAGTCGCTCTACTTATTTAGTGTCCCAAAGCATACCACTACGTAAATTGAAAAGGCTTTTCTTACAATTCTGTGAAATTATTCAATAATTTACTATCGTATATAAGTTCCTTTCCAGTATTACCTCTTTCAGAAAACAGGTTAGATACCAAATATTTGCAAACAGACAATAATTCAGGTAATAATTTCATTTTTCTATGTTATTGCCAATGTATGTATGTACTATCGTTACTTTTTTTTATCAATTTTTGCATTCAAATTTCTTTTCATTGTTGTGTGGGGGTTGCGTGGAAGAGTAACCTATTTGAACGTCGCCCCCTCTTTGTAATATATGTTTCAAAGTTGTATATCAGTATAAAATAAAAACACATTATTATTAATAACTCGAATTGTAGGTACATAATTTGCCTAATTTGTATCTTTTCAGAAATGTTAACTGTCAAATTTTTTAAAAACTTTTCCAAATTAAAAATCGGACTTGAGTGAATGCATCTCAACAATATTTTCTCATTATCCCATATAATATAACTAATCGGAACACAATTTCTCTTGGCAACGTTAAGGAAATTTGGAAAGATCGCTGGTAATGCCCTTTTGGCATTTTTACAGCAAACGATCGCATTCGATGCACCCACAATAAATTTTACATCGATTATCGATGGAATGGGATGGCATGAAATGGAATGCAATGGATGGGAGGGGAAGGAAAGGGAAGCGGAGAGAAGAGGAGAGGAGAGGAAAAGAGGAGAGGAGAGGAAAAGAGGAGAGAAGAGAAGAGAAGAGAAGAGAAGAGAAGAGAAGAGAAGAGAAGAGAAGAGAAGAGAAGAGAAGAGAAGAGAAGAGAAGAGAAGAGAAGATAATATGTATATTTCGTATGTTTAATTTTAGTACTTAACTTTAGATATAATACTTAATAATTATATTAAAAGCTCTATATCACGTGATTTTAGTAATTTGTTGCAATCTGACTAAAACTATTTACATTTCACCATTTCAATTTTTGCACTTGATGGTATTTTTACTTGATTTACTTTGATTTTACTTGATACCAAATTATCAATAAATATATTACTGCAGGATATTGTGAAACAAATTTCTGCACAATTATTTTTAGTTTTAAAAAATGTTTGCCCAATCATAAAATATTTATTAGGTTTAATCAAACCGTATCCTGTCTATTTCAATAAAAAAATGTGTCGCTTATGCCGGTGACAGCTTTGATAGTCGTGTGCATGGTCCCAAAATACAGAGAATTGAAAATATTTGTTGGTTATTCACATGAAATTTATAGATGGGAGATTATTATTTCAGTATATTAATAACAAATATCAATTAAATATACCCTCACTTAAGCTGATTGATTTAATATAATATTTAATCAAATAACAAACACAAATATCCAAGTGGTATTTGCGTCCATATTTATTGATGGAGTATGTCATATTAATTAAATTATATGCAATATAGAAATAATAATAATTGTAACATCAATATTGGATATTGTTGATTATGAAGATCAACATATGTTCGATTAAAATATTATAATGAACTAGTGATGCAAACATGAAAGCGACATTTTAAATATTGATGTGGCATAAATTTAATTAAATTCACATATACTGTTAATATAGTCATAAAGGTATCCCAAGCTGCATATCGCCTGATAAGGGAGCATCGGTCAGGCACACGTTCCTGATTACCCATCCTTTATCTGCTTTTCACACTCTATCCATTATTATTAAATCTAACATAATCATATGTGGAAAAGGTTTGTCAATATCTAACTAGTAAATTACGTTTCAATGGTATACATGGCGTGCTTCAAATGTATATTACATCTAGTGAACAGGGTCGCACTGACCTATATTTTTTAGTTTCTTAGAGAGCTTGGAATTAATCATATAGAAGTTAAAAATGGACTCTTACATACATAATTATTTCCTCTTAAGCAAGATGCCAATGTATGCATAAATAAATCTGAAAGTGCATGCTTGGACTGTGTACAATGCACTGGATGTTAGTAGGGTGGATCTCGCAAAATGTCTTGAAACAGAGTAGTTTTTTCGTTTTTTTTTATGATGTTATAAAGTCGGACCCCCTCTATCATCCGGAAAATTTTCCTGTCGAACTTTTCGCGAGGAGGGGGGGGGGGGGGAATTTACATGTAAAGTTAGGGAAAGTCAGCTTTTACGAAGACATAACTCGCTTAGTTTGATTCGGAGCGAAAAAGTGTATGGAGATGAAATGAAGGGCTTGTGAATGCGTATAAACTGACTCGTCGAAATTGCGGTTCCAGCGGTTCCCAAGATATTGCGATTTGAAGGTACGGATTTGTATACGGATTTTTCGCTGCGGCACGGCGGAAACGTACCGAGAGCCGTTTTCGCGTTTTTTTCGGGAAAAAACGTGACTTGGTATTTCTTTCCCCCGATAGATAGTCAGGATCTAAGTATTGTGTCCAAATTTTAAGTCGCTAGGTTGATTAGGGCGAGAGTAAACGTAAATGAAATTAATTAATTAAATTAATTGCAGAAGGGAGAGTGTTAGAGACTTTGGGCCGGGCTCATTCTCAAGGGCAATTAATTCTCTTTCAAGATTTTTTTACTCCAAAGCTCTAACTTCATTAGGGCCTGCACGCGAGTGTGATATATTTATAGAAACGAGCGCGGCACTCCCCTCGTCCGTGTGTCCCGCTGAGCGGGAACTCCAGGTTCAAACGTATATTTGAATAGATCGGTCGGTTCTTGCTCGATTCTTGATAGTGATGCATTTTGTACAGTAACCCCGGAATCCAGACGGTGTAGAACGCCTTCTCAATATCGAGGAGCACCATGGTGGTGTTCTTCCCGAGGTTGTATTGTAGTTTGACGTCATTAACTATCCTAACGACCTGTTGCACTGTGCTCCTGCCCCTCCTGAAACCAAATTGGGACTCGTCGTCGATGTGGAGCTCCTCCCGAACAGCTTCTAATCTGATCAGGAAAAGCTTCTTCATCAACTTGGAGATCGCTGACAGCAACGAGATGGGCCTGTAGCTACCGACGAACTTCGCGTTTTTATTTGGCTTCAGGATCGGAACGACCACGGCGCATTTCCACTGGCTAGGCCAGTGTTGTAGCCGCAGTATCGCGTTAACGATGTACGTCAACTGCACAATATATCCTCGGGAGATATTTGAGCAGTTTGTACTCGATGCCATCCTTACCCGGGGCATTGTTATTGGGTAAGTCCTTGACAATTCCTGCTATTTCCGAAGGCTTGGTCATGACCTTCAGAAATTCTCGTCTTGTCATTTGTACGTTGTGACCAATGATATCGTTAATGTCATTTTCAACGCGGTCGTGCTCTAAATTGTTTGGTATATCATTATTGTGGATGCTTTCGAAATGAGTAGCTAAGTCGCTCACCTTTTGAGCGTCTGTCATCGACGTCCGTCCGTTCGCGCTCATCAACGCGGGTATAGCCTCCCGTGTACTTTTTAAGGCCCTAGACAGCTTCCACAGCGAATTGTCCTGAGGATTTAATGCTGCCAGTTTGTCCCCCCATTTCTGGTTCCTCACAGTGATTATGGAGGTTCTGATCTGCCTTTGCAGCCTGCCCATCCCGACCTTAGCGTTGACATCGCGACTTCGCTGCCAAAGCCGTCGAAGTCTGTTTTCCTCGCGTATGTCTTGTATGACCGCTACGTCGAGTTGGTCTTTGTTGGGATTTATCGTGATAGTGGTGGCAACAGTCTACTTGGCATCCCGCAGCACTCTCGTGAATTCCTCCACTGCATTTCCTAGCTCGGCGGGTGTGCTGATAGTGTTGTTTAGTGTTAAATTTGTGTTAATATGTTCTTTATAGAGGCGCCAGTTGGCGTCTCTATAAGATGTAACTTTGCGTGTAGTGTCTTCCCTTGATATACCGTCCAACTCAAGATAAATAGGGTTATGATCGGACGTGAGTTTCTCCAGGGCCACGGGGGCCGTGGAATTCCTCACGCCCTCATTGAGCACTATGTCAAGGGTTGTAGGTGTTGTGCCGTTGTCCGGAAAATGCGTGGAATCGTCTGGGTACTGCACAATGACATTTCGACTATTGACATAGTCGAACAGATTGTTGCCGTTTGCGTTGTTGCGATGGCAGTTCCAGTTGCGATGTCTAGCGTTAAGATCGCCTATGAGCAGGCAGCGCGGACTCACGTTCATTAAATTCTCCAGACAACCCGCCGTGAAGCCGTTCGCTGATCTATTGTACGCGGCGACGATGCTCATGCCGCCCTCCAGCGTCACACACATATTCTCCATGGTTATGTTTCGTACAGAATGATGCGTGTGCGCAATGTCTGATTTTACGAGCACAGCTACCCCGCTGCCTTTATTATTGTCGGCCCTATCTTTCCGATGTACCGCGTACCCCCGGACCTGCAATTTGTCACGTCTGGTAAGTTTTTTCTCGTTTAGAAGCATAATGTCAATTGTATGCCTCAGTAAGTAATTTATCAGAAATAGAATTTTGTTATCTATACCATTGGCGTTCCACGAAGAGAGTTTTATTTTGATCTAAAATGCATTCTCTGGAATTGCTTCCAGGAAGCGGTGCATGATAAAGAATTTTTCCCCAGCATTTGCACACCTCTCAAGTTCATCGTTCAATTCACTGTATAGCGCCAACAATTTATCCAAATCTACCAGCGTCGTTAATCTTTCCTGCTGCTGACGCAGCAGCCTTATTTTCTGAGCCGTCGTGGTGACCGCTCCGTTTCGCAGCGGCGGAGTAGGTAACAGCGCTGGTCTTCCACTTGTCCTCGTTGGTGGCACCTGCGTCATCCTGTCTGCTGGACTGGGCTGCACTGGCGGCTGACGGGCCTGCTGGCTTCTGGCCGCCCTCTCGACCCATGCATTCGTGGTTGGTAGTGGAGCTGCTACGTATTTTGTCTCAGAAGCCGCCCTAGTTCTCATGCCACGTCTTTCAATCTCGTCAATTTTCCGCCTGTATACACTACACGACGTGCTATTTGCTGGGTGCGGGCCACCACAATTAAAACATTTGGCGGGCGTATCCCGTGTTTTATCACAGGTGCGCGTCAGATGGCCCCCGGCACACTTTAAGCAGTGGGGAGCAGCTCGGCAATTGGAAGTGGCATGCCCCACACTGTTGGCACCTGTGACACTGGATAATACCTTTCGAATTAATGTGCCGCTCCCATCTTATGGTCGTGTAGTCTAAATACCTGACTTTGACTTGGAGGTCTTTTAAAGTAACTGCGTTAGTGGTTATTATCATATATGTAGGATTTTTTGTACCCTTCAGGGTGTATATCTCCTTAACTGTGATATTGCGGGCGGTCCTGAGCTCTTCTTTGACGTCATCAACCTCCACCTCATGGTAAAGGCCCCGCAACACAAACGCATGGGGTGTATGTGTGATATTCCACCTGCGATTGTTGGAAACATTCATTAATGGTGGTCCAATCCTCTCTACTGCTTACTTGTAGGGAGGTACCATTAAATGAATGTTTCCAATAGTATCTTCCTCTCAATCTGGCTTTTAAGTAATCATTGACCCCCTTGTGGTTTACGAGGTGTCCATGAATGATAACAGGTGGGGGTCTTCTCACTTTAGTACCCGCTTTTTCGTTATTATGTGGCTCATCTACTGGAGGGGGTGGTACTATGTCCATATCCTCAGGTATGGGTGTAGGGCTAGGTCCTTCTTCAAACTTATTGTTTACTGGGACACCTTGTGTCTTTGGCGCATATCGTGGCTTGCTGGTCCCAGGATACGTAAAGGTGGGGTCATTTTCGTCCGTGAGTCTCTGCCTTTTAGTCTTAAGTTGGAATAGGTTAGTTCCACTTTGGGCGCTGCTCACACAGACGGGAGCCAGCTTATCGCTTTCAACGCTAGCCTCGGATGTGTTATCTTGACCTGTTGCGTTTTTCGCTTGAATTTTCTCCGCAAATTAACTGTCCTATCAAGACTTGCAGTACTTCTGTCCGTCTCGTAGCCTGCACTCTCGGGGTTTTGACGTGACCCAGGGGACGTCAGCATGTCTCCGACGCGTTTGTACGACTTTTCTTCTGATGTTGTCGGGGCGGCCTTGTTTTGGCTTTCGGGTATATCTTGGCGCTTTAGCGTAACACTTCCTACTTTTTGCATCCCGGCCTACACTCGGAGGACGCCCACCGTCTTTTGCGAAAAATTGTCTTGATCCTCTTCGAGGTTATGTCCCCCCCGACCGATTTCAACCAACAGTAGGCGGGGCGAGGGTGGGGGGTGCTCGCGATAAACTTTCCCGACTTTTAGGTTAGGTTTTACTGTTTGTGGTTAATTTCACTAAAATTTTAGCGTATGAACGTTCTGATCGAAAGTTTGAGGTTATGAATATGTTTCTGACTTTACTACGATTTAAAATTTACAAATAAATGTCACTGTCAGGCCGAAATAAAAATGTCCTTATCACCGTCTCTCACTTATTTGCCACAGTTCAACTTTTATTTGCTAGATTAAACTGAAGAAAAAACACTACTACTCGGTGAGCTCAAATTCTAGCCTAGCTAGCGTGCAACGCGTCGGCTGTAACCGCAAAACGAATGCTCTGCCACTGAGCCATATCCCCGCTACGATGCAGTTTAAACAAATCTCATAGTAAATACACACCATCATCCATACTATCTTTTTACAGTGTAGCTCAAAAACTGTCCATTTTCGGAGGTCGCCCATTGAGGCTCTTGTTCACAATGACAAGAAATACAACATATTCGAATTTCAGCTTATTTGACCGAAACCACTTTTACCTAAGAAATGTGCGTGGTCCTTTATATGGTTCAATATATACCTTATCCATGATACCTTCACTTTGACATAATATTACAAATCAACACAAGTTTTATAGGTGAATAACCTCAACAAATTCTGTAGAGACTAATGCGCTTATCGGAACGAGTGCCATTCTATCAATGATGTGTTGAAGAAAATTTGAGGTGTGGGAGAACTCGATATTAGGGAGTCGTTTTTGAGGGCGTACTACTTGAGGAATCAAGTTGTTGCTTTGGAACAATGGGCTATCAAAGAATTGGTAAATTCCCAGGCTCGCACCTTAAAATCCTTAATATATCTTGTTTCAACTAATACTCCATACCCATATCTTATTTACTTACATATTATAATATAAATAATTTATTATATCTAAATTTGTGAATCCTCTTGTTTACTGCTGTACCGTGGAATTATATTTATTGATAGTCATACAATTAGTTTTACAAAATCTAATCTAAAACCAATAACTGATGATGGATAGAAAGTAATAACCAACCTCGTGTTTGATTGGTTCTTAATGTCGTAACTTTAGTAATATATATCTCACCTATTATTAATGGCTCCGGTTTAATTGAAAGTTTTATTACCACTGTTCACCGGCGTAACTTTTATTTATTTGTTGTTACATATCAGTAATTATTACTCTTTATTAAATTTATTATTGAACGATTCCTATTTACAACTATATCCTGTTAATACGCGCTACAAAATTTGATATACTTAAAAAGAAGATATTCATCCAACTGTCATCTAATAATTGAATTACATACCTTGAAATTTTCTTCAAATTTTTCGAAAAAACAAGGTATTTAGAAAAATATTGTATTGTGGATATTTAGTAGGATAAGGAGAAAAATATGTGAAATAGTGCAGTATTTATGATAAAACCCAGATTTGTTATTATATTGTTTTGAAAATTGTAATAATCGCCTTGATTGCGTCATACCCTGCACTAAAATCATATACAAAGTACCTAGAGTTTGCTCTAAAATTAGCAACCTTTTTATATTCCCACCATCAGAACAAATATCCTTACATTATCACCCCATATCAAATGTACAATAACTCTACACACCTGAAAAATTGTCTTGATATATTTTGCTCTAACCCATCGCAAATAAAAATAATTAACAAAAAAAATATAAAGCCAACGCAAAGTGGATTAATCATTATGAAAATGAATACTTCGATAGACCAAAAATACCACTAATTCCTATAAAAGGAACTTAATTCATTGCCACCCATCGAGGTGAACAACGTGCGTTTCCAAAGCGATTGAAAATCTTCAATCAGAAAACGCAAACAAGAATCTGATTGCAATAAGCCCCCAGCAGACAGATTAACCCTATGGAAAGGACCACACAATGCAGAGCTGTCGCGTATCACTAGCCACAGACTAGTTTCGAGCTTGTTAGCTCTCACCAGTACGGCATAGGTGAATACACGACAACCCTACACCTTTCTCCAGTCTATCAAAATACGAACGAAAACGTCCACAATGGGCTAGTAGACAATAACGAAAATGACAAAAGTAATAATATAGCGTAGCATAGTGTGACTATTCAATATGTTAGCAATATAATTTCAATTTTACGGAAAATTATCAGTAAAAACCATTTTTGACATCTGTTGTGTGTTTTGGTTTTGTTTACTAGTGATATTTATTGAATTTTTAATATATTGTATCAATTGGTTATAATGGAAGCCGGACTCGAAACTGGAACTAATGAAAACTTGCCGGTTATCGATTCGAGTATGACATTTGAGTTTTATAAATAAAATTCAAACTTTTATAGTGCAGAGGTAGAAACGTAAAAACAAGCAGGTAAGATATTGGCTTATTAGCTGTTTTCTCTGTAATATTCATTTTAATTTTTACTCTAATATTAATACTACTCAATTCTACTTACATCAAAATCATGATACTATGCAGTATCATGCGCCAAAGTGATCCTCACAGCAACAAATATTTGGATTTGATAAGTACTTAATTTCTACTGAGGAACACCATTTTTGACTTTTTTTTTCTGGGAACCATTGTAAATAGCTTCTTACTATTTTATATTTCTTGTATTATTTTGGCAAGACGATACAAAACATACTTTTAGAGGCATTTCAGACATAAGATATATTTAAATGTCTTAAAAAACTAAACGTAAATTCACTGCTGGCCCGGACAAAATATCTGAATTTTTAGTAACGGACTGCGTACGTATTTTAGCTTTCCCGTTACACTTACTTTTTGATTTAGTTATCAGTACATTCACATTTCAAAAAAGGTGATTGTGCAAATATTCAAAATTATAGGCCAATTACAATTATTAATAATTTTGATACATTTTTGGAAATACTCTTGCATGGGTATATAAATAATTATATACATAATCGTTTAAGTCAGTATCAACACGGATTTGTTAGGGGTAGATCCACTGTTACTAATTTGTTCTGTATTACGCAATATATTGCAGATTCGATTAACCTGGGACTCCAGACTGATATCATCTACACTGATTTTTCCAAAGGCCTTTGACAGGCTGGATCGTAACATTCTTATTATGAAACTTCGGGCTCATGATTTTCCGGTAAACATGCTTAATTTTTTCTCTTCATATCTTAGTAATCATAAGCAGTATAATGAATGCTCTGGTTATCAGTCGGTGGAGATTTTGGCGACGTCCGGCGTCCCAAAAGGATCAAATCTGGGTCCACTACTCTTTGATATATTCCTTAACGATATAACTTGTGACTTAAATGTTAATTGTCTAATTTACTCAGATGATTTGAAAATATATTGCAATATTAAAAACAATGAGGATTGTATAATTCTCCAAAATAATCTTGATAAAACCAATGAATGGTGTTATGCTAACAAATTACCAGCTAAGTGCAATGTGATGACATATTTTAATAAGACTAATGTAACTTCCTTCAACTATTCTCCGAATAACATACTTTTAAATAGGTCTGAAGCTCTTCAGGGTTTAGGTGTGACCTTTGATCGAAAGCTCTCCTTTACTCATCGTATTAGCAATTTAACTTCAGATTGCTTTAAAGCTCTGGGGTTTATTATTAGATACTCAACTGATTTTACTAGCATTAGTACCTTAAAGTTGCTATTCTTTGCATTTGTAAGATCACGACTTGAGTATGCCTCAATTATTTGGTGTTCTCATAATATTAATATTCAAAATTTGGAAAGAGTCCTGCGAAGATTTCTAAAATTTTTCTGTTATAAAGAGGATAGTATATACCCACCAGTAGGTGTACCTAACTCAGATTTGCTTGACAGATTTTCCTTAGATAGCCTGCAGATTAGGAGAGAGAAATCTCAAATTATATTTTTGTATAAATTATTAAACAACATCGTAGGCTGCCCCCAAATTCTATCAATGTTGAATTTTCATGTATCAAGGTTAATCGGCATGTGAATGGACAACTTTTCGTCTAGATACCCCCAGAACTAATGTAAAAAAGTTTTCCCCATTACATGGAATATGTACGTCTTACCACAATAGGCAAGATGCTCTAGATATTTTTCATTGCAGTATAGCCTCCATTAAGAAATCATAACGTTCTTTACGATATTCACGATACTGTATCTCTTTTAATGTATTATATTAATATTTTATTCGTTTAATTAGTGTTATTCCTGTTATATTTGTTATATTAGCATTTATATTTTTGTACGCCTTCTTTAAGGTATTCTTTTCTCCCATTCTATAATTAGATTATTGTAATCGTTCAATGGTTGTAGATTAAATAAATAAATAATAATATAATAATTCTGAATTTGACCATTAGATATTCTACTGTTACCCGTTTATACCTAAATGTTTGATTGTAAATTTATATATTTATTCAATCATAACAAGAAAAACCTTCCCGATTAGTCCTGAGGATAATAAGTCGAAATGTCGACAATTATCAGAAATTGGTTTCCATAATATATTGGCCTATTCCCGTCTTCACAACCCATATAATGAATAACAATCCAAATTCTGATTTCTGAGAAACAAAAACAAAACAAACCTCAAACAGAGGCACCTTACATTTGACAGTAACCAGATGCATTGCCATATTTCTAAAAAGACTGTGCATTGTCTGAAATGATTTTTAAATTAATTTTAATACTATTTCAAATACCGAGCAAATGAATATTCAATATATTTTTAAGATTATCGATAACTTGCTAATAAGATTGTAATATTACGAATGGTTTTCGTATAACAGTACAGAATACCTTACATTATTTATCGAAACATGGTAACATAGCGCTCGTTTCTCTGCTGATTACGCTATTACATCATAGCCAATAGAATAGCAACGGTAATATCTAACCGTTTAAAGATAGTTTAAACTTTATGCAGTGTCGGCTCGTGCCTTATCTATTTGGGAGGGTGCAGTGGCGGCTCGCCGGTAACAAAGTAGTAGGGTCAATAAACAAAAGCTCCGCAGGCAAAACATTTTTGAGGTTTTAATTAAGTCATTAAAAAGTTCGCAAATATAAATTAAAGCGATTAATTAAGTACTCACCATTATTTTTTGAAGTGCAATTCCATTCTTCTATTTTTGTCGGAGATAAACTTTTCAATAACTTTTTCATTAAAATTTGGTATTTCTCCATTGACTTTTCAATTGAAAGCATTGCAAGTGATGTTAGTCTGTCTTCACTCATAGTATTTCTTACATACGTCTTAAGTAATTTTAATGTCGAAAAACATCTTTCCGTTTCAGATGTCGTCATCGGAATAGTAACCAAAATTTTCAAAACTTTAACAACTTCCCCGAAAACAATGTCTAAACCGAAAGATATGAGAAAGTTTAATGTTTGCAAGCACCCAGAAAAATTTGAATTTCACTGGAATTTTCTGAATCTTGTCCTGTCATTTCTTTCCTGGAGTAAAATATACTTGGTTACATTTTCAGAATTTCCTTATCAATCATAGGGTATGCTTCACAAAATTGGTTGATATCTTCCAAAGGTGGTGTTTTTTCATATTCCTTATACTTCTCCTTTAAAAATAATTTTACACCACATAAATTATTTTTAAAAGGAAACCGAATTCTCACTTCTGAAGTAATTATATCACATACCTCTCTTACAGACATTAAAATTTTCTTGATTCAGTATACGTCGTTTTTTTGGAACTTCTGTCACTGGTTCATTTGTTAAGGAAGGTAAATTATTTCTAATTTGTACAATTCCTGTTTCAAAATTATCTACGCATTTCTGGACTTTTATAACATCTGTTTAAATTTTTTGTAGCTGGCTAAATAAAATATCAACATGTGGCATGACTTTTGAAAAAAAATTTAACCAAAATAAAAATGAATCATCTTCTAGCCATTTAATAAATCCAGCCGCTTGAGTCACTGTTTCAGAGTTGTATTGTTTTGGAATTCCTGACATTATATTTTCAAAGCATCCAGTAAGGTTGTCTTTATTGTTGTACGCACTCTGTACTACTATACGAGAGTTAAAATTCCATCGTGTTTGGGAAGTTCGTGGAATGCGTTGTCACAAACATGTTGCAAAGCTGCCGTTCTGTCTGGAGATTGAGAAAAAAAGTTAATATGCCATTCAAATTTGAAAAAAATATTTGTACACTACTGATGCTTGAAACTGCTTGTTCTAGTATTTTATTAAGCAAGCTGATGAGCGTAGCAATATACAAAATGTGCATTTTTGTACTGTTGGCGAATTTTCACGTTAACGCCACCTAGATGACCACGCATGACAGCAGCTCCGTCATATGTTTGACAAATCAGTTTTTTTGGGCAATCTGTCAAAATGAGCAATATCTGTTCTAAAATGCATTGAGACAGTCCATCTGCATCTTAACTTTTTGGATTTGCAAACCCCCAAAACCGCTCAAATATTTTTCCATATAGTTCATAACGTAATACCACTACAGTTTGAGTTGATACATCTGTAGTCTCATCAGCCATAAGTGCGAGATACGCAGATTCTTGAATTTCTCCAAGAATATGTTCACGACAAACCTCAAACATACATTGCAAAATTTCATTCTGAATAGATTTTGATGTGCCCTTGAACACTGTTGCTTCTTGAATATGGCTATTAAAGGCACTATCAGCGTTTGCTAAAGAATCAACCAATTCTAGAAATACCCCTCTATTTGGGGAGACATTTTTCTCGTCGTGACCGCGAAAAGCAAGATTACACGTTCCGCACGGTTTTAATATGTTTATTATTTTTGAGAGTACACGTCGATTTTTGATCACAGTTTCATTATGCTTACGAATTTGATTCGCATAAGCCGTACTTAGAAATGTAGCAATATTAGTCTTTCCTAAAAGTTGAAAACTGACAACATTATCTAGATGTTCCGTATTATTTTCGTATTTTTTAATTTTTATAGAAATTTGCTTTAAATCGTTTACCCCATTTTTTGTCCACTTCATCTCCCCCAAAAGCGAACATACAAAACAAAAGAACGAATTTGTTTCCTCGCAACTACAAATCCAAATAGTTTTAATGTATACCCTTTTGTCAAACTTACGCATAAAAGCATCTTTATTTTTGCACTGTCGCTGCTCATGCACTATATTTAAAACTGGCGTTGGACGGCCGTTTTGTTTTATTTCAAGTTCATTTAAGCTCAAGCGGCTAAATATAAGTTTTTTAATTTCACTCACTTTCATAATTAATTATGTCCTTTGCACTTTTGCCGTCTAGTCTAATGTTTAATAAAACTTTAAAAATCCGTAATGTAAATTACATTACATTATATATGCAACAAATCGATAAACTTTAAAAAAAAACGCGATCTCAAAATAATTTCATACGTAAAAAAACAAAGAAAACAGAAACGACGAAGCAATTAACTCCTACACAGCCGTGGGCGGACTGACCCCCCAATAGATAACGAAACCACTCGTAACCCCCCTCCCATTCTTTAAATTAAATTGACCGCAAGTGAGGAGAGTATGCCGTTTGTTTCTTATTATTTTAAAAAAATTAAAGGTTATTGTCTATTGTTATTGTTCTTTATTGTTTTAAATTTGGCAGGGAGGGCGGCGCCCGAGAGCCCTCCCGCACCGGCCGCCACTGACCTTATGATTTTTTTATTGATTGATTATTAAAAAAATAATATAAAAATACTGATCAACTATTTTTATTGTAGATGTTACTAAAATAATAAATAAAAAATTGTCTACTTGCCCATTTGTGAATGACTCCATCTGGTGGCGACTTATTGCAGTCTGAGTCGGCGACGTACTCGGATTAAATTAAGTACTACGATAGATTAAAAATACCACTAATTCCTATAAAAGAAACTTAATTCATTGCCACCTATCAAGGTGCAAGGTATTTAATTTACTACATATTTATTTTCATAATAATTAATCCACTTTGCGTTGACTTTATATTTTGTTAAATGTAACTTAGTCCGAGACGTCGCCCACTCAGATTACAATAAGTCGCCACCCGATGGAGCCATTCACAAATTGTGGATATTTTAGTTTGAAATTTGATAGACTGGAGAACGGTGTAGGGTTGTCGTGTATTCACCTATACTGTACTGATGAGAGCTGACAAGCTCGAAACTAGTCTGCGGCTGGTAATGCGTGACAGCTCTGCATTGTGGTCCGTTATATAGAATTAATCTGTCTGCTGGGGGGCTCATTGCAATCAGATTTTTGTTTGCGTTTTCCCATTGAAGACGTAGTATGTCGTAAGCTTTAGGGCATTATTTTAAATTTGGAAACACACATTGTGCACCTTGATGGGTGGCAATGTTAAGTTCTTTTATAGAAATTAGTGGTATTTTTGGTCTATCGTAGTATTTAATTTATTACATATTTATTTTCATAAAAAAAATTATATTCTCAACCAACGATTGCTCTTTTTAAATATTGTTACCCATGCTCTGCTAGCTGTTTTACTGTTAATCTAATGCTAATGCCAATCTATTGTAAATCTGTGGATCTATTGTCAACTTGTTGTTCCATTCTCTTTTTTACCATTTATATACAGTGTGACCCATTTCAAATGGAAACCTCTCTGTAAAAAATGTATTTATAATCCTATGTTAACGCTTTTTTTAAAGATAAACCATCGAAAACTCCACTTTATGACAAAAATTTAGAGATAAATTTCAATTTTCAAAGCCTTCTATGATTTATTTTTAATGTCGAAAATGAACAAATTTGATTAGCGATTTTTTTATTGAAATTTTAATTACACCACTGGATTCAGTAACCTCTCAAATGGGTAAATCCCAAGTTTCATGAAAAAATATTGAAAAATGATAGAGCTATGACACAATTAATGTAGGCAGTTGTGCGACTCATTTTGACTGGAAACACCCCTGTAAAAAATGTGTCTATTATCTGATTTTGACGGGAGTTTTTTTAAAAGATACACCATCAAAAACTCCACTTTATGACAAAAATTTAGAGATAAATTTCAATTTTCAAGGCTTTCTATGATTTATTTTCAATGTCGAAAATGGACAAATTTGATTAGCGATTTTTTTATTGAAATTTTAACTACACTATTGGATTCAGTAACCTCTCAATTGGGTAAATCTCAAGTTCCATGAAAAAATATTGAAAAATGGAAAACTTTTACTTGATTTTTTCTAAAAATCGAAGTAGCCCATGAAAAATAAACAAATGAAAGATAAATTAAGTGAATAGTTTTAATAAATATTACATTTTTATTGAGTAATGGCAGATAATAATAGGGTGCCATGGAAAACAAATTTTATAGTTAAACGTCAAATCTTTAAAATTCGCATATTCTCATATTCATTGTTGTTGAATTATAAAATTAATCGATAGTTATTATCAAGTATTAGTTTATTGGTTTGTAGTTAATTATGGATAATCTAAATGTACAGGAAAAAATTGAACTTGTGCGTCTTAGAGGAGATAATGACAGAACTTTGAAAGAGGTATGCGAGATATTCAGCAACAGGCATTCGAATAGGCCCAACATTACTAAAAGTACTGTTTATAAAATAAACAAAATTTTTAATGAGTGTGGCGCTGTGACACGTCGTATTATAAGAACAGATAATATACAAAGAAGAACCAGGTACGATTTTAACAACAATCCAAACGCCAGTGTAAGAGTAGCTAGCTTAGATTTGAATTTACCTAGAGAAAATATTCGCCAGTGTCTTAAGAAGAATTTGGTAAAACCATTCAAACCCAAATTTTTACATACGTTGGAACCTGGTGATGATAAGAGACGGATGGAGTTTTCCTTCTGGGCTCAAGGAGAGTATCTTAATAACAGAAATTTTAATAAAAATATTTTATTCAGCGATGAAGCAACTTTTACAACAAACGGGGTAGTATCGTCACAAAATTCTAGGTTTTGGGCTATAGAAAACCCATAGTTTGTCATTAATTGTAAAAGACAATATTCCCAAAAAGCTAATGTTTGGTGTGGGTTGCTCAATGAAACAATCATTGGTCCTTTCTTTTTTGAAGGTAATATGAATAGTATGCAGTTTTTACAGTTCCTAAGAAATGAATTTTGGAATATTCTACATGAACTTCCAATACAAGAAAGAGTAAATCTACATTTTCAATTAAATGGAAGCCCTGTCCATAATGCCAGAGTGGTTACCAGATGGTTGAATGCTAACTTTCCTACTCGACGGATAGGTCGTGGTAGCCCGTTAATTCAATGGCCACCCCGATCCCCGGACTTAACACCGATGGACTTCTTTCTATGGGGTTTAATAAAATCTAAAGTTTACAGGTCAGCAGAAGTTATCCGGCAACAATTACAGAATGCCGTAAAAATATTAAAAAACGATTCGACAAGTGCATCGAAATAAACGGCGGCCTTGTGGCTACAAAAATTTAAGAATTTAGTGTAATGTTGTACAATGTGTTATTTTTTTTATTTAATAGGTATCTAATTATTATTACTTTTAATTGTTCATGCTTATGTTTTTAAGTCCAATATGATTAAGTTTGTTTAAATGACAATATTTATTAAAACTATTCACTTAATTTATCTTTCTTTTGTTTATTTTTCATGGGCTATTTCGATTTTTAGAAAAAAAAAGTTACTTTGAGCCTACATTTTGTCATAAATCTGTCATTTTTCAATATTTTTTCATGAAACTTGGGATTTATCCATTTCAGAGGTTACTGAATCCAATTAAAAAATCGCTAATCAAATTTGTCCATTTTCGACATTGAAAATAAATCATAGAAGGCTTTGAAAATTGAAATTTATCTCTAAATTTTTGTCATAAAGTGGAGTTTTCGATGGTTTATCATTTAACAAAAAAGCGTTAACATAGGATTATAAATACATTTTTTACAGAGAGGTTTCCATTTGTCACACTGTATACTATTATAGTTTAAGTTCATATAGCTACCTACTGTTTATATAATTTTATTTATATTTAACATTATTTATTTTTGTACTCTAATTCAATCGTAATTGTAATTTCGCTCTCTTTATCCTGTAATTAGGCATTGTACCTGTCCAAAATCTAATCAAAATAAATTAATAAATAATTTAAAAAATCATAAATTATCGTTGAAACACCTTGAGGACGTTTTCTTAAATAAGTATATTTGGTATAAGAATTTTGGAAATTACCCAAGCAGAGATTTTCCCCATTACAACTTATTACATAGATTTCACACAAATGATCATCACTTACGTCGTTTTTTTTCTCCTTATGCTTTTAAATGGCATCGTTGACTGTTCTGAAATTCTTAGTAGCATTGGATTTCATGCTCCTAATTTGCAAACCCCTTCGTATTCATCTTTATTCTATTAAGAATAAATACCTTTGTTTTCACCATGTGCCATATGTGTTCCAACTCTGATCTTTTATATAATAACATGAATATTTTTAATACAGGTATCTCCAAAATGCATGTTTATTGTATAACACCATTTGCGAAAACATATCAACGGTCTCAACATCATCTATTTCGAAATAACATAACATTTCTATTTAAATCTTGTGTCTTAAATTTTTCTCGAAAATTTTTTTGTCTTGCACCACTGAGCCTGATAGACTATAATTCAGTTTTAATGTAAAAAAATATGATTCGCTTTAGTTCAGTATATATATTTATATATATTTCTTAAATTATGAAATGTGTAAAATTATAATCGTAATGGTCAACATACTTTATCAAATAACAACCGAACTAATAAACTGTAAAATAATAACTGGTTTCCATTATTTGATAGTATTATTCACGAAAATAATAATCCGGACGATAACTCAAATGCTATTCAAATGAGTATTGCATATTTCACATCAGTCAGATCGTCCTGACATGAAGCACCGTATAATTGACAGCTGTAGACTAATGCGGGGTTGATACCCACCCTACGATCTGCAAGGTGGAATGCCGAGCCACAGCAGCACAATACCAGCCATTGACTAACTTCAATACCTCTCAGATATTGAATTTTTCACGTGAAATGCCCTCGAGCACGTCTGGAATCCTTGGATCGCGATGGATGAGGAATTGCTGTCAAACGGTCACCTTTGTTTGATCTTTATACGATCCCAGTTATGACGAGTTCTAAAATATTTGGACATATCAGGTGACCCGATGCCTCTCCAATTAACAGAATATTTCCAATAGCTCTTTTTGTACATTTCTTATTATCTATAGTAATTTCGAATATTTTTACTTACGGATTGTTATCACATCGAAATTGCGATTATCATTATCAAAGTAGATTTAATAGATATGCATTTTTAAGATGTTTTCATTTATTATTGGAATTGTCTGTAAATTCCATTACTACACATAAATTGTATAATGGCGATGTTATTTTGAAAATAAACTATCTGCATATTTAACACTCAGCTAGACAAGAATTTTTTCATTTTCATTCCCAAAATGAATAATAATTTAACATTATTAATGGCTCAAAACTCATTCAAATCTAATACAATGCTAAATTGTCAACTAAATCGTCATTGCGTATATTACATAGTTTTATAAAATTAAGATATATTTCCAGTCACACCATTATCTTGATTAATCATTTTTTAATTTTCGGCTTTTTGCATTTCTATAATTCCCGCTATTAAAAGTAGCAAAGAAACTAGTCTAGATGGCTTAAATCTGAACTTTTCATTGGTTGGAACACGCTTCCAGAATATTCACTCTATGCAGGGTGACTACTGAGTAGATACTTTTTTTTGACTGTATATAGAACTCATTAAAATAATCACATTCTTCTAATAACTTTATTTAAATACCTCAAAAATAAGAAAGATAACTCTTCTAACGTTTACTGTTTTTTTAACACGGTCCTGTTTTCATTATTAAAACTTACTTATTAAAACATGCGTCACCTCATGTGTATGTAAGTTTACTTTTAATCAATTGCACTGTTTTTTTTCCGCAAGCACTTTATTAATTTGTAATTGTATCAAATGTTGGTAATTTACGGCAAGTGTAGCCAAAGTGCGGCTGCATCGCCTTTATACGCGCAACTTTTTCCATTACGGGTACATCCAACGTCTAAAGTATTTTTGAATGTTCTTCGAAGTTCCAAATATAATTTACGGGAGCGTCGTGGAGGGCATGTTGGAAGACCTAGACGAGCTGCCAATGTGTCAATTGAAGAAGATATATTAAATCTTATCTTTCAAGATCCAACAAGTACTCGGGTAATTGCACGTCAGTTCCAAGTAAGTCAGAAGAAAGTTTGGAAATAGTTGTTTACGTAATAATCCGAAAGTGGTCTTTTACTGGACGTGTAAGCAAATTCCAGGACGAGCCGTAGGCTAGGCCTGGAAGCTTGTGAGTCCAGTAAAAGCACTTTCGGGGCATGTTACGTACAATATTTTTCTGCAATCGTCTCTAATGAAACCAAAAATCGATATATTTTGACTATTTATAAATATTAATATTAATTGTATAATTATTATTATGGCTTATGTTTAGTGGATATGACTGATTTGAAACACTTGTGATATTAATTGTAGTATTAGAAGAAGACAATGAATTTGGAACTTGTAAATCTTGCATACCTGTACTTGGTACCAAAACATCTTGCATATTTGTATTCAGTACTGAAACGTCTTGAAAGCTTGAATTTTCAATCGAACGAGCGATATATACTTTATTCTTGATAGAGCTTTCTATGCAGCCTTCTGCAACATTTGTAGACTTCCATCCTCCGTGTTTTTTAAGATTTGTTACATCGCTTCCACCCTCAACAAATAAGGTAGTATAGTCTAGTATACTTTAACTTGGCGTGTGTATGTATATGTATGAGTTAATATTTCCGTACGATTTCATTTTCTCTTATACACAAAGATCCAGAAATATTGTCCACGTAGACAATGTTTCTGGACTATTGCTTTAACTTTGTATACAATATGGGAGATACACACGCCAAGTTAAAGTATACTAGACTATAGAAGTTCTACGTAAACAATGGCCAGTATATCTTTTATGATTTTGAAGTTTTAAAAATGCTGCTACTTTGTTGGCAAGGTTTCCAAAAGTATGAATTCCAACTAGTTGTACTGAGTATTTTCCTTTTTTTTTATATAATACAAATAGTCTTCTTTGTGGAGTGTGAGCCGGGCGTAAAGATAAATATTTTCTATATAAAGATCCATTTTTTTTCCAATAACAACAACGGTTCTGGGTATATAAGTCTTTGTATCAGAAATTTGAACTACTAACTAACATAGTTTCCTTATCATCTACATGTTCTAAGCATATTTTAGTGAACTCATCTCGTCTTAAAGCGTCTGCTGTGCCAAGAATAATTGTAACCTAAAATAAAAATGTAAGTTTCTTCAAATTATAAATACAATGTTATTTATAACATTTTTGCATTTTTGATTAAGTTATTATTATCATCAGCTTCCAAAATAAATTTATCAATTTGTTCTCTGCTTAAAACTTTTTTAGGTTTATAACCAATATTTTTTTTTTCAAAAACGTAATTATTTTATTTTATTTTATTTCGAAAATCAACATTTTTATTGATGGAAATTGTACTTTTCAGCATGGAATATTGGCTCCAGAGACTTGAAGGTTTAAATACTTTAGAGTTTTCCGCAAAATAAACCAGCATTATATCTTCCGTAATTATTTGGGCTTTGTTCTCATGACACCAAGCTTTAAATTTATTATAAATCTGTACATAGCGTTCTTTGGACTTCTCAGGCAACAAATCATATGTAGCTGATTTTGCTGCTTCGATGATATAATTTGAAATTGGTATATTTTCAAAATCACTAGGTACAAGGTGTACAAGCATTACAGCCTCAAAACCACCTACGTAGAATTAGTTCAGTTCTGTGAATGGCTATTATAACAGCATAAAATTGATCAAAATTTTACTAACAAAATTTTAGAAATGGATGAGGCATTCATCAGAAATGGAATTAACAATTTCCGCAATACTCATGTTTGGACTGCTGAAATCCACATTCTATTAAGAAACCACATTTTCAACATCGATTTTCGGTAACTATGTGGGTAGCAATAGTTAATGTTGGACTATACATCTTACTAGACCATTTATCTGGCGAAAACTACCTGGACACTTTGTGAAATCATTTACCCGGATTATTAAATTTAGCGTTAAATATCAGGCACAATATGTGGCTTCTTCAGGATAGGGCACCTCCCCATTATAATCTTAGAGAGAACGCGGCCACCAAGGCCACCAGACTTAATTCCGTGTGACTTTTTTATTCGAAAAGTTTACTTTTTAGAACACCGGTAAACACATTGGAGGGGTTATTTGAACGTATCGGCCAGGCTGCAGTAACAATAAGAGATAAACCTATTGCGCTATTACACACCGTAACTGGTTCATGGTTACGTCGCGTGCAACTTTGTGTGATCAGTATGGTGGCAACATTCAGCAATTTCTTTAATTGTTTTAAAAAAAATTAGAAGGCTATATCTTTCTTATTTTTAAGTTATTTATGTGATTAATGAGATCCATATACAATCATAAATACTTATGAAATAAATGGATTAATTAAAAAAATCATTTTCATTTTTGTTTATCTATCTCTCGAGTTTCAACTCCTAAATGGTAATATTGTTTTGTATTGATAAAATTTTATAAGTGTTTGTGGACTTTTTTCTTCTTTATTTTGGAAATGGCGGGAAAATAGGAGATAGTCCGGATTTACAAAAACGGTGGAAAAATGAAAAGCGATAGGAGATCCAAGCAAGCATAGCGGTGAGGGTAAACGATTTTCAAATAAACTACACATAATCGATCGTTAATTTTCAAATATTACTGAATCGCCTTCTCTAATAGAGCAGTTTTAAGGAAATTAATTCTAAGAAAATGTTTTACAAATAAACAATGAATTCTACGTCGCCTAAAGCAATCTTATATTTCAATTTGTTTAATGCCTTAATTATGTTCTATATGCAGGGTGTTCATTAAAAAATGGGTCATACCTCAACAGTAGGCTCCTTGATTAAAATTAAATCGTTTTAGCTAAACCTACCTTAGTAAAATGCTGCTTCCTTAAAAAGTTATGGGACGTCAAAGGCAGTTTTTTAAACTTATTTTTGTTATGTCTCTATCACTATTTAGGCGATGCTAATAATAATAATTCTTTTTCTTTCTTTATTTCCTGAAGATGAAAGACATTACAGCAAATGTTTCATATAGGATGCGTCGGCTACATGTATGGCTTAAATTACTATTTATATCTATTTCCATTTAAAAGTGCGCAAATAGAATTACGTCTATGTTGTTAGCATACATAAAACTATATACATATTTATTCTTACACATAAAACACACTTAAAATTTCATAATTAAAAATTATCGTTAAAACATTCATTCATGGAATAGTATACCTTGGGTAACAGAAGATTTTTTAACTCCGATTTAAATTTATTTATATTTGTTATGTTTTTAATTTGATCAGGGAGTTTGTTAAAGATCTTGATTGACATGTGATAGGGGCCAGACATTGTGATTGTCAGTCTACAATGCGGTATGTGCAATTTTTCTCTGTTTCGAGTATTATATTGATGGATGTCTCGCTGGGCAGGATAGTCATTTAGTCTATTTTTTATGTATACTGAACATGCTAAGATATATATTGAGATAACTGTCAAAAGATTGTATTTTACAAATAATGGTTTACACGAAAGTCGTCTGGGACAATTTTCAATTTGTCTGATTATATTTTTTTGAGTTATTAAGACTGATACTAAGTGTTGCATCGCTTGAATAAGGTCTAAGTTGCCTAAATAGGAATGATAGCGAGTTTAGATTTTTGCATAGACTTTCAGTGTGATTAGTTCAGTTAAGTTTGGAGTCGAGATGAATTCCAAGTAATTTCATGCTGGACACTTGCTTTATTGAGTTTCCATTCCCTGATCTGATTAGCTCATTAATCTCTATTTTGTTTCGAGTCAAAAAATGTATGAATTGAGTTTTGCTGTGGTTGAGTGATTGCTGATTTTTTTCTGACCAGGTGTGCATGTTGTTTGCTAATTGTTGTGCATTTCCAATCTCTGTCAAGAAATTAGAGTCGTCCGCATACAAGACGGGCAATGTATTACCATGAGTTGAGCAGATAAGTGGGAGGTTATTATTCATTATTAAAAAAAGTGTTGGTGCCAACAAACTTCCTTGTGGGACTCCTACGTTATTTCGTGTCTATTTGCCAGAAAAGAAATTATCCATTTTAAGGCTATCCCTCTTATTCTATTACTTTCTAATTTGTTAAATAGTATTTCATGTTGTACCGAATCGAAAGCGCGACTAAAGTCAAAGAATAGAGCTACTATATTTTTTTTATTATCTAATGCGTCAAGATCATATTTAACACTTTCATATAGGGCAGTTTCTGTGCTTTTGTTTTTTGTGAAGCCGTGCTGGAAGGGGGACAGTATTTTGTTTTTCTCGAGAAATTCCGTGAGCCGTGTAAGGAAAATTTTTTCGAAAATTTTTGCAAACTGATTTTGTACAACTATAGGTCGATAGTTCGCAAGATCAGTGGCATCACCTTTATTTTTATACACTATTTTTGATTTTTTTAAGATATCTGGGAACTCGCCCTGTGTAAGGATTCATTTACTAAATAAAGAAGCGGGCTTAGTATGTTTGGGAGGCACTTTTTCAATATGTCTCCACGGATACCATCAGTGCCTTGGGATTTGTCAGCTCTTAATGACATGACGATGTTTGTCAGTTCGCTTTCTGTGACGGGGTTTAGAAACATGCTTGCGGCTATTCTGCTAGATTGATATTCTATGTGGCCTGTATGGTCTTGTTCATTAGAATTTATAAAGAACTTGTTGAATGTGGTAGCAATTACTACAGGATCGGATATGGGGCTGCTTGCTTTATTTTTTATGGTTGGGAATGCTGGTTTGTTACTATCATCCCCATCCAGGCAACCACGTATTACATGCCACGCAGCACGGCTCTTATTGGGCGTATTATTTATAAAATTGTCAGTGCATGTTTTTTTTGCATTTTTTATGATATTAGAGTATGACTTTTTTGCAGCTATATACTGTTGGTGAAAAATTGGACAGTTTTTTTGTTTGTCGAGAAAACACATATCTCTCATACAATTAGATAGATATTTTATATCGTCCAGGCCTTATTCCTATTTTTATTTTTATCTATTATCTTAGTTTTTGTAATAAAGCACATATTAAAATAGAACATGAAAGTATTATAAAGGTTTAAAAACGAATTGTTAAAATTTTTTGCGAGGTATACATCGTTCCAATATTCTTTTGCTAATAGGGAGTTAAACAAATTTATATTGTTTTCATTGAAGTCTCTATATTGGATTTTTTGCTTGTTTGTTTTTTTTGATGGACATATGTTAAAGGACATTACTTGATAAGAATTAAAACTAGATAAAATACTTATCAAGCTGTCTTTTGTAATACTTGGCTGCAGCATGTCAATATTGAAGTCTCCGCATAGAATCAATTTTTATTTTTTTATTTTTACGATCACTTAGGAAGTTAAGCACATCACTAAGGTTGTCAAGAAAAATTTCAATTTCACTACTTGGAGCCCTGTATGTTCCCAAAATCACAACTTCAGCATCTTCAACCAACCACTTACAACTGGCGAATTCAAATGTTGAATCACTGGAGAATTTTTTTACATCAATTTTCTCGAATTTGAATATATTTTTAATAAATATGCAAACTCCGCCACCTCTGGTGCCACTTCGGCAATGCGATTCTGCTAAGGAGTATCCGCTTAATTTTTTTGAAGGTATTTGCTCTTCGCTAATCCAAGTTTAAAGACAGTCGTGTTAATAATTTAGACGAATAACCTAGAATGCGCTGGGAATGTCTAAATTTTGTTTTGTTTTGGTCATTATTTTTTTGAGGATAAACTTTCCAAAAAAGTATTATATTTTGTTACTCCAGTATTAGTTCTACGTAAAAAAGGTACACTTGCTTTATTATAACTGTAAAATGCACCGTTTTCGAGAAACGCACATTTCAATTTCTTGCGGCACAATATACCCAATTATGTTAAATTTAAATTATTTTTATCTAAAGGTACACGGCTAAATCTGATAGTTGCTTTGTTGTAGCTTATTACGAAGAATTTATATTTTCTGTACAATGCCGGGGCACAATTTTTTTCAAATAGCGAAATGACTTACATGATTGCTATTTATGATCAAGAAAATTATAATCGACATGCTACAACAAGAAAATATGTGAATCGTAGACAACCTGATCTAAAATTATTCTCAAGGCTTTTAGCAAGGCGGGTTCTTTTCGCCCTAGACATTTCCATGGACGCCCTGATTTTGTAGTGTCCAACAAGAGGAAGTAGTATTAAGGCCTCTTCCACACAGGATGCGATCTGATCGCACGATCCGAACGCTTGCGATCTCGTGCTATAATTATCACATTTGTACTTAGTATATCCCCTCAAAAAGGTTCGAAACTGATCGTGACGATTGCGCTCTGTGTGGAGGGGATATACTGAGTACAAATGTGATAACTATGACACGAGATCGCAAGCGTTTGGATCGCGCGATCAGATCGCGCCCTGTGAGGAAGAGGCCTCTGAATCTTTTTGGAGACGATCCTGAAATAAGAAATAATAATAATACCAATAATATTTATTCAGTCAAGTATTCGCCCAGTCTCTGTAAATACTGGACTAAACCGTGGCACATTATTAAATATTTTACATGAGCAACAATTACACCCATACCATTACTGCACACCAGTACAAAATTTGTTGCCAGGTGATTTTCATCTTCTCATACAATTTTGCGAATTCAGGAGAAGAAGATATACGAATCTCGAATAAGGTTCTTTTCATGGATGAGGCAACGATTACTTGAAGGAGAATTTTTAACACAGAAAACCATCAGTTGTGGGCTTAATAAAAGCCAAAAGCCGCAAAAGTGACACATTTTCAATATTTAAAATTAATATGTGGTGTGAAATAGTTAGATATGCTGTATATTCTTTTGAACTTCCACCGCTACTAAAAGGACAAAACTACCCGAATTTCCTTCAAAATAATTTGAAAAATATGTTCGATGGGATGCCTTCAGATATCCGAGATAATATGTGGTTCTTATTGGACGCAGCAACTTTTCACTATCCTCTAATTGTAAGAAATTATTTAGATAATGTATTGGGAATGGGTAACATTGGGATATTGGGTAATATAGTAGGAACCTACTATTGAGATATGGCGCATACTTTATTGGATATGTGTATGATATTTATATGAGTAGGTGAATAATTTTGCAAAAATGGCGTAGCTTTACTTGCGTACGGAACTTCCGAAATGTGCTGTACTGTCATCATTTACTAAGGCCCTTGTAAATGTCATATTATACAATTTTACAAATTGAAATAATGATATTACTAAATATAAACTCACTTTGATAATGCTTTTTGAGAACCAAGAAAGATATTCTTTCGTATTGTTTGGGTTTTCGACCACATGTATTATTGTCCTCTTCAAAAATAAATCACCGAATCTACAAAATAATAGAATTATTGGAAAAAAGCCTCTGCGCCCGTGACGTTTACGCCAAAGGAATAGTCAGAGGTTATATTTGCAAATAATATAAATCGGAATAAACACAGAAATAATGTATTTTGCTGACGTTTCGGAAAGTAATCTCTTTCCGTTTTCAAAGCTTTTTTTTGGAAGAACTCTTATTTTGCTGTATGTCAAATACACAGCTTTAAGATTCTGTTTATGTTATTTCCATAGAAAATATATTTATTTATTTACTTATAAGAAAGAAATGCTTATCAACTGCTTTTGGAATTTTTGGAATATATTAATCATAATTAATGTTACTTAGTTTAATGAAGACGAAATTAGACCGGTATACTTGGCCAAAATAAGTACATACTGCCTTTATTTTTAATTGAAGAGAGAAATACCTATATAAATATTTGTCCTGCCGGTGTAATAAGGGACTGGCATCCAAGATGTAATGAGTCGAAGCATACTAATCAAACTAATGTTGATTTGTCAAATGAAGAGCTTATTAACAAGGTATGTGCCGAATTTTCGAGTAAAATGGACGCTAACATTGATAAAATAGTTGAAAAATTATATAATAGATTAGATGATATCACCAAGTCGATAAATGGCATTGAATTAAAAGTTGCTCACAATCAAAAAGCAATATCCCCTATCGAATATACATGCGACTCTCTTCAACAATTCTAAAAAAAAATCCCTGAGAATTCAAGGCTTACAAGATGAGCGTGATGGCGAGACAGTTTTGGATAATGTTGTCAAAGTTATTAAAAAAGATTTACTTGTTAACTGCCCTGAATCTGAAATTGATAGCGTGTTTAGAATTGGAAAAAATAATGAAAAATCTCGCAGTTCCTAGTTAATTTCGTAAGGTATATTAAACGAAATAAAGTTTTGAATGAAAAAAGGCAACTTAAAGACAAAGGCGTTTCTATATTTGAGGATTTAACAAAAATTATATATGGCTCACTGATTGAGGCTAAGAAAAAATTTGACAATAAGAAGGCACGGTCTGCAGGTGGTAAAATTTATATTTGGAATCATAATGAAAACAGGAAATATGCAATTAGTTCTGAGGCAGATCCATAACTTTATTAACTTAGTACGACTATATTTATCCTTAGAAATAATTCAGTATATTCAGTGTACTAAGCGCTTTTTTTGTTATTTAAATTTGTGGTGTCTTTTTTTTTACTTAGGTAGTAACAAGATCGTCTTTTATCTTAGAATTTTTATCCTGTTTTTTGGACACTTGATGTTTTGGGTCTCTCTGAGACTTGGTTTGATTCTTCATTTCCTACTAGCGATGTTTTTTATTATCCAAGGTTATAAATTGACAAGGAAATATCGCTGAGGTAGGGCAGAGGGTGTTGCTTTTATGTCAAAAAGAATTTAAAGTATAGTTTAGACCTCCTAATTCTAACTTCAGACTTTGCCTAGGTCATTTAGAAAATATAATATCTCCGTTTCTATCGGAATTTGACCATTTAATTTTCGGAGGAGATCTTAATGTTGACTTACTCAATAAAAATAATAGCACACATATGTTATTAGATTTCTTAAATAATTATGGGTTATTCCAACAAATTGAACTTCCTACTCGAGTTACAGACATTTCAAGTACTTTGATTCATGTAAATATTACATCTACTACTACTAATGATATAGTAGTTGGGTCAAATGTTTTGAAAACGGATGATATTTCAGACCACTAACTAGTCATATGTAAACTAAAAATTAAGAAAGACAAACAACAGCCTAAATTTCTTACCTTCTGAGATATTGCTAACATTAATTATCAAGACTTTCTGCAGGATCTGTTATCTGTAAATTGAGACTATACGTACTTGATAAAAACTATTGAAGAAATTTTGGAATAACATTCATGCACCTTTCAAAACTGTGAGAGTAGCTAAACAACATGCTCCCTGGTTAACGGAAAATATTAAATAGGTGATTAAACTAAGAAATGAAGCTTATAATCGATATAAAAACTAAACACCGACATCTCGTGGAATGAATATAAAGAAAAGCGTAATTTTACTAACGGATCAATTAAATTAGAAAAGCGGGCATAGCTACAGTTTAAATGCAAATCGAGATTCTAAAATTTTCTGGTGTACTTCGAAATCATTTAATGTGAATAAAAACAACGACATTTCGTGTGACTCTACTGATCCTAATTTAATCAGTCGATTAAGGCTTTAAAAAAAATGATGGAGCGTTCAAGTGGGACAAAATCATCCGGAGGTAAAATACCCTCCCGATCGGATCTCCGGGGGAGGGTGCCCACAGGGACACCTCATCGAATGTCGAAAAAACACCGACAAGTTAAATCCAAGAAAACTAATTCTTTCATCTACGGTGCTTGGAATGTTCGTACTTTGAACGACAGCATTCGCACCGATCGGCCTGAAAGAAGAACTGCTCTAATAGATAGAGAACTTCACCGACTCAATGTTGACGTTGCAGCACTCAGCGAAACTCGATTTTTGGAGGAAGGCTCTCTCACAGAAAAGTACTACACCTTCTATTGGAAAGGTCTTCCCACCAATTCAAGAAGACAACATGGAGTAGGATTTGCCGTTCGGAATCAACTTGTATCCAACTTAACACAAGTACCTCAAGGACTATCCGAGCGTCTAATGCTGCTACGCTATGAGCTATCAGATGGCAATGCGGTAAATCTAATAAGCGCCTACGCTCCCACTCTGGATGCAAGTCACGAAACCAAGGAAAGCTTCTATCAACAGCTGGAAGAAACCCTCTGTAGAATACCTAAAACGGAACGACTCGTTATTCTTGGCGATTTTAACGCTAGAGTAGAGAGAGATGCAGACACCTGGCCAGGCATCTTAGGCAAGAACGGTTTGGGCAACATGAACGCTAACGGTCAACTACTCCTAACTAAATGCGCCGAACATGATCTAGTTATAACAAACACCATTTTCCGACAAAAGGATAAATTTAAAGGCACCTGGCGTCACCCCAGATCAGGTCACTGGCATCTACTGGACTATGTTATCGTACGTAGGAAGCATCTCAAGGACGTCCAAATTACAAAGGCGCGCATTGATAGCGAATGTTGGACCGATCATCGTCCTGTTGTCTCTAAAATGAAAATTGTTATGAGACCGAAACACTGAAGAACTCAAGTAAAACGTAGACTCTGTATTAATAAATTGCGTGACCAACAAGCCGTCGAACAGTTAAAGCAAAAAGTTCAAGAGAATTTGAGTGCACTAGAAGAAACCAATTCTGTAGATGTCGCTGCTACCTGGACACAAATCAAAGACAGTTTAAAAAGTGCGAGTGAGAAAATTCTTGGAACTACAGCAAGTAAAAAACAGGAGGACTGGTTCAATGATAATGAAGCTTTTATGCAAGAACTTCTTGACCGCAAACATATTGCCTTCCAAAACGCTATCAACCACCCCAACGACTCATCAGAAGCAGAAGCTTTTACCCAATCTAAGTATGAAACGCAACGCGAAATCAGAAGAATAAAGAACGAGTGGTGGGCAAGCAAGGCCAGAGAAATTCAAAGGTACGCCGAATCACACGACTACAGGAATTTCTTTCAAGGAGTAAAAGCAGTGTACGGCCCCAGTCGGAAAAATATGTGCCCTATTAAAGATTTAAATGGAAATCTCCTCAAAGAAGATCAGGAAATAAGAACCCGATGGAAAGAACACTACTCTAACATTCTTAACCAGCAAAGTCAAGCCGATCACGATATTATAAATCTTATCCCTCAATACGACATCTTCGAAGACTTAGATAAACCACTAACAACCGAAGATATCTTAACCGCCATTGGGCAGCTAAAAAATAACAAATCTCCCGGCGCCGACTCACTCCCAGCTGAGATCTTTAAAGCTGTGTCGTCAGAGCTCATCTCAAAAAACTGTTTGATGTCGTGTGGGAAAGTGGTCAAGCTCCGCAGGAGTTTCGTGATACACTTTTAATCAACCTCTTCAAAAACAAAGGGAGCGCTGCGGACTGTGGAAATTACAGGGGTATAGCTCTCCTGGCTGTTGGAGGGAAGATACTCACTAAAGCGATGGCAAATAGGCTAACACCTGTTATGGAAAAGTTACTTCCTGAAACTCAGAGTGGCTTTAGACCAAACCGAGGCACATCAGATTTAATCTTCATACTTAAACAGCTTCAAGAAAAAGCACTCGAACATCAAGGAGAAATTCACATGGCCTTCATTGATTTAACCAAGGCGTTTGACTCGGTGGACAGGGAAGTGCTCTGGAAAATTATGTTCCGCTTAGGTATCCCTAGAAAATTTGTGGAAGTATGTCGCAGTCTACATACAAACAACAACGCCCAGGTTATGTATAAAAATGAGGCAACCGAACCTTTCCAAACCCTCACTGGAGTTAGGCAGGGATGTGTCCTGGCACCCTTACTTTTTAATTTGTTTACCACTGCTCTAACAATTATTGTTGACAACAAACTGACAGTCAGAGGAATAGGTCTCAGATACCGTTTTGATGGCGGTCTCTTTAACATAGGGCGCTTTAGAGCTTTCACGAAGACACGCACACAATTCATTTGTGATCTCCAGTATGCGGATGACTGTGCACTTTTAGCCTCTACGCCGGAAGAGCTTCAAGAACTTTTAGATGTGCATGCTCAGAGCTATGATTCCTTGGGACTTAAAATCAACATTGGAAAGACTAAGATTATGTCAACTCTTCATCAAGTGAACCAAATAGACATTACACTTAACGGAAATTCTCTTGAAGTGGTGGATCAGTTCAATTACTTAGGCAACGTTGTTAATGACAAAGCAAACATGGACAGCGAGATTCGCAATAGAATTAGCGCTGCATCTAGAGTACTCTGGGGACTTAGAGAGAGAGTATTTGACAGCCACGACCTTGCTTTGTCAACGAAAATGGCTGTCTACAGAGCAGTTGTCATTCCAACACTGCTATATGGATGTGAAAGCTGGGTCACTTACCGTCGTCATGTGAAAGAATTAGAACGTTTTCAGCAAAGACACCTCAGAAGCATGATGAAAATCCGTTGGTTCCATCACATATCAAACGTGGAAGTACTTAGGAGAGCAAACACCCTTCCAATTGAGGTGCTTATTTCAAGAGCACGCCTAAGATGGGCAGGTCACGTTCATCGTATGCATGATAACCGCCTTCCTAAATGTACACTTTATGGTGAATTGCTAAGCGGTAGAAGAAGGCGTGGCGGTCAACGAAAGAGGTTCAAAGACGCTCTCCATGAAAATCTAAAATCCTGCGGTATTGCAGACGAGCAATGGGAACCACTTGCAGCGGACAGAACCGAATAGCGAGGGGTTGTGGCCAGCTATCAAGGAAATGTTGCTGCAAGAAGGCCGAATCCAAGACCTAACCAGGTCTATGTTTGTCCTGACTGCGGTCGACATGTGCTCTCCCGAATTGGCCTCTATAGCCATAGTCGTGTGCACCGTAGATGAATCGGAATTACAATAGACTACACCTTTTACTTGTTTTTTATTGTACACAATCTATCGACTGTAACATTTTTATACTCGGATTCGAGTAACGGCTAATATAATATAATATAATATAATTTAATCAACAACAAATACAGGGTAATGATGATTTAATCGCTGAAAAATATAATAATTTAAAATTCCCAAATTTGGTGAGCGAGTTTTCTTTTTCATCTGTCACGGTAAAAATGATTAATAGGTTAAGTAAGGTCTATTAAATCTCAAGCCATGGGTTCTGATGGTATCAACATTAAAATGTCATCTTTAGTTTTCCTCAACTTAGTGAATATTTTACATTTATCATTAATTTCTGTTTATCCTTGGAAATATGCACATGACATTCCTGTCCCCAAAAGCGATAACTCCATAGATATCTCGAATTATCGTCCTCGAGATCGTCCTATTAGTATACTACCCACACTGTTTAAAGTCTTGCAAAAAATCGTAGCTGAGCAATTAATAGTATACTACCAACAAATCTACTAGTACGGCCCTACACGTGTTACCGATGATCTGTGCAGGGCTAATGATGGTAGTAACAATATATGCTTAGTATTACTTGCTTTTAGTAAAGCTTTTGATACGTTAAACCATTGTATTTTATACAAGAAACTAAAGTACTTTGGGTTGGGTAATATTGCCTTAACGTTTTTTCTTAACTATTTAGGTAACCGTCGTCAAAAGGTTTGTATTAATAATAATTTTTCTGAATTTGAATCCATTACTAAAGGTGTTCCACAAGATTGTATTCTTGGGCCTCTTTTACTTTCTATATAAGTTTCCGATTTTCACTCATTTTTAGAGTTTTGCTCAGTTCATCAATATGCGGACGATTATTATTATATTTTCTTTCGGTTCTGATCATTTACTAGTAAAGGACAAGATAAACTCTGACTTGGCAACAATTGCTGAGGTGTCTAATTCTCATGAATTTACTCTAAATGAGTCAAAAACTGAGTTATTAGTTTTTGGTAAGGATAGGTGCAAAGTGGTTAGTGAAATTACACTTGGACAGAAAGACTTGACCCCCGTTGATGAAACAAAACATTTTGGCCTCTATCTCGATGTTAAGTTAAGATTTTCCACTCATGTTGGCTAAATTGGTACAAAAATCATATGGTAAATTGAAACTACTATACATGCATAAGGAGGGACAAAAGCACACTCCAAAAAATAAAAAATACTTGTATAAAATTTAGTTTCAACTTGCGCAAGTTTGACCATATTACTGAACGTTTTATTGGAAAGTAAATTGTTAAATTTAGATGACAGATTTAAACACCATTTAGCCTGTCTTGTTTACAAAATTGATAAATATCAAACACTTGACTATTTGTATTCGAAACTTTTAAAAGATAGCGATACACATGAACGTTCTATTCGTTTTAAGTACCTATAGAATGGCCCCCAAGCATAATAACGTGCAGTTCCAGAGAAGTTTCACATATAACGCCGTCAAAATTTTTAACAAATACCCTTGAACCTTAAACTTCTTTTCAATATTACTTCGTTTAGCAAACAAGTCAAAGCCTGGTTGCTGTTGAATATATAATTTGTGTATTTTTTTTTGTATATAGTTTTATATTATTTCTCTAATTTTTCTCGGTTGTATGGAAGAGCGACCCGAGGTCGAATACTGCCAACCCGTTTAAAATGTATTTTTGTTTATTTTACTGTAAAGTCATAAATAGAGGCGATTTATTATTATCATTATTATTATAAATATATGTTGTTTTAATTTATATTTAGTTCTAATTTTTTCCCTGGAAAATAAATGAAGTCATATTTATGTTACCAAATCATACGTACATATGTGTTTAAAATAAACTACTTCAAATAGGTGCAGAACGTATATGAAGATAAATATTTTTATTGAAATGTGTTTACGACATCATAACTTTCATGAATCATGAATCCACTTAACAAAATATCACTTTACAAAACATTAAACGAAGTTCTAGGATATAAGTAATTAGGTACATCAAAGAATCATATTATATATATTCCTTGACAAAATAAACCATGAAATAATATCCAAAACAAATAAATAGCCGGCCATATTCCACTCGATCAATATGTGACAAAAAGCTCAATATATTTCTAATAAAAAACTTTATCATAGCTTTAACATCGAAAACAAACTCATCAAAGGGGCAGCAAAATAAACGAGGCTGGCTCAGTTGGTTTCATTCGTAGCAATCGTAGAGCGATTGATCTGAGACAAGTGTTTACAGGGTCAATACGAGCCCAGATTTCAATTAGAACGCTGTATTTGCAGAACTCTCGTTATGATTTCATATCGGACAATCCTTGCCAGAGTCAACGACAATCTTATATTTCTATCAATATTTGGTTTAGATATTTGTTATAAGTTGCACCAATATACACGTATATTTTATTTATGTCTCCAGTTTCTACCTAAATAATGTAAAATAATAAAGTGTAAAAGTGGTATTTCTATAAAATAGAATATGCTACGTTTTGAATGTGCTGATCTGCATTATGCATACATTTCTATTTAAGTTATTAATATATTTTTTTATATTTAGGATTAGTTGAGTATTTACTTTATTTCCTTGCATACTGCTGTTAAATATTACTTCTTACATTATATTTTGTAAAGTAAATTATATGAAAATTATAAATTAGCTACTTTTTTTAGCGGCATCGACATCTTTGGTAATTAGCCGCTTTGCTCTCCTATTGGATGATTGCATTTTGCGCAATAGATTTGTTTGTCTTAGCTAACTAATTACCTTTATCATATTTCTTCTGTTGGTCACGCATTCAATTAGTGAACCTGGTATTTCCAGTTGGTCGAGAATATTATTGTGGTCCGGGTACTTCACTATTAATCTGCAATGGCAGGTTTGGCATCTGGGCCGTGCTGCCCCCAAAAGCAGATGGCTAGATGTGAGGTGGGTATGACCTATTCTCATTCGCGTAATGGCTACTTCTTAGTTTCTTTTAACATATTCTTTCCTGTTCCACTTATTTTGCCATAATACCTTCAGTTTGGCTTGAAAGTGTGCTTTTACTTGGGCTTATCTCTATGTGTTCATCTGGCTCTTCACTTATTACATTCTTCGCTGCGTGGTCTGCTCCTTCATTACCAGTTATTCCAATATGGCTTGGATTCCAAATGAATATACATTTTTTCCCCAATTCTTACAAGCTGTTTATTTGTGTAAGAATTTTCTGGACTGGCGGGTCAAATGTAAATGTATTTTTGATCGCTTGGATGGTGCTAAAAAGTCCGTGTATTAAGTATAGATCGTTCAGAAAATTTTATCCTCTGCCATATTGCGTATAGTTCGGCAGTGAAGATACTGGCCCAGTGATGGAGAGTCCATGCATGTGTTTCTTCGAGGTTTGAGATGGCACTGTCCACTCCTTTATCGGTTTTCGATCCATCGGTATAAATAACCACTGAATTGGGATACTGGTTTATGATTTCGTGAAATTTTGACAAGTAAATTATTGGATTTGTGTCGCTCTTTTTATGTTCTGTATTATCTAGATGGAATACTGGGGAACCTACATTCCAAGGTGGAATTTGATTAAAACTTAACTGATATACTGGTGGAAAGCTGTGGTCAATTTTATTGAGATATTCTTTTATTCGTATCCCTGCCGTTCTTGTGATGGTAGGTCTCACCTCAAATTTTTCGTCGTTTTCTTCATTGAACAATACGGTATGATTTGGGTGTTTAGGTTGGGCCCATATGTTTGTTCATAATCTAACAGGAAACGAGATCTTCTTATATGTAATGGAGGAACTCCCGTTTCACTAAATAATGAGATTCTAGCTTAGCTACTTTTATTCAAATTATAATTTTAATGTGAAAAACCAGTTGCGTAATGAAAGGAACATGATGCATTACAATCCAAAATATTTTTGTTCCATTTTTTTCCAATTTTGGTACCGAAACATGATTCTCTGATCAAAATTACAGAAAAATTTGTTGTTAAACAGCATAGGACAAACCGTTTTTTCATAAAAATGCATTTAAAACAGTTATTACGGGGTCATTTTAAATCAAATTTTATAAAAGACGGTGTTTTTAATGTTATTATGTATCCTAGAGTGGGTTTTTATTTCATATATCAGGAACTCCTTGAGTTACAGCAATCAAATTTGTTACGTTAGTTACTCATAAAAAGTAGCAGATAGAATTTTATCCAAGAACTGCCACAGCAGAGGTATGTATAATTAAATGCCTTTTAATAATATAATAATATTCACTGCATCTACTTGTTTATGGTTTATGTTTTAATTTTTTTCCGTAAAATTAAGTTCATTTTTGGAAAAAATTGTATGAAGTTATGTTTTTTTATTATGAAATAATAGATGAAAAGCAAAATGATAAATACATAAATATAAATACAAAAAAAAAAACAGAAAAGAAATAGATGCAAAACGAGTTTTTGTTCTGGTTTCCAATTATTGTGCGTATAATAGGATCGTTGACCATTTTTAAAAAATATATATTCAAGTAGTTTATTAAATTTTATTTGACCCGTATTTTTTTATTTTACATTCTAAACTTTTTCTATTAGTGAAAATATTTATTGTTTTATTGTCTAATTTCTGTGGTGTTTTAAGTTAAGAAATTTTGAAATGGCACCTACGGTGACGTCAGATGTGAGAGTATGCGCAGTTAACAGATAAAGGAATAATCGACGGGCGTCGTTCCTTTACTACATAGACTTCTATGGTTTACTGTTAGTATCGACGTGAGTCATTGCCATATTATTTTAAAGTAATTCTAACCTCAAATTTTTAACACTCCGGGATTCGGTACTTAAATAGTTCAAATTGTTTACGTAAAACTCGTGAATCATATAAAAAACCACTATAGGTAAGTTTTATGAAGTACCTTTCACAAAATCAGGTTCCATTATAAAAAAAATATTAAACAATTTTCACAACACAACAAAATGTAAACAACAGATCACTACCGCCAACATGATAAATGAAAACATGAAAATTCTCTAAAATTGAAATCTCTATATATGCGTTATTATTTACCGTCTTCTTATTTTCAAAACTAATTTGTTCTTGCATGTGATGATTAGGACTTTTTAATATGATATATAAAATTTACATTTCAAATGTGCTTTTAGAGGGCGGAATATTAAACATAATATTTTTAGTCGCAAACTCCTCTATAAAGTCCTTATTTTACTATAAGGAACGTAACCAGACTACAACCAACAGCTACTCTCCTGGATATGTGCCCCGCCGAGCGCTGAATTACAAGTTACAAGTCTGGCGCGTTAAGTGTAATAATTGCATATTACCATCAAAGCGCTAATGCTTCGATTGCAACAAACACCAGCCGAAAGACTGATCCTACTTAAAGGAGCTCTCTTGCCAGCCGTCACACACCACTTGCAGACTGCAGTTTCGAGCTGTTGGCTCTCGTCAGTGCAAGGTAGTCATGCGACGGCCGGCACGAGGATCCTTTGACTATTTGGTACATCCCGGCATTTTCACAATAGCGACATGTAAAATAGTCAGCAGGCGCCATCTAGCGGTCCAGTGTCTGTTGCAATCGAAAAATAAATAGCCTGACTGAGCTCCTTAAAGTTGGATCAGTGTTTCGGCTGGTGTTTGTTGCAATCGAAGCATTAGCGTTTTGATGGTAATATGCAATTAGTACACTTAACGCGCCAGACTTGTAACTTGTAATTCAGCGCTCGGCGGGGCACATAGCCCGGAGAGTAGCTGTTGGTTGCAGTCTGGTTACGTTCCTTATAGTAAAATAAGGACTTTATAGAGGAGTTTGCGACTAAAAATATTATGTTTAATATTCCGCCCTCTAAAAGCACATTTGAAGTATGCTAAGCCCAGTCAGGTTATTTATTTTTCGATTGCGACAGACACTGGACCGCTAGATGGCACCTGCTGACTATTTTACATGTCGCTATTGTAAAAATACCGGGATGTACCAAATAGTCAAAGGATCCTCGTGCCGGCCGTCGCATGCCTACCTTGCACTGACGAGAGCCAACAACTCGAAACTGCAGTCTGCAAGTGGTGTGTGACGGCTGGCAAGAGAGCTCCTTTAAGTAGGATCAGTCTTTCGGCTGGTGTTTGTTGCAATCGAAGCATTAGCGTTTTGATGGTAATATGCAATTATTACACTTAACGTGCTAGACTTGTAACTTGTAATTCAGCGCTCGGCGGGGCACATAGCCCGGAGAGTAGCTGTTGGTTGTAGTCTGGTTACGTTCCTTATAATAAAATAAGGACTTTATAGAGGAGTTTGCGATTAAAAATATTATGTTTTAATATTCCGCCCTCAAAAAACTGATAAATACTAGGGTCGTATCAACAGACACTAGTTTACTTGACAGTAACGACTGACTTTTTATATTCGATCAATCTAACAGGTTACATTTTTAGTAGATACTGGGGCTTACTTGCCAGTTGTACCCAAGAACCTTTTCACAGATTATAAAAAGAATAACGATTTAATTCTCATTATATACAAGTTATTAAAAGACAATTTAGGAATCCATCGCGAAATTACAAGACAACCCTATCAACAAATTATACTGTCAAACATTGTTTCGTTATTTCCCTTCAATTATTTTCCGTAGAAAATCAATATACTAATTTGTTACTTAAATACCCTCATTTAATAAGACACCCTATCAAACACTCTACTATTCATCGCTTTGTAACTGAAAGACATTTACCATTTTGTCGCCCACGTAGCTTAGATACTATAAAATTTTAGTATCGCTAAAAATGAATTCAAACAAATTGTTGATTTAATGATTTGGGCATTTGCCAACCGCAATCATCAGTTTCTTCTCCTTTGCACATGGCCGCAAAGAAAGAACCTAACTATTGGCGTCCTTGTGACGATTATATGTGGCTAAATACGATCAGAGTACTCGATATCCTTTACCCTATACTTCCGATTTTAATGCTCAGTTATACGGTCGTACCAATGTTTAAAAAATTGATGATCTAGTTCTTGCTAAAAACGACATTTTCAGAAACAGTAATTACTACATCTTTCGGCTTATTCGAATTACTACGAATTCTTTAATGGTTTACAAAATGAGGGACACACTTTTCATCGCTTTATGAACGAAGTCCTTTCAAATTTATCATTTATCTTTGTGTATCTAGATGATATCTTGGTCGCCAATAAAGACCATAACGAACATTTAATACATTTACAGATAGTCTTCGATCGTTTCGAAAATTATGGTATATATAGTGGTATTTCACCAACTGGTGGGCATGTAGACATTATTAACAATTTTCCACAACCATCGACCCTTAAGCAACTTCAGCGGTTTATAGGTATGGTGAATTTCTATCATCGTTTCGTACCTAACTTTGCAGAAATTGTAAATCCTTTACTCATTTTCAATACTAAGTTAATCCATGATAAGGTTAAAATTATAGACTTCTGGCTGACTGCTCCAAAGGTTTTTTAAAAGCTAAACAGGCTTTAGTGAATGCGACCGTTTTATCTCATTCCAAATGACGTGACTCTGTCATTAACTGTAGACTGTTCGAATATATTTATGGGCGCTGTTTTAGTACAAAGATTTGAGAATTTGACGACACATTTAGCCTTTTTCTATTGCAAATTAACTGATGCCAAAACCAAAAGTGCATTGTATTGTGCATTTTTCTGTAGGTAATAAGCAACACTTTAATGCTAGCTAGTAGCTATGTATAAATATTATTTTCCATAGAAACTAAAGTGACAAGGTACGTATTTTTTTATTTCATAGCAGTCTGGATCAAAATTTATAATTGCTATATAAAAAATAACAACTGAAAGAAATTTATAAAAACCACCATGCATGTTCAAAAATTCATCCTGAATCAAAAAATGTAATAATATACAGTATTCCATTCAAAAATCAAAAGTAATTTCCGGAGAAACCGGAAGTGGTATCAAATTACTTCATATGTCAAAGAATTCAGTTTTCTGAATGGCTCTAAATCCTCTAGTTTCATTTCGATATGTTCAAAAATAAAAAAAATATGGTGATGAGTCACTACTTTGTGCACCCGGTATATACTAATAGACCAAGAGGTACTGAACTACTGAATTATTCAATGGACATCTGAGAACCTCTTTTATCTTTCTTGTTTAAGGAAACAGCTTTATGATGTAACTCCAAAAAATAAAAAATATATCAATACTGTCCCGAAGTGATTTATTCAAAATTACGAAATTTAAAAATGCCATAAATAGTGTACACTACATAATTTAAACATTTTCCCTTCTACTTTTATCCAACGGATCTAGTACTTGCAAAAAAAATTAAATAAAGTAAATAAGTAAACATTGTTGCTATGGCGTCATTAATTAAATCAATCCTTTACTGAAGTTTGAGGAAAATAATTTGATTATAAGTGGGTATGTGTATGTATTTAATTTCCCAAGACATATATAAAAAACATTTGGTACAATATCATATTCGATTAGCCTATAAAAAAGTGAGGCTACCTAAAACTTTTCTTACAACTTTAACTCATTTCACTTGGTGTTAAGCTTCATGTTCTGTGTAATTGTTCCGAACCAATAGCTTTTATATCGACAGCAATAACCCATAAACAAGAAGAGACAAAGCAGGCTCTGCTCGTGCATTACATCCGACAATAATTGTGTTCTGCTCTACATGTGTAGGACACGCGTCGCGGCGGCGGTCCATTGCTCTACTCATACGTCTAACTCGTGTGGTCCTTTTCATAAAATCGCACAACACATAGCCCATAAATATTATTGCCTTATTACCAATGAGTTTTAATTAATTGTGTTACGGAGACAAACAATAAATAATATAACTGCACATTTCCTTTCTACAACAGACAAATAACTAATAATTGAAAGCCTAGACATAATAAATGATATATTAAGACTTAAGAGCTATGGCCAACCTGTAATGGAGGTTTGCAGGTACTATTATTTCACCATATGGCAAACATGAAGGAAAATGTGGCTTTAACGTGATTCTCAAGTAGTTTTCACAAATATTAATTCGCATTTATATGCCTTTCGCCAACCAAATTTTGGTCCCCGGGGACCTTAAAACAAAAATTATTCTAAGAAAGAATACTATTTATACAGACTACAAAGTGATAATTAAATGTTCTATTAATCGCGTTCTATTTAATCATGAGTGATTTAGATGTTGCAAATAATTTTAATTTAGATTTTCCTCCTCTAATGACAATAACATCCGAGACCTAGAATTTCTAAATAATAATGTTCACTACTGCAATTAGACAATTAGTATGTGTAAAATACGTGAGGGTGATATATATATATCTCTACAGGCTAAATTAAAAAACTCCAATTCATCTGGCATTGATGATCAATTCATCTGGCATTGATGATCAATTCATCTGGCATTGATGATATTTCAAATAACTTATTTAAAAAATATAGTTTAGAATTGTGCAGGCCTCTAGAGCTTATTTAATAAGTTTAGCTATAGAAAAAGGAAGATTTTTTCAAATAAGTTAAAACTGACCGAAGTTATACCACCACTCTACTACTCTGTAGTATTTCTAAATTTTATGAACTAGTAATAAAAGAACAACGAACTACCTTTTTTACCCAAAATAATATTCGTTCTACGTCGCAACATAGCTTCGTAAAACAAAAGTACTAAACCAGCGCTGTGCGAGTTTCACCATATAATCGTTGATACTTTAGATAATAAACAACGGGTTTTCGGCTTATTTATAGATTTCTCACTATATTGATCATGATCGATTACTGGCAAAATTGTCAAGATATAGGATTAGAGGCACATTTAACATCGTATTTAAAAGGAAGAACCCAAACTGTTAAAATAAATAATGTTACAAGTACTAGTTGTGATATTAAAAAGGGCGTACTGCAAGGGTCGATTCTGGACAATTGCTATTTATACTTTATGCCAATCACATAATTAATTTCTTAAACAGCAACTCATACTGTGTGTTATGCCGATGATACCAATGTTTTAGTAGTAGAAAATTATTTTGACACTCTTAAAGGTACAGCCGGACATGTATATTAGAGTATAATTTTGTGGTCAGAAAAAAATTGTTTACAGTTAATTAGAAATAAAGCAAACTCAATTTTATTTAGGATACGAGGAGATATTGATAAAGTTTGTATTTCTGAGAATGAGGAACTTGAATTTACTTGTACTGAGTCAGTTAAGATATTAGGTAGTGTTTTCGATTATAACTATTTATACCTTGAAGTTGGACGAAGTGACCAACTAGCCAATAAAACAATTTGGATAATTTCCCTTGATCAAACAAGCTCTGTCTTATCTTTATCTCTCTAAATTATTTCTTATTAGCCCTAATCGCTCCAAATACCTTATTATCCCAGTAAAATAATACATTTGCAAATCAATTTTTTGGAGCCGTTTAATTTTTTTCTTTTGAATGGTAGTATTTTAGGTATTTATAAACAGAAAAAGTTCGAGCATATAGTTTTGAAGGTCCAATTTTATATTCTCACCCAAGATAAAGAAAACAGGTTCTTGCAACACCTTAATTTATGTAGAAATTATCAAATATAAATTTTTTTAGTACCTTTGAAGCCTTACACATTGACCAGCGCTTCCAAGCTAAGAAAGAAGTCCTTACAGGACATTAACATTTGCCAGGATTATAAGCGTCTGGAGTGTATAATTTTGTAAAAAAAATTAAACCCCTTTAAACACTTCGTTTTTACGATTGAAAATACTTCTGGCTGCATATATAGGGTACTATCTACCGAAAAATGAAGCGACATGCACAGATGTGTCTGCCGACCACAGCCGGCGTTGCAGCGCGGAATGAAAGACTACGAAATGATATATTTTGTTCGCACACAGTCAACGTCAGCGTCAAAGGTAGTAGTGTAGAAAGATCGGTATGCCGAAGGCTTTGAAAAAATCTGTGTAAATTACCCCAACTTGGATGTTAACATTTATGTTCGCCGAAATAAATTGTGTCACGTGAAACAGATCAGTTAATATAAGTTTACCGTAAATAAAACTACGCCGATACATCATAATCTGCCTCTCAATATGACTGTTTAATGCCTCATACAATATGAATTCAAAAACTTTAGTGAAGTTGGTAGGTTGATTGTGTCTATAATTTATTGTTATTTATGGATTATGTATTGCTCATTTTGTTGAAGAGATTTAGATAAAATGATTTGATGTTCAAATATATATATATATATATATATATGGAAGCATCAGAGTAGGCTGCTATCAGGATTATGAGGTGTGGATGAATATTGTGGGGCTAGCCTGGAGATCAATGATTTCCAAGCGACTGAAAGACGATGACCGTCATCCCTTTTGTTTAAACAATTGGGACGTTTTTCAATCTCAATTGCTTCGCGGTTTCTGGAAAAATGATGGTGCTATGGTACGGTCAATAGACCCGCAACCCCCCACCACTCTCCAACCCACAGAGAGCTTTCGTATAAATAATACTTCGTCCGATACTGCCAGCGAGTTCGCTCTAAGGAGTAGGCAGATTGAGACCCCGGAATCGAACCAGTTCCACGAACTCCTAGCATTATTTTCTTTGGCAATTTTTACTTGGCCCACTTTTTCTCTTGAAAATGGCTCCAAAACGGGAGCCGAAACGTCGAGACATTAACAATCTCAGACGCGGTTCAACCCGAGAACCTAGTATTTTTCATACCAACGACCGCGGAAGCTTCTCGGAATATATATGTATATATATATATATATGGTATAGTGGTGAGAGGTAAGTGAATCCTCTCATGTGGTCTAATGCTACTATACACCAGACATCATAGATGTCTCCATGGTGCATAGCGACTTGCCATTTTGCAAGTACCGAGACCGGCGACCTTCAGCCCTTGGTGGACTTAACCTGTATACTGTTATTATACATGATTTGCAGGAAACAACTACTCAGCGGGCAAATACCCCGACCTGCATTGACCACATGAGAGGATATAACAATATATATATATATATATATATATATATATATATATATATATACATATATATATATATATATATATATATATATATATATATATATATATATACATCTTTCTATCAATTCTGAACCATTAGACAATTCATACAATCCTGAACCAGCTATTTATAGAAGAGATAGACAAAAAATATTTGTTTATATTGGAGTATATAGGGGGTCGGATAACCTATTCTGTAAAATATACTTTGATATTTTTATAACTAAACATAGGTGTATATCTACACACTAATGACATCATCCTGAACCAATACGTTAATATGACAAAGCTGAACCATTTTATACAGTAATATATAGCTGAATGTTACATCCTGAACCACTTCAATGTTGCCATTTTTAAATACTATAGGATAGCTACCTGCTATGTTTGTATTGCCAAGGGTCATAAAATACTCGGACTTCTCGCATATGCTTCTTACGCACAACTGAAATTTTATATTTATCAAGAGTAAGTATCTTTCTGAAAGAAGGGGTTGAATTTTAGGTATTTAAATTGTAAAAGGCTAGAATAAATACGGTTTATTTTTAATTTTTGCTGTTTAAAATTATATATATATATATATATATATTTTAAATATACAGGGTGTCGTAATTACGTGCAAAAAAATTAGCTGTAGATTGCCTGTCGAAAATTTAGACCGGGTTCTTCGTACAAAATTTTTCAAAACAACCTTTTCCTGTCCAGCTACACTCCCTTAAAGGGGTGTGCCAAAAAAAAGGTTTTTAATTTATATCTCAAAATAACGTAATCGGAAAAAGGCGAAATTTGGCACATCTCTGTTACTCATCAAAGTGCATCTAACGAAATCATGTCATCCACCTAGCATGTACACGAAGGGGTGAAATTTACTACCCTTTTAGAAATTTTGTAAATATCTTTGTGCCTGCTCTTTTCTTAAGTTAAAAAAATAACTAAACATTATGATTAATTTAGAAACTTTTTCATCTCTTCAAAGAAATTCGTAAAATCGACCATTTTTGGGAAAAAAATTAAATTACATCTGCCTAAGTAATCAATCAAAAGCTATGAGCAAAATTATATTAGTGTAAAATACTAAAAGTAGGCTGGTGTCAAATTATAATCTGATAATATTACGTTGTTTCTTGCCTTTGAAATAATAAGATAATCATTCATAATACTAGTATTTTTCTAACCAGATTTTAAAATCTGGTTCTAGTAATGAGGAATAATATGCAGACATACATTTAATTTATGGTGAATGTAAAGGAAATGCTTCAGCGGCAAAAGAACGATATCGTCGTAAGTTCTCTACACGTACTGTGTCAAACGTTCGTACTTTTTCTAATATTCACTTGAGGTTAAAAAAAAGGAGGTGTTTTAAAAAGACAAGTCATGATTGTGATCGTCGGAGACAAATAGGAGATGCAATGGAGGCACACATATTAAATACATTATTTTGGTGAACATCCTGAATGTAGTATTAGACTGGCTGCTCATCAATTCCACACAACAAAAACATCAGTATGGAGGATTTTGAAAATATGAAAATGCAAGGACTTTACCCTTATCATTTACAGAGAATACAAGAGCTGTTCCCTCGTGACTTTCCAGTAAGACTGGATTTTTGTAGAATTATACTTAGAAGCCATTACATTTTACAGTACTATTCACAGATGAATGCTGCTTTACTCGACGTGGAGATTTAAATATTCGTAACTAGCATTTATGGAGGGAGGGACGATAATCCTCACGCTGGTGTAAATGGAGGATGTCAATACAACTTTTCAATAAATATTTGGGCCGGAATTATAGACAATAAATTAATAGGGCCTTTTGAGTTACCAAACAGATTAAATGGTCCAGCTTATTTAAACTTTTTATAAAATGACCTGTATCAACTTATAGACGATTTACCTCTTGGATTACGTCAAACACTTTGGTTTATGCAGAATGGTGCGCCACCTCATTATTCTTTAGACGTTCAAGAGTGGCTACCCTCAACATTTAGAAATCGATGGATTGGCAGGGGGCGAGAAGCCACAATTAAATGGCCCCTCGGTCCCCAGATATGCACTGGACTTTTACTTTTGTGGCCACTTGAAAAATGTTGTTTACTCGACACCTGTCCCTAGCGTCGAAGTTTTAAGAGAGAAAATTTTTACTGCTGCCAATGAAGTTCGAAACTCCACATGTTTTACTTATAGAAGGCAGGTATGGCAATTTTAGGAAACGGTTGCAAACGTGTATTCAAGTTGGAGGTCGTCATTTTGAACAAATGCTTTAATATCTAAAAACAACAATCGTTGTCTTCATGTTTAAATACTGTCTAAATTCATCTTTTTTTCCGATTACGCTATTTTGAGATAGAAATTAAAAACCGTTTTTGGCACGCTCTTTTAAGGTATTGTTGCTGGACAGAAAAGAGTTATTTTATATGGAGAACCCGTCTTAATTTTCGACAGAGAATCTACAGTTAAATTTTTTGCATGTTATTTCCAAACTCCTGTATATGTATATATATTTACTTTTAAAAAGTTTAAAGAGTATGCATTAGAAGTTATTTTCAGATATATGGGAGGTTTCCTTAATAATCATCACTTTTTTGTAACAATTCCCTTAATATTTCTATCTTAATTTTTCATTCTATATTTAACTGTATTATTTTCCGTTCTGGTTTAAAAGGAAGCTTCACTTCTGAATGACTTTTGATTATGCCTAAGGTTGACTTTTTTAGAGAGAACCAAACAATGATAAAAAAAATTAAAGAGTCAAATTTTAAACGTCAATATTTTGAAAACGAATATAATGGAGTGGATATATCCAAATTATTGCTGTATGTGGAATTGTGGTATTGTCTGGAATATTGAAAAAATAGTTCAGATAGATACAAGTTGTAGAATAACATACAATGCCCAACCTAAGGAACATATTTTTTTAAATAATTTATTTTTTGAATAATGTTTTATTCTTCTTATTTATTCATTTATTTAATTGCGATATCCGACAGGGGCAGTGCTCAGTTATAGGATAAAGAGAGGAATATTACAATCACGAATGAATTGGAATAAAAATACATGTTAAGCATAAACAAAATTAAATATAATATTTTTAGTCGCAAACTCCTCTATAAAATCCTTATTTTACTATAAGGAACGTAACCAGACTGCAACCAACAGCTACTCTCCGGGCTATGTGCCCCGCCGAGCGCTGAATCACAAGTTACAAGTCTGGCGTGTTAACTGTAATAATTACATATTACCATCAAAACGCTAATGCTTCGATTGCAACAAACACCAGCCGAAAGACTGGTCCTACTTAAAGGAGCTCTCTTGCCAGCCGTCACACACCACTTGCAGACTGCAGTTTCGAGCTGTTGGCTCTCGTCAGTGCAAGGTAGGCATGTGACGACTGACACGAGGATCCTTTGACTATTTGGTAACATCCCGGTATTTTTACAATAGCGACATGTAAAACAGTCAGCGTCTAAAAAGTAGACTATTGAAATTTTAGGTCAAAATGTCAATTTGTTTAGTTGTGTATTTTTTACTTTTAACCTCAATCCTTGCTATAAATTCACATTAAAATTTGTCAGAAAGAAAAATGGTATAGCATTATTTAAAGCCTTTTTGCATTGTAGGGGGATTAGAGAATATATGAAACAAGTCCCAAATATTCATAAATATTCTTTTAAGTGAGCAATGAGAAATGAAATATTTAATTCTTAATTTTAAGTAATATACTTAAAAACTTACATTGTGCCTAAAAATATACCGATTATGAAAATCAAATACACTTTAAGGCAGTATTAAAAGATTATTTTTGTTTGATAGTGTATCCGTGAAGTATCCCGCATTAAATTATCCTATAAAATATATTTTAGCTAGAACATAAAACGGATAGGTTATCGTCCGTCCAGGTGCAAAAATAGTATCGCCGAGCTTATTAAATTAATTTTTAATTTGAGGAGTTATCTTCATTTTGAAAAACTTAAACTATAAATAATTCTTTCAATATTCGAAGAATGGGATGCTGTTAGGTTAGCACAATTTATTTTTTTTAATATTTGCACGCTAATAAATTACTTTTTATAGATATACAGTATGTTACAAAAATAGCTATCACTAGGAATATTTACATATAACATATTACATAAACACCAGACAATATTATATTTCTACATGCAAAGCAAGAAATTACAGAAAGTTCTCTTATTTTTAACAATCATACATATTCTGTTAAAATAGCAACAGAAACATTGTTCTATGCATTTGGGTCCGAAAAACGAAATACAAATTCTCTAGTTTTAACCCTAATTTTTTCCAAGTTTTTTTAAACAAATATACGGGTCAAATTTAGCCTTCACATACTTCTTTGTAACAATGTTTGTTACCTATACTTACTTTACATACATTTCAAATTATTTGACTAAAATAATACTGGAATCTCCAGCATTTATTTAAAATGTATAGATACGGGAAGAATAAAAAAAGTGAAAGTAACCTGTACACGGGTTTGCCGTTTGAATCCTACCTAATTTCTGACTGTTTATCCTTTCATTCCAAGACGCCTCTTAGAAGTAAGGGTAGATAATGATCATTACAACTATTTACATAAGTCGTTTCTGGACTGAGAAAAACCATACTGAGACCATGGAACAATAACATAACATAGCTCACTAATTCACTTTCTCAAAAGAACAAATATACTTGTGTTATATATTTTCAGTAAGTCTACATCTACTATTTCAGAAAGTATAAAATCATTTTTATTAGGTTTCGTAACAGATGTCTAACTTTTTCATACTAGGTATATTGGATGAAATTAAATTAATTATACATTAATTGTGGCAAATAAATCCTAAAATGTGTAAAAACTAGAAATAGAAAAGTATAAATTTGTCTTTTTATTTCGTCTCATACCATCAAAATATTCCAACCGGTTATAATATAAAGATGCGCACTGTAAAACTCTAAATAAATAGCCTCACCATATTACATTTCAATATAAGTTTAACGATAGCTAGCAAAAATTTATTTCTTGAATCACGTTTTTCCTCCTTTTTCTTTATTTATTAACGATATTTTTACAATTACAAAATTTCAATCACAAATTGAATTAGATTACAAATATATGTTAAATATAAATAAAATTTTACACGTAGGATAGTTATGGTATAATTTGTACATGGTAACATTTTTGGAAAGAGGGTGAATGTCAAGTGCCGCACATGTTACTCATAGACCATTTAGGTATTTAAATTTTAAAGAGCCTGGGTGGTCGAGCGGCCGACAGCGAAGACTTGACTTTAATTTATTATTGTGAATTTAAAAGACTTTATTCTACTTTGAGCATATACTAATGCACAAATAACATTAATAAAAATGGCATTTATTTACCGCTCTTATAATATGTAATATTTAAGAAGTGGTAAAATTTTTTGTTTCGTTCGGCATTAAGATTTCAAATGGTAGCTGTTATAACTTCATAGTAGAATAGAGTAAGACGGTAAGATAAATCAAAAGTCAATGGTTAAAGTGCTGTTCTTTGTTACACATGTTACCCATAAACAAAACAAAATTGGAGTATTTAAATTTTAAAGGGACACAATATATAACACTGTGTGGTCCACTAGAGTCCGGCGCCAAATCTGAGACACCCATATATTGTAATATTTGTATGATCTAGTTTTATTTATATAACAAATGAACCAACGGTTAGTAGAAGACTTTACATTAATTTACTATTGTTGGTTTAAAAATCATTCATTGTATTTTGAGCATTCCAGTCACTTGTACTTAATAAAAATTTTATATCGGTGTTTCGATTTTATTTTAAATTACATTGGATTAAACCGATATTTAACAACTCTTCATATTTATCTTATGGTTTTGGTATTTTTGGCGTAAACTAATGCGTAAATAGCATTAATAAAAATATGTATAATTATTTACCGCTTTTCTAATATTTAGTATACAGCGTGTGTATTGAAACATGACCGTAAGTCTTAAAAAAATATCTTCGGAATTAATGCTGAAATGCTTTTTGGTATTTTTGGCATAAACTAATACGTAAATAATATTAATCAAAATGACAATTATTTATTGCTTTTGCAAAATTCAGTATATTTAGGAAGTGGTAATTTTTTCTTCGCATGGCATTAAGGTTTAAAATGGAAGTTGTTATAACTTCACAGTAAAATTTATCGGTGTGAAAAAGTATAATTGCACTGTTTATATCCTTGATTTGGCAGGATTAGAGAATATATATGAAACAGGATGCAAATTTTAACACAATATAGGTACTAATAATAATTTATCTCAATTTATTAACACAGTACAGAACAGAAGTATTTTTGTGAAAAGCTCCTTGTAGAAGCTTGAATACGAAAAATATTTCAGTTATTGATAAATTCTTTTAAGCGAGCAGTCATACGTGATTCTTGGTATGTATAAATTATATGCTTAGATAAAATAGTATTGTGCGTAATAATATGCTAATTATAAAAATTCAACTAGTGTTAAAATAATATTTTTTTTAAAGTGGTTAGTATCAAGCACTCATTTATTTTTTAAAGTGTATTTAGTGGTTCCTAGGTTCTTGACCGGGCACATGCAAAAACAATAATGTCACTGAGTTTATTTATTTAATATTATATAATTTGATAAGTTACCTTTATTTAAAACATAAACTATAAATAATTCTTTCAATATTGGAAAAATGAGATCATAACCTCTCGCGCATTGCTGTCAGCTAGCACTTTTTAAAATTATTGTGTATTAGGTACACAGCATGTTAGAAGAATAGCTAACATTAGGATTATTTACGTATAACATATCATATAAACACCAGATATATTTCTTCGACCAGGAAATAAAATATATGCAAGGCGGAAAATTACAAAAAGTTAGTACTTAAAGCATTTACTTACTAATTGATCTACGTGATTTTACAATCATAAAACTTCTGTTTAAACACAGCAACATAAGTATTCTTCGATACATATTGGGCATTGTACATTGTTATAGAGCAATGAAACAATATTAATTGTTACGGGTCTTTAAATTCAGAAAATATATTTTATTAAATATGAATTTTTAGTATAATGAGGACAATTTAATTTGAAATTAGGAGAAAGATATTTATATAAGCAATTTTCACGTTACTAATTGCCTCTATATAGGTTGATTCACATAAAACTCCCCAGGCAGTTTCCGTATTAAAATGTTGTCAATGGCAGTGGCGTCCGCGACGAAAAGAAAATTTTTGATGACTAAAACTTTGAAAGTATAATATTAAAGTTTGTTTCATTCTAAGTACTTTTTGCAGTATACACTTTTCTATTAAAACCAGTGGTTTTGGAGATAAATCGAAAAAAATTATTCAGTTCAATATTTTTTAACAAGCAAAAAAATTTAAATTCACTCAAAAGCGGGCGCTACATATAATAGGTACTTAGTTTAAAGTGATTCGCCATATTTTAAATGATTATACAAAGATGGCGTTGAAGTGCGAAATTATTTTTCGATAGCTGGAACATTGAAACAGCACACACGATAAAGAACCAAATAATATATATATATATAATTTTATAATGACATTTTTTAAAAAGACCAATGTCTTTCAAATTATCTAATATTTCCTATTTTTTTATTTTTTAAAGTATAATTTTTATTAACACCTATATTGTTTTCTTAATTCTATAAACTAGTAGTCCTAAGTCTAATTTAATAATATACAGTCAAGTATGTTGCGTAGTAATTTATTTTGAGGTTTGTTCACATATAATCAATTTTTAAGTTTTTGAATGCGTTTGTTATTACAAGGTAATTCATAAATGGTTATGTACATCAACGAAGACAAATTAATCATGATTTTGATCTACGGAGAATGTAGAAAAAATTCCCATGAAGCCGAAAGGTTACTCCATTTGCATTTTCCCAATTTGCCTAAGCCAGACCATAAAATCTTTATTTCTTTAACCAATAATTTGAAAAATTACGGAAGTTCTAAAAAGTTAAAGTATAATAAACAGTTGACGGCTACAAATGATGCAAATACTGCTTTAGTAATTGACAATATTGTAAATAATCCAAATATGTCTTTACGGAAATTATCGTCTGAAACAAATATTTCCTACTCCTCATGTCAAATAATTTTAAAGAAAAATAAGTACCGTCCGTATAAAGTTCATTATGTTCATCATTTACGACCTGGTGATTTTCAGCGTTTCATAAATTTTATTGCTGAATTGTCAGTATTACATAATAAAAATCCAAATTATTTGAAAAATGTGTCGTGGAGCGATGAGAGCCGCTTCCATAGTAATGGGCTTGTGACTATACAGACCACTCGGAATTGGTCTCAAAATAATCCGAGATAGATACGAAGAACCAAAAATTAAACACTTTTTAAAGTAAATTTATGGTGTGGAGTATTGAACAGATACATAGTCAGACCTTATCTATTTCGTGAAACGTTAAATTGTGGTAGATATCGGAGGTTCTTGCAAGAAGAGCTGCCAAATTTATTAAGAAACATTCCTCATGATGGGCACATAATCTGGTTTTATCAAGACAGGGCACCGGCACATAATTTAAGAATAACATTTAGACACTTGCAACGAAAATATCCTAGAAGATGGATAGGAGCTAATGGAGTAATCAGGTGGCCAATACGATCACCTGACTTAACTGCATTAGATATTTTCTTATGGAAACATCTAAAAAAATTTTTTTGCACCGAACCAATCGATGTTATGGCAGACCCATACAACAAAATATATATGCGAGTGTTACCACAGTAGATCGTTATTGAAAGTAATGGTTTAACATGTGTATCCATGAAAGAGGAAACAGTTTTAAACATTTACTTTAAAAATAAATACATACATATGTACATATTTTATTGAAAAGTCAAAACAAATTATTAAAAAAACTTATTTGACTTTATATTATGTCGATTTATCTCGAAAATCACTGATTTTAACAGGAAAGTGTATGCTACAAAAAGTACTTAGTATTAAAGAAACTTTAATATTATACTTTCAAAGTCCCAGTCATCGAAAATTTTCTTTCCGGCATCGCGTCGCGACGTAGCGGACGCCACTGTCATTGGCAACATTTGAACGACAAAATAAAGCCACCAAAAATATGTAACAACTGGCCTTTACAGAAATTTAATACCTTTTTTCGTTATTATGGAAACTGCCTGGGGAGTTTTATGTGAATCACCCTGTATACTTAAGTCAATTTAACGTCATATTACATAGCATACAAATTTGTGGTAAACTATTCAAAAGTAACAAATGCCAAACATCTCATAATAGTAAAGCATATTTTTCACAATAATTAGTATCTTAAAATACATATACATTTAGAAAATTATAGAAGCTAAATTTCGTAGAAAATATGAAAATAAATATGAAAAACCCATTAATATATTGCTAAATTATCAACTGGACCATTTTCCATTGTTGGCCTTATATTAGACCTTATAAAAATGTAAAGATCTGGTATTTCAATTTTGGGTATAAATTATTTTTAAAGAATTGATGAATAAAAAAGAAGAAAACTTCACACCTATATACCTCACGGAAATAAGACTAATAATTATTATAATTATTTACTTAAATCATTCTTGGACTGAGAAAAATAATTCTGAGATTATCAGGATAACATAAGGTTGTAGTTTATGAATTTTTTCAAACGGATGAATATATTTGTGTCGTATAATCTCAGTAACTCAATTTTTGATCAAATATAAATTTATAAAGCTTTTTATTTGTATATTTTATGTCGTCTGATCTTTTAGGAAGTTTAAAATAATTTTTATTTGGTCTCGTAACAGATCTATAATTTTTTAGGATTACATTGCATTGAATTAAATTAATTACATTAAATGTCGCAAGTTCCAATAAATCCCAAATCACCGAAATGCTACAAATAAAAATAATATAATGCTTTGGATTTTTATTTTGTCTCATATCCTATAAAAATATTCCAACAGGTTACATAGATACGCATGGTAAAACTATAAATAAAATCTCTCAACGTATTGCACCCTAGTATAGGTTTAAAGATACCAAAACGTTCTTATAAGTATTATACAAAGACATTAATACACTATTGCCAAACCTATTGGTTCAGGTTAGTAAGGAAGACATGAATGGCAATATACTGTATATAAAACAGCGCCACCCGCTAATGCAGCCAAACACTGAACTAAAAAACACGTCATCCTAACTAACCTGAACCACCATTAATTAGTCTGTAACTAATTCTCCCGCGCATTTTTTCCCGCCAAATATATATGTTAAGAAAGAATCCGATCCTAAGTTTGTCAAGGAACGTTTCAGTTATCTACGTGAGATACCACTAAATAAAAAAGAAAGGAAAACAAACCTGAACCACATATATGGTTCAGGTCCGTCCGGCTGGTTCAGGATTGTGCTTACAAATTACTATTTCTGGTTCAGAATCATACCATTGCTCTATATATATATATATATATATATATATATATTGTTATTATACATGGTTTGCAGGAAACAACTACTCAGCGGGCAAATACCCCGACCTGCATTGAATTATACCTTACAAATCATGAAAGATTGGTAGCCAATGTCATTTGTCAATTCCCCGACCAGACATAGACCGGTTTCGTACTTATTAGTTCTCATCAGTATGCCATAGGTCATGGAACAGACAAATGACAGTGGCCAACTTATTAGTTTTATACAAACTTAAGTAAATGGTGTACCGGTGAGAGGTAAGTGAATACCCTCCAATAACTACGAAAATTTTGCAATAATCTTCTAAGTCATTACCTTGTTGTTCTTCCAGATATTTTATTTTGTTATTAATAACTATGTATCCTTCTATCGGTATTCCAGCTAGTGTAATACTTTAGATTCTATAATTTTGTTACAAATACTCTTATTATTGTTGTTATCAGTTTAATTATTATCAATAATTTTAATTCTTCTATAGTTAGGTATATTACTGTTTATATTAATTTTAAAATATCTTAAACCATAATTTAAACTGGCACATACAGGTGTTCATTCACTTAGGTGCTATGAATCAGTTTATTGCATAATTTAAACATTCTAATTGTCATGCATTATTGTATATTGTACACAATTCTTTTAATAAACTCTAACATATTAGTTTCAAAAAATTTAAATAAAAGTATGTACAAGTATATTATGCTAATTTTACAATATTGTTGACGCATGTGGCAGGTTAGAATTACATTGACAATCATAAAGTTGTCTTCTCGTCGTTTAACATATCCGCATGAATTTCCTGCGTAGTTTCCGCTTATAAAACAATGTAGAACATGAATATATTTTATAAGTAATGAAACTACTTTTAGAATTCAGATTTTAGTATCCAAAAATATTATTATACATTATACAGGATATCTAGAAACTCTCCTGCCAAAAAACTCAATTTCTGGAGATGTTTTTGTGCCGAATCGACGTAAATTACCTTACACAAAATTGCTTTTTAAAGGAGCTACTTCTAAAGATGGCGCCTTGATATCAATTTACTAAAAATATTTTCAAAGCGCTGACACCCTGTATATTATTTGATTTATATTATTTTTCGATATAACGCGATATTATAGAATGCAAAACAATTAATATAAAAGATATTGGTTACTCGGGAAATTAGTAAGAAGTACTGATATAGGTACATAATTATTGTCCGTCATGATCGTGCCATTTATCTATCGTACCAAAATATATCTCCGCCTAATTTGAAAAGCATTTTTTTCGCAATTATGGATTTTTTAGTATACCCTCACACATCGGTAGCACATTGGTTAAATCTGAGCATATAGTGGATTCGAGCCGCACTTTCTGTAAAATAATTTTGAATTATAAATTACCCCCAAGAATGGTTCAAACCCCACTATAAACTTTAGGGCCTCGCATCCTTTACACACACAAGTCTAGGCTTAAGAGGGTCATTCAAGTGATCTGGAAGGCAGTTAAAATAGTAATAACACTTATATAACATTGGCTCCTTCTTAATATCTTACCTATTATATGACTGATGGTCGCTCACCCAAAAGTTCCGGGTTCGATCTCCGGTCGTGGCAGTGGAAAATACTGTGAGAGGGATTTATTCACTATACACGGATATTGGTGTGTGTCCCTTGTCTCTAAATGTGTGGCCCCCTCCCACACAAGACTCTTCTAGAGCCTTCCGGGATAAAGGGGGTCGTCATTACCTGTGGTGTACTTATTATATTATTATATGTTGTTCTTACAACTAATATAATTCGTGATATGATATTTTAAACTAAAGGTTAAGTCCCACGATTTGTGAGGAAGTTTACTACAAATCAAACACGGGTGTGTATAAATCCACTTTAAACAAGTAGAAAAGCAGAATATTTTTCTATGAATATAATGACAATGGGAGTTTCTATAAACCGCAGAATATGACAAATGTTTAACGAATATTAAATAAACCAATTGATTGAAAAGTGCAAAAATGTTGGTTCTGTTAAACCCAAACAAGAACGAGTTAAGCCAATTACAAATGTCGGAGGTTATGAAATTACAATTCTGGCTTACTTTAGAGTATATTCCCATGCTTCATTAAGAGATGCTGAAAGAGAAATTGGTTTGCTGAAATTATCCATAGCAAATGTTTTACATAAACATAATTTTAATCAGTATTCCATTCATTTAGTTCAAAATTTAAAACAAACCGATTTCCAAAGAAAAATTAACTTCTGTGGATTTATTTTAATTAAAAACCAAGAAGAAAATTTCTTAAAAAATATTATTTGGAGCGATGAATTTAAATTCACAAAGAATGCATTGTTTAATTAACATAATTCTCATTATTGTTCGGTCACAAATCCTTATTGTGCCAGAGAAAGAGAATTTCAAACTAGTTGGCACTTACTTCTGTGCAGTTAGAAATAATTCTACAGTTATGCTAAAGTTTTATGACAGCAATTTAAATGGTAAGGTTCTTTTTCCACTTCACCTACATCGTTAACATATTAATTCATTTTAGGTGAAGCTTATCTCGAAGTTTGAAATGAATTTAGAAATCTATATTAAAATAATCTACTAGATGAGGAGAAATCGAAATTACGGCACCAACACGGCGGAGCACCTCCCCCACGGATGAATGATCGTAAATTACTTTTTGACCGAAAAATTTTGAAGACCGGTGGCTCACTAACGGTGGTCCATTTCTTTGGTCAGCAATTCTAGCCACATAAAAAATGAAGTGTTTGCAACTGCAGTAATATCAAAAGAGGATTACCAAGAACTGGTGTGTACTGCCTTTCAGTCCTTGCCACTGTGAACTATCCATCTTTACACGTCTGAAGGACTTTTATTACCCTTCCTAAAGGGGATATTATAAAGTTCACCTGAAGGGTTTGAAGCGACTGTTGAAGAAAATGAGTAACAACTATAGTCTGACCCGTGTACAACACATGGTGAGGAACGGAACGACTTATAATGTAACCAACTACTATCCAATATGCGATTTATAGCTTACGATTACACAAACAGATTCAGTAAAAAGTTGAATGTTTATAATTTTGATGGGCTTTTACTTGCCTGTCTATTCACGTATATTTAGTTCAATATTCATTTAGTTCACTCATTGCAGCTTAAAAATGCTTGAATTGCAACGACTTTGAATTATATAGTGGCAATTATATATTCATACGTCCAGGCAAGGCGATCCCATGCACATCTGAATACATGGTAAAGATACTTTTCTGCTACTGAGGAACCGGTTTAGGGCAAATACTCTTAAAACCCATCATCTTTCCGTCAAAATCGACTGCTAGAATGTGAAAGGACACCCTCGACGCTAAGGGCTATTTCGCTAAAACCCTCGAAAAACTTCGACTAGAGACTAGAGAACATGTCCTCATATTTAACACAAAGCATGAGTTGCAATGCTACAAAACGTGGATTCGTAAAAGGGATTCGTCGGTTTTCGTTATACTTTCTAAAATTTTGTGGTCTGGGCGACATTACATCCCTGTACAGCGACATTTACTACACTGTCTAAAATTACACGCCTTGATGATTTTCCAAGATTTTGGCACAGCGAAAATGTGAATTTATATATAAAAACCTCTTTCAACCGCATTTTTATGTGAAGCACGCTTCGGATTTTGTTTTAGTTTCGAAAAGTTTATCGAGGGATTTGGCGTGTTCTTTAACACCACCACCGGTATAACTCAATAATTGACTACAAATGCAGTAGTTCGCAGATATGCAAAATGTTTAAACGTCAATGGTGGTGTATTTGAACAACTACTCTAATTCGTCTTTAGTTTTGTTGTCTATTACAAAACAATTCTCATTTTTATTTGTAATGGATTTAGCCTATATCTTGTATAGGTGTTAAATAACCAACATTTTGCAATTATTAATTAATCTGTTTTATGTATCGCGTGATGCTTGTATTGATCACAACGTTTTAAAAAGTATTACAGTGTTATGTTAGTATATGTTAGTTATTTTGTGGTATTCTCTATAAATAACTAAGTAAATAATGTTTATTACAACTTAGAATTGTCATTTATTAATTTGGGATGATTATCAGGCACATCCAAATTGTTAACCATACCATCTGTACAGTATTACTCAACGTTACTACTTCTTCTGATAATAATTGTTTGCATGGCCGACTTAGAGTTAGATAAAGGATTCTTACAAAATAATAGGATTCTCTGAACTTCCGTAAATATATTAAAAATCGTTGTAGTTAGGTATAAGGAAGTAAATGTAAACTGTCCTTATATTTAGTCGTAGAATTTGATGAAATAACAAAAATGTGAGTTTCCATTTCAAACATGAAGATATTTGATATTTCTGAATTTAAAGTTGTATTCACTTTTATACTCACCCTGTATAATATTTTAATGTTTCTAATTACTTTGAAATAATTCACTGCTGTGCTGGTTACTTCCACAGTAAAAGATTTTTAATGTCTTCTGTGGGTTATTCACAGGAAGAATTTATTTAGGAGTTTAGGCGTTTTAGGCAAAATGTATTTTTAAATTATTGTCTTTAAGTTGATCAACAGCTGAAGCAGACAAAGTGATAAAAGTGATGTATTAAGACTTAGCAAGCTAAGGGATAACCACTCTGATACAATACTTAGACCCATTTCTGCCCCTCTGTATACATCTGACCATGTATCAGCATAAAACGATATGGCAGTATTATCAGCGTATGAGATGACACCACATTCTATGGGAAAATTACCAATTCATTCATATACAGAAGGAAAAGAATAGACCGAAGTACACTACCCTGCGAGACACCAGTAGTTATAATTGTTCCATTACTTATAGTATTATTTAATTTCACTTTTTGCGTTCTATTTGTTAAATAATTTTCAAACAATTTTAGTGATCCACTCTAATGTCAGCATTGTCAAGTCTTTCAAATAATATTTTGTGACAAACCGTGTCAAAGGCTTTGACTAAATTTAAAAATATTGCAGAACATTTTTTATTTTTGTTGAGATTATACATGCGGCAAGGGATATAAGTGCATTTCTGTTAACTATGAGATAATCAACATGAAAGTTTAACATTTCCTGTAAATTGGGGGAAAGATTTTTTGTTGTTTTAAGTATTGCTTTCTATCTTTAAGTGTTACTGCAACATTTTCATAGCAACACTATAATTGTTTCCTAACAAATAAGCATTTTATCAGAATTGTTGTGCTAAAAATTACACTTACCTACATCCAGTGTCCCCCAAACACAATATTGAAGACCCCTTGTATTCTTTAGTAGCAGTATTATTATTATTATTATTATTATTATTACATACTGCCTTCCAAAACGCTATCAACCACCCCAACGACTCATCAAAAGCAGAAGCTTTTACCCAATCTAAGTATGAAACGCAACGCGAAATCAGAAGCATAAAGAGCGAGTGGTGGGCAAGCAAGGCCAGAGAAATTCAAAGGTACGCCGATTCACACGACTACAGGAATTTCTTTCAAGGAGTAAAAGCAGTGTACGGCCCCAGTCGGAAAAATATGTGCCCTATTAAAGATTTAAATGGAAATCTCCTCAAAGAAGACCAGGAAATAAGAGCCCGATGGAAAGAACATTACTCTAACATTCTTAACCAGCAAAGTCGAGCCGATCACGATATTATAAATCTTATCCCTCAATATGACACCTTCGAAGACTTAGATAAACCACTAACAACGGAAGAGATCTTAACCGCCATTGGGCAGCTAAAAAATAACAAATCTCCCGGCGCCGACTCACTCCCAGCTGAGATCTTTAAAGCTGTGTCGTCAGAGCTCATACCCTACCTCAAAAAACTGTTTGATGTCGCGTGGGAAAGTGGTCAAGCTCCGCAGGAGTTTCGTGATACACTTTTAATCAACCTCTTCAAAAACAAAGGGAGCGCTGCGGACTGTGGAAATTACAGGGGTATAGCTCTCCTGGCTATTGGAGGGAAGATACTCACTAAAGCGATGGCAAATAGGCTAACACCTGTTATGGAAAAGTTACTTCCTGAAACACAGAATGGCTTTAGACTAAACCGAGGCACATCGGATTTAATCTTCACACTTAAACAGCTTCAAGAAAAAGCACTCGAACATCAAGGAGAAATTCACATGGCCTTCATTGATTTAACCAAGGCGTTTGACTCGGTGGACAGTGCTCTGGAAAATTATGTTCCGCTTAGGTATCCCTAGAAAATTTGTGGAAGTATGTCGCAGTCTACATACAAACAACAACGCCCAGGTTATGTATAATAATGAGGCAACCGAACCTTTCCAAACCCTCACTGGAGTTAGGCAGGGATGTGTCCTGGCACCCCTACTCTTTAATTTGTTTACCACTGCTCTAACAATTATTGTTGACAACAAACTGACAGTCAGAGGAATAGGTCTCAGATACCGTTTTGATGGCGGTCTCTTTAACATAGGGCGCTTTAGAGCTTTCACGGAGACACGCACACGATTCATTTGTGATCTCCAGTATGCGGATGACTGTGCATATTTAGCCTCTACGCTGGAAGAGCTTCAAGAACTTTTAGATGTGTATGCCCAGAGCTATGATTCCTTGGGACTTAAAATCAACATTGGAAAGACTAAGATTATGTCAACTCCTCATCAAGTGAACCAAATAGACATTACACTTAACGGAAATTCTCTTGAAGTGGTGGATCAGTTCAGTTACTTAGGCAACGTTGTTAATGACAAAGCAAACATGGACAGCGAGATTCGCAATAGAATCAACGCTGCATCTAGAGCACTCTGGGGACTTAGAGAGAGAGTATTTGACAACCACGACCTTGCTTTGTCAACGAAAATGGCTGTCTACAGAGCAGTTGTCATTCCAACACTGTTATATGGATGTGAAAGCTGGGTCACTTACCGTCGTCATGTGAAAGAATTAGAACGTGTTCAGCAAGGACACCTCAGAAGTATAATGAAAATCCGTTGGTTCCATCACATATCAAACGTGGAAGTACTCAGGAGAGCAAACAGCCTTCCAATTGAGGTGCTTATTTCTAGAGCACGCCTAAGCTGGGCAGGTCACGTTCATCGTATGCATGATAACCGCCTTCCTAAATGTACACTTTATGGTGAATTGCTAAGCGGTAGAAGAAGGCGTGGCGGTCAACGAAAGAGGTTCAAAGACGCTCTCCATGAAAATCTAAAATCCTGCGGTATTGCAGACGAGCAATGGGAACAACTTGCAGCGGACAGAACCGAATGGCGAGGGGTTGTGGCCAGCTGTCAAGGAAATGTTGCTGCAAGAAGGCCGAATCCAAGACCTAACCAGGTCTATGTTTGTCCTGACTGCGGTCGACATGTGCTCTCCCGAATTGGCCTCTATAGCCATAGTCGTATGCACCGTAGATGAAAGGGAATTACAATAGACTACACCTTTTACTTGTTTTTTATTGTACACAATTTATCGACTGTAACATTTTTATACTCGGACTCGAGTAACGGCTAATAATAATAATAATTAGTATTGTACAGAAGCTTGTAAATACTGATTATTAATACGAGAATATTACATCAATAGTTTTATTTTAGGAAGTATAAACTGTAATAACACAAGTAAACATATTGAGTAAACAAATTTTTAGTCATCATCGGTGCAGTAGAGTGTATCGGGTTCATCAGGATCATCAAATTCAGTATTGTTCTCTGTTGCATTATTTTGTCCTGCTTGTTGTTTATAAGGCAGATTTATAGAGAATTCGTGATATATTGGGGCTATAAACTGAAGTAGTTCCATGAGATTCTTATATTTTGCGTGCTTCAGCAAAGGTTTCTTGGTCTCTGTGGAGAGATCTCTTAAAATCGCTGGTTTTCTTCGACGAGTTAGTTTCATATTGTAGACTTCAAACTCCGTAACTCCGCTCCCCACGCTTGTTTTGAAGAACAAGGTCTCAGTATGATCTTCTTGAAACCGTAGCCACTGCATAGATCGTATGCCTTGCACAGTTTTCTTATAATGAGATTGCAGTATGTCCACGTCGACAAAATCCTCGTCTGTCATTCTAACGACCATGAATTTTAGGCTGCTTTTTACAATAAGTTCTTCCCAAAGCTCCGTGACAAAGAAATTTCTATCGGTTTTTTTTTTCTTAATTTCAATGAGGCCAAAATTTTTATCACATTCATTGAATGAATGGCCAGCAATTAGAAACCTATGATCCACAGTCTTGATATGGGTCTTTTTTATAATGTAAAGCCAAAATTTGACGATTATGTTGCTTTTATTTAATTATCGCTGAACGCAGTAATGTGTGTAACATGCTTTGGTAGGCCTTTGATAAATTTCAGAAGACAAGATGCGATTTCTTGACACCCTCGTGATGCCTGGCCTTCGTGCCAAATAAACATATGGGCTGTACCTGTTCGAATGTTATGAATACAGAAATTATACGTCCATAATTGTTCTAAGTAGTATGCTTTAGAAGTATGAACAGCAGGTGTTGGTAACATTTTTTGCTGCTTTGCGTAAGTGTGGTTCCTTCTCATTTGTTGCATGTCTCTTTGCTTCCTCTTCACCATGATCTATAGTAATTTGTAACCTATCACAAACAGCGCATGTGTCCGTTAACGGCCTGTGAAAGCTTAGATTAAATTGGGTGTTAAAAATATATCTGTAATAACTTTGCTATTCTGGCTCGATTTTCTTCTCTGTTGTACAAAATTCTTGGTACAGTTTGTACATTTTAGTGATTGTAAGTCCGGAATTGAGGTATTTACATTCTGGGTTCTTATGTCGGGTGTAATGACTAACATATTTGGGGAACTTATTTATATGCTCTTTGATAACATCAATTTTCCATTGAGGAATTTTATTTCCCGGTTCTCGCTTTCCTCTTTTGTCTTTTAGAGACACACCACTTGCAATCATCTTCATTTTATTGACCAGATTTTGTACACGCTTGTTTGAGACATCAAGTGTTTTTAAAAAGAACTCTTTACAAACTTTGTGATCACAAAGTTTATATTCATATGACACGCTTTTACTGTAAACTGAATCTTGTTTTTTTCTATTTACTGGGTTTAAATGAATTACTCCATTGAGATAAGATGCTTGTAACTCCCAATTGCTCAGCGCCCAGAAATCTCTAAAAATCTCTTTCCTCTTATATTCTCTTATGACCTGATTGCTTCTATATCTGCAATTCTGTATAAAAAGTTTTACAGATTTTGCTTCATGGACTTTATTTCTGCGATCAATGTACCGTTTACCCGCATTTCGGGCATTTTTCATTTTCATTCGCTTCCAAAGAGTTGAACGCCTTAATTTCTTTCTTCCAGTCTGCACTGGAGGGGGAATAATATTTTCCGGATAATCATCTGGTTGATCTACTTCTTCTTCACCTTCAGCGTCTTCATCTGCTACAAACATTTTTTTTTAAATCATTTATGTAAAACCAGACCTAGTAACCTACCAGAACTATTTGATGTTGTCTCACCATCAGTCGACCCGAAAAACTCAGGATCTGCGTCGGTGTCATCTGAAAATAAGCCAAATGAAAATTAGTAACAAAATCTTGTTTAATCAGAGATTCGGATACATACTGAATGCCCGTGATTTTATATTTTAGGTATAAAAATTAAGATAAGAGAAAATGATGCAAAGTTGAACTTACCATCACAAGAATTGACGTTATGATTTGAACTTGTGGAAGAATCAGACATTTTCCGTGTCTTTGATTCAAAACTTTTATATTACATACGTTGAATTGACAAAATATCACCAATTAATATTAATTGTATTCAAAACTAGACGAATAAACACTCTAGAGACCACAAAATTTACCCTGCACCAAGAACAAATTTTCAAATAATTTGACAGTTATGGGATATAAGTGTCAAGTGAATCTGTTTGGAAGTCAAGGATTACAAATGCACCCAATGCGCTCCAAGCAAATTAATTTATTCATTTGGAGCATAAGTAAAGTAAACACAGATAGTACTAGTACTAGTTTATAATTCATTTATATCTTTTGGCCACCAAGGAAAATACAGTATTTGCTACCTATTTCTACATTTACCTCCAAAAATTAAAAGTTTGCACTTGTATCCTTTGGCTTCTAGGGGCCTCATATAAGATTATTTGTTAATTCAAATACTGCATCCTCGGTACTTTTGTTATTTCGGAAGCCAAATAGTTTTTGCAAAGAATTTTTTCAAGTTCTAAAAAATTAATTAGCCTATGTTTTAAACATTTTCCAAATAACTTTGCAAAGTTACTAATAACAGTTATTCGCCTATTAGACCGGGCGCTAGAGGTAAGTGAGCATGCAAAATGTGAGGACCGAATTCCGCCAATGGATTTAAGTTAAGAAAAGGTCAAAAATTAATAATGCGGATCTTGCCGGTCAAGTATTTGGTCCATTTTTTTTTACCTCTCCACTCTTCTTATAAGGGAATGTATTGAGTACAATCTATAAAATCATTTTAATGATTATTTCAGTAATTATTTATATTTTTTTCTAATGGTGAAAGTGAGGACGGATTGTTAAATAAAAAAATAAAATAAAATTTAAAAAATCTTTTTTTTATTAATAAAAAAAGTTATATATTAAAAATACAGTGAATTTAAACAAAAATATACATAAAGTAGGCAAACAATTACTCATTTATATTTAGACGATTGAGAATTTAAGGCCTTCAAATCATACTCAAACTGTTCAGCTATAGGTTTCAGTTTAACGAGATTTATTTCGTTCTCGATAGGATTTTTTTCTTGATAAAATACCATTGCTGTTGTCATTGTTGTCAATAGCGCCATGAAGAAATAACGATAAATTTTTTACTATATTCTTAGGTATAAGCAAATGTTTTTCTGCATCTTCACACGCAATTGAAATTGTTACTTCTAAACCAAGCTCTTGTAATGCTTTATAGCTGATGCAATGTCCAAACTTATTCAATATACTTATCAACTGTTTTGATCAAGTGATGAGTTGATTCAGCTAATGCTATATGTTTTGGTGTCTGTTTCTCAGTAACCGTAAAAAATATGTCATAAAACACAGATAATGCTCTTCTGTAATAGTTATCGCTCAATTTTTGGTTTTTTGCTTTAAACAAAGCTTGCAGAAAAATCTCCCATGTTTGCGACAATCTTCCATTTTCAAAGAATTTTTGAAGCAAATTTTCATCACGTAAATAGCCACTCTGAATGATGTAGTTTTTTGAATTGATGCTACGAACATGTTCTATTATTTCCGCCACTGGTATATTTCCCATAAACACTAATGAAGATTTTGATCTATCAGTTGGGTAGGAAAATAATATGTTTTCACCAAATTTATCAATAAGTAGTGATTTTATTACACGATTCTCGATCACTGCATCTTCTATGTTTGTAAGTTTAGCGAGTCGCTGAGCTAAGAAGTGCACTTCAAACGAATGAGTTGAAAACTGATCTTTAATTTCATCTGTGAGTTTATCAAATGCATCGTGAAGTATTTCTCGAGGGATCTGATTTGAAGGTCGACCTGCTGGTTTTGTAGAATTTCTCGGCATTCTTAAATAGTCACGATAACAATATTGTGATATCTCACTTCGATAGCAAATAAATCTTCAGGCCGTTGACAAGTACCAAGTTGAGTAAAAACATGGTCTTCTTTACTGCGTGCAGCATTTAAAATTTGTTCCGCTGCTGAAATTTCGGAACACAAATACAGCTGCTTATCTTTGTTCCTCGTTAATTTTCTACAAATTAAGCATTTCAACGATTTATTTGCTTCTGCAGGTGTCCTTGATGACGAACGAGATTTACGAAAACGTAACTCCACGCTTGCCTCGGAAGTTGAAGCAGACTCTTCTTTTTCTTCTTCTTTACACAACGCAATTTCTCGGCGCCGTATTTTCTCCTCACTTAAATAGGTAGCTAAACAGCCTTGGTGCCATAAAAATTCTTGTCTTGTGGAGTTCGGATTATACAGTTTTAAAAACTTTTCACTAATGTCTTTTCTTCTATTTTCTGCTTTTTTAATATTAAGCAGCATGCTTGACCTTAGTTCTTTCACTAAATCATTTGGTTTATCACAAAATAAACAAAACTGTTCGTTTGGTCTTTTTCTTTTCAAATTAATCACTTTCAACGACATTTCTAACGTTTTTCAATACTGCACACTTTAAACATACATTCAAAAATAACGAAAATCAAATTATTTTATGCGTATACAACAAACACGACTTAATAACGAAACGTTTTTACGTCGATAGATGCAGAAACACACTGAATACCTAAGCGCGCTATGCTTACTGTTGGCACGAAGAGGGGTTGTGAAGGGAGCGGGAAGGGACCATCACAGCTGGTGGCAAGATGTTTTTTGTAATTGTTTGGGTTTGGGGTCTCAGGTATAAGAATCCGACCATAGTTGCCGGTCCTCACATTTTGCATACTCAACTACCTATAGCGTCTGCACTATATAGTTCGTTAGTAACTGTGGGTCGCCTGCCTTGAATATTGGGGTAACAAGAGAAGATTTCCAATCTGTAGAGATTTGAAAAATAGGAAACGAAAAATTTATTAAGTGTTTCAATGGTTTCGATATACTTTTATGTACGTTTTTCTATAAATATTGACGTTATTTCATCCTCACTATTTTTTAGTGTTCCAATATGCGTAATAAGTTCTTTTTCGCTTACGGGATTAAATATATGGAATTTTTCGTCAAGTTTAGGAGGAAAGTTCTTATTTATTTTAGGTATGATACTTTGCATTTTGGCGCCTATATTTGTAGAAAAAGTTATTAAACATTGCTGATTTTCTTTGTCATATTTATTTAAGTTCCCTGTAATACCGTAATACATTAGACTATAAAGGTTTTTATCTACTTTAAGAGAACTTACAATTGCCGATTACCAATAGTAATTGGATTGAATAAATTGGATCATATTTCCAGTTCAATTAAACCCTTACCTAATCTTTTCGAACCAATAATATTAATTTGATGTATAACTTATATGTATACTTAATAATGATCTGAACATTTTCATTTACATTAAGATGGAGCACACTGTATGATATACAAATAATAGGGATCTGTGTGTGACAGTCCTCACATGAATAATTCACCACAGTAGAACAGAATCGAGTCTGGCTATCGGGTGATCGCCGTTCATCGCAATTAGACAATAGTGGACAGATTTAATATTATGGATTAAGCATTTGTATTCCCTTGGAATTTAATTCTATTGTTCCCATGATAAACTTATGAGGCGGACTTTGTCATATTAGCTTGTCTATGTCATATCTTCTATTGCTTTATTGTTATTTGTGTTTTGGTCGTGAACGTTAAGACATTGTTCTGGATATAAATCTGATTTAGTATCAATTGTTACTATTTGTTATTTTTTTAACATAGCCATAAGGCAATTTGCTTCAATATAAACTAATAAATTTTATTTATATAAAATTTTACCTGCGAAGTCGCAACATGTTTCGTATCTGTATGGGTAATTCCAGTGAAATAGTAATATTTACTGTAACCCGCGAACATATTAAAATCTAAATCATTAACTACGAATTTCAAAAACATAATTTAGTTATTTATTTATTTATTTAAGAACAGTACCACCCAGACAGATAAGCATTCAATTAGAGGGTAGGAAATGTACAAAAAAGTTAAACATTTTCTATCTAATATATACAGCGTGACCCATATCAAACCTTAACACCCTCATAAAAGTTGTATTTATTAATCGATTTTGACAGGTTTTTTTTAAGATAAAACACCAAAAACTGCACTTTTGTACAAAACGTCATATTTCATTTTTTTTTAATCATGGCCTACCGCGATTTTTTTAGGGGCTAAAATTTAAGAAATCGTGGTAGGGATTTTTTAACGTAAAATCTGAATATGTTCCTGTATCTAGCTCCCTCTTAAATGGATATGTACCAAATTTCATAAAAAAATACAAATTAATAAAATTTTTGCAGATAAATTTAGAAATAAAAATATTAGTATGCATTTATTATTGCAGACATAAGTCATGGAATAAACATCAAAAACAGACAACAAAGTTAAATCTAATAATATTACTGATTAATTAAAATTAATAAGATTGATAACAGTGACGTACGGTAATCCCCCATTATATTTAATTTGAGGTTCAATTTTCGTGAATAATGAACAGTATTTTACCCTTTATAACCACTTCAGCGATTTCAGAAAATAATTTTTTTGAGCTTTATCATGAAGCCGGTACATAATGAGTATCAAATAATCCTTTTTTTTTAAGAAATTCCTGCTGATTTGTTGTTCTAGACTTGCAAGCATTATTATTTTCTTTATTATGCCTTGAGTTGGCCATGAAAAGACAATTATAGAAACAATCAAAGAATATTGTTAATTGTTTTAAGGTGTGAATAAGTTTTGTGTGCTAAATATTTGTAAATATAAGTAATATTTATTATGGAATAAATATAAGTTTGAGGCACAAAATTGAAATAGTCGTCTGGTTGGTGATAATGCTCGTTCGATAAGAGAAGCAGCTGATGAATTTGATATTAGACATCCCAATGGACCAAACGTCAGTAGTACCACAGTATACAATAAAAATAAAGTTTTCAATGACACAGGTGCCGTATCAAAATATATTATCAGAGGCAGAAATCACAAACATTTTGTAGCTAGACATAATGATCAAATTTTGGAATATTTTCGTAATATTCCTAATTCCAGCTTAAGAAGTGCCAGTATAGATTTAAATATTCCAAGAGAAACTATTAGAAGATATCTTGTAAAGAACCATTTGAAGCCATACAAAACAATATTTTTGATTAATTTAGAGCCCGGAAATGAAGATAGAAGACTGGAATTTTGTTTATGGGCTCAAGGAGAGTACCTCAATAATTCTAATTTCATTAAAAAAATATTATATACCGACGAAGCCACTTTCACCACCAGCGGCACGGTTTCATCCCAAAATTCTCGCTACTGGTCAGTAGAAAATCCAAACTGGGTTATCAATTATAAAAGACAATATTTACTAAAAGTAAATGTTTGGTGCGAGATACTCCATAATAAAATTATTGGTCCGCTCTTCTTTGAAGGAAATTCAAATAGATTCCTTGGATTTTTTGGGCAATGAATTTTCGGAAGCACTAGACAGTTTACCCATTCGTGACCGAGTTAATTTAAAATTTCAGTTAGATGGGTGTCCTATACATAATGCAGTGATAGTGAGAGAGTGGTTAAATAATAATTTTTCGAAATCAGTGGATAGGTCCCAACAGCCCTTTAATTGAATTTCCACCTAAGTCACCGGATCTAACACCGATCTTTGGGGTACTATTAAGGAAAAGGTATATAAATCGAGACCCGATAATTGAATATCTCCGAGCTAAAATAAGGAACGCATGTCTAGAAGTTACCCCTACACAATTAAGAAGTGTGTACTCTTGTTGGGATATTTTAGTAATTCCCTGGCAAGCTGATAGCTGTTTGTTTCATCCCACAGTTTCTTGAATTTCACAAAAAATATCAAAAAAAATCAGGAGGCCTCTCGAAAATAAAATTTTCATGCGACAGCTGACCAAGCTTCCACACAAAAGAAATACTGAATTTTTGTTCACAAAATGCTCAAAATTAACCTGGGTTGAGCCCAACGAAAAGAGAAGCTTCCCTCTTTTGCACACGTACCCCGGCAAAGACACGACATTTCGCCATCTTTCCCCCAAAAATCTGACGTCTTTCCAGTGCTGCCAATTTAAATTTTGTCTCAAAAGACCTGCTGTTGCCAACCAATGAGGAAATATATTTACATAAAAGAGAAAACAACCCTACTGTCAAACAAATTAATGATACTAAAGAAATAAACAATGTAAAATGAAATTAATTGTTACGAAACTCTTATCGGTACACTCTTACATCTGGTTGCATACTCATAGCCTCACAAATTTCACAGTGGTATTTTAAAATGTTACAACCTAGGAATATTTTTCAATTACATGCAATGAAAACTAAGGATTTCTACTTTATGCTTTTTTTATTGAAGTAGATATTGTAACTAGTATTGTTGCGCGTTTACACCCTCCAATAAACATCCTGTACGTAGGTTCAATAAATCGCAACAAGAATCTTCTCAAACCACAACTTTATTTATCACTTAAATTACAATAATTAATCCTTGATGAAAATAACACAACTAATAATAACTTTAATCTATCATAACTTCACTACTTTATATCACAACTTGTTACTGTTTGTTATCATCTGATCACTTGTTCGTCTAATATAAAACTCTCCATATCAGAACTGTACTGAACTTTATACGGAGCTGAACTGTGTGCGTAGATTCGCGTCTTTATATATTCACGTCGAACGTACTCAAATCTCTATCCAAAACCCGTCTAGAATAGCCTGGAAATTTCTATAGTTTTCTAGGTGCTAAATGACGGTTCGTCAGTTGGCCCACAGATGTCCTGTTTTACCGGCAACCAACTAAACAGGTCTCCCTTCACTCTGACCAGGGACTAATTACATCTCTCTCCGTCAGAGGGCATCACATAACGTTGTATTGTCACAATTGCTACAAATACAAATGTAGCGTTTGCAGGGCCTCTAGCTGACCCAATTTGATGGGCTGCTTTTTAAATTGTAAATTTTGAAAAGCTCTTTCACATTACGTCTAGTTTGTTTAGATAAAGATGGGGTGAAATAATATCAGGGGTGCAATCGGTGCAAAACACCGACAGGGCCTAACGCTCGCGGGCCCTTCCATAAGAAGTCTAAGTTTCTAAGATTCATACATAATATACTAAAAAAAAATAATATTTAATGCAAAAAATAATGCAAAAGGACAATAATTATTATTATATTCTGCTCGTTTAATATTTTAATCTCTTATAATGCATCGGTAATAATTATTATAATAATATGCAACAAAACACTAGGGATTTACAAGAAAATTTGGAATTTTTATTTTATATTATCTTTCTTTTCTCACAAAAATTTTACTAAAATTGAAAATTTTGACTGGAACAATAGAGACGCCTAATTTAAAATGTGATAGACTCCATTAATGTCATTAAAACAACTTCACACAATTTAAATGCGGTTGGTGCCGACTATACAAATTTAGATAATTTGACTAAAGTGTCATTGCGTTTGCAAAAAATTAGGTATTGAGGAGTACCTACTATGAGTCAAGAAAGAACATCAAATTTAGCTTTGCTTATAATCGAGAAAAATACATTATGCAGCATAACCATGGAAGAGGTAATAAAAATTTTCCTGTCAGCCAAAACTCGAAGAAGACTTCCATTTTGAAAAAAATATATATGAATACATTATTGTCTATGCTGTTTTTAGCTTATAAATAAATATTTATATTCAGTAAAATGCTCTCATGTCTTCCAAAAAAATCGAGTAAAGTTCTCCTCTCTTCCCAAAAAAAAGTAATGTGTGTGTACCGCGGGCCCCTGGTGTTCGAATTTGCACCGGGCCCTTAAGGTCATTAAAAGCGCACCTGAATAATGGAAGGTTAAAGAAAATGTGTTCTTGAAAATGTTTAGAAAATGCGCTTTTTTAAAAAACAATGATTTTCTTAACTTTATGACCTTAAAATACGTTAAAGATGGCGGATTGATCTTTGAATATCGCATAGGTCTGGATTCCTAAAGAATTTCATTGCGAATAAGCCGGTGTATTATGTAGATAATCAGAAAATCCATCTATTTAGATAATGATTGTGTAACCATGTTCTTGTTCTGGTATAATTGTGTTGCATAAAAAAACATATTTCTTCTCCTTCGCAATGAAATATTACCTAATATTTCATGAATTCTCTTTCCAAAGAATCGTAATACATATCGCCATTTCAATTTATAGGAAATATATGACATCCAACTAACTGATTCCCTAGAGTTGCTGTTCATGCATTTATTTTGAAAGTATGTTAACCACCAATAACCAATTCTGCTGAAAATGTAGTGTAATGCAGATTTGTAAGTAGTAAACGTTAGTTCAAATGTGCTTTTAGAGGGCGGAATATTAAACATAATATTTTTAGTCGTAAACTCCTCTATAAATCCTTATTTTACTATAAGGAAAGTAACCAGACTGCAACCAAAGTTACAAATACTTTTACAATAGCGACATGTAAAACAGCCAGCAGGCGCCATCTAGCGGTCCAGTGTCTGTTGCAATCGAAAAATAAACAACAGACACTGGACCGCTAGTCAAAGGATTCTCATGTCGGTCGTCGCATACCTACCTTGCACTGACGAGAGCCAACAGCTCGAAACTGCAGTCTGCAAGTGGTGTGTGACGACTGGCAAGGGAGCTCCTTTAAGTAGGATCAGTCTTTCGGCTGGTGTTTGTTGCAATCGAAGCATTAGCGTTTTGATGGTAATATGCAATTATTACACTTAACGCGCCAGATTTGTGACTTTGGTTGCAGTCTGGTTACTTTCCTTATAGTAAAATAAGGATTTATAGAGGAGTTTGCGACTAAAAATATTATGTTTAGTATACGTTAGTTGCTGCTGCAAGTTGAAAGCCATTTTTTGACAATCTTCAAACAATAAATTCTGAGAACGGTTCAGGTATAACTTACGACAACAGCAAAGATATTATTAGAATCCCAGGAAATGAAAATATACCGAACACATGAAAGCTTGTGCGGTATTCTTTACAACCTCTTTTGAGTGTTGAGCACAATTTAGCGAAATTACCTAATCGGGCAAAGGGCTAAGAATATGAAAGACAAAAAATTTTTATACAACAGCGGTATATAGCAGAATAATTAATATAAATGAAATTTTGCATAAAAATTATTACTATGTACATATTTTTGGTTTATTTAATACATTGACCTTAACTTTCCGTTTCGTATTGAATGGTAATTTATTTAGATTATAATAAAATACTGTTTGACCAAAAATGCAGTAAGAATTGTAAATATTAAGAAATACATGATTTATTTTATGTACTTGAACATTAGAGGTTACTTATATTACGCAATTTACGATTGTTAAAAAAATGACAAGTAACCCATGCAAAATGCAAGTCACAAGTCAAGTCTATGATTGATGTGTGGCCTTCTATCAGGAGCACTGGGAGAAATTTTAACGGACAACGACAATATTTTATCAAATTTTCAGATTCAGACAATGTAAACAAACGCATGCGAGTTTATGGTCGATAGACCAATAGCAATGCGACATTCAGCAAATCTCGTTTTGGCACGCGTTGATTTGTTTACATCGTCTGAGTCTAAAATGTGGATATGCTGTAGAAGAATTTATGAATCAGTTCCCAATGTTGTTTTAGATTGCACTACATTTCGTTGTTTTCTCGATCGTTCTTTCAAGCTTTTACACAAGTCAAGTAGCATGTAGTGAATAGAATCTAGCCACTGACCAAAGAAGTGTACGTCTTGTTGGCGATAATGTGCGTACGACAAGAGAAGCTGCGATTCAATTCAATAATAGACAGTAAGTCGAATTAATGCACGACGAATTAAGAAAGTTTTCAATGAGACAGGTTGTGTTTCAAAAACTTGCGTCGTGGCATTTTGAGAAATAATGACCAAATTTTAGAATATTAATTTGTCTAAAATAGTCATCATACGAAAACACCCTTAACTCAACGTAGGATTGTTTCCTTGAAGGGCAAGTTGAAGGAGGTTCTCAGACAACTTTCCAAAAATGCAATAGCTCTTGTTATATTATATGATACAGTCGTCTATCTCTCCTGGATTCGAAAGTTCTACAAATGGCAATCAGTAGTTTACTTGTTTTCTTCTTAAATAATATTTGAAGAACCAATGCAAGAAAGCTATTTCATCAAATAACACAGAAATTAGTAGGAAAGATTATCATGCGGGATGATAATTAAAAAAAATAATAATCAGAAAATTATCTGAAGGTATGTTTTTTGAATAATTTCTTTTAGGGACAGTTAACGTAAAACCCTGCATTGATCAACCTGCCATTAGTTACTCTGCTAAATGAATTTGCTTTTATGAATATTATATATAATTGCATAACCATAAATTAGTACAGAAAGAGAATACTAATTTAACAAATATGAAAAAGCGTGTAATTAAATTTTCAATAAAAGTGCCGACGATTAAAGTATTTAGTCTATATTATAAAACTGCAAACAATGTATTATTTCAATGACATACAAGTACAAAGCATAGAATTAATTCGCTTCCTCTTTACATCATAAATATTCAATAAACCATACAAAACTGTACAAGACAATAATGAAATTAGGTGAAAAACAAAAAAATAATTTAACCTACAACCTCGTACATCATTTTGAACATATAATTTGAAATGGCAAGACATAAGGGCAATATCACTAATTTATTTGGTGTGCTTTTTAATATCAGAAATGTTTTAAAATGCGTAAAACCAATTAAACTTAATTTTCATGCGAAATTGGGAAAGTACATGAAAAAGTAAGTCGAAATTTGTGTATAAGCTGTTGCCTCATTTGATTCACAAGGTAGTAGTTACAGCCCCTTGGCTGTAAGTGACATAATATGAACTCATTTGGTAATATTTAAAACTTTTGAAGTCAAGAAAAATAAATTTGGACAAATAAATTATTAGACTAATAAGCCTACATACTTTTGCAATGCTTTATTCAAATATTTTGGTTCATAGGGGCAGTGGTCTTAAACGAATTTGCTATACTTAATGACGTTTAGAATGTAAGAATTTTAAAATTCTAGATATTATGTAGTGTTTACTTTTTAGGTTGCCTTAACATTTGGTGTTGCCGGTGCATGTCGCCGTGATTAACTATATTGATTTTTGAATGACAGAAGATTTTGGATTTAAGCTTTTGATTTAAAATACCGGATAATAAAACAAAAAAACCAAGATCATTTCTGATAAACGAAACTTATATGCCATTGTATAGAAAATGGGAAAGATTGTAGACAAGTAGTGGGAGTACATCAATTTGGCAAAATGCCTCAAATTGTCGCAAAATTTTCAAATTTGTCAAATGCAGATGAATATACAATACATTGTTTCCGTCGGTCCTTGAACACGGAAACGCCTCTGACGTTGATATTTTTGGCTTTAGGTTGGGTGCTATGAACACGCACATAAACAAGACCTATGAGCTTAGTAGAGATCTTTGAGACTTTACGTGCACTTAATTTGTAGTAGAATGAAGTTTTGAGGGGATTGCACTTACAAAGGTTAGACGAGGATAAATTGCTCACCCTGTATAAGCCCCTGCTGATTGCTTTGAACGTACTTTGTTGAATTTGAAAGTTAAGTTTACTTTAAACTAAATTTGATTCTTTTGTCAGGTGATTTTTCAACGCCACGTATATACTTCTCAGAGCAAAACACTTTTGACTGCAAGGCTTATCTTACTTTTGTTTCATTTAAAAAAAATCGATTAAGATGTCCAGATGTTTTGGAGCACCCTGTATGCAGTTGTTGTAGATGAAAACACTTTGTTTTAAAACGAATTATAATATTTATTATTATAACGAAACACAAGTTTAAATAAAATTAAGTGATTATTCTTTTACAGTTACTATTTTGTTAGTTTTCGACAACGAATAAATTCCGGCTTGGGAGATTCGATTCGATTTAAAAATTGTTTAAAAAATGTCAAAAAGTTTTTAGGTGCGCAGTGGCAGATTAAATTATTCAGAAATATTTGAAAAATTCACTTAAAAATTAACTATTTTCTACTTGGTTGGGCCAAGGAAGCGCAGCGCGGGCACTGGATTTAGATTATCGCGAGTTACACCAAAAAAACTGACTTGCCTAAAGCGTGTTGAGCTCGGCGTGTTTATACGTTTCACTATCGTTTCGTTTGTCGTACCTCGTGAGTCTTGCACATACGTTTTTATATCCATTTTATTCTATAAAGTTGATCCCGACATTCCGTGCGGGGATTGCATAATATTGCGCAATATTGCATCATTTTTGCAAAAGGTAAAAATTTGAAAATAAAAATTATATGATTGTTTGGACAATAGAAAGGGAAATCATTTGGTAATTGAATAAATTTTGAATCGGTTTTAGTTTAGGAGATATCGAATAAAAAAAATTGAATATATTAGTTTGTCCTCGTATAGTCATACTTTGCGCACGCACGTAATATGGCTTTTGGGTTGTCTCGCGTTTCGATGTTTGAAGGAGGTAAATATGGACTTGAAATGAAATGAAAGTGTGCTAGTGCGCTGGAAGGAGAATAAGTTGTGATATTAATTTTCAAATGTGGACTGAAATTAAATAGATAAAATAGTTAGGGCATAATTCTAGTGAAGGTTAAAATTGAAATAGAAAATGAGTTGCAAAAAGTTTATGAACATCTATTTGAAATTTATACCGGAGGTACGAAAAGTGTGTTGGGTGTCGAATGCTATTATACGGGGGCTGTATTTTTGTGAGTTATTTGGAAAGTTTATTTCATAAATTTGTTAAATGGAATATTGTAACGTGTTTTTCGATTGTTTTTGGATATTTTTGAATTATCGGAGTTTCGTGAACTCTTTCAGATTTTTTGGAAGTAGTTATAGTTTTTGGTTGAAATCAAAATGGAAGATACTTCTTTAACAGAGTGTGTCCTTTTGAACCGAAAGATTGAATTTTTTGACTATTTTGAAAAATTTTTGTTTTGCATTTACTTATACTGTTGTTCGCTAATATAGAAACAAATAAAAGCTAATGTAGATGTACAAAAGTAGTAAATAAATACAAGTGATAACATACATACCTGCAATGAATCGCCTGTAGTGCCTAAACTATCAAGTTTATGAGAAAAATGCATTAGACCTTTTTTATAGCAAATTTCCAAATGTTCAATATGAAAGAAGCATAATGAAAGTGGTTAAAACTGTTGTATGTCTAAATCTCTAGGAAAGTCTAAGCAAATGTTAATTTTAGTAAAAATATTTTGACAATTGTATGTACAGAAATATAAGCGACATTTATTTATATCAATATGTACCTTTGTCTTCAAATCCTTGTATATCTGATTACATTATAACTATAGGAATTTGTAAAAACCTGAGACTGTGTATCTTATTTTCAAGACTAGTTCTTACCTCATTGGATCCATCTTTATTATAATCCATTTTTCCCAAATGATCATATCCTTGAACAGATGAATTCCCTCCGAACATAACCACGGGTGTCTTATATTCTTTAAATGTACCAATGTTAACTGGTTTAACACCATCTTGGCACTCTTTGTAAAATATGTCTTTGTTGTCATGGACATGATAAACGACAATATGTGTGCTCGTGCCTAGAAATGAAAAATTCTTGTACAATACTGCAGCTCAATTGACCAGGTCGAGTCCGTCTCTCTAATAAATATACTCCTAAAGGAAAGTGGTCAACCAGCCTATACATTTTTTAAATACGTAAGTAAGGTCGAAAAGGTGGCGATAATAAGGTTACTCACGTATGCACACATAAATCCCGCGCAGATGGGGATTCAACTCCCTCCATAGCAATGAAATATTCTGATAAATAGCAACAACTTAAAACGAAATTTTATTGTTGCCGATAATCCAAAATCCATTAAGGTGGCTCAAATAAACAAGCTTTTAGGAATTATCGGCAGCGTACACGAAGCTAACCACTTCTCACCTTCTACCTTTTCGTTTCCACTAGCTGGAAGCACGCGACCGCTCCTAGCGAAGAATAGCTAAACCTCCAATGGCTCGCGGCTGTTGACGATATGTGACCCGCGAAACACAAATGTGTGTTGCGGGTCACATATGCATTAAGCATAATCCTCACCATGTGTGGTATGGACCGACCCTCTTGTTGAACTTATACACTTGTTGACCTTATATTTATACATATGAAATTAATAACTGTCAATATATATCTTTACCTAAAATCCTCTCTTATCATTGTGTCTTACTGAGTCAAGTTAATCAAATTTTCTTTTCAGGTTAATTTAGAAAGTGTTATTTATAAGGAGTGTTAGCTTCAAGACAATGTAACGATGTCCAAACCATATCATTTAGTACCAGCAGTGAAGCAAAACTAAAGAGCAAGTATAATGTATTTTACGTCTGAATCAGTAGCATCGAATCCTTCAGATGAACATCTTAGTATCCATTTTAGTACGAGTAACAAAACGTCCCTCAGACGCATATAGCATGGATCGTTCACTACACCACGTAAAAGTAGATTGTGCAGTATTCCAAAAAAAACTATAAGAAGACTATAAAAAAATAGGTAATTGAAGTCGGCCATGCCCAACTGCCACTTCTAGCCGTTATAAATGTCAGTGTTTGCGCGGTGGTAATTATTAGATACATTATTTAATTTCGTTCTACAATTTCCTTTAATAATCAACATTTTTAATAATTAGCACACAACAGTCATTGTTTTTAATTTTCTGAAGGTTGCAGTATAACATCGTAAATTTTAGGAAAATGCACTTTAAATTAAAAAAGTGTGTATACCCTGAAAAGTTATTTTAAGTCAAACATTTCTGTTCCACACAGCAAACGTATTTACCAGTGGAACTAGAAAAGAAAAACATATCTTTCATAAAATTAAAAAAACACAAACAAAAAGTTACGGCAGCGTAAAAATAACTTGATTTTTCTGGCATATGTGATAAAGTAATTAAGCATAAAGCTGCGACAACGGAGATTCCATGTCCACACCTACATGAATGTAAAAAACACACTGTGTAACAGAACACTGTTAATCCCCATCGTAATATTAATTATAAAAACGTAAACACAAAACCACGGATATGTGCTTCCACAATAGAAACTTGCCTGAAAATCCGTCAAGCAAATACCAGGATAATGTGTGTATGTAAACAGAGAGTGCCAAATAGTGAGAACTGCAAACATTGTACTTTCCTGCATTAGGTACTAACACGTTTTTCAAATAGATAAGCTTACTTTCAAACTAACCTTAGGGTTGTAATGTTCTATTAAATATGACAGTTGTTTGAAACTTAAATGATGGATCGACTAATGTGGATTATCCTCAAACAATACAATGGAAGGATTAATGTTAGCCGTGAATTTATTCCTTCAGCGAATCTATTTTCAAAAGAAAACGTTTTGTTGACAACTATTTTACACTTACATGATTTGGTTAATTTAAAAGTATTTACATGTATTTTAAAGTTTAAATTAAGAGTTATGTAATAATTTAATTAAATAAAATAATAATAAATAAATTTAAAAAATTTGCTTTTCTGTAAAAAGTCGCACTAAAAAGTAAGAAATAAAAAAATGCTAATATAGGAATGCAAGAAAAGCAAGGCGTGTGCACTTTATATGATTGTACGCATCATTGTATTGAAAAGGGTGGAATCGCTATATACAGGCTGTCCATTTTATCAGGGCACTCGAGAATATCTCACTTAATATCGGTCGTAGAAAAAAAAATATTTTTACCAAAATTGTGCCGATTTATATAACCTACAAAATCGTTTAAAGACATTTGAAATCCATGGCATACTTTAAGAGTTATGGTGGAAAATATCGAAAATGCGGAAAACGTCTAGGCCAAATAACTCCGTTATTTGATGAGATACGAGAAAAATTCTAAGGCGAAAATTTTTTGCAAAACAGAGTGTTTCAACAAGGTTTTATCTATTTTTTTTCAATACCGCTGTATTTTGAGATTTAATCTTCAGGCTGTTAAAAAAATTATTTTAAAACGGGCGGGAAATGCGCCATTAAATAGAGTATTTTCCTCCCTTTTCAATGATATATGATAAAAAAATTTATTGATTTTAAAAAATGTTTTTATAATTACTAACATAGTACCAGTGTATAAATATGTCATGTGATATATCGTTGAAAAGGGAGGAAAATACTATATTTAATGGCGCCATTTCCCGCCCGCTTCAAAATAATTTTTTTAACAGCCTGAAGAGTAAATCTCAAAATACAGCGGTTTTGAAAAAAATTAGATAAAACCTCGTCGAAACACTCTGTTTTGCAAAAAATTTTCGCCTTAGAATTCTTCTCGTATCTCTTCAAATATCGGAGATATTTGGCCTAGACGTTTTCCGAATTTTCGATATTTTCCGCCATAACTCTTAATGTAGGCCATGAATTTCAAATGTCTTTAAACCATTTTGTAGGTTATATAAATCGGCACAATTTTCGTAAAAATATTTTTTTTTGTACCACCGATATTAATTGAGATATTCTCTAGTGCCCTGATAAAATGGACAACCTGGACATAGTGGTTTTTGTCATGGGTACATAAAGATGATACATATACTTATATATAAAGTTTATTTTCTACTTTTTAGCCATATTTTTTGGGGGATTACTCCCCTCCCCTAGAGATCGCTCAATAAAAAGTCATCTCTTAACGATTCGTTTTGATTTCTCGCTCCTTCCCTTTTTTGCTCCTTCGTTTGGCAGATTTTTCAATTTCAACTCCGCGCCCCTTACATGCGGGTATTTACAAACGTAACGGTGGAACACTGTATTGTCATCCGATCTTAGTAACTGTACAAAATTTCATCAATTGATTATGTCAGGAAGTGCGCTAAATAAAGGATGCAAGATTTGAACATAACCATTGTGCACGGATTATGAATTAAAGAAAAGCAAGTAAAAAATAGAAGCTTCATTTAACCTTATCCGTCTTTTGGAATTAAATAAGAAAACTATAGTGGATTTCTTAATTTTATTCAATAATAAAAATAAACCAATATTTAGAATGGGTTTGCTACCTATATATCTGTCCTATTGTTTGCTACTCAACTTAGGTGTGGTCTTTATTTGTATGTCTAACTGAAAAAAAAGTGCCCTGTTCGATCCCTGGGCGAGAAGCACATGTTACAAAAATAATTCATGTCTTATCAAATAGCTTAGAAGCAGATTATTTAATTATTTACCGATTTAGTGCCTGTCTGTAGATCGGTTACCCTAATGCCATGAAGTAATGATAATAATAATATCTGTTTTCGCTTTATGGATTCATTCACTTTTCAGGGGTCATGGGCAATTTCTGAAAACAATACTCATGCTGGTGTTTTCTGCATGGTACTTTACGTCAATGTATTTTTCAAAACCTTGATTTATGGCAATATCTGAATAATCATTGTAAATATTTACGTTATTACATGTAATATACTTTCTAACTAAATATGTAATATTTATATTATATTCGTCTAAAAATATTGAATAACTGATTTACAAAATTGAACTGTTATGGCTATCGCTAAATCTAATTCTGTACAAATATTTACATATACTTAGCAACATTTTTATACATAAGTTTACATCAAAATATTATTTCCCAGAAATATGTAAATGTGGTTAATTATCATAAGAAACAGTATTATGATATAGAGAAGGTGAGAAATGCAATAATGACAATTTCTCACTGCTTCATATCATTTAAATATTAAATTATTGAATAACATGGTAACTGCAGATGGAGGTACATGTAAACTGAAAAATATATGTATTAAGTATACACTATTTGCAGAAAGAATATATAAGAACCTACAACAACAAAATTCTCTAACATACAGGGCGAGCCAAGACGAAATTACAGGACCAAGTGCCTTTTTTTAAAATAGAATGCTATGTATATCAGTACATTTTTTGAAGCCTCTCCTCTTTCTAGGCTCTATTAATTCCTATATTAGCATTGAAGATCTCCCAACCACTTGGATGTAATGAATTTTTTTGTTGAAATAATGCAATCTGCAGATGGATAGTAAAAAAATCACTACAGTCACAATTATGGGTTTTAAGAGAACTTATGTGAATAACAGTTACGAGACCTCTAATTAATGTTTTTGAATCATTTTCATTTCCTAAAAATGTACAGGGTGGCCAAAAATTATTTTTCAATTAAGAACATTTTAAATTGAATTTTCTCAATTTTTTCAAATGGAACGTCCTGTATATTTTTCGACGATGTGATGTAGAAATGAAAAACGAATATTTTTCGTAAGTACTTCCCTATGGCTAATTGCAACCATTTTCGTTTTATAAATAAATTCAAGAATAAACTTTAAAAAAGAGGTTCCCTCAAATAATTCATTAGAAAAATTTGTAATAGGTGTTCGACGTGTTGCCTATTTTGATTGACACACGTCTTTATGCAATTTTGAAACGAGGTCATTTAGTGGGACCATTTCTTCCAATCCATTGAAATGAGTAAATAGTATTTAACCGGTCCTTTACTGTAATGTTTTTTGTACATTTTTTGCTGTTTTCATTATTCGACTAGCAATAAAACGTCAGTTTGGTATAAATTGTCGTGTACAAGGGGCATTTATCACACTTGTCGGTCGTTACAATTTGTATTGAATTTAAAATATTTGGAATTTTACAATATGAATTTTAATAAAGCGGAACTTGTAAACATGACTTTTGTTTTGGGCGAGTCAGGCAGATATTGTTTACTTGCCAATAGAATTTATCGCCAACGTTATCTTGATAGAAGGATTCCTGATGATAGTAGCTTCCAAAACCTTCTCGATAGATTTCTGGAAACTGGAAATGTCGAATATAAAAAAAGTGAAAGAATAAAGCGTGTTGTGAACGAAGAAAATGAGTTTTCTGTGGTGCTAGCAACGGTTGAGAATCCCCATGTTAGTCAAAAATAAGTGAGCTCAATAGTAGAAATAAGTAGCCGGTCTGTGGGTCGAATCTTAAAAATAAATAAGTTGCATACATATCATATTCAAATGTACCAGGAATTATCTAATGACGATTTTCAAAACCGCCTACAATTTTGTAATTGGGCCAGAGGTGAAATGCAACAGGATGTCAACTTCTTCAATACTCTTTTATTCAGTGATGAGGCAACTTTCAGAAAAATGGATTTGTTAATAGGCACAATTTCCATTATTATGCTTCGGAAAATCCTCACTTTTTTATGCAAGTTGATAGCTAACGCAGATGGTCTATAAACGTTTGGGTGAAATTACTGGAGAACATGTAATAGGGCCACATTTCTTTGATGGTACATTGACTGGAGCTATTTATCTTCATTTTTTGCAAAACTTTCTGCCACAGTTATTGGTAAATCTCCCTAAGAGAATTCGAAGTAGGATGTGGTTCCAGCAAGACGGTGCTCCACCACATTTAAATTCAGTTAGAGATCACTTAAAAATATCTACCTTAATCAATGGATTAGAAGAAATGGACCCACTGACCCACTAAATGGCCTGCTAGATCCCCAGATCTTACAAAATTGGATTTCTTTTTATGAGGATACGTGAAGGAAATCAACCAACAACAGTACAAAATATGAAGGAAGGAATAATAACTGCATTTACACCTATCGCACCAGCAGTCGGAACCTCATTTCAAAAGCGCATAGAGATGTGTGTCAATCAAAATGGGCAACATGTGGAACATTTATTATAATTTTTTCTACTGAGTTATTTGAAGAAACTTCTTTTTTTAAGTTTATTTTTGAATTTTGTAATTATTGCTCAATAATTAGTTGCAATTAGCCCTAGGGAAGTACGAACAAAAAATGTTCGTTTTTCTTTTTTTATGAGTATTTTTTTATTTTTTCGATATTTATACAATAAATTTTTTTTTCGCCATTTATTTCCAGTTTTCATTACACTTTCCCATCGACACTATAAAACTACAATCTCGTACCTCTCTTAAAAAAAATAACATCAACTTATCTACGTTACTTCAAAAGTTATTGTCATTTAAGCGAAGAACTGACATTCACCGTTTTCAACCGGCCGCAATTTTGAAAAGCTACCACCGCCAGATTACCTACAAGGTATTTTGTCATCCTTATAGCCCCTGGCAGCTATGGTATAAGTGGCATTTTGCCCCGCCATTTTTTACCCAAACCTTGTCTGGCCCATGGACTACTATATTATTCCCGTTATTTGAATCATTGAATATCACTTTTTTAAAATTAGGTTCATATTATGTAAAATACAACTAAGTTGATTAATATTAAATTTGAAATGAAACATTTTTCTCTATAATATTTGTGCAATTTAATTCTTTATTTACGTGTATTATTCGAATGATTTTCGACGTTGAACGATGTGTCCGTCTATAATGTTTTACCATAATTTTCAGACATTCATAACCACATGCCCCTGCAATCGAGCACACAGCATTATTCTCCGATACAAAATGGCCAATATCTATTACAAGAATACTCGTACTGTAAGATCACTCGGGACAAAAAATCATTTTTGAAGTTGAACTCACACAAAAAAATAACATTTGGAATTACAGATCTTTCTCAATAAAAATTATTGGTAGTTTTAAAACATGCTTAAGTACAGAAACGTGGCAGAGTGTCTTTATTGAACAAAACGTCGATAACAAATACGAAGCTTTTTCAAACATTTTGGATCATTACTATAACATTAGCTTTAAATTCATAAAAAAAATATATAAATATTAATACTGACAACAAAAACTGATTAACACCATGCATCTGAACATCATCGCCCAAACTTAAAGAATTGTTTCACTTACAGAAAGCTGGTATTGTTGAGGTTCAGTACTACCGGAACTATAAAAAAATTTATAATAGGATAATCAGACAAGCCAAAAGATTATACTTTGATGGGATAATTTTAGACTCTGAAAATAAATCAAAGACAGTTTGGAAAATTATTAATAACACTATAAAAAATGACAATAAACAGAAAAAGCCTTCTTTAATGTTAATAGGCAAACGAGAGACCTATATAAAGCAATTATTGCAAATGTTTCTAACTCCTATTTTGTTAACTTACTCAAATCTCTTGCTGATTCAATTACACAGGCATAAAATAATATCACTTACAATTCCCCCTGTAGAAAATACGATTTTTCTTGGACCCGTTACTGAAGCGGAAATTTTAGATACAATCAATAACTTAAAAAATCCTTTTTCAACTGGTTTTGATAACTTTTCTACTAAAATTATTAAACAATGTGCTTACTTGATTGCCAAACCTTTATGTTATATCATAAATTCGTGCTTTAGTGACGACATTTTCCAAGTGTGTTGAAATTATCAAAAGTTATATGTCTCTTTATAAAGGGTGACCCCAAAGACATATGAGACTACCGCCTCATATTTTTGTTATCTGTGTTTTCCAAAATTATCGAGAAATTATTATCCAAAAGAATCTTAAACTTTCTGGAAGTAAGTAATGTGCTCTCTCCTAATCAGCATGGCTTTAGAGAAGGCCGCTCTACTATTTCAGCCTTAGAAAGCATTCTAGATTACATAATATGCAAAAATTCAGACACTGGTAATAAAGTCATGGCAATTTTCATTGATGTGTCAAAAGCATTTGACTGTGTGTACCATGATATCCTACTAAAGAAAGTGGAATATTATGGTTTGCGTAGCCAGTGCAATAAACTCTTAAAACCCTGTTTATCGAGCAGGAAGCAATACGTAAGTTGCTTTGTTAAGAATTCTTCTGAATTAGGCATTGACATTGGTGTACCACAGGGCAATGTCTTGGGACCACTACTCTTTGTGTCATATATTAACGACACAGAAAAATACATATCGACTTTTTATTCTGCATATGTTGATGATCTGACGTTGGTGGCCGGTAATGAGGCTGTTGAAAACATGAACAGTAATCTTGAAAAGAACTTAAAGTTTACGTATGACTACTTCAATTAAAAGAAATTGGTTTTCAATCAAGACTTTCTTTACGTAATTTCACCCAGTAGATTCTAATCATATAGCTAGTCCATTGATTAAGGTACACGGTAAATCTCTTAGGCAAGTAAACTATTTCAAACTGCTGGGAATATACATAGACTTATCTCTAGACCGGAAAAGTCATGTAAAGTATGTTTGTAACAAATGTGTCAGTATATTATGTTTAGCAATAAAGAGGCTGTGCTAAATTTCCAGTATAACACTTACAACAAATTTTTATTTCTCGAGTTTTGAATCTAGAATCAGATATGGGGAAATTCTGCATCCTCTGACAGGGTATTTATTTTGCAGAAAAGGGCCATACGTTTTATGTTCGGGCTTAATTATGGAGAATCATATAAAAATATATTTGGCAAAAAATGTTAACGTTTCCTTGCATATTTATTTTGGATCTCTTAAAATTTGTAAAAAATAACCTGTAATAACTTCAATCATGATTACTCAACCCGTCATGGTCAAAATCTACAACATGATATGCATAGATTACAGTTATATAAACTTAATCCTTACTATTTAGGGGCCATTTTGTATAATAAACTTAATAGTAGAATTAAAAATATGTCCAGTGTAAATAAATATTCATCAGCTGTTAGAGAACATCTTGTTAAAAATGATTTTTTATTCAGTAAATGAATATTTAATTTCTAACTACATCTTCCCGAAAATAATTATACTAGTTACTGCAAATTTATCAATTTTTTTTGTAAAATGGTCTTTCCATCCTGTAATGTTTTATTTCTTTTTTTACTCTGACTTATCCTATATCATAATTGTATGATCAATTGGATGAATTAATAAGTAAGTAAATAAATAAATAAATAAATAAAATTGAGTGACCATATAAGTCAATTTCCATGAAAAGACTTTTTATATTGATGGCAATAAAATATAAATAGTGCTAAATATCTCATTAAAAACAATATCTTGTATATTATTTCAAGAATATTACGAACTTCATATAATACATTCAAAATTTTGATCTCCACGGGTGTCACTTGTGTATCCTATCGCCACCCTTCGTTTACCATATTTCCCTATTCCTTATTAAGCACCATGTATTATAATTTTACTCATCTATAAGGAAGTTACGTGCAGGTAAACATTACATGTTTCATAAGTAGGTACCCCTGCATAATTCTATATTTGCAATTTTAATAAAAAATGAACATCATCAACCATATGGATTTTGTTCAGACGTTATATAATCAAATAATCCATAATAGTCTACACATTAGATACATATGAGCATACAACACAATGTGGTGTAAAGGTCGTGTTATTGTGTCGCATAATTCTCATTTCTAAAGTTCTAAAGCGTTCGTGGAGAGGGTCTGTCTGTCAATTTGTTTGCACAAGAAATAACAAAGGGACATCTGCAGATCCAAAATCCGAAGTAAATCACACGTACTATAAACATCCGAAAATATCATTTAGTAAAAGTAAAATATGTTGCGGTGTGTTAGACTTGTGTTTATCTAAGAGATTTACTCGAATTACCAGGATTGTTCTTAACCCCTAAGCGTTTTAAACACGGTACCGTGCTATCGGCTTTATTTACATTTCATGTTGGTATTTGCACCTTTTTGAATTTAACGCACAGTTTAAGATCGTGTGGTAGTTTTAACGCCTCATTTGCCGACTAGTTTAGAGTCAAAGTTATTTGTTTTAAATGGGTATGTATGTTAAAACAAAACATTTCTGAAACATGTGCATACAGTTTTTCGGCACACGTGGTTCATTTATTGGCTCTTAATTTTGAAAAACATCTTATTGCAGTAATTTCATATATTTATGTTATTTATTTAATTTATAATAGTAGAGAGCCCAGGATATGATAATATTTTTAAAAAGTGCTCTTTTAAAATGTATACCTACTGTCAATAGAATCTTAATAAGTAAACATTGAGATGACAGAATTTATTTCTTGCGTATTATTGTTTCACGTTAATGCCACTTCTTAGCTATGAGTCTTTTTATTCAAAAACAATTACAAATATTTTTTTAAAAACTATGAAATAATCGAAATACATATTTATTTCTCTATGCAAGGCCGACACAAAATCTCACTCCTGTACACCGATTTCTGATAGAGATTTTGCATTAAAGTAAACAAAACTTGCAAAAGAAATTGGGAACATTTCATAAAACATACTCTCGCATCCCTATCTATACCATCAGATTCTTATGTACATCCCTATTTTTGTTAATTTGGATGTAATTAAAATATTTTGTGGTCTATATCACTCCACTATAATAATTCATATATTTACGCAATCCATAATTGGAGAAAGATTGCTGCTTGTGGTATATGCATCGTTCAAAGATGTTACATATATTTATCATTAACTGTTTTAGAAGTTAAAAATACACCATATGTGTATTATTCGTCTTTGATAATAATAGTAAAAATAATGGTGACTTTACCTATAGAAAAAGGAAGCAAATAACAAATATTAACAATTTTAAAACTTGAGGGACACAGCCAAACAATAACGGACACAGAATATCAACAAGAAACTAAAAGGAGCACCAAAAAAAAACATAGGCGGAAAGACGCTATGACGAAAAAATGCAGGGTGTTGTTCGAAAACATAGAAATCCTACTAGCAAGAGAACAGCAAAACTAAACCTTCAGATTTCTGAAAAAATATGGAAGAAACGACAATACGTACTTCTTTAAGTGAAGAGATGTTTTGGTTAGTTTTAACAATTTCATTAGATTTTAAGATCGACCATGAGTTTTAGAATCTCTGATGTTTAAGTTGATATGGGAATTGAGAAAAGATTTTCTCTCTGCAAGGCAACATTATATTTTCTATCTACAACAGGATTTCTGCTACTTTTAAACCGATTCCAAGCCATAGTTTTGATTTTTTTTCTCATGACACGTAATGTGTTAATAAACCAAGACGCACTGGTTCTAATGTTGCCAAAAGTTTTAAGTGGAGCATGAATATCAATAAAATTATATAAAAAATTTTTTTAAAAAAGCTTTTATTTAAATGCTCTAAAAGTAGAAAATAAACTTTGAAGTAAATCAAACCCATCATTTTGTTACATTATATAATTTTTTTATGATATAAAAGCTTGTCGCGAGATTTTTCTGTATAAAGGGGATTACTGAAGTTTGTTTTCTACTTTTTAGAGTATTTAAATAAAAGGTTTTTTTAAAAATATATTTTTATATAATTTTATTTTTTACTTTTTAGTCTTTTGATATGCTGTAATCCCCAGATATCGATTTTGAGATGAATCGGATCACAAATGGTAAAGTCGTCTGCCATCTTTTACAAAATTTTTGAGACTAGAAATTCGTAATCCGCGACCCCGAAAACTCTCAGATATCGATTTTGATCGATTTGGACTATAAATGACAAAAGCCGTCCGCCATATTGGCGCCGCCATTTTGAATTTCTAAATTTTGACCAAGAATCATCGAACTATTCGAACACAGCCAAAATATAGTGCCAATGTTTTAAGTCCATTCAAATAATTGTAATCTAGTGAAAATAATAGGAAAATAAATATAAAGAAAGTAATTCCTCCATATTAAAGTGTGCCAGTATCCAATCATACATAAGAACTAGTCTAAACTGTAAGTACTTCATGCACCTTAACCTATATGTACACAAACAACATAAGTGTTTACAAAGTTTTTGCGCGCGGGAGCTGATAAGGTAAAAAATGGCTGTGTGCTAATTCTCCAGATTATTTATTCGTCGTAGTTTTCTTAACTTTCTCAATGATATGGGTGAAAATAGCACAATTGATGGCCTTTATAAGCTAATACAGGACTTAATAGTAAAAACTAATGAAATTCAAGACCAAAATATTAAATTTCACAGCGAAATAACTCAGGAGATACGTGATATCAGAGCCAATACTTTAGAAGAATTAGGAAAAATTAAAAATGAAAACACACGACTAAAAGAGGAAAATAAATTTCTAAATGATCGACTAACAGTGTTAGAAAAGAAATTTAAAAAATATAATCTCATTTTTTATGGCGCAGAAGAAAAAACCAACGTCACGGATGAAATACAATCTTCTCTGGATATAATAAATAAATACTTACATATCGATTGTCAATTTGCTGATATCCGGGATATACATAGATTTGGTAGGAAGACTGAAGGAAGAAAGGAAGAACACGCCCTCTATCGATTGAATTTGTCAACTACGCACTCAAACAGGATATACTAAAAAACTGTAAAAAATTAAAAGGCACAGGAATTTTTGTTGCTAATGATTATTCGCCAGAAGAGTACGCGAGACAAAAAATTTTACGGCATCATTTGAAATTTGCTAGGGAAAACCATAAACAGGCTATAATAAAAAATAACACTCTGTATGTCAATGGTCAGAAGTTCACTTGCGAGGATTTAATGAAAATAGATATAAATTTGGCGGAGGAAAAAGAGCAAGAAGAAGAGGTGAGAGAAGTACAAGGAAAAGGAGAGGAAAAAAACATCGAAGTAGAAGCAACTGAAATTATTGAAACTAATATCTATCCAAATAAACACAAAGAGCTTCCAATTATTCAGCCAGTATCAGATAAAATATACAAATTGCGAATTGCCGAAGGAAAGGAAAACTTGAGGAAACGAACCACAAGAACAACTAGTAAAAATACTGTTTCTTTTATGTAAATCAATATTTGTTGCACTACATTATTCTAATTTAGTTTGTTGTTGTTTCACTATTACTGTTACTCACTACTTGTATGCTAAAATGGGAAAAAATAAAATGAAAATAGCACACTTAAATGTGCGCTCTCTTTTAAATAATTTTGTGGACTTTAGGGATATGCTAATTAGTAAAGATTACCATATACTAGCAATAACTGAAACCTGGTTGCATAATAATGTGCCAAATGAAGCTGTAGATATAAATGGGTATAAATTCATTAGAAAAGATAGGGACGGTAGGGGAGGAGGAGTAGGCTTATATGTCAAAGAAAATATACCAGTTCGAATTATTGAAACTGGTGTCAACATAGAACAATTGTGTGTATCAGTAAAGCTTAAATCCATGTCATGTATTATCGGGGTAATGTACCGTCCTCCAACCACTGACCTTAACTACTTTCTGGATAACCTTGAAAACATTGTGGCTACTTGTTTACCGATATCTGATAATATTTACTTGCTCGGGGATACTAATGTTGACCTTATAAAATTCGATAGTCCTGCGGCTACAGCATTTAATAATTCTATGGACGTACTAGGCTTGACTCAAATGGTGTCTACTCCGACTCGTATCACGCAAAACACCAGCACACTTATTGATCATATTGTAACTACTAAGCCCTCGTTTGTTTCTGATGTTGACGTTTTGAGTAATGAGCTAAGTGATCATGAGCTGATTCACTGCTGCATATCTGCAGAAAGTATCAAATTGCCGCAGTTTACATACAAATATAGAGATTATAGCAATTTTGATGATGATCTCTTTTTTAGTGACCTGCAATTAGCAAATTTAGACTCTATATTCACATTAACAAACATAGATGCTAAGATAGAATTGCTCACTAATACAATCATAGCGCTAATTGACCAACATGCACCAGTAAGAACTGCACGAATATCGAAACCTAAGGCACCGTGGATCACCTCAAATATAAAATACTTAATGAATTTAAGAGACAAAGCTAAAACTAAATTCAAAAAAACAAAGAGCCAAAGAGACTGGAATTATTACAAAACCTTGCAAAATTTTATAACTACAGCTGTCAGAAACGAAAAAAAAGCCTATTATAGTCACAAATTTACTAATATAAACTCGAAAACTGTCTGGAAGGAATTAAAGTTTTTAAATATCAATAAAAACCCAGATATAAAAATTCCAGCTGAATTAAATAACGTTGATGATTTAAATAACTATTACCAGAATTGTATACCTCAAGCTACTGTTATTGATAATGAAATACTTAATTATTACGCTACTAATCAGAAATGTAATTTTATCGAAAAATTTAAATTTACTTTAGTAGACTGTGATACAACATCAAAATATCTAAAAGAAATAGTGTCGACGGCTACTGGGCAGGACAAAATTAGCATAAATATGATTAGACCTTGTTGTCCTCATATTATTAAATATCTAACACATATTATTAACTCGTGTATACTTGAAAACTATTTTCCTGACAAATGGAAAAGCGCTCTTGTAATTCCAATTCCTAAAATCTCTGAGCCAACGGACTTTAAGCATCTTCGACCTATTAGCATACTTCCGGTTTTCTCAAAATTATTCGAAAAAATAATAAATTTTCAACTTCGGGAACACATCGCGTTCTATAATATATTACCAGATATACAGTCTGGTTTTCGCCCTAATTACAGCTGCACAACTGCTCTGTTACATGTAACAGATGATATACTGACGGCAAATGATAAAGGTTTAGCTACAGTATTAGTGCTCCTAGATTACTCGAAGGCTTTCGACACACTCAATCACAAAGTGTTACTTGCTGTACTACACTTTATTGGACTCAACGACGATGCTATTAATCTCATTGACAGTTTCCTAAGCAGCCGTACTCAAAGGGTTATATATAATGATGAACCTTCAAGATCTCTCCTTGTTACAGTAGGCGTTCCACAGGGATCCATATTAGGGCTACTACTATTTACATTATATACAAATAATTTTTGTCGCTATTTGAAATACTGTTCAGTTCATATGTATGCCGACGACACACAAATCTATTATAGCTTCCCTCCATCGGAATTAGATCTTGCGTTGGAAAAAATAAACTCAGACCTAAACACTATAGCTGACATATCAACAAAACATCAACTGCACCTTAATCCCAGTAAATCTGTAGTAATGCTTTTTGGCACCCGAGCTGTACTTAATAGACTTGGTAACTCCATTGACCTTCAAATAAATAATTTGAGTATACCAATTGTCAATAGTCATCGTAATTTAGGGTTAACAATGGATAACACATTTAGGTACAAAACGCACATAGCCAATTGTTTGAAGCAAGCCTACCTTAAGCTAAGATTATTGTATCCACATAGGTCTTATCTTTCCCAAAAAATTAAAACATTTCACTGTGATGCGTTAGTACTATCGCATTTTAATTACAGCTCCCAAGTCTTTTCGCAATGTTTGGATAGTGACAGTCTGTATAAAATTCAAAAAGTGCAGAACTCGTGCATTAGGTATATTTTTGGTATAGGCAAATTTCAACACATTTCTCATAAATTAAAAGAGGTAAAATGGCTTAACATGAAAAATAGATTTTACTTAAACACAGTTTGCATGTACAATAAAATAATAAAAACTCAGCAACCAACATACTTGTTTGAAAAGATTATATTTCGTGCGAATACTCATAACGTCAATATCAGGAACAAGAACATAATTACACCCCCCGCTCACAGTTCTACTCAATTTGAGCGATCATTTAGTTATACAATTTCTCGTCTTTATAATAATATCCCCACAGATATGAAATCTTTACCTACCCTATCTCAATTCAAAAATAAATTAAAAGCCGCACTGTTTACTCAAAAACTTAGTACTTAATGTTCCTACATATTAGTCATTATAAAATCTAATTTTTTTTTTCTTTCTTTTACTAGTGGTCAATTAGTAAGCCAGCTCGTAAGCTATTAAAATTAGCATATCTTCTTTTTCTTTCTCGGCAACTTGGCTCTTATGACAATTGTTTGTTATTATTATTCATACTTTTTATATTATATTATCATTTTCGTTATTTTTTTTTTCCTTTTTCCCAGTTAATGCAATAAGTTAAAATGTCTGCTGTCTCTAATATTGTCTTGTTGTTATAGATACCTGTTAGTTATTACTATTTATATATATATATATATATATATATATATATATTTAATTTTTGTTTATTATGTTGTTATTATCTTAGGGTTAAGTGGAAGAGCAGAGAGTGTCTCACTCTACTGAACTTCGCCCTTTTATTATTATATTCAATAATAAATAAAGACATATTATTATTATTATTATTATTAATTCATAATTAGCGATCTCAAAAACCCCCAGATGTTGTGATTTTGAGTCAAATCGGATCATAAACGGTAAGGTCGTCCGCCATCTTGAAGCCGCCATCTTGTTTTTTTCTCATATGAAAATGTTAAAGTGTATTATCACCGGACTTATACATATGTGCAAAATTTCAAAGCTTTAGCTTAATTAGAACTAATCGAAATTTTGATTGCAAGATTTGCCCTAAACAAACTAACAAACAAACAAACATTGCGAGTTTAATAAATGCTTTTAAAAAAAGTACTATTAATCTCTCTAAACTCTCATTGTCAGTCATTGCATAGATTCAATGCCAATCAATGCTACTTAAGTCTACAAGAAAATTTTCTCTGTTAAAATTTGAGAAAAATGGAAACGTTTTTACAATATTAACCTTTTCATATTTTATAACTAAAGCACAGAGTATTATGTTGTGATTTGCGATGCTATGATCTAAAACTTCAGAGTTAGACATATTCAAGTTCAAGTGCAATCAAATCAAGAAGGGACTCCGATTCTGAAGAACCTCTAATAGGCGAGTTAATTATTTGTATACAAGAATGTTCATATATTATATTTTTTAAAAACGTAGCTGCAGGACTATTTGTTAACATGTCATGCATGACAGTAAAATTCAAATAATTAACATTTAGTGGTTTATATAGAAACAGCAGTAGAAAATGATAATTTTACTGGAAGCATTTCAATGGTTAAATTAATTTAATATCCGAATTTATGTAGACAGCAACTGCACCACCACGGGCATCACAGTCACTCCTCAAAAAGTGATGGCTTAGTGTAGAACTAGAGATACTAGAGGTTGTCGGACTGCAACAGCAAAAAATCGGGTTATTGTATACCGTCAATCCTAAAACAACATATAGTTGATACCCACCCTTAATAACCAGCCCTGTGACTCTGATTTTACGTGTTAAGCTTGAAGCCAAGAGCTCGCGGGTTCCATCCTAGCTAGGATATATGTTTAGTAACCCATTTAATGCGTTAAATGAAAAAATGTCAATAGATTAAGTTTAACAATTTCGATACAGTTTCTAAAATGGGTAACTCTTCGACAATAATAATTCTGGCTTTGAGAATTTTCTCTCGGGTTCGTAGTTTAGTCTAAAAATTACGTTTTTGTTAATACGCGGAGGCAGGATTGATTAATTGTAGAATTTCTTAAAATTAGGGCACTAGATACAATTTGATTTGATACGCAAGGGCAGAATAGATTTATAAAAATTTTGGCACTAGGTGCGGAAAAGACTTTTTAACTTGGGATCACCAAAAAAGTCGTCGCGGAGAGTTTTGAAATTAAAATAAAGCCCGAAAAATAGGAAGCTAACTCGCCGTAGAAACCGAGAAAACTTATTTCGGAAATCTCCGGAGGTCACTAATTACAATTTTTAAACACTATTTTGTTCAAAAAGAAACTATTTCACTCGCGATACTTATGAGACACTTAAATCACTTCCGGAACAGAACTTGTATTCGCTTGTGACGAGGGGGACTTTTATATGTTTCAGAATGGTTGCGTTTTTTGCGGCCCGCGAGTCTCAGATCCCGTTTTAAAGGTCTGGAAAAGGCTGGAAATCGCTCCGTGCGGGCGAGGATGACTCATCGTTGCGTAATATTGCGCAACATTCTGTAATATTGTAAAAAAGTTGAATTTTCGAAAGGAAACCTATATGATAGTGGTGGGTATAAAAAGACGAATTTTTTGATATAATTATGCCTGAATCGATTTGAATTCCAAAGTTATTGAAGGTTTTTATGTAGATAAATTAGCGAGCATATCGGATTACTCCGTAGTATAGCGTTAAATCCGCGCACGTACTATTAAAATGGATGCAATTTGCGTACCCATGTAGTCAGGCGGGACGAAGCTAACGGACACAATATTTTAAGAAATGTTACAGATGTTGTATACGGAGGGCGATGAGAAAGTAAGAATAACAAGAATTGACTATGATTGCCGTATACAGGGGCGATGAGAAAGTTAAGGATAATAAAATTTACGTGGAATTGAAAAGGTTGTGAAAGTTGTATACTTGGGCGATGGGAAAGTACTGAAAAGAAACGCTGTCTGAGAATTGGGAAAAGCGGCGGTAAACACGAAAAACAAGACAAATACAGGGGCGCTCGAAACGAACTTTTTTTTTAAATAATTTTTTTATTTTCAAAAAAGAAAAAGTACGATCGATCCGATTTTTGGTGCACGGCAGCGACTTTAGAAGACAAATTCGTCGTTATAGGAACAAATAATGAGGTATATACAGGAGTGGTCGAAATGAATTTTTTTCTTTCAAAAAAAGGTCCGAAATATACTATACAGGGGCGATCGAAATGAGTTTTCGTTTTCAGAAAAACGTCTGATCGATTCGATTTTTGGTGCAAGGCAACGACTTTGGAAGACGATTTTGTCCCTATAAAAACAATAAGCGATGGAATATGATTATTTGAGAATTATCGAGTATCTATATGAATTTTTTCAGAATTTATTTTTGAGAGATGCGGTTTTTTGATGAAACAAAAATTATCATTACTTTTTTTCATAGTATAACTGTGCGGTGTGATAGATTAGATCTTAAAGTGATTTTTAAGATTTTTCTGATTCGTTTTCTTATGGTACAAGGAATGCACTATAACATTTGCAACGGTCGCCCATCCAAGTACTAACCGCGCCTAACGTTGCTTTACATCGCATATCGAAGAATGTACATAGTAAAGACGCATCTACGCTCGCCCCTCAAATGAAATTTAAGTGAATGTAAATGTTTTGAAGGCTTGGTAGAGATAATGTTGGTGATCTATGATCTGAACTTATAGAAGAAGTGCATAATTTAGTGTAAAAAAAACATGAGTTCCTAAGATAGAAATAACTATATAAAACAATGTGAAGTAATTTAGCACTTATACAAAGAAAATTCTGTTAGTTTGAAGGAGTCCCACTTAAAAACTAAATCAAAATGCTATGCAGATCGTGATAAATATAAATAAATATCAGTTATCTTCATGAAGTTGGTAAATGGACATAGGCCATGTAACAAACACTATTACTATAGATCCAGATCACCTCGTATGCCTAAATTAAAGTGAAACAATTCCCTAAGCATTAAAGAGAAAGCTATAACACGCTAAATTATAAACCTGAAAGCATACCAGAACCATACTGGAAGCTCATAAAAACCAGCCTAATGAATACGGTGTCTCGTACCTAGATAGATTTAAGGCACTCTATTAAATGATAGGTACCACATTCAGATAGCGTCGATTACTTTAAGTAGAACCATATTTCCTAATGATCTTTCAACACAACGTAGGTGAGAATAGTTAATTTAAACTTGGTAAAGTACATTACCGTAATCTCATTCATCTTAACAGGGCTACTGAATTTTGAATTATTTATTTTTGGTTAACAAAACACAGAAGTTAAATTACTACTTGACATTTAATAATGATACCGATCACTATCTTCATACAAATGTAAATTGAATCGAGAAAAGTCGGATGATTTCATTCATAAATAACAAAAACTGGTAGGCGTCAACTGAAAGCAAGGCCTTGTATAAAATCTAACGTTGAAAAATGATCAGCTGCTTATGACATCATGCATGTTGATCATAGTAAGCTGACCAGGGCAGCAATTTACAATGAATTATTCGTATTAACTGAAGGGAATATGTCGCTTTACCCCGAGAAATTATGTCACGCTTTCTGATAGTCTGTAGGCCTGTAGGTGGCTGCGGTGTGAAATATGGACCGGACAATTAACCCTTTCTGAGATAAACACGGTCTCTAAAAGAAAAAAGTTTAATAGATCCAAATTAGAAAAAGGAGGGACCGTGAAAAATTATATCACGAACAATACAATTAATCTGATTTATTGGAGTTTTATCGCATCCTAAATTAAGATAATGGTTTGGCACAGTGTGCATTATGCAGAACGGGGATATTTTACGCTTTTCGTTAAAACTACTTCTGAACACGTCGCGTTATATTCCTTGATTACCATATAACCATTATCTTCTCTTTGACAAAATAGACGCCCTTCTTTGTTTTCCAACATTAACAATTTAGTGCACAGGGTGATTTAAATTTGGTGACTCATGCGCTTTTCTCTGAAATAATAATATAATATTAATAGAAATAATAAATATGTTTATTGAGAGAGAGAGTGAGAAGTACAGAATATAAAAACAATGACAATATAATATGCAACAATAAACATGATGGACTCACAGCAGCATTTTCATGCTTGATCGTGAGAATATAAACAAACTAAGTATAACTAATATATTCTATTCATTATAATAGATATAGCACATAATCAGTTACACTTATATGTTAGTTATACACACGTAACCTTAAATTTACATAATAAAAGTTAAACACAACTATGCACATAAAATGGATTTTGATCAGTATAAAAGAAGTTGTTAGTAGTAAATATTTTAATATTTTATAGAATTTGCTAGATTAATACAGCTCATCCAAAATTAAAAAATTAGTGGCTTACGAAATAGTAGCAAGTGTTAGAAGTCAGTTTAGATTTAGTAACTCTAATCGTTATTCAAGTCATGTACGTTTTTTCTTAATGTACTCCTAATATGCTCACGTAATTGCTTTTTAACAAATGAGATATAATGATTTTACTAGTTTCAGGTCTGAGTTTAAAGAATTGTATAATTTTGAGCCCAAATAGTCGTAGCTTTTTGTCCTACAGTTTTTTTTATAGAAGGTAGTTAATATGTATGTTCACGTTGCCTTGTGCTGTATACCACCGTGTGCAACATGATCATGGTATAGCCCCTGAAGTACCCTGTATATACCCCATATACAAATTTAGTTTTTTCTTAATTATTTCCAAATTCAAGTAATTATTGCAGTTAATTCATTTCATTTTTTACATTTATTTAGTCATTAAATATTAAACACCAGAATGCATTTTAAAATTATATTCTTTTAAAGCAAAGTTAAAACCTACAGTTTTTACTAAAAAGTTACATAAAATCGAGTCGAGTCACAGAGTTTGTTTATCAGTTATAAGATAAGTGTCAAGTACTTCGTTTATTCCCAGAGTATGAAATCGCCTACACTTCTCTACCTTAAAAATAGACAAAGATAGAGAGTTGGGTGTCATCCTAAAAGTCGGTGCAGAAGAACGTCGTATCCAACGTTATTAATTGTGTTAATGTAAATAGTTCCCACACGAAGCGTGAGATTCGAGGAGAAGGGTGATGTCGCGTATCATATAAAAAGACACCACAGCGTTCAAAAGGGGGTCATTTTTTGATGAACCACACTTGAGCCCGTGGCAGAATTTAACTATTCGCCGGCCTTGGTCTTTGCAAGTTGCTTTGAAATATTCTTTAATCCTTGGCAGAATTTCACTATTCGTCGGGCTTGCTTTCTTGCAGATTGCTCTTTGGATCCGTGGCAGAATTTAGCTATTCGCCGGGAATAGCATTTGTACTATTTTGAGCTACGTTGAAGCACTTCATGATTCATTGTACCCTCGATATTGTTTCGTGGCTATTTGGCTAACTTCGCGTCTAGCACCATCAAGAAAGTAACTTGACACTTGTTTCGTACCAGTTATAATCAAACAGTCTTTAATAAACTCCGTAAGAAGTGCCGTTTCAACGTCTCTACGATGTCCTACGAGGACGTTAACCATGTGGAACCTGGGGGACAGCATTCACGGGCGATATTCAGAGCGCACAGAAATTCTACAGGCATAAATTTCTAAAAGGTGATTACTTCCTTATTTCGAGACTCTACTTTATTATTTGCAATTGCATTCATATTCTGGTTTCGTCGGGGTGTAATGGGGAAAATTGACGTATTTGTGGTACTAAAAGAATATTAGATTTTTTAAATGAAATATTAGCTTTGATTTTTAAACTATCATAATATTATATTACCAGTTATTCAGTTATGATTTTACCCACGATTTTAATTCATAAAATTTCACTTTCTAAATATCTTACTAGGGAAATTTGCGTTTGCAAAGTAACAAGTTTATATTCAAGAACTATATATCTAGAGGTATGCAATAACAAGGTACTTTATCACAGACTAGCCAAACTTCATGTCTGTCATTATTCTGCAGTTTTTATAAAACAAATAGTGGACTTTAGTTTCCAAGGTTTTTTCAAGAATGCTTTATATTTAAAGTACACTAGGAATATTTTCCTACTGCAACCACAAGGTTTTCTGATTGTTGGACTTTTACCTACAATAAAATATTATAGTTATATGAATTCGGCGTGCTTTGAGTTAACAAAAGTTTGAAACATTGACTACGGCCAATTGGCTGGTTCCGTTCTCCAATTGGGTTCAGTTACAACGAGGGATGTCAATATTTCAGGCAGTTGTCTGGTCACTTGTTTCGATGGAAGGGTGATGCAACCTCACTTTCTTACCTTTGCGGATTCGCGGCTTCGTATGTTTGACAATCATAGGCAATCTTTTGGTTGCTTTTCTATTCAATTACTATAGGGAGATTTCCCCAGCATTCTAAAGGATTTTATGTGAGTGTAAATTCTCACCTCTGCAAGATTAATATGATTATCTGAACGATTGTTCCTACTCTAATTTCAATCAGTAAATTGTGTATAATTAAAGGATATTTCCTCAATACTATGACATGTCACACGAATAATTAATGCTCGTTTTTCAACTTAATTTTGACAATGTATAAACATGACATGATTCTTGTCCTTTGTTTTGCATTCGATTCATTATTTGGCTATTGCTAACAACTTTAATTATAATCCATTATTATCTAGCGATTGCTAACAACTTTATTTAATTATAAACCATTATTACCTAGCGATTGCTAACAGCTCTATTATAGATTATCATTATCAGGCCATTGCCACGACTCTAATTACTATTAAAACAACACAGCATACTTTTGTATCTTAGTTCTTGTTATCGCATCAAAACACTCACTCAGTATTTCTATAGTATGGTCATTACTATAGCGACGCAAATTTTCCTATTATAGTATTTAGACAATTGTCTCAAATATTTGGATTACTTTTGATTTCATGTTCAACTATTGTTGCATCAATTTATATAAAATAAAATGTTTTTTTTACTATTTTTCCCATCAATTATTGTCTTCTTCTTTCACCTTTGCCTTTTTCGTCATATAAGTAATAAACTAAATAAATGGTTTTGTTTGAAAGCAAAATAGAAAACAAACTTCAACTATAAATGTACAGTGCAATCTTGAGTAATAAAATACTAACTAAATAACATATATAATTAACTAGGTATCTCAATTAATAGACAGGGTGTTCAAGTTTACCAGGTATTCAATTAATAGAGCGATTAATTTCGAAGGTAGATCATATCAGACAGAAACAAGTAATATTAAACTTTATATAAAAGAATCTGGGGTAAATTAAAAAGGGTTACTACACGCACAACTAAATTTGGGTCCTACACTAACCAAAACTAGACGATCACGCAAATGGCCAATCTTATTTGTTTATCCTTCAGATAAATAAATAGCAATTAATTTACTGGTGACATGATTGCCACTACTTTCTTTTAGTAATTAAATAGGGTACCCCATAACCATTACACCCCCTTTTCTCCTTGACTTTTGAAGATAATTGATTGAAATTTAGGATATACTATATACATAATAAGCGACACTTTTTAACATACAATTACATAATCAATTGATGAAATTTTGTACAGCTACTAAGTTCGGATGTCAATACAGTATTCCACCGCTACTTTTGCAAATATCCACACATAGGGGCGCAGGGGTGAAAACTGAAAAATATGCAAAACGAAGGAGCGAAAAATCAAAACAAACCGTTAAGAGACGAATTTTTATCGAGCGATCTCTGGGGTAAACCCCCCAAAAAGTATGACTAAAAAGTAGAAAATAAAAAAATTTGAAAATTTTTTAAAACTTGCTTTTCTGTAAAAGGTCGTACTAAACAGTAAAAAATAAAAAAATACTAATGTACGAATCCAAGAAAAGCAAGGCGTGCGCATTTTGTATATAGATATATGCGTACAATCATACAAAGTGCACGTCTTGCTTTTCTTGCATTCGTACATTAGCATTTTTTTATTTTTTACTTTTTAGTACGACTTTTTACAGAAAAACAAGTTTAAAAATTTTTTTTTCTCTTTCCAACGATATAAAGTATGTCACAAAAATTTTAACTGATAGTGTCAATATTTAATATTTTACGAAACCCACAATTCATATCGTTAAATCGTAAAAATTAGCAATGCCATAATAGTAAAAATTCACTTTGTAATAATTTATTATAATTCAGTAATTATTTATTACAATCTAATACAAACAAGCAAACAAATATATCATAAATAAAAATACAAGTACAAAATGAACATCCAAAAAAAAAACGAAAAACTATGTATTACAGTACTACTACCTACTACCACACTGAAAAGAAAATGTGTGTTTTATTCTTCTAACTACAAATACTCAAATTGTGCACTATGCATTCTAATACACAAACGTGCTCTACGAGACACCTCACGCATTACATTTTGGAGCATTTCAGGAGTAATTGCTTCACATGCGACAGTCAACGCGGAAGAGTACCCGAAAACCACTCCACAAAAAAAAAAACAGTTAATAAAATTGCCTGCTTGGTACACATATATAGGCTAAATAAATACTAAAGTACTTAAAATTATATTTGCAGCTGCTTACTTAGTAAATAACTTTTAAATTTGAATTTGAATTTTCTTGGTTCCATGTTTTTTTTATGTTTTCAGGTAATGGAGTTGTAGAGCTTTATAGAATTAAATAAGAATCCTCTCTTATACATAGCCGTGTGATGATGAAGCATAGTTAATATTAATTTATATCGAATATCCCTGGAGTGAGCAGCTGATCTAGCTATAAATTTATTTTTAAGGGCAGAGGAGGAGAGGGGGTATTTAACAAATTTTATATGAACGTACCAAGGTGATGTAGTACTCTGTTTGACATTCTTAACTATTTAAAATTATTAAATTTTTCAGACACCGCATCAAATCTTCGCAGGCCAAAAATTAGTCTATAGCAAGAGTTCTCAACTGTTTGCATCCGATTTTTATCTAATATAGTTAGGCAAGGTCCGTATATAAAGTCAGCATAATTAAAGTGAGACAAAACCAATGTCTCACATAACATATTAAAATTTATTATATGATGATTGGCATAAATGAATTTTAAAGACGAATACGACTTTTGCATTAGCTTTTTGATAGGTCCATCAAAACGTAAATTAATGTCTAAAATGGCACCTAAATTGGAAATCGAACTAACTAGAGGCACAGGTACACCCTCAATATTAATATTTAAGTTGTGTTTTAAATTGTTAATAAATGAAAGATTTACTAGAATTAAGTTTAAGGTTATGTTCCTTTGACACTTGATTAATAAAAGTTATTACACTATTAATATTTTCAAATGCCTCAGGGTGATTAAAATCAATATACATTTGAGTGTCATCAGCGTAAGCTTGTATTTTGCAATGTTTAACAGAAATTAAGATATCAGAAGTATAGATAATAAATAAAAGAGGATCCAAAACTGATCCCTAAGGCACTCCTGATAATGTAGCTAAGCTTGAAGAGAGCGATTCGTTAAATGAAATTCTTTGAGATCTACCTGATAAATAAGAACTAATTAAAGACACAGATTCGTTATTAAAACCAAAGTATTTAAGTTTCAAAAGCTTATGAGAAATCTAGAAGCACAAGCACACTAACTAATCATTATCTATCATCTGTAACATTTGCTATAGCAGTTGAGGTACTATAGCATTTTCTAAATCCACATTGAGAGTCAGGAATAAGTCTGTTTGATACGAAGTACTCGTAAATCTGATCATATAGCACCTTGTCAAATATTTTTGAGATTGTAGGTAATATACTTATTATTCTAAGATCTGAATAAAACAACATTTGCTTTTTTAGGTAATTAACAATTTCCATTGAGCAGAAAAGTAGTGTTTCTCAGTACAGCAATTTATTATATGAGTTAGGAACTTATCAGTACGAGGGCTGCAATATTTTAACATTGAAGCATAAATACCATCAATACCATAAGCATTCAACTTTAATTTATTTATAATCTTATTAACTTCATTAATTGTCGTTAGCCGAAATTAAAATTTGTTATTATTATCAAATAGATTATTGTCATAAAATTCGATTTTATTATCACAAATGTTGGATGTTGATTGTAAAAATATTGCAAAATAATTGTTTATTTCATCAGGATTGGAAAATTGATCAAGAATTGTAAGGTTTATATCAGATCGAATACTTAGGTTTTTTTGAATAATTTAATCTTTTTCCACTGTTATTTCATAAAGAAAATCTTAAAATTCGTTTTACAGGAAATTCAGGTATCGAGCGGTTAATTTGCCACCATAAAAATTTAGTTTAGTTTAGTCCCTAAAAGACCCACCTAAACATTCATAGAAAATCTTTCTTGGAAAGTAGTCTCTCTCGTCTGCACCAATGTGAATTTTCTCGTGTCCACTTATAATGCATATTTATATTGAAAAATCCATTATTAGAAAAAAATGATTCGCCCGACCAAAGAATTTTGCTACATATCAGCGAGTCATTCCTTTTTTATTTAACAACCATTTACAAAATCTTACTCTCCTCGGCTTATCTCTCTCATTCAAATGTTGAACTTTCTTCGTTTTGTAGCATCGAAATCCGTTTTTTTTAAATATTTTTCTTGCACTGTCTTTTTTTATGCGACAGTTTCTCTGAATTTGTCTCAAAGAGGTTTCTTTATTTTGGTTAACATAATTCAATACTCTATTCACTTTTCTTACATTATCCGCAACATGCCCTCGCCTTACTACTTTTTTTGAAAATGAACCGTGCGCTTTCAGATTTTGAATTAACTTCCTAAACATAGTTCGATTTGGCTGCGGAGCATCTGGAAATCTATCTCCGTAAACCGTGACTGCCATCTCAGCATCAAAATTGCACTGACAATAAATGCTAATCGTATCGAATTTGTTATTATTGGTGTACACGATAATTACTTATATAAAACTTGTCTTACAACTCGACAACGCAACATACAACCGTGACAATCTGTCAAATGTGTTAATAACTGTATACACTGTTTTTCAATAATCATGGCATAGCTGATTTTTAGGATTCAATTATATAAATGTGGTTTTCGTAAAATATTAAATATTTACACTATCGGTTAAAATTTTTGTGGGTGTCATGGCCTTTCAGATTTGTTCTTTTCATTTTGGCACAAGAGCGTATGTCATAGCCAATTGCGTTTTTCGAATTTTTTGATTCACATTATTATTCTTATTTCTCGATCAATTTTATATGAAAGAGTAAACATTTTAACAACTCTAAATTTGCTAAAAATAGGTAGAATTAATAAACTGTGAGAATAAATTCTGTTTCTAATTCTGACCTTGTTAATTTTTTTAAAGGAAGTGCAGATAATTTATAGGAAATGGAATACCTCATGTAATAAATTATGGATACATTAAAGACAAGTTGTTAGTTTATTATGAAATACCTGGGAGAAAAGACAATTGTAGTCGTTACATCAAAAGAAACATTGGCAGCATTGAAAATATTCCACACAAATCAAAGCCATGTCATTGTACTATTGTAATAATTATTATAGGTTAATGCCTAGGAATATGTTAATCAATATCGTCATCTAACTAAAGCTTTTAACTTTATGTCACATAAAATCTTAAGTTTTACAAATTTAGTAACATCAGTACATAGTTTGTTAAACCTTATTTCACCAATAGTTTTCAATTTATTTCAGTAGGTAATAGTAAGTGGGATCCTTGTATTTTGTAGTTCCTTAAATTTCGGGATCATTCATTTTCTTCATTTAGGTAAACTACTTGCCCAATTCTGGACTCATACATTCCAGATCTTGTATGCTAGCTTAACCTACTATTACTTTACTAGCAGTGAATTTATCTCCAATATACAAAAGAGGGCAATAAGGATTGTAACAAGACTAAATTAGGAAGATACTTTTAAGAAGCTACCTTAAATAACAATGTGTTTATAATTGTTAGTCCCGATAATGGTATATATAAACATAGTACAAAACTTACTTTTATGTTCACAACTTTACAAGCATACCGCAATACAATATCGCTACAGTTATCAGTACATGCACGGTATGAAAATTTATTATTAACTAATTAACAACTTCTAGTACACGAGTACATAAATAATCTTTAAATTGAGTTGAAAGCCTAAAATTATTTGAATGCAACAAGAATAAATGGTTCGAAACAAACTTGTACAAATGTTCCCTAATTTACTGTGTCATTCATATCCAATATTTACATCGTCAGAACTCCGTTATTTATCAGTCGATTTCGATTAAATTTACATGTAGATACATCTAGTTTAATTATTTACATTTACTCTTATGCTTTTTGCTATTCTTGTTTTATTGCTTTTTTTTTAATTCCTACACCCTTCAGACTTTCTTTCTACATTGTCTAGGAGGAACTAGATATAGCATTTTATACGGCTACAATGTTTGTTAAATTCTTTTAGAACTGTTCGTGCTGTTTTGGAGACAGAAATTTTTTTATTAGTATTTAAATTTTATTTTACGGACACTTTTTCAATTTGACAATATTTCTTTTGCAAATAACTAGCTTGTGCAGACCATCTACAAAGGTTATGCAATTTTTAGGCGATTTTGAAGTTTAAAAATTTCAAAATAACACAAGTTACAAATGTTAGAATTAGTTTTAGGAGATATTAATATGGACATATTAAGTAAAGATGATATAGATCAAGAGCTACTGACTTTTACACAACGTCAAAACATTTGAACACTGCACTTATACACACTACTCGACGCATGTTTCGTTTACTATGTTACTATCATCATCAGAAGATGATTAAAGCCAAAAATTAGTCTTATTTGTTTCCCAGTGATGTTGACATGATTAGGGAAATTCACGTCGAGTATTGTGTTTTGCTCTACCAAGTCATCAATATGGACCTGCTACGACATATTGTTTTGAATCTTTAACACTCAAAACCCCATTACCTCAGAATTTTGTATAGATTTGCTATCTAGACTGACTTAAATAGATTCGGTGTTATTAAAAGTTTAGCTGAAAGCCGTTAAAGGAGTTGTATCTTGGTTTAAACGAGCGATATTGTTTTTTAATCTCCATCATCTTTTGAATGACGTTATTGCAGTTATATTACTAGAGAAATCGTTTGCAGTAACATTGTTCAGTACTGCTGTGCTGTCATCTGAAAGCTGGTAAAAAGACATAAGATGAATAAAAGTAGGCATATCATTGACATACAGTAAGAACAACAAGGGGCCCAAGAGGGAGCTTTGCAGCATCCCTTCCGATATTACTACTTTGTCTGATAACGTATTTGTCTCGGTTTTATTACATAGTCTTTAAATAGAGTTTTCAGTGATATCTATTGGGATCTATTGCCAATGTCACTCTTCTAGTGTACGTTGAAAAAATCTGTCTCTACGTTACTTCCACTGGATGGTGTAATGTAAACTATGGGTGAGTTAAGAGTTTTAATCTTAAACCACTAAATTTATTGTTTACTCCATTTCAAGTGCTACGCAAAATGACACATTATATTGCAATTCACAACTCAGAATGTTTAGGTTATGATATAATCGATGGTCATTGTACAAAATTATTAGTCATAGTTAAATTTTAAATATTTAGCCGTATTAGAAATTATATTTATCTTCTATACAAGCTAAGAAAAATCTCTTAATATGTGAATGCTAAAAATATCTTATGAAGCCTTGCCTGAAATATTAAAAATGGGAATGGGATAATTATATAGGGTAGTTGTTTGTGTTTTCGTTAAACCTGTTAAATGTTACAAAATATGATAAATATTATGTTAAATGTTATGTTTGTTACTGGAAGCTATTTTTTTTATACTATAGTTTTTACTTACATCATAAATTCCAAGTAGAGTTGAATTCTCCCTGATTGTTCTACACACACACACACATATAGTTTAATTGTTTATTCAGAACTTTACACTATGCACTGGTTATTAGAAGTTAGTATTTATAGTATTTATTAATCACAGTTAACGAATTTATTGTCAGTAGATTCTAACTGGGCCCTGAAAACACACACGCGCCTTTTTCGTCTGTTCCCATGTGTCTTTTGTTCCCGCGCAATCCTTCACGCACACCGAATTAAGTGGGGATCTGATTTATGCGCTAATGTCTTTAAAATGAAATATATAACATCCCTTCCCCCCAGTTGACACAACACTTACTAAAATAAACTAAAATTTTATTTGTGGCAACTAAAAATATTAAGGAGAAGTGATTGGAATTTATTTTGTTATACTTATGATGTTCCTCCCTGCAGCTCATCTATAAGCCTTTTTGGAGGTGGGCAGTCCCTGACTCCCTTACGAAGTGCAATAGGTAATGACTGTCGTGGTTTATACTCTGAAGAAGATGGTAAAGTTGAATCTAAAAATATTTCTAGATCTCCTTTATAAGGTTTTATGTGATCTGAATGTTTTTTTATAATTCTGTCTCCAACTTGAACTTCCCAAACGTTCATAGCAAGTTGTTTCAAAATTTGTCCTTTTTCCCACGTAGACCTTGTTAAACTTTTGTACATTTTGACTAGAACATGCTGTTCTATGCCAAATTTTTGAGTATGAAATATATCTTGTTGTTTTGTCGTAGATGGTCGTAATAAATCCAATGGAGTTCTGATTTGTCTGCCAAAAAATTTTTCACTAGGAGAAGCATTTGTTGTAGGATGTGTAGTAGTTCTGTATCGAAACAAATAATTTTTAATATGTTCATCCATTTTGCCCTGTGAAGAATAACATAGCTTTTTAATTGCATTTTTGAAAGATTGCACATATCTCTCTGCTTGCCCATTGGAAGATGCATGGTAAGCAGGAATTGTAATATGTCTAATACCATAATAGTCACAAAAATTTTCGAACAATGTAGAAGTTAACTGGGTTCCATTATCCGATGTAATTTCCACACATAAACCATAAGTAAGGAATAAGTTTTTTAAACTTTCCACTGTGGTTTCAGCTCTTGTATTTTTCATTTGTATAATTTCTACCCATTTGGAATATGCATCAACTACCAATAGAAACATTTTGTCCCTAAAAGGTCCTGCAAAATCAATATGGATTCTGTACCACGCCTGATCTGGTACTGGCCATGGTTTGTATTGTTCCTTCGGTGGGTTTCTACTTATAGTAGAACATGCGTCGCAATTATATGAAATTTTTTCAATATCAGCATCTAAGTTAGGCCACCATAAGTATCGTCTTGCTTCTGATTTCATCCTAACTATTCCTGCATGCGTAGAATGTAAATAAGTCAAAATTCTTTCATGTAGAACTGGAGGTATAATTGTACGAATTCCCCATAAGATACAATTATTTGACATTGATAAGGCACTTCTTCGCTGAAAATAAGGTTTTAATCTTGAATCTTCACAACGTTTCGGCCAACCATTCATTATAAAAATTTTTACTTGAATTAAAATTGAATCTCTTTCTGTTTCTCTTCCAACATCTTCTGCTTTTACGGGCATTTCTTTCTGAATTTCTTCTTCGATTTTGGAAATTACGTAATCAAATGTATAATCGTTCTGGTCAAACTGTAAATCCGGTCCTGATGGAAGTCTGGAGAGTCCATCGGCTTGTCCAAATTTCAAAGTAGATACATATTCTATTTTAAATGAATAACCCATTAACAGGATAGCCCATCGCTGTAATCGATTAGCTGTACTAGTAGGAATTCCTTTTTTAGAACCAAATATGGAAAGTAATGGTTTGTGGTCGGTTAGTAAAATAAAATCTCGTCCCCAAACGTATTGATGAAATTTTCTCACCCCGTATATTAAACTCAGAGCCTCTCTTTCAATCTGACTATACCGGGTTTCTTCGGGTCTAAGCGTCTTTGAAGCATGTGCAATTGCTTTTTCTGTACCATCAGAGTAGCGATGAAAAATTGTAGCTCCAACCCCTACGGAGGAACCATCGGCTGCTAATACAAGAGGTAAATTAGGATCATAATGTGCTAGAGCCTTTTCTGCAGAAAGTTCATTCTTGATTTGAATAAAAGCTTTTTCACAATCCTGGGACCAGTTCCATGGAGTATTTTTCTTCCTTAGTTGATATAAAGGATAGCATAAATCAGCTAAATGAGGAATAAATTTTGTATAATAATTTATCATGCCTAGGAAAGATTGTAATTTATTAATATCAGAAGGTCTTGGCATATTTAGTATTGCTTCAATTTTTCTCTGCGATTTATGTAAACCACAAGAATCTATAACGTATCCTAAATATTCGACAGATGGTTGCATAAATTTGCATTTATTCTTTTTTATGCGAAGGTTGAAATCATCTATTCTTTGTAGAACTTGCATTAAATTAGATAAATGTTCTCTATCATTTCTTCCTGTAATTATAATATCATCCAAATACCACGAAGTTCCAGGTATTCCCGCCAACATCTGATCCATCAATTGTTGATAAATTCCAGGAGAACTTGCAATTCCATAAGCTAGTCTCTGGAAACTGTAGAGTCCTTTGTGAGTATTAATCACAACTAGATTTTTACTATATTCATCTAACTCGATTTGTAAGTAAGCCTCTGAAAAATCTAAAACTGTAAACGCTTTTCCTCCATTTAACGATGAAAATATTTCTTCGGGTTTTGGTAGTGGGTAATGATGAATTTTCAAAGCCTGATTTAAACCTGTTTTAAAATCAGCACAGAGTCTAATTTCACCATTTGGTTTTCTTACTGGTACAATTGGAGCCGCCCAGTTTGAGTATGAAATTTGTTTTAAAACCCCTTTTTCCACCATGGCATTTATTTCTTGTTCCACTTTATCACGCACTGCGAATGGTAATGGTCTGGCTTTGCAAAAAATAGGTCGAGCGTCCTCTTTTAATTCTATATGAGCCTTGAATTTGTTACAATGTCCTAAATCATTCGAAATTACCCTCGGAAATTTTTCTAAAATTTTCGCAATTTTTGTATCCGTAGAATATAAATTAGAAGGTATTTGTACTGAATTTTGTGAGGAAATTGAGAAAACTGCTTCTGAATTACTTAATTCCTTTATAGAAAGTGTATCTAATTGCAATTCATCTAACCAGTCTCTACCTAGCAGATTGCTTGAATTTTCTGTAGTAATCAGTAATTTTAGTGTAGAATTTTTTTCTCTAAATTTTACTTGTACGGATGTTTCGCCAAGTAAATTTACTAAATGTCCAGAAAAACTTGACAATTTTTTTGTAGCTGGAGATAACTCCGGTTTTCCGAGAAGATTCCAAACTTCTTTATTGACAATAATAGCGCAACTCCCTGTATCAAGTTCGAGTTTTACTGGATTTCCATTTATAAGTACTGGAACCATTATGGCTGCTGAATATAATTTATTTACTTGATTTACATTTAAGATATCAAAAAAATCAGATAAATTTTCTTCAGGATCCTCTCTTAGTGTATTTGTTCTATTAGAATTATTATTTGGCACAATTTTATTTAAATTTCTTCTCGAAGTATTAATTAAAACTTTATTTTTCCTACAAACTTTAGCGATATGCCCTTTTGTAGAACATGAACGGCAAACGGCGTCTTTAAAACGGCATTCTGATCGCAAATGCATACCTCCGCATCCATGACACGAATTTTTTGTACGCCCTGTAGAAGTTGAAGGCATAGAATGACTTGAATGTGAAGTAGGGTCATTTCTATTGTTATAAGAATATTTATTGTCATTCTTTGGATACGATTTTACTTTTCTGTATATTTTATTTGTTGCATAATCGGGCGAAATATTATTATCACGTAATAAAGATTCAGCTTGTTCTAAGGTATCCCCAAATTTTATTAAATCCTTTTGTAGAAGCTGTTTACGAATTGAGTCATTGGATATTCCCGATAAAAATGCGGTTATCAAAGCCTCTTCATAAAAATCAGTGGGGAAATAACAATTTTCCGTCAAATCCTTTAACTTATTTGCAAAATCGTTTAAAGACTGTCCTACTGATTGTTTCCTATTGAAAAAATTATAACGTTCTGTAGATTTAAACGTTATTACTTTATAATGACCTTTTAGTTTTCGTATTAACTCGGGGTACGTACAATCACTTGGAGATTTAGGTCTACACATTGACACTAATGCATGAAATGGACGTGAACTCAAACAATCTATTAAATATGCTCGCTTAATATTTGCATCATTTATATTATTTAGAACCAGAAAATTATCAAATTTTATTTGTCATATTTCAAAAGTATATTCATCCGGATCGAATTTTGGTGGATAACTTTTATTATTGTTCTCACTCATCTTTATATTTTAATTTACAGTAGGTCAGAAACGAAAAATTAAATGTAATTCTTGAAGAAGTAAACAACGACTGTTTATCGCACTCGCACTTACTGAACGTCTATGTAGCTCTCTCTAGTATTCGTCCACTATTAGATTTATAGTAGTTCGTTTTGAATATCGGTGTCGCACTCGCGTACATATATAGGTTTCACAAAATCACGTCCTCGTCGCCACTTTGTTATGTTTGTTACTGGAAGCTATTTTTTTTATACTATAGTTTTTACTTACATCATAAATTCCAAGTAGAGTTGAATTCTCCCTGATTGTTCTACACACACACACACATATAGTTTAATTGTTTATTCAGAACTTTACACTATGCACTGGTTATTAGAAGTTAGTATTTATAGTATTTATTAATCACAGTTAACGAATTTATTGTCAGTAGATTCTAACTGGGCCCTGAAAACACACACGCGCCTTTTTCGTCTGTTCCCATGTGTCTTTTGTTCCCGCGCAATCCTTCACGCACACCGAATTAAGTGGGGATCTGATTTATGCGCTAATGTCTTTAAAATGAAATATATAACATTAAAAAAAATGGAAAGACTTAAAAACTTCTTTTCTGTCAAAAGTCGTACTAAAAAGTAAAAAATAAAAACATATACTAATGTACGACTGCGCAAGATTGTATGAAAGGGGTGGGAATCATTCTACACATATTGCCTTCAATCATGAGTACAAAAAAATGATACATATACTTATATAAAAAGTGCGCACGCCTTGGTTTTCTTGCAGTCGTACATTAGTATTTTTTATTTTTTACTTTTTAGTACGACTTTCTACAGAAAGCAAGTTTTTAAAGTTTTGTGTTATTTTTTTCATTTTCTACTTTATGGTAATACTTTTTGGGGGATTTACACCCCAGAGAGCACTCAATAAAAATTCGTCTCTTAACGATTTGTTTTGATTTCAGGGTCCTCCGCAGATTTTTCAATTTTCACTCCCGCGCCCCCTACGTGCGGATATTTGCAAAAGTAACGGTGGAATACTGTATTGTCATCCAATCTTAGTAACTGTGCAAAATTTCATCAATTGATTACGCCAGAGAGTGTGTTAAATAAAGGATGCAATATTTGAAGACAATTTTCTTCCCCGCTGTCCCTATGTGTGGACATTTTCAAAAGCAATGGTGGAATACTGTATTGTCATCAGACATTAGTAACTGTGCAAAATTTCATCAGTTGATTATTTCAGGAAGTTTGTTAAATAAAGGATGCAGGATTTGAACACAAATATTGTGCCATACATTGCGAGTTAAAGAAAAGCAAGTAAAAAATAAAGATCTCACAAATCAACTATTTTTGGAAATGGTATCATTAACATACCATTATTATAATATATTTAGACCTCAATTATATTTTTTATACTGTTATGTTACTATAAATGCATGATATATTTCAAATTATTACGTTTATTTTTTTTTTAAGTTCTTATATTTTCCTCAGGATTTTGAGTAAGTCTTGAATATACTTATTTTTGGAACATAGATGAGGATTGAGCTGTCGTCTGTTATTGCACAAAAGTTTTTCTTCCGTCTATGTACTTCCAAAATAATAATAAATGTGGTTGAATGCGATGAGTCAATGCTGGTCGCATAATTTATTAAATAAATGACATGAAATAAGCTTCTGAATGTAAAAATGTAATGCTACTTAATTCTTCCAATTAATTATCTTGGCTAAGCTGTAAATTATCATCCAGCATTAACATTGGTACTTACAATTGGCAACGAACAGGTTTAGTGTTTGATTTTGACTAGATTGACTAGCTAATACTATAATATGTTAATTTTAGTAATATGTACAAGTACATTCATTCTAAACTTAATTAAAATTCTATGAAAATAGAGTTTATTTGTCAGAAATCTCCTGTAACTAGATTGCCTATTGTACACTTTCAACTTGTCATTTATTATTGTGTTGATTCTTTTACTATAAGTGCTTGGCTGGAATTTACCACCTAGTACGGGTTAGAAAAATTTATTCAAACTTTCTTATTGTTTACTCCTTTTGCAAATGTTCTGCCTGCATTCTTATTCATTAATTACAGATACTCAACAGAAAATCTAGCTTAATAAATTATTTTTTAATAAATCTGTCCACTTCAACTTTAACTGTTTCTTTTATATTTTAGATTATCAAACACTGGCTTTCCTAAAATTTTAATTATAGTGTCGCTTGATAGTTATTGATTGACAATATCCTGTAATGTGTCAAAGTATTTATACAGAAGCTTCATGCTAACCCATTCTGTAATTTTATCACAATTTGCACTAAGGTAATTTGAAAATTTGACTTATTTTTGTTACGTTGCCTTCTTTCCTGCACAGATAAGTTACCTTAGACATTGTTGTGATATTTACATAGTAGTTATATAACATTGGAAGAACCGATTTATATAAAATAGTTATGTAAGATTTATATAATAAATATGTGAAATAAAATATTTCATTTAGAAGTAATTTTGTTACGTAATTCTGAGGTAAAGCAATAAATATTCTTGTGATATTTACATAGGACTGACATAATACCGAAATAACATATTAATACAAAATAGTTACACCAATGTTATATAATAAATACATAAAACAAAATACTTCATTTGAATGTAATACATTTACATAACATTTTAGTAAGTACTAAATTGTAGATATATTTATGTAAATTAATTGTATAGCACTACGTATAGTGCATTTTTAACGTAGTGTTTACATAAAAACTGTTGTTGCCATGTAGTCAAATTTTATATTTACTTCCTGTCACGGGCTGTTGGTACACTGGCTGAAATTATTCACTGTTTTTTGAATCCAAAACGCCCAACTTGAAAAGATAGAAAATGTAAATTCAGTTTTCAATAAATTTTATTAAAATGTTAATTTTTCGATTTTCCTGATGATGGTGACGATAAAACCGAAACGTTGGAAAATAAAACTATTTTTTAAATTGACCAAAATCCTAGGAATTTCCACACATCAATCATCTATCAATAAAAACATATTTATGCAATAATGAGACAGAACTTTTTCAAAATTTTCATCAACGTCTTATTCGTATCCCAATGATGGTTAGCGAAACTATCGAGTAGTATATCTAACCGTAATGTTTAAGTGTTCTGGCGTCAATTTACCGATGCATTTTTTATATTTTTGTCGAAATTTGTTAATTTTCTAAAATACTAGCCAGACACTTACAGACTTGTCTATTTTATATGACTTTTCGTTGCGAAATTCCAACTATTTCCATACTCTTGCTTTTGAATTTTCATATTATTTGATTTTAAAATTAGTGCCTGATAACTTTTTGGTCTTCTTTCCTAAAGCCTTTCTTTCCATTTTAAAATACTATTAGAGAGGAACAAAATCTTCATGTCGGGTAAACCAATTCTTTTGTGTCTATCAAATATATCCAAATATCACACGTACATTTTTTGGTTTTTATGAGACGAGTTCAAGGCATTCAAAACTCTTCACAACCAATTTAGTTGCAGTTAGGTAAAAGATATTCCCTTCAAGGAAATTATGGGATAAATGTTTGTGGTTTGAAAAAATAAGAATTAATTGTCAATGATCTCCATTTTTCTTCATATGCTTTAAGAATCATTGCTAACATACATACTGTTCTTTAGGATTGAACTAGCAGCATCACCAACAAAAGCCATTGATTTCTTGGCTTTTAGGTGATCTTGATGGTGTCTCATTTTTCATCGTACTTCTGTTGCTGGTCTATGCAAAACATGTTCACTAACATTATTATTTGCAATTGATTATGCAATGAGAACAGGTTACGGGATGTTATTCATTTTAGTTCTACTGTCCAATTTGACGTGCAGATTTTGTGAAATGTATACGATAAATGTCGTATCATATTATTAATGTTATACATGTCTAACTTGTGTATTATATTATTTCATGTCGAACTGTTAACGAAGCCCTGTATACGGATTTATATTATAGAAGCCTGTATGTGGAAATAGACCAAATATACTATTATTTATTATCCGAAGCCTCCATTACTCTCCATAAAAAGACTCAGCAAGAAATTCATAAGAAATATGAAGAAATTCATAAGAAATATGAATAAATATAGGGGGCGAGCGTAGGTGCGTCTTTACTATGTACATAATGGGTGTAATGGGATGGGGGGTGTAATGGGGTAGTGAAGCGCAAGTTATAGCCTCTCCTACTCAATTGTTAACCTCACCTTCGCGATGAGTTCAACTTGAACTTGGTGCACCCTGTTTTTTTACTAACGAGGCTCTAACGACCGAGTAAGGGCGGAATAACCCTTACCTTTTGCCGTGAGCACATCCACCTTCTCACGAAGAGTACGGTAAAAATAACCCACCGCACACAAAGGTTGCTTTTGGAATCGTTTGGTTACTCCATCGTCGCAGTCTCCTTCTGTGCCATGGGACCACACCACTCGCCTTCCGCAACCGAGCTGGTCAGTTGCATACCTGCTCCAGCTAAAACTTCAAATGCAGCTTCGTTTTCAGTCGATTAAGGCTTAAAAAAAATGATGGAGCGTTCAAGTGGGACAAAATCATCCGGAAGTAAAATACCCTCCCGATCGGATCTCCGGGGGAGGGTGCCCACAGGGACACCTCATCGAATGTCGAAAAAACACCGACAAGTTAAATCCAAGAAAACTAATTCTTTCATCTACGGCGCTTGGAATGTTCGTACTTTGAACGACAGCACTCGCACCGATCGGCCTGAAAGAAGAACTGCTCTAATAGATAGAGAACTTCACCGACTCAATGTTGACGTTGCAGCTCTCAGCGAAACTCGATTTTTGGAGGAAGGCTCTCTCACAGAAAAGTACTACACCTTCTATTGGAAAGGTCTTCCCACCAATTCAAGAAGACAACATGGAGTAGGATTTGCCGTTCGGAATCAACTTGTATCCAACTTAACACAAGTACCACAAGGCCTATCCGAGCGTCTAATGCTGCTACGCTATAAGCTATCAGATGGCAACGCGGTAAATCTAATAAGCGCCTACTCTAGATGCAAGTCACGAAACCAAGGAAAGCTTCTATCAACAGCTGGAAGAAACCCTCTGTAGAATACCTAAAACGGAACGACTCGTTATTCTTGACGATTTTAACGCTAGAGTAGGGAGAGATGCAGACACCTGGCCAGGCATCATAGGCAAGAACGGTTTGGGTAACATGAACGCTAACGGTCAACTACTCCTAACTAAATGCGCCGAACATGATCTAGTTATAACAAACACCATTTTCCGACAAAAGAATAAATTTAAAGGCACTTGGCGTCACCCCAGATCAGGTCACTGGCATCTACGTAGGAAGCATCTCAAGGACGTCCAAATTACAAAGGCGCGCATTGATAGCGAATGTTGGACCGATCATCGTCCTGTTGCCTCTAAAATGAAAATTGTTATGAGACCCAAACGCCGAAGAACTCAAGTAAAACGTAGACCCCGCCTCTGTATTAGTAAATTGCGTGACCAACAAACCGTCGAACAGCTAAAGCAAAAAGTTGAAGAGAATTTGAGTGCACTAGAAGAAACCAATTCTGTAGATGTCGCTACTACCTGGACACAAATTAAAGACAGTTTAAAAAGTGCGAGTGAGGAAATTCTTGGCACTGCAGCAAGTAAAAAACAGGAGGACTGGTTCAATGATAATGAAGCTTTTATACAAGAACTTCTTGACCGCAAACATATTGCCTTCCAAAACGCTATCAACCACCCCAACGACTCATCAAAAGCAGAAGCTTTTACCCAATCTAAGTATGAAACGCAACGCGAAATCAGAAGAATAAAGAACGAGTGGTGGGCAAGCAATGCCAGAGAAATTCAAAGGTACGCCGATTCACACGACTACAGGAATTTTTTCAAGGAGTAAAAGCAGTGTACGGCCCCAGTCGGAAAAATATGTGCCATATTAAAGATTTAAATGGAAATCTCCTCAAAGAACAATACTCTAACATTCTTAACCAGAAAAGTCAAGCTGATCACGACATTATAAATCTTATCCCTCAATATGACACCTTCGAAGACTTAGATAAACCACTAACAACGGAAGAGATCTTAACCGCCATTGGGCAGCTAAAAAATAACAAATCTCCCGGCGCCGACTCACTCCCAGCTGAGATCTTTAAAGCTGTGTCGTCAGAGCTCATACCCTACCTCAAAAAACTGTTTGATGTCGTGTGGGAAAGTGGTCAAGCTCCGCAGGAGTTTCGTGATACACTTTTAATCAACCTCTTCAAAAACAAAGGGAGCGCTGCGGACTGTGGAAATTACAGGGGTATAGCTCTCCTGGCTGTTGGAGGGAAGATACTCACTAAAGCGATGGCAAATAGGCTAACACCTGTTATGGAAAAGTTACTTCCTGAAACACAGAGTGGCTTTAGACCAAACCGAGGCACATCGGATCTAATCTTCACACTTAAACAGCTTCAAGAAAAAGCACTCGAACATCAAAGAGAAATTCACATGGCCTTCATTGATTTAACCAAGGCGTTTGACTCGGTGGACAGGGAAGTGCTCTGGAAAATTATGCTCCGCTTAGGTATCCCTAGAAAATTTGTGGAAGTATGTCGCAGTCTACATACAAACAACAACGCCCAGGTTATATATAATAAAGAGGCAACCGAACCTTTCCAAACCCTCACTGGAGTTAGGCAGGGATGTGTCCTGGCACCCCTACTTTTTAATTTGTTTACCACTGCTCTAACAATTATTGTTGACAACAAACTGACAGTCAGAGGAACAGGTCTCAGATACCGTTCTGATGGCGGTCTCTTTAACATAGGGCGCTTTAGAGCTTTCACGAAGACACGCACACGATTCATTTGTGATCTCCAGTATGCGGATGATTGTGCACTTTTAACCTCTACGCCGGAAGAGCTTCAAGAACTTTTAGATGTGTATGCCCAGAGCTATGATTCCTTGGCACTTACAATCAACATTGGAAAGACTAAGATTATGTCAACTCCTCATCAAGTGAACCAAATAGACATTACACTTAACGGAAATTCTCCTGAAGTGGTGGATCAGTTCAATTACTTAGGCAACGTTGTTAATGATAAAGCAAACATGGACAGCGAGATTCGCAATAGAATTAACGCTGCATCTAGAGCACTCTGGGGACTTAGAGAGAGAATATTTGACAACCACGACCTTGCTTTGTCAATGAAAATGGCTGTCTACAGAGCAGTTGTCATTCCAACACTGCTATATGGATGTGAAAGCTGGGTTACTTACCGTCGTCATGTGAAAGAATTAGAACGTTTTCAGCAAAGACACCTCAGAAGTATGATGAAAATCCGTTGGTTCCATCACATATCAAACGTGGAAGTACTCAGGAGAGCAAACAGCCTTCCAATTGAGGTGCTTATTTCAAGAGCACGCCTAAGATGGGCAGGTCACGTTCATCGTATGCATGATAACCGCCTTCCTAAATGTACACTTTATGGTGAATTGCTAAGCGGTAGAAGAAGGCGTGGCGGTCAACGAAAGAGGTTCAAAGACGTTCTCCATGAAAATCTAAAATCCTGCGGTATTCCAGACGAGCAATGGGAACAACTTGCAGCGGACAGAACCGAATGGCGAGGGGTTGTGGCCAGTTATCAAGGAAATGTTGCTGCAAGAAGGCCGAATCCAAGACCTAACCAGATCTATGTTTGTCCTGACTGCGGTCGACATGTGCTCTCCCGAATTGGCCTCTATAGCCGTAGCGTGTGCATCGTAGATGAATGGGAATTACAATAGACTACACCTTTTACTTGTTTTTTTATTACACACAATCTATCGACTGTAATATTTTTTTATACTCGGACTCGAGTAAAGGCTAATAATAATAAAAATAATAATAATAACTTCGGTATGCGATGTAAAGCAACGACAGGCGCAGTTAGTAGTTGGATGGGTGACCATTCCAACGGAAACCGCGTCCTCGCCTCACACATCTTCCAGCGGCTTGTATATCAGTGTATGCGCCGAAGCTATACAACCTTAGGCGAGGGTTGTATAGGAGATATACCATCCTTCGGAGGGGATGTAAAGCCGTCGGTCCCTTGTCTATTAAATGTTAGGCAAGTAAAAGATCCCTACTCTTCTTAAGGGAAGGGGTTCGGCAAATTTCCTGGTTGGGGGTAGCTCGTCTACAGGCGTCGGTGTTAGGCCTCAGTAGCGGAAATAGGCCGACGTTAAATAAATATATATATAATATAAAAAAAATGAATAAATATATTAGTTACAGAAAAAAAATAAATGCACATAATAGGCATATACTAAAACCAATATATACCTAAATAATAAATAACATTACAAGTACATTACATTAATATGTAATTCGTAGAATATTTATAGCCATAATTCAACACTTTGATAAACAGAATCTAAACACTGACTTTGGAATTAGTTTTTTAAATGCTAAATAATCCCACATGTAGTTTTAAGTATCCCACACTTCAGCCGGCAGATCACTTCGTGACAGCTATGCTTTTATATTGAACTGCCTTTCTTAATTTATGAATGTCAGATATTTTTTCATAAGTTGTAACTTGTCTTTTAAGTTCCTCTATTGGATTGGATATTTATTTAAAATAACCCATTAGATTTGCTTCTCCTGTGACAACAGCTTGTCATCATTGGCTCAACTGAAATAAAAAAACATTAAGTACAAGGAAACGATTATAAAATAACCTCTTTATCATTACCAGTATAACCCAATAGGAGGATGGATAGTATGTCAATATTCATAAAACAACATGTAATGAGACAAGCATATGGAAAAATGGAATTAGAGGGTGCAAATTGGAGATAGGGGTGAACATGCAACCCTTCCAGTTTTTTAAATATAACTCGAAAACGAAGCAAAATTCAGGTATAGTTAATAGGAAACTTTTTGTAGAGAATCAAATTTACCATCGATATGGCTTATTTTAAAAAAAAATTTTTTACTTTTTTTTAGCAGAAATAGGTATAGGTATTCCTTTGTAGAAAAAAAAAATGAAATTTCCCTTGTATTAAAAGTAAGTAAGTATTAAGTAAATATCTATTTTGTTATAAAAAGTAAGATTCAACAATATCAAGGTAAACGCGACAAAAATCGAAAAAAATTACTAAGTTTAAACAACTATGTCTCAGTCATTCATCGAAAAAACTTGTTGAGACTACCATTTTGAAGGAAATTTCATCAAATTTTTTTTCTACAAAGTAATGCCTATACCAATCTCTGCTCAAAAAAAGTTATAGGCAAAATTTTTTTTAAAAAACAATCAATTGGATTTTTTGCTTTTTTTAATTGTTTTTTTATACTGTAAACTGTTTTTATTTTTTTAATAAGTAATTTCGATGGGAAATTTGATTCCCTACAAAAAGTTTCCAATTAACTATATTTAAATTTTGCTTCGTTTTCGAGTTATATTTAAAAACCTGAAAGGGTTGCATTTTCACCCCTCTCCAAATTGCACCCTCTAATTTAATTACAACTCGCGATTTTCTCGTCTTAAATGACCAATTGAACGATTTATGTAATAAAAACCCTTGAACGTCTTACTTCCTTATTTCCCTGTTTTTATGACATAATCGATAGCCTATATTTAGAAATATAAAATAGTTCTATTAAAAAATATAAGAATCTAAGCCGATGTCAATTAACAGGATTGTCATTTCGCCTCAAATAAGAAATTTGACCTCTTCTTCACTCTCTTTCTCCATTTTGTTTAGGTTAGATAATTTTAACATAGTGTGACTGGCTGCATGGTCTCTGGCCCAAAGCCATAAAAAAAAAAATGACAATCGCCATTGTCGATGACGACAAGACTTTTAATGACCGTCCCTTCCCGAGACGCAAGTCACATGAGTGGTATGGCTTACTTTGCAAATTTGATTTTAACAATTTAATTCAAAATGTCAGATTTTGAAATTTTGCGGTACAATTTTCTTATGGAATACTACACATGCCTAAATTATTATCCCGAAATTTTTTGCCACTCATAAATATTTCTAGAGAAATGGCGAGTTGGAAAAAATTCCAGATATAATTTAGGCACTTCGGAAATTTCAAATTTTTTTTTATATATTTTTTTAACGTCGGCCTATTTCCGCTACTGAGGCCTAACACCGACGCCTGTAGACGAGCTACCCCCAACCAGGAATTTTGCCGAACCTCTTCCCTTAAGAAAAGTAGGGATCTTTTACTTGCCTAACATTTAATAGACAAGGGACCGACGGCTTTACATCCCCTCCGAAGGATAGTATATCTCCTATACAACCCTCGCCTAAGGTTGTATAGCTTCCGCGCATACACTGACATACAAGCCGCTGGAAGATGTGTGAGGCGAGAACGCGGTTTCCGTTGGAATGGTTACCATCCAAGTACTAACTGCGCCTGTCGCTGTTTTACATCGCATACCGAAGTATGTACATAGTAAAGACGCACCTACGCTCGCCCCTAATTTCAAAATTAAAAACTCTTTTACGAATCCACGTTGTTAAGCACTGCACCTCATGCGTTGTGTTAAATATGAGGAAGTTAATCCAGTCTCTAGTCAAAGTATTTTGAGAGTTTTAGCGAAAATAGCCCTTAGCGTCGAGGGTGCCCTATCATTTTTTAGTAGTCGATTTTGACGGGAAAATGAACGGTAATTGCCCTAAACCGGTTCCTCAGTGATTCGGTGTCAGAAAAGTATAGTTACCATGTACTCAGACCATGCATGGGACCGACTTGTCTGAACGTATGAATATATAATTGCCACAATATAATTCAAAGTCGTTGCGATTCAAGCATTTTTAAGCACCGAGTAGCGAACCAAATTATTATCGTACTAATAATACGTAAATAGACAGGCAAGCAAAAGCCCACGAAAAAATTTATAAACATTGAACTTTTCTTGAATCTCTTTTGTGTTTGTGTAATCGTTAGCTATAAACCGCACATTGGATGGTTGTTGGTACATTATGAGTTGTTCCGTTCCTCACTATGTGTTTTACACGGACCAGACTGTTTGTCAATACATTTTCTTGAAAGTATTGTAAAAACCTAATTTTTTAAAAGATTTAATATATATATTTTGAACTTTATATTGTCTTTTTCTTGTGTTTCAAAATTCCTTTTCAGATTTAAATTTAAGAAAGTGATAGTATTTACTGTTAGATATATAGTGTTACGACGTCCAATTGGTACTATCAGTGAAGCAGTTAAGCAGAAACGAACAGTAAGTATAGATTTTGTATTATTCTCCATCTGAAACAGTCGTTTTGAACCCTTCTTTGTGAACGTTTAATATTCCTTTTGGAGAGTATAATAAAAGTCCTTCAGTCGCAAAAAGATGAATCGTTCACATTATAAGCGAAAATTCCGTTTCAAAAAAACATATATGCACATAATTTGTAGTTTTAAAACTAAGTGATTTATGTGAAATGAATTAGTGTGTAAAACTTCTTAATAGCTTACATAACAAGATTATAATTAATACATAACTTGTTTTGTATACACAAATGATTTTAATACTTAACTGTTAATAGAAACACTCAATATATTAACGTTAAAAGTAAATAGTTTGAATTGGATATAAATTAACCGCAAGAACAGGTTTCATCAGGCTGAAACTAGCATTAAAAGATACTGATACAGGTATTTATATTGTTGATACGGGCTACTATTATTCAGCTGAATTCCAGATGAATCCACCCGTTGAACAGCTGTAGATGTTATCGATATTAAAAAGAGCCTGGGATTTCTATATCAATTACTGAATTATATTCCACTCAAATTATTTTTGATGTCTTCATTCAGCTTATTTTAGTACACTTTCTTAACACTGTATGTTTAAGATAAAAATCAATGAAACTACGTTTGGATATTTATGCAAATGACGGAGGATGATTTGCAAGATCCACTGTACCATAACTGGCTTTCTTGTGAAATACATACATACTGTTGTCATTTCTGTATTCATATTATTAATTAAACATTTTTATAACAAGGAGATTTAATAATCTCATCACACGACTTGGTTTAACAATCAGATCTAATTAACAAATGTTACATATGCATACATACATATACGCAAGCATTAAACTAATTTCACACGGCCAACAAATCCAATTGTGTGCATATGTTAAAATATTCTCAATAGAATCATAACCTATTAATATTGTTGCTTAATAAAGTTATTATGGTCATGATATAAATATTATATTCATGTTCCGATGTAGGTAAATCGGACCCCAAAAACAGTTTTCTAAGCTAGTAGAAAATTTTGTGTAGTAAATATGGATTTCTTTTTAAAGCTATGTCGATGAAATATGAAAATTCGAAAATTCTCTTAGTTCTGAATTATACTTTAAGGTAATGTGTACAGTGTGAAATATCATTTGCTGATGAATATTTAGTTAATAATTAATAAGTTTCATACAGTATTTAAATATCAAAATTTAATGATGGATAATATTCATCTTCAAGCTGTAATTATACAAAATTTGGAAGATGTTGAAGCTGCTATTCCATATGAAAGGCAACATTTTATTAGGAACCGAAATCCGTTTGACTTAAGTGATAAAATTTTGATTAAGCATTTTAGACTCATCAACGTTTTGGCGAGGTATGTAATAAATACCCTGTATAGATTTTTGACTGCACCTACTAAAGCATCTTCTATTTCAAAAGCTACTAAAGTACTTATAGAGTATTTCATTATGACCCCACAATGTATCAAAAAAAGGTGCATCGAAAGCAAAGTACCGAAACGGGGGAGGAAAGTAGGAGACGAGGAATTAGATTTTGTTTTATTTGAAAATGATATTAATACAATACCTGCAGAACCTGCGCGTGCAAATCGAAACCCAGATTTAATTGCTGGAGAAAGACTGCAATAACAAATTATAAATAATTTAAGGTTACGCTAAAATTCTTTTAATCATTTTCCATTGCATGTTTTATTTTTTAATTCTGAACTTTTTTATTTAAAACAATTAACAAAAAGCATTTTGATAAAGTAATAACTTCATAGAGAGGAGTTCTATAGAAATATGTACCTTCAAAGAAAAAAAATAATTTCCAAACATAGATTTGAAAACACATACATTGACATTAATAAACGCCATGAGCAGTGCCACTAGTGAAAAATAAAGACTCTAATCTAATAAAACCTGCTCATTGGCTGTTGAGAATATTAGTACGAACGTATAATTCGACACACGTTCCATTGCTGTTCTCATTGGAATTTGTTTCCTATGAGATTCAAGATTGGCAATCCTCTTGATTTGTTGATTCGCATGAGAATTTCAGTGGAAGAAAATTTTCTCAAGAGAATCAATTCCTGTGATTTCAAGAATTGGGTCCGTGGGTAAACTCAACAGGAAGACCAATACTACGATACTTAGACGACATAGAACGAGACCTTAAAACAATGGGAGTAAAAAGATGGAGAATGCTGGCGGACGATACGAATGAATGGAGAAGAGAGAGGAAGTCAAGGCTCACAAAGGGCTGTAGTTGCCAATGATGATGTCAACTCTCGAGGTGCATCCTCTCCCGAGACCGATTTTTGGAATGCGTATTGCCATATGAAATAAATTAAATAAATTAAAAGCCTTAAAAGAATGAAACTTAGCAATAGAACATACGAGAATGAAGAACTTAATTAATTTGACTTTATAATTTACTATATAAATATTAAAAGTATGTTTAATTATATAATTATAATTTATTCTGATATCCTATTTGAGATGTTTAACTATGCAAAAAAATTGTGTTAGAATTTAACGAATGCATGACATGAGCCTGAAAAAGTTATTAAAAAAATCAAAGGATGTTAAAAAAGAATTTCTGTTACCTTACAGGAACTCAAGGAAAATCAGAAACGGAAACGATTAGAAATGGCCCAAAGACCGAAGAAAACCCTAACTTGTTTAAGTACACACTATGAGAATCAAACAAGTGCATTGCCGTTTTCTACAGCAGGGATATTTAACAGGAAACATGGACGTTCATACGGTATAACAAAATTCGACGACGAAGAAAAATTGTTCAATTTAAAATATGCAGTGTATATTCATTTAAAGCTTGATATAGTATGGATACAATGATAGGGCACATATCTTCTTATTATAATCTAACACGGCAAACATATCTTTAAATGATTCTTCCAGATGTAACAGAGTTTTTAGAGCAATACTTTTCTACTGAGAAACTTAATCAAACAATTTGACAGAGGGCCGGAGCGCCCTCACACTTTCTATGTTCAGGAGAATTTAAATGATCATTTAACATTTGAATTGTTAACGACCGACTCATTACATGTCCAAACAGTTCCGACTTAACACATTAAAATTAAGAACTTACTTTTATTTGTATTCTTATATTTAAAATTTTCTGGATCTCTATGGACAGTTTTAATAAAATAATAATACAAAATATCAAATAATAACAATGTTATCATAAATCAGTCACAGCCTACTGGGTAGTAAGTAATTACTGAGCTTCCATCAGTCACTATAAAACACCTATTCGCATACTTGGAACAGGGTCACTGGTCTGTATGGAAGCGGTCGGTTATCTCCTAGCACAAATTATCAAGGCCTATTAAACTATAACGACCCTAGAGAAGACGACGTCTTGTGCAAGCTGCTCAAATATCTTCCGAGGAAAGGTATTGTGCAGTTGACGTACATCGTTAACGTCATCCTGCGGCTACAGCGCTGGCCCAGCCAGTGGAAGTACGCCGTGGTCATTCCTATCCTGAAGCCAAACAAGAAAGCGAAGTTCGTCGCAGCTACAGACTCTCGTTGTTATCGGCGATCTCCAAATTGATGGAGAAGCTCGTCCTGATCAGACTAAATACTATACAGGAGAAGCTCCACATCGACGACGAGTCCCAGTTTAGATTAAGGGGAGGCAGGAGCACGGTGCAACAAGTCGTTTGGATAGTTAACGACGTCACAGTACAATACAGCCTCGAGAAGAACACCATCATGGTGCTCCTCAATATTGAGAAGGCGTTTGACACCGTCTGGATCCCGAGATTACTCTACAAACTACACCACTACCGCTTTCCGACTTACTTCACTAAACTCATTCATTCGTTCCTGACGAGCAGATCTCTGCAGGTTTGAGTGAATAATACACTGTCAACACGGTGGGACGTTCGCGCGGGAGTACTGCAAGGATCGTGCCTGTCTCTAAAGTTGTACAACTTGTACGTCTCCGACTTCCCAGAGCTCCCAAATACGAAGCTCACCAAGTACGCTGATGACACAGCCATGTATGCGCATTCTCATGACGCGCAAGAAGTGAACATGCTGCTGAAGGCGACCAGTGGAATATTCGGGTGAACGCTGGGAAGTCGGAGGCGATAATCCGGGGCCATAATCTTCACGCGTCGCTTTACTGAGAACAAAATCTTAATACCAATTTCGATCAGGGGAGACAAAATTCTAATTAGGATATGCGTAAGACTCGACCAAAGACTGACGTTCAATGTCCATATAATGAGACAATACGGACGGTCTACTCGTTCAGAAATCTGTATCCGTTCATGGTCAGGGGTAGCAGACTAAACCGACAAAATTAAATGGTGGTCAGGCCGTCCATCACATACGCAGCGCCAGAGTGGTACAGCATACCTGCCACGACAATGAAAAAATTTCAAATGTTTGAGCACAAATGTATGCGCCTCATATCGAATTCAGGAAGGTACATTCTCCTTAAGGATCTATATGCACGTTGCAAAGACATAACCCTAATAGCAGACTACGTCCAACGCATCTCTCAAAACTTCTATTCCTTCAAGCTGGGCGATAGTCCGCTAACAAGACACATAACGCAAATTAGATAGCATAATGCCTCGTTTCGGATTAAACACCCTTTACCGTACCAGACGTTACCGATTTTCCGGCAACCTCTGTAGCCAAGCTTCGCTAACTATAACTTCAGCTTACCCTGTCGCCTTTACTAATATTTCATACCTTTGTCTATCTTTAAATCTTTCGTGTCCCCCTCTTCCTATACGTTTGTGCCCTTTTTGTTTGTTGTTTTCTTGTTTGCTTTTTGTACTTTTTTGTCTTTCTAAATCCACTTCTCATCACAAACCTTAACAAAACCAAAACCTTTTAGAATAAAAAGGTTGGTGGGTCAGCCATGCGCAGCCCAGCATTGACGTATCTCGCGGAAGGCGCCTCGTTCGAATTGAGGTACCAGCCCCATATACGATATTTAAAAATGTTTTGTTTTGTTTTTTTTTTTATACATTTATTTAACGTCGGTCTATTTCCGCTACTGAGGCCTAACACCGACGCCTGTAGACGAGCTACCCCCAACCAGGAATTTTGCCGAACCTCTTCCCTTAAGAAGAGTAGGGATCTTTTACTTGCCTAACATTTAATAGACAAGGGACCGACGGCTTTACATCCCCTCCGAAGGATGGTATATCTCCTATACAACCCTCGCCTAAGGTTGTATAGCTTCCGCGCATACACTGATATACAAGCCGCTGGAAGATGTGTGAGGCGAGAACGCGGTTTCCGTTGGAATGGTCATCAATCCAAGTACTAACCGCGCCTGTCGTTGCTTTACATCGCATACCGAAGTATGTACATAGTAAAGACGCACCTACGCTCGCCCCCTTTGTTTTGTTTAGTTAATATTTTCTAATTATAAGGAGTTTAGGTTTAGTTTAGTTTAATTGTCGTTTAAACTGAACCAGGCCTACCCCGCTCGATCCTAAATCCGCCACCGGAGTCAACGCAGTGGTTGCACGGTTGGTCCCGGGATAGGTTTCGGGGAGGTACTTTTGTAAAGGTAATTTTAATAAAGAAGTTTCGAATCGGATTGAATTGGTTGATTATCTCCTAAACTAAGATAGCTAGCAAAAACTTAAGACACAAAAGTTTTGAGGTTTTTAAAATCTATTACAATAACGAAAAAATAAATTATCATCATGTATCATCATTTGTAAGTCAAAAAGAAGTTGTTTTTTCTTTAATAGAACACCCTGTATATTATTCCATATTTCAACTCTTCTCGAAATTCTAACCAAAATCCATGTAGCACATCATATACCTAAACTTGACCGTTTTCGAGATATTGAATTTTGAAAATAACTTTTTCTCAAATTTATTAAAACTCCGAAATGATGGATATTTATTTATTATGAAAATTACACAAAGTGGAGGATATGAATATGAATAAATTTTAATATTATTTTTTTTACAGAAAATAAAAATGCATAATTATTCAGGGTTGATAAAAGTCTATAAAACGAAAAAAATTATTTTTTAATGAATATCCTGGATATATTTAATTTTATGACAATAATAGTTATGCCAGAAGAAAAAGAGAGAAAACAAGTTTTGATGAATAACAAATTAATATTTTTATCGGAATTCTATTTTATAAGGTGCTCAACGTGTAGCTCATTTACCTCCTGACAATAATGAATTCACTGAACAAAATTTTGTAGTGAATCTGAAAGGGTGATGGGAGGAATAGTGAAAATTTCATGCCTTACCCTTTCTTGCAACTCTTCGATATGTTGCGGCCTATTTCTCTAGACTACATATTTTATGTGACCCCACAGAAAAAGTCAAGCGAGGTCATAACGGGAGACTTAGCTGGCCATTCAATTGCCCGCCTGGATCCAACATTTATCAGGAAAAGTTCCGTCTAGATATGCCATATGTCCAAGATGTGGAAGGGTCCCATTTTGTTGAAACCATATTTGTTTTGCCGGTAAATTGGGATTGTCATTGTTCGGGAATAATCCTCTAAGCTCTGGAATAATATGCGCTTGCAAAAGTAATAAATGTCGTTCAGAGGTCAAATTTCCGTTTTAGCCAGAATCCTATGACGTATCCACCAATAATGACACACCAAATATTTACTTTTTGTGGTCGTTGGGTGTGAACTTCCTTCATCCAATGTGTATTTTGGTCTGACCAATACCTACTGTGGTATCGGCTTACGTGCCCATTTAAACAAAATGTAGATTCGTCAGAAAACAATATGTGGTAGACAAAGTTGACATTTTCGTTTAATTTATCCATAACAACTTCGCATAACTCGATTCTACGATCAAAATCATCTTCGCTCAATTCTTGTAACAAATTAATTTTATACATATGGAATTTTTTCCGTTTGCAAATTTTTTGAATGGAATATCGACTCATTTTATGATTTAAAGCCCTCTGTTGTGTCGAATTTATTAGATTTTCCACCACATCTAACATGATACTCAAAGAACTTTCTTCATTTGTAACGCTTACTGGTCTTTCACTTCTTGGTCGATCTTTGACACCTACAGTGATGAAAACGCTGCAATGTTTTTGTAATGGTTGATTTAAAAAGAGGTTTTCGATTGGGATGCAATTCATTAAAAATATTCACTATTTGGTTAATACTTCATCTTCTATCACCATATCCTATGATTATTAAAATTTCAATATGCTCGGTTTCACTTAAACGTACCATTCTTGCGCGAAAATTATTCACACTAAATATTTGTTGCCATGTGTTCTCAAGATCATCACTGTTAGACGAAAGAACGATGCGGCGTTGTTATTGAGCTAGAAACTTGCAAAGGTAACTTGATGGAATAATTATAAATATTCAAAAGATTACAATACAATACGCACTTGGTTTATTGTTTCATTAGTTTTGTTCACATTTCTCTGACATATGTTTCGGCCTTGCGACCATTATCAAAGAGTCTTAAAAACTGATGGTAACTTGATGGACTATAAACTTAATGGACTAAAATATTTTTGTATAACTTATAAGAAAATGATTTTCAAAGTTCGATATCTCGAAAATGGTCAAGTTTAATTATATGATGTGCTATATGAATTTTGTTTAGAATTTCGAGAAGAACTGAAATATGGAATAAAATACAGGGTGTTCCATTAAATAAAAAGCAACTTTGTTTCATCACTTTTTGACTGATTTTGTATACTTAATTTTTTATTGTAATAGATTTTACAACATCTTAAAACTTTTGCATCTTAACATTGTTCGCTAGCTATCTTACTGTAGGAGATAGTCGACCGTTTCTGTACATATCAGCGATCCTGTATTTTATGTCCAATATGTCAAGAAATATTACAGATAGATCTATCAAATATCAAACCTTATATGTTTGAAGTAAGAAAAAGGGACCTAACAAAAATTATAAAAATTTAATATCCCATTGTTGTTATTGTTTTTAGTTGTATTTTAAGTAAATATAGATGCAACTTTACGACTTTCTTGTTTATCTTTTTTTGGTGCTCTAAAAACAAAGGAAGTAAAGGTCAAAATAAAATGAATAACATTTGTATAACCTTTTTTGGCAAAACAAAATTTCTTCAATATTTATAATGTATCTGCAACATAAATAAGTAGTCAGTTTAAGCTTAGGCTCATGTGACATTAATTTCGTTCGTCATTTTATTAAAAATATATCTATAATTTTTTACCGTAGTTCGACCAATAGCGGAAGCGCATATGCCATGGCGTCGGAAATACATGATTAACGTTAGAAACATATTTTTTCTTTGAGTTACATTGTTTTATTTAAGAAAACTCATGTTTCCACCCTCAGATGAGCGAGATTCGACCTTCACTTCACTTGATTTTTTTTTAAATGATTGTATTTTTGTATAGAAAGAAAAAATCTTATAAATTTTCGTCATATTTCGAATAGTTAGGGAGATAATTTGGAAAATTATGTTTTTTTGTCGCACTTGAATTGAAATATGCTTCCAAAACATTTGTAGCTCGCGCTGTAAGCTTCAAAATGGTATGAATACCTGTCATTAATTTAATTTATTTGTGCAATAGACCACTCAACAGAAATAAGGAGTTGTGACGTAACTACGTTGTTTGATGGAAACTATACAAATTGAGTTTTGAACTAAAATGATGCCATTATTTCAAAATGTTCTGTGTTGAATAAATGAATTGTATTTATACGTCGTTTGCGACAATTATCAATATACTTGTAGGTAGTTTCACGAGCGCTTGTTTTATATGATATATACCAGTGATTATTGTTACATAGAAACTCTTTGTTCTGAATGTTATAATAAAAGTCGGACTATTGAAATTCTATATTTTTAATTATGTACAGAAATTTGAGAAACAGAACCTAACGAAATAAACGTAATTAACTAATACTTACATAAATAAATGAACGGCAAGTTCAAGACATTCTACAAATCTTCTTCATTGCTGTCATCGCTGAGGCCAGTTATTGGCGTTTCTTATTGGTCAGTATTGTTTCTACACACTTGTTCATCTCCTTCGCAGAGACAAAGCTCTGTACATCGTAAGTGATTAATAAAACACTTACATCTTCTGGAGTCACAGAAACTTTTTTTTGCAGAAGCATGAAATCAAGTTTAAAATCTCAATTGGCTCAATATGTTCTGCGATTGTTAAAACTGGCTAATATATATTATTTTCTTATTCTTATCGCCATCCAAAATTCAAGGGATTCATATTAGGGACTTTTGCGTTGTGTGAACTGGTCCATATAAGGAGCTGCAACCTAGCTCTATTTACTGCCGGATAGAAACTACTTCTTTTGGATGGCAACTGCTCGTCTTGTAGTTGTTGTTTGGTAAAACGCCACCACCGCAGATCCAACAGTTTTTGAATATTTATGTTATAAATACTATTATAAACAATGCAAATGAAATTTTCCAAATCATCTATTATAAGATTTAGGTCTGTTTTTGCATGTCCAAGCATCATTTGCAGAAGCATGATTATCTTTTTTGAATATCCTCCTGTTGTGTTGCATTCCGATAATACATGCATTGATAGCAGGACCTCTCTTTGTACTTTGCTTAGCGCAGACCCACCTTTTAAAGGTGTTTCAATATTTGCGCTGGTCGGTCGGTGGTGCGAAATGTGAATTTCATGCGTTGGCATGTAAACGAAATATATTCCCAAGCAACACCAAATGGTTTAATAAACGTTTTGATTTCGTTTATACGACTGGTATATATAATGTTTATTGCAACCTATATTCAACGTTCGAGTGTCTGCGCTACAAACGTATATATTTGTCTTATCATATATTAAATATAGACGTTTTAAAAAAACGTATATATATGGTATGTCATATTCTAAATATATACTTTTATATGGAACCTCAAATAAGCATATTCCATATACGTCGATAATACGTATGATGTAAAAGTTTTTCTCACGGTTATGAAAAACCTTTTCTCCAGTTGCTGGTTTAATTTAATAAACCTTTATTATCCACTGTAATTCATACATACATAGGGTATCCCTGTATGGAATATCTAATACTTACAAACTTTTTATTTTAAATTTTTTGAGAAAGTCATTTTTTATAATGTTGCTTCAGCTTATCAAACTTTTTTTGGCAATGCCAAAATTTAGGTAATATATTCAGAGAATATAAATATCTGACTTCGCGTAAGGTGAACATATTTCAAATTAAAAATATAGAAGTTTCAAAGCCTCATAAAGCTGGTGAACTATAATACTTAAAAGGAAATTAGATGTAATCGTAAATTATAATTGTTTTTCTTTAAATTTTTTTTCTTCTGAAAATTTGAACTTTTTCTGAAGAATTTAGTTTTTCTCAAAAAATTTAGAATAAAAAGATAGAAGATATCGAGAGATTTTTTAAAAGGAATACACCCTTGAATCTTTGTTAATGAATATACGCTATAAATTCTTTAGATGTTTTTTATATTGTTTTATAAACTAAGAGCTTATTTAATAAATGATTAAATATTTCCATCACTTTATTTTTACCAAAATTACTTTAACTTTCAAAATTTAAATGGGAAATTCTGTTATACAGTATTATAGACTAGTCGATTTCAAATAACTTTGCAAGTCAAATCATATCTTAAATCAGAAATCATTTGCTACTTATGATAAAATTGTTAATATATATTGCTGCATAACAATAATAAGATGCCACTGAAACAAATTAATTTCTAAGTGCCTTATTTTGTAAAATATATTAATTTTTCTTTAATTATAACAGGGAAATTAGAATTACAGTGTTTTTTTTGACTTGCGATACATTTCCCTTTGCAAAATTATTTAGAATTGATCAGTCTACAACACTATAAAACAGATAGAAGGTACCCGTTTTTAAATCCGAAAGTTAATATTATAATGATCTCCAATTTTTTAAAAGCACATATTTTAACCTCCTACCTATATATAACTACTGATATCAAGAAAAATAATTCAATTGTATATATGTATGCAGATAGTAATTTTTTAAAAGTATTTATTATTTAGTACTAGCTTTCTTATATTATATTAAGCTTACCTATTCTGCGGGAATGGCTAAATACGTAAAACTATTTTATCATTTACTATTTCACCCTTGGGGACCTAGGATGTTTGACAATGATAACAAAACACAACATATTGTTCATTACTCTTTACTAAAATCCAAAAATAGAGTCTATTTATTATTATTATTGTTAACTATAGCGGCTTTTGGCAAGTACAACCAATCTTAAATCATCCCTCTAATTTCATTGTCACTGGTCTCACCCACGCCTTCAACGCTAGCCATGTAGAGTTTTACACCTTCTGTGATAAAAAAAATGCAGTTACTATGAAATCGCTCAGATAAACAATAATTCTTACCAATCACAAGTTGTAACTTTAATGCACTACAACGTGATAACTCAAGGATAAGGGCGGCTCATCAACATAACACTTGTTGAATTTCAATCAAATAATATATACGCAAAAACAAACAAGTAAATATTATATGTTTCGATCACAAGGCCACACTACTAAGGTTGACTACCACCACACGAAACAGCAATTAACACGACGATCCGCGGTTGCTCACCAGCTGTACAATGAGAGAGATGCATATATTTATGAGAAATGCCTATGTATTCTGCAACAAAGACAACAATACTAACCCGGTTGCTGGCGACTGCGCAATCGATGCAGATTGTTATACGTTTAAAAACCGTATATTATAAACTGCAATATTACTGAACAAATATTTTCATTCATCATCTATCTATAACAAATTTTGATTAATGTAAATATTTTACTCATATTTCCAGATATTGTAATAATTTTCGAACTTTTGGTTGCAATTGTTTATGACATACCTATAAAAATTGTAGCGCAAATACATATTTATCATATACATTTAAAAATCGTATATTAAAGACTCCAATATGGCTAAAAAAATGCAAGTAGTGTCAATTTCATCAATTTACAATTTAAACATTTGACGGAAGTGTAGTCTCAACTCTCAATTAATTATTTCTCAAATATTCTGCGTTACTCCAAAAATTTTCGAAGAAATACATTTATAATATACGTAGAAAAATCGTTTATGAAATAAACGCTTTTCATAGACGTTGATTAAATATACGATAACGAAATTTAAACCGCAATTTCATATATTAAACGTTTATTAAACCATCATGTGTTGCTTGGGATGTTATATGCATCGTTTTAAGCTAAAGAACGGGTGCAACTTTTTTTATTTAGGAATATTTTTGAGAGAGTGTTCCAGTTATTTTACACCGATGAAACAAGAGAGAACTTTTTTTAAAAAATGACGTTTTTTCCGAATGACTTAAAAATGCATAGATGTACGTCTAAATCCATAATAACTTTTTTCTTCGTAATAAAGAGACCTTTAGTTTGGCGAAAAAGCAATGTTTCTACGATGAATAGTTCTTGAGATATCTTAATTAAAACATTTTAACCTTCAGAAGGTACAGAAGGCGAGGCCCGCGAAGCTGAAAGTGGAAATATGCATTTTCATACATAGAGAGATGCCTTTTAACAAAATAACTATGTCCCCAACTTTAATCGTTAGTTTCCCATGAAACCTCTAATCTGGCCGTATGCGCTGTCACTATAATACACATGCATTGTGCAGTCAAAAATGTTTAATAAAGAGTTAGGTCACGGACATGTTCTATCCAAAATTTACTTATTTGCATGTTAACACATACAAACGAATATAAAGAAAATCATTGCTACCTGACACTTCTCAAATTCCATTTTATTACCGTAATAGCACTATAACTATAATTAATGAACTGTCTTTTATATTTATGTTTCGCTGTAGATTCTTTTAAAAACCAATTTAGTAAAGGCACTTGATTGTGGAACACCCTGTATTTCAAGGAGTGAAACGTGTTAAAAAAATAATCAAATTCTGTCTGATTCTTTTGACGCAAAAGTTTACTTTGATTTAAATTATGCACATATTTTGAAAGGCATGTTTACTTTTTAATAGTCTGCAAATTTCAAAGCGATGTAAAACTATACTTGTAATGACTTTCAGCTATTATTAGAAACGGCGACACGTTATGTTATCAGAACTATCGTCATACTACAAAACAAACTAAAACTAAGTGTTTTTGTGTTTAAGAGGTCCGTGAACCGCTAAAACTATTTTCATTAATATTTCATCAAATTATTATTCTAGTCAAAGAAACGAAAATGACTACTTCCTGTCCATGTATAGGACAGAATTTGTTTCGTTTCCCATACCAAGAAAGCTGTTAAAGCGATAACAGTACAAGGTAGTTAAAAGGTGCAAAAGCGTAGGCAGATTGTCACATCCGGCTAAAGATCACAGACAGAAGGTGTCTGGTGACTTGCAGATAGCGAAAAGTGGGTAGAGTGGTTTACACTCAGCAAAAACAATACACACTTGCAGATCAAGTGCATACATTGCAGATTCATTCAGGGCCTACTATGTTTATGTTACACGAATCCTTGATGTGTGTTACTCGCAGGGTTTATCTCAACATACATGATATGCACGTCTTTCTTTAGTGATAGACGGAATAAGTGGAGAATGGAGAGCCTGTGTTGTAGTACACAATGTTGCATTGCATATTATTGCAACGGTATGCTTATTCATGATAATATATGCGTCGCTGCAGTTTATTAAACAATGAATAAATGCTCCTTTGTGTGTTGGATATATCGTATGCTTCCAATTAGTATGTTATATTGTTTGCATAAATGTATGAACAGTGGAGTATTTGCTTACTATAAGTAATTATAAATGTTTAATTTAACGTTTGCTTGCCATTTATTGCATCCAACTTGAATGAATAAGGATATTTAGTCTTCTCAAAAATAACAAGATGCTAATTAGACGCATATATTTCATTTACATTTATTTATTAATTTAAACTTTTAAGTGCCATTGCCAAATATATTTTAATATTATGCAACTGTTGTAACTAAATCATATTATATCTACCGTTTTTTATTAAAAGTAATAATTGAATATAAACTATTCGCTTTGAACACGAAACACGCCTGTTTTGGGAACTAGTTTCTTGAGAAAACGTTCGGACAGGTCGATTCTTGATTTTTGGGGCATTGACACATCAACCCCCTAGCCCCAGCAACCACTAACTCAAAATCTAAGTAGGGAAATGGGGTCGAGCGACCTCTCATTTGAAGCGTCTTTCAATTCTCTATGTGACAGCATGGTTGAAATTAGTTTTTTTCCATTTTTTCTTCGTCCCCATGAAATCCACCCTCTAGATTAACTAAGGTGGGGTTATTGTTTGGGAAAAATCCTGAAACACGTCACCTTTTAAAGGTTTTAAAAATCTTTTGATTGAAGCCCTTTTCAAATTTATCAATTTGTCTTCGGGACTATTTAATTTCAAATTATGAACTCGTTCTTCGTTTGTCATTAAAAGGAAATTCAATTGTTCAATCTGCCCTTACAAAAATGGAAAAAAATGTAGAAAAAATATTGAAACATCAAAATTTAACGTCAGAAGAAATTTTTATTATTTCAACAAATGCTCAAATTGTTTCTTCTTAAGAAGCCTGTAGTACACATGTTTTTATTAAGAAATAAGTTTCATTCTGTTATCGGAATATACAGATATTTTTTTATTCTACTTTTTATTAGACCATTTTTTATTCTACTTTTTATTAGCCTCCTATACCACCTAACATATCTCATTTGTTTTCAATTTCAGCTGGTTTGTGAATTGTCATTGTGATATGGTTTACTCTATTGCGGAGAGCGTCGAAGTGATCGATCGCTTTGTTTTTCAAAAATGGTGAGTGCGGCAAACGTGCGGCAGATTTATTTAATCAAGAGCATCTCGATAAACACGTAGAAAGAAAATACGTGTTGGAATTGGTCACGAAGTTTAAAGAAACAGGTTCAGTAGCTAATAAAAAGCGAAACCCTCAACGTGAACTCCCGGTGACAAATAAGGCTACTGTGGTTGAACTTTTGGGACAAGTAGCTGTAGACCCAACTCTAAGTACTAGGAAATTGGCCACTGTGACCAACATCCCTAGAACTACTATTCGACGAATCTTGAAGCAGCGTAAATTTTATCCATACAAAATTCACTTAGTACATGAGCTGAATGAGGATGAATTCAATAGACGACAGCAGTTTTGTGAAGTTATGACAGAGATAATTGCGGATGCGAATTTTCTGTTCAACATTTTTCTTAAACTCTACAGTAAATCGTCATAACTTTCGGTTTTGGTCGGACGTGAATCCAAGAATTTTCCACGAAGTGCATACTCAACTCCACTAAAACTAAATGTTTGGGCCGGTATTTTTGGAGAGATGATTGGTCCCATTTTTCTTGATGGCAATCTGACGGGCGAACGTTACCTCGAAGTGTTGGAAGATCTTGTCCAACCATTTGACTTTCCAACAAGATGGAGTTCCACCTCATTATGCACTTGCTGTTCGGGAGATCTGGACAGAGCATTCCCGGGACAGTCGACAGAGGCGCTCTGGACTGGCTGGTCCGCTCATAAGATTTAAGTTCTCTGGACTTTTTTTTGTGGGGTCATCTGAAAAGTAAAATATTCGCAACGGAACCCGGGTGTCTGGAAGAGTTGCGTCGACGCATTGTTGAAGAATGTCGCCAAATTACGCTACAGATCTTCCAAAATGTAAGGAAACATTTCGAGCGAATTTGTATTATTGTATAGAAGTTGGTGGCGCACAATTTGAGCATTTGTTGAAGTAATAAAAATTTCTTCTGACGTTGGATTTTAAAGTTTTAATTTTTTTCTACACTTTTCCCATTTTTATAAACCTAAAAACAATCATGCACTAGCATAGATAATTAAATGAGGGGTCACTCGATCACCTTATTGTAATTTTTGTTTTTGTTGGGGGTTGTTGGGGCTAGAGGTTGACTTGACAAAGTCAAATTTGACATCAAAATGTGCCGTTCAAAGGGATTTTTCCCAAACAACACCCCCACCTTAGTTAATCTAGAGCGTGGTTTTCATGAGGACGAAAAAAAAATTGGAAAACGAATTTCGACAATATTGTCTGAAAGTTATTTGTGGCATTCTACGAATATTTTTTCCTATTATTTGGATTTTCTACCACATGTACTGTTATCATCTTCAAAACAAATCACCGAATCTACAAAATAATAGAATTATTGGAAAAAAGCCTCGGCGCCCGTGACGTTTACGCCAAAGGAAAAGTCAGAGGTTATGTTTTGCAAATAATATAAATCGGAATAAACACAGAAATAATGTATTTTGCTGACGTCTCGGAAAGTAATCTCTTTCTGTTTTCAAAGCTTTTTTTTTGGAAGAACTCTTATTTTGCTGTGTATGGTCAAATACACAGCTTTAAGATTCTGTTTATGTTATTTCCATAGCTACTTACTACTTACACATAACATAGAACTGATGATATTTTCTTTTAGATAATTTTGAGTTTGTTAAGTTCTTCTTTTAACATTGGTAGCCAGGTTGTGCAAATAACTACAGAACAATTCGATACGCACTTATCTGCATTTAATAAGATTATTGCTGATTCTTTAATTTTTCTTTTTTTGGTATCTGTTTCTTTTGTTAAAATTTTTGCCGAGTCCCAGTTTATTCTATGTCCGTTTTCCCAAGCATGTTCACAAATTTTTGATTTCTGAATTTCATTCTTTCTAATGTAATTCTTGTGCTCATCCAACCTCACACTGAAAGGTCTGGATGACTCACCCACATAACATTTATCACATTCGCACGGGATATTGTAAATACAGTTTTTTGAATTCTGCTCCCTGTTTATCGGTTTTGTTTTTGTTAAAATAGATCTTAAAGTATTCCCCGTTTGAAATATCGTCCTAACATCAAATTTGTCACCTATACGGCATAGCTTTTCCGATAGTCCGTATACATAAGGAATTATTGCTGTATAATGACGTTCAGGTTTTTGTCGTACCTGATTGTCCCTATTTTCAACATTTATGAAAACTCTATCAACAAAGGCTTCAGGATATTGATTTTGTACTAGAACCTCTTTGATACATTTTTTCTCGTTATTTAATATTTCATTATTAGATGAAATTATTTGGGCCCTATCGTATAAACATTTTACAACACCCCTTTTAACATTTATTGACTGATTTGAGTTAAAATTTAGATATCTATTAGTATGTGTTGGTTTTCTATAAACGCTTGTTTCAATTGTATTATTTACCATTCTAATTAAAACATCTAAAAACTTTCTACTTCTAATGTGAATTTAATAGACGGTTCCTTACTATTTATATTTCCCAAAAAACTATCTAGTAAATCGACATCATGAGGCCAAATTGCAAAGATGTCGTCAACATATCTCCACCAGCCAACCGGTTTGTTTATACAATTTTGAACATGTGTGTTCTCAAAGTTCTCCATAAATATGTTGCTTAAAATTGGTGATAATGCAGATCCCATAGCAATACCAAATATACACAGTGTTAAGAGTTCCATTATGCTATTTACACTTAATTTAGTTCTAGTTTCCAAATTATTATCATTTAGCAACCTGTCTTTAACTATATTTAAGGTTTCATCTACCGGAACATTGGTAAAAAGACTAACTACATCAAAACTAACCATCAGGTGTGATTCATGAATATCGTTTTCATAAATTTTTTCTATAAAATGTTTACTATTTTTACTTTGAACACACATGTTCAAAATTGTATAAACAAACCGGTTGTCTGGTGGAGATATGTTGACGACATTTTTGCAATTTGGCCTCATGGTATCGATTTACTAAATAGTTTTTTGGAAAATATAAATAGTAAGGAACCGTCTATTAAATTCACATTAGAAGTAGAAAGTAGGAATGAACTACCGTTATCAATCTCGTTATGAATTATGCTGTAAATTTTAAATGTAGAGTTTGTCTCGGACTTCTTTCTGTCTTAGAGAACAAAGCTGTTTTTAATGGTTTATGATCAGGAAAATAAATAAATTTTCTACCTAGCCATAAATACACAAAAAATGGTATACTACTTTAAACAAACATTAAAAATACTGATCACAAATTTCACTTTAATGAAACCAAAATCTTAGCAACAGAGAATAACAGTAAAAAACGCACAATTTTAAAAATGACACATATTTAAAAAACACCAAATGCTTTGAATGACAAACCCGAAATTAAAAACTTAAATAAAATTTACCACAATGTGTTGAATAGTTTCTCCAAATAGCGAGGGACTCACCGTTTTGGGGGTTTATCTCTGTCTCTGGGTTTAATTGAAATATTTTCCACTAAATCTAGAGGCAGAGGTGTGCCCCCTGGTTTTTGGTTTTGACCTCTGTGCTATTTGTTTTAACTATCTAATAATAAAAACAACTTAAATTATGTATGAACTATTATCAATATAGTAGACAACAAACAAACATCCAGAAGTGATGTTGAGTTTGCATATCTCACGCCGGACGTGACTCGGTCAGAAATATGTCTAGAATCTAAATATTACTTAACTTTAAACCAAAAACAATTTTTTACTAAATCAAATTTATTTTAAAATTATAATTTTAATAAATTCTAATTTTTTTACATGTATAATTACAAGTCACGTAACATTATTAAAACTTAAAATAAAAGCCTGTTCCATAGAAATCAGCATGTGTCAAATGTCAAACAATTTGCCATTTTCGTTTTCTCCTCGAGTCAAAAAAGCCACACTAGTTCTATTCATTAAAAACCTAAGTAATCTATAAACATCCATATAACTAAAATAAAACCAATAACATGTGGTTGTTCTAGTATGTGTATCCTATTTTTAGGACACCATAAATATGTTAAATTACTTTAAGATGCCTTTGGAATCTTTTTGTTAAATAGTATACCTAACCTCAAAACATGATGTATTATTAAGAGAATATATATTTTTACAGATTTTATCAATTAACTAAATCAGAAATGTATTATATCACTATTTACAATCTATAAAAAATAAAGATTTTTTACACTGAAGAAGGTAAACTGTACTTCCTTATAAAAGGAGCACTTTTTGAACAAGATGCAATATTCCATCCGAATAAATTTTCCCGGTCGATGACCGATTTCGCCCGGACTATTATTCAGTTCCTACTATTTCATTCTTATTGTATAGAGCTTACTTATTACTGTTTTTATTTTTGTTTTTCTGATCTTCCTGATTTGTAATTGGATTTTTTACCTATAGAATAGTGTACTACTATAAATTAATTAATTAACTCAAAAAATTCTTAGAGGCATGATGTGCATTAATGGAAATGTAGATGTACAATTTTATATAGCAACAGCTCAGTGAGCCAGAAAAATGATGTAGCAGATTAGGTAAATAAATAAATCAAATTTAAAAAAATCCCTTTTTGTCAACATAGTAAGTACACCGCCGCCCCCCCCCCCCAGGATTAATTTAAAGAAAATCTATACATAATATTGTTTCCATGGAGAACAGCAAATTTTTTTTCAAGTCCGGTACTGGATTTTTGTCCATTCCTTTACAAAGTAATAACCAAAAGAAATATTGACAAAAATACATAAAACAGACTATATTTCATCAATGAGTGCCCAACTAGCTTCTTCTATGAATGGTGATGATTACCCTCTATCTGCCATTACGCCATATTCGTATTCTCGTGAAACACTCTATATACAGGGTAGGGCAATAGTGGGTCGAACCTCGAAGTAAATTAGATCAAAAAGTCATACAGGGCGAGCCAAGACGAAATTACAGGACGAAGTGCCTTTTTTAAATGGAATGCTATGTATATCAGTACATTTTTTGAAGCCTCTTTCTAAGCTCTATTCATTCCTATATTAGCATTGAATATCTCCCAACCACTTGAATGTAATGAATTTTTATTACTGTTTTTGAATTATTTTCATTTTCCAAAAATGTACAGGGTGGCCAAAAATTATTTTTCAATTAAGAACATTTTAAATTGAATTTCCATTTCTTCCAATCCATTGAAATGAGTAAATAGTATTTAAACGGTCCTTTACTATAATGTTTTCTTGTACCTTTTTTGCTGTTTTCGTTATTCGACAAGCAATAAAACCTCGTATAAATTGTTGTGTATAAAGGAGCATTTATCACACTTATCGGTCGTTACAATTTGTATTGAATTTAAATTATTGGGAATTTCACAATATGAATTTTAATAAAGCGGACATGACTTTTGTTTTGGGCGAGTCAGACAGAAATTGTTTACTTGCCAATAGAATTTATCACCAGCGTTATCCTGAAAGAAGTATTCCTGATGTTAGCAGCTTCTAAAACCTTCTCGATAGATTTCTGGAAACTGGAAACGTCGAATATAAAAAAAGTGAAAGAATAAAACGTATTGTGAATGAAGAGAAAGAGTTTTCTGTGGTGCTGGCAACGGTTGAAAATCCCGATGTTAGTTAAAGAGAAGTGAGCTCACTAGTAGAAATAAGTAGACGGTCCGTGGGTCGAATCTTAAAAGCAAATAAGTTGCATGCATATCATATTCAAATGCACCAGGAATTATCTGATGACGATTTTCAAAAGCGCCTACAATTTTGTAATTGGGCCAGAGGTGAAATGCAACATGATGTCAACTTCTTCAATACTGTTTTATTCAGTGATGAGGCAACTTTTCATAAAAATGGATTTGTTTATAGGCACAATTTCCATTATTCTGCTTCGGAAAATCCTCACTTTTTTATGCAAGTTGATAACCAAAACAGATGGTCTATAAACGTTTGGGAGAAATTATTGGAGAACATGAAATAGGGCCACATTTCTTTGATGGTACATGGAGCTACTTATCTTAATTTTTTGGAAAACTGTCTGCCACAATTATTGGTAAATCTCCCTGAAAGGATTTGAAATAAGATGTGGTTTCAGCAAGATGGTGCTCCACCACATTATTTAATGCACTTAGAGACCACTTAAATAATACTACCCTAATCAGTGGATTGGAAGAAATGGACCCACTAAATGGTCTGCTAGATCCCCAGATCTGACAAAAATGGATTTCTTTTTATGGGGATACGTGGAGGAAATTGTTTATAGAGACACACCAACAACAGTACAAAATATGAAGGAAAGAATAATAACTGCCTTTACATCTATCACACCGGCAGTTTTAGGAACATTTATTATAATTTTTTCTACTGAGTTATTTGAGGAAACCTCTTTTTTAAATTTATTTTTGAATTTTGTAATTATTGCTCAATAAAAGGAAATTGGATAGAATTAGGCTTCGAAAAATGAACTGATATACATAGCATTCCATTTAAAAAAAAGGCACTTGGTCCTGTAATTCCGTCTTGGTTCGCCCTCTATGTTCGAAAATAATTTCCAGTTATAGACTTTTTTTATCTGGTTTACTTGCAATTTTTTTTAAAAAATTTGTAGCTATCGTAGAACTCGAGTTATCGAGGTCCGACGCACTATTTCCCCACCCTGTATATAGATTAGAATTGCTTTTCCCGTAATTTGGGCAACACTACCAAAAGACATAAATCATCCAAAGTTAAAATGGGCAATAAGAGAATACTCGTAGCTACATATAAATATAAACTTGAAAAACATCCTACAAATTTAATAAAAGAAGTAAAAAATATGCGCTATCCGTAAAAGGTCATAGCTAAAGAATCTAGCAAAGATAAAACAAAATAGTTTTGGAATTTACAGAATTTCATCTGAGGGACTTTTATGTAAATTACACAAACAGAATTCCAGACAAATGCAGTGTGAAATTATGTTTAAAGATAAGGTAACTTCTTGTTATTCAGCGAAACAATGAATTAAGTATACGAGGCCAGTCCTGTTCAGCCTTTGTTGTAAATAGTAGGATTGACAAGCAATTAATTTTGTTATCAAATTAGTGAAAACAATCGGTCGTTAATTTTATTTCCTGACAACTTGACCAAACGTGCTTTACCGGTCGTGTAGACACCAATAAAGTGAGAACGAAACTTAAAATTCTCATTCCTACATGCTTTTTGCATTATTGTTCACAGTATGTCCCATTATGAATAACAAGTTGGCATTTTTTAGTACAAAATCTAAACAATATGTTCATAAAAACTTGTGCGCGACAGATAACGACAGTTAAACATACATTTGTAATTATTATATACATTCGATTTGTAATTGTAATTAGATATGTTAACAGCTTTTAGATGTCAAAATATAAACACATCTGTCTGATTATTGTTAATAAAATTGTTACTAATTGCCTTGGTTAAGTGAAATGCAATTTATTGTTTTGGCCTAATACGTAACCCAACCCACATAGTTCATAATAAACCACCACAATTTCCAGAATATCATATTTAAATGAAAGCTGGATCACTGGTTCAATGCTTACTATTGAGACGGAGTCCCGGGTTCGAATTATCGTTAGACTGTATTGTAGCGGGCCTTATTTTCGCAAGCCACTGTGTAGCCCGAGTGCCACCCTTGCTATCTGCCTAGGGGTTGACAATGAGAACTTTAAAAAAATAATCAAGACAGAAAAGTGCATGACGGGCTGTCAAATAATTTAGTTATTAATTAATTCTAGTGTTACATTATTTCCTTTTCTTGTCACTTCATTTAATAAATTTGTGCTGGACGGTAATGCCTTATTTAAATCGTCCTACATAATATGTTTAATGATATTTTTCAAATTTTTCTCGGGAAGTAACATTGTACTAGACCGCAGTTGTGCAAGCGACAACACAAGTAGTCGCTCTCCTCCCGTGAGTTCGAGTGTAATCTGCGGCAGGTTGCTCTGCCGTAGTGAATGCACGTTGTATAATCGTCTGTGTATGTTTCCTGGTTACGTTGGTTGGTTATTTTAAACCATGAAAAAATAAATGATAAACTGTCATTTCGGTAAATCCTTGATCACACTGCAAATTTACACGTCTAGTGCTACCCGAAAGACAGTGAATCGCTGGAAACCTGGTTCAGAACTGAACCCAATAATGGCTCAGAAGAAATATTGTCAGTGGTGAATTTTAAAATAAAGTTTTGGAATAAGCTGCATTCAATCCAACTTCTTTAACACGGGAAAAGTGGATTTGTACTAAGTATTATCCATGAATCGAGAGATATGTTGAAAAAATCTCAGTTTTGTTCATTTAAATACCAACTTTATCAACATGTGTATGAAAATCATCACGAAAAGAAATTAAATTATATAAACTTACTGCTACCATGAGTTTCCTTAGCACATTAAATTTTCTCTGACGAGTCGCAGTTTATTAATTAGGTTTAATCAATTAATCAAAATACTTGCGGGAGTTCAGTTCAACCTCCACGAAGTGATTGCAGTATTGGATGAGCCAGGATGTAATAATGATATATAAAAAAAATAGCAAAAGAGAAATGAATGAGAGAGCATCGATATGACCTATAGAGCATAGAGGATAAGTTTTATTTAGATTATTAATAATGCACGCAATAAATTTTTACTCTAATATTGAAATGATTAGTGAAATATTAGTTCCAATGCCTTACGGTTTAGTTTTTGAGATAGTTCAAAAATTCCGATTTTATTTAATAATTGCAATGTTTAACGTATTACCATTTGAAAAATTTAATCAAATTACCTATTTGAGCTGACAACTTTGGTAAACTATCGGCTTTTGATTTATTTTTTCATAAATATTGATAAATCAGAAACACCTGTTAAACAACCTGCCTACCAATGGATTTTCCCTTTAAAAATGTGTTATATGAAATATTTATTTTGCAACAGCCAATTGTCGAACAACATTACAGCAGCACTACTTAACCTAATAATCCCCTTCTCATTATGAGAGCGAAAATGCGGGATAAAAGAGGTTTCCAAAAATCTGAAAAAAATTGGTTGAACAGAATGAGGTTTTCTTAACATTTTTTTACTCGTCATTTTCCCCTTAAAATGCATATTTTCCATGGAGGGCGATTTGATCTTCGAGATAATAATAGCAGTAATTTTTTTGTCAAATTAAATAAAAAACAAAACGTTTTTCTCGTAAAAATTATATTAAAGCTCAAATGTTCCATCAATGCAAATAAAATTACTAAAATAAAGATGTCAATCCCGGAAAATTGGAAAATTTTTACACAAAAATACTGTTATTATTTTCTCGAAAATCAAGTCGCCCTACCTCGAGCAATCTAGGACATTGAGAGCATCGCAGAATGCTCCAGACTTCAAAAAGTTCTATCCAGGGAGCCTCAGTGAACCACATACTGCCTGGAAAGGAACCAGAAATGTTTACAAAAACAGGGAAAAGGATGATGGAGGAATTACTCCTTGTACACTTCCCTGGAACCACAACCATTGAACAAACAAATACCTGACAACTGGCAGAATACAGAGCTGAACTATCAGGAAATAGGGCTTCCAGGAATGATTGGACAGCCGCCAAAAAGTAATAAATTGGGAAAGAATCGAATGGGTCATAAGTACATTCATACGCAATTTATCGACTGTAAAATTTCTATACTCGGACTCGAGTAACGGCTAATAATAATAATAATAACATTCAAACCATACAAATCTCCGAGACCTGGCAGCATTATACCAGTAATGCTGCAACAGGGGCAGTCTGGCTGTGGGCCATATACCAAGGGTCTGGAAACCAATTGTGGTGGTATTTATACCTAAAGCTAGGAAAACTAACCTTTCCCAAGCCAAATCCCTAAGATCAATAAGTCCTATGTCTTTTGTACTAAAGACTATGGAAAAACTGCTTGACAGATATATCAGGGACAGTGCATTGGTCTTAACACCGATACATCCGGACCAGTATGCCTATCGGGCAGGAAAATCAGCTGAAACAGCACTTCACCATCTCATAAGAAGAATGGAGGAGACGCTGGAAGAGAAAGAGGTTGGTTTGAAGGCCTTCCTTGATGTAGAGTGGGTCTTTAACAACACTTGTTTTCATTCTATCACCAGGGCTGCCAGATACCGTGGAATCGATTCCACCTGTTGTAGGTGGATCGATAATATGCTCAAAGGTAAGATGTTCGGTAAGACCCTAGGAGCCTAAATAACGAAGTGGTGTCCACAGAGAGAGGTACTTTCTTCTCTTCCATGGAACCTTGTAATGGACGAGCTCCTGGGGATACTTAGCATCAAAGGCTTTACAGTACGGGGTAAACTTAACAGTACGGCCAGGAATCTCACGCAGAAAGCCCTGAACAGCCTCAAGAGAAAGGGGGACTAAAGATCAGCTCTCAAAAAATCACTACTATGATCCCATTCACCAGGAGAGGAAACTTGGAGAGACTAACACCCTTAAGACTCTCAGGCGAAGAATTAGCAATGTCAGGGGAAGTGGAGTACCTTGGAATCATAATCGATTCCAAACTTATCTGGAACCGGCACATCGAAAGGATAAAACGGAAATCGGAAAATACCCTAACTGTAATTAGACGAATCTATGGAAAAACTTGGGAACTTCAACCTAGTATAGTGCCGCGGCTCTATACAATGGCTGTAAGACCCTCGATCACATATGCAGCCCTAGTATGGTGACCAAAAGTGTTGCAGACAACAGCCTCGTATAGACTCAGCCAGATACAAATGCTGGCACAAAGGCATAACGGGGGCAATGCGGTCGACTCCCACTGCAGCAATGGGAGTAATGCTTAGCCTTCCCCTCTTCACATTTTAATACAGAGGAAGACTAGGTTGGGACTCATCGGGCTACAAAATTCTGGGGTGCTGACACACCACGGCGCCGTTTGGACCATGTGGTTCAACATGGTAACAAAATACTCCCTCCATAAACTTTCGAGCTGGTGGTGATACCGGATCGAGAGCAATGGAAAGGAGGAATACCAAAATTGCTGCGTAAAGGAGTGGCCTGGTATAAAGACGGGTCCAGAATTGACACAGGAACAAGAGTTGGAATATATGGAGACAGGCCTTAGCGTTGCTCTGGGCAAATATAGCTACAGTGTTCCAATCAGAAATTCACGCAATACTCGAATGTATTCGTGAAACTACAAGCAGAGCTTACGTAAATAAGCAGATCTATATCATTTCAGACAGTCAGGCGACGCAGAAGGCACTAACGTGCCAGAAAGTGATGTCGGAATTGGTCTGAACTCAAGACACTGGCAGAACAGAATTCAGCCAAGCTAATCTAGGTGCCAGGACACAGTGGGGTCCTAGGAAATGAGAAAGCTGACGAACTTACCAAACAAGGATCGGCCACAGAGAACCATCCCTCGCAGTGCCAAAGTGCAGTGCAAGAGAGTACATAACAAACTGGATTAAGGAGGGGAATATCAAATACTGGCAGAATATTGTTGCGGACCTCTAGCGTATGCGACCCACCATACGCCTTAGCGTTTTGTGGGCCGCATAATAACAACCGCTACGTCCGTAGCAGAGTTTCGCTACTTTCCACGGGAGCGCGATATACTTCCAGTTGGTGAGCAAGGCAACCATTTTTAATGGCGTATATAGTTGATAATCCTACGAAACTCGGTTTATCCAAGGCATCCTGGTGGATTTTGGGATTATCAACACAGGAAAATTTTCTCCATCTGTTGTTGTTCCGTTTAGCGGAATATTTTGTTGTTGTGTATAAAGGATAATCACAGGGCCTGGGATCAATTTTCGCCGAAAACAGGTTTCGCCATTAGATCGTCGAAACATGAGGTTACAGGCCTAATGCCTAATTTTGTCAAACTTGGACGTGAAATTTCCTTAGATGGCAATAATGATAAGTACGTACCTTCTGAGTCTGAGTATCCAGTTGTAAACCCTGAAAACCGTAAGCTTGCCTTCGCTAAAATTTATAGGGATGTTCAGAGTAGAATATTAAAGGCACATAAATCCAGTAAGAAACATTATAATCTAAGACGCCGACCTGATAAATTTGTTTTGAAGCAAAAGGTCTGGGAGACGTTCTCATGCCCAGTCTGATGCCTTTAAATATTTCACGGCAAAGTTAGCGCGTAAATTTGTGGGTCCCTTCACGATCAGTAAAGTTCTCTCACCATGGACTTATGAGCTCGAAGGTTCTGACGGTAAACGTTCGGTGTGGCACATAAAAGATCTGAAACCATTCCGATGACAACTAGATGTGGTCTGTTAGTTCCGGTGACGTACTTAGGCATCCGAATAGGAAAAGACGAATTCGTTTTTTTTTTTCGATGTTGGTCTTAGTAACATGTTTTAGGTCACTTCTGTCGTTAATTTGGTAGTATCATTTGCTTTTCTGGTTCATTGGTCTTGCTCAGGTGGCTGAAACTCACTGAGTAAGTTTTCACCTCTTTCCGCCTCACGGGAGGAAGTGTCTTTGGTTGGATCTCTGTGATGGGGGACGCACGAATACCATTACCGTGGTTATACCTCCGAGGGGTAAGAGTCCCCAAAAAGGTCTTGTGTGGCGCTTGCGTCTTGAGGGACTCCGTCTCGTTGAGGGCGCTCACATTGCTGGCAGCTGCCTTTAAAGGTATCCGTCTGGAGGGGCTCGAGCTTGGGAGGTGCAGCTCGGAGGTAGCCTGGTCTAGGCCTGGTTACCATTACCCGGGTAGGCACTACTGGGCTTCAGACTAACCTCGTTGTCTAGCAAGGGTGGTCGTCGTGGTGGGACGGGGAACACTCCCGTACCTCATTGTTTTGCTGGCGGAGTAGCCTTGGGGCGAACTACTTCCTGGCTGTTAAGTCCCTATGCGTTTTGTCCTTTTTTTCCTTCTCTTTCTTTTTTTTCTCTATGTATTTTTTTTTGATTTTGGTTGTTATGCCTGATGGTGACTTGTGAGACGAGTTAGCCATCCCCGTGCATTTAAGTCTCTTTATTTTTGACATTATTTTTGTTGTTATGCCTGATGGTAACTTGGGAGACGGGTTAGCCATCCCCGTGCATATTAAGTCTCCCCACCAGTTATCCATCCTCTGGTGAGACTAGTTAGTAAGAGTAAAGGGGGAGTTGTTGCGGACCTCTAGCGTATGCGACCCACCATACGCATTAGCGTTTTGTGAGCCGCATAATAACAACCGCTACGTCCGTAGCAGAGTTTCGCTACTGTCCACTTGAGCGCGATATACTTCCAGTTGGTGAGGAAGGCAACCATTTTTAATGGCGTATACAGTTGACAATCCTACGAAACTCGGTTTATCCAAGGCATCCTGGTGGATTTTGGGATTATCAACACAGGAAAATTTTCTCCATCTGTTGTTGTTCCGTTTAGCGGAATATTTTGTTGTTGTGAGTAAATTTTAACTGCGGAAGCAGGATATTTAAGTACACAAGGTAAGCTAACCTCTTCACGCCATCTTACCCGTTCTCTACCCACGTGTCTCACAAATTTACAGGCTTTTCTTTGGAAGTATCGTGTCAACTTGAAAGGCGGACTCGACCCCATTTATCCAACTGTGGCTTTCTAGGAACATTGGTGGATTGTTCCCTCATCAGTGAGGTAAATTATATTTCTTTTGTAGGTTATGTCAGATTTGAATTGCTCACATTAGGCACGCTTCACGTGCATTTCCGACTTTGCAAATTAAATCGTGATATCTTTAGGGTTCCACGGACGGGGCTTTTACACACATCAGTGAAGTTCCACGGACGGGGCATCCACACACAGTAGAAAGTTCCAGGGCTGGAGAGACTATAATTAACCCCCATCCTCGGATCAATTTCTTTCGTCCCGAAGACACCACCGTAGGGCTACAGGTTCTTTCATGTTGAAGTCGGTATCATACCACCCTAGATAAGTGTGTTGTTTTATTTACCGGGGATCACCTTCAGTGGTTCTGCGCGGTTATATCCCTTCATAATTACTTTTGTATTTTAACTTGTACATATTTAAAGATTTTATGCACTTATATTTATTTAAGGAGGTTCTCTAAATCAGACCCATTGTGGCAGAATTTATTACCATTTATCCTCACGTTGTAAACCGATGTGTAGCTACACGAGGCATTTTATTAATGTTGTAACTTATTAATTAAGAAATTTGCCACACCTTTTGAACATCGCCAGGTTACATGCTAGAGAACCAATATCTGTAAATTGTGTAATATAGTGCATTTCATGTTTAAAGAAAGTGTCATTATTTCGTCTGCGACCACTACGTATGGAACCCTCAGTGAGTAAGTAAACTAATAATTTGTCATAGTTTATGTAAACTTGGGCTTAACGCCCTGAGATAGTCTGAGCTAGTGAAATTTTATCGTGCGCACGTTACATCACTTATCCGGGTTAAGTTGTGCCTGCGATATCTGCTACGCTACAGTAGCCCAAGTGATTTCTTTATGTGATGTCTTATAACCACTAATATCCAACGTATTCATTTGTTTATGTACGTGTAAATCGTAGCAATATGCCAGGACTTTAAGACCTTCATGACTAAACCGTGTACAAAACAAACTCAGCAACTGCTTATGTTAAGCAGACATCAGCTGAGGACAGTAACAGAACTCTTCACAGGGTACGCAACTGTGAAGAAACACCTGCATTTAATGGAACTGTGTGATTGCAAGGAGAAGTGCTTGAGATAGTAAGCCACATACTGTGTCAATGAGAAGCACTGAATCTCAAGAGGAAAAATATTTTTGGGGCCACAAAAGTGGGCATAAAAACAGTGAGACATCTGTTGGTGATATAACTGCTTCGGCTAGTCAGCAATACAGGAATCACCGATAGAATGTAGAAACAGGGAAAGGCATAATAAGCCAATTCTGGCTGCAGTGCCAACTGGAACCGATTTCGGTATACAGCCCTGAACACAACGAAAAAACAATCTATGAACTATTTGTTAGCTGTTCTTTTAACCTGCTAAATACTATTTCTCTAGTTTTGCTTAACTAATTTGTGGCATTTATGGACATCCTCCGAGTCAGTGTTATTTTTATTCGATATAATTTCTCGTCTTTTTCAAGTCATTACTAAACCATTTAATCTCAACATTATTATTATTATATTTCAGATTTTTTCAGGACAGGGAGTACTAAATTTATTACATAGAGTATTAAGAAGGAGGTAAATAATTCATTCGCATTATTGAAATTTTGTGAGAACGGCCAGTCAGAATTTGGCAGATCTGAATTGAAGCACTTTTTTTCAGAAATTATGCGTATTTTCCTTATTATTATGGTTTTATTATTAAAAATGATAAATTTGGTTTGGATCCCGAAGAGATCGATGCAACTTTTGCATGTTTTATCACGAATTTTTGTAACCGTAGTTGAAGCACTAGCACCACATCTATAGTTAAAAAGTTTATTATATCGGAGATTTTTTAAACTTCTTTATGTTGCATATTACTTATATTAATATTAAAGTCTCCTTTCACAATTATGCTTTGTTTCATATTTTGGATTATTTTTAACAGAAATAAAGTTTTATATATGGAGTTGTATTGTCAGTTGGTGCAAACCCCTCAGTATTAATTTGTGGCAAAGTACTTGCAGGTTCGTGATGATTAAACGTCCGTATATAGCTGATCAATTTCTAAAGTTTCTTTGTAATTTTTTGTTTAAAGCAATGGATACTTCTGCTTTTAGTCTTTTGTTCTTGTCGACACCACTATCGTTTTGAAATTCATTTACATTCGTTTCTTCTTAGATTAGCACTACGATATCAATTTCAAAATCTGCCAATGTTTTAAATAATTCATATTTTTTTGTATTCATATATTCCAGCAGCCGAAATTTATAGTCATTTTTCATTGCATAGGTCGTCGTTGGTTTTCACTCCGAATACAAAGCATATTCATGGGGATCTTTTGCTAATAAAAAGTTTTATGAAGGATAAGAAGCAGGCCCATCGCTTGAACCCGCAACCTAGAGGACCAGAGATATTGCTAAATAGGCTTCTTCCCCTTAGCCGATGGACTCCAGTTTCGAAGCGCTGGAGATTGGTTTCCACCTAAATCCTGGTTTTGGATTTGCCGACAGAGCTGAAAGTTGTTTGTTTCAGTTGCCTTTTCGTAGTGTGCTTATCGGTCTCAGCGTAATTCCGTACGATCATACTAGTCCTTTTCCAACCTCCTTTTTCAACCGGGGTTGGGACCGGCCATGGTGAAATTTGAATATGTTGCCTATAATATTTACTGCTCTTCCTCTTATTAGTACAGTGCCGAACCGGTTTTCAGAGGTCAAAATTCGACATAATTCTTAGCAGTGTATATGGTCGGAAGATTTAATATCTACGGTATATAAATGTAGGAGACTTGATGGAAAAAATGGGTTTCGTTCACTAATAAATCAACCCACAAGCGAAACCCAAAAACAGTTCCTCAATAATAGGTCACATTTTTGTAAAGCTAAATGCAAATTTAAAAATTAACTCTACGCCCATTGTACTAAAAAATAGCATAACAGACCACTATCCAGTAATTCTCAATTTACAATTTAATGAAACCTCACAGCTCAAACCAGAAAAGGAGCATTTCATAAAAAAAAATAGACGACAATAAACTCTTAAGAACTGTAGCATTAATAAAATGGGATAAACTATACGCAGAAAGAAATCCCAAAAACGCCATTAATATATTCTATGGAAACAAATCTAAGCGTAAATAAAGCAACCAAGATAATTAAAATAAAAAGTAAAAACACCAATCTCAAACTATGAATGAATCAATGTATTTTAAACTCTATAAGAAACGCGTTAGTCTTAAACAAAAACGATTAAAAAATAAGCATAACACTGATCTTAGAAACTATTATAAAAACTATAGAAATATTGTAACGACACTAATTAAAACTTCAAAAAACAACTTCTATAAAGGGAGAATTCTCAAGGCAGGAAACAATTTGAGAAAAGCTTGGGACTCTATCAATGAAATCACAAGTCGTAATAAAAAATGCAAAGACAATATAGAGCAAATAATAACAAACGACAACACAGTAACCACAAACAAAGACGAAATAACGTCTAATATCGGCGAAAAAATATCTAGTGACATTCCTAAATACGCAGATAACCTGACCTTAAACGACAACATAAGCCAAAATCTAAACTCCACGTTCCTGGAACATGTTGATGATATTGAAATAAAAAATATAATATGTTCCCTCAAAAACTTCTCTCCTGAAAAAGATGGAATAACAGTAAAAACACTAAAACTGCTATCGGTTCACATCTGTAAACCTCTAGTACATATTATCAACCGTATCTTCAAACACGCAGACATACCTGTACAATTCAAAGAAAGTATAGTTGTCCCAATTTATAAAAGTGGTAACAAAAATTACACGACAAACTTCCATCCAATTTCGTTGATAAACAATATCGCAAAAATTATCGATAAATGTCTGAACCATAGGCTTCGTCCATATCTTGAAAAAAATAAAGTACTCTCAACAAATCAGTATGGATTCTAAAGAAATTTAAACACAGAAGATCCTCTCCAGTTACTAACAGACAAAATTACAGCAAACTTTGAAAAGAACGAAAAAGTCATAGCTATCTTTTTGGATCTACAAAAAGCCTTCGATACGGTATCACATTGCCAGTTACTGAACAAACTAACCAAGACCTTATTCCTGCTGTTTATCAACGTTTATTTACTGGACAGAAACTTTGGGTGCAACATATCATATGCAGATGACACTTTGCTGATATGTTCGGGAGACACTTGGAACTTAGCGGGACAATAGGCGGCTGAGGCAATTAGTAAAGTCAAAGTTAAAATTTTTGCCGAGTCCCAAGCATGTTCACAAATCTTATATCTGAAGTTCATTATTTCTAATATAATTCTTGTGCTCTTCCAACCTCACACTGAAATGTCTGGATGACTCACCCACATAACAAAGTTCATTTAATTTAGAAAAACTACCACCAACTGAAGGAGCAACTGAACAACATTGCTACAGGGCCTATTTTCAAATTTAAACTTGCCTTGGTAACAAACTTACGGCTACGGATTGGGGATGGAAACACCTATCTAACCGAAATAATGCCTAAATTGACAGAAAAAGAGTTAATTCCTGAAAGTTGCCTGAAATCTATCTGCTGTAGATGTGAAACTGATTGTAAGAGATGCGGCTGTCGCAAACATGGAACAAAATGCTCCATTTTATGCTCCAATGATCATGGGTCCAAAAACTGTTCTAACGCTGAAACATAATAGAGGAAATCAACGATTCGGAGGAAATTGATGACTAAGCAACTACAAATTTAAAAATTAATACTGGAAATAAATATCTTGATGAACTTGAGGACCATGACGATGTTGAAGACCTTGTCGGAGATCCTGAAGGAACAGAAAACTATGTAGAATCTGATGATGGTAGTACAGCTTTCCAAAAAAATGAGGTTAAAATAGATTTTACATTTTAAATTCCTACTGTGCAAGTTGAAATTATTTTAAATATTTGTTTTAATTCAGTTAAATTTATTTTCGTCCATGAAGCATAACAAATTTTTTTCTTTGAAATTAACGAAATTTTATACAGTTACTAGATCGGAACGCAATACTGTATTCCACCGTAACTTTTGCAAATATCCGCACGTAGGGGGCGCGGGGGTGAAATTGAAAAATCTGCCGAACGAAGGAGCGAGAAAGGGAAGGAGCGGGAAAGCAAAACGAATCGTTAAGAGACGAATTTTCATTGAGCGATCTCTGGGGGATAAACCCCCCAAAAAGTGTGACTAAAAAGTAGAAAATAAAAAATACTAATGTACGAATGCAAGAAAAGCAAGGCGTGCGCACTTTTCATATAAGTATATGTATCATCTTAATGTACGCATGACTGAAGGCAACATCAATTCCACCCCTTTCATACAATCATGCGTACAATCATACAAAGTGCGCACGCCTTGCTTTTCTTGCATTAGTATATTAGTATTTTTTATTTTTTACTTTTTAATACGACTTTTTACAGAAAAGCAAGTTTTTAAATTTTTTTATTATTTTTTTAGATGTTTTTTTTAATGTAAAATTATTGTGTAAACAATTTGTTTTTCAACAGCCCGCCTTAAATGGTTAATCATTGAAATTGCCATTTTGCATCACTCTCAACGCTTCATTTCGATAAACAATTACGGAAAAATCGTTCTTGAAAAAAATCTTTGTTTTGGTTTTCCCATTTTTGACAATGTTTTTCCACAGTAACAGTATGATTTTTTATACTATTTTAAAGTAGAGGTTTCAACGAAACGAATTCGAAATTTTCAAAAGTATAAATTTTGTTACTCAACTTTTTTATTGAAAATTAGGCCTTTTTTCCAAATTAAATTCGCATAAAATCAAAAAATAAATATCTCGCTTCAAAAAATGATAGCTTATTTGAGACATAAATGTCCATTGTCACTAAATTTCATTAAAATCGAGGCATTTTTGTGGGAGATAAAAATAAAAAATCAAAAAATTGGTTTTTGACGTTTTTTTGAGGTTATGTTGCAAAATAAGAGACATAATATAAAAATAAAAGTTGTAGATCTTTCAATTATCTACAACTTTTGCATTTAACTTTTTTCGATAGGAGGTAATTGTAAAAAAAAACCTAAAAGCACGCCTTTTTCCGCCCCCACCCTACATCCGGTTATTTGTGGGGTCCAATCGATTTTTCCTCACTTATATATCATTAATCTTAAATTATCCGACGATCATCCATAAACTGCTAAGAATTTTTTTTTGACAAAAATTATTGGCAATGGACTATATTTCCTTGATACAAATTTAAAAGTGTTTCTTCTGAAACAAGTTTTTGAATATAATACTATTCAAGTTTATAAAGCATGAAATAGAAGACTAGACATTTTATAATACCGTATACAAAGCTGTATATGTGTAAGTCTTAGATAACAAGATTCATGAGATGTTTGCCTTGTAAGTTTTTATGCATATTAAATAGATTTTTGTATAATGTATTTGCGATTGAATTAATTTTGGAGCAATTAAACAGATAACCCTTTTTGCGGATCTGATGAAAAAAGTTTAAGTCACACGCCAGAAACGTAACACCACTTGCGTAAGTAACAGTAAAAAATTTAATGAGAATAATGATTTCATAAACGAGATGGATGAACTGTTGTCATTACCATATACGTGTTGCGTATCATATGAAACTGAATTCAAGTTATGCACTCCATAATCCCGTTCCCAGTTGCTAGATATGTATCCGATCTAGTTTCCGACGAACCGTAAAGCAGTAATTATACATATTATATATAATTGTTTGTATACATTCAGCAAGAAGAGACGAATGTAAAATCGGTGTTGCATCTTTTAGTTATTAGCATTGAATATGAGGAATTGTGATCGTGTTTGACACGCAGACTAACAATGTTACGGAATTGTGAAAAAAGTAGAGCATATGGATATGATGGTCTTTATTATTGTTATGAGAATTGAATGCTTCCGCTATTTGTTAAGAAATCTAAAAGACTTAATTAGTGCCTAGAAATAGATTTGAATAATAATATTGAATAAATTATAATTTTTTAAATATTAAAATTGAAGATAACGGCAACTTGCAAACATAATACACTATCAAAAAGAAATGATAGTTGTACATCAAAGTGTGGAAAAGACAAAGTCAGTGTGAATAAAATTCTACTTCTTGTCAAAAGCTAAAACGCAGAATTCTAGTTCCACATGCTCACCTCCATAGTGTCGTGGAAGCATATTAAAATAGGAGCCGGGCAAGATGGTACTTAAATCATCAAACGAACCAAACACAGAACTATTATGAACACCGAAGAAAATCAATGTATCTTTGGCTACTGTAAACCCTTTCTGATCGTAAAGCATGAAGCAGGAAATAAGATGGTATACTCGTATTTGCATTATCCATGCGAGTGTAACAAAGATTATGTAGGTGAATCGTTCAGACCTTTAAGTGTACGATTGGATGAACACAAAAATTACTTTAGAACAAATTAAATTCAAAATCAAGGATTTGCGAACACGCTTGGCAAAACGGGCACAGTACAAAATGAGATTCGACAAAAATGTTAATAAAAGATGTTATCAGAACGCAAGAAGTTTAGATTAGAAATTTATTAAAGACTGATTGATAGTACCATGTATTTATTATACTAATAATATATGAAACAAAATACTTCATAAACAACTTATATGATATGCAGTTGTCTCTTAATCAAAGTTAAGTATACAGGGTGAGGCAATAGTGCGTCGGACCCGATATCTCGAGTTCTACGATAGTTAAAAATTATTTAAAAAATTGCAAGTAAACTAGATAAACAAGTCTATAACTGGAAATTATTTTCCAACATACAGGGCGAGCTAAGACGATATTACAGGACCAAGTTCCTTTTTTTAAACGGAATGCTATGTATATTAGTACATTTTTTGAAGCCTCTTTTTAGGCTCTATTCATTCCTACATTAGCATTGAATATCTCCCAACCACTTCGATGTAATGAGTTTGTTTGTTGAAATTAGGCAATCTGCAGATGGATATTTAAAAAATCACCAGTCACAATTATAGGTTTTAAGAAAAACTTATGCTAATACCAGTTACAAGACATCTAATTAATGTTTTCGAATCATTTTCATTTTCTAAAAATGTACAGGGTGGCCAAAAACTATTTTTCAATTAAGAACAATTTAAATTAAATTTTCTCAATTTTTTCAAATGGAACACCCTGTATATTTTTCGATGATGTGATGTAGAAATGAAAAACGAACATTTTTTGTAAACACTTCCCTAGGGCTAATTGCAACCAATTTCGTTTTATTGAGCAATAATTAAAACATTCAAAAATAAACTTAACAAAAGAGGTTTCTTCAAATAACTCAGTAGAAAAAATTATAAACAATATTCCACATGTTGCCCATTTTGATTGACACACATCTCTATGCGCTTTTGAAATGAGGTTCCCACTGTTCCTAAAATTGCCAGTGTGGTAGATGAAAAGGCAGTTATTATTCTTTCCTTCATATTTTATATGTTGTTGGTGTGTCTCTATAAACAGTTTCCTTTACGTATCCCCATAAAAAAGTTCATTTTTGTAAGATCTGGGGATATAATAGGCCATTTGTGGGTCCATTTCTTCCTATAAATTGATTAGGGTAGGTATTATTTAAGTGGTCTCTAACTGCATTTAAATAATGTGGTGGAGCACCATCTTGCTGAAACCACATCCTATTTCGAATCCTTTCAAGGAGATTTACCAATAATTGTGGCAGATAGTTTTCCAAAAAATGAAAATAAATAGCTCCAGTCAATGTACCATCAAAGAAATGTGGCCCTATCACATTGTTCACATTGTTCTCCAATAATTCCTCCCCAAACGTTTATAGATCATCTGTGTTAGTTATCAACTTGCATAAGAAAGTGAAGATTTTCCGAAGCATAATAATGGAAATTGTACCTATTAGGAAATCCATTTTTAAAAGTTGCCTCATCACTGAATAAAACAGTATTGAAGAAGTTGACATCATGTTGCATTTCACCTTTGACCCAATTATAAAATTGTAGGCGCTTTTGAAAATCGTCATTAGATAAATCCTCGTGCATTTGAATTTGATATACATGCAACTTATTTGTTTTTAAGATTCGACCCACAGACCGTCTACTTATTCCTTCTAATGAGCTCACTTCTCTTTGACTAATATGGGCATTCTTAACCGTTGCCAGCACCACAGAAAACCCATCTTCTTCGTTCACAACATGTTTTATTCTTTCACTTTTTTTATATTCGACATTTCCAGTTTCTAGAAATCTATCTAGAAGGTTTTGGAAGCTGCTAACATCAGGAATCCATCTTTCAGGATAACGTTGGTGATAAATTCTATTGGCAAGTAAACAATTTCTGTCTGACTCGCCCAAAACAAAAGTCATGTCCGCTTTATTAAAATTAATATCGTAAAATTTCAAAATATTTTAAATTCAATGCAAATTGTAACGACCGATAAGTGTGATAAATGCTCCTTTGTACACGACAATTTATACCAAACTGAGGTTTTATTGCTTGTCAAATAACGAAAAGAGTAAAAAATGTACAAAAAAGACATTAAATTAAAAAACCGGCCAAATACTATTTACTCATTTCAATGGATTGGAAGAAATGGTCCCACTAAATGGCCTCATTTCAAAACTGCATAAAGACGTGTGTCAATCAAAATGGGCGGACGTCGAACATCTATTATACATTTTTCTAATGAACTATTTGAAGGAACCTCTTTTTTAAAGTTTATTCTTGAATTTGACACTTATTTATTTATAAAACGAAAATGGTTGCAATTAGCCATAGAGAAGTACTTACAAAAAATGTTCGTTTTTCATATCTATATCACATCGTCGAAAAATATACCATTTGAAAAAATTGCGAAAATTCAATTTAAAATTTTTTAATTGAAAAATAATTTTTGGCCACCCTGTACATTTTTAGGAAATGAACATGAATCAAAAACATTAATTAGATGTCTCGTAACTGGTATTCACATAATTTTTTCTTAAAATCTATAATTGTGACTGTGGTGATTTTTTTAATATCCATCTGCATATTGCATTATTTCAACAACAAAAATTCATTACATCCAAGTGGTTGGGAGATATTCAGTGCTAATATAGGAATGAATAGAGCCTAGAAAAAGGCTTCAAAAAATGTATAGATATACATAGCATATCATTTTAAAAAAGGCACTTGGTCTTGTAATATCGCCTTGGCTCGCCCTGTATGTTCGAAAATAATTTCTAGTTATAGACTTTTTTATCTAGTTTACTTGCAATTTTTTAAAAATTTCTAGCTACCGTAGATCTCGAGAGATCGAGGTCCGACGCAGTATTGCCCCACCCTGTATATCCAACATCCCCACCCTACAAATACGTATTAACATAATATGCTATCCTATATAAGTCCTACCATAAGTCGGAGTTTATCGAATCTAAATTTCGGAAATGGTTTTGTCATTGCATCAGCCACCATTTCCTTTGTTTCACAGTACACAAATGTAACTATACTTTGCTCAACCAAATCACGAAGATAATTGCATCGGACTTCGAATTCTTTTGTAGCAGCTAACTTTATGCAGCTTTGATTATCCTCGTTTATGATAGTCGGTATCGTGGTTGGTTCTCCAAGGTCCACTAATATTTGACGTAACCAGACCACTTCTTGGCTGGCATATGCAGCAGATACACACCCAGCCTCAGTTGAGGATAAGGCGACAGCAGCTTGCTTTCTGCTCGACCAAGAAACTGGGTTTCTCCGAGTTTAATTAAATGTCCACTTACTAATTTTCTGTCTTTTGTGTTTCCTGCCCAATCTGCATCTACGTAACAGGTGAGATTCAGTTTTCCAGTTGCTGGTATCTTTAACTTTAATTTTATAGTCTATTTTAAATATCTAATCACTCGTTTAACTTCATTCCAATCTAGTTGTCGGGGGCTACTTACTCTTCTACATAAAATTCCGATTACAGTTGCAATGTCTGGACTGGTCGTAGTTGCCATATATAACAGTGCCCCCACGGCTTGTCGATATAGTTTATTATTAGGCATAGGATCTTTTTCCATTTCCAACTTAAAATAGTCTGTACTCATAGGTGTGGATACTTCTTTTGCTTCTTTTAATCCAAATTTCTCGATAATTGGTTTGATTTTCGTGCTTTGATTAACAAGGAAACTTCCATCGTTTTCTCGGTCTATTTGAATTCCTAGATAGTATGAATATCTCCTAAATTTGTATCTCAAAATGTCCACAAAGTATTTTGCTTAAATCTGAGGCTAACTTCACTTTCTAATTATTATATCATCTACGCAGAGTAGTGCATACATCCAATTTCGATCGGTGAATCTGAAATATAAATATGGATCAGCTTGGCTTTGTATGAATCCCTCTTCCACTAAAATATCATTTATTTTGATATTCCAAGCTCTTGCTGACCATATAAAGATTTCTGCAGTTTGCAAACAAGGTGCTCCTTTCCCTTCTTCACGTATCCTTCAGGTTGTAACGTACATAGGTCGTCTTCAATGTTGCCATAATGCTTTATCTTCATCATTCTAGTCACTGCCACCGTCAATAATGTTCTAAAAGTGCTCTGTTTTGCAACAGGAGAAAAAGTTGCATCATAATCTTCGTCATATTTTTGGGAGAACCCTTTTGCAACCAATCTTATCTGTGTACGTCACCTTTTGCAGCGCCTGCCTGACAGTAATTCGGTAAGTTCCCAAGTTGCAAGTTGCTCGAGTTATTCCATTTCTTCGTCTGCAGCCTTGATGCGTTTGTATTTCTCGTCAGAATGTAATTTTGCATATCCTGCCATGATTTCGGTTAAGAATTTAGAGAATTTTAAACCATATAGAACAGACGCTTTGACGGAACTCCCTTATTTTTTCTAGCTGATATTCTAGGTTGAGGCTGGTTTCATTCTTCTGACTGATCCTGATTTTGTTTTCCTAGAGTAAACATTATTCATAGGCCCGCAAAACATCTGTGTGCATCAAGTCTAACAGTTATGCCGCGTCAGTTACTAATTTTTGGAAAGGCGAGTTTTGTCATTTGTCCTTTTATACAACTAGTACATTTCATCAGCTAACTGCAGATTCGAGTGAATAATAATCTATCAACACGGCAGTGTATTCGCACAACGCACAAGCAGCGAATATGCTCCTTAAAGCACACATGGCCCGTTCCATAGCATATTACAAAACGTGGAAGATTCGGATAAATGCCGAAAAGTTATAGCGAATTGTCTTCACGCCGCTTTAGAGAATAAAATTTGAACACCAATTTTGATCAAAATGTGCATGAAGTACTTGAGGGTTAGATTGGATGAATAACTGACGTTTAACACACACATCAACGAGGCGGTATGAAAGGTCCACTCAATGTTCAGGAGTCTGTATCCACTCCTGGTCAGGGATATCAGACTTAACCGACAGAATAAAAAATTGATTTACACCGTTATGATTAGATCGGCCGTTACATACGCGGCACCGGTGGTTCTCGATATTATTGATTGATATGTTGTTTTCATTGCTTTCTTGAGCAGTCGCAAAATCTTGATTACTACCATTATTAAGGAAAACCCAGTACCTTTGTATTAGCCAAGTATTTTACTAATTTATCAGGATTTAAACGTTCTTTTGGGTATTTATCTCTATTGCAAGGATATATGCCTGTTGATAAAAATGAAGATTTAATTGTTGTTTCTGATATACCCTGATGCCAAGCTTGACTATTAAGATCACAAAATTCGCTTTTTGTTAACTTTCTTTGAATACCCTTCTGCCATTCTAAGAACACCTCATTCCATTTTAGCTTAAGTGGTGATAAGCAATCCTTATCTAAGGGCTGTAGTACATCTGTTGTATATGCCAGCAATTTTAATAACGTTATGTTTTCTTTAATAGCCATGTCTATGGTACTTTTATCTACATGAGTAATGTGGCCATCTACTATTAGTAGTAATGTTCTTACTGTTACTTGCCAGCTTAACAAATTTGTTGAACCATTCACTGATAATCACAGTTGTCGCCCAACCCTTCTCAGATGCTGCATAACAGGTGTTTGGTAGATCGCTTATGCCTTTCCAACTGGTCCACAAATGTTGTCCTTGAAAAATAATCAATGTAGCTAAAAGTGTGCCAGCAGCTGAAACACAGGCCATGATTATCCCATTTTTCTTTCCTGAGCCTTCTATGTCTCTGTGCACTTTCTAGCCTTTTACAGCAACACCTCTAATTCTAGATGGGTCCGATGAAAAGTATGCTTCGTATAAATTGTATATGCGTGGGTTTATCTTCCAGTCGTAATTCTTTTAAAGTTTTCTCCAATAAATCATACTTAATTAATTTCGTGAACAAAACTACATGAAACCAGTCTTGCCCGGGCTTTCCTTTTTTGAACACTGTTCGAAGGCTATCAGTGATATAAGTTTGAACAGCGGCTAGGATTTCTATTTTTGTCACGGCAGAGCCCCACTTTGCCATTATTTTTATTTTTTCTGTTAAATCATCCTCAATTGCTTTTGGTAAACTGGTTTTGTGGCCTCGCTTTGACAAACCTTTGCCCACTAGACGTCAATTTAGCAATGATTTATAAATTTTGAATGTTGCTGCGGCTTTTCTTAAACTAATTTACTCTAAATTATGGCTTGTTTTTACCCCAGAAAAGATCACACATGCATACACCAAAGACCTGTAGACAACTGAATGATTAATGCTGAAACAGTTCTATCTATTACACATCTCGTCAATCAGCGCGCTCTACCGAAGAATAGTGTTACTCTTATAGACAAAATTATTGCAATATATTAGGAAAGTTTATTAACGATATTTTGCAACATTTTTTGAGCACAATATTCTAATACAAATTTGGCTCAAAAATATTGCTTGGAAATAAATGTTAGAGTAAGTAGGCTTTAACCGTTTAGCGTACGATAAATTAATAATAAATATAGATAAAATATATTTTATATAGAAATGTCTTATATATTCTTTCCTATTATTTGGGTTTTCTACCACATGTATTATTGTCCTCTTTGAAAACAAATCACCGAATCTACAAAATAATAGAATTATTGGAAAAAAGCCTCTGCGCCCGTGACGTTTACACCAAAGGAATAGTCAGAGGTTATGTTTTGCAAATAATATAAATCGGAATAAACACAGAAATAATGTATTTTGCTGACGTTTCGGAAAGTAATCTCTTTCCGTTTTCAAAGCGTTTTTTGTAAGAACCCTTATTTTGCTGTGTATGTCAAATACACAGCTTTAAGATTATGTTTATGTTATTTCCATAGATACATACTACTTACACACAACTGATAATATTTTCCTTTAGATAATGTTGAGTTTGTTAAGTTCTTCTTTTAACATTGGTAGCCAGGTTGTACAAATATCTACAGAACAATTCGATACGCACTTGTCTTCATTTAATAAGATTATTGCTGACTCTTTAATTTTTCTTTTTTTGGTATCTGCTTCTATTGTTAAAATTTTTGCCGAGTCCTAGTTTATTCTATGTCTGTTTTCCCAAGCATGTTCACAAATCTTTGATTTCTGAGTTTCATTCTTTTTTGAAGAGGACAATAACCTCTTCAGCCCCACGAAAAAAAAAAATAAAGTTTTGTTTATTTTCTTTTGTTAATATGTTCATAATAATGTTACATAACTATTTATACTTTTGTTTGTTGAAAATTTTGTTTATTTAAAAAAAACATCGTCCAGCTGGCTGGACAATGGGCTCCAATTTGGAATAAGGATACCATTAATTACAAAAAAAACATTTTATTTTCGTAATAAATATTTAATGAAATAAAAAAAATCTTATTTAGGAAAACGAATCATACAAACATGTTAGGAGTGAAACTCAAAAAAACATTGGCGTTGTGGCTGAATGCATAAAAATACTTCACAAGTACTACATTGGAACTACCTTCTGATGAGGACAACATTAACACCGATCTATTATCTATCCATTTGGTAACTGAAAGCCGTCCTTCTTTTCTCACTATTTCTTGAAAACTACCTCTTCCATCTTTCATTAGATCTTTGTCAGAACGAAGTAGGTATTCTTTTGTTCATGATAGTTCCAACTGCGTGAATACCTTGATCTTCTAAATAATCAAGAAGAGGACAAGAAGTAAAATATCTGTCCATAAAAATAACACTTCCTGGAACTACATTTTGAGCCAGTCGTTTCACAACACTTCCTCCAATACCAAGTTCTGGTTCAGGCTTACCAGTTGGCCATGTGCTAGCACCTTGGTAAACAAAAAAATCTAGGACCAATCCCTGTGGAGTAGCCAAAACAAAATTCTTCAAGCCTACAGGATTTGGCTTGTTTTTTACATCTCGTCCGAAAAATTGTTCATTTTCATCATCAGAGCTTAGGTCTACATCGTTTTCATCTCATATTATCCTTAGTTCATCATCAGTCAATGGTTTCCTCATATACGAACGATTATCTGAAAAGCAAGAAAAAATAAAAAATTACTTCACTAAAACCGAGTGTCCAGCCGGCGGGACCACAAATAAAGATGGTTTTAGGCATGAAAAACGTCAATCACAAAGTAGCAAATACGTTAGCTAACTCTAAAGGACCTAAACCTTACTAATGCCAACAATTTACTTTTATTTTTGAACAAAAAACGGGAAAAAACATTACTTACTTTTGTTATTGCTTGAGCTCGCCATAACCTCACTATGCGTTTACAAAAGTCAGGCATCTAATGAGCACAATGTGGCGCTGACTGCCTGATCGCAAGTTATGTGAGGTCAGCCCGCTGTACAATCGGTTTCAAGCATCAGAAATGATGCATATTTTATATTAGAGCGAAAATAAAAAGTGTCCAGCCGGCTGGACCGGGGGGCCGAGGAGGATAATACATGTGGTAGAAAACCCAAATAATAGGAACGAATATTCGTAGAATGCCACAAATAACTTTCAGACAATATGTCTTATATTTTACCCACGCATATTTCTCATTTTTACACCACCTGACCCTAATTATTTAAAAATTACAAAAAATGATTTTAAAAGAAATAAAAATAAAGCAAATTTTCCGCAAGATTTCTCCATTTTGATAAATGTACATATATGAAACAACATTTTGCCTTGTATATCTTCTTCTGACACGCAAACTAAAGACAAGTCATCATCAAGTTTTATATTAGTTACAAATACAATGAGAACCAATGTTATTACAATTAATCTTGTAAATTATATATTAGCCGGCTACAACAAAACTTATAAATGTATTTAAAAGGCGGTACAACTACAAAAGAGGCACAACCAGTAAAGCAATCCTCAATTCCCCAGCCATTCTTGGAAATATGCGTTATTTCATTTGAAACAAACTCTCCACCTGACCCATTAACAAAAAATCCGGTCTCTAACAGTTTTACGATATCGATGTGGTCGAACACTCTAACAAGCTCTAAAGCAAGATCATTCTTAATGACGCCCGAGATAAGTTAAAAGTGGTGTACCAAGATTCCGCTACCGTCTACTAAAAATACCAACTGATTCAAAAATGACCAGATCCGATGCAAAAAACGACTAGCCGTGAGAATCGAGGCGGTGACGTCGCTACCTCTAGCGGCAATTATAAATATCTACTTAACATTCCAAATCTCCGACAAGGAGATAAAGGCCTATAATGTTAGATCAGTCCAGCGAACCATAAATAAGATAAGGCTGTGATTTTGACCGAGTGTCGAGATTCAACTGATTAGGAGCGCCACGGGCTTCGGCGGCTTTTTTGAGCGCCCCTCTTGACAACACTTTAGGATATTTGATTCTCAGATTCGGTATCTTCACTTATTAATTTATTAGTGACGCCTCGTTGAAGTAAAATAAATAAGACTGTTGGGAAAAGTTTGATAAATAAAAAGCATATTAGATGCTTTTACGGAATCTGTAATGGTGAGTGATGATCACTTATGAATTATTTTCTAATAAATTTTTATAGTTTATTGACCATTTTTATTTCTAAAAAAAAATGAGATAAATACAGTTTTATTTCAAGAGAAATGTAATTATTTACGACTAAGGCACAGCATCAGAATTTTAAAATGTATTAAGACATGCCTGTAATACATTTCAGAAAAATTAAAATATGTTATATACAGGATGGATCATTAATAATAGGCCATAGTTCAGGGGTAGATTCTTTGGGCCAAAATATGAGAATATAACCAGATATGCTTTAGTAAAATGTTGCTGTGGAAAAAGATACAGGGTGTCAAAGTCCAAATTATTTTTTCGTTTTTTTTGCAATAACTCAACAGCCTCTTGATTGATCTTCGCCAAATTTGCTAGAGGAACTTTTTTATTCTAAGAAACAATAATTTATGTATTACATCACGTTAGATCATAGAGGGCGCCGCAGAACCTGTATCTGATGATGAATTTTTTTCATATTTCTTTTTACGAAACGATGTGGTACTTCTGACCAGAAAATCTGATGAGGGCGTCATTTCCACGTATAAAAGATACACTTGGTAGAACTTGATAACTCCAACCGAGGAAAGTGCCGTTAAACATAAACAAATTCAAATTTAGTGAAACAAAGTGTATTTATTGAAAAGTGTGCTTTGGTTACGTTTTAGTTCTGTCATTTACGTCATTTAGTCATTTTATTTTGTTCTTGTGTCTCTCGAGCTAATTTTGTTAACTTCTTTATTTACAATGCCTAGACATAATAATTTTTTAAATAGGGAAATGAGGGCTATGGTATGTGTTTACGCACAAAATAATTTTAGCGGACACGCTGCAGTGAGGGAATACTTATTGCAATATCCAAACAGAATACAGCCAGACCATAAGATTTTCAAAAATCTGTTTCGCCGTTTAGGAGAAACGGATTCATTTCGCCATAAAAAAGATGTAGGATGACCGAAATGAATTACTCCAGATCAAGAACTAGAAATTTTAGTTGTTGAAAGAAGATCCTCAAGTAAGCTCCAGTCGTTTAGCAGCGGCAACAGGAATGAGTAAACGGGTCCTAAGAGTCTTACGTAAAGAACTGTTCTCCCCATATCATCTCACTCCTGTACAAAACTTACTTCGAAGGGATCTTCCACAAAGGCTACAATTTTGTCGTTCTAAATAAACATAACAGAAATCGAAATTTTGTTAAGCTTTATTTACCGACGAAACTTTTACTCGCCGAGGTGTTTTTAACTGAAGAAATACCCATTACTGGGAAGTAGAAAATCCTCATGCCGTTAAAGAAAGGCATTTTCAGCAAGAATTTAAAATTAACGTTTGGTGTGGTATCATCGTCTATCAATTATTGGGACCATTTGTCCTTCCTCCAAATTTAAATGAACAGTGTTATCTATTTTTTCTTCAAAATACTCTTGCTAATATATTACATGCTTTTATGCTAGACATACGGAACAGAATGTGGTTCATGCAAGATGGAGCTCCCCCTCATTTCTCCATTAAAATCAGGAATTATCTCGATGACACTTTCCCACGCAGATGGATCGGTCGATCGGAAGTGAATTTGCTTGGCCACCAAGGAGTCCTGATTATAATCCTTTGGATTATTATGTGTGGGGACATATGAGGTCCTTAGTCTATGCAAATACTATCAACTCAAAAGAAGAACCGTGGGACAAAATACGAAATGCAGCAAATTTTATTAGAGGACAGGAAAATGTATTTTTCAATGTAAGAAAATCTTTTATGAATAGAATTAGAAAAGGCATAGAAGTAGGTGCAGACCATATCGAACATTTACTCTAAGTTGCAGCAATGGGGTTTTTGCATCGGGGAAAGTTTATAATGTCATTAAGTCAACTTTTACGTTATTTTTTGTTCTTCTAATAAGATTAGATTCTTATTTTAGACAATTTTTTGATTTACGTATTTATCTCAATACCATGAAAATGATTCATTAGTTCATAAGAAAGCGAGAAAGAATTTACGCTGTTATTAAGATTTGGCTTTCTCCTTACGTTTTGTATTTTTTTCAATAATAAATTGTTTCACTAAATTTGAATTTGTTTTTCAAAAAATTATCGAAATGTTTAACGGCACTTTCCTCGAAAACGGTTGGAGTTGTCAAGTTCTACCAAGTATACCTTTTATACGTGGAAATGACGCTCTCATCAGACTTTCTGGTCAGAAGTACCGCACCGTTTCATCAAAAAAAATTCATCAACAGATACAGGTCCTGCGGTGCCCTCTATGTTCTAACGTGATGTAATACATAAATTATTGTTTCTTAGAATATAAAAAGTTTCTCTAGCAAATTTAGCGAAGATCCCTCAAGAGGCTGTTGAGTTATTGCAAAAAAACGAAAAAATAATTTAAACTTGACACCCTGTATCTTTTTTCACAGTAACATTTTACTAAAGCATATTTGGTTATATCCTCATATTTTGGCTCAAAGAATCTACCCATAAACTATGACTTATTAGTAATTTTGCAGGTCATGTCTGGCTCCCAGGTCCAACTTTCGCAAATTCCATCTGCGTTTCAGTAGAACATTCAAAAGACTGGCCTTGCAGCAATAACGGTTTTTCACTTATCCATAGTGTATAGTCGTTTACAATTTTACTCTGCAGATAAGAAGGCAACAAAAACTTTACGACTACATTAAAGTAGCGTACTCTCTGTACTATCTCGCCCATAAATTCAATTCAATAAATCTTTATTCAAGCAACAACAAATACCTCCCCAGAACCCGTCCCGGTACCGACCGTGCAACCACCGCGTAGATCGCGTTGGGTCTGGTTGGGTTAGAAAACAAATTTTTAAAACTTAACGTAGATACCTTTTACAAACAGTAAATAAAAGCAGGTTACTCGCCCGCAAATTGAATCACTTATCTTTATAGATTTTTAATGGACGTCGGCTTGTTTGATGACACCATACCGAATGGTTCACCGACCGGCGTTAATAATGAGCTCAATAAGTTTTTATTGTAAACGTAAAATAATATTTTTCTCAAAAATGGTTCTAACGATTTTAATCAAATTTAACACATTCATACACATTTAGCACTGGTATGAGTTATTATAACCCGTTACTCCCTAAAGGTGCAGGGACGGAGGCTGTGGAGATAAAGTAAAAATAATTCAATAGAGTAGAGGTGGTAATTAACCCCCCCCCCCTCAAAGATGGGCTAGAACATAATAAGTCAGGAGAGAGTTAGAGTAGGTTATCTGCAGATTTTTCAAATTCGCCCCCAACAAGAAAATCTGTTTGCGCCCTTGCGCTTTTGAATAGGCAATGAATAAAAATATTTGGCCATTTGATGATGCTTAAATATCCCCATATTACCTCCTTTGAATTCTTGTCATTGGATCTAAGCCTGACGAATTTTAACGATGCTTGATGAATACGCAAGGACAACCATTTCCATGAAAACACCAGTGTTTCAATTTCATAACGTTTGTTCGACGTAAGATGGTACATACATTGGTATACTATTCATCGAATATGATCGTTTGCTGTAAAAATTCCACAAGCGCCTTACCTTTAATATTGTATGATTTGGATCTAGCAAAGATTAAAATTGATAAAAGTAAACCACATAAAATCACAAGATAGAATATTGTTGATGTCAATATTTGGCCACCTGATGATACCCATTGAATAGGCAAAGTGAACCAGGTTCATGAAAACACTTCGTGGTACCTGTTCGAAGTAAAATTTTATGTGAAGTAGGCTCGGCTATCATCCTCAGTGCCCCATAACTCCACGCGGAAACAAGCTCAGTGCGTCATATTAACGAGATCGATAAAAGCGGCTATAAAATTTGCCAACAAAAATGTGTTCAATAATCCTCTATTTCACGTAAAGCGTTTATAAAGAAAGCACCTTTTATGCCTAGATGTTTGTTAATTCTTATCGCTTCAACTTAAGCACGTGGATTAGTATTAGTCCCGTTTTATTATTTCTTCTGTATTCACATGCTCCTCTATCGCGGTTTTCCTGTCTCTTCATCCCGCTTATACTACCAACTAATATCTGTCGATTCGCTGCCGTCATGTACTCTATTGAAGATGTAAGATCTAAACCCTACCCATTTGTTAGTATTAATTTTGGACTGGATAGCGCGATTTAACTTCCAGCAGGTTGATATTGTACCAATTTTTCTCCAACTTTCAGCAGCTTCATTCAAAGTATATATCCCCAATTGAATGTATTAGTCTTATTTTTATATACGCATTGTCCTTGCTACATATCATCTGTAGCTTGTGATAACGTACGTAACCCATGTACCAGTCATGCTTTTGAGCCGCGTATGAAGTTAATATATGCTGATAAGCGAACTCCAGTCGATCACCACTGACTGCATTTGACGAGGCCTGTTACCCTTACGCAAATTGAGCTTAATTGTACCACAATGCATCACTGAAATATTAGAATACATAGTACTGAATATCCTTATTTTCTCGTTAAGTACAGGCTCCACATACTTTGTATGCTTAAGATCTCTCCTTCGATATATTAGATTTTAATAGCCTTAAAACATTTCTCTATGAAATACATAAGAGACAAGAAGGAGATACATATAATATATTAAAACAATATTTCAGTCGCAAGCTCCTGTATAAAATCCTTATTTTACTATAAGGAATGTAACCAGACTACAACCAACAGCTACTCTCCGGGCGATGTGCCCCGCCGAGCGGTGAATTACAAGTTACAAACCTGGCGCGTTAAGTGTAATAATCGCATATTACCAACAAAACGCTAATGCTTCGATTGCAACAAGCACCACCCGAAAGACTGATACTACTTAAATATAATATAATATACTATCTACATATTCATTCCTTATAAGGATTATCATTTTTTTTTTGTAAGCAGTCTTACAGAATCTAATGCAGTAGTCTCTCGGCATTACAGTTATATACAGTGTGGAACATCGAAATGGAATATTATAGTATAGTAGTAGTATAGTTTATTGATCTTTAAATCAAGCATCCAGATTGCTACGAGTATCAATCTACTTACATCAATTATTGTAAATACCATAGTTGTCAATTTTTACGTCAAAATGCCAAAACTCGAATTTTTCTGACTTGCAATATTTTTCAAAAAATATATAAAAATCAATATTTTCAAATGAAACTTGGGCGAGCGTAGGTGCGTCTTTACTATGTACATACTTCGATATGCGATGTAAAGCAACGACAGGCGCAGTTAGTACTTGGATGGGTGACCATTCCAACGGAAACCGCGTCCTCGCCTCACACATCTTCCAGCGGCTTGTATATCAGTGTATGCGCGGAAGCTATACAACCTTAGGCGAGGGTTGTATAGGAGATATACCATCCTTCGGAGGGGATGTAAAGCCGTCGGTCCCTTGTCTATTAAATGTTAGGCAAGTAAAAGATCCCTACTCTTCTTAAGGGAAGAGGTTCGGCAAAATTCCTGGTTGGGGATAGCTCGTCTACAGACGTCGGTATTAGGCCTCAGTAGCGGAAATAGGCCGACGAAATGTAAAAAAAAAAATATGAAACTTCATATTTGAACTTACTTAATTTTTCTGAACGACTTTTCCAAATACATTGTTCCTCTCTCAATCGCTAATGTTACTTTTGCAAAATTCCCATTTTAAAAACATCACAGTTGGCTTTGAAATAGAGATTGAGTAACAGTTCTACCTTTCAAAAGTAGTTCATTATGGGTATTATGTGCTGTAAAAAATATATACAAATCCAAATACAAATAGCCAAGTTATAGAGGTAGCTTAGTACGAAGTGGGACATACTGTATTAGTGAATAATAAGCAGTGAGGAGCCCTTGTTCATTCAGACAGTTTTTTAGAGTTAGTACGGCAAAGTATTTCTTATTTATTTTAGAATATATGCAGTTAATACAATCGTTGTAACTTAGGCATTCGTCTATGATGGTTCCAAGAAATTTACAATGAATACCTACTGTAATGGGATGATTATTTATGTATAATTTTAGGTCTGATATTTTCGGTCTTGAGCATTTGTGAAATTCGATAGCCATAGTTTTGGAGTAATTTATGATCAGCCTATCTTTTTGACACCAATGATCAAATTGCATGAGAACATTTGTTTTCCAATAACCAATCTTTGGGATGTTTAGGTCTGAAATTATGATATTCGTATCATCAGCAAAAATAAATATTTCACTATCTAACATATAATCTGGAAGATCATTGATGAATATTAAAAAGATGAGGGGTCCAAGGACACTTCTCTGGGGGATGCCCGAGTTGACCTCGAATTGTGACGACGTCTTGTCATAGATTCTGACTACTATTTTTCGATTATTAATGAATATATACATTGTTGCAGGGAGCCCTGTATGCCGAGTTTTGATAATTTTTTTGACACAAAATTGAAGTTGAGGCTGTAGAAAGCGCAACACAGATAAAAAAACAGCCCTAATATATATTCTTTTATCCCATTTTTTCATTAATATATTGGATAAAATTTAGGGTAGCGGTTTCCGTGGAACGCCATTCCCTGAATCTGTGTTGATTACTAGCAAAGATTTTGTGTGTTTCTAGGAATTTGGTCATTCTCATGGAGATAGCTAAAAGGGCAATTGGCCTATAGCTTTGGATCAGTAGAGGATCATCTTAATAACTGAAATTTTTAGGCGTTTGGGAAATTTCCCAAGTTCAATAGGTTTGTTTAAGTTGGCTATAATCTCAGACAGTTCACTGCTGCATTTTTTAAATAGTCCGGCACCTCATCGTTGCCCGTTGATTTTTTTATTTTTTAAATTAGATATTATTTGGCTAATCTCTTCCGCTGTAAAGGGCTCCAATTCAGTATTTCCATTCTTGTGCATATTTATGAAAATCCCGAAACACATTGATTTTGGACAAATTTCATCTCTAAATTCAACCCCTTGGAGTGGCAGATGCAACCCCTAAATTTTTAAGTGGGAAGTAGGGCCTTGTAACACCTCACTTGAAAGGTCTTTTCGTTCTCTATTCAAAAATGCGGTAAAAAAATTCATTCGCGTGGTTGACGTAATTCACAACATCAAACTAAAAAAAACTTAATTTCAATGTAGTAAATGTTCATAATCTTTAACGCAGAATCCTAATCGTAAATAAAAATGTCTTCTAACGTTTTCCAACATCTGACAACGCGTAATCAACCTAACCACATCCGTTATTCTTTTTATGAAGTCAGCCATATCGCGTCGCTTAGTTTTATATACCATACTTTTCACATATCCGCATTCTTCATAGAAAGAAATCTAAGGGTGTACGATCGGGAGAACGTGCTGGCCGTACTACCGATTTGGAAATGTTACGTCGAGGTATTGCCGGGCATCGATTCGGCAATGTGGTGGTGCTCCATCCTGCTGGAATCATATTACATCCGCTAGCAAGATATAAGTTTACCAAAACTGGCACGACATTTTATTTGGAGCAGAGCTAAATAATTATCTCCATTCAAATTGCCATCAACGAAAAAGGGACCAATGACGTGGTTTTCAATTATCCTCGCCCAAACATTAACTTTTTTAGGATTGCGTATGTAATTCTCTCATCCAGGATTTTCATTAGTCCAGCAACGACAGTGTTGACGATTAACATGGCCATGAACAGTAAAACTGGACTCATCCGAGAATAAAACATTTTCCAGTTGGATAACATTTTTATCTAACTTTTGCATCATTTGTTCAAAAAAATGTGTTCTACTATCAAAATCGTCTTCATTAAGCTCCTGATTTGGGGTCAGTTTATAGGGATGCATTTTATTTTCTTTTAATACGTGAGTAATTGAGGAATGGGAAACATTCAGTGCTAAAGATGCTAGTCGACTTGAATTATGTGGGTTTTCTTCAAACTCAACCAGTATATCTAATTTGACATCGTTACTCACTGCATTGGTATCTGCCGCACATGCCCATTTTCGCGCTGTTCAATTTTGCTAATTATGCCTTGGGATGTAGACGGCATATCAGGAAATTATTCTCCTGTGATCGTATTCTATTTCCGTAACCAACCATGTGTAAAATTATTATTTTATGCATTTCGTTTAAATAAACCATGTTTAGAAATTGCAGTTAGTAAAACTCAAACAATACGCAAAACACAGACAACTATTTATTGACAATTATGACAACTAATTATTGCTGTCAATCGCTACGGCGTTTTCAATCAAACTGGCAATGCCAACTATGAAGAATTTTGATGTTTTTATATCTTTTTTTTTATTTGATAGTGTTGAAAAGAACATTGAAATTGTTTTTGCTAGCCTCCAAGAACATAACGCTGTAAGTTTTTATGTTTTTCGTTTGTTGTAGCGAATTTCGTCAACCAAACCGTTAATTTTTGCAGTATACAGGGTGTTCCACTTAAATCTCCCAACGCCAATTACTCGAAAACTGAAGAGGTAGTAAATTTCTGTAAATGGCAGATAATTGGTGAGCTGTGTTTCGACTTATAATAGATACCGGCGCCTTTGACGGTTTAGGCGTCGCGACGACCGGAACAAAATTTTCGATGGCAGGAGTTTGGAAAACTAAGGATACCAGTAGTACTTTTAATTCTAAAGTTTTTTTTTATTATTAGAAATTTTTTAATTTTTTTGTTCGTTTCGGAGTTATTTGACATAGAAATTGTAAATACCTTTTATTAAAATTTGCCAATTTAATAAATTGTCTGCATCTAATAGGCTGTTACTGTTCTGTTAACCTAAATTTTAACAATCAAAATAGACAGATTAAAAGACAGGTAGTGAATATCACTTTTATTTATATAAGTAGAACAGTATCTTTGAAATATTTAAACAGAAAAAATATAAGTGTTTTAAACATGGTCATTTTTTTATCTAAAATCTAAAGTAAATAAAATATTTTACAGCAATTGTTCAAAATTGTCTCCACTTGCCCGAACGGAGCAGTCTTAACTCAAAATTGCAGTTCTTAACAGAATTCTTTTATTTATAGCAGCACAAGATGCAATTATTTTATTTTGGAGATCCGCCATATCCTCAATAGGCTCTACATATACAGTGTCTTTCAACTGACTCCAAAGAAAAAAGTCAAGAGGGGTCAAATCCGGTGACCGTGCTGGCCATTGTAGTGGACCGTATGTCCCAATCCAACGATTGGGGTACAGTACATTCAATAATCTGTTACAATTTGGGCACTATGAGATGGGACTCCATCTTGTTCAAAAATAATGTTCTTCCTAGTTTCAATTGGGACATCTTCTAACAGTTGAGGTAATAATTTTTTAAGAAAACTCCAATAACGATCACCATTTAAAATACCTTCGTAAAAGTGAGGTCCTATTAAATAACCATTGAGTATACCACACCATACATTTATAACAAAAACGCGCTGGTTACCTCTTTCAGTACTCCAACGGGGATTGTTTTGTGCCCAGTAACTGCAATTATGTCTATTCACAACTCCATTGTTATGAAATCTACTTTCATCGCTTCTTTAAAGATATTTTCATCACGGTAAAGTAAATAATCAAATCTTGCCAGAAAATTAATGCTCCTTTCGGGGTCACCTGGCTCTAACTTATGTACAAGTTTCGTTTGTACGGATGGTATTTATTTTGCTTAAGAATTCTTCTGGTAGAACTTATTGAGATATTAGTATTTCTCTTAAGTTCTCTCAAAGACATCTTCGGAGTATCATTAATCTGTTGGAGAACCAACGCAACGTTAAAATCATTTGTTGCTGGTTTTGATCGTTCCCGTTTTGGCTCTTCAAATGCACTAAAATTCACTAAATTTCTACATAAATTCAAAATTGTTTTATGATCTGGCTTTCTTCTATCAGGATAACGCTGTGCGTAAACACTTTTCGCTTGCCATGCATTTCACTTACACTCACCGTAAACCAACACCATGTCTAGCTATTCTTGTTTCGTGTATTGACCCATGTCTTTTCCAAAAAGTTAATCAGATATTAAAAAACTACTTGAAAATAAACACCAAAATAAAAAATTAACACTGTTTTTAACTAATGATAACTGTTTTGACAGTTAAAATTAAGGTTAACAGCATAGTCACAGCCTATTAGATGCAGACAATTTATTAAATTGGCAAATTTTAATAAAACATATTTACACTTTCAAAGTCAAATAACTCCGAAACGAACGAAAAAATAAAAAAATTTCTAATAATAAAAAAACTTCAGAATTAAAAGTACTATCGGTATCTTTTGCTTTCAAAACTCCTGCCTACTACCTCTTTCAGTTTTCAAGTAATTGGCGTTGGGAGTTTTAAGTGGAACACCCTGTATATACCCTGTTTTAATATTAAAACCATATCATTTTTGAATAGAATCAGAATTTAAAATAGACGTGACTCGGGATTGTTTATAAATATGAACAATAATTGAGACATTGAATTTATTCCATTTGGTTCCATACTGTGTAAAATCGCAAAAAATTCTAAATTATGTTTTAAATATAACATTACGCTGACTTGGTGACTTTCAAGTGAATTTAAGGTTTCTAAAACTTTCGTACGTTTTAAATTAGAAGACTAGCAGTTGTGCCATGTATTTTCAATATGCCTAAGATACTTGCGCAAGATGCAAAATCTGTGCCTTTTTATAATAGCGACGCACGCACTGTAGAATATAAATAATAGGGCTTCTAGCATTTTAAGTTGGTTTATTATTGTCGTGAATTAGCCCCATATAGAAATGCTATAACTGTTACTAAATAATAGGACGTCTAGCAGTACACCATTAAAGGTACCGTGCCCAGGTAATTGCATTTGATGCCTGTAATAAATAACCGCTCACTGACACCACTATGCGCCATTAGAAGCGCCTTAACTTCGACAGTCCATTCATTAATTACCTGCAGACTAGGTCCTACATCGCGACATCAATATGTCTGCATGAAAAATAATTAAGCAAGCATTTGTCAGGCGTTTCCTGCGCATCATTTCTCTCGATAACATTTTTAGGACAAGCTGAAACGTCGCCCTCTTTGATGCCACTTTGCGATGATAAACGACGACGCGTTTGTCAGTGCTTCGCGACATCCGGACTCGTTGCGGCGCTCAAAGGCCAAGCTAATCAGGGTCCAGGTTACTACTGTTGATTCTAAATATTTCCTTTGTAGAATCTAAATATTTTGCTGCTTCAACTGTGGTTTTATTAGTTGAAAAATGATGCTCAAAGAGCCGTATCAAAGTGTCCGCCTCCCATTCATCGCTCAACTCAATTTTAGATGATGCTCGAGCAGCACCGAGTTATAGTTACAAACGAAATGACTAAATACGTTTTGTTTTAAAATAGGTTCTCTGATTCTAAATATATATTTGCGAGGTTATTTAGAGGATTTCATAAAATATTTGCGTTATTTTCTCAATTGAAGTATTTGCAACAAGGTGTTGCCTTCATTCAGTGAACCGTTTAGCTCATTGTAAAATATTAATAATTACAAAATTTCAAAATACACTGCTTTAAAATATTCCGTACATGCAATAATAACTAAACTAAACAGAAAATTGTCAATTATAAAAATTAACCGAGACATCCTCCATTTTCCCATATGCACAATTTAGATCTTCTACATCATTATACAGGGTGTCTCACCGGGAACTGAATCGATCGATATAGAGAAAAGTACGCATCAGAAAATGTTTAAAATTTAGATAGTCACTATTGTCGGTGTGGCCAATCCAACTAAAATAATTACAAGCAGCTGGCACTTCCGCTTATACCGGAAGTCGATACCAACTTGCTTATTTCAAATGGAACACCCTATATATTTTAGGGTTTTCGAAAAGAGAATAAAATTCTGAATCGAAAATATGTAGCATATCCTATACCTAAACCTAGCCGTTTCAGAGATATTTGACATTTCATAGAAAATTTGACAGGTGCAACGGTTTGCAAGAACCGTTATAACTTTCTTCGTGTAAAAGCTCCTCATTTGCTTCTTATCACATAAAAAGAACACAAGGAGAACTACGTTCTACAACTGAAATAAATTCAATAATATCATACCAAGTATTCCGTTTTTCGCGTTGCATTTTGTCAACTTCAAACCGCGAAAACTTTTTTAGGTCAAATGAAACACCCTGTATTTTTTTACGTCAAGTTGTGTAAAATTGAATTCCCTTTTTTTCTGATATTAGCATTGTGGAGGTTAAAGTTACAACTTTTTGAAATATATGCGATTTTATTAGAATTTCATGAATTGTTGTAATCATTTCATCAAAATAGCCATGATCAGAAACAATTAGTCATTATCTTGTGAATGTGATAAATTGATATCAAGAACTTGCAACACATTTACTACTCGATATCCAGAAAAACGGAAACCGTCACAAAACACTGTAAAACACATTGTTACAGTTCAATTTAACATTTATACATTATTTAAAAAAATCTCTAAATCATTACTTTATCTCTTACATTTAATGTCTAACGAATTCGTGTTATCCGTTGTCACGCATAATATTTATTATTTAGTTGTCTATATAAACCCGCAATTGTAAGGAATCTGTTGCACTTAAGTGTAGGCATGACGTTATACATTTTGTTGTGTAGCGTGTTGCATATACTTAGGCTCTCTATTTCTGTAATTCTTAAGCTAGGCAACCAATAACTTTTAATTAGTTTATAGGTAGATTCCTATAACCTACTGACGATCGGTAACACAGATTTATTTCTTCACAATAGTTTTTGTCTTCCGGTAGTCTGTCACTTTTCACGTGTGAGTTCGCTTGAACGCTTGGCAATTTATTAAGTGGTATTTTTACGTGCTCGTTGCGATTTTTGAAACAAGTAATTTCACCATTTTGGGATATTTTCGCAACGTTACATTTTTCGATTTTCCATTTATGTTTGGACGAGTGCATATTTTTATGGTATTGGAAATCGATTGTCTTCATTGGAAGGATCTATACGTAAAAGCCATTTTTGCCAAATTTACACGAGGCCAAGGACATCCAAGGTCAACAACATTTCTCTAAGAAAACCCTCCGAAACGAGGTAATTACTATATTTTTATATTCAAACTAGCAAAATATCACTTGTAGTAAATTGTTCAATGGTAAAAATTTATTTTTAGGGTTCTTTTTTTTTTCACCTACGGTTTCGCCTAGGATTTCATAGTTTTTCCTACGTTTTTTTTGTCTCCCCTGATACGAATAACTTTTTTTCCACTGGTCTACACGTACTTATGTTACTTCTCCTTGCTGGACTGGAATTTCTTTTTTGTGGAGGAGCCATCCATTTTCTGGGTTAATTGATAGGCTGGAAGTTGCCCATTCCTGAAGTTTGAGCCGAAGCTGAAGCCCTGCTGCCTGCAAGTTTGTATCCTTCTTGCGCCATATATATATTGATTTTTTTTAAAATATATTGTATATTTTGCTTAAAAAAATTTCACCGCTGTACCTATATATATACATATTTTAAATTTTGCAAAACATCATATGAAAATAATCTGTTAACGAATTAAAACATCTATGATATTTGTTGGGGGTTAAGCACTTACGTAAGACGCGTATACCCAGTTAGTACATTTTTTTTAGTGTTGAATTTGTCTGCTATACCATATATACCCTACGTTATTGTACTGTTGAATGTTATAAAGTGAACTTACTTCGTTTATTGTTATTAAAAGATAAAACTGAATTTGAATTTTTCATTATCGTCTCGCTAAGTAATTTATTTAGTAAATTTGAGGTTACATTGTACTTAAGCTGGTATTTGGAGAGAAAAAAAAATTACTTGGCGCCCTGATACATCAAGAAGTTTAGAACCCCGACCATCTCCACTGTCAGTCGGCCGGCAAATACCGTCAGTCAACAGATGACGACCAACTAGGTACGTCAGATTGTAGTTTTAAAATTTGACGTAGCAGCATACTGGAAAATTTTAAAAATTGTGGCACTGTCAAGGCAAAAATGCACAGAAGAAAGGCTATTGTTGATGACGAAAATATTGAAATAGTCATTCTGGGATATTTTCATGCTTTCCAAGGATGCCATTAAGACAAGCTGCTCTGGAATCGGGACTATGCAAGGATTCAATTCACAGAATCTTATTAGAACATAAGTTTCACCCGTTTTCATTCCATATGGTTCAAGGATTAAAAGAAACAGATTTCCTAAGAAGACAGAATTTTTGTGAATTTATTTTAATAAGGTCTGAGGGTCACGATTCTTATTTGGGAAATATTATATGGACAGATGAAGCAAAATTTACTAAAAATGGACTTTTTAATAGACACAATTCGCATTATTGGAGTGATTCAAATCCTCATATGTTCAGAGAGCGAAACTTTCAGGAAAGTTGGCAGTTCAATGTTTACTGTGCCATAAGAAACGATAGAGTGGTGGCATTACAATTTTATCAGGAAAATTTAAACGGTAAATTAAATTTTCTCTTCTGCTAATATGTATAGGTAAATTTTTGTTTTTTTTTTTTTTAGGTGAAAGATATCTGAATATCTTACAAAATTTGAGTAATAACTATTTAGAAAATTTACCTCTCGCCGAACATAGAAACATTTTTTATCAGCACGACGGTGCTCCCTCACATAACGCATATTTAATTAATAATTATTTAGAAGAAACTTTTTATGATCAATGGATTGCCGATAATGGACCTTTCTTATGGCCTCCTCGCTCGCCCGATTTATCATTCTGGATTATTTCATTTGGGGAACTATTAAAAATAAAGTTGATGAGAGCCCATTAACAACCATTGAAGATTGTATGCAAAGAGTAAGAAATGCATTTAGGATTCAATTAGAAGAGCTACCCATGGGGAACTAATCCGAAGGTGCGAAAAATGTGTCGAGGTTCGAAGTCGGAATTTTGAGCAATTATTAAATTAAAATGAAATCATATTTTAAATTGATCTTATCTCTGCTATTTTAGTTCATGCCATATCTTCAATTCGATTAATACGCATGTTAAAGTGTTAGTGTTATTTTGCGTTTTTGTGGATATCGAGTAGCAAATGTGCTGCAAGTTCTTGATATTACTTTATCACATTCTCGATAAATAATAAACAAATTTAAAAAGTTTTCGTTGGTATAATTTAAACGTGCTGGCATTTTTTAACATAAGATAATGACTGATTGTTTCTAATCATGGCTATTTTAATGAAATGATTACAACAATTCATGAATTTCTAATAAAATCGCAAATATATCAAAATTTGTAACTTTAACCCCACAATGACGTAACACAGTGTGTTCCATTTGACCTAAACAAGTTTTCGCGGTTTGAAGTTGACAAAATGTAACGCGAAAAACACTTGGTATGATATTATTGAATTTATTTCAGTTGTAGAACGTAGTTCTCCTTGTGTTCTTTTTATGTGACAAGAAGCAAATGAAGATCTTTTACACGAAGAAAGTTATAACGGTTCTTGCAAACCGTTGCACCTGTCAAATTTTCTATAAAATGTCAAATATCTCTGAAACGGCTAGGTTTAGGTATAGGATATGCTACATATTTTCGACTCAGAATTTTATGCTCTTTTCGAAAACCCTAAAATATATAGGGTGTTCCATTTGAAATAAGCAAGTTGGTATCGACTTCCGGTATAAGCGGAAGTGCCAGCTGCTTGTGATTATTTTAGTTGGATTGGCCACACCGACATTAGTAGTTATCTAAATTTAAAAAAAATTCTGATGCGTACTTTTCTCTATATCGATTGATTCAGTTCCCGGTGAGACACCCTGTATAGGATCTTAGACTTGTGATTGATTTTGTTCTGAAATGTTTAATGGCAATAGTGTCAACTTGAGTATTGCAAATTCTTTTGATTTGTTTTACCAACGTACTTCCGGAAAAGTACCGCCAGGCCGGCCAGCGTCGGACTGGGCCAGGGTGGCATTATGACTTTAAGAGTCCGCCGCCCGCCTAGGATCAGGGCAGATGATACCATAGGTCAATCAATAAACCAAATGATAATAACAATCAAATAGGCAAGGTTTTATTTTCAAAGACATACATTTTTATGTAAAAAATTACAATTAGTTATAACTGAAGTATATTAAATCGTATTTAAATTTTAATAATATATTGCCAATAAGACAATCTGCGTTTAAACAAGGCCACAGTTGTACCATAACATTAACAGATGTTGCGGATGATTTTACAGCATATGATGATGATAAAATATCTGTACTAAAACTACTTAAGTCAATATTTTATTAGGGGAATTTCGTTTGATAATCTGCAATTTGTATCATATATAGTGTGTAGATTTCAGAGCTATGCAAATACAAGTGACTTCTGTAATTAACTTGTTAAAATTAACTTTGAATATTTTTCAATAAATATCCGCGCTTGCAAGATTTTGCAAGATGATTTGCTTTTCAAAAAAGCTCTCTGAGAATTCTTACTTGTCAATACACTAAATTTTGTTTCATTGTCACACACGTTCAATTAGGTATCGGAATTCAATTAATGCTAGATCTAGTGAATCGACAAATGGTTGAAGGATTTACTTGTTCATTTGGCCGTCGGTGATTCGATTGGGCATTGCTTCAATGCGGGAAGAGTAAATCTGTCAGACAATTTCTGGTTATTTGTTTAATGATGCAACGCAAACATCAAACTTTGCGAAACTGCGTTTTGTACTGTTTACAGTCATTCGAAATTTCTTTGTTGGCGTATTATTTCCAACTTAAAGAAAGTAACATGAAAATGTTATTCTATGAATTGATTCTAGTAGCATAGCGGTTTTGATTGATATAGAGTATATTCATTTACTGAAGCAACATAAATTATCTATATTTTAGTTAAGCAATTGTCTTAATAGTACTAGGATTGATTCACTTCATATGTGGCTGTTGGCTCCAACGATTGTTATATAAAATAAAATTGCAAATATAACAATTGTCCCAACTTTACAATGTATGTATTAAAATGGTTTCTGCCGTTTCTTTAAACACTTAATTTTCAAAAAGTTCAATAAGTAAACAAGATAAATTTTCTATACTATTCAAACAAATAAATTAAACATATGGCAATAATCAAAGTAATAATAAACTTAAAATAAAAAAATCTTTAAATATAAATTATTCATAGTACACTATTTAATAATAATAATATAGAATCAAATGAAAATACTCTATTAAATGAAATTCTCAACTAGGAAACAGTGTGATAAAATTTTACAAAGTATTTAATTAATGAAGTGATTAATTCTCTAAAATCATAGACAAATCGTATCAATAATATCAAACTTTACATGAGGGAATCTGGGAAATTAATAGTAGAAAGGGTTACAATAAACACCAACTGAGTTTAGAAATACTTTACATGGTGTTATCACATCTCGCGTATTCCACATGATGCTGCAATCACAAGAGTAAGAAACCTAGATTGGAATTTCGGTCGGGAAGGAAGTGGTGAGCATACTTTCTACGCCTTCTTGATGAGTAAAGGCGGTATACAGATATATATTGGGGAATAATAATACTATCATCCTTCACTCTCAAACGGAGCAAACTGCGAAAAATGCAATCTGGGACAGTGGACGTCATTCCGTTTCTATCTTCAAATTCCTGCATTATATCGACTTGCACCCATGCATAATTATGATCAGGAGGTCAGAAACAATCTACTCAACTCAATTTCAGAGACTTTCAGTGAGGTCCAAAATCATATTTTTTGTGCGGGGATAACTGAAGAAAGCCAACAGAGAAGCCAGAGTTGAAGCTTATTTATCATTAGTGCATCCTTGCCCTGAATGTGTATGGAATTTATATCAAATTGGTTTATATCACCAATTCCAGACGGTGCAAAGAAAAGCGTCCAGTTAGATATATTTAGATTTTCCACAAAATTTCAAACCCTTTCTATCTATTGAGAGACTGGGTTGTAGGTCTCTGCGATCTAGGTACGAATACCTCGTAAAAATTGCTGTGTAGTACAATGCTTATATGGGATATACTGCTCTCAAGGAAATGAAAATAGTTTTTGTTGAATATCCTATTTATATAGAAATGATCATTGTACCAAAGTTAGAATACCTAATTTTAAAACCACTCTTGAAATTTTACCATTTATTGGGATTAGTCTTAGGCTTTGAAATACTTTGCCTGAGGTTACAGTTAATAATTTATCTAAACTTAATTTATTTAAGATAGTTGCAAAAGTCTAGTTAATAATCACTTATTCGTATTGTTATATGCATAAAAATTAGCTTATCATACACATTCACATGTATATACAGAGTTATTCAAAAGAAAGTACATTAAATTCAACTGTAGATTGGGGTGCCCCAGAGATTAAGATTTTCCTAATAAAATTTTTTCTTAACGCGCTTCCTAACCGTGTTACAGTCCCTTAAAATGGGTGCCTGGCACCTAATAATCTTTAAGCGGATTGACGTTCGATGATCAAATTGTGGATCAGTTTCTTCATTTTGATGAGCTTCATGCTCATTAGAGCAAGTTCGTACTGATGTGCAAGATGTGCCCTATAGAGGGTGGTCAAAGTCAAATATTTTATTATTGTCTTGTATTAAATTAAGAATTTTGATTAATTATTGGATATTCTAATAAATTTAGAAACTTTTTTGGCTCTTGCAATTTTTCATTCAATTAGGCCAGTTTCGAGCAAATTGCAAAAAACCAGAGGTATGCCGAAGCAATTTTATTGACAATTTTAATCAAAAACATAGGCAGCGTTTGTTAGGTTAATTTGCAGATTAGGTTCTGAGTTATCAGATTTTGAGTTGTCTAATCAAAATAGTGCAATTTTTTGCGAGTTATTGACCAAGAAATGATGCGCTATACTGCCGAAGATTATGCCAATATGCTTTTTATCATGACGTCATGCCAAGGGAATGTAGCAGAACCAGTAAGAGAATATCGCAGACGGTATCCCAACCCTCGTATCCCAAATTTATGAACTTTTCTTGGAGTTGAAAGCTGATTACGTGATACCGGACAAGTATTAATAACGACGCCTAGACCAGGAAGGCCAAGGAATATTCGAACCCCACAAGTTGAAGGGACGGTATTGGAGGCAGTTGAGGAAGACCCCAAAATTAGCACTCGGAAGTTGGGTCTACAACTGGTACTCTGCCAATCCTCTGTGTGGCGAATATTACATGATCAGCAGTTGCATGCTTATCGCCACACTAGAGTGCAAGAGTTATTACTCAGAGACTTCTAACCAAGAGCAGATTTTACCCAATGGTTATTACAGAAACTTCGCCGTGACAGCACTGTCTTAGACAAGATTTTTTGGACATACGAAGCCACGTTCACTCGGAACACATACATGAGCTCAAGGAAATTCATTTACCATCGAAACTTTTAGATGTCAAAAAATCATTTTCTGTAAATGCTTGTTCAGGAATTTTGAGTGACAACTTAATTGGTCCATTTTTTTTTAGATGGTAGAGTTAATGGAGAACAATACCTACATTTCTTGGAAGAAAACTTGCCGGAGTTCCTAGATGATATACCATACGCGACCTGGACAGGCATGTAGTTCATATATGATGGGGTTCCGGTCCATAATGTAATTTGAATAAGAAATTATTTGGATACGACATTTCCCGGGAGATGGATCGGAAGAGCACCTCATGCTCCTCTATAATGTCCAACCAGACCTCCAAATATCGCTCCGTCTTTTTCTTTTGGAGCCGTATGAAAGAAATTGTATATTCAGTTCCCATTGACAGCATTGACCAGTTGCGGCACTCAATTCTAGACAATCAAAAATGAGCATAATATTTTTCCAGGAATACGGTTTAATTTACTTAAACGGCTTAACCTTTTTATAAAAAGAGGGGGCAACATTTTGGGCAGTTTATTCGTTGATTCAGGACACCTAGGCTGGCTGAAACGGTAGAGACCTATAGATATAAATATTGTCACGCTATAAACGAAGCAAAAAAGAAAGCAACCACTGAATTTATCGAAAAAGCAGATAACAAAGCTAGGGCTGCATGGAGGGTCATTAGTGCAAACAGGATTTCAAATTCGAGTACTAAGGACGTGAGTATCCATGCAATTAACTAGTTAACTGAAAGCTAACATAAATATATCAAATGTATCTTTTGATTTTAGGGAGGTTACTTACAATGAGGTTAGGGATGCTATAAACAATCTAAAAAATGAACACTGTAAATACTTTTATGACTTAGATATAATGCTAATCAAATCTTTAAAAGATGTATTAATAATTCCTATGACAAAACTGTTTAATGAATGTATAAAAGATGGCGTTTATCCTTCATGCTATAAAATATCTAAAGTAATTCCGATATTCAAGAAAGGCGATAAATTAGATCCTAGCGTCTACAGGCCTATAGCGCTAATTCCAGTAATATCTAAGATATTCGAGTTTCTATTAAAAAAACAATTGTATGAATACCTAGAATATAATAAAATGTTCATAGAATCACAATTTGGCTTTAGAGAAAACAATAGTACTATAGGTGCCATAAATGAACTTTGTGAGACAGTAATCAGAGGCTTTGAAGACGGAGACTGTGTAGGGTCAACATTCTGCGACCTCTCCAAGGCCTTTGATTGCGTGTCACACAAGATCTTGTTAAAAAAATTACAATATTATGGAGTTGGAATTTAGTTTCTACGTATCTAACAGATCGAACCCAAATAACCTATTATGACGGCAACTTATCTGAGGAAAGAACAGTAACCCACGGAGTCATGCAGGGGTCAATCTTAGGACTTTTGCTTTTCCTCATATATATAAATGATATTCCTTCATCCCTCACAGACAGTGTATTAGTACTATATGCTGATGACACAAATTTCATACAACGCGATATCGATATCGATCAGTTGAAGGCTCTCACGAATGCCTCAATCTCCAATGTGGAGGATTGGTTTTCAGCTAACCAATTAAGTTTAAATATAAATAAGACAGAAAATATGATTTTTTCCTTACGCAGATATGATAAAATAAATAACACAGAAGGAGCTTTCTTAGACCCCACTCTAAATTTTGGAAGTCATGCTAATTATATATCTAACAAAATAGCCAAAAGTATATTCTTATTGAAAAATCTAATAAAAACAGTTAGTCAACAAGTTTGCATTATGACTTTTCTTGCAGTCATACAGTCAGTCTTAAGTTATGCGATCATAGTGTGGGGACACTCTTCCCATGCAAACAGGGTATTTAAACTGCAAAGACGGGAAGTTCGTATAATAGCAAAAATAGATTACCGTACAGATGCTAGAGAAGCATATAGAGAGCTCAACATTATGACCCTTCCTCGCAAATATATCTTTGAGTGTATATTGTACAGAAAAAATAATAGAGAACATTATAATATCTCACAGAATGTACATAATCATACCACGACGCACAAAGATGATCTTAAAATTGAATTCTTGAGATTAAATAAATCCTGGAATGCAACACTACATTTGGCCCCAACATTCTTTAACAAATTACCTTTAAGTGCAAGATCTTTTGAAGGAAACAACTTCATAAACAAAATAAAAAAAATGCTTAATACAAAAAGCCTGCTACTCTTACAATGAATTTTTAAATGATAATTTTGACTTCTAATATAACAATTTCCTCTCTTTCTATCTAGTTTTAAATCATGATTTGTATGTACAGATATATAATTTTAATATTGAAATTTTATTATGCCATTTTACTACTCCATTTCTATGTATTTGTGTAGTTTTGCTGTAATTGACTTATGTAAGAAAATGTATTTTCCTGTACATCAATAAAAGTCTATTGTCTATAATTTTGAATTTCTCTTAGCACTAACTAAATTAAAGTTAACGTTCAATTATTCTGCGTATTTTTTTGTTAAACCAATTCCTATTTGAATAAAAAGCAATAATTTTGTATATTGACATTGAACTTTACCGGAGCACCCTGTATAGGACACATCTTGAATATCAGTATGCTCTAATGAGTATGTAAAATACAGAGCCGGATTCACAATTTGATCATCGTACGTCCGCTTAAAGGTTATTAGGAGAATACTGGTCACCAGGCACCCATTTTAAGAGGCTGTAACATGGTTTGGTGATACGGTAAAAAAAATTGTTAGGAAAATCTTTACCTCTGGGGCACCTTAAACTAGTTGAATTTAATGTACTTTCTATTGAATCATCCTGTATAGTTTAGATACTTCATTCTGTATTTACTGTTGTATATACAGTGTTACTGGTAATTCGATACATTCCTTTGGAGATGTGATGGGGCATGAGCTAAGAAGTAAATCTAGCCCTAATATATATTATGCAAAACTCAATAGTTTTTGAGATATTTCAATTTTTTTGTTTTTCTCAAAAAAGTAGATCTTAATGTCTTAAAAGTTAATTTCCGAAAAATCTACTTGACATTTTAAATTTTTTTTGACTGGATTACTTGTCCAATATTATAGATATCCGTTTGGAATGAAAAATATCCGGAAACATTTCGATCATGTGAACATTTAAAATAAAAACTTGTAAACATTTTTTTTTAAATCAGTTACGAAATTTACCTATTAGGTTTTTTCAAAAAAATATTAATGTAGCACGCGTACAAATTATTATAAAAACTTCCTTATTTCAATAGCCATCTAACTAGGTAGAAATGTTTAATGTACCCTTGATAGTTCTAATAAAAAATTAGTAAAGATAATGCTGGTGGCGGAATTTATTAAACAACTAATCGTTCAATTTCATTTAAGTCAGTCAGTCCTTGACTTTGACGTTTGTGCATATATGTCATTAACTGACATTCTTATCTCCGTGTCCCTTAAGTTTGTTGGTCTTGTTAAATTAGTTATCGAAGATTTTGATTTTGCTCGTAGTTGTTGTTATTAGTTGTTGTTATTGTATTTTCTGTGCCAAGGCCGCGTACGCCAACGCAGAATACGCTGATATCTTGTTTGTCTATAGATACTGTGGCGGCAACGCTGCTGAAGCTCGCCGAGAATATGGTCTTTGGTACCCTAACCGCCGCTTACCAAATGCACGTGTATTCAGTACGGCATATCGAAATATCGCTGAAACTGGCTCCGTGAAATGTAGAAGAAATGACGCTGGTGCTCCTCCCGTTTATGAACCAGATGATGAGGAAGAAATATTGAGGTATTTTGAGGAAGACCCAACTATTTCAAATAATAAAGTCGCAAGACTAACCGGAGCGTCACAATGGAAAGTTTGGCCTACGATATGTAGAGTTGGATGTCATCCTTACCACTATACCCCTGTCCAAGGCTTGGAGGAAGGTGATCCTGGAAGGAGAGTGGAATTCTGCCGCTTTATGTTAAATTCAGATGCAGAAAGTGCAAATTTTTTAACAAATATTTTATGGACGGACGAGTCGAAATTTAATCGCGAGGGTATAACAAATTTCCACAACCTACATTATTGGGCAGAGGAAAATCCCAAGTTAACACGTGAAACTAGTTTCCAAATGAAGTTTTCTATTACTGTGTGGATGGGAGTCATTGGCCACTATTTAATAGGGCCACACCTTCTTCCTCAAAATTTAAACGGGGAAATCTATGAAAATTTTTTAAGAAATGATCTGGCGGTGATTTTAGAAGATGTTCCTCTCGCCGTCAGACAGCGAATGATGTTTCAGAACGACGGTTGTCCACCACATTATCGGCTGACAGTACGACAGTTACTTGATCAACGTTTCCCTAACCGTTGGATTGGAAGAGCGAGCCCAATACCTTGGCCAGCGCGAAGCCCTGACTTAACACCCCTTGATTATTACATATGGGTTCATATGAAGGAGATGGTCTATGCCACATCAGTCAATACTATAGAAAACCTTAGACAAAGGATAGTCGATGCTGCCCAACACATAAGGCATAATCTGACAACCAGAGTAACAAGGACGGAAATAAGAAGACGCTGCCGTGTCTGTATACGGAATAGGGGCTCTCATTTTGAGCAAGACATATAAAAAATAAAGTACAACTTTGAAATTAATGAAGAATTAAACTCTACTTTTAAAATGTTTTTTACTCTTTATCTAAAAATAAAATTCGTACTACTTGTGTTATTTTTACTAGTATTTTCTTAGAACTATTAAGGGTACATTGAACATTTGTACCTTGTTAGATAGCTATTGAAATAAGGCAGTTTTTATAATAATTTATACGCGTGTTACGTTAATATTTTTTTGAAAAAACCTAATAGGTAAATCTCATAGCTGATTTAAAAAAAAATGTTTTAAAGTTTTTATTTTAAATGTTCACATGATCGAAATGTTTCCAGATATTTTTCATTCCAAACGGATATCTATAATATTGGACAAGTAATCCAGTAAAAAAAAATTTTAAATGTCAAATAGATTTTTCGAAAATTAACTTTTAGGATATTTAGATCTACTTTTTGAGAAAAACAAAGAAAATTAAATATCCCAAAAACTATTGAGTTTTGCATAATATATGTTAGGGCTAAATTTACTTCTTAGATCATGCCCCATCACATCTCCAAAGGAATGTATCGAATTACCAGTAACCCTGTATACTATTCTATATTCTTATATCATTTCATTCTACAACTATCGACCCATGCCGCGGATATTGTGTTTTCCGGGGCCTTATTATTATTTTTTACATTGTATAAAAGACAGAATTTTCCATATTTTCATGAACCAATTAATTTATATTAAATATAAAAAAATATTAGTTTGTAAATACCATCAAATATAATTATAAATGTGTCATCTACATATAAACATTTGGAAGAAGCAAAGACAAACATCAGTAAATTTTCTAAAGAAAAACAAAAACCATCCGGCTTCTTTACACTCAAGTCAAAATATCAAACAGATTTGTAATAAAGATATAGTTAACACGTGCGCCGCCAGTATTTATGATGTTTGATATTCTTTTAATCTTTTAGTGATGGCGATAAATATTAGACTTCTACTTCCAGTAGTGCTACAAAAAAACGTTAACACATGGATTAATATATGGCTTACCTTTTGAGAAACTATTATCATCATATGCCAACTAAATTGAGGGAGGTTGGTCGTGTTCGCCCTTTAAATAGATTAATATAATTTATTTCTGTGCTCAAAGAATTTTCGCAAGGAAACCTTTCCTTCCATTTCTGAAGAAAGATACTGCATAAATATATCACGCACCAATGGCAACCATATTCCTGATATATCTAGCCAATAAGTAAATAATGCTTTTATTGATGAAAGAAATTTATCCAAGAACCTCCAATAACTTTCGAAGTGGACAGAAATGTTGGCGTGCGGAGAGGAAAAGGACAAGCTGATGTAATGTTGCTCTAATATTATTATTAAGATACAATATTTGAACAGGAGAGAGTAGAGGGCGCGGAATAATAATTATTATGTTCTCGCTGTTTATTAACACTTTTGATGTAGACTGTACCCAAATATGGTTCGGAATTACGGAGTAATACTTCAGTAGCACCAAAACACTTGAACATTATTCTAAAGATGACTAAAACTGATTTAACCATTTTCAGATGATGCCAACATTGTTGGCGAAATGCGAGTGGAATAAAGTACAGTATTGAAGTGTTTTGATGTTTGTGAGAACTATATCAAAGCAATGTTGTAGCAAAGCTCACTATACGACTTCAGTACTAAGAACTAGGGGCTGAAAATTAAGGATTATAGAAGAATTAGGGTGACGAATTACAATAAGGAACTGGTACTGAATTCTAAGGACTAACAAGTACAAAGGACTTCAGAAAAATGTCAGGGATCGAGTGGATAAAAATAAATTCATTCTTCAACCCTCAGAAAATCATGACATTTCTTACTCATTTCATGACATTAAAGTTTGACATTTCAGACGGATGTGCATTGCCATTAGCAACGGGAGTAAAAGTACTTTTCTTCCGCTCGAGTGGACTAATAGCAATGCACAGCTAAATTTTTATTTTTTTATAGCTAATCGACATTTGAAGAAAAAATAACATGTCTTATTAGAAGTAAAATCCACTTGTGTGACTTGTCTGTAATAATAGGTCTGTCCACAAAAAAAATAATATACATTAAAAGTAATGAAAAATAAGGATTTTTACCTAGTAATAACAATATTAGAACTGTGGTTGAAAAAAATTAAGAAGAACAACAGCAGCGGCCATAGAAATTGCTTACTTTATTTCAGTAAGATAAACGCGTATGACGTCAGATACTTGCTAGCTCGGCAGGCGCTAGATCATCTTACGCTGCGTTAGGTTCATTCCGTGTAGTTCTCGTTAGAACAAAGTTTGAATTCACGGAAGTAAGGCCTTTACTATTTAGAACGTCAAATGGAGTTTGTAGAAGGGTTTCCAGAAAGGAGATTCACATTCGCCTAGCCTCGCGATTTCTAGCCTCGACGCATTGAGGTAATTTCTATTACAAATAACACCGAAAGTAAATGATTACTTTTTAAAAAACTTTGTAGGGGTTTATAACATCTATAGATCTATCATTTTCAATTAAAAACTAAATTTTATAAACAGACCTATTACCGGACGAACGAAAAGGAATATAAACGCATCTAATCACGACGCAATGCGGCAACGTATTTTAACAAACCTATCCCGCACTCCTGTGCTATGCGCTATGCTGCTTCGTGTTACTAGCAACAAGTATGACCTTTGTCCAACCCAGCGTAAACGTAGCCGGCCCCAGTGTTGGACTGGCCACAGGGTTAAGCTGGCTTATTACCTACACGCAAAATTGTTCATACACGGAAAGAAATGAAGCATAAAAATTATAAAACCAGTCTATGGTAAATTACTGTTCTGCATGGTAATCTCGACGCAGGATTATCAGCATATGAAAAATTCATATCTGTCCCACAAAAATTCTAATGCTAGAACAGTAATATTAACCATCCTGTACCATTATTACTATCGGAATGTATGGAACCTGTCATGTCCCTGGTGTTTGTTATTCGAAGTTCAGCTCGTTACCACAGTCACGATAATGTTTAAGAAATGCTTGAATAAAATCTTATATTAGTGTTACAATATTTATTTATAATCAATTTTTTTATGTAATGAAACGTCATGCGAGAAGAGGTGCCAAAATTAATTTTTACGCATTGCTACGCGCATGTACTAAATTTAGTGGTGGGACCAGTGTCGGGTTTTAGATTTTTATATATAAATATATATTATTATATATTATGTATAAATATATAAATTGCCCCTAGACCCAGGTCAATTTTGCGTACACCTCCCCTGGAATAGGAACAACATTCAAAATTAAAATAAAGGAATGACTATGATATACTATGTCTTGTACTATAATCTCCATGCTTGTATTAGTTTATGAGCACTAACCACAAAGATAAAAGGCAAAGGCGCCCTCATAAATTGGCGCTTCTTGGCCTATGAGGCCTAGTCAGAAAACCGGTCGTAGATGGCAGGCGCCACGTCAAGCTACTCTGAAGCAAATTGGCCTTTTGGAGTCCACAAGTATATTTATTCCCGAAGCATTCAAGCTCACCTCTGTGTGGGTAGACAAACTCGCGGAGTTAAAAACTGGTAGAGACAAGTTGAGACGATTGCAGAACATCGGAAAAATGAGATGGTGAGCCAAAGACAAAGCCTTGACCACCATCATGGAGAAAACTCGATACGTTGCGTTAATAAAGACCCTTAGTGCCATATCTTCGAGAACGTAGTTCGAGCCAATGGCTTCATTTTAAGTGAAGGCATTGAAGCACTTTCAAACTAGGGGACTTATCAAAACTTTGAGGAAGAATTTGCGGAAACAACTAGATTTTGACGACGTTTTCAGTGCTGCGAATTTGTTTGCGTCCCAGGTTCAAGAATTAATACAAGTCGAAAACATCGATGTTGAAATACAGAGCACGCTGCCGTTACGGAGAACATATAGAAAACCGAAAAAAATACGATGAGTTATGCCAAGACGAAGTGGGACTACTGTCTGTGGACTCAAAGAGATTCTACTCTATTACCACATACAAAGTCATCATCAACACGGCTCTAGTTAAAATAGATGAAAAATTCAACTGCAACGAGCATTTAAAAAGCGGAATTCTCCTAATGATGCCAATGTCGATCGAGAACTACTTTCAAAAGAACTCGAATCTTTTTCGAAAAGTTTTAATGAACCATCTAAAACTATTTGGGACGAACATGTTCCACCTAGGCAGCAACACAGAAATGATTCTGATTCTCAGAGTGAGGAAGTAGACGAAGAGCAGGAAGAGATCGGCGAAGACGATTTAGATCAAACAGCAAAGAACGCTATATACTTGTCTCAAAGAGGTTCGGATGCCTGCTGAAGTTGCATGAAAACTTTTGTCCTAATATTACATGCACATAAGTACGTACTCCAACTTATACGTCGCTTATAAATTAAGCACCTGACGTATTTTATATATATGTTTCTACTGCAAAACTCTTCTCCTGACTGTATTGTATTTGGTAAGGTGTCGTATATATTGCAGTAATGATAATTCTTATCCCTACATACCCATGTCCATTCGCGTATCCATTTCTCCTGTACGTCTGCTCTGTGATTCGTTATGATGTCAGTTCTTCAATTTCAGGGTTTCTCTAATATATTCACTAGAACTTTATTATCAAAAATGTGTTTCATTGGGTCAGAAAGAGGTCGTAAGATGGACTGAGAATCGGTAACTATTAGAAATGCAAAATAGTTTTGTAGTGCCCAGTCTGAAACTTGAATGATACCAATTGACTCTGCAGTGTATATAGAGCATTTTGCATTTAGCTTGGTCAGTAAATGTTCTTTTGTATTTTGGATGAAAACTGCACAGCCTACACCGGCCGGTCACTTAGATCCATCTGTAAATATTTTACAAGGATTCGGGTACCGGGATACAATTTCTGAAAATATTGCATTGTGGTTTTCTTGAGAATTATACTCTGGTAAGATGACGGTGTGTTTTACAAAGAAATATCATATGCTGAGTTGAAAAAGGGTAGATGCTTGGACTGAGAGACAGAGTTGTATCTAAAACTTTAGTAAATGCATTTGCAAGAACCGGAGATGTTTTATTTAGCCAATACGGTATTGTAAAATCGTATACAGAAAGATCAGCCAGTCTAGCAAGAAGTACATTATCTGTTCAGGTGAGATATTTCATTATAAATTTGGGCAAGAAATTCCCGCCTTAGCGTTAATGGGGGTTGATTACATTATGCTAGAAGGGCAGCAGTCGGAGTGCTTTTAAGTGCGTCAAGTACTAATCATAAGGCATTGTATTGGAGCCTGTCTAATATGGTCAGTCTTGATTTTGTTGCAGAACCATAAAGAAAGCAGCCATAATATAAAATAGATCTAGTAGACTTAAAGAATAGAATATTTTAGGATCCGCACCTCAAGAACGTACATTTGTTGCTTTTAAGATATTGAAACTTTTTTTAACATTTGACTAGACATTCGGAGATATGTGCTTCCCATGTCAATTGACTATCTATGGTCAAACCCACTTACCTATAGCTATTATAAACTGGGACGTTTATGCCCGCTAAGATCAAATTGTTGGTCTGAGGTAATCTATGTCTTGATTAAAAAACCGCTGCAGATTTTTTAGGGGAAATGTCAAATTCTTGTTGAAAAAAGTAACTTTCACAGCAGTACATAATATATTTCAAATAAGTGATGCATTGATAATAGGGTCTTATTGGAAATATATATACATAAGTCGTCTGCATACTGTAAAACATTAGCTTCCATACCCATATTGTGTAAGTCGAGGGTGTAAGCATTGAATAACAATGGACTTAGCACATATCCTTGAAGTAGACCCTTGTTTACGAGTCTTGGTCCAACCAACTCATTGTTGTAGCGAATAAAAGTTTGCCGTCCGCGAAACAGGTTAGTAACATTGCTTGCAAAGTTAGTTGGTAGTTTGATCTCTAGTAATTTGTTTAAAAGTGTGACACTATCGTAAGCACTTGAGATGTCGAGATATATCTGCTGCTAGATAATAATTTTTTGAAAAGGTTAGCTGGATATCAGTGATATAGCTGCACAATCAATTGTACCTTTACCCCTCCGAAAACCATATTGTGTATCTAGAAGTAGATTATTTTGCTCTAACCACCACTCCATTAGTAATTTAATAATTCTTTCAAGTGTTTTGAGAAGGCAAAACATAAACGCAATAGGTCTAACAGCGTTATTATTACTGGATTTGGTATGGGGATAATCAGATTTTCCTTAAGCACTTCACAGTCTTCGCCTTTAATTAGAATATTATTATATATGTGACATAAAAATAGCTTAGCAATGTTGGGTAAATTCATTATCTCATTATCATGGCATAGTTAATTGCATCTTGCCCTGAAGCTGGAATATTTCAAGTAAACACTTTTTTCAGATTTCGTTGCGGAGTTTGAAAATTTCTCAATTCCTTATAATATGACCAATGTGCAGACGAACGAGAATTTTTAAATTTTTGTAATTTCTTAATTCATGCGTGAGTTTGATGTTCTATTTCCTGTTTTGTGCTACTGTATTTGTAAAACTTCTTCCTGTTATGGTGGTTCATTTGTTTGTTATAAACGGACATTTCTAGCGGCTGCTTTTGCGAAGTAATTAAAATCCATTCCGTCGATTCTCTTTTGATTAATTGTGAACACAAGCGGCTTCGAGGGGTCCAGTTGACTCCCCGTCTGTGTCGTGGCCCACTCCGCGCTGTTTATCTCTGCGGACCAGCTGGAGTAATTTCCATCTCAATCGTTACTTTTAATAGCGCACGGAATTGTTTCCTTGATTGCAGTGACACGTTCAATCACTTTTCATTTAGTAAGATGACTCGTTAATTGAGTTTTAGGGAAATCACTGTTCGTTTTGTCTCTGCCAAGTTGCTACCACTGCTACACAAGAGATAAGAGCTAGTTTTCATTCGAATGCTTTATTTCATTTATATTCAATCCTTTGTTGCCGTCGTTGTTGTTCTTTTTCAAATTATTTCTCGTGCAGGTTTTTTGTATATTTATAAATAATTTTGAATTGGAAACTGCTGCAGCTGTTATTATACTCTTTCAAAATACGAAGAGTATATCTGCATTGATTAGATATTTTTCTAAATTTGTAAATATCGTTCGTATATGGAAACATATTTATTTTATTTATTTATTTCATTTCATAACCCAACAGAATTTCCATTCCAATTACTAGGTAGGAAAACATAGTCAGCTGTAAATTGGCATAGAATATACAGTGTGTTCACGGATGAGGTACCGCACTCTTGTAAAGTTTCTTATTTTTGGTTTGCTTGTCTTAAGAAGCCATAAACAGTTATTAAACTTATGACAAATTATACAGGGTAGTAGGTACTCCGGTGGTTGAACCAGAGAGAGAGAGAGAGACGTTAGGGTGTGCCAATAAAAATTCCTAGTTGAAATATTTCCGAAACCACTAGAGATATTTGAATTATGTAAAAGCCCATTGCTAGAACATATAAATGGCTTTAGTTTTGAATAAAGATAGTTTTTTAATATGTTAAGGGGTAGATGGCGCTGCGCTACAAACGATTTTTGAGCGACAGGATTTTACAAATGTGTGTAATTTCAATTAGATTTTGTTATATGGAAAAAATTTAAAACTCCAACATTTTCGAAAAATTTGAGTTTAAAACATTTCATTTTTAAAAAACTAAAATCGCCGTAATTTTCTTACATTAAATTTCAGACGATAGTTCGTTTGAAACTTTCGTCATAGAAAGGTAATGTGAATAATGTGGCAATGAAACTTTTTTTACAACTTCCGGTTAAACCGAAATATTATTACAATTTTAAAGCGCCCGCCTCTGTATTTCATTAAATAATATTGAATAAAAATAAGTTACATGCATGCAGTGCAACCAGAGTAGTAACTTAGCAATAAAGAAAATAATAATTAAATAAAAAACTTATTTTTATTTTATTTAATAAAAACAAAAAATAAACCAACAAATAACTTATGGAAGAAAGTGTTCGAAATTATTGCTATTTTCATTTCTACACATGGAGAATCTATTCATTAGCTCAACTCCACAAACTTTAAGTGTTATATTCCTGTTGATGGCTCTAACACTTGCATAAATTTTATTGTAATAGTCTGCTACGATTTACATGTACATAAACAAAAAAATACGTTGGATATTAATGGTTATAAGATATTACATAAAGAAACTCACTTGGGCTACTGTAGCGTAGCAGATATCGTAGGCACAACTTAACCCGGATAAGTGATGTAACGTGCCCACGATAAAATTTCACTAGCTCAGACTATCTCAGGGCGTTGAGCCCAAGTTTACATAAACTATGGCAAATTATTAGTTTACTTACTTAAACAAATCACTGAGAGTTCCATACGTAGTGGTCGCACACGAAATAATGACACTTTCTTTAAACATGAAATGCACTATATTGCAGAATTTACAAATATTGGTTCTCTAGCATGTAACCTGGCGATGTTCAAAACGTGTGGCAAATTTCTTGATTAATAAGTTACAACATTAATAAAATGCCTCGTGCAGCTACACATCGGTTTACAACGTGAGGATAAATGGTAATAAATTCGGCCACAATGAGTCTGATTTGGAGAACCTCCTTAAATAAATATAAATGCATAAAATCTTTAAATATGTACAAGTTAAAATACAAAAGTAAGTATGAATGGAATATAGCCGCGCAGAACCACTGAAGGTGGTCCCCGGTAAATAAAAACAACACACTTATCTAGGGTGGTACGATACCGACTTCGACGTGCCGACGTGTATTCGGGACGAAAGAAATTGACCCGAGGATGGCTTTTCAAGTCGACACGATACTTCCAAAGGAAAGCCTGTAAATTTGTGAAACACGTGGGTAGAGAACGGGTAAGATGGCGTGAAGAGGTTAGCTTACCTTGTATACTTAAATATCCTGCTTCCACAGTTAAAATTTACTCACAACAACAAAATATTCCGCTAAACGGAACAACAACAGACGATGAAAATTTTCCTGTGTTGATAATCTCAAAATCCACCAGGATGCCTTGGATAAACCGAGCTTTGTAGGATTATCAACCATATACCACCATCTCTCCTTTTCACCAACTGGAAGTATCTCGCGCCTCTCGTGGGCAATAGCGAAACTCTGCTACGGACGTGGCGGTTGTTATTATGCGGCCCACAAAACGCTAAGGCGTATGGTGGGTCGCATACGCTAGAGTTCCGCAACAAGTCAGGTATATCTATGATTGGTTCTTTATACATGTCACTTTTCAGATAACCCCATAAATATAAATCTAATGGGGTAATAGCAAGAGATCTAGTTGTCCACCTGAGTACGTCATTTGTACCAATCCATATTTCTGAAGATGCTTGGTTTAAATAATTTACCACAATATTCTATTGAAAATAAGACGGGTCAATTACCTAGAAGTGAACAACATACTGAATCCTTGTCAATTTGGCTTTAGAAAAACTGCTCCACAATAAATGCAATTTCATGTGTCATAGACAATGTAATCGAAGTGCTTGAGCAAAGTCTTTACTCTTCTGCCACACTATGTGATCTAAATAAAGCCTTTGATTATGTTTTTTACGAAATATTAATCCAGAAACTTGAATTTTATGGTATTAGAGGATTACCTTTATCTTTATTTAGGTCTTATCTTGAAAACAGAACACAGTGTGTTTCCTGTAATAATAAAAAATCTGACACTAAAATCATTAAACATGGAGTTCCTCAAGGCTTCGTATTAGGCCCAACTTTTTTCTTATTTATATAAACGATCTGCCTTCTTTTCCTGACGGTATTAAATTTATGGTCCAAGTAAGGACTTCCTGAGACAAAAAAAAACTAAGCAAAAACTTTACGACATCATTATTATCGCCGCGGGTCACCGGCGGCATGCCTAATATCAAACGATCAAACGACTCGCCGCACATTAAAAACGAGCGAGATGCTTTGCGGTCGAGGGCCGGTTGAAGTAGCACAAAGAGTAATGGTATTTAAATTGTAAAGTTTTTGTTACGTTTTTCTGTCAGTTTATTCCTACTTGAACTATATGTTGTTCGCTGACGACTTAACCCTAAAAACGCTTCTAAAAATATAAAAGATCAGGAAGTCGTAGCTACCAAAAAATGTGAACAGTGGTCCTCTGCAAATAAACTAAAATTAAACAAAAACAAAACTCAAAGTTTAGTTATCAGTACTGACACGGCTATTACTAAGAGAAATAATGTCAAGTTATTAGGCATAACTATTGATGACGATGACGGCCTGAAATGAGATGTACATATTGATCAGCTATGCAAGAAATTATCTATCACAATCTTTGTCATCAGAAGATTGAGCAAACTTATAAATAAAGATACCCTATCAGTATATTATGGCTTATTTCACTATTCCCATTTGAACTATGGGATAATACTCTGGAGCAACTCTAGTTGTTCACAAAGAGTTTTCATACTTCAAAAAAGAATTATAAAAATTCTTGCCGACGCCCGTTACCCAGAGCACTGCAAGCTATTATTCACTAAATTAAAACTAATGTCATTACCAAACTTGTACATATACTACAAATACATAGTAAAAGAAGTCAACTACAGACATATTCAGATACACATTCTAACAATACTAGGTATAAAGGTAATTTATATATTAAGACCTTCTTATTGAGTAACTGTTTTTATTCTGTTGATAAATATTTCAATACGGATGTAATGTGAAGAGGTTCTTAACTCTCGATATGTATTGATTGTACTGTGCTGATGTGCATATTTTATGTGTAAAGGAATTTTAGTACTTACTTGATAAATATATTTATGTCTGTAAATTCTTTGTATATAAGTGGTGTATGTGTGGTTGCGTGTACATTTGTACACATCATACGTCTGTGTGTTGTAATCGCATATATTATATGTAAGTATATATACTTTTGTAGTTCTATTCTACTTTTATATGTGTATTTATGCAATTGTTTTATATATTTTTTATTTTATAATAAGTGTATTATTGTATTCTGTACCAATTTATGACTTGCCACAAATGTATTTTATGTGCATAGTGGTCAAATAAAGATCTATCTATTCTTATTATGTGGACCAGCGCCATCTTGGTGAAACCACATAATATATAATTAAACTGGTAAATTATTCAATAGCACGGGTAAATCATTTTGTAAGAAGTATAATACGTTCACCATTTAAATTTTCACTATAAAGGTATGGGCCAACAATGTATACATCTATAAGGCCACACCAAACATTTACCCCAAATTTTGTCTCGAATCTGGTTTGTTTCGTCCATTTAGGATTTTCTTTAGACCAGTATCGACAGTTATATCTGGTTATTACTCCGTTTTGTAGAATCTACAGTCGTCACTTCCCATAATTTGATTTAGCAAATTAGGAATGAAAAAGTATGTCAAAAAATCTAGCCTGCTGATTACCTCCCGGTCTTAAGTGGTGCTCCAAATGAATTTTATATGGATAAGGTTTATTATTTTTTAGAATCCTTCTACACGAAGTTACAGAAATATTAATTTGGTCATTTAACTTACGTAATGACGTGTGGGGATTATTTTCTGTTGTTTCTAACACTAACGCTGTATTTTCATATATATTGTAGCTCTCTTTCTTCTAAGTGTTTTTGTTTTTTTTTATTTCAAACTTTCAAAATTGTCAGCATAAGCACATAATCTTACAACAGGAAAATATCTTCCATATAAAACCACAGCTGCAGAAAAATTTTCACGGTATTCTCCATAAATTAAAATACACGTCATTTGACAATCAAAAACTATGACAATGTCTAAAGCAATCTCAATATTACCAGTATTGTTTATAAAGAATTCCAAAGGCGCATATAATTGCATTTTGCGCATGAAGTCGTTTTATTGCATTAGAATAGAATAGAATACATTTATTCAGCCACTAGATCATATACATGATATAGGACAAGTCAAACAAAAAGAAAGTTATAATTAGATACGAACACAAAAGATGTAAAAAAGAATTGAAAGAAAGAAATAAATAAAAGTAAAAGTATTGTATAAATTAATACATCAGAAATTCTTCTACAGAATAAAACGCATTTGTAACAAGAAATACTTTTAACCTAGATAAAAATATTTTAATACTACCAATATTATTTAAATCTGGAGTGAGTTTATTATAGAGCACAAGGCCCATATAATATGGGTTAGATTCAAGTCTATGTGTCTCATGTTGCAAATCAGGACCACGACGAGTTTGATAGCTATGATATATATTTAGTGAATTAAAATTGCTTAAATCCTTTTTTACCAACTTCAAAATTTCAAAGATATTTAAACACGGTAGAGTAAACATTTTTTGTTATTTAAATGTCATTTTGCACGATTCTCTAAATTTTAATCCGAACATATAATGTATGGGCCTTTTTTGCAACTCAAACACTATATTCGCCCATGTAGAATTACCCCACACAGTAATTCCATATCGGAGACGTGATTCAATGTTAGAGAAATAAAAAATTTTGGCCGCACTCAAACTTGTGATTTTTCATAATCTTGCTACTTGCACACTTATCATATAAATAAGTTACATGAACATTCCAATCTAAAGGCAAATCTATATTGACACCTAGTAATTTAAACAATGTGATCTGTTGAATTGATTTTCCGTCATTTTGCACATATACACTCGACATGTAATGTACACTAACGGGATGAAATTCCAAAATATAATTTTTATTTTGATTCAGTACAAGTTTTTTATTTTCAAAATATTCAGAAATAGAAAGTAAATTGGTGTTTAAGAAGTTTATTGCGTCAATTAAAGATTTTCCACATGCAATGATTGTGATATCATTTGCAAAAGCACAAAAGAACGTAGACAGGTAATTATCTAGGTCGTTTGTGTATAAAAGAAACAAAAGAGGGCCCAGAACACTCCCTTGGGGAACTCCAATATCGACCTCCAGTTCTTCAGATCTGGTACCAAAATAATCAACGTATTGCTTTCGGTTACATAAATTTGATTTTAAAAGTTCATTGCATGACTCTTTTAGACCATAACGTTCTATGTTTTTCAATGGAATACTATGATTGATACAGTCGAAAGCTTTTGAAAGATCAATAAATAAAGCTATAACTTTATGCCCTCGGTCTATGTTCGGCTTATTTTTTGTACTACTTTGTATGTTCCATGCGGCTCTAGATTTGTTTCCAGAGTGTGATAATATTATCAAATACATCTTTTTCGCTTGTTTTAATACTCGCTTATACACCTTGTTTCTAAGATTTATAATGGTTCAAATGTGCTTTTAGAGGGCGGAATATTAAACATAATATTTTTAGTCGCAAACTCCTCTATAAATCCTTATTTTACTATAAGGACATTAACCAGACTGCAACCAAAGTTACAACTCTGGCACGTTAAGTGTAATAATTGCATATTACCATCAAAACGCTAATGCTTCGATTGCAACAAACACCAGCCAAAAGACTGATCCTGCTTAAAGGAGCTCCCTTGCCAGTCGTCACACACCACTTGCAGACTGCAGTTTCGAGCTGTTGGCTCTCGTCAGTGCAAGGTAGGTATGCGACGACTGACATGAGAATCCCTTGACTATAGTACATCCCGGTATTTTTACAATAGCGACATGTAAAACAGCCAGCAGGCGCCATCTAGCGGTCCAGTGTCCGTTGCAATCGAAAAATAAATAGCCTGACTTGGCTTAGCATAGTTCAAATGTGCTTTTAGAGGGCAGAATATTAAACATAATATTTTTAGTCGCAAACTCCTCTATAAATCCTTATTTTACTATAAGGAAAGTAACCAGACTGCAACCATTTGTAACTTTGGTTGCAGTCTGGTTACTTTCCCTATAGTAAAATAAGGATTTATAGAGGAGTTTGCGACTAAAAATATTATGTTTAAGATTTATAATGGTCTTTATAAACATAATTTTGTTTTTGCATTTTAAATAACACTTTAAGGCGCGTCGCTGATATCCAAATGCCCTTTGTAATCCTTTGAAAAATTGCTCTATGACCATTTGTGACCATTTCCACGTCGTTCTTCGGAAACACCTTTTTTGTGCAAAAAGTTATTGACCGATTGTAATGGTCAAAAACTCATTTTTTCGTCTTTTTATGAGCTATTTCGTAGTATTTTTTGTATATAAAAAAAATTCTTTCGCATCGAAAACGTGAAAAAAACTGTTTTCGTCACTTTCATGTCCCTTTTTCAACAGGTTCCATTTTTTTTCTACCAAAAACATATACTTACATCTAATTCCCACTATTTTTCCCTAATTATCACGTTCACAAAATGGACTGAGGAATTTTTCGAAAAAATAAATTATCTGACCTGAGCTATACAGAGGCCGGGCGGGCGCTTTAAAATTGTAATAGATGTAATTCCCGATTTAACCGGAAGTTCTAAAAAAAGTTTTATTGCCACATTAGTCGTTTTACCTTTCTGTGAAGAAAGTTTCAAACGAACTATCTTCTAAAATTTAATGTAAGAAAGTTACGGCGAATTTAGTTTTAAAAATTAAATATTTTAAACTCAAATTTCTCGAAAACGCTTGGATTTTTATCCCACAGATTGTGTAAATAATTGCTCCAAACTGTACTTCGGTTATACCAATATTAACTGCAGTTTGAAAAAAATAATATAGTATCCAAGGAATTTACTTAAGACTGAATTCTATAGAGAAAATGTATCACGTATTTCAGTTACGTCGAATATTTAAATGAATTACAGCTTTAAAGATGTTCCTCGGTTTTCTTCATTGAATATAATTACGATGAAAACATGTATTACGATATGTAGATTAAATTGATACAGAACGTCTACAAACATTTCAGAATTGCATTAGAATAAACTGAATATGTAAGTCGACGACGACGGTGATACATTTTGATAACATGACAAAGCACTACGTCATATTCGCGAAGATAGTATGAAATATATCTGCCAGGCTTGTATTATATATTTCCATATTGTAGAACATAAATATATAAATATACGCAGGTATACATTTGTGAAACGGGGTTTTTATGGGCCCTAGGATGCACTAAATTGTCTCTGAGCTGCGGGGGCCACACAATATATTAAATCTCGCCTTTATTTTAACTAAAAATACGATCGTTGTGCTTCTCTCTTTATATAGGTACACAGTCAAAGTTAATATCTACCTGTGTAAACGACTCTTTATATAGGTTTTTTGGACACCAAAACTACATGGCACAAGTTTATATTCGTCTAAGAAAATTTATGAATAAATGCTAAGTAAATATATGAGTGTAGTGTAAAACAAACACCTATAAAGTTATATAGTTCAGTCTTCACATCGTAGAAATAGAGTACAAGTAGAATTTTCATTGATCATAAGACGGTGACGTTGTGCTATCCCTCATAAGCAGACGGCTTTTGCAAAAATCAATTTTAGACGAATTAAATTAAGTGAATTTAGACCCAAACCTAAAACAAATTTGAGACAAGCTCATTTTAATAGAATTGTATTTCTGAATAGGTTCTTCTTAATTTGCACCTAAACGTACAATTTCTCAGTGTTTTGGAATTTTCTTAGAAGCCTTGCATTTCTTGGTAAATATACTTAAGACTTCTTTATAGATCATAAAATGTTCAACCAATATGTATATTAATTTGTATACAAAGACAAGTAAGAGTTTAGCCAACTCATTGGTTCAATGCTTACACGGCTTGAGAACCAGGGGTTCCGGGTTCGAACCCTTGCTAGAATATTTATTTAATTTGTTTATTTATATGCATACATCATCCAACAGCCAAGGCCAATTATTGGATGGGAAAATGAATGAATGAAAAAAAATAAGAACTATTGCACAGTGATTAGTGTCTTAAGTTTATTTATACTACAAGAATTAAATATCAACTATGTCTTACAGATGGTTGTAATTTATCCCACATAAAGTTAAGCAGTGAATGTTTTAACAAATTGGTCCTTAGTCTGGCAATATAGAAGGTAATGTTATTACGAGCCTCGGTTCTTGGCACATGAAAGCGTATTTGTTCTAATACCTGAGGGCAGTCTATTTTATTATTTAGTATTTTATATAGAAATATTACTGACTGCCTAACTCTGCGATCTTTCAGGCTAGATAATGAGAATCTATCAAGTAGAAAGTTTTGTGGTATTCTAATTGGTGGATATAACCTATCTTCCTTAAAGGATAAGAAACCGTCTTTGCTTTGCCTCTAAGCTGTCGATATAGGTCAAATATCTGGGGTTCTATACTAGTGGAGCATATTCAAGTTTTGATTTGACAAAAGAATTAAAAAGCAGTGTTAACGTGTTCACGTCAGTAAAGCCGGTTGAATGTTTTATTATAAAGCCCAAATTGATTGCATTATGTTATTGACATGTATATTAAAAGATAATTCACTGTCATAGATGACACCAAAATCTCTTAGATGCTCAGGGCGGTGTAATGTGTTGCCATTTAATTGATAATCTGAGTAGTGGACTTTGTTTGCTATAGTAAGACATCACATTGAACTTCTCAACATTTAGTGGGAGATTATTCAATGAGCACCAATCATTCACCCTTTGCAAATCGTTTTGCAATTTTTCGCAGTCTACCTCAGAGCTAATATTGCAAAACAACTTCATGTCATCCGCATAAAGTAAGTAGCATACATCTAAATTATCTATCAATCAATCAATCAATCAATCAATAAGACTTTATTTCTTATTTTAATATAAAAAAGTACCTCCCCAGAACCCACATCGGGTCCGACCATGCAACCACCGCGCTAATGTGGTGGCAGATTGCATGACCGAGCGGAGTGGGACTGGTTCGGCTAAAAAGAAAATTGAAACAACTAAACCTAGGCTCCTTCCGTTGCAGACGGATTATAAAAGGTGTTAAAATTAGGAACACGTTTAAAGAACAAACTTAACAAAACTGAATAAAAACTACATACTAAATTAGAACACTTGCGCACTGATCACTTTTAATTTCGTATCTGACGCTAGCACCTCAATTTGAACGAGGCGCCTTCCGCGAGATAAGTCAATGCTGGGCTGCGCATAGCCGGCCTAAACTTTGATTTAAAAAAATTTGGGTTGTATATGTTTTGATTTCCTAAAAAATTGTTAAGCGAAATGAATTTAGAGATAAAAATGTACAAAAAGAAAACAATAAAAATCAAACGCGACAAAAATGTTACAAACAGAAAGGAAGAGGGGGACAGGAAAGATTTAAAGGTACAAAAGGTATGAAATGTCAGTAAAGGTTGATAGGGTAAACGGAAGTTATAGTTGTTAAAGTTTGGCTACAGGGGTTGCCGGAAAATTGGTAAGGTCTGGTACGGTAAAGGGTGTTTAATCCGAAATGGGGCATTATGCTGCCTAATTTGTGTTATGTGTCTTGTTAGCGGACTATCGCCCAGCTTGAAGGAGAAGAAATTTTGAGAGATCTGCTGGACGTAATCTGCTATAGGGGTTATGTCGTTACAACGTGCGTATAAGTCTCTGAGGGAGGTGTACCTTCCAGAATTACAACTGAGGCGCATAAATTTGTGCTTGAGCAGTTTTAGTTTTTTCATTGTCGTGGCCGGTATGCTGCACCACACCGGCGCCGCGTATGTGATGGACGGCCTGATCACCATTGCGTATAACAATTTTTTATTTTGTCTGTCGAGTCTGCTACCCCTGACCACAAGCGGATACAGACTCCTGGACAGGGAATAGACCGTCCGTACAGTCTCATTTATGTGGGTGTTAAACGTCAGTCGTGGGTCCAGTCTAACCCCCAAGTACTTCACGCATCTTTTAGTTGGAATTTTATTTCCCCTGATCGAAATGGGTGTTATGATTTTATTCTCTGTAAACCGACGCGTGAAGACTATCGCCTCAGATTTCTCAGCGTTCACCCGAATCTTCCACTGGTCGTAATAAGCCGTGGCACGAGCCATGTGCGCCGTCAACAGCATATTCGCTGCTTGGGCGTTGTGTGAATGCGCATACACGGCTGTGTCATCTGCGTACTTGGCCAGCTTCGTATTCGGGAACTCTGGAAAATCGGAGACGTACAGGTTGTACAGCTTTGGTGACAGGCACGATCCTTGCGGGACTCCCGCGCGAACGTCCCGCCGCGTTGAGAATTTGTTATTCACTCGAACCTGCAGGGATCTGCCCGTCAAGAACGAGGGAATGAGCTTAATGAAGTAGGTCGGAAAGTTGTAGTGGCGTAGTTTATAGAGTAACCCCGGAATCCAGACGGTGTCGAACGCCTTCTCAATATGGAGGAGCATCATGGCGGTGTTTTTCCCGAGGTTGTATTGCACTTTGACATCGTTAACTATCCTAACGACCTGTTGTACCGTGCTCCTGCCCTTTCTGAACCCGAACTGAGACTCATCGTCGATGTGAAACTCCTCCTAAACAGTGTTCAATCTGATCAGGACGACTTTCTTCACCAACTTAGAGATCGTCGACAGCAACGAGATGGGCCTGTAGCTGCCGGCGAACTTTGCGTTCTTGTTCGGCTTCAAGGTGGGAATAACCACGGTGCCTTTCCACTGACTGGGCCAGTGCTGTAGTCGCAGGATCGCGTTAACGATATACGTCAATTGCACAATACCTTTCCTCGGGAGATATTTGAGTAGCTGATACTCGACGCAGTCCTCCCCCGGGGCTTTATTGTTTGGTAAGTCCTTGACAATTTGTGCTATTTCGAAGGGTCTGGTCATGGAAATTCTCGTCTTGTCATTTGTACGTCATGACCAATGATATTGTTAATGTCATTTTCGATGCGGTCGTGCTCTAAATTGTTCGGTATATCGTTATTGTGGATGCTTTCGAAATGGGTAGCTAAGTCGCTCGCCTTTTGAGCGTCTGTCATCGACGTCTGTCCGTTCGCGCGAGTCAACGCGGGTCCAGTCCACAGCGAGTTGTCCTGAGGATTGAGCACTGCCAGTTTTTCCCCATATTTCTGGTTCCTCGCAGTGTTTATGGAGGTTCTGATCTGCCTTTGCAGCCTGATCATTTCGGCCTTGGCGTTAACATCGCGATTTCGGTGCTAAAGCCGTCTTAGTCTATTTTTCTCTCTAATGTTTCGTATGACCGCTTCGTCGAGTCGGTCTTTATTCTCATTCACAGTGATGGTAGTGGCAACAGTCTACTTGGCATCCTGCAGCACCCTCGTAAACTCCTCAACCGCATTTTTTTGCTCGGCGGGCGTGCTGATCGTGTTATTTAGTATGATGTTTGTGTTAATATGTGCTTTATAGAGGTGCCAGTTGGTACTTCTATAAGATGTGATTTTTCGTGTAGTGTCTTTCTTGACATACCATTCAACTCCAGCACGATGGGGTTATGGTCGGACGTGAGTTCCTCCAGGGCCAGGAAGTTTCTCACGCCCTTGTTGACCACTATGTCAATAGTTGTAGGTGTTGTACCGTTGTCCGGAAAATGTGTGGGATCATCTGGATACTGCAAGATGACATTTCGACTATTCGCATAGTTGAGCTAAGTGTTGCCGTTCGCATTGTTGCGATCGCAGTTCCAGTTGCGATGCCTAGCGTTAAGGTTGCCTATGAGCAGACAGCGCGGGCTCACATTCATCAAATTCTCCAGACAACCCGCCGTGAGGCCGTTCGCTGGTCTATTATACGCGGCGACGATACTCATGCCGCCCTCCAGCGTCACACGCATATTCTCCACGGTGGTGTTCCGTACAGAATGATGCGTGTGCGCAATATCTGACTTTATGAGCACGGCTACCCCGCCGCCTCTGTTATTGTCGGGCCTATCTTTCCGATGTACCGCGTACCAATTTGTCTCGTCTGGTGAGTTTCGTCACATTTAGAAGCATAATGTCAATTTTATGACAACAAATAATTGATAAGAAATGGAATTTTGTTACCTATACCATTGGCGTTCCAAGAAGAAATTCTGATGTTTATTTAAAATGCATCCTCTGGGATAGCCTCTAGGAAGCGATGCATGACGAAGAATTTTTCGCCTGCATTGACGCATCTCTCAAGTTCATCATTTAAATTGCTATACAACGCCAGAAGTTTGTCGAGATCAACTAGGGCCATCATTCTTTGTTGCTGCTGACGAAGCATCTGTGTTGTTGCTTCAGATCCGCTTCTCAATGAGGGTGGATTAGGCAGCAATGCCGGCCGCATAGACATCATTTCTAGCATCGTTCTTTGGGCGATGGGCTACGCCGATCTAACCTGCTGGGCTTGTCTCTGCTTGGCCCGCTCCTCCCAGACGTTTCGGGTTGGTTGCGGGGTCGCCACGTACCTCATCGCTGAGTCCTCATATTGCGTCTTTCTATGTCCTCTATTTTTCTTTTGTATATGATACATGTTACACTATTCGCCGGATGTGGTCCACCGCAGTTCACACATTTGGCGGTGTCCCTCGTTTTGGTGCATTGTCTCGTGATATGACCAGCTGCGTATTTCAAGCAGTTGGGAGTCGCTCTGCAATTCGTGGTGGCGTGCCCCCATTGCTGACACCTGTGACACTGGATAATTTGTTTGCTATTTCCGTGGCGCTCCCACGTAACGGCCGTCGAATCCAGGTACCGCACCTTGCTCTGGAGATCCTTTAGGACTACCTTGTTGCTTGTTATGAGCAAATAGGTAGGGTACCTGGTGCCCTTCATTACATAGATCTCTCTAGGTTCAACTTGATACGTGGTTCTTAATTCCTCTTTCAATTCATCTATTTCAACCTCGTGGTGTATTCCCCGCAACACAAAGAGATGAATCTTGTCGTCGCGTGGAGTATAAGTATGGTACTCCACGTTGCCTTCTTGAAAACATTGAGTTATTGTTTCCCAATCTTGCTTAATTGTCACCTGAAGGGACGTGTTATTTGTCGAATGTTTCCAATAATATTTGCTTTTCAATTTCCCCTTTAGATAATTATTCACTCCCCTATGGTTATCAATCTGGCCATGTATTACTAAGGGAGGGGGCCTCCTCTCCTTTTTGTCTTCCTCCTTTTTGTCGTTCGGCTGAGGAGGAACTATGTTCATATCTACTTGTATGGGGAGCAGTCCTTCATACCTATTTGCAATTTTTGTTTCTAGCGGTTTCACTACTTCTTTAGCCTTACCACTACCTCCCGGGTGGGTGAAAGTCGAGTTTCCATCTTCACGCACAACAAGTTTCTGCCTTTTGGGTTTTAGTTTAAAGATTTCCTTAGCCTTGTTCGGGGCCATCATTACGCTATTCTGACTCGCATCAGAAGCGCTGCCTTGCGACATTCTGGTTGGAGGGTATCGGGCTGCTGCTACGTCTTTCTCTTGATCTTTTTTCTTATTATTTGCCTATCTAGGCTTATGCTACTCCTATCCGTCTCGTTTCCGGAAGCTAACAACGTGCTGGGCATTAGGACACTTGCCACCTGGCGTTTTGGGCCAGTCGCCGCGTTTGTGTTCTTAACCTGGTTATCCACTTTACTTTATCCGGGCCTGAACAATAATAATAAGTTTATTTTGGCGCGACGCTCACTCTCTATAATTTCAACCATAAATAGTTTGTGTGAAAGAGCCCGACACTACCGGAAAAGTTCTTTAAAAATTGTAAGATTGTCCTTTTAGGTTAAGTTCCCTCGACTGGTTTTAACGAAACAGTTGGTAGGGGGTGTTCACCAAAGATTCCTAATATCACGCTAATTTATTAATTTTGAATTAATGTCAATGTCAAAAAAAAGTAAAAATTTAGGGAAACTTACCGTATCGCGCGCGCGTAGCTTCACTTTAACTCTTATGTGTCTTTTATCACTATTCTTTATCTTTCTCACCACAGCTCACTTTTATTTTGCTTCGAAAAACTTCGAAAAATCTCTATCACTCAGAGAGCAAAATTTTTGCGACCGGCGGGAAAATTTTTACGCAATGTAAATTATCTAGAATACGGTTAACAAACAGTAATAAAAGGAGAGGCCCCAGAACAGAGCCCTGGGGAACCACTGATGTAACTGATGTTTCGAATGATTTTACATCTCGACATTCAACATATTGTGTTCTTTGGCTATGATAAGATTTAAATAAATTTAACAGTAGTATAGAAATCCCAGCGAGATCTAGCTTATGTAATAATATATTGTGGTTAATTCTACCAAAAGCTTTAGAGAAGTCCGTGTAAATAACATTTATTTGTCCATTTAGATCCATACATTGAGCGACATGCTGCGTAACACAAAATAGGTTTGAAACCGCGGATCTATTTTTAACGAAGCTGTGTTGATGCACACTGATCTGCTCCTCTATATGTGTATAGAGCACGTTATGCAGAGCTATTTCAAAAACTTTTGCGAAACTACAAATTATAGTAATTTGCCGATAGTTTCTTACATTTTCCCCCCTTTTGTAAACTGGGCAGATACTTCAACTTCAAAGTGATATTAAAAATTATACGGAGGAGCTCTACAAAAATATGTGCACCATCCCTAACAATAAAAGCTGGTAAATCATCAGGTCCTGTTGTAAATTTAGGCTTTAACTTTTTCAAGGCAGATAAGACCTCATCTGCGGAAAATTTATTAATATGTGAATACTATTATTCGAACTGAACGATTTGTTAAACGAATCGTTATTTGTTGCTCTGAGGTTAGTAAATGAGGTACCGAAAAATCCGTCCACAATTTCTTGTGTATTATTTAACTGGTCATCTCTATATACTAAATTTTGGGGGATAATGGATACGCCTTTCTTAGAGTTAATATATTTCCAAATGGATTTAACGTCATGTCTAATAGCCCAATAAAATGGGACGAAATTTGTCGATTTAGATTAACTAATTCAAAAGGGGACACATTTTGAGAACAGGTTTATTTTGTGCTAATTCTTAACATATCAAAGTCCCCATCCGTAGACGACGGCTGAATGGAGGGGGAAGAAAATAGGTGAAAAAATCGGCTTTATCGAAAAAAACTCAGAAAGTATCAATTCTACAGTAAAATGTGTACACATGAAAATTATAGGTAATAGAAATTTGCACAATTTCGTTTTTCGTTTAACTTCGTACGACGTATTTGAGCCGAGGTAGACTTTTTTGAAATTTTGACAGTTTTGCAACGAAATGCGCGCGACCTTCGTTAAAATCTCAAAAATGGTCATTCGGATCGCAAAATGTTTTAAATGAAAGTTGTAGGGAAGTCGAGGACGAAGAATTTCCTTTTATTTTTCATTTCCATCCGATCAATATTGGCAGAGATATGAATTTTTAAGCATCTTTAAGCGCGCTGTCAGAACACTCGTTTCATAATAAAATCGATAAAAACTCGTAAGCGATAGATCGTACGCATATTGTGTATCTAGTGAAAGTTAAAGGTAATCAAATTTTAAATATGTTGGTGTATGTACAAAATCATTTAATTAGCGACTGAATGGACATATACGGGAAAAACTTGAAAAATTGTCATTGACTGATTTCAGCAAAAAAATGAATCCGAATTTAATTCGGAGTCACAGCGCCCATACCGGCTAGTCTAAACTTGCGGAATTTTTTACTTGGTGAACTATCTCTGAAGTTATTATTTACATTCACTGTAGGAAGGCTTATTTAATTTCTGTAGTGGATATTCAGTTGCCTGCAGCTATGTAACTATGGATACTTATCATACAAGAACTATCAGTTAGAAGAAACCTAAGAACTTAGAATCTCTAATTTTCATAAACAACAGAAATACGTTGGGCTTATGCACCTATAATAAGTACTACCTATAAAAAAACAATATGAATGAAAAATTATTTAAGACAGTTAGACAGCATGTGTTGTGCATTTATATGCTACGTGTGACATTCTTTTATTTTTGAAAATTATTTTGCATTTGAAATGAATATATTAGCATTGTATGTAAAGAAGCTGGTTTATCTACACTATCATATTGTTTGCGGGAAGTTTCTAAATGCTTGTTCTGTTAGTATCACGCAAGACGTCCAAGTGGAATACTGATCAAGTCGCCTACATCCGCCAAACTAATGAGACAAAACACCGTCTTTGTTTCTAAACAAGTGCTGTGGTTATAAATTAGATTCGTATATCTGCCCCTTCTTTCGTATTCTGGAGATGTTTGCCGAGTATGCCTACTCCTAAAATAATTTGAGGATTGCTTTCAATTTAGTTTTCTCTTCTTGTTGGAATTTATATTATTTCGGTTATTCGAGATTAAATTTTCCTCTTGCTGTCCCAAGAAATGATTAATTCTGAACATCACGTACGGATTATAGTATATATCCATAAATACTGCTTAATAACTATTGGTAAAAACATATTATTTCATATCGCCATTGATACTAATGAATCCACCTAAATTGTTAGAATTTAATTTATTATTATATTCTTCTCAGGAAACCTGTATATGCTTTTCTGAAACCGTAAATATTATTCGAAGAGAAAAAAAATCAAAACATTGTTTTAGTTGACGAAATCTGAACAACTTTTATAATGTCTGTCGATCCGTCACGTTCCTTGTAAGTATGATAACAGAAGAAGAAGATAAAAGAGTCTGATTGCATTGAAATTGGTGTTACCTATACTCTATTTGCTGAAGAGAAATAGATAAGTCACTCCCCAAAAAAGTGCGCCATATTTAAATAGAATTGTTCTATTGGTTGATTTTTCAAATTCCATATAGTGGGGTCGATCTGGCATTAAAAATGGCTTGAAATGGACTCGTTCTTCTCGCATTTTTTTTTGTGATGTTATGAATTCCGACTCCCTCTATCATTTAGAAAATTTTCCGCTCGAACCTTCCACGAGGAGGGAGGGGAGTAAATTTACATGTAAAGATAGGGAAAATCAGTTTTTCGGGCATAACTCCTTTAGTTTGATTCGGATCGAAAAAGTGTAAAAGAGATAAAATGAAGGGCTCGCGAATGCGCGAACTTTGACTGGCCGAAATCGATCCGGCGGTTTCCGAGATGTTTGTATACGGATTTTTCACTGCGGCTAGAGCCGTTTTCGCGATTTTTTAGGGGAAAAACGACTTGGCGACTTTTTGTTTCTTCCCCCGATAGACACTTAGGACCTGAGTACTGCGTCCAAATTTCAAATCGCTAGGTTGATTAGGGGGGAGGGGGAAGGGTAAACGTAAATGCTGCTAAAACTGCTGTAACTTCCCCAATTTTTTCCGCAAATCGTGCAGCAAACGTGACATTATGTACTAATTTGCCCACTTTGAGTTCCGCCCATATATTTTAAATTTTCACCATAAATAAGCAAATGGTTGCGAAATAACCAAGTTATTGTTATTATTATTTTTAGAAAAAGTCATTTTTCGCCAGGAAGGAAAGGGGTGGGGAAGATTTTTTTTCTCCATCGAATGTGAAATTTCTTTCTCTTTGTTAGGGACTTCAGGCTACACTCATTTCCAAGGGCAATCAATTCTTTTTCAAGATTTTTTTACTCCGAGAAGCTCTAACTTCATTAGGGCCTGCACGCGAGCGTGATACATTTATAAAAACGGACGAGCGGTGTAGGACGTGTAATTGCGAGAGAGAAAGGAGAGAAGTGGGAGCGCTAGGCTCCTCCCCTGGCATCTCGCTGCACGGCTGCTGAATTGCCGCACTCGTGTTGGAAGGATCCGGATAGGCCTAAGACAAAAAACGTCGAGTTTACTGCTAATGCAGCAGATAATTTTCATCTTTGTATTATACAGGCATGGTAATTTGTAAATCAAAGTACTTTTTCTCTGAGACATTTTTAGTTTAACTATCTATATCTGTTATATCTAGTTTATTATCTTTGAGTTTACTATTATTATCTATATTAATTACACATTTTAATTCAGGTATGGACTTTTATTATACTTTCCAAAATGGATATTAAACGTTCACAACGAAGGGTTCAAAGCGACTGTTTCAGACAGAGAATAATACAAAATCTATACTCACTGTTTCGTTTTTGCTTAACTGTTTCACTGATGGTACCAATTGAACGTCGTAACACTATAAATCTAACACAGTAAATACTAACAATTTCTTAAATTTAAACTTGAAAAGGAATTTTGAAAACACAAGAAAAAGACAATATATAAAGTTCAAAAATATATATTAAATCTTTAAAAAAATTATGTTTTACAAAAACGTTCAAGAAAAATGTATTGACAAACTATAGTCTGGCCCGTGTACAACACATAGTGAGGAACTACCATCCAATGTGCGGTTTATAGCTAACGATTACACAAAAAGATTCAGTAAAAAGTTCAATGTTTATAATTTTGGTGGGCTTTTGCTTGCCTGTCTTGACGTATTTTCAGTTCAATATCAATTTAATTCGCTCCTCGGAGCTTAACAATGCTTGAATCGCAACGACTTTGAATTATACTCTGTAATTATAAATTCATACGTTCAGACAAGGCCGTCCCATGCATCTGAGTACATGGTAACTATACTTTTCTGACACCGAATCACTGAGGAACCGGTTAAGGACCAATACGCTTAAACCCATCATTTTCCCATCAAAATCGACTGCTAGAAAATTATAGGGCACCCTCGACGCTAAGGGCTATTTCGCTAAAACTCTCGAAATACTTTGACTAGGGACTGGATAACTTCTCCTCAAATATAACGCATAAGTTGCAGTGCTGTACAACGTGTATCGTAGAAGGGTTTTTATTTTTGTTAGTCGGTTTTTGTTATACTTTCTAAATTTTGTGGTCGGGGCGACATTACGTCCCCGTGCAGCAACATTTACTACACTTTCTAAAATTACACTTTTTGATGAGTTTCCAAGATTTTGGCATAAGAAACGCTCCGTAGAGCGAAAATGTGATCCTCTTCCAACGGCATTTTTACGTGAAAGATTCGAAAAGTTCATCGAGGCTTTTGGCGTGTTCTTTAACAGCCACAGCGCTTTCAAAATTATTCGTGAATAACAGGAAACACATATTTCAGTCACCGAAAATGTATCATCGACAACGGACAATTTTGGACAACTTCGATGAGAAAATTAAAAGTGATGTTCGATGTTTAATTCAATCTTCTTTCAGAAGAAATGAACCAACCAACTCTAGATAAAATGTTAGCGGCAGTGAATGAGAATGAATATCTACCTTAATTTAAGCGAAGTATTTTGACCAAATTGATGAAAGAAATTGGTTTTCGGTCAAATAAATTTTATTTCATCATGTTTTAATGTAATTGTGTTTAGGTATTATAGTTTCTAAAAAGGTCACGCAATAGTGTTCTTAGAGAAAACAACGAGATCATCACCTGGGCATGACGTCTCCTGCGAGATATCCGAAATTATCGCGAAGAAGGCAAGAAATTGTACCTCTTAGATGAAAATTGGGTGAACGCTGACCATACTGTAATTAAACTATGGAAGGACACAACAATATTGAATCCGAGACAAGTTTTCATCCAGGGGTTAACGACAGGTTAAAAGATGCGTAAGACCAAGGAGGTCGCCTTATAGTTCTTTATCTGAGGACGGTTTCGTTGAAAATAGTTTGCTCTGCTTCCAGTCGAAGAAAACAGGAGATGAAGAAATTAATGGTGAAATTTTAGAAAATTGGTATGCTCAAATTCTGGGACGCTTGGACAACGCTTCCTATCACAGTAGAACAACGAAGAAAATTCCTGAATTCTGGCACGAAGAAAGCTGATATACAAGTCTGGTTGGCAAGTAAGTTGATTATTTACGAAGCAGATATGGTGAGAGCCGAACTCCTGCATCTTGTCACACAGTCTCTCATTGTACCAAAATATGTAGTAGATAAAATGGAAAAGAAAAATGTCACACAGTTTTGCGGTTGTCTTGATATCATTGTGACTTAAATCCTATTAAATTAATATGGGGTCAAATAAAAGGAGAAGTCGCTAGAAACAATACCGTGTTTAAATTGAAAGATTACGACGAAATAATATGTTGAGACTTGTTTGGCAACCACCGGACAAAAAGGAACCAAGGGTAACAGCCTACTGCATTCTGAGAGCAGCGTGTGTCTCGTTCCACTGAGAGCTCCTATAATCAGCGCCGCCAGCTTGACAGTACGGTCTCTATACAATCTACGGATTTCGAAGAGTAGTAGTTTTCTTCCTCCTCCAAGACAATGTTGTCCTCTGCGGAAGCTGAGAATTCTTGACCAACATTGTCTTGAATTAGTGGTCGATGAGGACTACGTCAGGCTTGTTTGCCTGTATTTACCTGACCGTGGGAAATGAGTAGTTCCAATAAATTAGACACCTCTTATTCCCTACAACGAACTCAATATCCCCGGAGCATAGGGCAGTACTGGTATCTCGTCTATCTTCTATGAGTGCTTCAGATGACAGTATAGCACTCGCAGTACTCCGTCGTGCCTCTAGATATAGGCGTAGACAGCAAGTGCATAAGCGTCTCCGGTGCTCTGCGGCAGGTTCTGCAGCTGACATCATTGGCCCCCATGCCCATGACACGACTACGATAGACGAGGGTGTTTAATACACCATCTTGGCAAGCCAATATGAATCCCTCGATCTCGGATTTCAGCCCGGTTGACCTCATGAAGCAAAGGCCAGCCTTTCGGATAAGCCAAGTTCTTCTACATTTTTTATAGAAGATGCCATGCTGTCGATTATCCGAATGACGCTGAAGGAAAATGTTTTACTCTGCAGATTATTTTAGGCTTTTCATCGAGTGAGTTCCAACTCAGTGACAGAGTTCATCGGTTGCTCTGCCTGCTACCTTGAGCAGAAAAGCTCCTACTCCTGCATTTTCATGGTCTCGGACCATGCAGAGGAGGGAATCCGAACTCCTAGCGAATTTACAGGCTCCATCCAGCACCATACTGCTATATAGACTCTCCAAGAGATAGATTCCACGGCCTCCAAAGGAATAGAGAAGAATCGGGACGGCAAGCGTTTTAGTAGCAGAAAGCTTGTTGTTCTCCGAAAGTTCTGAAGACCAGATCTATCGGAGCCGGTGCTGGTACTTGCCGCGGGGAGCATTTTTTCACTACACTCACTTCTTCTCTTATGTACGACTCTCCGGCATCTAGGTGGAGTAAGATGCTTCCGTCTACAAGCTACGCGTCCTCTGCGTAGTCCTCGCATCGACTTCTCTTGAGCTGGACCAGCGCACATTTGTCCAACCCGAACTGCATGCCGACAGCATGTATGTACTCCTGTACCACCTTGAGGGATTGCCGTAGATCCCTTTCTCCGGAGGCATAAATTTTAAGGTCATCCATATAAAAACAGATGGGCGACCTTATGCCTCCTGTCGCCAGGGGTACCGCAGTTGTAATCGTGGGTTTTCCAAAGCGAGACAATCTCCCTGAAGTACTCCCCTTCTGTTATTTGAATGGTATTTTGCATCAAGTACAGTGCTAGAAGATGATCCTCTGAATCTGAATTTAATTTTTTCATCTAATTTTTTTATTATACTTTGAATCCGATGATTTTAATTCGATGGTTTAAAAGAAAATTCTGGAATAGACAATTTTGAAATCGGATCCAAAAATTAAGGTAGGTACAATAACATGAACACCCAAGCATAAAAACATAAAACTACCGAATACTTGGAAAAGTAGAATGTCACTCAAACGTAGTAGAATATAAGTAATTATCAAATCGTGTAAAATCCTCTTGGTACTGATCTGTTCTACTATAATAATTTGATTCAAGTTTTTTATGAGGATTATATACATGCAATTATTTTCTCAATTATCATATATAATAAAATAATTGTCCACTTATAATATTCATGTTAGATTAAATAAAACGGTGTAATGATAAAATAACACTCATCGTTTTATTCTATATTGACTTTCCATAGATGTTTTAATTTCAATGCCATTTCTGTCGACAGAAGTCATTATAAAAGGTCTATGTGTGTAAAGAAAATGTAAAAACTGTTGTTCAGTGTAATCCATTATTTATTTGATATATTCCGGAACGAACCAAAGGACAAGAGATGGAACCTTATACTGTAGCATATATCAACTATAAAGACAGTAATTTGTGTTTTTGTAAGACTGCGATGAGTACATGCCGTACATGAACAACGAAAAAGAAAGAATTGAACAATTAAGTTGATTTGTTTGTGAGCGGTTAAAGCGATGCTCTGCAACAAGACTTGACATTTTAATCTTCTACTCGTTGGTGGCTCACATCTTAGTATTCTCATGACGTTTTAGCGAGCAACTGGCGTTATACATGATATATAGGAAAATTGAGGAAATGTATTGCTTGGTAATCAAACAAAAAGAAGATTCTTGCCAAAGTAACATAGTTTTATTTCGGTCGCACATAACTCTCCTACATTAAAATATTTACACGAACAAAAGGACTTACTTTGGCTCAATTTCAGTTGTTGTTTTGTTCTAATTTAATCAGATATTTACCACATAGAATACAAATGTTTTATTGTTACACATTATACAACATCCGAGGAGCCAGTGCACAGAAACTAAATGAAATGAACAAGTAATAAAAATAGCATGCATAAAATATGTCGACATTGTAAAATAAGTAAAGCATAAATTTTTTTGATACGATTCAAAATCATTAAAAGTACATAAAAATTTGAGGGAACAGTTAGGATTTTACGTTATAGAAATACAGAAATATTTAAACAAACTGTGTTATAGTTATAACACATTGACAGGTAAAATTATCATCTGATAAGCATTCATCTAACTTGTATTTATAAGCCGCAATTGATATAATGTATATTTTAAATTTTTTAGTTCTTCATAAAAATATAGCAATGGTAGTCAGGGCGTCCATCACATACGCGGCGTCGGCGCCGGTGTGGTGCAGCACGTCGACTACGACAATGAGAACACTAAAAATTCTTGAACAAAAAGTTAGGCGCCTCATCTCTAATTCTGGAAGGTAAACCTCCCTCGGAGATCTATACGCACTTTTCCCCGACATAACCTCAAAAGCGGGCTGCGTCCTCGTTTGCTATGCATCGTTTCGCATTCGTATTGTCTTGTACTCATACTAACGGTTTTTGCTTTATTTTTTTGGACTTGTGTGTTGCTTAGTGATTTGGACTTATTGTATTGGAGATAATAAAGAACTGATCTGGCCTTCTTCTGAACTCTGTATTTGTGTTACGCGTTTGAGGTTTAATAGTATTTATTATGCCGAACCGGTATACTTCTCAGAAATACGCTAGCATGCATTATATTTATAGGGAACGCACAGGAAACGGTGGTACTGCAGCTATTCTGGATTACGATGAAGAACTCTTACAAGAGATTGAAAATGATCCGACTACTTCAGAGCGAGCAATTGAAAGACGTAGAGGGATACTGAAATCCACTGTAAACATAATTACACGACGGTATCAGTAGCATCCATATCGAGTGCAACGTGTGCAAGCCTTGCATCCTCATGCTCTTGAAAACCTACATTCAATGCGAGAACAAAAGTCAAGTATCTAGTAAATCTGTGGACCGGCATCTTGAACGGTCAAATATTTGGCCCCTTTGAATTGCCCTAAAATCTAAACGGGGAAATTTATCACGACTTTTTATAAGATGAACTGCCAATTCTTTTGGAAGATGTATCTTTGGCTACACGCGGGCCAATGTAACTTTAAAATGACGGCTGTCCAGCTCATTACGCACGAGGAGTGAGAAATTATTTGGACCAAAGTTATCCACGGAAATGGATGACCCTCTTAGTCCCATTTTGTGGTCTCCCGGTCCCCGGATTTAATCCATTAGATATTTTCTACTGGGGTTGTATAAAGGAGGTCTTTGTAGAACCAATAAATAATATAAATCAATTGAGACACCATATTAATGAAGCCGCACAACAAATAAATGTCGCAGGATGTGTAAGACGGATAAAAAGATTTTTTTTTAAAAGATGCCATGCTTGCATTCGACTTGGTGGCAAGCAGCTTGAACACATTCTTTGATTTTTATTTGTGTTTTGTTTAAAAATTTTAACCATCCATGCACCTTTAAATAGGAAGTCGATTTCTTAAAAAAATTTTTTAATAAAAGTCCAACACAGAAAAAGATGCAGATTGTTAAAATTAGAAATTAATGGAAATGCTAAAATAACATGCTGTTTCTAAAAAATTTTTTCAAAGTTCTATCCATTGACATTCAAGCACGCCTGGACACTCTATTCCAATTATGGTGTACAAGCTGAAGTGTTCCCCCTTCCTGCTGTTCCCAAAGGCGCAGAATGCAGATTATGGACAGCCGTTGTTAGGCGTTCATGTAATACATCGATATTATCTACATCGGTTTGGTACAATTAATTTTTTAAATATCCCCACAAAAAGAAGTCAAGAGGATTTAGATCTGGGGACCGCTGAGACCAAGCTACTGGTGAACCCCGTCCGATCCAACGTAGCCGATTTAATTGGGCCAAATAATCGAACTACTAAACAATAATGCGGGAGCACATCATGATATAAAAACCACATCCAGCTTCGGACCTCCAAGGGCACATCTTCAAGAAGATCAGGAAGATCATTACGGAGAAACTGCAGATATTGCAGACCATCCATCAGATTTGGCAATATGAACGGACCAACGGCGTTCATTGACAATCCCTGCCCACACACATTTAAAGAGAACCGATATTGAAAGTGATTGCGAACTACTGCACGAGGATTCTAAATGGCCCAAACGAGTGTATTATGTAGATTTCAAGAATATCTTTGCAACAACCTTTGATCTTCTAGACGTGATAAGGGTACAACTGAGCCTCACGTAGTATAGTCACACTGTTCGATGCAACACAACAGCAACCTGCTGAGCTAGATGCCTTGTATCTATTCGCGGATTATCTTCCACAATAGTCTGGTCGATAGCCGCGTGTGTTAAGGCGCGAGGTGGCAATCGCGATTAATCACACGGGCATCGCACCACCGGGATCGAATACTGGCTCCGGCACTGCCGGAGGAAATGGTTGTATGTCCGCGTTTTTTCAATGTGTAACCCCCTTCCGCACAAGCCCCTGGCTTCTGGAATTGGGAGTTGTCTAATTTCTGTGGTGTTTATCTAAAATCCCTTGGTTGACGTTTACAACGCGTTGTGAACGAAACCCGACCCCCCCTCCCCTTGTCCACGATTTGAGCATAAATTTTCACGTGGACATGTGGACGTAAAACCACTGGCGTAAATATTTTGTGATGATGGCAGTGCCTGGGAAATCGCTGGGCATAAAGGAGAGAAGCTACTAACGAATTTTGTCCCGCTTCTCTGTACGATAATACAGTGTCCATCCACTTCTCGTTACTGTACACATGCACCAGTTTTATTATAAAAAATACTATCACTTAGTTACTAACAACTAGCACACAAGATGACCGTTATCCACTCACGATAAAATCTACATTGCAGCTCTGATGACAGTGACATGTTCAATAAGCACAGTGAACTTGGATCTTTTTTGTCAGTTGTTTTATGCAGTGTTTATTTTAATCCAGGTGCACCAGATAGTCCAGATACAACAGTGCTTCAATTAAATAAAGGAATAAATTACCATTTTCAACATTTTCATTAATTTGTAACTTTAACAATTTGTATGTTTTTCTGTGTTGGACTTTTATTACTTTATTTTAAGAAAGCGACTTCTTATGTAAGGTGCAAGTATGGTTAAAATTTTTCGGGTAAGTTTCGTTACACCTTGTATAACGATAAAATGTTAATTTCAGACAAACGCAAGGAATTCTATCTGACGTTGAATTATTATAACGCGCCTATCCCTTTTACGAAAATCCCTATCAAAAGGCTGTTAGTAAAGGCATGTAAAGCAACAGACCTAGAACATAGTAACACAAGAGCACCTTAGCAACAATGGCGCGGTACTTCACCTTAATTAGAATTCTCTCATATGGTAATAGCTGATGAAAGTTTAATTTCACGTCGTTTGCGGGCTCGTAATTAGAACTCGCAAACACCAGGATTCAATAGCGGCAGTCGAGCTCTTTGTGCAAAGATCTGCGTCGTTGCTAATTATCCCGCGTGAGTGTTGAACATAAACGACAAGATTAAGTCTATTAGGCGTCCTAACTCGCGCAATTTGCATGTACTCGTCGAGGAACAGATGACTTTCATTGTGGGCTTAGAAATAGTATGTATCATCAACTCACCAGGAATTTAGGTAACTTGCCTGTGGAAGATATTGGGGAATATTTCCTTCAAAATTTATTAGTGTATTCAAAGGAAGATTTTATGCTACAATACTACAATATAAAGGGATACTGAAACGTCTCGAGTAATGTTTCACGTCCAGGAAGTTGATTCATCATATTATAAATATTAAGGTTTCTGTATTGCGGGGGTTTATTTTATATTATACTAATAAAACATTACTTAAGAAAAGTTTTTTAGGAGCCTAACCTCACACTTGTCCTCGTTTTAATACTCTAGGATGAGACAGATACATATTAGGGTGGGCAGAAGAAATAAATATTTAAATTTTGTTTAGTGAAAAGTACGTTTGCTTACTCATAAAATATTAAATAAAACTTATAACAAATCGTACAATATTATTTCTTTAAATTATCCTTGACAAACAACACTCCAATCTATTGTGTACCGGTTAAATTTAGCTTATACTAGTCTTCCAACCTACATATATATAAATTTAGTGATCCAGAAGAAGCCTCACATATTTTGCTTCCAAATACGGACATTTTTTACAATTATCAACAACTGTTATATAGTTCAAAGGTTTAAAAAACGAAACCGTGGATATCTGAAGGTCTAGTTACTTCTATTAAAGAGAGGGACAAATTGTTGCAAGCACATATTAAACATCGCCATGATGAAAACTGAAAAAATATTAATTATAGAAATAAATTAAATGCTTATAAAAAAAAAGCTAAAATTGCAAAAAATATAAATTGTGCTAAAAACATTTGGAATACAGTTAAGGAATTTACGAACAACTATAAAAAAGATGATATAAAAATAACTAAAATCATTACAGAAGAGGAAAGTGTAATAACTGACTTTAAAGAGATTGCTAATAATTTTATTACTTACTTTTGCCAGAGAGAAAAGCTTGCTTCAAAAATTCAGCAAGGAGCTCCTTTAACCAATTGCGAGAATATAACCAAAAGTATATTTCTAGAACGGACAAATAAAACTGAAATAAAAAAATTATATTAGAACTTACACCAAACAAGGCTCCTGCACCAGATGGCATAACAAACGAAAGCCTGAGGCTAACAATTGATTATATAACTAAGACATTTCGAATTACCGCCCTATTTCCTTATCTTCAGTAGCAAAGGTATTTGAAAAAATCATCAAGAAGTGATTGAGTAATTATATAGAAAAAAACAAAGTTATATCTGAATTGCCATTCGGCTTTCGAGAGAATATGTCGGCACAAGATGCAATAGCGAAATTAACATCGTTAGTATGCAGTGCAATTGATAATAAAAGACCGTGTTTGGGCGTCTTTGTTGATCGGGCAAAAGCATTTGACACTGTCAGCCATGGGCTTTTGCTAGCTAGACTTGAGCGCCTTGGCATAAGAGGTAATGTGTTAAATCTTTTTAAAAGTTACCTAGAGAAATAAATCAGGTGCACAGCGACGAGGAAATAGTGATCGTGAAGTACCGCAAAGAACGGTCCTTGGACCTATTCTATTTAGTATATACTTAAGTCAATTACGTGCCTTGAAATCGACTGGGACCATTATCCCTTATGTCGATGACACAGTAATACTGTGTACGGAGCTCACCTGGATTGATGTAAGGGCAAAAGTAGAAAATAATATGAAAAAATAAAGACTTGGTCCAATGCTAATTTGTTAACAGTAAACGTCAATAAAACAAAGGTCGTACTATTTAGTTCATTGGAAAAATACTTACCAGTATATAATACTGTTTTCTTTGGTGACCAGGGTGTTTCAACTTTGTCCTTTATCAAATACTTTGGTACACATATTGATTCAATTTAGGATGGAAGATAGGATGTCCACATACAAAGTATAAAAAAAATTGAAAGGCATAATTCATAAAATATAAAATATAGGAATTATAATATTCCAACCTATCTGCAAGTGCCTTATATATATAAGGACTCAACAAATTAAACCAAAACAGCTATTCCCTCTTACGAGCGCTGAATTATATGGTAAAATTTGCGTATTTTGTCTAAACGCAGTTAGCACAAAATACAATGACTTGGAATGCTTGAATGCTACAAGGAAGATACGAGGCCTCCTTCATCCCAGGATGTCACTAACTGCAGACCGGTTTCGACCTATTTTTGGGTCTTTGGAGTAACTTGCAAATAGGTTGGAATACTATAATTCCTATATTTTATATTTTATAAAATTTCTCTCTGGCTCCAAAAAACAGTTTTTTGACAATATCTCCTTTAAAATTCATTTTACGATAAGAACAGTTATATAATTAATTAAACTAGAGAAAATTTCCTATAATTTATGTAATAACCTTTTTTTTGTCAAATGAATAGTTTTAGCGAACGAGAGCCGCAAAGTCTACTCTAACATACGTTTTAGCCAAAAAACTCATTTTCACACCACCATGAGGTAGTCAGGTAGTTGACTATATTCGTGAAAAAAGTCGCTCACTGAGTATTTCGCAGTTTTCGAGTTTTTTCGCAGTTAAACAACAACGACTTGTACGGGACAGGCTCTGTACAGTAATAATAAAGCGTGAACGTGGAGTGCGACCTGTACACAAAGGAATAGGTGAGCATTTCCCCAATTTATATTTTCGGCAAGTGACAGTGACATTAATTCGAAATTCAATCATAGTGAAATTAGTTACAAAAACATAACCTAACACCCTTTCGGCCAGGACGATTCATCGAGAAAAATTCCCAAACCAGTGTGAAATTAGCAGTAAGACAAGGAAACAACCTAAAAGACTAAAGAATTTTTCACGAGTGCTCCCCCGACGACCGTTGGTTGAAACCGGTCGGGGGGACATAACCTTAAAAACTTTAAAAGCCTTCTTTGGCGAATTACGGTCGAGCGTGTAAAAGTGCAGTGCGTTGCCCAAGTGTTAAAGGACGCCTAACGGGGAAAAGAGTAAGCATTGCAGGTATGACAAACAAAGAACAATTTTACAGTTGTGCGGGGGATGCGCCAGCGCCTTCCACATCTACTTCGGGGCCAGAGTGCCGCAGGAAGCAGAGAGTCAGCACACAGTCAGGGAATGAAACCGATAAAAGCAGTATCAGCCTGGATACACAAGTACTAAGACGGAAGGTAAAACGGAAGACACAGGCGGCGGAAAGGATAAGTACGGGCGGCGCGTCGGACGCTAGCCTTGAAACTATAAAATCAAAATCAGATTGTGAAGACCAAAAAAGCCTCACCCAAAATAAGCCAAACGATATTTTTAAGCTTAAAAAGAGACAGAGGCTCACCGACGCAGCGGATCCCACCTTTACACACCCAGGGGCCGGGAGGATCCAAAAGAAGGTAACTCAAACGCAGGTAGTGGTGGTCAGAAACCGCTTTGAAGGACCACTACCACTACCTGCAGACATGGATGTTACCCCTCCGCCGCCTACGGCCGACGACGACTGCCAACCAAAAGGAACCCCAGAGAAAAGACCTCCGCCAGTAGTAATTCATGGGCACCTCGAAAACCATAAAGGGGTGAATGATTACATCAAATCTCAATTAAAATCCAAATATTTCTGGAAGCACTCCGCGAATAACACGGCTCTGCAAGTAACGTCCAAAGAGGACTGGCAAACAATAAACAGATGTTTCGAGCAGAGCCGTGTGGAGTACCATACTTATACGCCCCGGGATGAGAAATCGCACGCGTTCGTGTTGCGCGGCTTACATCACGATATAGGGTTAGAGGACCTGAAGGAAGAGTTAAGGACGGAACATAAGATCACAGTAAAAGAGCTATTCGCGATGAGGGGAACCAGGTACCCCACCTACCTATTGATCACCGATGGGAAGGTATTGTTGAAGGATCTGCAATCCAAGGTGAGGTACCTGGATTACACCTCCATCAGTTGGGAACGACATATAAACACAAAAACCCTGATCCAGTGCCACAGATGTCAGCAGTGGGGGCATGCAACCACCAATTGCAGAGCAGCCCCCAACTGCCTTAAATGCGCTGAACAGCACTTAACACGCACTTGCACCAAAAGCCGGGACATCCCCGCAAAATGTGTCAATTGTGGGGAACCGCACCCGGCCAACAGCGTCACATGCGTGATCTACAAAAAGAAAATGGAACAAGTGGAAAGAAAAAATGTAAGAGTGCCACCAGCGCCGGCGATGCGCTACGTAGCAGCGCCCCCGAAAAGCAACATCTGGGACGACAGAAGGGCCAGGACTGCCCAACAGACGTCGCCACCACCACCACCACCTACCCAGATGGTCCCACCAGAGGAGAGAAGGAGGCCATCGTTGCTGCCAACCCCCCCCCCTGAGAGACGGAGCTGCGACCACTACGGCCGAAAAGATCGAGCTCCTGAGGCAACAACAGCGACGTATGTCATCCCTAATAGATCTGGACAAGCTTCTGGCCATGTATCACAACTTAAATGACGAGCTGGAGAGATGTTCCAATGCAGGGGACAAATTCTTCGTCATGCATCGCTTCCTCGAAACGATGCCAGAAAACGCTTTTTAAATAAACATTAAGATCTCTTCCTGGAACGCCAATGGTATAGGTAACAAAATTCCTTTTCTTATTAACTATATGTTGAGGCATAAAATCGACATTATGCTGCTAAATGAGACGAAACTTACCAGACGAGACAAACTGAAAATCCGAGGGTATACAGTACACCGTAAGGATAGGGCGTACAATAACAGGGGAGGCGGAGTAGTCGTACTCATAAAGTCCGATATCGCGCACACACACCATTCTGTACGGAACACCACCGTGGAGAATATGTGTGTGACGCTGGAGGGCGGCATGAGTATCATTACCGCGTATAATAGACCATTGAACGGCTTCACGGCGGGCTGTCTGGAGAATTTAATGAACGCGAGCCCACGTTGTCTGCTCATAGGCGACCTTAACGCTAGACATCGTAACTGGAACTGCCATCGCAACAATACGAACGGCAACACTCTGTTCGACTATGTGAGTAGTCGAAATGTCATCCTGCAATATCCGGACGATCCCACACATTTTCCGGACAATGGTACAACACCCACAACCCTTGACATAGTGGTCAATAAGGGCGTGAGGAACTCTACGGCCCCCGTGGCTCTGGTGGAACTCGCGTCCGACCACAATCCCATTGTTCTCGAGTTGAATGGTATGTCAAGGGAGGACATATCACGAAAAATTACATCCTATAGAGACGCTGACTGGCATCTCTATAAAACACACATCAACACGAACCTAACACTTAACAACACAATCAATACACCCGCCAATTTGGAAAATACTGTGGAGGAGTTTACACGGTTGCTGCAGGATGCCCAGCAGACTGTTGCCACCACCATCACGATAAACCCGAACAGAGACCGACTCGACGAGGCGGTCATACGAGACATACATGAAAAGAACAGACTGAGACGGCTTTGGCAGCGAAATCGCGATGTCAAAGCTAAGGTCGAGATGATCAGATTGCAAAGGCAAATCAGAACCTCTATCAACACTGTTAAGAACCAGAAATGGGGGGACAGGCTGGCAGCGCTAAATCCTCAGGACAACTCGTTGTGGAAGCTGGCGAGGGCCATGAAAAATACGCGGGAGGTTATACCCGCCTCAACACGCGCGAACGGACAGACGTCGTTGACAGACGCGCAAAAAGCGAGCGACTTAGCTGACCATTTTCAGACCATACATAACGCCAATATGCCGAATAATCCCGAACACGACCGTATTGAAAACGACGTAGACGAACTAATTGGTCATGACATACAATTGACGCAACGAGAATTTCTAAAAGTCATGACCAAGCCCTCGGAAATAGCAGAAATTGTCAAAAACTTACCTAACAATAAAGCCCCGGGGAAAGACTACATCGAGTACAAGCTGCTCAAATATCTCCCGAGGAAAGGTATTGTGCAATTGACGTATATCGTTAACGCGATTCTGCGGCTACAGCACTGGCCCAGTCAGTGGAAATGCGCCGTGGTCATTCCCATCCTGAAGCCGAAAAAGAATGCGAAGTTCGCCGGCAGTTACAGGCCCATCTCGTTGTTGTCGGCGATCTCCAAGTTGGTGGAGAAGGTCATCCTGATCAGGCTCGATACTGTTCAGGAGGAGCTCCACATCGACGATGAGTCCCAGTTCGGCTTCAGGAAGGGCAGGAGCACGGTGCAACAGGTCGTTAGGATAGTTAACGACGTCAAAGTGCAACACAACCTCGGGAAGAACACCACCATGGTGCTCCTTGATATTGAGAAGGCGTTTGACACCGTCTGGATCCCGGGACTACTCTACAAGCTCCATGACTATAACTTCCCGACTCACCTCATAAAACTTATTCACTCGTTTCTGACGGGCAGAACCCTGCAAGTTCGAGTGAATAACAAACTCTCAACACGGCGGGACATTCGTGCGGGAGTTCCGCAAGGATCATGCCTGTCACCGAAATTGTACAACTTATACGTCTCCGATTTTCCAGAGTTTCCGAATACGAAGCTGGCCAAGTACGCCGATGACACAGCCATGTACGCGCATTCGCACAACGCACAAGCAGCGAACATGCTGCTGAAGGCGCACATGGCTCGTGCCACGGCTTATTACGACCGGTGGAAGATTCGGGTGAACGATGAGAAGTCGGAGGCAATAGTCTTCACGCGTCGCTTTACTGAAAATAAAATTATCACTCCTATTTCGATCCGGGGAAACAAAATTCCATCCAAAGGATGCGTGAAGTACTTGGGGGTCAGACTGGACCAACGACTGACGTTCAACACATATATCAATGAGACAATACGTACGGTCTACTCCCTGTCCGGGAGTCTGTATCCGCTCATGGTCAGGGGTAGCAGACTTAACAGACAGAATAAAAAACTGTTGTACACGATGGTGGTCAGGCCGTCCATCACATACGCGGCGCCGGTGTGGTGCAACAACTATACCTTTCTCTAATCCTATCCACCTTTCGCTAGTATTTCATACCTTTTAATTATCCTTAAATCTCTCCTGTCCCCCTCTTCTTTTCTGTTTGTGTATTTTTGTCGCGTTTGTTAGTTTTTCTTCATTTCTTTTTGTACATTTTTGTTTCTAAATTCGCTTCACACCTTTTAAAAAATTGAAACCTTTTCGACATCAAAATTTTTAAAAATCAAAGTTTAGGCCAGCCCTGCGCAGCCCTGCATTGAAATATCTCGCGGAAGGCACCTTGTTCGAGTTGTGGTGCCTGCGTCCAGATACCAAATTTAATAGTGTTTTTTGTGCGCCAGTGTTTTTAAAAAATTAGTGTAGTTTATAAGTTTTGTTGAGCTTGTTTTCAAGCGTTTTTGTTAATTTTATGACCTATTTTTATTTTATATTTAAAAAGGAGTCTAGGTTTAGTTTTGTTGAATTGTTGTTTTCGCTGACCCAGGTCTGTTCCGCCCGATGCTGCGATCCCTCACCGCGTTAATGCGGTGGTTGCACGATCGGTTCCGGAGCAGGTCCTGGTGAGGCAACTATTTTATCATTATATTAATAAATACTTTTTGAATTGAATTGATGAGGTAGTCAGTGGCGTATTTTTTTTAATGAAAATAAATAGTTTCAGCGTACGAATGTCACAAACCATTATACATCTACAACAACACGCATTCTTCGTACATTAACAAAAAATATACTTTTTTAATGGTACCCAATTTTGCTTATTTAAAGTAAAGTAAATCAGCATATAAGAATAAATTTAATATTGCATCGCTGCCATCAACAGAAGCAGCAGCACGACAACATTCGTTCCGAACCTATCACCAGGTTCAGCGGTGGTATGGGAATGAACAAAATGCAAAGCAGTGGGGATGGAAAAGAAATAAGAATGGGCTAACTCCTGTCACCACACTCGAGCCCTCAGTTCCGTAAACCTTGTTAAAACTTATTTCTTGAAAATGCAAGAAGGGATGTGAGAGAGGTTGTGGATGCAGAAAGGCTGGATTAAAGTGTTCCGTTATATGCACGAATTTTAGTAGTACCTGTGACAATTCGCAAGTTCCATCACAATATTGCGATGAAGAGGAAGAAACGGAGACTGTTCTCGAGTAAACGTATGATGAAGTCGAGGATGAAGAGGATTGCAATGAAACTGATAATCACATCGCGGATGATGTGGAAGAAATTTTTATTTGTGTCGTTTCGATCGGTACTGAATACAATGAACTCGTAACACCTGGTCCATCTAGAGCAGTGTTGCGAAGGAGAATTCGCTAAATTTTGGAATAGTGCATTGCATGTGGATTAGGCCTACTGGGATACCATGATAAAAAAACGCGCCACTTACTCTACCTCATGGTGGTGTGGAAATGAGTTTTATTACCAAAACGCATGTTGAAGCAGACTTTGCGGCGCTCGTATGCTTAAACTATTCATTTTATAAAAAAAAGGTCATTACATAAATTATAAGAAATTTTCTCTAGTTTAATTTATTATATAACCCTTCTTATCATAAAATGAATCGGAAAGGAGATATTGTCAAAAAACTGTTTTTATGCGCCATTTATTCAATATGGCGGCGCGAGTGGCAAAGATACGAGGTGGCAAAGTAGAAATTCGGTAAGAGCATATCGAAATCTACAAAATCACCAATTTTCAAAACTCCCGAAAAACTTTCCAGGTAAAAATACCAAATTACTATACTATAACAGGGAATAGCTGTTTTGGTTTGATTTGTTGAGTCCTTGTTTATATAAGGCACTTGCAGATAGGTTGAAATATTATTATTCCTATATATTATAAAATTTCCTTCTGCTTTAAAATTGCTTATTCAGTGATAATTCATAAAATGTACCAATTTCGCTACATTCTTTCGCTGAGCCAATTCAAGATATATCATATCTTGGTTGAATCAACTGTACAATATGGCATAATTGTTAAAAAAAAACTAGTTTATTGCCTTTGGAAGAAATTCAAAAAAGGATATTAAAAATTATGTACAATAATCCTTTGAGATATCCCTCCGATCAGTTATATATGGAATTGAAATTAATGGATGTTAGACAGAATCACATATTTTTTTCATTTAATAACAATCAATATATATCCAACGTAAATCATGTATAATACTAGACTTAATGCAACAGCTTCCTTATTCTTACCCAAGGCGCAAAAGACAATTGGACAGAGGTGTCTTTCTTATATCAGACCTAGATTGCACATTATTTTACCCGACTATCTTAAACGCATAAATGTTAAACATCGCTATAAGAAGCATTTTAAAAAAGTGGCATATTTCATGCGACCTATATATTGTCCATAATATTGTAGATCCTTATTTATATATATAATATGTAAATTGTTTTTTCTGTCTTGATAAAAAAAATTGTGGTTTATGTATGTGTGTATGCTTATGTCAATCTATGCTGTTTTAATTTTTATATGCATTTGTACGGCACACCCGTTTTTTAATAATAGTTTATATTAAGAACTTCCAGTTACGGAATAAAATACTCAAATGGCCATAAACAGATCCTCATTTGGACCTAAACGGGCTTACTTCTTCATATAATAATGGACATGTAATAGAATATGGTATAATGTATGTAATATGTTGTTCAATATATTAAATTCTAAGTTTATTATGAATTTTGAGGTAGCTTGTATATAAAAACTTCAAAACACCATCGCTGAGTGTATTTCCTAGTAGATCTGTAACATTTATTATGGTGTAATTAAGCATTTCTTATTTTTGGAATTAGAAAAAATATTGATCTGGTGTATAAAAAGCTATGAAGTAATGAGTTATCAGTGCTAAAATACTAGGAGTAAAAGTGATTGCCCCATATTTGATGCTCCTTCTGAACTAGCGTCCATTTTGAACAGGCGCATTCATGGGGGGGGGGGCATGGGGAAAATTTTGGACTAGAAGTTAAAGACAATTCTGAACAGCTTTCACAAATACATTTTTTATTTTTTTCGTTTATCTTGGTATTAGAGATGACTTTGCATTTGTAAGGGGCGGATGTTTTTTGATCATAGGTACTTCTTACTTTGTTCTATATTTAAGTAAGATTTGTTCCAAATCGAAAAACAAAGAAAAACTTATAATAAGGGTGTTATACTTTTAAGTGTAGCACACTATATTCACAAAACTAAAATTTAAAACAATAGAAAATACCCCATTAAAATATTGTGTTATGTTGTATGTTGTGTATGTCTTTTATATTTTATTTTCATATTTTTTATGTTCATAACAGATATTTTGTAATTACGAGTATATGTTTTATTTTATAAGTGTTTTTATATATTTCATTTTAATAGAATTAAATTTTGTTTAGTAAGTGATTAAATTTTTGCCTATACAATTTGAAAAATGTCAATATTTCCAATGGTATTAAGAATCCGTATAGTAAACATAATTTAAGGTTATGTAAGTCTTGTTAGATATCCTAAGGAGAAAATAAATAAAAGCTATGAGATAAAAGTGAAAAAATTTAAAGACGAAGCCAAAATCTGATTTGATATTGCTGCATGTAATGTAAAGACATTAATTTTATGCACATGCTAGAAACAGCATAAAATATCATGTAATAAGCAACAGTTTATTGAGGACCAAAGAGCAGCAAGAATAATGTATATTGAGTTAGTAGATATTATAGAAATAAAAAAGTTACTAAAATGAGAAGAAAGGAAAAATAGGGAGCTACCTAGGCTTTTAAAAATAGAAGAAGAAAATGTCTCTAATACTTTCGTTGAAGCAATTAATCTTGACACAAACCCTACCTGAGAATCTTCATCAGAAGTAGAACCTTACTTTTGTAGAAGAGCATGAGCCTTCCATGTCAAATCATCAAACGGGGTTGCCTCTCGTAGGCAGAGGGGTCACAAGAATATGCGATGAATTTGGAATTTCAGATCGCTCTGTAGCAGCGATTACTTCTTCCGTATTACAAGATATTGCACTTGTTTCAGAAGAGACCATTAAGTTTGTTATTGACAAAAATAAAGTGGGTAAGGCTAGTCAAAAAAATCGCTGTTATATAAAAAGCAATTTTGCACACTTTAAAGACTTTGAGTACGGTGATACCCGATAAGTGACATTTCGACTCCATGAAAAAAATTTGACTCGAAATTTGTTGATGCATTTAAAGAATTCCAAAAATATAATAATATACAGGGTATAATAATATACAGGGTATTCCATTTAAAAATCAACAGTTGGGATATGGCTGGTGGTCCCACATAAGGCTCTTGTAGAGCCTTCCGAGATAAAGGGGGTCGTAACTACCTGTGGTGAAGAAGGTAATCCATCCCCAAAGGAAGTTAGAAACTTCATTAGCTGGTGCAAGAGGAGAAATTAACCCTAAATAATAGGTGGCGACGTTAATGCGCACCATCATATGTTGGGCAGCACTGACACAAATTCTAGAAGTGAGTGCCTGTTTGAATATTTGTTGGCAAATAATATCAGCATTATCAATAAAGGCAATGAACTCACCTTTATGAATGCGATTAGAAAAGAGTTTCTAGATGTAACCCTTGCTGATCCACTCATAATTGACTTAATTAAGAACTGGCATGTTTCAGACGAGCCTTCCATGTCGGATCATAGATACATACGACTCGACTTGGAGGCAGTTGTAACAAGCCTCGAGGAATGTGGAATACCTAGACTGACGGACTGGAGTGTTTATAAAGAACACTTAATAACGGAGGTGGAAGGTGTAACACTTCCATCGACACAATAGAGGAATTAGATATAGCCTCATATCAACTACAAAACAGCATGACTTCATGTTATGGAAAAAGCTGTTCCGCTAAAGAAAAGGCAGCCCAGAGAGATGTGCCTTGCTGGAAGAGGGATCATCTTAGGGCTGAGTCAGGCAAGCTTTTAATAAAGCCAAAAATTCTGAAAACTGGGAGGACTACAAAAAAGTCCTTACGGAGTACAATAAAGAATTGAGAAGGTCTAAAAGAAACGGCCCAAACTCGCGGACTGCAGGTTGGTCACCGAGATTATAAAAGCTGACAAAATCAGATGGGCAACTAGTAAGTTCCAACCACTCAAATCTTCTGGGAAGGACGGAATATATCCAATCTTGTTCCAAAAGGGGCTAGAGGTATTAATACCTTACTTATGTAAAATATTCAGGGCCTGCTTGGCCTGGAGATACATACCAAAAATATGGCGGAAGGTGAGTGTCATCTACCTATCAAAAATCGGTAGATTATCGGACCAAACGCCCAAGTCATATAGGCCTATAAGCCATCCTCTTTCCTACTTAAAACGATGGAAAGACTGATAGATAGGTACATTAGAGACGAACTACTAAGGGAAAATCTCCTGAGTGAACGTCAATATGCATACCGCCGGGGAAGTTGACAGATCTTGCGCTGGATGAGTTAAACAGACTACTAGCAAAGTCCTTAGAGGTCAAGGAAATGGCAGTAGTAACATTTCTAGAAATATAAGGAGTGTTTAATAACGCGACAACTCATTCACTAGCGAGGGCATTATCAAACAGAGGAGTCCCAATAGTGATCTGCCGGTGGATTAAAGACAGTCTAGATCATAGGATTATAATATCCAACCTAGGTGAGGCATCCATTGAGGCAAAAGTGAGTACAGACTGCCCCAGGGAGGTGTACTATCTCCACTACTGTGGGCAACCCTGGTTGACGAACTCCTATGGTGATCAAGGGGCGATTCGCGAATACAATAACGGAGCGTTCTCAAAGAGCCCTAAATGTTGTCGACAAATGGTGTTGTAAGGAAGGACTCTATAAATCCCCACAAAACCACAGTCGTCAATTTTACACGGAGAAGAGCACTGCAAGGCCTAAAGCCCCTAAGGCTTAACGGAGTAGAAGTTCCATTTTCCTGTGAGGCAAAATATTTAGGAGTCACACAGAAAGCATCAATCGCCCTGGGAAGGTGTAGGTAAATGTGTGGAAAAACTGGGGGCTAAATCCCAAAATGAACCTATGGTTATACACCAGGGTAGTGAAACCCATGATAACTTATGGATCAGTGGTATGGTGGACTAAGACGGTGCAGTCGGGAGCAATAAGGCTGTTAAGTGGCGTACAAAGGCTTTCTTGCCTGTGCGTCACGGGGGCTATAAAAACTGCTCCTACGGCTGCACTTGAGGTTCTCTTGGACCTGCCACCATTACACATATTCATACAAGGTGAAGCTCGATAAGTGTGGTGCACAGGCTAATGCAAGGTCAAACGCCAATTAGCCAGCAACACGGGACGGAGTACCAGAAGTTATACTTGGAGATGAGGGCAGATCCCATTCTAGGCATGCCCACGGACGTAATGGTCTCAAGGTATAACTTCAACAAGAACTTTTAGATTGTAACACCAGACAGGGATGATTGAACAAATGGTCCTCCCATAATAGCAAAAATAGTCTATTACACTGATGGCTCCAAGACAGAACAAGGAGTCGGAGCCGGGATTTACGAGACAAGGTCAAAAGCCAATATCTTGATAAGTCTAGGGAAATACGCAATGCTGTTTCAGGCTGAAGTTATCGCCATACACTATTGCGTAAGGAAGATAATACGACAAGGCACTGTTAGCCAGTCGATTGCCATTTTCTCTGATAGCCAAGCGGCAATAAAAGCAATCCGTTCTATGCAAATCAATTCAAGATTACAGAGCTGGAAAGTCAAAACTGAGTGACTTTGGCATGGGTACCAGGACACGAGGGCACCGAGGAAACTGGCCAAGGAAGGCACACTTGAAGCCCCAATAGGACCCGAGCCCTTTTGTGGCGTGGCAAAGCCATGCATACGAGCAGCCATTAAGGAATGGGTGCAAAATAAGTCTCTGGAATGGTGGAGGAATCTCCCAAGACAGAGACAGACCAAAGAGTTCGTTAAAGAACGTTCGGCTAAATTTACGGAAGATCTACTAACCCAGAATAGGAATACCATCAGAGTAATAGTAGGCCTTCTAACTGGGCACTGACGGCTCAATAGACGCATGAGTCTAATGGGCCTGGCAGGGGACGCAACATGCAGGTTCTGTTAAGAGCAAGAGGAAACATCAGTTTACGTATTGTGCCACTGTAAAGGCCTGGCGAGACTGAGATTTCAAGTACTCGGAGAAGAAAAACCAAAGGCAGACGGCTATACAAGAGGGCCTTTATCAAAGCTATTGAGTCTAGTATAAACGACAGAGTTGGATGAGGTACTATAAGGAATGTATTCTATTAGCACCACAATAGACCTGAAAAGGTCGCGATGGTAAAGGTTAAATAACCAGATCCTTTGTTTACCTATCTATCTATCTATCTATCTATCTGGTAAATGAAAGAGCATCGCAAACTATAAATATTTTTCTTAACGAATCTTAATCTTCTGGCAACTGGTTGTGATGATACAGCAGTCAACAACATGCAAGATAAATAAAGTTCTCAGATTTTTAAAAGAGGAATTGAAACGACTGCTTCAATAGTTGATACGCCAATTGAATATGAACGAACTTTCTCTCGGACATCTTTTCCAGTACCTTGATGGTGCTACCTCAGGGCCAAGAGAATACTCAGGAACTATAGGGAAGATATCGGAGGATTGTGGCAAACTGTCTATCATAAAATATATTATAGCAAATGGGAATTCACCAGATATGAAAATAGATGAGATTAACATACTTAGCACCGATCAAAGATATTAATTTAGCATCACGGCATCCAGGTGAAATGTCACATGCTCGTTGGCTCACTACAGCCAATCGCATATGGCCCCTATACATTAGAAGTGAGAATCCAGCCTATAATGTAAAAAATCATTGAAATATTTATATTGGGGTTTATGCTTCTGTATGATCTCACATTGAGACAAATTTGTCATGTATTTTTGGTACGAAGTATGCATTTGGAATGATACAATTGTCACGTTACTTAGATGACGAATTCAACACAATCATCAATCCGGTAATTATAAGGAATAAGGAAAATATTACTCTTGCAATGATCATTGATGATGGTCAAGCCATAAAGGAACTTGGATTAAGGAGAATTTTAGAAACTAGAGGAAGTCTAATGAATAAAATGTCACAATGGTCTTTTAAAAATTTGCTGTACTTAGATTTAAGAAAACTGAATATCGATTGTTTCACATTAAACAAATACCCTTGGTACCCTTAAACGGGGCAGCCATATATGCAAAGAAATTTAAAAAATTAAATACCAAATATATCAAACAAAATGTTTGGGGAATTTACTTGATATAGAAATTATACAAATTTTTTATTTCGCAGAGATATATTCCCTCCTTCTATATGGCCCACCTACTTCAGATTCACGGAGTATTAAATATAGAATCCAGTATTTTATAATTACTTTCATAGCCTAAGATTTGTTTATGACTATTGACTGCTTAAGGTGTCTACATTAAATAATATTGTTGGTGGCAGCGGTAAGTTACGATTTAGGGCATGTATGAAAAGTCAACATCCAAAAACCTTTTTTTGACAACAGTCACCCCCACTATCAACCCCATAACTATCCCCACACTATTATGAAAGGGGGTAAAAAAAATAAAAAATGCAATTTAGTGTGTATACAAGAACGAAACGCCCCAAAAATTTTTTTTGGAATTAGCTACCCCCTCCACTCCCACCTTATTATTCACGGGAGTAAAAATTAAATTGGGATTAAGTGTTCGTAAGAGAACCAAGGGAGTTTAAAATTTATTTTGGCATTAGCTACTACATCTACCACTTCCATTGCAACCCGCACCCTATTATTAAAGAGAGTAAAAAATTAAATTGTGACTTGGATAAAAAATCTGGATGTGGAAGTAGTGTTTCCTTGTGCAGAGGTTTTTTGTTTAAGTAATTTCAAAGATATTTTGTAAAATGTTTTTAACATTTAAAACATTTTGAATATATCGATAACATTACGCTTAATTTAATTTTGTCGTACGGCTATGTCGGAAACAATTAAGTGGACAAAAACGTTGGCCCATTATCGGCGCATTTAACCGCATGAACGAATGAACGAAGGAGATGAACGTATAATTGTAGTAGTTTGATAGAGTGGAATGTCGTAGGTAGCTTTACAATGACTGCTTCATATGTGTATGAGTGAGAACAAACCTTGAAGCAAGGCGTAGCTCGAGCCGTACACACGCCATAAATGCTGAGACTGACTTTATACTTTTATCCCCACATGCTTCTCTAATAGATCTAAAACATGTGTCTTTCATTGCTTGTATGATTATTTAACTAAAACTGTTTTACACCTGCGAAATAGTCTAAATTTGTCACATGAAATGAGTAGACTTTACCTTTTCAGACTCAATTAAAATAAATAAAATCAAAATAACAACGTGTATATTCTAACTTGTACGTTTCTGCCCTGTTAACCAAATTGATAGTTACGATACACGATCAGTAACGTTGAAGCTCTGTAAAAAATGCTCCGCACTCTGCAATGTTTAAAGAACATACCGACGTCAAACGAAATTTTAATTGCAGATTTAATAATTATTTAAAGCAAATTTTGAGACAGCAACGTTGGTGTTCATTCATATGTTTTAATTATAATCTAAAGGAATTTAAAATATTGGCCAAAAAATTAAATGCAAGCTTGCCATTCCCTGACTTTTCCAGGTTTTCCATGGTTTGCAGGTCGCTGCAAGTTATTGAAAACTGTTAAACTATAAATATTTTGGTAGTTACCTGTTAAATATCATGGCTTTAATAGTTATGTTAAGGATAAGGTCAGTGCATACAATTGCCCAAATATATAATACAGGAGCAAATTCTTATACTCGGGCCAAGGTCTTTATTTTCGTCGGCCCACTTTTTCTTTGTATGCAAAATCAATTAATTGATATTCTAGTTGCTACGGAGACCTAATAAAAAATGTATTTAAGTTTGTAAATATGAAGTGAAACGTTATTCAATCGACTACAGGTATATCATTAAAATTATCAAAAATTTGCAAACTAATAAAATCACACAAGTAAATACACAATACGAGAATTAAATTTAAATCTGTGACTCGTCTATATACGAAATGGGAACAGTAAATCATCTATCATTCAATTTTATATAAAGTGTTATGTTGGAATTCTATATATTTATTATTTAGTTATCTGCCAGTGGGGACAGAGATTTACGGGACAGGAACAATACTGTGGTTCTATATACAATAAGTATATTTATACGTAGATTATTATAAACTATCTTATTTATTTTCTTATAAGTAGTTCAATAAAATTTTACAGCCTCAAAATTGAAAAAAAAAATAATCATATAAGTCAACATATATCGCTTCTGAATTTACACATTTAATATTCATAACCTTAAAGTAATATAAATGATAAATGGTTTCTCAGTTCAAAAGCATTTCACTACGAGATCATTACAAAAAGTGACAAAATACTTAAAAAATAGGACTAATTATGTACATGTGAGCCAGTACTAAAGAACAGATGTTCTTCCGCCCCTCTTTCGGATCACTTCTTGAAGGATTTTATTTTAGACTCTGCGGCAAATAGCTAAAATAATTGTATCTGGCGTACAGAAACACCATTCCGTCGAGTATTTTTTACAGGTCTAAAATGGGAGAGAGTGGAGATGAAATAAACTGGCGGAACAGTCGTTGTTTGACAGTCACGTCATCCGTGAAAACGTTCCCCAATTAGCCGGGTGAGATATGTGCTATGAGGCGTCCAAATTGGTATGCGGCGCTCCGCACATGTTCTACAAAGTGCATTTATTATGAGCTATTAATTATGACCGCTAGCATAGCATCAAAATGCAACCAATGAATGTTTCATGCAACTAAAAACTATGTCTCGAACGGGGAGTCCGCTGATGATGTTGTCATCGGCTGTCAGACGAGGCCAATTTAGCCCTATAAGGCTACGACCCACAGCATAATGAAGATGCCAACTTTCTTATATATCAATCTATATGCAGCGATTTATGGAGTCAGTTTTTGCGGCAGGTCTAGCGGGCGCCCCCGCTTACCGCTAATTGAGTCTCCACGACCTCGGCGGCCTCATACAATGCTGAGAGCCTTCTTCGCAGAAGCGCTTTGAAAATGCTGTCGACTTCAGTTCAAATATGAGCGAATAAGAAAGATTTCAATGGATTCAGTGAAAAAATTAGTAACTTAATAGTAGATTACATGGAGTATACTTATTTTGCAATTTCAATGTAGATATTAATAAATACTTACTATCCGTTCACAACATTTTTGTATATTTGTATGTTCTTTGCTAGTTTGGATTATGAAACAAAATTTTATTTGATATAGTTTTTAATTACCAGGTTTTGTTATCAATTAATTTGAATTTTAACTAGTTAAGTCAAGAGCTAATTTAAGTCTATTTAGGACATACCATTTCGAAATCAACAGACACTACTTCAACTAAATAGGCGGGGGGCTATGGATACTTGGCACACTCTCTTCCTCTTAGGCTAATGTCTGGTAGTAGAAAAATTTTAAAAATCTAGGTGTATTATTACGTGCAATAAGGAATTGTTCTGAGTGTAGCATCGGTTTCTTAATATTCATGTAAAATTACGGTCTATATTGTTATTAATAGTCCAATAAAATTAAGTGAATTTTAAGTCCAACCTAAAACTGACAAGCTGATTTTAGCGTGATTGTATTGGTATAGGAATATAGTCACGCTAAAATCAGCTTGTCCCAAATTTGTTTTAGGTCGACCCATTATTTTTACTGGCATCAGTCTTTAATGAAGATAACCGGTCATTTACTTACATTTTTTGTTTATGTGATTAAAATTGTTAAGTATTTTCATATAACTAAATTAGATGCAAATTTTGGTCAAACTGTTAAAGATTTTAATATAATTGTTGAATATTTTATGGGATATATTTTTCGTAGTTTTTTTAAAACAAGTTACTCTTCAAGGACTAGTTGCTATATTTGTAGCCCAAATCATCTGCAGATGATGCCAGCCTGGTTGACAAAACAACTACGTTTCACGATATTTTTAGCACGTTCGACTTCTGTCAAATAAATTTTTCTGAATGATGGCTGGTGTGATAAAATTAAAAAGAATATACGAGTTTTTTCTCTAATCCTAGGTATCGTTATTTCCTAAAAATGGACCCTGGAGCTAACAGGGACTGAGTGGGTAAGAAGTTGAATAATCGGTCCGGGGAAATTCCGACAAACTTTCCCATTTAGGGATATATAAATTTTTATGTTAAAATCTTTGTTTCAAACTATTGAAAAACTCAGTATGCTTGTTATGCTTCGTTCCTGTAAAAAATTTTTATTTCGTCAAATCGCCGTTATTGTTCACACAATTTTAAAAGGTACCAAGAAAACCACAGAAAAATAATAATTATTGATTTTAATACTTTTGCCGATCGCAAAGTATTTTCTGTTAAGGAATGCAAGGTGTGGCTCATAATTTAAAATATTTTTCTATGAAAAATCAAATGCATTAACTAAGATGGCTAGTCCGTTCCTGCTGTTAACACAATATTATTTTGCAAAGTGAATACCAAATGAAAAGTCAATTGTATTTCTTTAAACAATTAATCAAATTTATATGGCTTTCGTACTGGTATTTCAACTGCAGATGCTATTATACTTCTTCCTTCTAATTTTTTGTGACTTAAAAAAAGCATTCGACTGTGTATCGCATGATATGCTCTTGGATAAATTAAAACTTTACAACTTTGAAACATAAGTATACGACTGATCGTCGTCGTTGTATCTTGATCAACGAAAACAATTTACTTATTATGATGGCCTCTCCTAGGAAATTGCAGTGGTGTCCTGCAAGGATCGGTCTTCGGTCCGGCACTGTTTTTAATTTATATTAATGATATAAAAGGTGGAATACCGGGAGCCGATATCTTGTGATTTGTGGACGACACAACTTTGTTAACCTCTTACAATAATCTTGAAGATGTCAATAGATATATAAAAGATATAAGTCGAAGGCTCAAATTTGGTTCGCAGCCAATAAATTATGTCTCAATTAAAATAAATCTGTAAGGATGTTCTTCATTCATAGACCTCTGTACAACTTTGTTAACCAGAAATGGTCAAATTTCTAGGTATAGATATGGATCCTAAACTTACTTTTGCTAGCATCTATAATATAAAGTAACATTTTTGTTATTAAAAACATTCTTTTAACAGCCTATCATGCCCTGTTTCTATCTCATGTGTCATATGGTCTCATATGCTGAGAGTCATTCATCTCACATAGAGAGAGTATTTCGACTACAGAGAAAAGTACTCCATATAATTACTAACTTGGGGTATCGAGGTCATGTAAAACAAAAATTTGTTGAACTACAGTTATTAACATTACCCTTATTGTATATTTTGAATGGCATTTGTTATATTAAGAGGAATTTCACACAATACAGCACACAAAACACTAATAATGATAAACACCATATAAATTAGACAATGTCCTTATTCATAACACACACGGTGCGGACGATATAGATTAGATTAAGTTCTAGTAAAAATGGCACAATCTTTTATGGACCCAAGTTGTACAATAAAGTTACCCCAATTAATTAGGAATCTCCCTATCAATAAGTTCAAAGATAAGGTAAAAAACTTCTTGCCAACTGAAGCATTCTATAGTATTGAAGAAATTTAAATGTATACTTTTATAAAACTATAGTATATTTTTTTGAATTTATAAACCTTTTGCTTTATGAAGCATTTTTTATAGTGTAGATGAGTTTAAATCATAATCTTAAATTACCGCCATGTTTCTGCTATCCGAATATTTTATCTGAAATTTTAACATTTGTAAACACTGTTTCTTGTACAGTATCGTATGTTTGTTTTTATTTCTGCACATTCCCATTGTATTCATTATTACCATTTGGAACATTGTTTTTGTTTTGTTGTATAGTATCTTATAAATATAAAACATGTATTTTTTCCAAATTTTTACATATAATGTAAATTTCTAAGTTCGTTACTGTAGTTTGGTGTATATTTGTCATCGCATCCTTGATGTGTGTAAAACATTTGTTAAGTTGTTTGTTTACACAAATATTAGAAATGAATAAATAAATATAAAAAACAATAATTTGGTAACAAGTAAATTTACAAAAATTGCACAAAAACAAAAACATAATTCGGTTAATGTACAACAAAATATTCGTACAATGTTATTTAATATTTTTTATAATAACAGTGCTAAGTGAAAAAACGAGCTATTTCTGTAGACCATTTCATTTGACCTTCAAATTTTAAACTTTTACTCCCATTAACTGACTTTAGAACTATTATGGTTTGCGAGATAGCAATATGGTCAATATAAAAACTAACCACCCTGTATACTAAGAAAGTACACAAAAGACTGAACTTTTCCCCCAGAGTATTAAAATTATCGTTTTAGGCACGTAGTGCAGTAAAAAAAGGCCCAAAAAATGAAGAGACAGGCATAGTCTGTATAGAGCAAGATTATGATTTTATCCTGTTTTGGGTATCACCAGGAGTATATTCCTAAGGTTTGGACCTCGAAAACCTTGTGCTACTTTTTTTTATAAACAATTAAAGTTTTTTAACGCGTTTTTAGAGCTTAAAGTATGAATAACTTCGGTTCTATAAGTCGGATCGGGGAAAACTAAAAATCAGTTTCTTCGTGATAAAATTGCCAATAGATCCTCGTTAGTTTCAAGTCCCTGAAGTACGTATAACCTGCAAAACTCAAAAAACGGGAAAAAACAGTGTTTTTTAATTTTGGCGCTCAAGACCGTCAACTAGATCAATTTGCATCAAACTTTCAGAAAATATACTTTCTGATGTAATAAAAAGACCCTGAAAAGTTGGTGTCAAAATATGGAACCCATTGGCCAAAATTGCATTTGTTATCTAAATTTTGAAATGCCCGCCAGTTTATGATATTAAGTCCAAAATGAAAAATTATTTTTTCAAAATGTAGATCTCGACGCCAGCTTTTGAATGCAATTAAAAAGAAAGTATTTTAATGTAGTTTTGGTTACTTTAGAACAAAAATTATCTCAAATAAAAACAACTGCATTTTTCGGCCATTTCTGGCCGATCTGGTAGAGAATTTTGGGACCTTTAATTTAAAAAAAGAAAGTTCATTTTTGTTAACGTGAACTCGAGATATTTAACTTTTTTGCATTTTGGCATTGTTAATTAACAAATGCATATTTTGAGCTAAAATTTGGACTGTATCATTTTGAAACCTATTCATTTCATGTGATAAAAAAAATTTAGTTTTATAGAAACTTATTTACAAGCATTATAATGTAAGTATTGTTAATTGCAGATGTTTTAATAAAATATCCAATTCAATTCAATTCAATATAACTTTATTTTCAATTTTAATTACAGTTGCCTCCCCAGAACCCACACCGGGTCCGGTCGTGCAACCACCGCGTGATTCGCGGTGGCTGATTGCAGGGCCGGGCGGATTGGGTCTGGCTTGGCTAAAAAAGAGTTAAAACTTAAAACCTATAATCCTTCTGCTAACAAACAGATTGAAAAAGGTATTAAAATTACATATATCTAAAAAAAAACAGATTTTATAAAACTTTCACTTTTCACCAAGTAATTTTGACACTAACGCTGACACCTCAACATAAACGAGGAGCCTTCCGCGGTGTGTGAAATCGCTGGGCTGCGCATAGGCTGGCCTAAACTGTGGTTTTTAGGTTTTTCGAGAATTTATTTTTTTTTTTTGAATGGAAATAAATTCAGACAAAAATGTACAAAAAGAATACAAGAAATAAACGGGATAAAAGGAAACAAACGATAAAGATTCAAAAGGTATGAAATATCAGTAAAGGTGGATAGGATAAGCGGAAGTTATAGTTGGTGACGTTTGGCTACAGAGGTTGCCGGAAGATCGGTAACATCTGGTATGTTAGGGTGTGTTTTATCCGAAATGGGGCATTATGCTGTCTAATCTGTGTTATGTTTCTTGTTAGCGGACTGTCGCCCAGCTTGAAAGAATAGAATTTTTGTGAAATATTCTGGACGTAGTCCGCTATTGGGGTTATGTCGTGGAAAAGTGCGTATAAGTCTCTGAGGGAGGTGTACCTTCCAGAGTTAGAGATGAGGCGCATACATTTGTGCTCAAACACTTTTAGTTTTCTCATTGTCGTGGCCGGTATGCTACACCACACTGGCGCCGCGTATGTGATGGACGGTCTAACTACCATAGTGTACAATAATTTTTTATTCTGTCTGTTAAGTTTGCTACAACTGACCATGAGCGGATACAGACTCCTGGACAGGGAGTAGACCATCTGTACTGTCTCATTTATATGCGCGTTAAACGTCAGTCGCTGGTCCAGTCTGACCCCCAAGTACTTCACGCACCTTTTTATTGGAATTTTGTTTCCCCGAATCGAGGTTGGTGTTAGGATTTTGTTTTCAGTGAAACGGCGTGTGAAGACTATCGCCTCCGACTTTTCAGCATTTATCCGAATCTTCCACTGGTCGTAATACGCCGTGGCACGAGCCATGTACGCCTTCAGCAGCATGTTCGCTGCTTGGGCGTTATGCGAATGCGCGTACATGGCCGTGTCGTCGGCGTACTTGGCCAGCTTCGTATTCTGGAACTCTGGGAAGTCGGAGACATACACGTTGTATAAAATATCTTGAAGTCCAGAGAGAAGCCGATTTTTTTATGATCGGCCAGCCACAAATTTAGACTTTTCTCCGCAGGTCAAAATATCATGAAAGTTTTGTATGCGTGGAATTCAATAAAACCTATGGCCTTAAAAACTTTTTCTAACAAGTATTTATATTACAATATTTATTATTTTCTTTTTTAAATAAAACTTATAACATTATAATTAGAAGACAATATAAATTTAACCTAAGTATTCATATTTATATAGAAAAATAGTAAAAAAAATTATTATTATTAGCCGTTACTCGAGTCCGAGTATAAAAATGTTACAGTCGATAAATTGTTTACAATAAAAAACAAGTAACAGGTGTAGTTTATTGTAATTCCCATTCATCTACGGTGCACACGACTATGGCTATAGAGGCCAATTCGGGAGAGCACATGTCGACCGCAGTCAGGACAAACATAGACCTGGTTAGGTCTTGGATTCGGCCTTCTTGCAGCAACATTTCCTTGATAGCTGGCCACAACCCCTCGCCATTCGGTTCTGTCCGCTGCAAGCTGTTCCCATTGCTCGTCTGCAATACCGCAGGGTTTTAGATTTTCATGGAGAGCGTCTTTGAACCTCTTTCGTTGACCGCCACGCCTTCTTCTACCGCTTAGCAATTCACCATAAAGTGTACATTTAGGAAGGCGGTTATCATGCATACGATAAACGTGACCTGCCCATCTTAGGCGTGCTCTTGAAATAAGCACCTCAATTGGAAGGCTGTTTGCTCTCCTGAGTACTTCCACGTTTGATATGTGATGGAACCAACGGATTTTCATCATACTTCTGAGGTGTCTTTGTTGAAAATGTTCTAATTCTTTCACATGACGACGGTAAGTGACCCAGCTTTCACATCCATATAGCAGTGTTGGAATGAGAACTGCTCTGTAGACAGCCATTTTCGTTGACAAAGCAAGGTCGTGGTTGTCAAATACTCTCTCTCTAAGTCCCCAGAGTGCTCTAGATGCAGCGTTAATTCTATTGCGAATCTCGCTGTCCATGTTTGCTTTGTCATTAACAACGCTGCCTAAGTAATTGAACTGATCCACCACTTCAAGAGAATTTCCGTTAAGTGTAATGTCTATTTGGTTCACTTGATGAGGAGTTGACATAATCTTAGTCTTTCCAATGTTGATTTTAAGTCCCAAGGAATCATAGCTCTGGGCATACACATCTAAAAGTTCTTGAAGCTCTTCCGGCGTAGAGGCTAAAAGTGCACAGTCATCCGCATACTGGAGATCACAAATGAATCGTGTGCGTGTCTTCGTGAAAGCTCTAAAGCGCCCTATGTTAAAGAGACCGCCATCAAAACGGTATCTGAGACCTATTCCTCTGACTGTCAGTTTGTTGTCAACAATAATTGTTAGAGCAGTGGTAAACAAATTAAAGAGTAGGGGTGCTAAGACACATCCCTGCCTAACTCCAGTGAGGGTTTGGAAAGGTTCGGTTGCCTCATTATTGTACATAACCTGGGCGTTGTTGTTTGTATGTAGACTGCGACATACTTCCACAAATTTTCTAGGGATACCTAAGCGGAACATAATTTTCCAGAGCACTTCCCTGTCCACCGAGTCAAACGCCTTGGTTAAATCAATGAAGGCCATGTGAATTTCTCCTTGATGTTCGAGTGCTTTTTCTTGAAGCTGCTTAAGTGTGAAGATTAAATCCGATGTGCCTCGGTTTGGTCTAAAGCCACTCTGTGTTTCAGGAAGTAACTTTTCAATAACAGGTGTTAGCCTATTTGCCATCGCTTTAGTGAATATCTTCCCTCCAACAGCCAGGAGAGCTATACCCCTGTAATTTCCACAGTCCGCAGCGCTCCCTTTGTTTTTGAAGAGGTTGATTAAAAGTGTATCACGAAACTCCTGCGGAGCTTGACCACTTTCCCACACGACATCAAACAGTTTTTTGAGGTAGGGTATGAGCTCTGACGACACAGCTTTAAAGATCTCAGCTGGGAGTGAGTCGGCGCCGGGAGATTTGTTATTTTTTAGCTGCCCAATGGCGGTTAAGATCTCTTCCGTTGTTAGTGGCTTATCTAAGTCTTCGAAGGTGTCGTATTGAGGGATAAGATTTATAATATCGTGATCGGCTTGACTTTGCTGGTTAAGAATGTTAGAGTAGTGTTCTTTCCATCGGGCTCTTATTTCCTGGTCTTCTTTGAGGAGATTTCCATTTAAATCTTTAATAGGGCACATATTTTTCCGACTGGGGCCGTACACTGCTTTTACTCCTTGAAAGAAATTCCGGTAGTCGTGTGAATCGGCGTACCTTTGAATTTCTCTGGCCTTGCTTGCCCACCACTCGTTCTTTATTCTTCTGATTTCGCGTTGCGTTTCATACTTAGATTGGGTAAAAGCTTCTGCTTTTGATGAGTCGTTGGGGTGGTTGATAGCGTTTTGGAAGGCAATATGTTTGCGGTCAAGAAGTTCTTGTATAAAAGCTTCATTATCATTGAACCAGTCCTCCTGTTTTTTACTTGCTACAGTGCCAAGAATTTCCTCACTCGCACTTTTTAAACTGTCTTTAATTTGTGTCCAGGTAGCAGCGACATCTACAGAATTGGTTTCTTCTAGTGCACTCAAATTCTCTTGAACTTTTTGCTTTAGCTGTTCGACGGTTTGTTGGTCACGCAATTTACTAATACAGAGACGGGGTCTACGTTTTACTTGAGTTCTTCGGTGTTTGGGTCTCATAACAATTTTCATTTTAGAGACAACAGGACGATGATCGGTCCAACATTCGCTATCAATGCGCGCCTTTGTAATTTGGACGTCCTTGAGATGCTTCCTACGTACGATAACATAGTCCAGTAGATGCCAGTGACCTGATCTGGGGTGACGCCAGGTGCCTTTAAATTTATCCTTTTGTCGGAAAATGGTGTTTGTTATAACTAGATCATGCTCGGCGCATTTAGTTAGGAGTAGTTGACCGTTAGCGTTCATGTTGCCCAAACCGTTCTTGCCTATGATGCCTGGCCAGGTGTCTGCATCTCTCCCTACTCTAGCGTTAAAATCGCCAAGAATAACGAGTCGTTCCGTTTTAGGTATTCTACAGAGGGTTTCTTCCAGATGTTGATAGAAGCTTTCCTTGGTTTCGTGACTTGCATCCAGAGTGGGAGCGTAGGCGCTTATTAGATTTACCGCGCTGCCATCTGATAGCTCATAGCGTAGCAGCATTAGACGCTCGGATAGGCCTTGTGGTACTTGTGTTAAGTTGGATACAAGTTGATTCCGAACGGCAAATCCTACTCCATGTTGTCTTCTTGAATTGGTGGGAAGACCTTTCCAATAGAAGGTGTAGTACTTTTCTGTGAGAGAGCCTTCCTCCAAAAATCGAGTTTCGCTGAGAGCTGCAACGTCAACATTGAGTCGGTGAAGTTCTCTATCTATTAGAGCAGTTCTTCTTTCAGGCCGATCGGCGCGAGTGCTGTCGTTCAAAGTACGAACATTCCAAGCGCCGTAGATGAAAGAATTCGTTTTGTTGGATTTAACTTGTCGGTGTTTTTTCGACATTCGATGAGGTGTCCCTGCGGGCACCCTCCCCCGGAGATCCGATCGGGAGGGTATTTTACCTCCGGATGATTTTGTCCCACTTGAACGCTCCATCATTTTTTAAAGCCTTAATCGACTGAAAACGAAGCAAGTTTTAGCTGGAGCAGGTATGCAACTGACCAGCTCGGTTGCGGAAGGCGAGTGGTGTGGTCCCATGGCACAGAAGGAGACTGCGACGATGGGGTAACCAAACGATTCCAAAAGCAACCTTTGTGTGCGGTGGGTTATTTTTACCGCACTCTTCGTGAGAAGGTGGATGTGCTCACGGCAAAAGGTAAGGGTTATTCCGCCCTTACTCGGTCGTTAGAGCCTCGTTAGTGAAAACAGGGTGCACCAAGTTCAAATTGAACTCATCGCGAAGGTGAGGTTAACAATTGAGTAGGAGAGGCTATTACTTGCGCTTCACTACCCCATTATACATGTTTATGCGTTAGCAATCGGTTGTATAATATGTGTACATCTGAATTTGGAAATAAAAAATACTCATTTTCATTATTAACAAAAAACTAAGTTGATGATCGCATTGCAAGGGAATAAAATAACATATTTTAAAAAAGTCCTCTGTATGTTAAAAACAAGGAAGTTATTGCATTATGCAACTAATATAAGCTCTATGAAAAAATTTAAAAAATAACAAATTAAAAAAAAACTAAGTTTCTCATCGTATTGCTAGGGAAAAAGTAACATATTTTTAAAAAAAGTTCTCCGAATATTAAGAAACAAGGAAGTTATTGCATTTTGCAACTAATCTTTATGAAAAAATTTAAAAAATCACTTTTTAGCTCAATTCACAATACTTACATTATAATGCTTATAAATGAACTTTTTTTTTTGTCACATGAAATGAATAAGTTTCAAAATGATACAGTCAGCTCAAAATATGCATTTGTTAAGTAACAATTGGGGAAAATGCAAAAGTTAAATTAAAGGTCCCAAAATTCTCTACCAGATCTGATAAAAAAATATATATATTTTTTTCAAAATGGCCGAAAAAATGCAATTGTTGTTATTTGAGTTATAAAAAATGTAACAAAAGTAACCAAAATTGCATTAAGAAAAAATCTTTTTAATTGCATTCGAAAGCTGGCGCCAAGATCTACATTTTGAAAGAATAATTTTTCATTTTGTACTTAATGGCATAAAATGGCGGGCATTTCAAATTTTAGATAAGAAATGCAATTTTGGCCAATTGGTTCAATCTTTTGACATAAACTTTTCAGAGTCTTTTTATTATACCAAAAAGTTTGATGTAAATTGGTCTAGTTGACGGTCTTGGGCACTAAAATGAAAAAACATACTGTTTTTTTCCCGTTTCTTCAGTTTTGTAGGTTACACACGTACTTCAGAGACTTGAAATCAACGAAGATTTATTGGCAGTTTTATTAGGAAGAGACTGGTTTTTAGTTTGCCCCGATCCAATTTATAGAACCGGAGTTATTCACACTTTAAGCTCGAAAAACGCGGTAAAATTTTTTTAATTGTTTATAAAAAAAAGTAGCACAAGGTTTTAGAGGTCCAAAACTTAGAAATATACTCCCGGTGATACCCAAAGCATTATAAAATTATAATCTTTCTGCATCCAGATTCCAGACTGTGCAAATTAAAATGCCTTCTTTAGTGCACTAATAATAACACTCTTATAAGTACAAGGGAAGTTTCACACCACCTGAGACGCCAACTTTAAACAATACCTCACCAAGGGATAATTAACGCACAGTTTAAAAGTGTGAATTATATTCCCAGCATATGGGTGTGAATGTGAGGAGTGAGATGATGCAGATCGACATAATCACCCTAAAAATTATTTATTTTAAAGATAGGTTACGTCGTTAAGCTTGTCGTTACTTAGTTTATTTTTGCTTTTACATTCTTCGACCAATGCATTGTCGGATGTTCTATACAGTGTTTTTCATACTACAGTCTGTATATTCTGTTAAACTTTTAAGGAAAATGTCAACCAAAACAACATTATACTGATAATGTCTCTAGAAAAATTATCACATATTCATTTAATTTGACAACATAATAATTAAAAATAAATATTTTAATGTCGGTCACTATTTGATACTGCAAATGACCATTCAATAAATAAAATAATGGAGGAAAGGAACCAAAATATTACAGTGAAGAGTAAAAAGTACACATAGAATATATTTTTATGGTCTTTGCAGCACTAGATAACATGAATTAGATGAAAATCATACTGTGGAAAACCTGACGTTGATAGTGCAGGATTGGACATAAGTCATCAACATTAATTTTACAAATTGCTGTTTTAATAAATAATTTAGTGATGAGAATAATTATTGTAAAAAAATTTCAAAGCTAATGCCCCTAGGACGTTAATAAATAATTCATAACTTCCTTACCCACGTTGGTTTTAGGTAACAACCCTCCGCCTGAGACGTCGGGCTGATGCCAAGCAACGCTCTTTCGGAGACTGAAAACACTATTTCGTAATTATAAATGCCCTTGGGATATTATAACCAAAACCGGAATGTAGGAAAAAATTCAGCAATGAAAATGTATCAACACTGAAGATTCAGTGTCGACGCATTTTTAATCTGGAAATTTTTACTCAATACCATTTGGTACTAAAAAATTAAACCAGAAAATTCCAAAAAAATCGTTTTATTTTCACCGTTGTTTCAAAAAATATTGTAACTTTGAATATATATTAAATATATCAGCAAAATAGTTACTGTACTGTAACTGGACATTCAAGAGTATGTTACGAACAGCATGTAAAAAGTTATCAACAATCTATCTATCTAATAAATTAGTTGTAAAATATCAGTTTTTTCAAAAATATTTTAAAGTACAAATGTTTGTAAAAAACTATTATGACGTAAAAATTATATAGAAAGTATTATTCTAAAATCAAAACTGTAGGCTACAGAATCTTTTTTAAATTTTTTAAATGCCCGAACATATGCCGCGGCGGCACACAAGTGCAGCTCGCATAAATCTGCTACAACTTTTTAACTAATCGATGAAATTGTATAAACCAAAATTTAAATGAAAGTGGAGAACTGTAGGTATTGGATCCTTATATTTAAATTCGAAAAACGTTGTATCAACGTGGTATGTATACGAAGTTTAACCATAATAAGTTTTTTTACATAATCCGTTAAAGCTATGCCATTTATAAAATTGCGTTTTTTGAAGCTTGAAAGGTATTCATTAAAACACATTGAGTTATTATATCTTAAAAACTAATTTTAGGCTCTCTTCTATAAATATACAAAATTTAAAAAATGATGCTCCAAAATTAATGAAAATTGAATTAAAATAAACCTTTACAATTGTTATAAAAAATGTATTCGTTGTCTTACCTAGCATATATTTATAGTAGGGACTTGGAAGAAGTAAATTCAGTATAAATTTTTTATTATTTTTTATATATATGAACATATAAGTACTTTTTACGAAAAATCGAAACAATTATTTGCCTGCAGTAATTTGACGAAATTTTGATGTTTTTAAAACGGTTTTTCTGTTTTAAATAGTGGAAACAGTCAAAATATTGTCTCGGTATACAACCATCAGTGGATAAATATATCTGAGAGAAATATTATAAAAGATCTTTGCAGCTCTAGACCTGTTGCTGTGTGCGTGTGTATACAGATATGGGATAATAATTGTGAAAGTAATAGGTATGTTTTCATAATTGTCTTGTAATGTCAAGTATTACAACGTGATTGTTACTTATTGGTTAATTTTTTATTTTAATATTAAAATATTTTATTTTAATATTTAATTAGAACAGTCATACTTGTTCAAATACTGATAGATGTACATGTCTAAGTAGAGTTGGAAACGAGAGGATTCGGGTATGTCACCAATTGCCGTAACCCAAAATCCAGCCCCAAACAAACTTCTTCAAATGATTTTTTGCGGATGCAAAACAGGTTGTGGTAACCGGCGTGGTTGTAGGAACGCTGGATATTCTGCACCGTAGCCTGCTCCACTTGTTCCCTGCTCCAAATTTTTTGATGAAATTGACCGATGAAATGAGGATATTTAAAAATATTATATTGTTTAATTTTAAATAAAATATAATGAATATTTGTATTACTATATATCATTTTAAAGCGACCTTAGGAATGTTCTATGTTCAATCGAACGAAATTTATTTAAAATTATTTGAGTTGCCTCATTTTTTTATGAAATATTGTACCAAAAGTCGGTCATATTGGATCATTCATTTTGATTTTCTATTTTTCAAATGACCTCAAAAACATCCTTAATATTAATTTGAGAGAAATTTATTTGAAATTCTTCGAGTTACGTCATATTTTATGAAATATTTTACATAACATCGGCCATATTGGATTAGCAATTTTGAATTTTTATTTGTCAACATTATATTCATTTTCGATGTCCTCAAAAACCCCTACAATATCAATTTGAATGCATTTGCTTTAACATTCATTGTGTTATTACAATTTTACATAAAAAACGTTTTTTGTTTAAATAATTAATAAACAATAGCGCGCAAATATAACAGTATTACTTTTTATTTTAAGCTGTTGTAAGTGTATATCAAAAAGTTTCACGGAATTCCAAGTTTCCCGTAATTATTACGAAACATAGGGCATTTCTGAGCTAATTTGACTCCACCATCATTATTCTAAGAGAATCACGCAACAACAGGAGTTCATCATTGCTGAATACGACCATTTATTCGACTGAAATTTACTTACCTTTAGAAGATTCTTCTTAGTCCTCCAAAGATTCCTTCAACAGGTAACTACCTACCTTACATGGACTTATAAACATACTAATACATTGAATTCATTCAGTGGTTGCCTCCTTGTGAAATATTATTCAATATTTTAAAGATACGCTATAGTCTACTTGGAAATGGGAGAGAGTAATGAATCAATTAAATACGGACAGATTATGCACGTACACATTCATAGAAATTATACATTATATACATAGTGGTTTCATTGTCTCATCAACTGAGATTATGTCAAGGCGGAGTGAAATTTGGATGTACACCACCCATAATACGACAATATCGGTTAACTTGTAGCCTTGTCTCAATAATTTCGTTAAACTACTAACAAAAAACCCTTAATCCCGGCTATGATGTGTAACTGAATTATGATCACGCATCCTAATGAGGGAGATTGTAGAAAGAGTTCACAGCGTCAAAGAGGGACTGACAGGGATTAAATCTTTATGATCCAACTATGTAGAATTTTGCACAAGAACCGGGTGCGGGAATTTGCAATTAAATTTCTTTAAAAGTACAGATTATCAATATAAAAGAGAAGTTAATATTTAAAATTATTTACAAGCACCGTGACTGTTTTTAGACGATTTGCATCTACAGTGTGTCCCCAGATGGGGTGCATAAACATTATTATTTTTGACTTACCGAGAAAAAATCATTCTTTATAAAGGGTTTTTCATATCTTAAGAAGACATAAACAGTTGTCAAACTTAAGTTAAATTATACAGGGTATTCTAAAAATTAGAAAATATGAAATCGAATTTAAACAAACTACCTTTTTTAAAATTCATCAAGTTTTTTCAATTGTGATGAAAAGCTTAAATCCGTTGTAAGCAAAACCTCTTTTTTAAAAAGACACATTTTATCCAACTAAGTTGAACACTATTCTATATGTAGACAGATTAACACACATTTTTCTAATTGATGAATTCAGAAAAAGATTAGAAAAATATGTACTGGCAGGAGGTTTACATGTAGAATAGCACTCAATTTAGTTGAATGAAACATGATTTTTTAAAGAGGTTTCTCTTTATCTTGAACCTAAACTCCTTATTTAAATTTTTCCTCACAATTGAAAACGGTTTGTTAAATAAAATTTTTATTAAATAAAAGAAGGTAGTTTGCTTGACGTCGACTTCATATTTTCTAGTTCTACTTCCACGTCCAGTAGAAGTATAGTAACGCAAAAAAAATATTATTTTTTTGCGTTACTATACTATATAAAAAATATATTATTTTTTTTTATTGAAATAGGCTTAAAATGTCATGAAACGTCGATATTTTAAATTTGAGAAAAAAAATTTCCCGTCTCTTGATCGGTCTGTAACTTTTATTGTGCGCACGTTTACTCTGGAACGTTTATGATATTGACTTGAAATTTAGTACACTTATGTATATCTGGAACTAGATTATATTTTGATCTAATTCCGTTGAAGGCATGTACGAAGAGTCAAGGTGTAAAAAAAAATTTTTTGGCATCAGCAACCCCCACCCCCACTGTCACCCCCAATACCACCCCCACACTATTATGCAAGGGAGTAAAAAAAATTAAAACAACAAGTATTTTATATATTTGTTAGCAACCAGTACATCAACAATTAAAGCTGAAAGTAATTAGTAAGCCACTAATAGTTATTTATGTATCGAGGGTGATATAGAGGTGTTTATGCCCGCGGGTGACGAATTTCTATCCAAGGGCCTTTGCCCGAGAATAGAAAGTCACACAAGGGCATAAAAATCCTATATCACCAGTAGTGCGTACAACGTTTTATATTTCACTCTACTTTAGATACCTACCTAATTTAAATTTAATAATTTATGAAACAGATATGACTTTGCGGTTGCCAATCCTTGCGCTTGTTTTTGTATCCATAACTATGCGACTATTTTTTATTTATTTCTGCCAGTGAAGTAGTAAAGTGTGCTGAAACATTTCTGAAAGTGATCATGCAGGACGGAGAAATTCCACAAATTCTACTATTGCTACAGAAGCAATTGAGACAATGCCACCAAAAAAATCCGATCACTGTATGAAAAAGAATATGAAAAATTTCAACAATGGGCTAACAGAAATTCTGTAACTGTCAGCAAGACAGTTCTAATGGCTTATTTTCATGAACTGGTAACGCATCTATTATTGTAATTTTTAACTTCTTATGCCTCTGTTAGCTAATCGAATTAAATAACCTTAAACAAAACGTCTTTATTAAAACTGCATTTAAAATATTTTTGAATGTTTTTCAAAAGTGAGTATTGGAGAGCATAATAAGCGGGCGTAATCATTACGCCCGCTCTTTTTAGCCCTCGGGTATAATGGCCTTGTTTATATACCTCGTATCCAAGCGGTAAACTACAATTTATAAGCAAGTGAAATATAAAATTATTGATTTGTTCATATGTATATGTATTTGTTGTTGTATTTATACATACATTTTGTGTAAATGTACTATTATTATCACCATTATTATAATAGTATCAATAGTTTAAATAATACTGAAAAATCACCCAGCGTTATGCAAAATACGAAAATTGACAAATATTTTCCGTTATTCTGTATATATATTTCTCTGACATAATTTTAGTGGAAAATGTATAGTACATGTTACTAAAAATAAATATGAAAAGCAGAAAATTTCATTTGGCCTATTACTTACTTATAGTTATTGTTTTACCTGTTGAGCAGTGTATGCAATAAATAAATAAATAGTATGTAATTTTTAACATATTACTCGGTTTTTAAGAATATTGGTATGCCACACAAATACTTTGGTTTTGAACAATCCTCTCTAATAGCTAAAAATGAAAAAAAACGGCACTTTTCATCATTTTTTAGGGTAGCTTTTTCCTGCGAAAGCAGATTTTATTTTAAAAGTTTAGTTAATGAATTTCTTATTTTATTTATTTATGTATTTATTTACTTTTTGACAAAGCCAATGAACAACAGTTTTATATCCTTCCAATAGGCCTACGTCCGTATCTTAATAATACCGAACTTGCATCAGGGGATTTCATGCTTATGTTTTGTGCTCTGTATTTAAGATTTAAATGTAGTGTTTCCTAAGAACACTTTCGTCCAGTGCTGTAACTTTATTAAATAAAATCGTGTTAAATATAGTTCAAAAAGTGTTCTTGAATGTATCTATAAATACTTTTAAATAACTGATAACAGCTTGGGCCAAAATGCATAAGAGCAGAATATAGATTACAAAATCAAATTCGATTCATTTTGCAAATTAAAGCTCAAATTATGAAGCCTGTATATTGAATTAATAATTTTCTCGTGTTAAAAACTATAATTACAAACTCAATCATCAACTTGATTTAACTTGTAGGTGGAAAAATAACTGACAACTTCGACTTTGCCCACTTCAACTAGACGAATTAATATATTATCCTGAAGATGTCGGAAGTGAACTATCAAAACGATGGCCATTAATAAATTTATTCATCTGAATTGCTTGTGATTTTTATATCATTATATTTTTACAGTCAACTTTCATACAAAGATTTTGATGCGCGCTACTTTTCTTTAAATTACAATTAATTTGAATGAAATATTTTTTCAATCATTTACTATTGAAATTTAGAGAAATTGTTATTCGTATAGCAAATAGTAAATCAATGAGGAAGTATGTTTATTACCAAAAAGACGTAAATATTTTAAACCTCCTTGTTGAATAACAAAGTTTATTGCAAAGTTAATTAAGCGAAACATGATTGGTCCTGAATTACCGTGGTACCTATCACTGGAACCAAAGATTCATTGTTTCACTCTTCCAAATTGTTGTCCTCTACTGGTGGTCCACTCCGAGATTTTTACTGTGGACATACATACCTATTGTCAGCGCATTCTAAGCTTGATGGCCGGGACCGCACCGGTGACACAGTTTGTATTGTATATCGTAGTAGTCGGTGCAAAACCTTTTGTAAAGGAGTGGATTTGGAAATAAAAGCCAGCCATAAATAATGAACGATTTACTTTATTGCAGCGTCAACACACGATTGGGTAAATTGGAAATATATAGATTGTTAGCCTGCATGATATGTCTGCTGAAAAAAATATTCGTGTGTGGTGTAATTTTTATAGTACAATGAATGCTAGACTTCCACGTATGTATGTATATCTTTTATGTATATTCTTCTTAATATTACACATTATAATAACAAATATTTACTTACAGGTCTATACTAAATACATACATAGATACAAGTTTTATACTGCTGCGCAAGCGCAGTCTGAAATATATACAGAATGATGAACTAGGGGCGCATGTCCTGGCGCCATAACTAAGGAACCAAAAGGTATATATCACATTTACTGTACAGCACACTACGGATATAGGCGTCCGTTATTGTCCACATTGCTCATGCACACTTGACGAGGTAGATCAAGGCCATAGACCAGCCAAAGCCGCAGAAGGTCAAGCCTTATTCAATGCCACGGGTTTTATGGGCGTCTCCGAACCAGATGACAACGAGGACGTCGACGAAGGTGACATTCTGGAAGAGCTTGTTGTAAGGACAAGTGGCAACCCGACGTTGCTGCTTGAACTGGACGTAGCGGCCGCTAAACTTGCTTTGGTAAACACAGAATTAATAGAAGATGGCACTGAGTGGCCAGCACTAGCTGCATTTTGTGCCGCCATCAAATTGGCCCCTAATGTTCTCTGATATGTCTCCAACAAGGAAGCATCAGGTGAACCACCACTCGCGGCGGCGAGATGTTGGGCCGCAGCGGGACCGTAGAGACTTCTGTAAAAATCGTGCGGTCTTGCATAAGGTGCAGTACGTAAACTAGGGGGAGGTAAACGAGCTCCGAGCGGAGGAACTAATCTACCAGCAGCTGTAGAATATAACGTGGATGCAGCCGAATGTGGTGGGCCGTCACTCTCCTTGCTGGCCATGTCTGCCAAGGACCAAATTCTCGGCTTAGAGGTGACCGAAGCCGACAGTTGAGGTGGCGATCCCGACGACCTTGGAGGTAAAAAGGCAGGGTGTGGTGGTCTTTCATATATCTCTGGACTGTCCGGTCCACTGTCAGGTCGTGATTCACTCCACTCACTAGCAGTGTCGGCTACTAAACGAGAATGCGGTGGACGATCACCATCCTCACTCGAAGCAGTGCCGGAATCTTTGGAATCTGCATGAGAAATACGAATATTAGTGCCGCACAGTAAAGACATATAAAACATAGTAAGTATAGGAAAAATAAGTACCTAATAAATCTTTTCCGTCAGTGCTTTTATGATCGTGGTCGTCGTCATCGTTATTATTGTCGTCATCCTCCACTCTGTTTCTCGGCTCCCAAGTCATTTTGTTTTCTTTTTTAAGTCTCCGTCTTGCATTCGCAAACCATGTGGACACCTGAGTAAGCGTCATTTTTGTTATAATTGCCAACATAATTTTTTCACCTTTGGTTGGATAGGGGTTCTTCTTATGCTCATTAAGCCAAGCCTTAAGAGTGCTGGTCGTTTCGCGAGTGGCATTTTTTCGTCTGGCGCCATTGAGATCCATTCCATATCTGCAACGAAAGAGAACGGCATTTTAAAACACATCATATTATAGAGACACTTCATACGTCAATGGCTTGATTTTTGAATTGGATTATATACACGCAGCTTGAAGACCGTACAGTTAAAATTAAAATGCGCTGTCAAGGCATATCAGAAAAGATACACGATGCATTTGATTATTTTTTGTAGCAAACAAGAGGCAGACATGGCATGAAAAGGGGAGGTTTATAGATGGGAAATTAATAAAGCTGTCAGTTATCAGCGAAGCGACGCATCCGTGCAGAACGTTTCAATCTGATGAGCTGGCGACCGTGATGTTTGCAGACGCAAATGGCGCTCCGCGTTATTTTAAAATGCACATCGAGGGATGATTTTAAAAATCACAGTGCTACGCCAGGTTTGTCGCCCCCTGATCGAATTATCAGCTTGTTTCCATAGCAATTGCTAATCGGAGTGCGCCATGCGGATCACTTCTGCACCGAAGAGTGCCAATAAGCGCCGTGGTCGGGATGCGCGCGCGCCGCCCCGCGATCTTCCAGTGTCCAGGCCGTTTGAATTGGCAATGATACTCATTTAATTCGATACACTTTCGCCACGGATAGCCTATTACACAGAGTTTTTTATTATCTTATTCACAAGTCTCTCTTACTTTCGTGCCTTTTTTTGGTAGAAATTAACGTTAACTGATGTATAGGAAGTACCTAATTAATATACATTCTTCTTAATTGAGAACGCTTAACAAAAATTACCAAGTCTGGATCAAGTTTAATTTGCTTATTAAATAGAATGAACGCTAAGCTTGTCTCAAATTACTTCTTGGGTTAGAAAAAACTATATTTTAATACGCGCTTGCCAGAATCACATTCATATCAAGTGACTACTAAAAAGCTATGATCAATCGATATTTAATTACAGTTTGAGCATTTTGTAAACCCGATTTTTCCAAAGCAGTGAATAATCTACCATGGCGGACGGATATATGTAAATGCCCGATTGAAACGGCAGTTGGGTTGGTATGTTTATTCGTGTGGAAATGCGCGGTTCGAATTGCACCTGGCGGCTATCCACGGGCCTCGTTAACAGCAAACTAGCTTATCGGTGCGCGGATCTAACTTATCGAGACCATCGTTAAAATGTTTAATGTTACCTTATACTTAAGTGTCATTGTTGATTCTTTGCAGGTACAAAACAATTGTGTGAAATATCCGAAATTATTACAATAGTTTTGCATTGCTATTTACAGGATAACAGTTTCTATTAAATTCGATGCGGAAAATCTAGCGGGTGCGATAAAATTTGTTCTTTTATAAGGAATATGGGGATGTATTCATAGTAAAGGCAATTAAATGTTAGTATCTGGAAATAATCCATAAAATAAAGAGACAGCAGGCATTTGGCTGTCATTTAAATGTTGGTAGCCTACATTTCCTGTTTAACAAACACGTATATAAAATCAGAGGTAAGCAGTTGCGGAATCCATTAAACGATTAAGCCGATTGAGTTTATCTGCAATTTATGTCCACACTAGCGGTAATCCCCGACTTGCACGGCGTCTAACTGAAATCAATCACGTATGCAATAACACTAAATCTGCATGCCGTTCGTGGTCATGATTCACCGCTAATAGACATTCTACATGCGTTTGTGATGGTCTTGTAAGGAGAAGAATCGGCGTTATTGCTGATGTTACCGCTGGCGACAATGCAATGTAATTGGTGATTCTTCCGTCCACGTGCGGGGGCATCGGCACTGAGATCCTCGGACCCATGTAGTCCAAACATACGTGGACGACATTTTGATTAATCAGCTGGACTATTGACCATCAGGAAATGACAAATGCTTACTTCCGAAATGACAGATTGCATAATAATCAGGGCTAGTTCAATAGACAGTATCAAGTTATATGTAATTTTGTTGTGCACGTTTCTGTAATGATAATCATATACAAGACGCTATAAACGCTATCAAAGCTTAGTACACAGAATATCAATGAGAGAATATACTATGTTATGAGTGGTATAATAATACAATGGTATAACTGAATAAAAATACGCGAGGAGGAGCACGTTGTTATTTCCTTGATGCAAGACTCCGATTTTATGCGTGTACGTAACATTATACTATATTTCCTGTTATAGTCAGGTTAAATAACAATAAAAGAATTTAAAGTGTTTTTAATGTTCACTAAGTGTTGTTCCTTGTAAAATATGTTTTATTTGCAATATATTAATTTCAAAGAAATATAAATTAAAGGTTAAATGATTGACATTAACAATATAAATAAAAAATAAAATAAATTTTTATTGTGTTATAAAAAAAATTACACACAACAGGAAGAGGTTAGCTATTTTCTACCTTCCCAAGCAAAAATACGTACGTGGTTTAATATTAAACCAAGAAACCCTACAAAATAACTTTTACTTAAATTATGTAAATAATAATTGGTAAAAAGATGTATAATATACATATACAGGGTTACTGGTAATTCGATACATTCCTTTGGAGATGTGATTGGGCATGATCTAAGAAGTAAATTTAGCCCTAACATATATTATGCAAAACTCAATAGTTTTGAGATATTTAATTTTTTTTGTTTTTCTCAAAAAGTAGAAATTTTTTTTTAAATCAGCTATGAAGTTTTTTCAAAAAAATATTAACGTAACACGCGTATAAATTATTATAAAAGCTGCCTTATTTCAATAGCTATCTAACAAGGTACAAATGTTCAATCTACCCTTAATAGTTCTAAGAAAATACTAGTAAAAATAACACAAGTAGTACGAATTTTATTTTTAGATAAACAGTAAAAAACATTTTAAAAGTAGAGTTTAATTCTTCATTAATTTCAAAGTTGTACTTTATTTTTTATATGTCTTGCTCAAAATGGGAGCCCCTATTCCGTATACAGACACGGCAGCGTCTTCTTATTTCCGTCCTTGTTACTCTGGTTGTCAGATTATGCCTTATGTGTTGGGCAGCATCGACTATCCTTTGTCTAAGGTTTTCTATAGTATTGAGTGGTGTGGCATAGACCATCTCCTTCATATGACCCCGTACGTAATAATCAAGGGGTGTTAAGTCAGGGCTTCGCGCTGGCCAAGGTATTGGGCCCGCTCTTCCAATCCAACGGTTAGGGAAACGTTGATCAAGTAACTGTCGTACTGTCAGCCGATAATGTGCTGGACAACCGTCGTTCTGAAACATAATTCGCTGTCTGACGGCGAGAGGAACATCTTCTAAAATCACCGCCAGATCATTTCTTAAAAAATTTTCATAGATTTCCCCGTTTAAATTTTGAGGAAGAAAGTGTGGCCCTATTAAATAGTGGCCAATGACTCCTATCTACACATTAATAGAAATCTTCATTTGGAAACTAGTTGCACGTGTTAACTTGGGATTTTCCTCTACCCAATAATGTAGGTTGTGGAAATTTGTTATACCCTCGCGATTAAATTTCGACTCGTCCATCCATAAAATACTTGTTAAAAAATTTGCACTTTCTGCATCTGAATTTAACATAAAGCGGCAGAATTCCACTCTCCTTCCAGGATCACCTTCCTCCAAGCCTTGGACAGGGGTATAGTGGATAGTGGTGAGGATGACATCCAACTCTACGTATCGTAGACCAAACTTTCCATTGTGACGCTCCGGTTAGTCTTGCGACTTTATTAGTTGAAATAGTTGGGTCTTCCTCAAAATACCTCAATATTTCTTCTTCATCATCTGGTTCATAAACGGGAGGAGCACCAGCGTCACTTCTTCTACATTTCACGAAGCCAGTTTCAGCGATATTTCGATGTGCCGTACTGAATACACGTGCATTTGGTAAGCAGCTGTTAGGGTACCAAAGACCATATTCTCGGCGAGCTTCAGCAGCGTTGCCGCCACAGTATCCATAGACAAACAAGATATCAGCATATTCTGCGTTGGTATATGCGGCCATGGCACAGAAAATACAATAACAACAACTAACAACAACTACGAGCAAAATCAAAATCTTCGATAACTAATTTAACAAGACCAACAAACTTAAGGGACACGGAGATAAGAATGTCAGTTAATGACATATATGCACAAACGTCAAAGTCAAGGACTGACTGACTTAAATGAAAATGAACGATTAGTCGTTTAATAAATTTCGCCACCAGCATTATCTTTACTAATTTTTTATTAGAACTATCAAGGGTACATTAAACATTTCTACCTAGTTAGATAGCTATTGAAATAAGGAAGTTTTTATAATAATTTGTACGCGTGCTACATTAATATTTTTTTGAAAAAACCTAATAGGTAAATTTCATAACTGATTTCAAAAAAAAATTTACAAGTTTTTATTTTAAATGTTCACATGATCGAAATGTTTCCGGATATTTTTCATTCCAAACGGATATTTATAATATTGGACAAGTAATCCAGTAAAAAAAAATTTAAAAATGTCAAGTAGATTTTTCGGAAATTAACTTTTAAGACATTAACATCTACTTTTTTGAGAAAAACAAAAAAATTTAAATATCTTTGAGACAATAATGAGTTATAGTAAAATTTATGTTACAGCAAATTGAAATGGACTCGATGTTATTTTTAGAGCATTATGAAAGAATTAGCTTCATTTTAATAAAAAATGAGAGCTAAGGCACCCGGACTTACATTAGTAGGCTTATGAAAATCCTCGAGCAATACTTCGACAATTGCGAAGGAATCTAAATGGATAGACTGGTTACAAAATGAATTAATTGGGCCCCAGTATATTAGATCAAATTACTCGAACTTTTGCGAGAAAAAGTTACATAATATTACATCAGCATTACACTAACATTTTCCGTAGGATGACATACCTCTTCATTATTTGCAAGATCGAGAAATATTAAATTGCCTGTATGTATGAAATATTACTGTAATTTGTGTAGATTCCTTGAGCTTGATACAAAATAATTTGATATAACTGCTGTATATATGGATAGATCAGAATGAAGTACTTTCCAAGCATATATATAAAATTTTGTACTTAATGAGAGTTAAACGATATGTTCAAGAATCTGAGGGTCCAATGTATAACTAACATATTCGATAGAATAAAATCGGAGGTGGATAAATTGTTATTTTGAGCTTTTAAAACAAAATTACTGCAGTTTTCTACTAATTAGGTAACCGTTCCTTCTTTATGAAAGTTGTTTGAAATGTTGGTACAATTGAGTTTTGCCGTATTTAGGCTCATACTGCGCGACACTGGAAAGTAAGTAAGTTTTCAACGTCTTATAAGACGGGAATCCGAATTAAGTCGGTACCTTTCTTTGAATTATATTTTCCCCCTTACGAAAATTAGAACCTTGCCTGATTTTGAAAGGGCATAAACTTATTACTATCAAATTTTACATGCATGTTTTATAACACCATAGGCAAATATAAATATATTTGAATAAGGAATTTTACAGCAGAGGGAAATTTTATAAAAATATTTTTCTTTATACATTTATTTAACGTCGGCCTATTTCCGGTAATAAGGCCTAACACCGACGCCTGTAGACGAGCTACCCCCAACCAGGAATTTTGCTGAACCTCTTCCCTTAAGATCTTTTACTTGCCTAACATTTAATAGAAAAGGGACCGACGGCTTTACATCCCCTCCGAAGGATGGTATATCCCCTATACAACCCTCGCCTAAGGTTGTATAGCTTCCGCGCATACACTGATATACAAGCCGCTGGAAAATGTGTGAGGCGAGGATGCGTTCTTCGTTGGAACGGTCACCCATCCAATTACTAACCGCGTCTTACGTTGCTTTACATCGCATATCGAAGTATGTACATAGTAAAGACGCACCCACGCTCGCCCCATTATAAAAATATAAAAATAGGAATTATAATATTCCAACCTATCTACAAATGCTTATAGATAATAAGGACTAAACAAATTAAATCAAAACAGTTGTTCTCCCAGTTACATGCCGACAACGAGGGCTGAATTAAATGGTGAAGACAAAATATGGCAAATTTCACCAGCAGGTTTTAAATTAGCTAAAAAAAACTCTCGAAGGTAAGATATGATTTTTTTGATCGAAAATTCACTTTTTATTAAACTTTTTACATAATACAATATCGATTATTATTTTTTCGCATTTTGACTGATAATAAGCTATTTTACTAAATTCAAAATCGTTTAATAAAGTGGCATTTTACCACATCGAACTGTCACTTTACTATATAGTAATGTCAGTGTTAACAAAAACAGAAAATTGTTTATTTAAATATTGGAAACATTGTTATATCATTGTTATTAAAAGTACAATTAATTAAGTTTGAAAAGTTAACCCCAACGATATTTATTCAATTCCACTTTTTCATCCTGAAAACTATTATGATTATCTGTATTCTTGAATGATAAACAGAAGCGGCTAAATAGATCATGTCGTGCCGTAACACGTCACAAATAAATGGCAAGGGAAATTATCTATCATAAGCAACTATACTGCATCAAATAATATCAACATATTTAACTTAACGAACTAACCTAAACAAATATTCGTATTACGCATTTTAGTTGTTAACAAAATATAATAAAAAAAATCTGAAACAAAAGGATTCGAACCATCATCACGGTACGAGATGCTCTATTTACCTGCTTTTTGATAAACAAAGCCATTTCCATTTCCATTTAAAATTCTTTATTGACTTATATTTACATGTCATTTTTTATATTTCATAATATGTTATTTATTTCATTATTTACAATACATAAATTTGTCCCGTCGCGTACAATTTGCTATGAGCAATGAACGTTTCCGGTCGGCCGATGTTTTGCCAGATATAACATATCAATATAATTTTTATTTTATTAATTTCTAACCATCCTATCAGATTTAGTTATTTTTCTTTTTTATTCCCATCGGGTTATAGTGAATGTATGTTATTTTATTAGAGTATCAAAATTTCTCACTAAACTTACAGGAAACTAATTAGTAAAAAACAAAGCCGTATCAGTTACTAGGTTACGGAAAACCCACACAAGGAGCTACTATGAAATTTTTTAAATTTCAAACTTTCTAATGCTTCCATATCTATCAATATTTGCTTATAATTACTTACTTCATATTGATACAGCTAGGACAAATGTGTTTTTTAATTCACCAATACACACAATGTGCATTAATTTCAACAGCATTAGTCATTTATGCGACATTAACCAATGCAATTTAATCAAACTAAAAAATATATGTTACAATCAGGTTTAACTACACACTAATATTTTTATATGTCATTATGTATGTATTTTTACAATTAATTAAAACTGAGATATTTTAGCTCTTCAAATATTTAGATGTAGGTAATTATCATTTTTATGTTAACTGTTTTTATACTCACACTTGTCATATATACTCTATACTTCTTTACATTTGTGGTCTCTATTGTGTTTTTTCTTATTGTTTGTTTCTTTTTTTCTACTCATACTTTTAGCTATTACATTAGTTAGTAGTACTATATTTTGTACACTTCAAAGTGCCCTGTAATTGGGCGTGAGCCTGTTGGACAATAAACGATTATTATTATTATTATTACTAACACAAAATGCGAAAAAATTAGTACAAACAAAGCTCGTAAGAAAAGCAGTTTTACTAAACTCATATAGTTTTTAAGTTACTCGCTCGATGCGCTCGCTTGTACTCAAACACTATACTCGTTTAGTAAAGCTTTTCTAAACTTGTTTAATTTACTATTATTTTATTCATGTTTTCTTTTTCAAATAGTTGTACTAGATGTGCTACTGCAAGAAGTGTCTACTTCCGAATCGAAATATTTCTTCACCTTCGTCATCGCTAAAGTCGTATACGTCTGAGATATTCTCTGAAGTACTAAAATTGACAGGATTTTGGATGGCAGCAAACAGCAGATAATGAACTGATGCCAATAAAGACTGATAAAACTCCTCTTCCTAATGAATTACTCAATATAATAGCTTGTGATTGTAAGGTCGGTTGCAAAACTAAATGTTGCTCGTGCAAAACCATTGGCGTTACATGCAGCAATTTATGCCACAATGGAAGGAATGCCTTGTGTCAAAATGCAGATAATATTGTTGATCAAGTGATCAATTAAGTGAATTTTCGAAAAAAAAATTATATCTTACCTTCTAGAGTTCTTTTTATCTAAATATTTAAAACCTGCTCACAATCACTTTTTTGTATTAATATTGAAATTACGCATACGTATAATACCGGAAATGACGGGAAATATATAAATGCATATGCCAAAAATTACAAAAAATCGACTATATTAAAAGAAAGTTATTTTTGGTAACATCACGTGAAAATACATAAAAATACCTTTATTTTGGTAGAAATAAAAATTTCGTTTGACCATTTGGACAAATTGGAGATGGTTTTAAAAATTTTGTGGAATTTGGACTAAAAATGGAATTGCGACCAGACTATTGGATATTTTTTGCTAAAATTTGGTATTTTATCTCTTGGTTATATAGGTTACTTTGGTTTAAAGTTTCATCAAATTCGATTTAATTTTGGCAAAGTTAGCCGTAATTCAATTTTTTACGGTTTTTCAGTATATTTATATACGCATCGTGGGAGGCGGTGAACCGAGTCTAACGAAATTTGAACTGGACGTTGTTTAAATATCTACAATAAAAGGGCACCGTTTTAGTTTCTTAACTAGCATTTTAAGGGGTCCAAAATAAATTGAAACTGAAAAATCACCCTTAAAAATGAACAATTTACCCCTTTTCCGCAAATAAAAAAGGGTTCCCGAATCTACTCGAAGTATAAAACTCAGGGTATTCTTAGCTTCACCAAAACAAATGTATTTTTCTATGTCGCGTTGCTCCATGTAAAATTTTCTCTATCGCCTTATTTGGGCTATTTTTTTACTCCATTATTAAGGGTTTTAGGAGGAACTATGTTTATTTTTACTCATAGCGGTGGATGATCAAAAAAATTTTTACAGGGAATACATGCATCAGCTATCACAATATTATTACAGAATTTTCATTTGCCTTAGCATAGCAAAAGCTTATAAAATTGACTGACAGTTTTAATGCAATTTTTTCAACCATCTTCTTGATGTCATAATACGACAATTGTATATCTACTCATATCATAAGATGATCCTCCTCTGGCCTCAGATGAGCCTTCAAACTGCTCTGTTTTTTTTTAAAAACAATTTACTATACCCATTAGCTGTTTGAATAAGATTTAGTATGAGAAGTTATAAACTGAGAAAAGCAAAACCACTAAAATTATAGAACAAACTGGCTCTTTTAGAGAAGACTTAATAAATACGCATATAGATTATGTACTTTCTGCAAACCTTTGGTTTTAATGAACAACTTGACTTATTTATAACTATGAATATTTTCCGGAAAAATAATTTTCTATGAATATTACCTCGAAACATTAGTTCTTTAGCTCCAAGGTCCTTGAGGAATTTTCTGGTTATTTTAGAAACATGTCTCTTTAAAGTAAATCTCAATTACGAAAATGATGCATTTTGGTTGTAACCAATTGTAGTTAAGTCGTCTTATTCTGAGCTCACTTTGCATAAATAACATAATTGAATTTCTATTTCAATATTTTCTTAACTGACAATAAATAACCAGGCTTGTGATGCACTAATAAAGTTGTTAATTTTACAAATTTTATCCGCACTCAATTTTAAATGCTGACTAGTTAATCTATTTCCAGATGAGTGATTTCTATTTTGGTTTTTGGGTGGTAATTAGTTTTAAAACCTTTGTAGTTTTTTATTTTGGGCGAGAGGCTGTAGTAATTCTTCATCATTAACTGTCTTCTATTGTGTTTTACCAGTGTATATTTGAGAATGTACTTTGGTTAAATTAGCTAATGTTGGAGTCGATCCAGATTTAGAACAACACTTCTAACAAATACGGTGATTGATAGCTACAAGATGAAAGGACATAACATTCTCACAAAACAATGACGCTGTTACAAAAGCGAATACCGACAATCCCAGCTAAATTTACCTAAGATATGAATTTTTATCGTGAATTTTATTTTCCGGGGCAGATATTGTTTATCTTATTTTCGACAAGCGAAACACGAATATATTTATTGGCAGTTTTTTAGACGGGTTGTGTAATATCGAAGGACACAGCTAGCAAAATCGCATGGAGAAAGCAATAACAATAATACTACTCAGTGGAGACATTTCCATAAATAGCCCTCGCCTTCGGCGTTTCAAGAAATGTCTTTCAACACGCACTACACTGTTCTCTAAAAATTCTTATTTAATGGAATTGGAGCACGAGATTTAAAACTATTTAACAAATTAAAAACAGCGCTATGCTTTTTAAGTTGATAAATTCTGATGGCCTGCTTAATGACCCGAACCGATAACACTTATAAAAATATCAATTAGTTCTTAAAGGAAAACATACAAATGAGAAAAATACATACTATTCGGATTTTTTTAATTGCACTTATTTGCAGTACAACCAGTTGGTCAAATTGAATGCAATAAATGTATATCATAAGATAATAATTATGACGCAGACTTATTTTCAATGATACTTTATACATAAATACGATGTGTGTGGTAAATTCCTAGAAATACGCGTAATGAATTATAGAATTAGCTGCATCTATCTTATCTGCTTCTGACATTATTTCAATTAGTATGTATAAACAAAATAATTTTTAATAAATTAGTATTAATCAATAACTACAAGAAAACACACACAACGACTTTTAATAAATAAAATAAATATGTATGGGGGACATGTACAGCGCAGCAAAATTAATTGTTGCTTTTAGAAGTGAATACACAGAATTTTTACGAGGTGAAGCGAAATATATCACTTAGTATCCATTGCAGAAAAAATAAGTGTTAAAAAAGAAATTCTAACGCTTATATCTTCTTTATTTGAGGAGATACAACACAAATTAAAGGGATAAAAGTTTATGGCAAAGACTAATATATCTCAAAAGAATCGAAAAACGCACTTGCTTTTGACACACTTTTTGCTCAAAAATAAAAAGAACAAATCTCAAAGTAGGCCATGACACCATTTAATCCATTTTTGCTCTTTGCAACGATGCAAAACATATCATAAAATCTGATAGTGCTAAAATTTAAAGTTTTATAAAAATCATAAGATATTTATTTATTGATTTATTTATTTATTTACATGCACACACCAAACAGAATTTACATTCCATTTACAGGACCGGAAACTAACAGACAGATAGATTATGATAAATAGGGATATAAAGTAAAAAAAAATCTCCATTTTTAGCCTTACGAGCCAAAGTTTTGGCCACGAATAAGATAGGAAAAGTTAAAAAGGAATAGTATTAAATAAGAAAAAATAAATAAAGAAAAACTGTTAATCTAAGAGAATCTTGACTTAATTTCACTTAATCTAGTGTTAAAAATGTTTGCACTTGCAATAGTTTCGAAATTACGACAGATAGCATATAGTGGGAAAACATTAAAACATTTGTGTGTGTATTAGGGAAGTTAGGAATATAGATCTGGTTGACCTGGTAGGCGCTTCGAAGTTGATTTTTTTCAAGTAATTTCTCACAGCCAATCATGTTGTTTAAAAGTTTGCATAAAAAATGTACACTTTGCATCTCTCTTCGCTGATGGAGAACGGTTCAGTAGTAATGAGTGACTTATAGGGGGATAGTGATGATGGTTTGTAAATGCCAGCAATTTTAAAGAAACGTCTTTGAATGCCTTCAATAATATGCTATATAAAAAAACTAAATGATGAGAATAAAGTGACTAAACATGGGGACATACACTGCCATGACACTAGAAGTAAAACAAAATTAAGACTACCCAAGTTTAGGTTATCAACATCGCAGCATACCTACTTATATTTGTCTTATAGATTTTTTAATGTGTTACATGACGCCTTAACAAATCTCGAAATGAGCACAAATAGATTTAAACACAAGATTAAGAATATTCTTTTACAAAATTGCTTTTACACACATGATGAGTATTTTGATTATTTTGACTCACTGTCAAATGTTTCATCTGTCTAAGAAGGTACACACCCTATCTCTTCATTTAATATCATGTACTTTCAGAAATTATATGTTTATATACAATATTTTAAAATTGTCTCTTTTTTATGTTTTGTTCTTATTCTTTTTAAATGTTTATTTTGACATCTACCTACCATGATAGGTGGAAAATATGTGATTATATTTTTTGTACTTTTAGTTATACACCCAATGTGATCTTTCATTATATACAATATTTTTTTGTCTTTGTTCTTTTTGTTTTTGTAAATGGTGTTTTCTATTATATTAATTACCTACCCGTGTGACGAATGTAAACATAAATTTTATTGTAAAATTTAATTGTATACATGAATAAAGTTCTATTCTATTGTTAATATACGTCGTAGTGGAGGTTCCATATCACGCTCGCGTATTCTAGTCTGGGTCGCACCAGGGTGTCATATAGAGTTTTATGGTACTTATATTTTGTATATGTGTATGTAGATTTAATGTTTTTGCTGAGTGAATTGTGAGAACTATTATAGTCGAGTTATTTTAAATTGTTTGTAAAATTTGTGACAAGATGCATAAATAGGTTAGATATTTACCCCTTTATGTTTATTTTAATAAACTGAAATGTGTTTTGCTTACGTTTTCTATATCTTGTCTTTTAATTTGTAGCATTTCATATATTATTCTTCCGTAATATTTGGTTCTTCTTTTTACATCGTCAAACTCAAAGATATTGTTATATTCTAAAGTATGGTTAGTTAGTATAGTCGAATTTTTGTTTAGCGTTTTTATGTTATATTTGAGCGCATACATTTTTTTCTGTAAATACTCTTTTTATTGGCCCACATCTGTACATTACAGTCATTACAGTCTGTTTCGTATATGGTGTCGTTTAGTTTTGGGTTTGGTGAACAATTTGCTTGCGGTACAATATAGTTCAAATATAAATATAACATAATATAACAGTAGCAAATAAACCATATTATTGGGTGTATATCATGGCCCTTCTTCGTCATACAATCTGGTGACTTACCATAACGTTGTGGAGTCATTACATCTCGTTTCTACTGATTGGCAGTAGGATGTTGGTGTCCTTAGAGCTTGCATATATTGAAACACATCATGAATATATTTATTCGAGCTACAAGTGCCTATGTACCCGCTGCTTATATTTATACCTATCTACATCTTTCTAGGATGCCTCTGGTACACTTTATAGCATCGGTAACTTGTTTTGCCCACTTGAAGGATATCGTAGCGTTTAAATGTATTCTCCTGTTTTTCCAGATTAAATATATTAGGATACATCACTACTCAATGTAGATAACGTAAAAGTAAATAAGATAGAAACATTTCTAGATACAAGAAGTTCTTTTGCAATTTCATGATAATGAATGAACAGCTGATGGTATAGATGAAATCTTTTTGTCTGTATATATAAATGTAAAAATCCCCAACAGCGCACCAATATTTCTTTCATTTCCAGTATACGCAAAGGCTGAGATTTGGCACAATTGTAAAATAATGTCGAGCAAATTATCACATCAATTCTCAATAAGGTGGAAGAAGTTTAAATTATTTTCAAAATTACCGCCACTTTTCCTTTGTATTTCAGAAAGAATACTGAGCTTTGGGATATTTATATAATAATAATAATAATAATAATTGGCAGAAGCCGAAAGTCTCTGAACCAATTGGTCCTAACCGGTCATTGCAGACTCAGAAGACACCTATCACTGATATGGGTTGAGGAAGATCCCACTTGCGCAAGATGCGGAAATGATGAAGAAACATCGTTTCAATTCTTGGGACAATGTGAAGCGTTCGGGCACCTAAGATATGAACTATTTGGCGCCATGACGCTCCCAGAAGAGAAAATGGATTCTCTCGAATGGAAACACGTCCTGACTTTCATTGGAAAATCAGGAAGGTTTCAAGAGGGAGTAGGAGGTCGAGTAGGAGTGAACGGTTGAGGGGACGTCAGAGGGTAGGTAAAAAGGGTCCATTTGTGGCCTACTTGCCAGGCAGTCAAGAAAAATACAAGTGTAGAATTAATACTATAACTATGCTAATATATAAGACAGATACAAGAAAAAACTAACAAATATTTTATTTATATATAATAAAATATCGATGGTGGATGCAATATAATGAAAATAGAACACTTTAAGTGATATATATTTAACATTTTTGCTAATTTTAGACAAAATCACTCTGTAAATATTCCTCAACTGAGTAAAAGAACATTTTTGTAATAAAGATTTCACTTCCTTCTTAAATAGATGGATAACATTTATATTTTTTATAGGTGATGGCAATGTATTAAATAATTTTATAGGCATTATTTTAGGAATATTTGCTGATATGGATAAGGCATGTGAAGGAATATTTAAGGAATAGTTTTCTAGAAGATTATGGTCACTACTAACACAGGTTTTATGTCTGTTATTAAAATGTTTGGCAGTTGTTAAAATCCTTAGTTCATTAAATAGTTTTTTCATTAATATTGCAGTAGTTTGAACGTCATCGTATGTATTATTTTTTTCTGAAGTACCTATGAATACACCATTAGAACGACTGCAATTGCCCTAACATACAGGTTGACAGTTTAGTGCCTACATGCTCTATGAAATTTTCTAAATTTGACTGAGCGGCACCGAGAAATTTTACGCAACTTTTGGCAAACTCATCAAACTGCAGCTTTCAGTTATCTCCAGTTAGTCTTTTCATTTCAATTTCCCCCCACAAACCACAAATTTACTTAAATTCACCAAGTTACCTGACATCTAATACCATCTAGGAAAAATATATCGCACACAAGTACCCAATCATTTTGAACACCTAAAAAATCCATTTCCATCCATCTCAATTTCCCAGAACAACAGTTCCTGTAAGTCCCTTGTTATCTGTCAGATCTAAAAACTTATATTTATGACGCTACTAACACGCGAAAAATAGAAATTTTTTTCTGGTCTCAATTTTCTTTGCAAAACAACGAAATTTTTTACTTCGTCTTGTAGCTTATTTTGTATAAGGGCGACTATGAGAAATTTTGACTGCCTATTGATTTAAGCAGAACGCAAAACTCAAACTAATAAGAAATATTATATTTTACTCTAAAGAATTACTGAGGACTATGCAGTTTTCATAGGTAAGAGTTTTGGGTGTAAAAAAATTAATAAATATATTAATACTCTACATAAGTTTACTCGATCCTGGTCATCACTTGATTCATGAATCATTCTTCAAACTCGCTCATTAGATTTTTAGGTGGCAATACGTATAGGTACGTATAATAATGAATAAATTACAGCTCGTTCTGGTCGTTGATGTTTTGAGGCAAACAAACAAAAAACATTGGCTAACAAATATAATATTATAAAAGTGTCCTCATATATTTATCGTAAAACAAATAAGTGCCGTATTTTAGTAATCTAATATATTACGCGCTCTGTAATTAACTGTTACTTTCTTATTTTTTATGGAATGAAACAGGGTTTGTATTGAAATTAGTCATTAAAGATAGGACCGTTGAGGCGAAATACTAAAAAAATGCCAAGAAAATCAACATGGGCCTTAAGGCCACAATATAAGTGGGAATATCCTTTGACCTAATTAACAAGAGTAAACAAATAAAAAGAAAAATACAGTTAATAATAATTTCCATTTTTTGTGGAATCACAGTAGTTATCTACATTCTCGTATACGCATATATATATTTAATTTTGAATTATATCGTGATTTATTAGCATCTTTGGTAAAATTCCAGTAAATCTAAATTATCAGTTTTTTATCTCTTGGTTATCTTACGTACATTCTAATATACTATTCGCTCATATAACAAATTATTTTAAGACCAAAATCATGTTAAAATGTCTGTGATATCATAATGCAAAATACAATTTTCTTCTATAAATAATTGTTTAAATACTTGGACAAATCATTCGGCATTTGCATTTTGTATTTACGGTTTATATCTGTTGAATTAAGTTAAAGATATAATACTACTTGTTAGGACGGAAACTACTTGGGCATTTGGGAATGTTAGATGGATAGTAAAATTTAAAGTAAGCACTAGTAGTACAGGTCATATAAGTTTGTAAATACAAAATATGATGGTCGACTGTTGCTTTTCGTATTTAAGATAGACAGGTATACTTCGATATTGGTTACTCATTAATTATAAAAAAATAAATAAAATGTATTAAGATAAACAATTCAAACAGAAAAAATGATGGATACTTAGCAGTATGCTATGTTGTCTGTGTTTAAACTTATCACTTACACTGCGGTAGTCGCAGAATCGTCTAGGTTCTGTTATGCTTTGTTGTTTTGGCCGAATTAAAACACGTGTATATCATAGTAATCACTGCGTGTATATGCAATATAACGTGTGATTTACAGCACATTAGTTAGCATGCTATGATTTTAATCTTATCCTTTTAAGATTGGTAAAAGTACTGAATTCAAGACACTTAGGAGTAGCAAATAGTTTCAAAACATTGTACAATGATTGATATTCTAATACGATGTTTCACGACCTGAGATCTTTTCACTCCATGAGACAAGCCCCAAATGTTACTGTGCAGTCCAGCGTTTGTGATAAGACACATTTTTTGCATGAAAAAATCTAAGTTTATTTCATCACAGTATCACGTCGAGTTTATGTCAAACCTGACAACTTGGGAATCGAAGTAATCGCCACCGAATGTATACTTTTGAAGAAGAAGCTTAAAGCTCACGCTGAGCAACAAAAACAAGAATCTGTGACTAATGATGTTGCCTTACTTTTCCGAAACCAAATAAAAGGAACAGTTAAAGAATAATTTTGGCCACCACATTCAGAGGAATTAAACTACCCATATTTTTCCTTACCTGATGGTCTTCGAATCTTACTTGGAGGAAAGCAAGTGACCTCGCCTTGTATCATGAGGCTTACGTTATCTATTTCTCAGGACTTGCTGCAGTAAGTTGTGGTGCAGTCATAACTCCTGAATGAATCGATTAGACCATGGATGTTCATACTTATCTTTGCAGGAGACAGAAAATTGTGTATTGATAAAACTAGTACAGTAAACAGAGATGAAGTTCCTCTCCCGAGCAGCATACATCCTCAATACCTATATCATTGGCGTATGATAATATTGACAGACAAGAAGAGGTACTTAGTGGCGTAGGAACGTCTCATCGTGTTAATGACATAATTGTTCAGCCCAAATCCTTGTCGTATGCCCCAACTAAACCAAACGGAAGTGTCAAGAAGAAGGAAAATAACAGATATATCGGACCAGTTGAGACACTCGTTGTATATCGTAGGGAAAAGGTACGGCCAACCTCCCGTCGCTCCAGCTGACCTTTGCACTACTTTGGTTGATGCAGCTCTCAAAACCAGATAATCTCTTCTTGGACGGGATTAAATATATTAACAAGAAATGATACACAAGTAACGAGAGACAAGGTAGGATATCTTCCAACAATCAATGCCCCTGCAACTGAAATGTCAACTTTGCAAGAAATATTATAAAATTTCATCGCCCACTTTGAGAACAACCTTGAGGTAATGTTAAAATAGGGATAAACTGTCTCACACAGCGTTTCCCTGGAACGGAGTGCGACCGAAGCAGCAGCGACCGAGTTGTCGCTACTGACTAAAAGCCTGAACATTAAAGATAAAATTTACTTATAATATAATCCCATACCTAATTCGAAAGTCTTTAAGTTTTGTTTCATCATTTGCAGAAGATTATTGAATAAAACCTATAGTGAAATCGTTCTAGTTATCCATTTTTAAACACTAATAATGCCTACTTTTCTATGCATTTTTCAATGTCAATGAAAGGAACAAATTTTCGTCTTGGACCTGATAATTTAGCAACATTATTCTCTTTTTTCTACTTTTAGCTATTGAATAAATAATGCTTTTTTACTAACGGACAAAAAACTACTAATTGCTACTTTAGCAATTGGGAAATGTTGAAAAAAACGAACATTTAAGGCAGCTGGTAAAGCATCTATCTATGTCGAGCTTTTGGCCTGTTCCATGTCAACTTAAATAGGTATATGAAAGAAGCAATCTATCAATACAATCACTGTTTGGACTATTCCAAATTTGTTGGTTACAGAGGATTCTTATTTAATAAAAAATAAGTATTTAATTTGTTACCAAAATCTCGAAATTTACTGTATATCCTTGTCTTTAAAAATACATTTAAACATCATATAAAAACCCTAGTCCAGTAAAGGTTCTCTGAATGTAGCAAACTTTTATACTAACCAAATAAGTAACCGTATTTAGGAAACTGTAATATTTTATTACAAATTTACTACACTATTATTAAATGGAGTAAATGTATGAGAAAATAAACCACCGTTTACAAAATGCATGGAATAAAACGTATCTCGAAGGTTACAGTTCCAACGAATGCATTACTAAACGGATTTAAAAGTAGAGGTCGCATTTCAATTAAAAGTATATATATCTGATGTTTTATTCAATAGAGTAAGTGACGTCCTAAGTACCCTCGGGGATTTTAAGAGAGAGAGGCTATCAAATGGTGAGGGTGTCCCAGCTCGTTATCGCTCTAAATAATAAATGACATACATCAGGGTGTAAGGCGTTTTAACCACGGCCTCTAGCTTCGCGGCCAGCCCAACACATTAACTTATCGTCGGCTACTCTATATTTTTAGATAAGGCAGATTTAGACGCTTTGATCCCACACCAGATAAGAGTTATTAGAATCTTTCATCAGATATTCGAAATACATTCGTAATCTTTTATATTGTTCCTATAATATTATTTCACAAAATGTATCAAGTATTTTATTTTGTACCTTAAAACTACCAATTGATTTCGATAAAAGTTTTTTTATATTCAATTACCGTTGATCGTCCCAGGAACCTTATCTGAAGTTGCCCAGTCAACCACGGTGCGAAGCACCACTGTAGGTGAGAAACAGCAAATATAACAATATAAGTAAACCTTAGCATCTTTCAACAAAAGCATCCCAGCTGCAAGGTAAATTATTTTTAAAGAAGTAGGGTTGAATTAGCGAAGATGAATTTAGAAAACCAAAATAAAATGAGAAAAGAAGAGGAGGACATGAAAGAGGTAAAGATTCTAGAATTGCAGGAAGAGGAGATAGAGCGACAGAAAGGTGTACTAGATGGAGGGTTGACTATAGTGGTTGTCGAAAAATGGGCAACGCTTTGTAGGTGTTTTATTCTGTAAGCGACATTATTTATATATTTATTTATTATACACCATCTAACAGTAAAAAGATCATTTACAAGATAGGAAACAATATATATTTAATATACAGTACATATAGTTAGTAGCTTAAATATAATAAAGTGGGGAAAGAATTAACATGAGTCTAAAGTCTAAACTGACTCATACTAGACAAGTAAAGAAGACATACAAAACAGCTATGAAAAACTGAAGAGAGCATGGGAAAATTAGCAAGATTGTTATATATAAGACAAGTAATATACAAAATTTAATGAGGTCAATTGATAGGCGAACATAGGCAGGGAGCCCCATTATTGAAAAATATCGATATTCTGATTGTTATTGTAACAGGAGCGTCTTTACTATGTACATACTTCGATATGCGATGTATAGCAATGTTAGGCGCGGTTAGTATTTGGATGGGCTACCGTTTCAACTGTTATAGTATATTCCCCATATTAACAAAATGGCCGAGACCAAAATTTGTAAAAATGGCAAAATAATTCAATCTTTTACGTCAACTTGTCAAAACCCGAAAAAAAGTCATTAAGACACTCAGAATAGTAAAAAACCACAATTTCCAAAAAATAATTCTGAGAAAATTCATGCAACATCGATAATTCGCCAACAATCTAATTCAATCGACAAAGTCATTCAAACATCAAAACTCACCGAATTACAGCCAGAACCTTACAAAAGATTGCCCTAAAAAATACAGCCTCCTCAGTAACTCGATTCACTTCAATAGCACTCTCTCAAACCAAAGTCAGAATATTTTTATTCACTCACGAAAATTTTCTACAAACAAATTTCCCTTCAATCTCACTCAAAAACAGATCTATTCGTATCTCAAAACACCCTTCATTCACCTTTCTGACCAGCCCATAAAACATTCATCCGAAAATAAGTCCAATTTACATTGAGTGCTAGTAACTCGACGCTATCTTCATTATGTTTACCCTAAAATTGGCTTTCGTTCCGTTCAACACCGGCGATGCAATAACCTCAATATGATTTAATATAACATCAAATATGGATTAATATGACTTTATATAATATCAAATATGGATTAAAGTAAGACTCGCAACACTACTGCACGGGACCAATTCAATTTAACATGTTTTTCAGACAGTTATCATTTATATGTCAAAAACAAAAATAGATTCCACTGACATTTTTATATCAAAATTTTTCATCACCGTTTTATTGATATAATTTTCGACCCGAAACTCCAAAATTTCAGCATTTATTGCACAATATTTCGCAATTTAAGCCCCATATAGAGCGGGGGGGGGGGGGGGGAGAATCCAGCTCTTTCCAGACTTCCGGAGCCCATTCCCCTTCGTTAGTATAAATAAGGGAATACACCAAGTCCCCGGCAAGTCAAGTGATCCGGTGTATCTCACGATAACAATTCCCGTGGCCGTGCAATCTTCCTAGGTAGATCCTAGTAAAAAAAGTACTTTCAATTTAATCGCCCCAGTGCATTAATTAAATACATTCAAATCGCCGTCGCACATAATAATACAAATGAATTTTCTCAGTTTTATAAAATAATTTTAATCAACAATTTAAACCGAATCCGACTTAAGGCAAAATTTCAAGGGTTGATAAGTTAAAATAATATTTATATCGTGTAATAAAAAATTGAATTTAAGTGAAGTAAATACTCAACTCTGTGTTTTAAAACGTAAATAAATATCTTCTCAATTTTCGTTCTAAATCAAAGTGTTTAATTTAAAATCTAGTGCAAAAATACTATACAGGGTGTAGCCTTTGGCCCTGCTAGCTGAAATAAAAATCATAAAAGTGCAAAATAAATTAAATAAAATTAATTTCAAGTAAAATTCAGCTCTGAAAGTATACAGGGCGAAGCATTTGGACTGTTCCAGCCTTTTAAGAACTAACCACCCCAACTTCGAATCTTATAAAATAAAGTGCACGAAAGGCCTCTAGAGTCTCACTTAAAGCTCTCCTAAATATTTTATTTTTTCAAAACCAGAGGACCCGTTCGTGTTCACAAGGAAGACCGTGTCCTCGCCTCACATATCTTCCAGCGGCCTGTATATCAGTGTATGCGCGAGGATTGTGTAGGTGATATACCATCCTTCGGAGGGGATGTAAAGCCGTCGGTCCCTTGTCTATTAAATGTTAGGCAAGTAAAAGATCCCTACTCTTCTTAAGGGAAGAAGTTCAGCAAAATTCCTGGTAGGGGGTAGCTTGTCTACAGGCGTCGGTGATAGGCCTCAGTAGCGGAAATAGACCGACGTTAAATAAATGTAAAAATATATATATATATATATATATATATATATATATATATATATGCTGGGTGGGCCATTAATATTAGGCCATAGTTCAGGGGTAGATTCTTTGGACCAAAATATGAGGATATAACCAAATATATTTTAGTAAAATGTTGCTGTGGAAAAAGATACAGGGTGTCAAAGTTCAAATTATTTTTTGCAATAACTCAACAGCCTCTTGACTGATCTTCGCTTAATTTACTAGAGGAACTTTTTTATTCTAAGAAACAATAATTATGTACTACATCAGTTTAGATCATATTGGGCGCCGCAGGACCTAATCTGATGATGAATTTTTTTCATATTTTGTTTGACGGAACGTTGTGGTACTTCTGAATAAAAATTTTGATGAGGGCGTCATTTCCACGTGTAAAAGGTACACTTGGTAGAACTTCATACTCCAACCGTTTTCGAGGAAAGTGCCGTTAAACATTTTAATATTTTTTTGAAAGACAAGTTCAAATTTAGTGAAACAAAGCCAAATCAGAATTTGTCGAGGAGCATAAATATATATACCAGGACCTTTGATTTTTTAATTGTCACGACCAACGTACTGTACCATATATTTGTGATGACCGGCCTGATCACCATGGCGATCAATCTTTAATTTTGTCTGTCAAATCTGCTACCCCTGGCCAAGAACCGATACAGATTTCTGCATATAGAGTAGACTGTTCTTCTACTGATCGCACATATTCTAACCTAGAGGTGCTCTTTTCACCTTACTAGTATTAGACAAATAAATAGGTTCGCCTTTCCACAGATAAATATAGCTATTTTAGTGGAGTCAGTCTAAGTATTGAATGGAATTATCTGCAAAAGTGAATTTTATTAATCAAATGGATAGTTCAGAAGTTGTGGAAAAGTACTTTCCAATGCTGACCCCATGGAACATCTTTTTATTAAACAATTAATTTTATGAACCACATTTTCGCCCCCATTTTGTTGAATATCGAAAAAATAGAAATACGGACTTCTTTGTAATTGAATTTCTGACAAAACTAGGGTAGTAAAAGTTTTCTGTTAATTTGTTAAGTTGCAAAAAATAAGGTAATTTTTTTAAATTTATGTTTTAAATTATTTACAAGCCAATATTCATAATATTTAGTAAAATTTCCCGCTTATTAACCAAAATATTATACCAAGTCAAAGTATTTGCTTACAAGCCTTATAACAAACCATAAGTTTGAAAATTCGACTCCTTATCATGTAGGTGGGTTTACTGGGTTTGACAGTAGAGGGAAATCTTTGGTTTTAGATTCAATTTGGCATATATTTTTCGATAACAATGAAAATATATTTTTTTAATCATAAACGATATATTTTTCAACTTTAAATTTATTCGTTATAAATGAATTAATATTACTCTTTTGCTTCTTGACTGAAATTAAGAGCAAACACGTAGCATAATAGGGCTTTGAGAGATCAACAATTCAATAAGTAAGTCATAAAATTTTAATTTGGAAAGGAAATATGGAACTTTATAGATTATATATGTTTATTAACAAAGATATTGGTGTTTCAACCAAAAATTGCACTAGTTTACTTTATACATCTTGCGTAAACATAAAATTGGAAAGAAATAAAATACAGTATCTTTCAATTCTTGTTTACACGAGATAAAGTTTGTTTTTTAAAGAATTACTAATACATGACAAGTGCGGAGGCAAAACTTCATCGCTCTAAAAATTATTAGATACTACTTTTCTTCCTTATTTGTTAACAAAGCAGACATTTTTTTTTCTTTTGAAATAATAGATTTTTTTTCTTCTCCTTTTAACTTTTATCAAATTTTACAACACATATACTAACGAAAATGTTATTGGACACAATCAAGCCAAATTTTTGCCATATATGAAATTTTCTAAGAACATGATATTATTGACGAAGTTAAGCCGGACTAGAAATAAGAACTAACAAAAAAAATTATTAAGTTAGCTGTAAACATAATCACCCAACTGTTATACTTCACTTTTTTAAATGATTTTGTGACTTACGTAATCAGACAACTAGTAAATTTTTCTGTTCGAAATGCTGAAATATTTGAAAACGACAATCGTGGAGCATCTTGCCCACCAAGGTGTTCACATACCCGCCAACACTAATAGAATTAAGAAGAATTATTTGACGTTTCATTCATGAAATTGGGTTTAGGCATTTAGGCTGCAGCAGGAAGCAAAAGGATAAACATACGTACACATCCACACACATGCCTAGTTTTTAAAACATACTACACTCCTAGAGCACTCGGGTAAATGCACGGCAATGCATTATTTAAACCATCATAGTTCCCATAATCACAAATGAAATAATCAATTACTGCTGAATATCGTATTTTAGTGTTTACGGCATTCTACTAAAGATCCACCTCACGCCCCAAAACCCAAAAGTCTTGACGCACATTAAGGAACTCTTCTTACGATAGCGTTAAATTTTGTAATCTTGATGTATGAGTAAGGTTTAACACATATCTAAAACCGACCCTTTTAAGGGTAATGCAATTTTTTTTTAATTGCTATCAGGAACAAGAAAATTTGTACAAAAATTTTACTGACTTATGAAGTTTAATTTAATCTTTCATATGGAGCATTTCGGGAGTAATTGCCTCACATACTTTTCTAATTCTGGTTTTTAACATTTTTGTAATATGTTTTATGTCGTTGGAAAGAGAAAAAATAAACTGAATTAATGGTGCACGGCCTACTTTGAGATTTGTTCTCTTCATTTTTGCACAAGAGGGTGTCAAAGCCAACTGTTTTTCGTATTTTTTATACATATTATTATTCTCATTGTCTTTGCCGTCAGTTTTCATCCTTTTAACTTTTTTCGTATCTCCTCAAATAATGAAGTTATAACCATTTGTGGTTTTCCTATTTTTCAAGTACAAAGTAGGCTATAGATTTCAAATTTCTCTTTACTAAAATATAGCTCACAAAAAATGGGATAACTGTTTCTAAAACTTTATCCTACAATAGATATTAAGCGAGACATTTGGTCTGGCCCTCGTAAAATAGACAGATGGTATGTAAACCTCACCTAAATATACCTATTTAAAATAATGTAAATATGTGCTCACTTCGACAGCATGATTACCTAATAATAATGACTTAATAAGATAAAATTTCATTATATTTTGTTCAAATAGTTAAAAATTGAACTATAAATGTAGGTGAATATGTTTCCCGATTTTTTAAGTAAGCATTGTTTGCGTAGATAGATAGCAGGATAGATACAAAAAATAATCAATGCGGGTTTAATTCGCTTTCAACGACTATAAATTAGCCGAGATATGCCGACACATGAAGGATATTACTTTTTCATGTTATTTATTGTTCAACAAAAGACACTTATGATATAATAGCGAATTGAACTTACCCATTAAATGGATATCCTGCGAATGCAGTGTCATAGGGGTGATAAACTGAAGGGTAGGGCCAACCTGCTGCTCCTGCTGCTAAGTTTTCTTTCAGTTCCAAACCAGCAGCCTAGAACAATAGAAAAACATACATAATATTTTTAAAAATATGTCCAAAGTCTAATATCATACATTGGAGTCTGTTGACTTAGACTTGAAAGTCTGACAGTCTTAATTATGAACCTATATAGATTGAGTTTCATTGAACCGGACATGAAATAAAGAAGTAAAAAAAATTAAACCATGTTTTTGGACTAACAAAGTCTATAAGACATAGAGATCAGATGAAAGAAAATATGTTAAGAACTGGAAGAGAGAAAATCATCAAACAATACAAAAGAAATAAATTGAATATTTTACTACAGCAGACAAAAATAATTATTATAAAACAAAAATTTAACAAACTAATAACAATTATAAACAGATATGGAGGATTTTTGATGAGGTTACCAATGGTAAAAATAATAATAAAGAAATAAATACTATTATGCGAAATGATAATCTTTGACATAGAGCAAAAGGTAAAACTAGAGAAAACTTTCAGTAACTCTCAGACAGTCTTCATATGTGTACCGCAGTGTAATGTATTGGGACCTCTGCTATTTCTCGAATATATGAACGAAATTGGAAACATACTATATTAAGTTTAAATATATAACACTTATAGCTTTTTCCACCTCAGCTGCTGATCAACCTGTTCAAAATCCACAAAAAATACTGCAATATCAATTGCAACTGCCCTGAAATAAAAACTACTACTGAACATTTAGGAGTTATTATTGATCAGGGAACGACCATAGTAATTTTATGGCAACAAAAATTCGTAAACTATTTCATAAATTTTATCGGTTAAGATCTATCGTAAATAATAAATTGTTAATGGTTTTATACAACAATCCATTACATAATCTTGTTCTATGTCAAAATACTATAATAGAAATAAATTTTAAGAAAGATCCACTAATCCACTAACGAACTGAACTATATAAGAATATAAGTATAATGAATATTAGAAGTCTCTACGTCAATACTTGTTTAAATTTTACAATTAAAAATAAACATTTATATCTGTTATACATAATTATGAAACTAGAATAATAATTAACAAATTACTAAAAGTTCCATTTCAAACAAAATCACACACTCAAAGGTATATAACCTATTTTGCCCCTCAGTTTTATAATATCCTGCCACTCAAATTAGACTGGTTACAACCAGAAGAAATAAATTTAAAATAGAATGTAAAAACTTTATACAAACTAACTACCATCTTTTCATAGTGCTATTCTAATATAATAAAGAAAGGAACGTATGCCATCAAGTTACTATATTCTCCTTTATAATTATTAAATTAATTTTAATTGTTTCCAACCATAAGATAATATTTAATAATGTATACAAATAGTATAGTAAGTACACGTCAAAAATTATTTTAGAAGGCCATGCACAACACCAATATGTCCTCTGATTCTCATTAGGGACATTATTAGAGAACATGACCCTGTGCATGCATTTATTTATTTATTTATTAATATACGTATTAACTTTATCTAATGCACAATATTTACATCTTATTAAAACCTGTTATATGATAACGTGAATAAAGTAAGATATTTAATATATGACATGACATGACATATGACGTATGATATATGATGTATGATATGTATGATGTATGATTTTAGATGTACGATGTAAGATATACGATATATGATATGTGATATGAGATATTTGATATGTGATATATGATATATGATATATGATATATGATATATGATATATGATATATGATATATGATATATGATATATGACATGATATATGATATGACAAATTTTATTTTTTTATAAAAAAACCTAATTTCCTTATTTTCATTTAATAGCCAGTTAAAAGAATACAGAAATACGCAATTGATTTTTCAGCTAAAACTTTCTTTATAAAGCTCAACTGTCTGTTTTTAGTGGCATTGAATTCCTTGGAAAAAGTTACGCCAGACTGTATTGCTACCACATATTTTAAATTGTAACTTCCCTTGACAGAATTTTCTTTATGAATAAATTCCTGCTTTAGCCCACTTATTTATAACCTCTGAACCGTAACAATACCGATTCAATTATTAATAAAACATTAATTCGAGCATAAGTTATACGTATTAGCATTTTTCCAGTTCACATATTATTTTCTCATTAGATTACAAAGTAACTACAAGATATAAAGCCATTGTTTATAATACGAACTAACCACATTATAGTAACCTTATATCAGTAAGGTTCAACATGATTATTACATTATTGTGGCATTTTTTCAATTCACAAATGGGTTATTAACAGGAAGAACACAATGTAGGAAGTCACTGTCTAGTTCATAATACATTAATGCATTTTAATTTTTATTCAGCGGCGTAATAAGAGGTCAATTTGTACACGTTTCTACTATAGTCTAGTATACTTTAACTTGGCGTGTGTATATATGAGTTAATATTTCCGTACAAAACTGTACACAAAGATCCAGAAATATTGTCCATGTAGACAATGTTTCTGGACTATTGCTTTAACTTTGTGTACAATATGGGAGAAAATGAAATCGTACGGAAATATTAACTCATACATACACACGCCAAGTTAAAGTATACTAGACTATATCCACAGTTTGCGAAATAAATCGAAGTGATCTGTGTACTCCCTATAAAAACGATTTAATCTCTAAAAGTACAAAAATCTAAAAACAGTATATCCTGTACAGGGTGATAAATTTATCGTGCCCAAGCTATATGCCTTGTAAATGGGAAAAAAATGTAATTTTAAATCAATATCAAATATTCCCGTTAATATATAGTTGGGAATTAATTAATTTTCTTTTAATAACTGTCAATGAAGTCATACAAAATTATTTGCTTAAGATATATAGGGCTGTGTTAAAATTATGTAAAACTTCCTTCAAACATGTCTTTACGTTATAATAAATGAAATAAATTATTTGTTAATCGACAACTCTAAATTAACTTAGAATTCCTTTGGAAAATGCTTCAAAATCCATAGGCTTATTAGACTCTTTGTATGGTAAAAATGCATTTAATGTTTATTTCAAAAACGATCTGTTAGTCAGGAGTAAAATAAATAATTTGGTAGACATTAAATTACTTAATTCTATTCTTTAAAACAAACGAAACGAAATATTGATATACTAGTAGGTGAAATTGAAATATTGTAACTTGGACTGTTAGTTAGGGTATGACGAAAAAATATAACTGGCACGACCAATATACTCAAAAAAATAATCAGAAAGGTCGTGAATTCCTTAATTATCTTAATTGAGGCTCATGTAATTTTACAGGAAAATCAAAAATAAAATTACGTAATATATATTATCATCATCTTTCATAGTGCTAGAGCTACGTGTCAAATTGAACTCTATATTTCTACGCGTTTGCGAGTTATAAGGATTTTTCGTATTTATACCATCATCTGGATTTTATAAGACCACAATTAGTAGGTTTTTTTATACCATCCCTAAATTGCCGATCTCAGATGTCACCAATTTTATTTGTGTCATATTTTTTTCTTGAAGAGAGAGAGAGAAGGAGAGATGTTTCGAAATTTTCCAGTGTGATGTATGCAGAAGGAATAGCTAACACCTAACTGGTTTCTTAGTGGGCGATCGTTGATCCAAAGCAACGCCACAACTCTGGTTATAACGAAGGATCCATTTTGGCTTTATCCAAAAAGATGTTCGAAAAGTAACCGGAATATTTATTCCCAGGTTTCGAAGGAGAAGCATGTGTTAAAAAGCAGGAGACAGGCAAGAGCCACATACTTACAAACCAACACAAAAATTTCAAAGTGGCCAATAACTTTTGACGTAATATACTTTGAAAGATGGCACATGACACTGAACTATTTCGTCAAACTGGTTTTGCATCCACCTAAATAAATATTATATTCAAAAGTCAGATCGTATTTCATTCTCATCAGATATAAAAACTTAATAAGATATATTGTTGCGGGTAGTTATGGATCGACCAAACCGAGGATCAAATCCACACTGCCTTATGTTGAAAGTAGAGTTCGAACCCGAGACACGAAAGGTTATTACTTCGTACATAACAATTCTGTTTTAACTTCTTCATTTTTTTTTAAGTTTATTCAGCATTCCGTATAGAATATACTAATCATTTTCATTTCACATATAATTTTTAACGTAAATAAAATTATAGTTAATAAAACCCGCGTTTTATTTTCAGAATAAGTTCGCCGACTTCTAGACAATCTCCGCTTCTCCACTGAAAGCTACCTAAGCCCTACTTAATAGTTTCTTTTTGCATAACGTCATGTTTCAATACCTTAAAATAGCAAGTGATGCCTAGGGTCTGCCGAATGCTAGTAAACCCGCCGCTACCATTTCGAACGTCGAATCGTCCACTTTCCTTCACGTTTTCTGCAGGACAAGAGAAACTTGTCGCATTCTCGCTTATCGTGAATTTGCCGTTATCGATTTCGTTCATTTGAAGTTCTTACATTTCTCAAAGAAATGATATTTGTCTATTTAATTCACTCAAACTTTTACTGGCGATAGTAGTCCAACTTATCCATAGATCATCATCGTTAAAATACTGAACTCTTTAAACACATTATTAATGCTTGGGAGACAAAATTCGCCAAGCTAATAATAACATTACTACAAAATTAGAGCTATTTCACACGGTTATTATATTATTATAATAAGCATAAATTTCGTTATAAACCCGTTATGTTAATCTTTGACCATTTAACAGTTTATACACATGAACAGTGAAGACGCCGGGCACTTTTCATTTAAAAAAATCTTAATTATGATGTTAACAATGAACCACACATTTAGTATTTTTATGATGAAATAGACAAGTATGCAAATCATTGTAAACATATGAACTTATATTTTATATTTTATTTAAATAACCTAAGGTTATTCCACGCCGACAAATTTTATTTAGAAGTGAGCTTTGTTGTATGTAAATATGTGTCAAAATTGAATGTGTTATATACAGATTTTTATTATTTTAATATCATTATAAGACTTGAAGCAACCGGTGTTTGGGTCATTTATTTTTCAAATAATTTTCCATGTATGCAACATAATTATAAGACAATTAAAATAATTACTACACAATTCTTCCATCAATATTTATTTGAAACACGCCACAAAATAATAATTCCAGTCTATGGAGAACAAAAATCGATCTGATTGGGAGACAATTTCTATAAAGCTGAGTAATTGAGTGCTCATAAATTAACATTCTCTAATTATTATAACGATACTATGCACGTTAATATTATAAATTTTTTCGATTGTATTCTTCAATTTCGCAAAGCATCGTCATGTTGTGAACAGCATTGTAGTCTACGTCCCACAATCATATTTTCTTCGATATCCCTTTTGAGTTTATTCCGTTCTCATAAACTTCCATTCTACCATTAAATGCCCAGCCATGCAATTCTCTGGGCTTTTGTAGACACCGCATCCTTAGTCTCTAAGAGATTAGCCCTCTCAGGGTTAGTTTTAACTTGCTATCCTCATTTCGTCTTGCACTGGACCAAATATTTTTCTTATGAATTATAGTTTATTTAATTTTCAGATTTAATAATGTACAAAGAGGTATTGACAACATAGATCGTACTTCCAGACCAAATATTTTTATAAAATTTTACGTTATATCTAGTTAAGTGACGAAGTCGCAAAATATTAAACTGTTATGCCCCTCTTAGAACTGTAAAGGTCAGCAAACAGAAAGCGCTATGGCTCACAGACGTGTGAAAAATTCAGATGGCAGGAAGAGACCGATATTAATTATTAAGAATTATATTTGACTGATGAAAACTGGAACATTTACTAAAAGAGAAAGGTATCAAACTGTTTATAAAAATAATTAATACACAACAAACAAGACAGAATAAAGCATGTGAAAAAATATTCAGAATCCAACAAACAAGAATAAATTTGATTTACGATGGACTGCCCAAATTTCTTCGGAGCCCTCTATGCGCGGACAGAGTTAGCTTTGACCGAGTTTTTTTATTATATGTAGATTATTGTTGCAAAAATTATTTTATCTTTTTAGTTTCCAATGCCTCTAACATTTCATTGAAGAAATGGAGCAAGCGCAAGCTATTATTTAAATTATTAGAGTGGTCTTTTATTGTTATACAGTATGGGAAAGTAAAAATATTGAATTGGTGCCTACGTAAGATAGAAGAGAAGAGAAATGGCAAAATAATATGCTGAAAAGAAACAGATTTAACCTACGCCGTTGCCATTTTTCTCTTTAGCGAGCAGAACTCTAACGTATTTGCTGAACTATTATTTGCATCGATGTTAATATATCGCTTTCCTTCATGTACATTATTTTGTTATACATATTTTCTTGTATCTGTTAGTACTGTTAACGTATTTGATGTTTAATGCTATAGTTAAGGCGCTTAGCCCACTTTCTTTGCATTAAGCCGCAACTGTATTAGTGGTACATGACAGAAGAAAAAATTGGTACGTTGGAGTACGATTTTGCTACTAATGACATAATTTCAAGTTTGTGAAGTTTTGAGCGATTTTATATTCTTCCACAATATATTGCTTTCTACAATTAATTGACTCAATGTATCCCACAAAAATTAAGGTAAATATTACACAACTAGATGCGCATTTCGCTTACCATTGTCAACATCATCGGGAGACGAATAAGACTGGTTTTAAGTGTTAATCATCTGATGATGCTAACATGGTTGGCGAGAGGCACGTCTAGTTGTATATTCGAGCGTAGTGTTCCAAAGTTTTGGCGTTTTGTGAAAGCGGTCACAAGACGATGTATTGTCAAAGAACCTACCTAAACATATCCAAACTCATCATGCTTGAAATCAGCAAAAATCTCATTTGAAAGATTTTTTTCGAAACTGTAACGAAACCTGACTCCGAATGCGGTACGTAAAATGCCGTTGGAAGATATTTTGTGGATGTACTATGAAAGTTTTTCGAATTTGCAACAAAAAATTTATTTTTCGGAACTAGAACAAAAATCCCGTTTTTAAAAACTGTCATAAAAATCCGTTCCATGGGCGTAATTATTGCAACTGCAATAAATATCGTTCCACGGAACGTGATTTGTGGAACTATATCAAATTACGCCGCAAGGAGCGTAAATTTAGCAACTACCTCGAAAACCAACTAAACCAAATAAAATTCTTTATTACGAGACGATATTGTGTAGTACTGGTCCTTATGCATGGTATGGACTATGATTACGATTTAAAAGTTTCGTATTAAAATTTTTAAAGGGAAATTTTTCGCGGGCGACCAATTTTTCAATCGTCATTTTCCAAAGTTAGCTGTCATTTTCCAAAGTTAGCTATCATTTTTGGCGGTAAACATATGTATTTCGTCGTGTTTGCCTACATGGGTTTCTTTAGTGATGCGGAATCCATGTCGCTCTATTAGCATGTACATAGTGTATGGGACCGCCTTGCCTGAACGTATAAATATAATATTCCAATCCGTTGCGATTCAAGCAATTTTAAGATAAAGACAAGCAAGCTAAGAAACTCACAAAGACGTAAACATTGAACTACGAGTTGAATCTTTTTGGTGTTAGACGACTGCTTAAAGTAAATCATTAGATGGTAGTTGAAGACTGCATTATCCGAGTTGTCCCAATCCTCACCACGTGTGGTATGGACCGACACTCTTGTTAAACTTATACTTTTGTTAGCCTTATACTTATATTCTCGAAATTTGTAACTAGCAAAAATTTTTTAAAAGATCAAATATATACCTTTGCCTAGAAATCTTATCCTTTTCAATGCGTTTTTTTGAGTCTATACTAACAAAGTTCCCTTTCAAGTTAATTAGACAAGTGTTAGAAATTAAGAGTGTTAATTTTAAGGTATTGCAGCGACGTGCGATTGATACCATTTGGTGAAAATAGTTAAGCAAAAATCGAAAGTAAGCATAAACTTTGAATAAATCACATCGAATCCTCCAGGTGAACGTTCTATTAGTCAATTTAGGAAAAGTAACAAAACGTTCCTCAGGCACGAAAGCATGAATCGTTCATAGTATCAACTGAAACAGCTAAAACATAATTTGGAATATGGTTTATACATAATGATTCTCCATTTCGTGCTGTTCGACAGAATTTGGTTGAAAACATCATCCGAGGTGGATATGTAGAGGAAGACCAACAGCGTGATCCGCTCGTTCACTACATTTAAATCCATTGAATTATTCTCTTTGGGGTTATTTACAGCCCATTGTTTACGCCACTCCTGTAGAAAATATTACCGATCTAGAACAAGGTATAATAAATTGATGTGAAATATTTAAAAGCATACAGAGGATTTTTCGAAGAGAACTGGTGCCAATCGTTGTATTGGAATAAATGACGGCTACTAATATATAACTTTTTAAAATAATGTGAAAATATTGTTTGTATTATTATCAACATGCGTAAAAGTCAATTCCTCAATTACAAAGTTTTGTTATTAAATCTTCAATTTATGAATGCTGTGTTATATTTATATCACAAATATCCAAAAATGCCAGCGTTTTGTGAAAGCAATAAATTAAAATCACACCTCTATCCATCCAAATACTAATACCAACATGTACAACGTAAAACAATATAGTGTTAAATAAACAGAAGTATCAGTTAATGCGATAAGTACACTGAGGGCCGACAGGTCCTTATCGACGCTCCATAAAAGGCACTTGAGAACCAAGTATCTGAAGACAAAAAACGTCCTTGTAGCCTCTTGAAATAATTCTACATATTTTTTCTAATATTAATGACTTGAAAATCCTACTTGTTACTCCAAAATACAAAACATAATACTGTAGTATCTAGGTAGCATTCTAAAAACTGTTGAGAAATCTGCAAAGCGGCCAATTAATTTGAGGAAATTCCCCGTTATTATTATCAAAACAAGTGGAAAAATTTACAGTTACAAATATCCATCAAAGTGAAAGCTATTTTTGCATATTCGCAATATTTAGTTATTACATACTATTTACCCTGTCAATGATTTTCTGTAGGTACATAGAAACAGGTTTTGAAACCATAATACTTTTACGAGTTTAAAACTAGTCTAGGAAGTTTAAAGTGGTTTAAAGGACAAATACTGTGACCACAACACGGACAAACTAATGTTAAGTAATATTATATAACTTTGTGTGGGATAAGACAATCTCAAATACTCATGTTTACATGTGTTGCCTAGTCTACTGAAAGTTTGATTGGCAAACAGACTAGACTTATTCTCAGTTTGTGATTTAGGTACAAACATATCCACTTCACCAACTCATTATCCTATATCCTGTTCTGTCAGCTCCCTTGTTCGGTTGTAACCATTAGTGAATAAAATTAAAACAAGAGATTCTACATTTACAATTACACAAGTTTTCATTTTCGATTAAGACATCGGGATTATTTTCAGTATTCTCCAAATTTCTCCAAATAAAATTTGTTTTAGAATATGAAATTATCCGAAACGTTAAACCCCTTATCATAAGTGATGTGATATTTTCTCATAGCTCAGCTACATTTTTTCGATACTTTTTAATAGCACTCGGTCCTGTGTCAATAACATTTGTTTTAAAATTGTTAATGTGATTTTTTTTAACCTGATACTTCAATATTAGCATTTCAGAAGAACAACTATGTACGAGTAAAGAAACAATCTCAAATTAAAAAAAACTATAAAACCTTGTCGATCGGCCATATCATAGCAGATAACGTCTCGATATTGCGCTGTACCCCATCTTTTTTAGTATATGGCATAAGCCTGCTTTGACTAATCATAACGCGCATTATCAAACGAATCTAGTACAGTAAAAATGTAAAAAGTTGCATGACCTGGAAAAATTGCACACTCGAATTTATCATGCTCAGTGTTATTAGGACCATTTAGAAAGTCTAAAACCAAAATGGCGACCTTTTGATTCAGCCGCCTTCTTGTAAAAGTTTTGAATCGCCGGGACATCGGTGTTTACTACTGGTTTTGAGGAGACAATAAACAATCCATTTATAAGAAGGGACTCCTTGTTAAAGACCCCCCCAAGAGCGAGCACCCATTCTCTACGAGACATTGGAGAGGCTCTTATGGTCGAACAGGTCCAGCAAACGTAAAAGAACGGAGGGAGGAGACATCCTGGGAAGAAATCTAGAAACGGGGAAGTATTTAAGAGCATCTTAAATAAAATCGTGTAAAAGTGTAAAACAGCTTGATAAAGTCATTAAAAAAACATACAACCCAAAAAAAGAGTTAAAAGAGTTCACAGGAAAATTGCTTCTCTAGCTTGAAAAGCTACATAGCGAAAAAATAAGGGAATGGATAGACGATACAATAAGCGGAACCCGAGAGCGAGAAACAGAGCAAGCATCGAGGAAAGAGATCCTATAACCTCCATGCGTAGATGAAACATATGCAAGAGAGATACGGCAAAAAATTGGAGGACTGCTCCTACCTTATGCAGGAGATGTATACCCAAGAAATGGAAGACGTCACCCTTCCGAGCGAGCAGTGCGATAACTGCAAGAAAGAACAAAAAAGATGGCAAGAAAGAAACACTCACCCAAGACTACAGTTACGACTCATTTAAAAAGATAACTGAAGAAGACTGGCATGATCAGATCTTCTCTAGAGTTTGCGTACAACGGGGAAATATCTAGGAGGCCTCAAGTGACCACACACTGACACTTCCTTGCAACGTAAACCTGACTTCCGCCTACAAGTCGGTAGCGAAGGTAATAGATAGACTCGGAGGGAAAGAAACAAGGCAAAAAGAAGGGAGAAGTAGCAATGATGGTCCACTCGTTAAGATTCCCTGATAACAAAGGGAAGTTCATACACAAGACTAGAAATATACTACTCGATTACGTCTGACAGAGATAGGATGAAAGAAGACGCGGAAGAATACGTAGTGCAGTAAGGGGCGAGCGTAGATGCGTCTTTACTATGTACATACTTCGATATGCGATGTAAAGTAACGTTAGGCGCAGTTAGTACTTGGATGGGCGACCGTTTCAAAGAAGACCGTGTCCTCGCCTCACATATCTTCCAGCGGCTTGTATATCAGTGTATACGCGGAAGCTATGCAACCTTAGGCGAGGGTTGTGTAGGTGATATACCATCCTTCGGAGGGAGTGTAAAGCCGTCGGTCCCTTGTCTATTAAATGTTAGGCAAGTAAAAGATCCCTACTCTACTTAAGGGAAGAGGTTCGGCAAAATTCCTGGTTGGGGGTAGCTCGTCTACAGGCGTCGGTGATAGGCCTCAGTAGCGGAAATAGACCGACGTTAAATAAATGTTAAAAAAAAATACGTAGTGCAGTCGCTAAAAACTGTGAAGGACCACTTACTGCCGCAAAGGAGGATCAAATTGGCTATATCCGAGGTTGAAGGTATAACAGGGCTGATGTTTGCTAACACAGATGCAGAAATCATGTTGTTTAAGGTGCTAGACGTACAGAGCAAAGGAGTAGTCCCAAGTGGAAGGATAAAAAGCCAGGCAAGTAGTGTTTCTACGCCGGCTAAATAGAAAAGCCGAAGCAGAAAGCATTGTTAGTTAAGATGTCCAACATGAATTACACTGATTTACTTAAAACAATGAGACAGACGGCATACCCCACTTAAATTGGAGTTGAGGTAAGAGACATCAAAAAGACCAGGAGCGGGGAACTACTTCTCACCGTGCAGAACGGAGCTAAAAAGCTGGAATCCCTCAGGAAGGAAATTAAAGATAAGATTCCAGAGACAACTGCATCCTGACAACTGAAGGTAGTCCACATAAAGGACTTGGACGAAGTGTCGACGGTCGATGAAATCAAGGAAGCCGTCTCAAAGGCCATCTCGGCAAAGCGAGAAAATATCGAAGTAAGAATCCTGAGGGATGGTTATACAATCGTCATTAAAGGACTGATTGGCTATCCTCCCAGACTACAAATAGCGGTGCAAACCATGGAAGAACTAGTCGACCGTCTCTTTCCGGTGCAGCTCCAAGTGATTTTTGACTGTGACAAAACTGTGATATTTACAAATTGTAGTATAGAGGAACTAAGTAAGGCATGTGAAAAATTGAAGTCAAATAAGGCACCTGGACCTGGAAACATACATCCAGAAATAACTAAAGAAGTCGCTTCTAATAAACCTGAGTATGTACTTAATGTATATAGCGAACTAGCAAGCCAAGTGAACTTCCCAATAGACTGGAAGAGTGCTAGACTTGTGCTGCTAAGAAAGGGGGATAAACCGTTGGACAACCTAGCATCATAGACGTGGAAGGCAAATTATACGAACACCTAATACTAATTAGATTAGAGAGGGAAATAGAACGTACAGGCGGCTTGTCGGAGCGACAGTATGGTTTTAGGAAAGGACTCATGAAACCGCGGATGCCATAAAAGAAGTTCTGAAAATCGCATAGGAGGCGGAAGCAGAATATTCCGGTCCACATCGGAGATTATGTGCGGTGATCACTCTGGATGTCAAAAATGCCTTCAACACTGCATCCTGGCAGAGGATACTGGAAGAATTAAGGAGGGAAATAGATGAAAGCCTTATAAATCTCATAGCATTCTACCTATCGGGAAGGGAGATAATTCTGGTGGCGGAGGACGTTTCGAAAATAAGACACATAAACATCGGTGTCCCACAAGGGCCAGTATTAGGTCCGGCTCTGTGGAATATCATGTACGACGGACTTCTGAAGATGAAGCAACCCGAAGGTGTTACTCTTATAGGTTTCGCAGACGACGTAGTCATGGTTGTAGTGGCTAAAGGAGAAGAACTCTTGATGAGTACGGCTAACACTGCTCTTCAGCGAGTCTCTAACTGGATGGAAGGGAAAGGGCTCCAGCTAGCGCCAGGAAAGACGGAGGCCGCCTTCTTAACAACAAAAAGAAAAATATCCTCAATACGTTTTGATGTCCAGGGTACAGTAGTATCACCATCAAAGGCGCTAAAGCATCTAGGAGTCTGGATTGACACGAAACTTACATTCGCAGTACAAGTTACTAAAACCATTCAAAGGGCTGAAAAAACAATATCTGCCTTAGCCAGCCTCATGCCTAATATAGGAGGGCCAAGTCATCAAAGAGAAGATTAATCGAGTGTAATCCACTCCCAGATTCTATATGCCGCCATGGCCTGACATACGGTCACGGAAAATAAAAAGCTCGTAGCCAAATTATCCAGCGTGCAGCGCAAAATGAACATAAGAATATGTTGCGCATATGGGATCGTCTCTACGGAGGGAGCAGGAGTTATAGCAGGAGTTCCTCCTATTGAACTACGGATACAAGAGCGAACGAAAAAATGCGGAGGAGTAGATGGTGTGATAGCAAGAGAAAATTTGATGACCAGGTGGCAGGATAAGTGGAGATGTGGGACATATGGGCGGTGGACATACCATATGTATAATACCCAACATTCAAGTAAGGATTAGCAGACTATTTCCTCACACAGGCGCTATCAGGGCACGGCTATTTCAGGAAGTATTTATACCACCACCGGAGGGTGGAAATAGACGCCTGTAGGTACTACGGAGATCAGGATGACGCGGAGCATGCACTGTTTATATGCCCGAAATGGAATGAGGTCAGTCAACTATATGCCCGCGAAAGAGAAATGCCATTCAACAGCCTCAATATGATGACCGACCTCGTAACAAGCAAAGATAACTAGAAGTGTGTGTACAGGGCAGTTAGCAAAATAATAGAGAATATAGAAAGGGAGGACGGAAAAGAGAGATAGGATATTTTTGCGCGGTTCCAGTGTGATGAAGGAAACGAGACGAGCGGGTTTAGTCGGTAAGAATCCGACACTCCCGGCACTAATAACCATCCGGGGGTCTTATGTAAGATTTTCCCTTCCCACAAAAAAAGTAGATAGATAGATAGATAGAAGATTATTTATTTCATTAGATACATATAGGTACATCAGAACGATTGTACAACATATTTGAAGAGATACGTCACAACAAATTTTAAAATACACTTCACAAACAGTAATAATAAAACCAACTAACTAACTATAAATAATTAAATACGATATAAATATACAAAATAGAATATAAAAAACATTACGTGGAGAAAATTCACTCATATGTAACAGTTTCTGTCTATTAAGTATTTTTTGAGCAATCTTTTGAAAATATTCTGATTTCCAGGGTTTTTAATTACATTAGGTAAAAAGTTAAATAATCTATAGTCATTTTATATAATGCTCCTTTGATACAAAGAGGTAGAGTGAGAGTCAGGTTGAAACTGAAATTTATGGCGAGTATCATTGTCATAGGGAGTTATATTTTGAATACATCTAGCTCTGTTTTTGAAAACAAAGCAGCAGACTTCAAATATGAAGATGCCAATAACTGTTATTATGTCAAGTTACCGAAAAGCCCCTCTACAAGATTCACGATAACCTAGATTTGCTAAAATTCTTATTGCAACTTTCTGCAAAATAAAAACACGTTGATTTCGTCCACTATTTCCCCAGTTTACAATACCATTTCTCAGGCGGAGTGGAAAGACGAATAATAAAGAGTTTTAAGAACATTATTGCTACAGTAATTTTTCAAAAATCCTAATGCATAACAGGACTTACTTAATTTTCTATTTCATTGTGTGAGTCCCACTGTGAATGATTGTCTAGGATAATGGCCAGCATTTTTATACTATCTTTAGTTTGTATTAGAAAGTTATTGTCCAGTGAATTAAGTAGATCTATGCGATTAAAATGTAAGTGATTTTGCTGAGCCCACTTCACAATCTTGTCGTTAACTATGCATGCAAGTGTCATAAGGGTGTCTATATTTTTCTCTGTTATTAATATGATAGTAACATCAGCGTCTTGTGTAATTGTCATAGATGTTATGTAAGTAAAAGTTTAGATCATTTGTAAAAAATTAGTAACAAAGTAGGGCCTAGAATTGATCTCTGAGGAATGCCACCTAATATATTCAGGTTGGAGTTTTTCTCGCTATATTATGCTTTATTGCACTCAGGGCCGAGAAAAGTTTATTTAATTCCTTAATATCTCCTAGAAGATTGCAACATACATTATTATATACATATTATTTTCTAAACTCATGCCAATCACTTATACAGTTTTTATATAATCATCGTTTCTTTCTATTTAGATCTTCAGTCGAGTATTTTAAAACCACTGTAAGCATTGTAGGTGGGTAGTAGCAAGATTTCACTAAAACATGTACATACCCTTTGGCGGCGTAATTTAAAAATTATTCAAAACTTCAGTAAATAGTCAAAGAATAAAATATTTACATTATTTTCATAGTTGAAATTTTCATACATAAAAAATAGTTATTGGACACATCCTTGCAGTAAAAGCTTGCTTCTTATTTTGTGTAAGAATTTCATAAATGTAAATCTTCGATGAGTCAGCAGAGTTTAGATGACACATTTCGTATTTTAGAAAACCCTAACAAATTTGTCCTTAACCTTGGCTTGTAGAAAAACGAAAAAAAAAAAAACAACTTGCAAAATGTTAGAATGCCACACCTAATTAATATAATTATACAAGATTGATTAACGAGTCCTCTAGGCACATTTCCAAAATATGTTGGATGCTTTGAAACGTTTGTATATTTAGTGGAGTATTCGAGATAATTTGGCATCACTTCAGCATATAAAAGTGATAATTAAAGTCTCTTGAATGGGATCTTGGGCTATGTGTGGGTATGGTTGTATGAGCTAAACGAATTATTTAGTTAACATGACAGTTAAAATTTAATTATGTCCAGCGCACTCTATGAATATGAATGTGGTCATTGTAGATCTTTGCCTCAGGGATTAACCACGAGAGGAAACTTGTACATAAACACGCCTGAAGATTAAATAAAATGAAATGTGTTTTGTCATAAATCAGGATTGGGACGTGTCTATATAACTTCATTACAGATTATTATATTAATCACTGGATGCTTGTGGTTTTAACAATAGCCCTGACAGTTCCTCGTTGTATGCGAAGATTTGTTATATGTGCTCAGCCTCTAAATTATTTTAAATTGCGTCGATGTCTCGATGTTGTTTTTAAACCATTCAAACATGAATTTCTGCTGACAAGTTTTTGAAGAACTGTATTTAATTAGTTTTCGTTGGTGGATATTGTTCCGACTGAATAAAAATTTCGTTATTCCCAAACTATTTTTTTCACGATGTTGTGTAGCACTGCAACTTGCATAAGATATCCTTGACTAGGTTGAATTTATAGTTCTTCAAGAAAGTCGCTGGAGGGAGATTTCTTAAGGACATTAAAAATTTTATGGTGAAATTTTTCAACATTTACATTTAATTTTGGTAGAAATATATTACGTCTAATGCTGTATTTAGTGGTTCCTCAGTGATTCGGAGCTCACTTGTCTTTGGATACCATGTATTAGGAATGAATAGCCAGACGAACAGATGCCCCAAAGTATTTATTTTTTTATTTTGGGTTTCTTTCACTGTTAGAACTCATCATTACTTTCTAAGCATACAGGGAAAATAGTTGTGAATTAACTTATATTTTTTATTTTAAATAAAATCCTGATTTTTATTATCAACAATTTGATGAATTTTCATTCTGGTTTTCTCCATTATCCCTGGGAAATTTTTGTCTTAAAAAGACCTATAGAATTCATAATTATTGATGTTATAAGTAGTAAGGCTATGTCACTTCTGGCTCACTCAGTAGAGGAACAACGCCGGTTACAAAGTAGATGGCATGTGTCCATCAGGAGTCTTTGTGATTTAAGCCCTGTTTATATCTGCTTAAAACCTGTTTATAGTCGATTCAAACTTAATTACATTTTTGGTATATTTTTTGGGATATTTGCGAAAGGTAAGTAACGTGTTTTATCGTAATTCACTGTCAATAGACTACAAAATCGTCCCTAATACAGTACCCTGTGGGTCGCCATATTGCACTAGTCCAAGTTAGCTTGTTTCATTTTCAATACTGACACACTGTCAGGTAGTCCTTTAACAACTTGCAACTGTTGTCCCTGAATCCTAGATTTTCTAAGGTATTTAGTAAATCGGACTGACTTACTGTATCAAATGCCTTGGCTAGGTCAACAAAGACTATTATTATTTATATTCTAGTGCTTTATATATGTTTGACGTTAACTCAGCCACTGCGTCTTGTGTTGATACTAGAAAGTGTGGTGAAAATTCCAGTTGATACCATCTCCAACAGTTACCGTTAAGCTAAAATCGAAGTAAGTGTAAAATATTGTATTTCGTTTGAAATAATCGAACCTAAACTCAAAATCCTATTCCTCTTTTGGGAAAATATACAACAAAATTTAACTAGTAAAAAAAGTTCTTCAGGCACCTAAGAACAGATTGTTTACATACTTACATGAGTCCCAGCTGTGTTCCGACGTACCCCACAAAAGGGCTAAATTGGGACAAGTATATTATATTATTAGATAGATAAATAATGTCGCTCTTGTAAATATCGCATTTTAAGGACAAAGATTAATGCATATTTTGACCGAAATATAATTTCGCTTCGCTACAAACAAGTACTCTAGACAAACAAAAATATACCCTACTCTCCCTAATTAATAATCTGTTATAGATCTGCCTTTCTATATTATATATGTATATAATATCAATAAGCTTGTTCAGAAAAAAGAACACATTAACATTAGTTAAAATTATAAAGCCCTCATTACCAATACCTGAAATTTATTTGTAAAAAGCCATTCTAACTATAACGGCAATCTTATATATCGTTTACCTCGCTTGAATTGGACAGTGTGTATTTGTCTTACTTTCATCAATTTGTCCCTGAGAAATAACTGTTTCATTATTTTAGGTGAGGGATATAAAAATAACACAGATGTGTGGTAACATTACCAGGGAGCTGACGGCTGAGGCTGAGAAGAGAACTTTGGAGAGGCCGTACACAGAACCGATAACCGCGACATGCTGCCGTCAGACATACTAGATAACGAAGGAAGGCTAACTAAAATATTGTATGAGTCGCACAGCAGCTTTCAAGTGTTATAATACGTTTCACATATGACGTATTGAAAACATTTCAAAAATCTTAAAATTTGCAAAATAATATTCAATTTTTCATGTCACTTTGGAAAAATATGATAAAAAGTTAATCTAATAACTAATTTATTCAAAAAATTACAATTTTCAAAAACAAATTCTGAAAAAATTCATGATTCTTCGATGATTCATAATTAACCTCAATCCGTCAGCAAACATCATAAAACATTCAAATTACTAATTTTATGAATCCAACATTACAAAATATGGCCCTAAAAAATACCGGGCCTCAGTGAACTTCATTAACATCAAGACTGCTTTCCGTACCTCGATTGAGACCTTCCAATTCGTTTCCATTAATTTTCTATTGAATAATCTCCCATTCAAATTCTACTCTCAATCACCGCAGACCCATCGACACAATTTCATATCATAGTGCAGGACGACTTTACAAGGTCATTCCAAATTTACTGTCCTCGACTAATTTTCGTAAATAACTTCCAAACCCAAATCGATTCGAACTTCATTCATATACCAAAAAATTTCCCATTTCAATGCGGAGACGGTCATATAAGTTTCATTTCAGAATTTCCATTTTTTACAATAATTGATGGTGCAATCAATATTGCGCAATCGCGTCAGCACGGAATGGCGGGAGACATTTCCAGATATATCCAGATCTCCGCACACACTGTCCCCGACGGACCATATAAAATGCCGAGCACCACGAGCTCAGGCTAAGTGCGTTCTAGTTCGGTATTTCCAAAGTTAGTTCTTGCGTCTTATCAAAGTTTTAGTAGTTACTTAAAAATGAATAATATATTAGTTACTCTTTCCGTTCCTAAAATCAATAAATTTAGTGCCGTCTGTCTAGTCCAGCTTATCCGCTCTAATTCCACGATAAATTCAACTACGCCGTCGTGACCTCTTCCTTGGCTACCCCAAGTAAAATTGGTAAATAAACCTTCGACCACCGCGCCCCTTAAAATAAACCCAGTTTTTCAGTTAATAGAGAGTTGTTGAGCAACCAATATAACGTAACGTTATCAAGATATGATAACTTTATTTCATTACGTATCTACAAGTAACGTGTTACCAAAAAGAGACTTGTTGAACAGCTTAATAATCAGCAATCTTTATCTTTAAGCATAGATAAGAAAATTTAGCATCTGACAGCCTGACCTAACCTGACCCTACGTTTACGGTATTTTTGTCGATTGGATTTTGAAACCTTGAAACTAATGTGCAGCTTACTAAGAACATAACTTCAAAAACATAAGTATAACGTTAACGTACATATATGATGTTAACTGTATCTGTACGTAAATAACGTAGACCGTTAACGTTATTAACGGTAACGTATTTCCTAAGTGAAACTGCGCATGCGTAGATGTAAAAATAACGTTACCGTATTTTACGTCTGGCTGCTCAACAACTCCTTAATCTTCGGCCACCGCGCCCCATAAAACATATATACATTAAACAAGCCTTCTGCCTTCGCGCAAATTACAACAAAGTGAATTTTTTCAGACATTCTAAATCAACACACACTTTTCTCAAGTCGGAATTTCCGTTGTCAAATGGTTACCTTTTTTATTATTATTATTATTATTATTATTAGCCGTTACTCGAGTCCGAGAATAAAAATGTTACAATCGACAAATTGTGTACAATAAAAAACAAGTAAAAGGTGTAGTCTATTGTAATTCCCATTCATCTACGGTGCACACGACTATGGCTATAGAGGCCAATTTGGGAGAGCACATGTCGACCGCAGTCAGGACAAACATAGACCTGGTTAGGTCTTGGATTCGGCCTTCTTGCAGCAACATTTCCTTGATAGCTGGCCACAACCCCTCGCCATTCGGTTCTGTCCGCTGCAAGTTGTTCCCATTGCTCGTCTGCAATACCGCAGGATTTTAGATTTTCATGGAGAGCGTCCTTGAACCTCTTTCGTTGACCGCCACGCCTTCTTCTACCGCTTAGCAATTCACCATAAAGTGTACATTTAGGAAGGCGGTTATCATGCATACGATGAACGTGACCTGCCCATCTTAGGCGTGCTCTTGAAATAAGCACCTCAATTGGAAGGCTGTTTGCTCTCCTGAGTACTTCCACGTTTGATATGTGATGGAACCAACGGATTTTCATCATACTTCTGAGGTGTCTTTGCTGAAAACGTTCTAATTCTTTCACATGACGACGGTAAGTGACCCAGCTTTCACATCCATATAGCAGTGTTGGAATGACAACTGCTCTGTAGACAGCCATTTTCGTTGATAAAGCAAGGTCGTGGTTGTCAAATACTCTCTCTCTAAGTCCCCAGAGTGCTCTAGATGCAGCGTTAATTCTATTGCGAATCTCGCTGTCCATGTTTGCTTTGTCATTAACAACGTTGCCTAAGTAATTGAACTGATCCACCACTTCAAGAGAATTTCCGTTAAGTGTAATGTCTATTTGGTTCACTTGATGAGGAGTTGACATAATCTTAGTCTTTCCAATGTTGATTTTAAGTCCCAAGGAATCATAGCTCTGGGCATATACATCTAAAAGTTCTTGAAGCTCTTCCGGCGTAGAGGCTAAAAGTGCACAGTCATCCGCATACTGGAGATCACAAATGAATCGTGTGCGTGTCTTCGTGAAAGCTCTAAAGCGCCCTATGTTAAAGAGACCGCCATCAAAACGGTATCTGAGACCTATTCCTCTGACTGTCAGTTTGTTGTCAACAATAATTGTTAGAGCAGTGGTAAACAAATTAAAGAGTAAGGGTGCCAGGACACATCCCTGCCTAACTCCAGTGAGGGTTTGGAAAGGTTCGGTTGCCTCATTATTATACATAACCTGGGCGTTGTTGTTTGTATGTAGACTGCGACATACTTCCACAAATTTTCTAGGGATACCTAAGCGGAACATAATTTTCCAGAGCACTTCCCTGTCCACCGAGTCAAACGCCTTGGTTAAATCAATGAAGGCCATGTGAATTTCTCCTTGATGTTCGAGTGCTTTTTCTTGAAGCTGTTTAAGTGTGAAGATTAAATCCGATGTGCCTCGGTTTGGTCTAAAGCCACTCTGTGTTTCAGGAAGTAACTTTTCCATAACAGGTGTTAGCCTATTTGCCATCGCTTTAGTGAGTATCTTCCCTCCAACAGCCAGGAGAGCTATACCCCTGTAATTTCCACAGTCCGCAGCGCTCCCTTTGTTTTTGAAGAGGTTGATTAAAAGTGTATCACGAAACTCCTGCGGAGCTTGACCACTTTCCCACACGATATCAAACAGTTTTTTGAGGTAGGGTATGAGCTCTGACGACACAGCTTTAAAGATCTCGTTTAAAAGTTTTACGAATTACGAACTCTGTTCAATTAATTTAAATAGATATTTTAATTTCGTTTTAAAACTAATTGTCTTATTTTAAAAAGTGATATACAGGGTGAAGCTTTAGACCATTTCGCAGACATTAAATAATACATTTTAAAATCAAAGTGTTAAATGTACTCAGACTTTTAAAATACAAGTGAAAAAAACACTCGGATTTATACAGGGTGTAGCATTGGACCCTGTCAGACATCTTATGAGCAATCCCACCGAACCTCTCAACAATGAATATTAAGTGCACGAAAAGCCTCAAGACTTTATTAAGCTCTAACATTTTTTATTTTAACAACCTAAGAGGCTTTTGCGTGTTCAAAAGTCGTAAGGAATAAGAAGTAGAACTTTAACGTTAATTATTTCATTTTTATTATTTATTTCTTCATTGTGAAACCATTCAATAAATATACACCGAAAACACGATAAGATATTGGCGTCGCTTTTAAATAAACAATAAGTTTCCTAATACAATATATAATTCTCTGATAATACCTCGTATAATAAGTAAAGCTATTATCAAGAACATTTTTTAATTATATACCCACAACACAGTTGTAGCCAATTATTTGTTATCACGTTTAAAAATCATTAGTATAACTGACAAGTTTCAGAAATAACTATTCCCACTAATTATGTTTGTGGAACAGTGGAATGAAACAAATGTTTATTGTTTATACATCTCGCGAAAAGTAGTGTTACGTGAATGGCAGGAACATAAGCATAATTACAGAAAAATTTCATGAATCCTTTGTATGTTTGTCGTAATCTACTAAACATGCCATATAATTTTATTTAATTTATTTTATGTAGTATTAACAAGCGTGTTTGGTGCATAAAACTTTACTTTAAAAATTGACATTTCCAAATAGGATGGATATAATTTATTAACAGATCAAAACTTAGCTGCTGAAGAATTTATAAATTATTTTAGTAATATAATTTAAAGAAATTGTTCGAAACATATGCAGTGCAGTGCACAGATATTGTACGTTTAAATTAGGTTTCTCATCATGTCAATTACTGTTATTACAAATTATTACCAATATTCAAAATCATAAATAAAAGGCAACAGTTGAATAGTTTATATACCAATGTTAATTAAAACAATAGAAAGAGGTGCAGGAGCAAGGGGTGCAGGTTTGGATTTGTTCAGTTGTTGTCTTATCAACATTAAGCACCATGTTCAAATAGGTGAAGCAAAACCTAATATTGTTGTCCACAAGGCCCAATTTTGGAGCCCCTGTTGGTCAACATCTATATTAATAACATAATTAACATATTATTGTAAGTAGATGACAGCTGAATATTTTACTTCTTCAAAAATATAGATAATTTAATTGATGGTATGAAAATATACTCGAGTAAAATAGAATTATGGTTAAAAAACAATATAAATATAGACAAAATATCGGGTGCCTACAATATTGCTAGCCAGCCTATAAATTTTTACTAAAAGACATCGATTTAAAATTTTAGGAAGTTGTATGGTTGAATACGATGCACAGTTTGATTTCTCCAACATCTGATTTTCATTTCCGGCGTGAAAGTGTGTGCAGTTGCTTGGGGCTCTCCATCTTCTAGATCTTCTGATTTTCAGGCTCAAATTACTGCGATATTTTTAATGGAACGCCCTGTATTGAACCTTAAATTTACATTCTACTAACCTTTCTAGATATTTTTTGTTTCTGGTGTCCTCCGTCTAAACCTAATATTTTATGAGATATCGGCGACTGAATGTTCACCTGCACTGTCACTGTGAACGATCCATCTTTTCACGCCTGAATGACTTTTATTATATTTTCCAAAATAGATATTTAAACGTTCAAAAAGAAGGATTCACGACTGTTTCAGACGGAGAATACAAAAATCTATACTTACTCTTCGTTGTTGCTTAATTGATGGAATCAATTGGCCGTCGTAACACTATAAATCTAACACAGTAAATACTAACACTTTCTTAAATTTAAACCTGAAAGGAGCTTGAAAATGCTTGAATCGCAACGACTTTGAATTATATTCTGGCAATTATAAATTCATACTTTCAGTCAAGGCGGTCCCATGCACGATCTGAGTACATGGTAACAATAATTTTCTGACACCGAATCACTGAGGAACCGGTTTAGGGCAAATACGCGGAAAACACATAGCTTTTCCGCCAATATCGATGGTTAAAATGTTAAAGGTCACCCTGGACGCTAAGGGCTATTTTCATTAAACTCTCCAAATACTTTGACTAGAGACTGGATAATCTGTCCTCATATTTAACATAACGCATGAGTTGCAGTGCTGCACAACGTCGATTCGTAAAAGGGTTTTTATTTTCAAAAAGTCGGTTTTCGTTATACTTTCTAAATTGTGTGGTCGGGGCGACATTACGTCCCTGTGCAGCGACATTTACTACACTTTCTAAAAAACGCTCCGTAGAGCGGAAATGTGATTTAATGTATAAAAACCTCTTCCAACGGCATTTTTACGTGAAGCACGCTTTTCATGGGAAATGATTTTGTTACAGTTTCGAAAAGTTCATCGAGGGTTTTGGCGTGTTCTTTAACATCACAAAGGCTAAACAATAAATTATGTTTAAACAGAACTTTGATTCAAGAGGGCTGTGTAAAACAAAAGAACTATTTACCGATTTTTACTTAGATTTTGGCAGTACTGCTGCATTACATAAGAGTTTCTCTCGATAGTTGTCATTTAATTTTTGCGTTTTATTCATGATTTATCTTTTAGTAAGTGTTTAAGTGTTATCTGGTTGTTGAAAATGGCTGTGTTTAGGCGCGAGCATCAAATTGATACTTCGCTTCAGAAGAAGACCACGACAAGATGGTCGAAACATCAAGTATTCAACACTATCAACGCGGAAGAGAGCCCGGAAATCTAACCATGGATCCTCAAATTGATATGTTATTAGTATATGAAGAAGTAAGGAAAAACCGAAGGGAAGCCAGAGCATTGTATGTTGTATGTATGTTCGACGTTATCCAAAACGTGACCAACCTTATGCACAATGTTTTCCATGGCTGGAAGAACATTTAAAAAGGGAAAATGATAATGAACATGAGAACAGATTTATTGTAAATGAGGCAGAGATGAGATAAACACACTGGATTGTTGAGATTGATCCAACAAGTTCTACAAAGCAAATTGCCAGTGGTATCGGGATATCTCCCGAAAGTGTTAGGGAAGATTGTACATAAACATAAGTCCAATTCTTTTAAGTACCAAATCCATCAGCATCTTTACGAGGGAGAAAAACGAAGATTGAATTATTGCAATTTGTATTTAGAAACAGCGTCATCAGTCACATATAAAATCATGCATTTTATTTTCAGACGAATTCTGATTTACCAACATGGGAATGTTTAACAGAAACAATATGAGATATTGGGCAACTGAAAATAATAATCTATTTAGAGGAGGGACTTTTCAAGAAAGATTCGGCATCAGCGTTTGGTTGGACGCTATAGGAACACGCATTGTAGGACGCACCTTTAAAAGGGGCCCGGTACCTACATTTTGTACAGGACAAAATTCAAAATTTTATTGAAGTTTTACCTGTACAGCATGAACATGTCTTCTATCAGCAAAATGGTGCACCGTTCCATAACGCCCGAGTAGTCACCGACCATTTAAGTGAAACTTTTAATAATCGCTGGATGGTCCTATTCGGTGGCTGACGAGATCCCCAGACCTTACAACTTTGGATTTTTTTACTGGGCCCATATCAAGGAAAAGGTGTATCACACACAACCACGTAACATATACACCTTAGAAATAGAATTACGCAAGTGATAAACTCTATTACTCCGAATCAGATGGAATACGTTCTTCGGGAATTTAAAGAAAGGATTACTTCGTGCGGAGAAGTCAACGGTGTACATTTTGAACATTTAAATCGTGGTTAAAATAAATTATACCTGCCTATTACTTTTAGTGTTTCACTTTTGATATTTATTTTATTTTTCTGCTTTGAGCAAATTTGTGATATATTTACAGTGCAGGTGTACATTCAGTCGCCGATATCTCATAAACTATTAGGTTTAGACAGAGGACACCAGGAACAAAAAATATCCAGAAAGGTTAGTAGAATATAAATTTAAGGTTCAATACAGGGTGTTCCATTAAAAATATCGAAGTAATTTGAGTCTGAAAATCACTTTTCGTAGTACTTCCGGTTCAGCCGGAATTGAAATTTTTATGACTTTATCAAATTTTACTCACCACAAAACTTAAATAACCGTAACAGATTTGTTCATACATTCATTTATTTTATATGAAAATGAAATAATTTATGATCGATATAACAATTTCAACTGCCATTTTCTCGAAAACTGTCAAAAATAGATTTAGGGTATGCTAGATGTTTTGGACTTAGAATTTCTTAGGTAATCCATCTCCGGTTAAACCGGAAATGAAAATCAGATCTTGGAGTAATCAAACTGTGCACTGTTTTCAAGCATACAACTTCCTAAAATTTGAAATTGATATCTTTTTTAAAAGAAATTTATAGACTGGCTAGTAATATCGTAGGCGCCCGGTATACCACAATGGCAAAAATTACTGCTTTAAAATCGGAAGAGATAGCAGACTGCGAAGGATTCAGATTGTATATCGAAGAAATCGCAATTCTTAAGACCTGTTCCAAAAAAAATCATTGATCAGACATTTTAAACTCAAAAAGTGGTTAAGGATTTGGTGCCCACATCGTGAAAGGCTTTTCGCCAAAGTTACTGCTCTGAGTTTAAATAAGACTGACTGCAGGATTACAAACGCCAAGCTGACAGACATTGTGAAAGCTGTTGGTGCCGACACTGAATTTTTGTTTAGCTAGGTATCATTTTTTCAATGAAACGGCTGAAAACCTCAAGTTGATCCATAAAATCGTTATTGATATACGGCCATGCTCAAAATTTTATTAAGCCTTTAATAAACACGTAGAAGAACACATGTTTATTATTCGTTTATAACAAAATATTGTTGATAACAAACTTTAAAACTATGGGAAATTTGATAATTTAGCCCAGTATGAAAACACGCTTCCACTAATTATATTCATTTGAAAACAATACCTTCATGTTTTATTTCTAGCGACACAAATAACCGCACGTGTAATATATATATAATATAATTATCTTTATTAACAACGTTTCAAGCAAGTAGCTATGATAATATATTTCAATAATTACTTGTTTGGCTGATTATTGTGCAAATTAAAAGTATAATATATATTACTTCCCTCGTGTAAAGGACATCCTTGTCGCTAATTTGTATTGTTATTACAATATTTCTAGGTTAGCTTAACAAGTTTATAAACGTAGAATCAATTAGCATTTGCTTATTTCTACCTTGGTGTTAATTAATTGCCCGGTCAAGTTTTAATTAATAAGCAAAAATATATCTATTATAAATATTCTTCATTTATACAGGGTGGGGCAATAGTGCGTCGGATCTCGATATCTTGAGTTCTACGATAGCCAGAAATTTCGAACATGCAGGGCGAACCAAGACGAAACTACAGGACCAAGCGCCCTTTTTTTAATGGAATGCTATGTATATCAGTACATTTTTTGAAGCCCCTTTCTAGGCTCTATTTATTTCTATATTAGCATTGAATATCTCCCAACCACTTGGATGTAATGAATTTTTTTTTGCTGAAATAATGCAATCTGCAGATGGATATTAAAAAAATTACCACAATCATAATTATGGGTTTTAAGAAAAACTTACGTAAATACCAGTTACGAGACATCTAGTTAACGTTTTTGAATCATTTTCATTTCCTAAAAATGTACAGGGTGTCCAAAAATTATTTTTCAATTAAAAACATTTTAAATTGAATTTTCTCAATTTTTTTCAAATGGAACACCCTGTATATTTTTCACCGATGTGATCTAGAAATGCAAAACGAACATTTTTTGTAAATACTTCCCTATGGCCAATTGCAACCAATTTCGTTTTATTGAATAATAATTACAAAATTCAAAAATAAACTTAAAAAAAGAGATTTCTTCAAATAACTAAAAAATTATAATAAATGTTCCACATGTTGCCCATTTTGATTGACACACATCTCTATGCGCTTTTGAAATGAGGTTCCCACTGTTCATAAAACTGCCGGTGTCATAGATGTAAAGGGACTTATTATTCTTTCCTTCATATTTTGTACTGTTGTTGATGTGCCTCTATAAACAATTTCCTTCACGTATCCCCATAAAAAGAAATCCACTTTTGTAAGATCTGGGAATCTAGCAGGCCATTTATTGGGTCCATTCAATTTAATTCAATTTAAAAAGTTCTTAACTGAACAATAATTTTTGTCCACCCTGTACATTTTTAGGAAATGAAAATGATTCAAAAACATTAACTGGATGTGTCGTAACTGGTATTTACATAAGTTTTTTTTAAAGCCCATAACTGTGACTGTGGTGATTTCTTTAATATCCATCTGCAGATGGTATTATTTCAACAAAAGAATTCTTTACATCCAAGTGATTGGGAGATATTCAACTTATTTCAAATCAGAGTACTAATATAGGTACTATAATTTCAACTATAGGCCTATTAGGGCTTCTCCCAAGTACTGAAAGTTGCAACAATCGATCAGTTAACTATATATCTTTATAGTTATAGAATAATCTCCCCAAACTAAGATGGATACATTAAAAACAAAAACTGATTCAGTTGTTATTAATTTTGTCTCTGAAATGTTTACAGCAATTAATAGCAAATTACCAGCTTTAAGAATTTTTGACTTCTGTAAAGCATTTAATAATGTTGACCATGATGAATTACTTGAAAAATCGTTCAGGTATTAGAGGTGTAATTTTACAGTTACTTAAATTTTCAGAGGAGCAATATTAAAAATTAACTAGTATGAAACATATTAGCCTCGTACTTTTTGTAAACATTTTATAGAAACAAATTTATGAAAACGATATTCATGAATCACACCTAATAGTTTTGATGTAGTTACTCTTTTTACCAATGTTCCGATAGATGAAAACTTAAAAATAGTTAAAGATAGGTTGCTAAATGATAATAATTTGGAAACTAGAACTAAATTAAGTGCAAATAACATAATGGAACTCTTAACAATGTGTATAAAACAACCTATTTTCAATTGGCAGGATTTTGGTATGGCTATGGGGTCTCCATTATCACCAATTTTAAGCAACATATTTATGGAGAACTTTGAGAACACACATGTTCAAAATTGTATAAACAAACCGGTTGTCTGGTGGAGATATGTTGACGACATCTTTGAAATTTGGCCTAATGGTGTCGATTTACTAAATACTTTTTCGAAAATATAAATAGTAAGGAACAGTCTATTAATATCACAACAGACTAGATAGTAGGAATGAACTACCGTTTTTAGATGTTTTAATTAGAAGGGTAAAGAATGCAATTGAAACAAGCATTTATAGAAAACCAACACATACTAATAGATATCTAAATTTTAACTGAAATCAGTCAATAAATGTTAAAAGGGGTGTTGTAAAATGTTTATACGATAGGGCCAAAATAATTTCATCTAATAATGAAATATTAAATAACGAAAAAATTTATCAAAGAGGTTTTAGTACAAAATCAATACCCTGAAGCCGTTGTTGATAGAGTATTCATAAATGTTGAAAATAGGGACAATCAGGTACGACAAAAACCTGAACGTCATTATACAGCAATAATTCCTTATGTATACGGGCTATCGGAGAAGCTACGCTGTATAGGTGACAAATTTGATGTTAGGGCAGTATTTCAAACGGGGAGCACTTTAAGATCTATTTTAACAAAAACAAAACCGATAAACAGGGAGCAGAATTCAAAAAACTGTATTTACAATATCCCGTGCGAATGTGATAAATGTTACGTGGGTGAGTCATCCAGACCTTTCAGTGTGAGGTTAGATGAGCACAAGAATTGCATTAGAAAGAATGAAATTCAGAAATCAAAGATTTGTGAACATGCTTGGGAAAACGGATATAGAATAAACTGGGACTCGGCAAAAATGTTAACAAAAGAAGCAGATAACAAGAAAAGAAAAATTAAAGAATCAGAAACAATCTTATTAAATGAAGATAAGTGCGTATCGAATTATTCTGTAGATACTTGCACAACCTGGCTACCAATGTCAACAAACTCAACATTATCTAAAAGAAAATAACATCAGTTCTGTGTAAGTAGTAAGTATCTATGGAAATAACATAAACATAATCTTAAAGCTGTGTATTTGACATATACAGCAAATAAGAGTTCTTCCAAAAAAAGCTTTGAAAAGGGAAAGAGACTAATTTCCGAAACGTCAGCAAAATACAGTATTTCTGTGTTTATTCCGGTTTATATTATTTGTAAAACATAACCTCTGACTGTTCCTTTGACGTAAACGTCGCAGGCGCAGAGACTTTCTGCCAATAATTTTATTGTTTTGTAGATTCGGTGATTTGTTTTTGAAGAGGATAATACATGTGGCAGAAAACCCAAATTACAGGAAAGAATATTCGTAGAACGCCACAAGTAACTTTCAGAAATAACTATATAATATGCTGATGACTATTCTACTATTCGAATCACAGAGATCCATATATACTTTGAATAATGATTCCCTTTGCAAACTAATAATAATGTTAAGATGTTAGGTATTCTGATTACTATTTGCAGTGCAATGCACCTATTCAATCAAACTCTATGTGGAAAATTAACTCTGTTACACTCTTCAATTTCTTAAAAATTTCTATAGAATCTATATTCTCAAAACACTTGTTCTGCGTCCTTTTACTCTCATTTAAGAAACGGTATTACAAACTGGGGAAGCAGCTCGCAGAACCGACGTATATTTATTTTACAGGAAGTTGCAGTTGCTAGTAGCAGATTTAAATGATCGCGATTCCTGTAGAGACGCTTTTCATCATCTTCAACTTCTAACAGTTGCTGGCACTTGCATTATGAGGTATGTCTCTTTGTTTTTAAAAATAAATCCATATTTATACAGAATGCAGCTTCTCATGATTATAACCATGATACCCGTCATAAATCTGAACCTCAACCTGACCCTAACGTTTCCTCTTTATACCAAAAAAGTGTTCAATATGCCATTTAAAAACTTGCCAAATAAAAGAATCACCAAACTACTATATCTTCAAAAGGAAACTTGCTAGAGAAATCCTGCACACATTGAGTGATTTTCTCTAAATAGTATTTTTTCTTCAAAGGTCAAAGAAACATGACTTCCATGAACAATTTTGTGAACTAAAAGTATTTGAAGAAAAAATAATAGTATTTATTTAATTCATATTAGACGATTGAAAAATAAATAGCATAGTATTCTTTCCCATTATTTGGGTTTTCTACCACATGTACTATTATCCTTTTCAAAACAAATCACCGAATCTACAAAATAATAGAATTATTGGAAAAAAAGCCTCTGCGCCCGTGACGTTTACGCCAAAGGAAAAGTCAGAGGTTATGTTTTGCAAATAATATAAATCGGAATAAACACAAAAATAATGTATTTTGCTGACGTTTCGGAAAGTAATCTCTTTCCGTTTTCAAAGCTATTTTTTGAAGAACTCTTATTTTGCTGTGTATGTCACATACACAGCTTTAAGATTCTGTTTATGTTATTTCCATAGATACTTACTACTTACACAGAACATAGAACTGATGATATTTTTTAGATAATGTTGAGTTTGTTAAGTTCTTCTTTTAACATTGGTAGCCAGGTTGTACAAATATCTACAGAACAATTCGATACGCACTTATCTTCATTTAATAAGATTATTGCTGATTCTTTAATTTTTCTTTTTTTGGTATCTGTTTCTTTTGTTAAAATTTTTGCCGAGTCCCAGTTTATTCTATGTCCACAAAAGAAACAGATACCAAAAAAAGAAAAATTAAAGAATCAGCAATAATCTTATTAAATGAAGATAAGTGCGTATCGAATTGTTCTGTAGATATTTGTACAACCTGGCTACCAATGTTAAAAGAAGAACTTAACAAACTCAACATTATCTAAAAAAAAAAAATATATCATCAGTTCTATGTTCTGTGTAAGTAGTAAGTATCTATGGAAATAACATAAACAGAATCTTAAAGCTGTGTATTTGACATACACAGCAAAATAAGAGTTCTTCAAAAAATAGCTTTGAAAACGGAAAGAGATTACTTTCCGAAACGTCAGCAAAATACATTATTTTTGTGTTTATTCCGATTTATATTATATGCAAAACATAACCTCTGACTTTTCCTTTGGCGTAAACGTCACGGGCGCAGAGGCTCTTTTTTCCAATAATTCTATTATTTTGTAGATTCGGTGATTTGTTTTGAAGAGGATAATAGTACATGTGGTAGAAAACCCAAATAATAGGAAAGAATATTCGTAGAATGCCACAAATAACTTTCAGACAATAAATAGCATAGTCTTTACTAAATTTTAACGTTAAACTAAATGGCGTGAAGTGCAAGCAAATGCATTCACCGCAACAATAAACTTTTCCAACACTTATTAACGTGCCGTTTAGGTCGAGGGGTTCTTAATCCGTATAAGGTGTAACCACATTCTAAATTCAATTTAATCACAAAACAAGTTTAATACTGCGATGTGACGGAATTGATATTGAATCACTGAAAGGTAACGGCTGACGCGGTGGATAATAAAAACATATCTTGTAACTGTTTTTGCATTAGTTTCGATTTGTGAATATTATATTAACATATTATGTTATTAAAAAGGTTTTATTTATAATCTGATAAAGTGTATTTACAAGAACACACGCACTAAAATTTTGTTAAATTCAGCAAACCTCGTAAATTACGCGTATAATATTTATGTGTTAAATTATCCGAAATAGGTACGTAAAAGTCTTATCTGCGGATCAATCCTCCACCTACTTATATAATTTGCAAGAGTTACTGCTAAAATTGTAATAAATTGAGAATAAAATTTACATGAGTATAATAATTCTTTTGTTGTTTATTTAACATTACAATAATGTTTTCTTATATTTTTACTTTATGTTAATGTTAGTACAATTTATTTAAGATCAATAGGAGTTACCATAAATATAAAAAATAATATGAATGACGCAGGTTCATGTTTACTGTATATAAACACAAAGATATATGAGTTCTTAACCAGAACAAGAGGACTTTCGTCCACTACCAACTTACCACCTTTCAAATTGAAAATTGACTTGTCGCATAACCTAGATTTGCGGTAATTAATACGAACGATTTTATCACTAACATTAATAATATACAAATATAACAACGTGAAATTTTGATCTCCTTTGATGTTTGTTCATTTTTTACAAGTGAACCCCGATTTACCCGGGGTTTAAGTACAATTTTTATAAGCTAGGTATTACAGTTCACCGGAAATAGATAACAACTTTTAGAAAACCCAAAGAATAAAACTGAGTTGAATGAGAGGTCTATGATTTGCTAAATCGGTTGTAAAGATTGATAAATTGACGTATGTTGGATAAGCAAAGAGTTCAACTATAACTAGATTCAAAGATCATATTGCCCACCTCAAATTATGTAGAACAGAAAAATTTAGTTTTGCCAAACATGCATTTGATAACAACCTTAGAAATGATATTCATAGCCCAATAAAATGGGACGAAATTTGTCGATTTGGATGAAATAATTCAGAGCGGGCTGAAATTTTGGGAACAGGCTTATTTATCTTATGGTATCTTTTAACATATCAAAAGTCCCAGCCCGTAGATGCAGGCGGAGGGGAGGGGGGAGAAAATTGGTTAAAAAAATCGGCTTTTCACAAAAACTCGGAAGGTATCAATTTTACTGTAAAATATATATACATGAAAATTATAGATAATAAAAATCCGCACAATTTCGTACGACCCATTGCAGCCGACATAAATTTTTTGAAATTTTGACAGTGTTGCGACGCGACGGAAACGCGCGTTCTTCGCTAACAATCTCAAAAATAGTCGTTCGGATCGCAAAATGTTTCAAATGAAAGTTGTAGAGAATTCGATTACGAACAATTTCCTTTTATTTTTCATTTCCATTCGATCAATATTTTTAAACATCTTTATGGCGCGCTATCGGAACACTTGTTTCATGATAAAATCGATAAGAACTTGGAAACTATAGATCGTACGTATATAGTGTATGAAAATTAAATAGAATATGTTGGTGTATGTTCAAAATCGTTTTGATAACGAGTGAATGAAGATAAAAGGGGAGGAGAACACGAAAAATTGTCATTTTCAAGTGCATTTTAACAATAGCTATTTTTGTGATTGACTTTGGGCAATAATGACACTAAAGGTTTTTTTAAGAGAATTGAATTGTCTGTAAAATGAGCTCCAAGTGGTTCACGAGTTACAGCTGTTTAAATTTATGAGCAATTTTTTTTTATTATAAATTAAGATTTTCCTGCAAGAACTGTGCATAACATTTTTTTTAAATGGGCCCAGCATGAAACGACTCAGAAATGCTCACAGAACAACTTCTGATACTGCAAAAGGTGAAAAAATATTATTAAATGTACTTATTTGTACTAAAAATTAAAAACTAACCGCATTTTCAATTGTTAGTTCCTTGTCGCTATTTATTGAAAATCATACACGAAAAAGTGTTTTTAAAAGCTTTTATCTACGATCGTGTAAAAAGTAACAGCGTTTTACATCATTTCCAGTGTATAAGTGGCCTTTTATAAGAAACTGTGCAATAAAATTTTTTATTGCACGCTTTTATTACACGATTTCTAAAAAATTAAAAAACGCCAGTTCGCTCGTTTCCTTAGTTACTATCATCACAGATTTTCAGTCACGACCATGAAGTAACATAATTAGAATGGAGACTTCAACTACAACTCGAAAAATATTAACCGTCAAAGTGACGTTCAAAAAAAGTTGATACAATTTTAAAAATATTCATGAAAAATTATCCCTTTCTTACAATAATTGGAACGATCAAAGATAAAACGTTGTAAGACATACTTGTATCTTAAATAATTATTATTTAACTTGCAATGTTTGTTAGTTATTATTAGTTAGTTAGTTTGTTTAGATCAAATCTTGCAATCAAAATTTCGATTAGTTCTAATTAAGCTAGAGCTTTGAAATTTTGCACATGTGTATAAGTCCGGTGACAACATATTTTAACATTTTCATATAAGAAAAAACAAGATGGCGGACGACTTTAACGTTTTTGATCCGATTCGACTCAAAATCGATATCTGGGGGTTTTCGAGATCGCCAATTACGAATTCTTGGTCAACATTTAGAAATTCAGAATGGCAGCGCCAATATGGCGGACGACTTTTGTCATTTACGGTCGATATCAATCCAAGTCGATATCTGGGGGTTTTCGGGTTCGCCAATTACAAATTTCTAATCAAAAATTTAGTTCAGGATGGCAACTTCAAGAAAGCGGACGACTTTACCGTTTAAAATTCAATTCAACTCAAAATCGATATTTGAGGTTTTTCTAGGTCGCGGATTATGAATTTTTAGTCGAAATTTAGAAATGCAAAATGGCGGCGCCAATATGGCTGACGACTTTTGTCATTTAGGTCCAAATCGATCAAAATCGATATCTGGGGAGTTTTCGGGGTCGCGGATTACGATTTTTTAGTCAAAAATCTAATTCAAGATGGCGGACGACTTTACCGCTTATGATCCAATTCGTCTCAAAATCGATATCTGGGGATTACAGCATATCAAAAGACTAAAAAGTAAAAAATAAAATTATATAAAAAGATATTTAAAAGGAAGCTTTTATTTAAATGCTCTAAAAAGTAGAAAATAAACTTTGAAGTAAATCAAACCCCACATTTAGTTACATTATATAATTTTTTTGTGATGGAATCTCCTTTACACAGAAAAATCTTGGGACAAGCTCTTATATCATAAAAAATTATGTAATGTATCAAAATGATGGGTTTGATTTACTTCAAAGTTTATTTTCTACTTTTTAGAGCATTTAAATAAAAGTTTTTTAATTTTTTTTTGTAGGAAATTTTATAAGCTAGGTCTTATGAAATTTTGTCGTTAAGTCAAAAGAAACGTGTGATATATACAAAAAAGGGAATTAAAAATAAATATTGGTTCAATTTTTCTGAAGAAAAACAGATTTCAAGAAACTTTTTTTTAAAATAAAATATATCATGCGAACGACTTATGCTATTGCATTACTTTCATATGTATATAAATTAATAAAAATAGATCAAAACCAATTTTTTAAAAATTGTTATGCACAGTTCGTGCAGGAAAATCTTAATTTATAATAAAAAATAAATTTTTGTTCATAGCTTTAAACAGCTGTAACTCGTGAACCATTCATCGTATGAAGGTCACTTGGAGCTCATTTTACAGATAATTTAATTCAATTCAAAAAACCTTTTAGTGTCATTATTGCCTAAAGCCAATCAAAAAATAACTATTTGTCAAAATGCACTTGAAAATGACAATTTTTCATGTTTTTCCCGTTTATCTCCATTCACTCGTTATCAAAACGATTTTGTACATACGCCAACATATTTAAGATTTGGTTCTCTTTAACTTGCATCAGATACGCTGTATGCGCACGATCTATTGTTTTCGAGTTTTTATCAATTTTATCATGAAACAAGTGTTCTTCTGATAGCGCACTATAAAGATGTTTAAAAATTCATATCTCTGGTAATATTGATCGAATGGAAATGAAAGATAAAGAAAATTGTTCGTAATCGAATTCTCCACAACTTTCATTTTTGAGATTTTAGCGAAGAACGCGCGCGTTTCCGTTGCGTCGCAAAATTGACAAAATTTCAAAAACCTCTCTCGGTTCCAATGGGTCGTACGAAGTTAAAAAAACGAAACTGTGTGGATTTTTATTATCTATAATTTTCATATGTACATATTTTACAGTAAAATTGATACTTTCCGAGTTTTTTGTGAAAAACTGATTTTTTTTTGTTTATTTTCTTCTCCCTCTATTCTACGGATGGGGACTTTTAATATGTTAAAAAGTACCACAAAATAAGCCCGTTCTGAAAATTTCAGCCCGCTCTAAATTATTTCATCCAAATTTTCCCATTTTATTGGGCTATGAAGATTAATTGAGAATGTATTAAGTAATAAAAAAACTGAATGCATTCGATTGGATAAAGGGTCTGTCTCAAAATAGTCCGCTTTATTGGTTAGTAAGTCATGGTTCGTCAAATATCTAGAATATAAGTAGAAGTAGGGATAATCGGATTAGTCAGATTCATTGAACCATAATATTAATTTAGAAGGTATTAATTTGGGATACTTGGCTTAATTAGGTTTAATCATTTCCTGATGAAGCCAACATGGTTAGCGAAACGCTTTAGAGTAGTGTGTTCGTGTGCATTGTTCAAGTGTTTTGACGTTTGTGGAAACTACGTCAGAGGTAGTGTCAAACCAAAGGTTCTACCTTTCTCTAGGACTAAGGAATCCATTGATTAATTTTGTCAAGGGAAGTTTGACGTGCCACAAGATCATTTACATCATTTATTTTATTATACAACTTCATATTGTCAGCATATAAAAACAACTGACACCCAAATCGACTGTAATGTCATTAATGAAGATGTTTAAGAATCATGGGTCTGATACAGAACCCTAGAGTATGCCCCAAATAGATGCAAATTGTACAGAACGTTGATCATTGTATTCAACATGGTGGCATCTATTTTAAGATATGATTTAAATAGCAACAAATTTTTTGAGAAGCCAAACTTTTGAAATTTTGAACATACTGCCCATAACACCATACAATGTTTAATGGCATGTTACGGCCACGTCGCATATGTAGTAGTTAGTATAATTGTATTATTTTATTGATTTACTATTTTGCAAGAGCATTCATTTAATTCCTCTTCTAATATTTTTTGTGTTTAAATGTTGCTTGGAAAGGAGTAGATTCCTCGACCCGCGCATGAAGGAAGGTGGCGCGTGCATCCAAAGCTCAGACGTGAAGAAGATATAATATTCTAGCTCACTATTACTAGGAAAATACTAGAAATCGAGTGTCTGCATATCTCTGTAGATATTAAGAAGATATCTACTGTACTTGGTGTCCAACCCGATCAGAGGCTGCAATTCAGACAAGATTATACAAGATTGTATTTGTTACATTTCATTATTCTTTCACGACCCATGGATTTGCTCCTATCCATTAAAAAAAATAAAAACGTCAATTCGAGCACTATCACACGTTACATGTGCACTAAAATTTCAATTAAAACCTTAAGTATATCAAAAGTTATCACAATTGCAAAACACGTTTAGCAGACATTCAGGCTCATACAAAATTAGAAAAACGTACTAATGATATTAATATTATGTACACGCATTTTTTAAAAATTTGTACCAAATTTCACATGGAACATACAAAGCAAATGTTATCGCATTTCAAAAGTCTGGCAGACGTCCAGACTCGCATGTCAAATCAAGCACACACAGACAATACAGATGTTTTAGTATATTTAGCAGATTATTTGTTTGAATTGATTAACTGTTGCTCTCAATATTTGTAAACAAAATACAGACGGAAAGAGAAAATAAGCATACAAAACTGGGGTTATTGTATAACAAAGCAGATTAATACTTTTAAATATTATTAGTAAATAAAACACATAAATCTGATAGCCTCTTCCTCCGAGAATTAATTAAAAACATCCAAGAAACGATTAATTAATTAATTTTAACATGTTTTTTTATCATTTATTGCAAATCATTGTCAAAGTGTTGCGACATAGAAGATGAATAATAATTTTTTAATATATGTTATATATTATTTGATAATAATATTTTTTTTATATATGAATTACGTAATATCTTAAAAAAGGAACATAATTTTACCCGATACAAAATAATCCTAAGATGTAACTCTTTTACCCTGCACTGCGCTTAAAAGATATACATGTCGACACTCAACAACGTAACACTTTAAACGGCGCTAAGTTGAAGAAAACATTTTGTAAGCGTATCATTCGCAAAAATATTAATGGTGTTTAAAATTTTTAGAAATTTGTTAACGTCTGATATGATCTACTTTCGTTTTTCGAATTACTGATACAGTAGATGTACACCAGATTTTTCAAAAGCTTCATCTCCATTATTTGAAATGATATACAGCGTGTTTCTCTTAAACGGGTAATACTCCAATAACCTTTTTATTTTTCGTTTAATTTAAATAAAAATCTCTTTATATGTAGCTTTTAATACTCTGTTAAAGGGTTAAACAACATTTTAGTGTGTAAATAAAAAAGCAGCTTATTGTGATCAAAATTAAAAGCCATATCAGGGTTTTTCTTTCAAAAAGCTTATTGAGAAAAAAACAAAAATATAAAAATATCAAATAATGAGCAGTAAGTGTAGCTGAATCAGTGAAAATTATAAGACTTGTGAGTGATAATGTGCGTTCTACAGAGAAGCTGCTAGTGAATTTAATGTGAGGCATCCTGGTCACCCCATAACAATAACACTATCTTTAAAATCAGGTAACCAAATATACAACAATACTGAAAATGCAACCAAACAGAAAGCAAAATTCGTTCAAAAATATCCAGATGATCAAGTTATTTTCAATTTCATAAATGGTAACCCCCAAAACAAGCAAACAGACTACAGCTAAGGTCAAGCTAAGCCAAGTGCAGAGAGTTGTCTGCCTAAGCATAACCGGAGCTATGCGAACAACGCGAACGAGAGCTATGGAGGTAACGCTGTGTCCGCCACCACTAGATATATATCTAGGAGAACTAACAACAACGGTACGTCTCAAATCCGTTGGCATACAATCAAATGTAGGCTGTGGAGAGGCCAGAAGTCGCCTGTGGAACGAGGCTGTCAGAAAGACGCCTCTTCTACAGGCGTGCACTGATGGCATTTCTCCCCGGTTTTTCTTTGACCGACCCTACACAATACAGGCGAATAGTGAGAACGAGGCTGCTATTCCCATACATGTTAAATTTGTTTCATTTGTTATGTTAGATCCTTTTATTAAATAATATGTGTCATCAGTATACTCATGTTTAGTTAGTACTGTTTGTGTTTTATACATTTTATATTTTTACAATTATTTTAACTTTATAAGTATAGAATTTGACGTGTGTAAACACCTATGTGTATTTTAACACCAATAACGAATTGAATTGAATTGAATTGAATTGAATTGAATTGAATTGAATATTGAAGGTGTGATCAAGATCTTCACAGACGGATCAAAAAAGAAGGATGGAGCAGGACGTGGAATATACTCCAGAAGTCTGCAAATCCAATATAAATGGGCTATGGATGGGCGAGCCAGCGTAGTACAAATGGAACTGGCGGGCATAACCATAGCTCTAAAAGAGATTATCTATAGGCAAATTACGGGCAAAACAATCAGGATCTACACAGACTGTAGACAATCATTACTAGCCCTGAGAAGTCACAAAATCACCACAGGAGCAGTATGGGAATGTCACCAAGCACTTGTGGGTGCCTCCAGCATGAATAACATACTGGTATGCTGGGTGAAAGGATACGCAGTGTAGTGGCAAGAAAGTAGCCGACAGACTGGCCAAGAAGGCAGCAGGCCTAAGTATCTTTGGACCAGGCCCGGCCAGTCTGTTACCGATTACGGCGATAATACAAATAATTAAAGAGGACACCTACACTGAATTCAAGAAGCTGTGGCTTGCTAGGGAACTACTAAAATATCCTAACAAAAGTACAGCAATGGACTACCTGGCAATGTCCAGAAGGAACCTACGTTTTATAACGGAAATCCAGACTGGACACTGTCCGTTAAGAAAACATCTACATAATATGAGATTAAGCGAAACACCTCTCTGTAGAGGTTATAAGACGGTTCAACATGTACACTATGACTGTTCTCCCATCTCATCAATCAGATAATCCACTTTGGCCCACTTTGGGCGATGTAAGGGAGATGCCCCTAGGCAGCATCATCACCTACTTCGCAAGATTAGGTTGGTTGGAGGCCCAGGCGAGAGTCTGCCTACAGGGCGGATGTACAAGGGGCCCAATGGGGCCTAAGTGCTGTTATTTATTGACCACCCCCCCAACCAATTCCAGATTCCAAAATCCCAAAACAAGTATTAGAACAATATCACCAGCATGGCTACAAACTGGAGCGTCCGACCTGCGACCTTTCTTCCTAGGATACCCCTCACCTAGCCTGATCTTACCTAGAACCTATTTTCCTTTTTCCCCGAGGAGAAAACCCCAAAAAAAAACTTGTTGACGGGAGGGATGGCTCCACGTCAGAGGATCCCTAACGATGACCTGTCCGAAATGACCTCCTTCCTTCCTTCCCGCCTTTCTTTCGTATCCTGTCTTTCCTTATCCCTTTGCTAAAAAAGCCGCACTTCTACGATATGTGTGTCGTCCCCTGCAGAAAAGGGGAAAATATGGGGATATGTCAGAAACGGCGAACGCGGAAACCTGGTTGGGAAGTCCAGGTAAAAAAAGCCCTACCGTAGTCTGCATTGCTAGGTCTGCTGTAGTAATGCGACAGCATACCGTGGAAATTGGTACATATAGAGTGACACTACACTACGTAGAACTAACGCTGCTGCAAAGAAATTACTCCCTGAAATAAGTAGGAAAACGACGGAAACTATTCCATGGTTTCTGCTTATTAAAAGAAATGAATGTGATGTTGTTAATATCAGTCAATTTCTAATTTTAAGAACACTTTACGGATTAATAGGAGAAGCGAAAAATGTGAGAAAGAAAAAGGACTATTAGTTGGACCAGCATCCAATGGGAAGTCTAGAAAGTTGCCAATTACCCGCTTTGCCGATTTCCTAGTTCATCTCACCCCACATGAAAGACTCAATACCTCCAGGGGTATCGTTTTGTGCAGGGATCTTTTGAACTTGTTCATTGTAAGAGATTCTTGATGGATTAAAAGTAGAAGGAGAATTAACAGCAACATACATTAAAACAAGGCGAAATGGCTCACTGTTTGATACGGCAAATCATATTCTTACCTTCAACTCTCCTATGTGTTACCTAAATTTGAAACAGCGGCCATGTACAGACTTCGTCCTTATATACCACCACTAGTGCGATGTTTCAGATGCCAATTATTTGGACACGTAGCTACAAATTATCAATGCCACGGCGGTATGCATATGTGGTAAACCACTGCACGAAGCTTTCAATTTGTGATACTCCCATAAAATATATTAACTGTGAAGGACCGCATACGGTAAGAGTCAAATCATGCCCGAAATGTATTACGGAAGCTTCCATAGCAAAAATTTAAGTAACAGAAAACATCAGCTATTTTGAAGTGTATCGCAATCGCAATCTTCGTGTGACGAAGAAAATGGCTCCAATGCAGGTAGCAATCTCTCGGTTGCTGCTTCATTAAAGAACTCAGGAACAAGAAAACAAGGTTGCAAAAAGGGCGACTTAAGCGGATATCATCTAAAAAAATTTAAATTATTATTTCGATTTATCATAATTTAGATATGTTCTATACTTATGCGTGTTTAAATGTATGTATGTATGTATGTATATATATTTGCGTAGTATATATTTTACTATATACTACATTTAATGTATTTTTTCTCTCATTATTTATACTTTATCTACAATTTTACACAAAATTAATATATGATTTGGAATATTAATTGGTATAAATTAATACCCCTTTTCCATCATATTTTGTACGCCGCCCAACTTTTAAAGTTTTTAAACAATGAACTTTGGGATATATTACATGATCTTCCACTTCAAGCTCGACTTGATATGTATTTTCAGCTCGATTGAGCATCTATCCATAGTGTAGTCACTGTTAGACAATGGCTGGATCAAAAGTATCCACAAAAATGACTAGGGAGAAATAGTCTTTTAATCTTATGGCCGCCTAGATCTCCCGACCTAGCCCCTCTGGACTTTTATTAATTGAAAACTATTAAAGTTAAAGTGTAAAAAAATGAAGCCACAAAATTTAAAAGAACTTCGTGACAGAATAATCCAAGTTTATCAGAAGATTACACCAGCAAAATTGCGCACAGAAGTAAATAAAAATAGAAGAAGAATAGGAAAAAATGGTTATTATTTAGTAGAGAAAACCGGTAATGTAAAAAATAAAATAATACCATCATAGGTCATATTGCACAATCCAACTTAATTTAAACGCGATTGATTGACCGCGCGGTGTTATACGAGGGTGGTAACAATGCCCACCGTAAGCTGTTATGTTAAGTTAATTCAAATGCTATGCAAACTTTTATATAAACGTACAGTAAAATTTTAATGGCCTAAAGCAATATGTTATAAGCGTTTTTCTTAAAATGCTATTTACTGAAGCATGTAGATCATTTCTAAATTTTAGAAAATTTGTTGCTAGTACATCAGCATTTGGTGTAAATTAAAGATAATGATAATAAAATTCTATAACTGTAACATGTATAATGTATATTTATTATAATATTGGCGTGTCAGAAATCTCTATAACCGATTTAAAAGAGCCCATTAGCACAGCAACACAGTAAGTGGCAATAAATTCGTGCTGAACGTAATTTAATAGATGGCATTATATATTAATAACTTTCATTACGTTATTTGTTATTCTATAACAGATATTTGTACTTAAGCACCAACGGAAATGACGATCATTTTTAATACATTTTGTTTCGCAATGTAATAAAGGAAAAACTTCTTCGTTTTGCTTATTCAACGAATAGCTCTACACATTTCACGGAGTCATGTTGATATCGTATTTATTAATGGTTCATTATTCACGCATAATTTGAAAAAAAGCGAATGTTTTACTAATCGCATTACTTATTATCGCATTTATCCTTCACATATTATTACTTTTTATGTTCTGATTTTTAAAAGTTAAACGTGAATGAACAATACCACGTATATTATCATAATTGTAACATAGCAGACTACACTAACAACAAGTCTGTATTCAGGGGCGGATTTAAAGGAGTTCTGTTGAAGGGCGGCATTTCACAGAATCAGCAGTAGAAATTTCTGTATATTCTGTTGTTATGAAATCGGGAAAAAGATCGTCCTTAAAATTGAAGTTAAATAAAGATTATCATCCCAAGCAGAAGCCTGGTCCTTTCTTGATCTAATGGAGGATACATTCGAAATACCTGACTATAAATTGATAAGAAGCGACCGCGTATCAAGACGCAGGGGTGTTGTTCTTTATGTAAATTCTTCTATTTCTAAATCTTGCCCGTGCTATCTACACCAGTGGAAGAGGTCTATGATATTGAGTATATAATTGCCAAAGTTACTATAGAAAATAAATTGTGTGACATGGGAACCTGATTTCAGTAAAATAAACAGTACTCAGTTGGTTTTTTAAAAAACTCAAATTTATCTACAGATAGCGAAATTTTATAAGATGCCAAAAAAAGATTATTAGGTGTGGAAAATATTATCCATCAAGAGACAACCCCTTTCTAGATACAATTTTTAAGCCGTTTTATAAAATCTTCTTTGCTCAACAGTTGCTGATCGATCAGACCAATTTATTGCTTGATGTCCTCTTTCAAGGCGTTTAATGTTGGGGGCTTGTGTGTATAAACCTTTAATTCTGCCTGTAAAAGGCTCCGGATTATTTCGATGTAGCGAGCCGAGTTAATGTCAAAGAACCTACCAACATATAAGTATCTAAACTCATTACACTTGAATTTAGCAAAGAGTCTCATCGAAGAATATATGTTTTTCGAATTTATAACAAAATTTTAATTTTTTCACAGCTGCTACAAAAATTTCACTTGAGAATTATCATAATAAATCGCTCTACAGAGCGTTATTTACGTAATTGTAATGAATGTCGCTTCACTGGTGTAATTTATGTAAGTCTAATGAATGTGCGTTGTGTAACACCGCATCTTAAGCATAATAAAGAGGACGAGTAAAAAGTTACGTGTTAAAGTTTCTGAAGGGAGATTTGACACGAGCGACAAAATTTTTGAAGGTAAATTTTTCACTTTTTGTAGTCGTTTTTGGCGGTAAATTTATAAGTTTTCCGTCGTGTTTGTCGTTAGGCGTCACAAAAATATCCTTACCATGCATATAATGCATGGGCTTGCCTTAACGTAATAATACAAAATAATTTTTGATTAGGAAATTGAATTGAAATTATTTCTAAATACGTAAAAAAACAGGCAAGCTAAAAGCCCACGTAGTCGCAAATATTGAACTTTTGCTTGAATCTTTTTGTGTCCAGTCGTTTTGCTAAAAGCTTAAACAATGGATGGTTGTTGAGACTGCATTGTCCGAATCGTCCTAAGCCTCATCATGTGTGGTATGGACCGACACTCTTATTGAACTTATACACTTGTTAACCTCATACTTATATATATTTGAAATTTGTAACTACAACAAAAATTATCTGAAAAGATCCAATATATACCTTTACCCAAATATCCTATCTTTTCATTGTGTTTTACTGAGTCAAATTAATCAAATTTCCCTTTCAGGTTAATTAAGAAAGTGTTATATATTAGGACTGTTAGCTTTAAAACAGTGTAACGACGACGTCCAATCAATACCATTTAGTGCCAGCAGTAAACCGTTGATTGTTTGGCTTGCGAGCAATATTGTAATCCATTTTAAAAGTTTAGAATGACAAACCGTTAGCCGTCATCATACAATCATATATTGTATGTCGAGGAAAATTGATTTTGAAAGAGCATGGAATGGCTGATAATTTGGTGACAACTCATAACACTATGTACAATTAACATTAACTCACATGAGCAGGAGATATCAGGAGGAAGAGAAAACTCTTTTTCACTTGTTATGCTACTGTGTGTCTTTCAACACAAGACGACAGTGGTTCTTAGAATACTAGAAATTGAATCAGCAGTTCTACATCAAAATATTACACTATAAGCTTTGTAGGTTGCAGTGAGGATGGACGCTTACTGATACCATGGAAAAGCAATAAACGCTAACTGAACTAAAGATTAAAATTTTAACGGGATATTTCTGCAAAGAATCTTGAAATATGACTTGTCTGCCATTAAATGATTCAAAAGATATACGTAATCCAGCACCTCTCCTTCTTCTTCTGACGTTACAACCTTGGGTGAGTTTTAGCCTGATCGACTACTTTTTTCCATGTTGCCAGATACTATCCTTATACATCCTCTTACTCCCATGGACCTTATGTCATCCTCCATATCTTCTATCCACCTTTTCCTTGGTCTTCCTCTCCGTCTTTTCCCAGCGGACTTCTATAGCATAATTTGTTTGGTGGCTCTACCCTCATGTGTTCTTTATACGTGTCCCAGCTAGGCGAGTCTTCTACTTTTGATGAATCTTACAATCCACCACCTATTTATTACAATTTGTTAACAAAAAAAAAAACAATAAAACTTTCGCCCTTTCGACAGTACGCTCGTTGCCAATTATTGTTATATAAATGGTTCTCTATGTAGTCTGTTAACCCAGCAAATCAATATTAACAGTTCACTCACAAACCTGGTGAGTCTGATGAGCTTGAAGGCGAGTAATATGGACATGGCTGTAGACTTTAGTGGCACAATTATTAAGTTCTAGCGAATGAGGAGTAACATACTGTAAAATATCATTGCATTTAACATTTATGCATTGAAACAGTTTTGTTGAAAAGTGTCTTGCCAGTTGTAATATTGCATGAGGTAGCATAAATGTAGACTATAGAAAATACTTAGAGACTTTAGAAGCACGACTACCAAATTCTAACGAATGGGGAATACAATATACTGTAAAATATCATTGCATTTAACATTTATGCATTACAATAGTCTCACTTGAAACGTGTATTGCCGGTTGTGGTATTGCATGAGGTAGCAGGAGGAACTTTTTTTTGTTTTATTTACAATAATTTTATACGACCTATAATATTGATGTAAAACATAAAATTCGGCAATCTAGAATCATTTGAATTGTCAATATTCTTACTCGCATTTTACAAATTGAGTAGTCTGCATAACATCAGATTAAGTAAGAGGTAACAAGTTTACCGACTTATATTATAAGGTTTGCTTGGCGACATTGTATACTATTTTAATATAGTTCATTTAAATAGTTTTCTTGTATTTATAGTATAGTTATGTAAGGTATGGCGAATTTTGGTATGTAGTGCGTCTCTTGTGTTTTACGACACGGATTGGTTAAAACACTTTGATTGTGAGACCAGTAATCAGAGGAAAAATGGCGTGGAGCAATCTACAAGAAAGTTCAGTTTTATTCTTTCGTCCATCCAAATGTAAACATCCATTGAATTTGGTAAAATAAACTGTGCTATGTTTAATTATGATATGTTAGTGATTCGAGTCAGTTTAATCTGTGTTTGACTTTGCTTAATTACGATTCAGTTTAGTTTTTTATTTTTAAGAAAGGAAAAATATTTTGTAAATAGCGATAAAAATTTGAGTCTGGAGATCTGTTTTTGTAAGTTTTGACAAAAAATTAAAAGCTGGGAGATTTTCCTAAAACTCAGAATTATCTCTCGGCAGTCCAAATTGGTATTGCTCAGACTCCGGCTAATTTCAACATTAATTAAAATTAGCTACTAACAGACATGTAAAGTCTAGTTACTGTGTAAGGTATGTACCGATTTTATTCTGTATTGTAGATTCATCAAAAGTGGTGAAGGATATAAGCTGTCAATCGAATGTAGATAAACGTTCTACATTTGATTGACAGCTTATATCCTTCACCACTTTTGGTGCATTGTTAAAGTCCTTCTGGAAAAAATATAAAATGTGAACTTCGGGCGAACAATGCAACAATAACTTTTTCTAAAACCGTTTGAATTTCAACCACACAGATACTAAACATCTGATTATCCAAGAGTACTGTCTCTCTTCGGATATGGCAGCTCACTGGAACTATGCTGCTAACTTATAGACATTTGTCATTTTTTACGAATTTTGAAAAATTTTCATTAGTGTTGTCTTAAATTCTAACCTGTAAATTGTTCTTACTTTCGTTTTTATGGCTTTTCTACATTAATTTTCTGTAAACTTATATGTTTAGGTAAGCACTTACCGTGGAGGTGTAGAAGGGAGCTTGATCCGCTCCGAGGGCGGGGAAATACGCAGCCATTCCCTCGGGATACGGCGCACTGTACATGGAAAGTGCCGGAAGTCCTGGAACGCCAGGACCGGCTAATCTCTGATAACCTAATAGTTCGTATTGACAAGAGCACACACTTTGACCGGTTATTGGGTCAGTGAAAATCGGCCGTCCGGTATCACAACATCTTTGAGATGACGCTGGCGGACTACCTGGAGTCGGAGCTGAAGATGTCACTGCCATGGCCGGTGGTGGTGGAGAGGGTTTACTAGGATCCGATGATACTGCACTCTGAAACAAAGAAGTAACGTACTTGTAAAATCTAATTAGTAAGAAAACATAATATGCTCACTACCTACACACTTATTAATTATTGAACATCGCTTGTATAACATACTGAAACACAACAAGTTACGAGTCTGAACAAGGAATGTTTCGCCTTTAAAACCTTTCACGTACACTTTCTGTAATAGTTACTAATATCATCCCGAAACATATAAATGCATTGTATGAAAAATTATATGTGACATGCGATACGTGAACAAGGACAGAGAGATAAAAATGGTGTGTTATCGGTACAAATTATAGCAACGTCTAGAAGCGCAATAAAATTAACAAAATGACCGATTTGTTCAGAAATTTGTTATCTCAAATAGAATAATAGAGGATTTTTGGTATTTAAAATAATAACATGCAATTAAAGAAGTACAGTGCAAAATGTTTGAAATTATTATATATTACTATGCAGGGGCCGCTCTTGTGCCGCCCTGGGCGAAATGGCATTTTGCCGTCCCCCTTCTTGCACTATAAGCACCGCACAACAAGCTCCACCTTTTGCGCATTTCGCGGCTCATGAGGTGTTAAAATTACTTCTCCAGTGATATTCACTTGTCTTGACGATTTGCGATTCCTAAAATATTCGTATCGCTATGCCGAAAATGCCGCCCTTATAATTATGTCGCCCTGGGCGGCCACCCACTATGCCCACCATCTGGAGCGGCCCCTGATCCCAAGTATATTTTCATAGAGAACACTTAATATCCCCGCATCACCATGGATTTGTATCTGGGCGCTGATATCTAAACTTTTGACAGCCCCGACCACGTATTCCTGCTATCAAAATTTTATATAATCGGTATATCTGTTAGTTTACTCAATTTACATACGTTTTATCTTATTAAGAAGTTGCAGTTTGTTCAATATCTTGGTTTCAAATCTGAAATATTTGGCAGTGTTGTTCTAAAAAAAGCTGAATTTAAAGATTTAATGGACATATTCGTTTAACCACTGGAACTGCAGCGCACATTCGATTATACTTCTTCACAAAATCATAAACAATGCACTAAGCTCAGAATCAATTTTAAAGTCGTTATATCGTGTGCCTAGAGAATATTTAAGATCTAGCTTTGATTATCACTTAGCTACAGCTCCACCTAATTTACTGAATGTCCCACCCACTTATCTCATGATACAGAATTATCATATGTACGAAAAACACTTGATATGTTTGCTAATTCTATTCGTTATATTAAAACACTGTTTCTCTGTTAATTATTAATGTTAATAATATTATAAGGTAAATGTACCAATTATCGTCATGTTAAGCAAAGGTTTAACTTTAGAGACCATTAATATTTATTTATTTATTTAGGTACACCACCCCACAGTAAAAACCAATTACGGGGTGGGAAAAATACAAGACAAGATTAAAATAATATAAGATCATACAATACAATAAGTTCAATACAATATGAAATCAGCAGATTCAGTACAAAAAGAGGTATAATATACAATTATATACAAAGGTAATAAATAAACAATAAAAGCACAATAAACTAAGGGAATAAAGGGTGCACTAAGATTTATACTGAGATAACTAGGAAAAAATGCTTTTAATATTCGCTATATTAGAGTAAAATATATCAAGTCGAATCTATTTAGCAACTGACTATGGTCAAAACCTATCGCGGGATATATATTATCCAATTTGTATGATGCAAATTTTAGATAGCGATGTTGAATATTCTCGAGACTATTACAAAATTTACTATAGCCGAGATTCCAAATAAGTGAAGCGTATTCTAGCCTAGATTTAACAAATGCAGTATATAGGTCAATCGTCATAGGGCCAAATCTGGGAGTACCTTCGAAAAATTCCGAACTTAATGAAACTTTGGGATGTTGTTTGTGAGTGTCCAGTAGTGCTACACTCAATTTATCCAACAAAAACATCCTGTGGAATTTTGGGGAAGGGCGAAACTTCCCAAAATGTTTGCACTTTTTTCGAAATATTTCGAAAACGGTTGATTTTAGCGGAGAACTTCAAATTAGTAAATTGTAGAGGATTAAATTTCCTGCAATTTGCACTGTAAAAGTATTTTTTGACCCCATAGGTAATGAGATACAGATTTTCGAAAAAGTGTAAAATTTCTCAAAATTGTAAAAAACTGGTGCTAAAAAGGCTGATTTTCAATATTTATTTTCCACTTTTCAACATATTTAATGGACTGGGGTATCTACTTTATTTACATAGGTTCAACTACAACACTAGTAGATGTTCATTAGGTTGAAAAAAAGAACATTAAAGTACAGTATTTATATATGTAGGATATTATAGTGATTCTTACTATCTAATAAAGTAAATTTGTAAGGAAAATTTTAAACCAGGGAAATGTAAAGTAAATGTTAATGAAGTAAAGTAGGCGAATTTTAGACGCTTGGCACCGTACGGAGTTTCATCTTCTTCACAGTCTTCTTCGTCGTCTAGCAGTCCATCCATAATCATTTCTTCTTCATGCTCTCCTTCTGCTTCTTCGTCCTGGAGATCAGGCTCCGGATAATTTACCCATGCATGAACCGAGTAGTTCTTGCAAAGGGTGGAGCACTGCAGTCCTGCTTTCTTGCAACTGCAGGCTGTATTGCTACACCCTTTCTTGCATTTACAAAAGACAATGTTCAGTATGTTGTCTGGGACTGCATTACATGTGGTCCTGATGGGGACGACCCCCCATCTCGTCAGCGATCACCCCCAAACTGACGGTACAATTTCGTTTCCCAGCCATATTCGGACCTGGAGATATGTTCGGAAAACATGGTGGGTGACCACGTCTTTGGTAGGTGGCAGTCTGACCAATTGAAATTTAGGTTTGGCCACTTATTAGTAAAAAGTTGGTATCGGAGGTTGTCGAGGGAATCTGTTTCTATGTTCTCTCCATACAATGCAACCTGAAACTTCTCGCCTGCCTCGGAAATTTGGTAGGGGGTGGGTTCTGGGTCTTTAAATACAGCTACTAGGTCATGTCGATCTTGCATGAAGCTGCTGAATATAATAATGATGGAGCATTCTTCTCGAAATAGACGTTTTTGTGGGAAGTGGAGGCTAGGGTTATCAGTAACACGAGGAGATCTTCACCTGTAATAATTACACTGTCATATTCAGCAGCTGGCGGAGCACAACTGAATTGTGTGAAATGGGTGATTCGATTTAGTTATGGGGCGAGGGGAGGGGGTAGTTGAACCTATGCAAATGGAAATAAATACCACAAGTCTATTAAATATGTTGAAAAATGGAAAATAAATATCGAAAACCAGTCTTGTCAGCAGTTTTTTACGATTTTGAGAAATTTTGCACTTTCTCTAAACTCTATATCTCGGTACCTATAGGGTCAAATTACGTTTTACCATGCAAATTGCAGGAAATTTAATCAGCTACAATTTATTAATTTGAAGTTGTCCGCTAAAACTAATCATTTTGGAAATATTTCGAAAAAACCGAAAAAAGTGCAAACATTTTGGAGATTTTCGTCCCTCCTCAAAATTGCACAGGGTTTTTCATTGGATAAATTGGGTGAAGCACTACTGAATACTCACAAACAACATCCCAAAGTTTCATTAAATTCGGAATTTTTGGAAGGTACACAGTACATGGCGACTAGATTAATATAAAAGATTCAGCAAATCAATATCATTAAAATCACTTGAATTTCTAATCACAAAACCCAAGTTTTTATACGTAGAGAGAGCAATATTCTTTATATGTCAGTTAAAATTTAGTTTCCAGCCAAAAGGAACACCCAGATCCTTGAATTCATCTAATCTATTCAGGACAGTACCGTCCAGTTCATAAATAAAAAATCAACTTGTTTCGCCGAACATTTCATTGAACAAAATCACTTTTTTACAGTAGTAGTGTTAAAATTTTGCATAATGCAAACAAAGGAAAAATCCTAGACATGCTTGAAATTTTAGAAATTAAGAAGGCCCTAGAAATCATAAAAACGTTACAAATACACAAACACAATTTATGAATAACCCTGTACTAGACACCGTAATCAAATTAAAATTAAGTTCGTAGTTCCGGCCTGTATTGTTAAATTTAAAGAAATAGCAAATCAAGCTTTTATCTCCTCTAAGTACGTAGAATATTTCTAAGATATATACTGTGAACCACCACTTTCAGGTCAGTTTTTAAGACTCTTTGTCTTAGTCAGACAAAACTGAACAAAACTCATGGAACAATAAACCAAACGCGTATTGTAACTATTATTTTGAATATTTATAATTATTCTGTTGAATATGTTTCATCAAGAACCTACCGCAGATTCAATCCAATTAACCCATTTTTTATTTGCCCTACTTAAAACATACTTATTTATATTTTATTTTTGATAATTATCACTGAATAAGCAATTTTATAGCAGAAGGAAATTTTATAAAAATATAAAATATAGGAATTATAATATTCCAACCTATCTGCAAGTGCCTTATATAAATAAGGACTCAAAAAATTAAACCAAAACAGCTATTCCCCCTTACGAGCGCTGAATTATATGGTAAAATTTGCGTATTTTGTCTAAATGCAGTTAGCACTAAAGTATAATTATTTGGAATGCTCGAATGCTACGAGGAAAATGCGAGGCCTCCTTCATCTCAGGATGTCACTAACTGCAGACCGGTTTCGACTTAGTTTTGGGTCTCATCAGTGCAGTGCAAGTGATACCTTCAATACCTGGAGTTCGCATCTCATAGACACTGTTAAGTTCCTCCGCAGTAGAGCATAACTAGCGCCATCTCTCAGCAGTCTCGAAACAATCCCAATCGAAAATAAAATTGATAATCGTCACTGAATAAGCAATTTTATAGCAGAAGGAAATTTTATATACTGCACTGCACACAAAGTTACGTACCAGAAATCTTTGAATATCACGGCACACTAAGCATCAACATCTGCCAAGATTCATATCATGGCCACCTAGACTTAATAAAATAAAATGGCTATTAGCTGTCATTTAAAAAATAAATATCATGTTGAGATACACGGCTAAAAAGATAATTTACAGACTAGTCAGATAGTTAAAAAATGTATACAGGGTACCATTTAAAATAACACATTTTGGGTCACTTCCGCCTAAACCGGAAGTTGAAGAAAATATTTGATGGGCTCAAAACTAGAACAATTATGTAATACACAACTCCCAAAAATTCAAGATTTTAACTTCTTAAATAGCAAAGTTACAGATTGTTACATGTCTCTTGTGCCACCCGGCATTGTGTATTTTCGGAGATATGCCAGTTTGTTTGAAATCGGCAAATGTCGAATATTTTATTTATTTGCAAAGTAACACGATTCAATTGGATTCCCGAAATTCTAGGTTTATTTGAAGTTTCATCATAAACAATTTCCAGTTCTTACAATTTTGCGATCCGACTAAAAATATAAATATTTACAAAATACAGCGATAAAATATGTTCCCAGCCGACTTGATTCACACAACTTAGGCATTAACTTACTTTAATGTCCTGAATATGTGGAAAGAAAACCAGAGTTATCTAACTCCCCCGATTTTTTCGAGCCTATTTTGCCTGCACCAAGTTATTTTAGCAATAAATTTTTGGAGCCACTGCCTAACAAATCTGAGTAATGTTTTTCACAAAAATGTTTATGGTCATCGCGAAAATAATTAGATACGTTTCAAAATGTACAAGTCATTATATAATTAAACAGATATGTACATGAAAATTTCACAATATTGGCAAGGGTCCTTTTTCGGAGAGAGCCAAAAGCAACGTTTGAAAACTGATATTACAGTAATGTATAAGAAAAATTCCCTCATGTATTATCTGAACGTATGAGAGGTACCGGAATAAATATTAATAAATTCGTTAACGGCTAATGGTACACAACACGGGTAGGGTGTTGAATAGGAACGGGGCCAGGCAGAAGCAAAACGAGCTTGAAAGGCAGATTTATTTTTAATAATGGCGAACGAATATGTGATCGCATGAGTGCACATCCCCGGGGGTAAATAAATAATGCGGTTATTACAGCTCACCGAGTAACACTGAAGTGAGAGTACTGGTAAAACCGGAACAGATACAAGCAATTTTAGTTCTTGTCGAGAGGCAAAATAAAGCTTAAAATTACATATAATCCAGAGTGTGACACGTCAGTGTAATTTGAGATAATTTTACGTCTACCTCGTACAGTTGGGTAAGATGTTTGAGGGTAGATAATGTGACGCTTTAATGATAGGTACGAAGGGGAATTGGGGTAGCTTCGACAATCGAGTAGGATGTACTTTGCCTTACACGCCCTTTACGCAAATTTTCGGAGCAATATACGAATTAATTAAACTACTATACGAGCTAGGGTTACTAATGAAACATTCTCTCGACTCCCATTACATCTTTACAGAATGAATTATATCTGTGAGATATAAAGACAGTGGGTGATTTCTTTTTGCATTACTTATTGTTATCGCTAAATCACTTGCCCATATTAATCTCTTACCTTAAAATGATTCCTGTCTAAGGTGTAGGCATATTTCATATTAACATCAGTTGCTATGATTTATTTACTGCTGGCATTAATCAATAAACATAATAAACCAAGAGCTATGACAACTTGTTGCACCAACACAAAATGCTAATTTTGTTATCGTTTTTTGGGCGTTCTAATAAACAAGACGAACTGAGATTTAGTATGAAAGAGTAGGCCTATTGGCACACACAGTTAAATTTTGACAAAATGCCGTGTAAAATGAAGCACAATGAAATTTGTTGCCTCTCTTAATACTAATTTTTTAGAAAATGCTCTCTACTCCTTAGATGAATATTTATCACATGTATTGTAACAATTTTAGTATCTCGCCACTTTTTACGTGCCCATTTATGTTAGTTTATGTACAATATTATCATGAAACTGTTTTTTTTTGTTGATTAAACCATATGCTTTCTTCACTCATATGTTCTATATTCTTTGTTTATGTTTCTATCCTAGAAATCTGTTAATTCAACTGCTATATGAATATTAAAAAACATATATCATGCAGGTGTGATTTATAACTTTTTTTCAATTTAACCAATTCCTACACCTCTTGTGAGTTCAGTATTTACCACTGGTCTCCAACACTACAATATAATCAAAATTAAAATGTAGTCTAACGACAAATTATTGCGAATTTGTTAACTGCATGAAAATATTCATCAACCCTAACCAGCTGAAACTAAATTAAATGCTGATTGTAAGAGATATGTCGATAAAGTAGAACTAGATATTAAAATTGACTAAAAAAATTATTGGTCATTTGGTAATGCTGAAAAACTAACTCAACTCGTCTATTCTAATGTCAATAACATAACAATTGAGACTTAGATGTAAACAATTTCGCCGATTTCTTATCGATTCAACTGAGGTTAATCCCAACAATATATCATTTACAAATAACAATTTAATTCACAACGAAAATGTCACTACTAAAGATGCAAGAAAATTTATAAAAGAAATTAAGCCTAACATGACCGTAGAAACCGTGCTTATACTAGCATTCTGAATTATTAGGGACTGCCATATTGTTTTCTCACTACCGCTATGCCTAATATAACTTTTAATTATTTAGTACGTGTGCTTAGATAGAAAATACTCGAAAGTAAAATATAAACAAGTAGACTGTTATTTGAAATATCAGTAATGCAAGACGCACCTGAGGTTACAAATAAAGATATTTATACATTAATACAGAGTGTCTTAAACAAAAACATAGAAATACAGAAAGAGATAAAAGATAACAAGGACTTTCTCACTCAGGAAATAGCAGACCTCAAACAGGAATTTTCTAAACAATTTCAAGACCTAAAGAAAGAAAATGATGATCTTAAGAGAGAAAATGGCGATTTAAAAGAAAAACTTAATACAATAGAACGCAGAACAAAAAAATACAATCTAATAATATACGGATTAACAGAGAAGGAAAACAACGAAGAAGAGATCCAAAAATTGTTAACAATCTGTAACGACACCTTAAAATTACGTTGTACATTCTCAGACTTCAGAGACATATATAGAATTGGAAAAGTTACTGAGGGAAAAACAAGGCCATTACTTATAGAAGTGGTCAACTATCAATTAAAAGCAGAAATTCTGAATAATGCTAGAGAATTAAAAGGTACTGGAATATTTGTGGCACATGACAATACATCTACGGATTATAATAATAAGAAAATCTTAGTTACAAACTTAAAATTAGCCAGAAATCACAACCTACAGGCAAAAATAAAAAATAATTCCTTACTAATAGAAGATGAACAGTATACTGTTGAAGATCTGAAAAAGAATGTACCGAAAAAAATCATAGACGCACAGGACAAAGTAACAAATATCCAAAAAGGAGAAAATAATGCTAAGTTCGACGAAAACAGTACCGCAGAAGATGCCAAAATAGCCCACGATAACCAAGAAGAAGACAGAAAAAGGAAAACTAGAGAAGACAGCCCAGAAAAGTCAACTGCAACTAAACCAAAAAAATTCTCCACCTCTCATCAAAGATCGTCAAGCAGAAATAAGAAATAATAAATAAGGAAGAGAAGTCAATATATTAAAGTGAAAAAAAAATTATGAATATATCTACTATTTTATCTGTCATTTTGAAATTAAAAAAAAATAGTAATTACATATACTTATATTTTTATCTCTTTATATACTCTTTTAATTTTTGTGTGTATTGATAATGGACGCATATATTAGAGATTTTGAAATAAATTCTATAAAAACAGAAATTGTATCCAACTGCGATGAAGGTAATCAGGTATTAAATATTAATAAAAATAATCACAATATCAAACTACTCCATAACAATATCCGAAGTATCAGCAAAAACTTAGAAGAGTTTAAATGTTACATTAGTCAATTTACCTTAAATTTTGATTGTATCGTACTCACCGAAACGTGGCAAGTACAAAATTTAGATATATATGAAATACCTGGGTATGATATTATTTACAACAGTGGCACATTTAATCAAAACGATGGTACAATTATTTATATTAAATCAGAACTAACGTATACATATGAGATCATTCAACTTTCTAACAGTAATAAAATAATCCAACTAAAATTAAGTTATAACAATAAATCTTTTCTAATTATTGCAGCATATAGATCACCATCCTCATGCCCCTATGAGTTTATTGACAGTATAAAAGGCCATCTTGCAAATTGTAGTAAAAATATCGACTATTCTATCTTTGTAGGAGATATCAATATTGATATTCTCAAAAACACTGATATCTCGTTAGAATATCTTAACACCATGTATGAATATGGCTTTATATCAACAATCAATGACTACACAAGATGCAGAGATCTTAGTAGATCTTGCATAGATCACATATTTATAAAAACTGTTCTAGACCCAGAATTATTATTACCTGTCATAGTTAAAACCACTTTAACCGACCACTACACGATTATATTACAAATAGTATTTGAACGTATGAATACATCACAATGTAATGAAAGTAATAATGTAAGAAAAACTATTAACTGTGACAAATTAAAAGATCTTTTGAATCTAGTTGACCGGAACTGCATATACCAAATGGATGATCTGGAATCTGCAACAAATACCTTTAAAGATATAATTAATGATCATATTAATAAGTGTACCACGATTGTTAAAATTAAAAACAAAAAACGAAAAAATTGGATCACCAACGGTCTCATTAATTCAATTAATAAAAGAGACAAAATGTATGAGCAGGTTTTGAAGGATCCAAATAACGAAATACTGAAAATAAATTATAAAAAGTATAGAAATATGGTTACGTCATTAATAAAAAAAGTAAAAATTAGTTATTACAAAGACAAAATTGATCAGGACAAGAACAATGCAAAAAACTTATGGTCTACAGTTAAGGAAATCTGCTCAAGTACAAAAAAGACTATAAATATCAGTTCTATTAGCACTGATGGTGGTGAAAGAATTAAAAACATAAAAAATATATCTAACATATTTAATAACAAATTTATTAAAACTGGCGTTGAACTCGCAAATAAAATTAAATCGAATCCTAATTATAAACCAAAAAAAATAAACACAATGAACTCAATTTTTTTAACTACCACTAGTGCTATAGAAGTAAGTGAAATAATTCTCTCACTAAAAAATAACAAGGCGCCAGGCATAGATGGATTGAAGGCAGAGACTTTAAAGGATATTTCATTGATAGTTTCAGCACCATTGGCGTACATAATAAATAAATGTATGGAAATAGGTTATTGCCCGTCTGCATTTAAAACATCTGTTGTTCATCCAATACATAAAAGCGGAGATCGTATGATCGTGAGCAATTACAGACCTATATCTTTGATAACCAACTATGCTAAAATTTTTGAAAAAATTATAAAAAAGAGATTATGTGAATATATTAATAAATATAATCTAACATCTGACAAACAGTACGGATTCCGAGAAGGCATATCAACTCAAGATGCCATATTACACCTTACATCATCAATGTACTCTGCTTTGGACGTTGGTAAGCCATCCCTGTGTGTCTTCATAGACTTGTCAAAGGCCTTTGACACGGTAAGTCATACTTTGCTTGTGGAATCTCTGGAAGAGATAGGAATTCGAGGAAAACCTCTGGAATTATTTAAAAGTTATATCTCTAACAGAAGTCAATACGTGAAAATAAACAATATATTCAGTGAAAGTAAAGATATCGAGTATGGGGTTCCACAAGGAACAGTATTAGGACCCATATTATTTAATATATATCTAAATGGCTTATTCTCCGTCCAAAGTTGCGGTACTATAATCACTTATGCTGATGATACCGCGATATTCTACAGTGATAACGATTGGGATTCCTTAAAGATGAAAGTAGAGTTGGATATCAAAAATATAAAAGACTGGTTCGATCATAAATTGCTTACAATCAACTTCGACAAAACAGTGTACTTACCAATCACATGCAATAAGACAACATTGCCACATTTCGAAAATCTCAACATTGGAAATATGTTTACAATACACGCGGCCACACAAGTAAAATATTTGGGGATAATGATCGACCCTCATCTTAAATGGGACATTCATGTAAACTATGTCATCAAGAAAATCCAATGTTTAATATATAAGTTTAAACTATTAAAAGATATACTGGACATAAAACAGCTAAAAACTTTGTATTATTCCTTAGCTGAGTCTCATATTATATATGGTATATTAGGATGGGGTGGTGTTGGAAAAACAGTTTTGAATAATTTAATAATCGTACAAAAAAGGCTTCTAAAAATAATGTTTAAAAAAGAACCCACTCATCCTTCAGATGCCCTATATAAAGATTCTCATATACTGGATCCACGACAGCTGTTCTTTGTCCATGCAAGTATTAGATTGCATTTGAAGCAGGCGACTCTAACATTAAATGAGCATGTATATGATACTAGAAAAAAAAATTTAGCATACTTAACACCATTTATGTACAAAGCTGTTGGGCAAAAATGTTTCGATTATTTAGGACCACGAATATATAACAAGTTACCAGATGAGATACGAAACATAAGATCTAAATACGCTTTTAAAAAACAAATTAAAAATTTCACACATTCTATACCTCGCCACGAAATACATGATTTGATTGAGTGTAAATAATATGAGCATTAAGTGTATCTATGGTTCTCCGCATCGATGTGATGGGTGTGGGGGCTGTCGGCCTCTTTTATCTTTCTCGCTAGATAAGGGATGCCGACGGGTTTTGCACCCGCTATGTCGCTGTGGAGGGCTATACCTTATACTCTTACCATGTGCCCATAACAATACCTAATGATACAATTTCTGTTCTGTTTATCTTTGCATTTATATGACCGTCCATGTGTATGTATATGTGTGTGTATGTGTGTATATATATACATATGTGTGTGTATATGTGTATCTGTATATGTGTATATATGTATATATATATACATGTGCGTGTCCGTGTAATTTGTAATCTATTGAATATTTTATTTTATCTCTTCCATAATGTTAAATTATAAGAAAACAACAAACAATGTACCTATTTAGTTACAAGTTCTCCGCACCCCATTGTTTATCATCGTTTGTCCGCTCAAGAATTTATCTTACGGATCTTGCGAAATGATATAATAATTTTAATTTTATTCCTCTATTTCACATTTCATAGTTTTAAGATGTATTATTAAAGACTTGTCATACTCCGCACAAGAGAAATTTTTTTTTCTTACGGAGCCCTATCTAGTTTATTGTATTATTTTAACTGTATTAAGTATTGTATTGTAAATTCTTTATGCAATAAATTATTATTATTATTATTATTATTATTATTATTATTAATACTAAAAAATGTCTCAACATTTTTTGAAATATCAATTCATACTTTTATATCTGTGCCATTTGAAAAATGCTGTATTACCAGAACAGCGCAGTTTTATTGAAGGACACTTCACTGTTGCCAACTTAATAGCACTTCATTAACGAAGTCCTTGATCGGAGAAGTCAGGCAGATGTTATTTATACTGTCTTCTACAAAGCATTTGATAAACTTGAACATGAATTATTATTGTGTAAACCTTATTGCCATGTTTAGGTCCTACTTAAGTAATAGGGCCCAGTTTATACGATTCTATTGCAACTGGTCCGTCAATTCTGCCCAAACTTCCAGGGTTCCTCAGGGTTCGATTTTGGGGCGCTTTGTATTTATAATATTTATTAAAGACATTGTCACAAAACTGGAAGTGAGATTTTCTCTATATGCATATGACTTATAGTTATTTTGTATGATACAAAGTATGATTGTGTTAGGTAGCAAAGAAATTGGTACTTCACCTACCTCTCAATATCAATAAATACAATGCAATACTATTGTACAGTCATAAAACAAATCTGCTCATATACGATTATGCTCTTGATGGAGCCATCTTAAGTCGACGAGACTTGATAGTCTATGTTGGCGGCGTTACTTTTGATTCCAAACTATCTTTTACTTACTATATTTGTACCACTGCAGCTAATGCATATAAGAACCTTGGCTTTGTAATTCGTAATGAAAATTTTTTAAATCTTTCCATATCTTACTCTTGCTGTTCGTAACATTTGGAAGATCTAAGTTCGAATATGTATTTATGTACTTTTTAGATACATCTCAAAATTACAGAACAAACATTTATAGATGATCTCCACTATATCAGATGGTAGGTAGAGCTAGTCTGATATTGAGGCATAGCTTGATATACCTTATTGTAATATAAAAGATATTATACGAACATTTATGTATTAAGTTTATTTTATTTTTAATTCGCCATTAAATTTTTCGTTCTTATATGTCTTTCATTTGCTCTCCCAGTCATACTTGTTATTCACGTTTCATGTATTTTATGTCATCTATATCTATGTAATTCTGTTAAGTATCATGTTCACTTTGTATTTTGTATCCATTGTATTACTCTACAATAATTGTTGTACACTTATTCTACAATTGGGATATGATTCCTCATCAAGTGAACCAAATAGACATTATACTTAACGGAAATTCTCTTGAAGTGGTGGATCAGTTCAATTACTTAAGCAACGTTATAATGTCAAAGCAAACATGGACAGCGAGATTCGCAATAGAATTAACGCTGCATCTAGAGCACTCTGGGGACTTAGAGAGAGAGTATTTGACAACCACGACCTTGCTTTGTCAACGAAAATGGCTGTCTACAGAGCAGTTGTCATTCCAACACTGCTATATGGATGTGAAACCTGGGTCACTTACCGTCGTCATGTGAAAGAATTAGAACGTTTTCAGCAAAGACACCTCAGAAGTATGATGAAAATCCGTTAGTTCCATCACATATCAAACGTGGAAGTACTCAGGAGAGCAAACAGCCTTCCAATTGAGGTGCTTATTTCAAGAGCACACCTAAGATGGGCAGGTCACGTTCATCGTATGCATGATAACCGCCTTCCTAAATGTACACTTTATGGCGAATTGCTAAGCGGTAAAAGAAGGCGTGGCGGTCAACGAAAGAGGTTCAAAGACGCTCTCCATGAAAATCTAAAATCCTGCGGTATTGCAGACGAGCAATGGGAACAACTTGCAGCGGACAGAACTGAATGGCGAGGGGTTGTGGCCAGCTATCAAGGAAATGTTGCTGCAAGAAGGCCGAATCCAAGACCTAACCATGTCTATGTTTGTCCTGACTGCGGTCGACATGTGCTCTCCCGAATTGGCCTCTATAGCCATAGTCGTGTGCACCGTAGATGAATGGGAATTACAATAGACTACACCTTTTACTTGTTTTTTATTGTACACAATCTATCGACTGTAACATTTTTATACTCGGACTCGAGTAACGGCTAATAATAATAATAATAATAATAATTGTGATATACACCCGTTAAATAAAATAAAATAAAATAAAATAAAATAAATAAAATAAATAAAAAATTTTTTTACCGACACTAATATTTTCTTAACACAGGTGTGAAATAAATAAATAACCACTTAAAATCACTTACATGAATGTATTGTTAAGAACCAAGTAACGACGTAAACCTAACACATGTTATTCGCAAAAAAGCATTTACACTTATACATATACAATCCATATTTTGTAATTTATTATTTTAAAGTTGATTCAATATCGTGCACCAGTTACTTAATACCTATAATTAAAAAAAAGACATATACATATTAATTTCCGAACAAACAAATAAACGCATATCGATGTTTTCCCATAGGACCTTACACTGAAAAATTCTCTATATTATCAATAGCATATAAAAACTTGTTCCTGAAAGCTGTAATAATTCATGATACACGTATAAATTTAGTTATGGAAAAGCGATTCAAACTGCAGATCAAACGGTAGCAATGACGGAGAATGATTTATCACCGGATTATACAGTAGGCTATGCTATGAGCGTTCGTAGCTTACTTCGATTTCACGAGGCTTTGAAAAAATGGTCTTTCAGTTATATGGCATGACATGATTTAGGCTCGGAAGAATTTATAAAGGACTGTTATTTTAGGTGATGAATTTATATAAGGTATATTATATTAATTATTATTAAGTATTAATGATAATAATAATATACTTTATTTCTCAATTTGTTGTAAAAACAAGTAATTGTAGAGAGCATCAAAGTACTAAAAAACTAACAATTAAAAATAAGCAAAAATATATAAAAGATAAAAAGTATAAAAATCTTTGGAGTAAAATTAGTCATAAAAAGAAATCAGCGAGTGAATAACAGTTTTATCGATAAGAAAAGTCTTGACTCTTTTTTAAATGTGGATATTTTTGGATTCTTTTACATCAGGAGGAAGAACATTCCATATTTTGCGTTTTTGATATCCCACCGTGGAATGTTGATCCGAATTAAAGTTATGTTTAAATCTTGTTTCATAAGTTCGATCAATTATATTCTTTTTAAATATATTCAAGTTCTTATAAACAAAGTAACTAATTTTATAAATATTTATGAACTTGCCAGGTAATGCTAAGGCTTTTAACTGTTTGAAAATTGGTCTACAAGATTCTCTTTTTGGCAGGTTAGCTAATATTCTCAAAGCATTTTTTTGTAGAACAAAAACGACAATGACTACTAGTACCCCAGTTACTAATTCCATATCACATATGTGAATGAAAATTTGTGTAATACATACTGATTAGAATGTGCTGACTGTAGTGGTTTGTTAGTGACCGTAATGCATAACAGCAGGTCCGGAGCTTGTCACAAAGTTTATCTATGTGAATATCCCACTTTAAAGTGCAGTCGAAGGTTATTCCTAATATTTAAATCATATCCATTAAAGCAATCCAAAGATCGAGTGTCTAATTCACCTTGGTAATTACGGTGTTTAAAAATTATTGAAATAGTTTTTTTTATTTAAATTTAAATATAATTTTTTTCAGACCAAGGTATACATTTTTTAAAAACACCTTTGGCCAAACTTATTGCTAAACTGGTGTTAGTTTCTGAAATTAAGAAATTTGTGTCATCGGCATAGTATACTGTCTGCAAATTATTAATTTCTTTCAAGGAAAAAAACTAAATCATTGGCAAAAATTATATATAGCACGGGTACCAAAATAGACCCTTGACACCTTGATCCACCTTCTTAGGACTACTTGTGGTATGGTTTATTAGCACAACTTGGTTTCGATTACTTAAATATGACTTTATGAAGTCTAATTGTGGTCCTCTAATGCCATATCTACAAAGTTTCTCTAGAAGTAACTACTGATCTGCATAGTCAAATGCGCGAGAGAAATAAATAAATAGACCGAATGCACATATTTTTTTGTCAAGGGCATTTATAATTTGAACATGAAAGTTATTTAAATCTGTAACCACTCCACTATTTTTTACAAAACCATGTTGGGCTGGAAAAATTATAGTATTACGGATACAGAATGTTACTAACTGGTCATTTAATGACGATTCATAGAGCTTAAAGAAGCTTGATAATAATGTAATAGCTTTGTAACTGCCATACGTATTTGAGTTTATATAGTAGACATACTATAGAGAGTTTTAATTTTTCTGGGAAAACACCTTGTTCAAATGTTAAATTTATTAAATACGAAATTAAATGTTTGCAATGTTTTATTAAGTTATTTGATATATTGTCATAACCATTGGAATGCGATGGTTTAAGTTTATTTAATGGAACATTGGCTTTCATAAAGTCAAAATATTTTTGTTTCTTACGTAATTTACTGTCATTTAATTGTGTTCACTTAAACGAATACACATACTGATTATTATTAGCATTATTGAGTGAGATATATTATTATACTCATCCGATATTTTACTTTAATCTGATATTTTACTTTAATTAACAGTGACCAAAATAAGGTTACTATATTCTGTTGGAAGAAATCTGATCCAGAAATATTTGCTATTCTTGATTACGTTATACTACCATCATATTGAATAAAAATTATGGGCGTTGTTATGTAAATCTACAACACGATCAGAGCATGCATTCAGTAATGGTTGTTTCAAAAATGCATTTTAGATATCAAAAATTGTCAGAGGTAAAGAACCAAGAAAACACTTAGTTCCCCCAAAGTCTGTAGAGGACAACCGTCAAAGCTCGAGGGTCAGGCCAGTATCGGCCAAATATAAAATATGGCTAAATAAAAGTGATCATTAAAAAATTAAATTCAAGTTGTCATATATTATTATTATTATTAGCCGTTACTCGAGTCCGAGTATAAAAATGTTACAGTCGATAGATTGTGTACAATAAAAAAACAAGTAAAAGGTGTAGTCTATTGTAATTCCCATTCATCTACGGTGCACACGACTATGGCTATAGAGGCCAATTCGGGAGAGCATATGTCGACCGCAGTCAGGACAAACATAGACCTGGTTAGGTCTTGGATTCGGCCTTCTTGCAGCAACATTTCCTTGATAGCTGGCCACAACCCCTCGCCATTCGGTTCTGTCCGCTGCAAGTTGTTCCCATTGCTCGTCTGCAATACCGCAGGATTTTAGATTTTCATGGAGAACGCCTTTGAACCTCTTTCGTTGACCGCCACGCCTTCTTCTACCGCTTAGCAATTCACCATAAAGTGTACATTTAGGAAGGCGGTTATCATGCATATGATGAACGTGACCTGCCCATCTTAGGCGTGCTCTTGAAATAAGCACCTCAATTGGAAGGCTGTTTGCTCGCCTGAGTACTTCCACGTTTGATATGTGGTGGAACCAACGGATTTTCATCATACTTCTGAGGTGTCTTTGCTGAAAACGTTCTAATTCTTTCACATGACGACGGTAAGTGACCCAGCTTTCACATCCATATAGCAGTGTTGGAATGACAACTGCTCTGTAGACAGCCATTTTCGTTGACAAAGCAAGGTCGTGGTTGTCAAATACTCTCTCTCTAAGTCCCCAGAGTGCTCTAGATGCAGCGTTAATTCTATTGCGAATCTCGCTGTCCATGTTTGCTTTGTCATTAACAACGTTGCCTAAGTAATTGAACTGATCCACCACTTCAAGAGAATTTCCGTTAAGTGTAATGTCTATTTGGTTCACTTGATGAGGAGTTGACATAATCTTTGTCTTTCCAATGTTGATTTTAAGTCCCAAGGAATCATAGCTCTGGGCATACACATCTAAAAGTTCTTGAAGCTCTTCCGGCGTAGAGGCTAAAAGTGCACAGTCATCCGCATACTGGAGATCACAAATGAATCGTGTGCGTGTCTTCGTGAAAGCTCTAAAGCGCCCTATGTTAAAGAGGGCGCCATCAAAACGGTATCTGAGACCTATCTGTCCTCTGACTGTCAGTTTGTTGTCAACAATAATTGTTAGAGCAGTGGTAAACAAATTAAAGAGTAGGGGTGCCAGGACACATCCCTGCCTAACTCCAGTGAGGGTTTGGAAAGGTTCGGTTGCCTTATTATTATACATAACCTGGGCGTTGTTGTTTGTATGTAGACTGCGACATACTTCCACAAATTTTCTAGGAATACCTAAGCGGAACATAATTTTCCAGAGCACTTCCCTGTCCACCGAGTCAAACGCCTTGGTTAAATCAATGAAGGCCATGTGAATTTCTCCTTGATGTTCGAGTGCTTTTTCTTGAAGCTGTTTAAGTGTGAAGATTAAATGCGATGTGCCTCGATTTGGTTTAAAGCCACTCTGTGTTTCAGGAAGTAACTTTTCCATAACAGGTGTTAGCCTATTTGCCATCGCTTTAGTGAGTATCTTCCCTCCAACAGCCAGGAGAGCTATACGCCTGTAATTTCCACAGTCCGCAGCGCTCCCTTTGTTTTTGAAGAGGTTGATTAAAAGTGTATCACGAAACTCCTGCGGAGCTTGACCACTTTCCCACACGACATCAAACGGTTTTCTGAGGTAGGGTATGAGCTCTGACGACACAGCTTTAAAGATCTCAGCTGGGAGTGAGTCGGGGCCGGGAGATTTGTTATTTTTTAGCTGCCCAATGGCAGTTAAGATCTCTTCCGTTGTTAGTGGTTTATCTAAGTCTTCGAAGGTGTCATATTGTGGGATAAGATTTATAATATCGTGATCGGCTTGATATACGCAAGAGAATCAATACATAGTTTATCTATATGATTTCCCCAGTCCAAGTATCTATCAAATGTGATGCCTAATATTTTCACTGATTCGCAAAAAGCAATGTCAATGTCACTCCCATTAAAAATTGACATTTCACGGTTCTGTTTAGAGTAAACAGCAGCATATTTGTTTAATTTTTATTTAAATTAGGCTTGTATTCTTCAGACCAACGAACTACCTGTAGTGTACATATACTAATTCTGTGGTATTTTTAATAACAATCATGTCATCACCAATGAATATAATATTTGTCATCCGCATAACAAACATAGTGAGTATTTGGCATTTTTTAAAATAGGTTAGTAAATCGTTTGCAAAAATATTGAAAAGCAAAGGACCTAAAACGGAACCCTGAGGAACTACATGTGTGATGTTGCATACAGCATAATTTAATTTAGCAATTTTTGTTCTGTTGTTGTAACTAGAGTCATGATTATTATTCCTAATCTAGAACCAACTTCTGTCAATGCACCTTAAGAATGAAACTGAAGCAAAATACAAATGTAATCTACATAAAGCCTCGAAATGAGATAAGAAACAGGCACCCAACATCTGTCTCGGAAGGTTTGCTTTTACAGATAGTGAACATGATAATAAAATTGTTTATATTTTTAAATGTTCACAAATAGTTTCCTTTAATTATTTTTATCAGAGTTGCCAATTTGCATTAAAATGCAGTTAATTAACTCAACCATCAAATAACTTGAAGGAAATTTTAACCATGTTTGTAAAAATGTAATGCATGTGAGCAGGTACCGTGAAGCCATAAAGATTATTTATTATAACGGGATATTACTTAGTGCAGTAGGTGAAAACTTTTTGGTTTTGTCATCGAATTAATTAATCGACAATGCTAAGTTTTTTAATAAGTAAAAGTAGGCAACATTTATAAATTACATTAATTTCTTAATCCATGCTAATTGTGAGTTATTATTGTTTTGGACTGGACGCATTCCACTATCTTATTGATGATACTATAAGTGTATGTTTATGGGTGACAAAGACAACTTCCACTTATTTTTCTGATTAGGATGTATTTCAGCCTAGGGTGGGGCAAACCATATGTTCAGGAAAATGTCATACTCACAAGCTGTTCTCAAACATCTTAACGCCCGCTCTAATAAAGAAATAAATATTCCTTATGAGTGATGAATTAACCAGTTTCTTTGATTTCAATAAATGTTTTACTTCTTTTGCTCAAAGTAGGTCTAATAAATGTGACAGTGAAAATGAAATACACATTATTTAAAAATTTTAGATACCTTATTTAGCTCGCTCTAGAGAATTAAAAGATTTAGGAATTTGAGAATATAGGAGGTATTTCATTTATCTTCTCATAATTGCTGAAATATGTTATTTGGCTATTTAGCAGATAACTTTTATAGATTTAAAATGTAACATTTAACATTAAAAAAACTATACCTATTTTCTATCTATGGGTTGATATAATCTGTTCACGTCAGGTATACCAATATAACAATATTTCTTGCGCTGCAAAGTTACGAATTTTTAAAAATCAAAATAAATTTTTTTTATAAAAAAATATTTTTAAAAAAGTTTTTATTTAAATGTTCTAAAAAGTAGAAAATGAGCTTTGATGTAAATTAAACCCATCAATTTGTTACATTATGTAATTTTTTTTGTGATATAAAATCTTGTCGCGAGATTTTCCTGTGTAAAGGAGATTCCTCGCGACCGGCTTTTGTATCATAAAAAAAATTATATAATATAACAAAATAATGGGTTTGGTTTACTACAAAACTTATTTTCTACTTTTTAGAGCATTTAAATAAAAGCTTTTTTTAAATATTTTTTATATAATTTTAGTTTTTACTTTTTAGTCTTTTATGTAATCCCCACATATCGATTTTGATGCGAATCGGATCATAAACGGTAAAGTCGTGCGTCATCTTGAACTAAATTTTCGTAATTCGTAATCCGCGACCCCAAAAACCCCAAGATATCGATTTTGATCGATTTGGGTCTAAATGACAAAAGTTGTCAGCCATAATGGCGCCGCCATTTTGAATTTCTGAAATTTTTACTAAAAACTCATAATCCGCGACCTAGAAAACCTCCAGATATCGATTTTTAGTTAAAACGGATCTTAAATGGTAAAGTCGTCCGCCATCTTGAAGTCGCCATCCTGAATTAGATTTTTTACTAGAAACTCGTAATCGGCGAACTCGAATACCGCCAGATATCGATTTTAATCGATTTGGACCATAAATGACAAAAGTCGCCCGCCATATTGGCGCCTCCCTTTTGGATTTCTAAATTTTGACCAAGAACTCATAATTGGTGATCTCGAGAACTCCCAGATATCGATTTTGAGTTGAATCGGATCATAAACGGTAAAGTCGTCCGCCATCTTGTTTTAAAGTGTATTGTCAGTCACCGGACTTATACACGTGCAAAATTTCATAGCTCTAGCTTAATTAGAACTAATCGAAATTTTGATTGCAAGATTTGATCTAAACAAACTAACAAACAAACAAACATTGCAAGTTTAATAAAAGCTTTTAATAATAAAAATATAAAACAATTTCTTCGAAATGAGATAAAAAAATGTATCTACTCATATTAGATTATATATTCATTAATCAACTGCTTTTGAGCAAGTAATAGTATCCATAAACAAAGAAAGTGAGTTATAAGCGTGAGTTATATATTATAATTCACTAGATACAGCCAATCGCCTTTCCGATACCATGAAATGGAATGGTCTATTATTATTGGGAAAGAAGGTCATTTGACATGTTTGATTAGTTTTGACGTTTAACTGTTGACATCTGTAAATAATGTTTCTGTATATTTGCAATTCAATATTCATTGTTATAATCGTAGATATAGTATTCAGTTTGCGATAATGGTAATAATTCACTTGATGAATGTACAACACTCGCCTGCGGCTCATGCTGCAAATTTCATGTCTGTGAGTTATTACCTGCATTATCACTCGTTAAACAATATACTATTATTTTTCAACTGTGGAAGAATCTCTAGCCATCTAGTAAGTAAGTAAGTAAATATAACGAATACCGAGATATTGTAAATGCAATGATATAATAAATATATAATATATAGAATATAGATGTAGACTCAAAGTATAGTAAATAATTATAAATCACAACAACAAACAAGATATATTAAGAAACGGATATTACAAAAATATTCTTATTTAACATTTTGCTTAATTTATTTATATAAATTATAAACAACAAGGGCCCAAGGACACTACCCTGTGGAACCCCAATATGGCTCCTAATTTTTTTCAGATTTATCTCCGTTTCTAAATTTCGTCAAAAGTCTTTGGCGATCAAGCGTCTCAAGGGCACGACGAAAGTAAAAAAAAGCACTTAATATCACCTTTCAGACATTTATATCTTTCTTCCACTTTTAGAGCAAATTCACATGAGTGTTTCTCCCGAAAACTTGACTGGCCACTGTAAATCAACTGATTACTTGAGTTGTTCAGAAACCACAATAGCAAGAATTATATAAATATATTCATTCATATCTGAACTCGTGAGCATGGCACATAAATCATTGGAAATGAAATTACTATTATTACATAATGGTCTAAAGTAAATTCATTGAATGCAACACTAACATTTAAAAATGGACTACCTAGTCTATTTGATAGATATTATTAGATATTTACACATTTATAGCCGCATAACTCCATCTGGCAACATTATCTTCTGCTTTCAGTTCCTAAATACCCCAATAACATTTTTCGATAATTATGCATGGAATATAAATTTTTCAGATCATTTTATTAGTTTCGAATAATCTATGTCTCATCCTGATGATTTCAGATGAAAATGAAAGTATTTCTGTAATTATCAGATGGCCAGAGAATTTTCGACGGTAGATGGAATATTTTTATCTATTATGGCATACGGGACATTCTTAACATTGGCGCTGAAACGTAAGAAATGTTTTAAGATTTTTTTTTAGATTGATAGAGGCTATTTGTTGCTACTTGCTACTTGCACCTGCAGAGAGTCCTAGCCCTGCTGGTTACATTCGTTTATTTTGTTCTATTAATTGAAATTATTGTGCGTTTTTCTGCTTTGTATACAAATACTTATCCGCTATAAACTGTTATTAAATTAAACAGAGTGTTCAGAAACTCTCCCGACAAAAGAAATCTGCAACTTTTAGGCGCGATTTTATGTCGATTTGACGTGAATTACGTTATCCAAAAAATGCTTGCTAACCGAGCAACAGATACCCCTTTAAAGATCGAACGTTGTCATCAATTTAAAAAAAATATTTTTAAGACGTCTCTATCTAAGAAGATTAAACTTGGTACATTTATTAACATAAAAATGGCCCATACTTTGCTGTAAACATAATTTTTCTATTGCGAAGTGTCTCATTTGAGGAGTGAATAATTTTTTTTTCTTTTTTTTTTTTTTAAATTGTAAAAAGAATAAATAAATGTTTGACATTCATACATTCTTTGTTATTTTCTTGATTTTCCAAGGCCAACATTTCATTGTTAGTAAGTATTGGGGAACTTAAGCCAGGAAACAAGAAAAGTTTAAATCGATTTTTTTCTGTGTATCATAGCGATAATAAACAAGAGTACCTAAATGTTAGAAAATACTTTAAAATTCTTAAATCTGACCACAATAATGCAGAAAAACATTAATAGAATATTGATATTGTATAACGTATGATACGATGCTGCATTATTTCATTTAAATATCGATAATCCCAAGCAACGGCTACCGACTAGACTACTATTTTACTAATTCCGAAGTCAAAATTAGTGCTAATAGTAGTCGGATGGTAACTTAGATCTTATAGTCATGAATTGATCTCGGAGCAACGTTCCTTGGACCTTGCAAACCTACTATTTTAGTTTGGAATACCTACCAAGATTGGTTTGACGTCAGAAAATAACTTATTTAGGTTTAGTGTGTTTTTAAGTAATCTTCCAACGTTGATTAGATGTTAGTAACTGACTAAATAAAACTGGCTCACTTATGGCTAACCTTTCAACGTCGGTTGGACGTTGGTAACCGAGCTAGCAGATTTAGTTCTTTTTTGTTATCTACCAATGTTTATTAAACGTTGGCGACTGCCTAATTAAGTATCTTTAATTTTTCAGTAACCTATCAACATCGGTTAGATCTTGGTAAGACGTTGGCGAGATACATTTCTATATTCGTTTTGTATGTACAGAGACTGGAAAGTGCAGGAACTCTACGTATATTTTGTGTTTTACTGTGTGAACCAAAATAATGGAAAGATTTATTGTATCAAACCCATTTGTCTTTGGTCATTGCGCTGTATTTTTATGTGCATTAAGCAATATGGGTAATATAGAATTTCTGCATCTATTCTAACTGCCAATGGTTCGTGAAGAAGGTTTCATTTATGTTGGTATAGATTTCTGCACCGTCGGTAATAGTAGAATTTTCTGAACTTAACGTCGCTGTTTGCACTTGTCACAGCCCTTAGTCAAAATTAGTGTACGTATTTGGAACTTTCACGACAAATAGTCAAATTAAGTAAGTTGTAAATAATAAATACCATATTTATTGATTCTATCGAAATCAAGAATAGGCGGCCATGTTGGAGAAACGTTTGCAAAAATTTTAGAAATGTTAAATTTATATATTTAGAAATGAACCACGCTATGAGAAGCACCTATTTATTTGTTAAATTATATATGCGATATTTTTTAAAGTATTTTTAAAAATTTTTTTTAAAGAAAATAAAAGTATTATTTTAATACTTTTAAGATAAACGTAATTCTTAAAGGATGACTATTTTTTTAGACCCATCCAACATACATTTATCAATAAAATTTGTTTTATTTGAATTTTGGTTTTCCCTTCACACGATATTTCAAGTTAAAATTATCGTATGATTATTAAATGATGGTATGTTGGAGGTAGACAAAGTCGGTTGGTTTTACTAATTCTGACTCTCGGACACATAGATATCTTTGGTTCTAAAAAGTTGTATTAATTCGACCGCAAAGTCGGATTTAGGTAAGTATTTTCAACTTATTCGGACGTAAAATTTGGTGCAAACTAGGTCGATGACTGCAACGATGACAAGTCAGTCAGTTGCAACCTATTTTATTGATCAATTTGATATAGATATGAGTTGGCCCGACGATTCGCATACGTCGCACACTGACTTCTAGTTGGGAACGCCAACGGTGGCTCGACGTTAGAATGTTTCTTGGAATAATATATACGTCCAAACGAAAATAAAACAAGGAAGAACCTTTTTCAGATTTAATCATTTTTGTTGATTTTCAAAACTTTGCATTACTGAGTCATTTATTTTTACTGATTTCAAAGAAAAATATTACACAGCTATCAACTTAAATGCAATGCTTGAATGTTTACAAGAATTTTAAGATATTTCCCTACATAACAAGATGATATCAGAAGATAGCTTTTTAGGCGCCAAATAAAATTATAATTACTCTTAAAAAATGATATAAAAAAAATGGTTAAAAAACTGAAAATGATTTAGCAAAACTGAAAATTATTGAACGAATTTAATTTAAAATTTAAAAAAACATTTTCAAAACTTCAATCATGAAATAGGCACATAATAAAATTACTTTAACGCGCCCAGTTTTATTTCCATTTTACATAATCTATACACAAACTTTAAAATGCCAATAAAAAAGTTTAGTGACGATGGCCTATAAATTTCTGTTGACCATTAAGTAAATCTTTTAATGCCATAATAAATAAAGTGTTCACACCCCACATATTAATATGTTTAAGGAAAATCGTAAAGGTATAGTTTACTGTCCCATAGAAAAGCAGTAAAAACCTAATTCAAATGACAAAAGCTAAAACCCATATACCTTTTCGGTGGAATAAAATTATAGCACAAGCAACTATAGACCTTTTTTCGTTGGTAAAAGGGCACGTTTTCTTTATTTGGTATTAAATATAATTCAGCAGATGGTTGAACCCTCCTCTGAGTGTTAGTAACGCTGAATTTCACCCATCAAAATAAATATTAAATCGTTATAAATCACAAGGGCACACACATTGAGTTGAGACCGCCGCGTTATGGTCGGATACTTTTCATTTGGGGGAACTCTATTTGCAAAGTGATGGATTGTTTTCAGACTTATTTTGTGGAAGTAAATTCGATTTGTGTTTATTTACAGCCCCATTATGGTAAATTAATTCTGTTTATAATAATTGTTTAATGTTATGGCTTTGGGACACGGATGGACGCTTCCGTTTAAAAGGGAATAAAATACAATTTTACGTTTTAGATTTATACTTCCTTGTATACCACGCTTCTGTAATTTCTTCTGAATTATTCCTGCATTCATTACTACTTTCCATTTTTGTTTTGTTTTTTGACAGTTAGTTAAATCAAAACTTCATAAAACTTACTGAAAGCTTGCAAGAGCAATATAATAATGGAAGTAATTTATGTCTAAATAAAATATGTATGTGGCCAGCAACTTATACGAGATTGCAATAGTATAATTGTTCCATCTAATGTAATGCGAATGAATATTATTTCCTTGCTATGTCATACGAAGACGTAAGCCACAGTGTATTTTATTTTATAATTTACACTTATAAATTGGAAAGTAAGGCTAGTTTACACTTACGTGGACTGCAAATTATGTTAGTTTACACTTAGCAGCTGGTAATTATGCTAATTTACAGTTACAAACTGGGAATTATGCTAATTACAGTTACCAATTGGGAATTATGTTAATTTACGTTTACAAACTGGGAATTATGCTAAGTGTAAATTAGCATAATTCCCATTTTGTAAGTGTATATTGGTATAATTCTAAGTTGGTCACTGTAAATTAGCATAATTCCCAATTTATAACTGTAAATTAACAAAATTCCCAGCCGCAAAGTGTAAATTAACATAATTTTCAGTTTGTAGGTGTAAATTAGTTTAATTCCCGTTTTAAATAAATTGTAAATTATAAAATAAAATAAACTATGGCCTTTCTACGCCTTCGTAATTTCATGCACATCACATGACTATCTATGAAATATAGGCCACTCGAGTAGAATAGTTTTGTTTTTTTAATTAATTTTACAATGATTGTCTTCTTCCAACCTAAATTTACATTAGAACCAGATAAATCTGTCTTTTTTATTAAACTTGCAATGTTAGTTAGTTTGTTTAGGACAAATATTGCAATCAAAATTTCCATTAGTTCTAATTAAGCTAGAGCTGTGAAATTTTGCACGTGTGTATAAGTCCGGTGACAATACACTTTAACATTTCCATATAGGAAAGATTCAAAATGGGGGCGTCAATATGGCGGATGACTTTTGTCATTTAAGGTCCAAATCGATCAAAATCGATATCTGGAGTTTTCGAGTTCGCCGATTACAAATTTCTAGTCAAAAATTTAGTTCAGGATGGCGACTTCAAGATGGCGGACGACTTTACCGTTTAAGATCCGATTCAACTCAAAATCGATAATCGATCAAAATCGGTATCTGAGGGTTTTCGGGTCGCGGATTACGAATTTCTAGTAAAAAATTTAGTTCAAGATGGCGGGCGACATTACCGTTTATGATCCGATTCGTATCAAAGTCGATATCTGGGGATTACATAAAAGACTAGAAAGTGAAATTACGTAAAAAAATATTTAAAAAAAAAACCCTTTATTTTTTTTATACATTTATTTAACGTCGGCCTATTTCCGCTACTGAGGCCTAACACCGACGCCTGTAGACGAGCTACCCCCAACCAGGAATTTTGCCGAACCTCTTCCCTTAAGAAGAGTAGGGATCTTTTACTTGCCTAACATTTAATAGACAAGGGACCGACGGCTTTACATCCCCTCCGAAGGATGGTATATTTCCTATACAACCCTCGCCTAAGGTTGTATAGCTTCCGCGCATACACTGATATACAAGCCGCTGGAAGATGTGTGAGGCGAGAACGCGGTTTCCGTTGGAATGGTCACCAATCCAAGTACTAACCGCGCCTGTCGTTGCTTTACATCGCATACCGAAGTATGTACATAGTAAAGGCGCACCTACGCTCGCCACTTCCCTTTTATTTAAATGCTCTAAAAAGTAGAAAATAAGCTTTGAAGTAAATCAAATCCATTATTTTGTTACATTGTATAAATTTGTTTATGATATAAAAGCTTGTCGCGAGCAATCTCCTGTACACAGGAAAATCTCGCGACAAGCTTTTATATCATAAAAAAAAATTATACCATGAAACAAAATGATAGGTTTGATTAACTTCAAAGTTTATTTTCTACTTTTTAGAATATTGAAATAAAAGCATTTTTAAAAAATATTTCCTTATATAATTTTTTATTAGAAACTAATCTTCTGTTTTTACTCAACTTATAAAAATACTTCTTAATTTTGCCATAGATACAACTTCCAAAGCCATGGGCTGTTCAGAAGGTGGTTACACATTTCAAAAACGCATAACATCCATTACCCACCGACATTGCCAGTGTCGGCGCCGGGATCGAACCCAGAACACAGCAGGGTCACATACAACAATTCCAACTTAAAAGTGAACTTGTAGTCTCTCATGTGTAAACATTCGGTGAATGGAACATGTAGTCTGTGGAATGATGGTCATAAATAAATGAACCGCCGATGACGATGTAGACCTACAAAGAATTATAAATAAGAATATAACTGAAACTATAATTCTTCTAAGTCTTGTGTTGACTACCACAAAGTAATACAAAGATTAATGCAGTGAAAATAGGATTTGAAGTGGAACCTTTCCATAAGAAATTTTATGGTTGGATCCTGTTGGGAAGGTGCTAAGGAGTACCCAAGAAAAATTTTTGTACTTCAACTACCCTGGCTCCAATTGTTATTAACAATTTAATTTTCTTAACCGCGTTTTTCAACCTAAAAATGTGAATAACTCGAGATATATAGGTCCGAGTGGGACAAAAAGAAAACCAAAACCTTTGTAAATAAATTTTCTATAACTATACGTTTACTGTAGCTCTTAGGAGCGCAACCATAACCTACAAAAGTGAAAAAATCGTTGTTTTTTTTTTCATTTTCCTGCTCAGAGCCGCTGGATCAGCTTCAAACAAATAACAAATTCGATTGGGCACACTGGGTTAATACTTTTGCGCCAAATTTTCAGGGTGTTTTCGTTAGAGCAAAATGTACATTTTTTGAAAGTTTGAAGCTGATCGGTTCACCTAGCGTCTCTGGACAGCAAAATTTTTTTGGCCAGTTTTTTCACCTTTGTAGGTTATGGTGCACTCGTAAGATCTACACTAAACGTAGATTTGTAGAAAATTTAGTTACAAAGATTTAGTTTGTTTTTTGTCTTGACCGGACAGGTAAGAAGGTTTTTGAAGTACAAATAATTTTTGGATGCTTCTGAGCAACCCCCAGCAGGATCCAACCATAGAATTGCTTATGGTAAAAGTTCCTACATATTGATTTTTCGTGCTATTTTGACTGATATGATTTTTTAAATAAAGTTTAATATAAATACAGATAAATACACATTTAGATTCTACTAGAAATTATTGACAATAATTTTATGGTGGCTTTCATAAAGGCCATGTGAAAGAATCCTTTACAGCTTTAACAATTTTTTACTTTAACTATCACATACTAACTTAATTGCAAAAAAAACCTTTGTGAGTCACTTGTACTGTCAAAATTCAAACACTACGACGTTATATACAAGCAATGTTTAGATTCATTCGGTACGAATCGTATTCACGTATTTATCTATAATTTAAGTATGTCACAATATATTCAAGCAAATAATGATTTAAAATGGTTAAATATAGAAAAACCATAGATTACCTAAGTTGGAAAAGTTTGATGATCCTCCTTTCCTAAAAATACATTAACTTTTAGAGTTCAGATTCATTCTCACACCTTGTACCGAGAGAGACTAACTATACTACGTCATCACGCAACTATGCTGTAAGTGGGTGTCGAACTCACCGCGAAAAGACCAATGGTCCCAGACGTATTGCCTCAACCCACTACTGAATCGAAACTAAAAGTTTCTATTATGTTACTGTAATTCTATAATGTCTCTTATGGCAACTTTTGCATAAATTGAAAAAATCGGAAAGAATAGGCAGGTAAATAGCAACAAAAATAACAAAAAGTTATAAAATTTACACAGACATTAAAAGAGACATTCAAAATCAAAATTACTCCACCTCCCCTCGAAGTTGTATTTATTTTCAATTACTATTTATGGAAGTGGGTCGGTTAGTTTATAATTTTATTATTTCAATTGATAATGCATACATAATTTTAATGTTAACTAATCGTCACCTCCGGATTGGTTTGTTCCATAAATCATTTCTAAATTTTTAGAGAAATAGCGTTGTAAGCTGTACTAGTTGTATTATGCTTAAGAAAGATTATCTTCTTATTTTTATGGCTTTGGATTAGAAGACCATGCAGTCAGTCACAATATGTTAAAATTAATCTAAATCTAAACAAAATGGAGTACAGTGAAGAAGAGAAACGAAGGAAGGTACAGGGAAACACGGTTCTCGTCCAGGGGTCCGTCAGGACATTAAGTTTGACATCCCAAAAAAAGACCACGGTAGGGTAGGTAAAAACAAGGTTAAAACAAGAGGAAAACAAAGCTAACCCATACTTTGATATTAATATCTTTCAAAAAACCAATGATTAATTCATAGATTTTCTTGCTACCTATAGCAAATAAACTATGTTGAATGGAGCCATCATACTGCATCATGAGGAGATATTTTTAACAAGTGAATCTGTAGCAGTTTTGTACTTATCGCAAGCGAAGAAAAAGTGATCAAGATCGCCCATAACACCACATCGGTTACAAAGTTCTAATGTAAATTACCTTTGTTGTCGGCTTAAAAATCGTGCAAATAGTATTTTATGACTTAATGTATAGATATTCAATAAAAATATTGCTATTCCTTATTTTAAAAGATGTTAAGCAAGTTTAATGGACATTAAACACACCAAATTTTTTAAAAAATCCAAAGTTGCAGATGTCGGCGTTAAAGCTAAGAGATTTACTTTGCTTTATTTAGGATTTTTGAGTTTATAACGTAAAGTCCCTATTTATCGAAAAAATCTTACGTTTCATCTTCTCCGTATCTAGTAATTAATGAACGTTCCGATGTAGTAGACAAACAAGTTGGGTTTATTTCTTCTTTCATAGTTACCATCAACATTTGCAGCATTGAAACAACACGCCAAAGGAACTTATCATCAAGTACAGTCTTGGCTTGGATATATTTGAAGCCAAAACAATGGCGATTGCGTCAAATGAAACAAACTGATAAGAAACTTGCCCACATTTTTCTGCTTCAACATATTTCGTGTACATGCAAGACCAAACGTGGAAAAATGTGTGGTTGCCAAAAGGCAGGAATGAAATGTTCGAGCGATTGCGAACATTGTATCATCCTCGGTATCAATAATCTCCTTGAAGATGAAGAATTGGAGAAACTGTGATATAACGCGAACGGTATAAATTTGTCCCTAACGGATAACCGACGAGAATGAACATACAAAAGTTACAAAATCGACAAAAATTTTTGTCGAAGAATGAGAAAAAATTAACACCATGGAAAGAAATAAAAAAAGATAATAATTATAAAAGCATAGCTAACACGATCAAGTAATTTAAGAATGTAGAACAGGCCACTCTACCTCAGTGTATGTTAAACAAACCAGGTGACGCAATGTAGAAAAACGTCGAAATTGTATTTATTATGTGCATCTTCAATTACAATTTTGCCAAATTATTTTACATCAAGTCACCTTGCGTTAACCAAATATTTACATATTCGCATCAATTAAATTTTATATACTGCCTAAACTTAATGCAATTATTCTAACCAATAGGCAAAATGTGACCTATGATAATCCGAGAAATGTAAATTATTTTAGAAATGCTAAAATAATGCAAAACAAACCATTAGAAATAAATAAATTTTCATATGGCAATTGTTAATTATTTTTTTTTACATTTATTTAACGTCGGTCTATTTCCGCTACTGAGGCCTATCACCGACGCCTGTAGACGAGCTACCTCCAACCAGGAATTTTGCCGAACCTCTTCCCTTAAGAAGAGTAGGGATCTTTTGCTTACCTAACGTTTAATAGACAAGGAACCGACGGCTTTACATCCCCTCCGAAGAATGGTATATCACCTACACAACCCTCGCCTAAGGCTGCATAGCTTCCGCGTATACACTGATATACAAGCCGCTGGAAGATATGTGAGGCGAGGACACGGTCTTCTTTGAAACAGCCGCCAAGTACTAACCGCGCCTAACATTGCTTTACATCGCACGTCGAAGTATGTACATAGTAAAGATGCAACTACGCTCGCCGCTATTAAAATTGTGAAAAATTTTATGCGAGAAATATGCAAAATATCTGGCTTATCAATAAAAATTCAATATACTTCACCAACAGAGTAAATTATCAAGTATATATTTTTTAATGGCCCGCTCGGATTCTCTCGGTGTTAAATTTTTAGGTTACAGATTCTGATTTTCCAGGATTATTTCAAAAACAACACGTCCTGCGTCAAAACTCTCTATATAATGTTCAAAGCTCATTCAATTACCTTTAATTTGAGACATTTGTCACGTCCTTTTACGAAATTAACCAATATACGGCCTAAAGTTCCCAAAAAGTTCATGAATATTCTATGTAAGTCTCATTTTACAATGCATCCAATCCAAAATATGAATGGGACCTTAAACACAAAAAAACTAATTTATGCAAAGTAGGATCTTTTTTTATAAAATAGATACAAATTATTTTAATTAACCGCACTTTATAAAACCTTCCTTCTAAAGAACGATCCGATCCTGAAAGCAAACTTCAATTTTGCTCCTGTAAAGGTGACTACAAATTTTCATAACTTTTGGATCAATATTTGACGACTTTTTCGTAGTAAATCTTCTTAACTTTAAGACCTACCATCTGAAATGCGTGAAACGTTGAGTATTGTTTATTAGTATTAATTTATTTTGCTTAATATTATTTTTCTTTAAAAATCAGCATTTTACGTGATATTCGCAATAAATATTTAATCAAAACATTAATTTTCTTTTCTCAAAAAATTGAAACATTTCGACCTTTTTACAAAATTGTTGTTTCTAAAGCTGTAATAGAGATAAATGAGTGGGGAGTAACTTAACGACAAAGAATTTTCATGGAAATATTTTGGCTAATTTATAAGGATGCGACAGGAATTAATTTTGGGATAATTGAATAACTTTATATAAGTAGAACATATTTGACATAGGAGTCATCGTTTTCGAGTAAATTGTGAAAAGAGGCCTTAAAAAGTTTACTTCTTCACAGCAATGAAGTATCATACATTCGAAACGCTGAATCTCTATCAATTTTTATCGAAAATAGACGTGGCAAGTTTCAAATTAACGAAAATGTCATATACTTTAAAAAATATTTCTCGACATTTTTTACTACTCCTGTTTTTCAAAATATGTCCTTCTCTTCCTTTAAATAAATTTACCGTCGATCTTGAGATAAATTCAGTGTTTCTAAGTTCCTAAGTTAAATGCAAATAGAGTAGAATTGAAAAGTTTCGTTGGTCCTATAATTTGTTTCATTGTATTTCCTATTTCCGAACGAATCAATATTCAAAAAATGTATCTAAGCCACGTCTTAAAGTTTTCCACGATATTAGTAATAGATCTCTGACTGTTTCTAATTCCGTAATTCCCCGACTATTTTCGTTCAGGTTGCTGGGCAGTAGGCATCATCTCTCTCATACATTGCTTAGACTCTTTTCTCACAGACCTAACAACTTACCAGGTTTTTTTGTAAATGAACAGCGATTTTTTAGAGAGTAAGCTATAGAATGGCGAAATCCCAATCAACCCATTGTTGGTTCTCTTTGAGGTATAAGGCAATTATCTTTCCTTGTATTTATTTAACCTCCTCCATCTTCAAATATGGTTTGTTAAATAAGGTTGGTCTCAACAACTCATAGCAGATGAAGTTAATTGCAGCAAAGGCGCGATTCACAAATAGAATAGAAACTAATAATCTTAGTAAAGCAATGGGTTCTAGGTGTCCAAGGAAAATAACCCCGTTATACAACGTCCTTGTGGAGTTGGAAAATAAATTTTGCTTCGCACATTCCACAAGGTTATTGTCGTTTACTACGGTTGTTTTTCTTGGCCGACCAGAACCCACTGTGCTACTCAGATCATGAGTTTCTATTCACTTTCAACTTAATTTTTAAATCGCTTCTTCGCTGCAATTAACTTCACCTGCCATGCGTTGTTGAGACCAACATTGTCCAAGTTTAGCGATAATATAACCTTTTTCTGTTTCACGTAACACATGGTAAGATGTAATGAAGTTATAAATAAAAATATATTTTTACTTAATATTATGACAATGGCACTGACAGTAAAATAATGATACATATTGTGATTTATGTGCTGTCACTGAATAGAACTATATTTATAACAGGGCTGCAATAGTACGCTGTGAAATTTTGAAATCATAATATATTCTATAAACATTTCAATATAGGCACCTGTTAAGATTGTCAGCACATTTCGTGATAGAGAGTCCATTGACATCTTCATAAATTCTCAGATTACAAAGTTAAGCCCATGTTAGTTTTAGTATGCCCTTCTGGAGTAATAGTTTACCTTTTAGAGAGTTCTAATGCTTGTCCCACCAGCCAATACATTTCATCCAATGGGAGTCTCGGTATGAATGTTTTACGCGGTGAATGCAAAAATCTTATATAGCTGCTCATATACCACGGGTTAGGCTGCCGTAGCATTTTAGTATACAAAATATGTTTAAATATATTGTTGCTGGGGTCAGGCAGTTGATTGGCCTATAATAAGTACTTCTGTGTCGGCAGATCCCCCTTTGGGAATAAAAATCTCTTGATAAACCTGTTCGGAATATGCTGCCCTTCTTTCAGTCAATTACTAGCCGACCAAATTTGTGTGTAAATGTGGCGAGTAAAGGCTATATGTGCACTGGATAAGGTGACCAAATAGTGGGAAATTTCGATTGGCACGATGGTACTGGAGCGTGAACGCTGGTGTCCTTCACCTGTCTTGTGCATCTCGCACGCCACGAAAATTTGGTCGACAAGTACCGACTGTTTCGTGCTTATGTTGTCTGCTGGTTCTAGAGTTGCGAAGGTCTCTGTACCAACAGGCGCATGTTGGATTTTTTCGTGCTGATTGATGGAAACTTCCTCTGGTTCCTCCACGTTTCCTCAAAATGTGTTTTTGCTGGAGTGTCTCTGTTGAACGAAGGGGTCGTTTCGTAGGTTCTTTTCCAGGCGATTTCAACATTCCTATAGTTGATGTATTATCAAAAACATTTTGTGATTGTTAAAACAGGCAGAACGAATTCTAGGAAATAATGCATTTGTTTCAAATTCTGCATTTACCTTTTCCATTTCTACATTGTCGTATACGCTTGAACCGTAAAGAACAGCACGAGTTGAGCATTACTATTAGATTAAGAGTATGGTCTTGATGTATTTCAAAGCATTGGCTAGTACAGTAGAGGACCAAATTTTCTGTGCGTGTTTAATGAAAAGATAATTAAGAGTATGGTCTTGATGTATTTCAAAGCGTTGGCTAGTAGAGTAGAGGACCCAATTTTCTGTGCGTGTTTAATGAAAAGATAATTCCTCGAATATTGAATTAATTGCTTCACTTCATTAGGCAACAAGACTGCTAAACAGGGAAGCATTTGAGAACTGTATTTCATCAGGAGGAAATAAAGCGTACACAGAGGTATGCATAAGTACCATTACATGCCATGTGTTTTAAAATTATTGCGATGAAAATATTTCAAAACCGCGAGAATTCAAGGAAAAGTCCTTGGGTACTAAGTTATTGTTTCACATTATAAAAAGCGATGAAAAATATGATCTAATAAGTTCTAATTAACGTAATTTTTTCAATAGCATAATACAGTTTATATCATAATGTGATATTTATTATAGCAACACCTTACTCGACCTTTATCTTTAAATCTCATCACGCTGTTGGTGATAGAGGTCAATTCCGCATCTTTACACATATGAATAGTAATAGATACTATTTTCGCTTAAGCCATTAATACAGATTTAAAACGAAGTTTAAATGCGGTATACAATAATTTATATGAACACGCAGGGCCATAAAATGACCTCGCGACCCGTAACAACGTTGCAAGCCGGTTTTTATTAAAAAAAAACGGTTGGTTCTACATTATTTAACAAAGAGAAACTTTTTTTGTGTAACACTGATCAAAGAACCATGTTTCGCACAAAAATTTAAAAAAAAACATTTTAGATCAAAAAGCAGTGCACCCCATCTTCATTATATTCCCGGTTGATACCATGGAATAATAACCCTTATTGATACTAAAACATCATCGCATAGCACAATGGATCCCTGAAATATTAAACAAACACCTAGACTAGGACACCACTCTCAAAGAGTCCTAGCTCTAGAGGAACTATAATTTTACAAATATTATCTTCTTTCAAAGTTAGAGATGGGAATTTCAGGACGCCCTGTATATGTTCAAAGTTAGAGATAGAAATTTCGAGACACCCTGTATATCTCATATGATGTGGCTTCGCTCGGGACGGATGGCCAATTGCCTATATTAATAACCATTAGTTTAACTACCAGTAACTACTAGTACCTGCAACACAATTGCATTATAACCGCAACTACGTCTGCAGTTGCTAAATGATTCGTTCATTAACGCAACGCGAATACTTTCAGTGGTCTTGGAAATGTCGAGTGGTTCGGACAATGAAACTATTACAATAGTATAATGGTACGTAAAGAGACAAAATAACTTCAAACCTTGAGGATCCAACATAACCAAAGGTGAAAAAAGAATTAAAGAACTTTATATAATGTCTTGAAAGAATCCTCTTCCTGGAGTTAGTAGAAAAAGTAAGACCCCGTATTCAGAAAAAGGATAGGTACTAACTACAGGCCGAATGTGACGGTAGAAGAAAAATAACATACATATTACCGAGCATATCACATTAAGCTGAGTTTATTCAAATCTTCTGAATAATAACATATTTATTCAGATTGAACGTTAGACTACCATGACAATTCGTCGAAGTTGGGGGCGTTTAATAAATTGATGTGATTGTGAAGACAAACTCATAAAAATTATTTCCTTGGCTACTCCTCTCGAGTTTTTTTTACTATAACAAAATTCCAACAAAAAAAAAAGATTTATCTAGGTACTCGCTAGAAAAAGAGAGCAGCAGAGATTTTTTCTGATGGTTCAGCTTCATTGGGTAGTGGTTCATTAATATTATTATCATAATCTTCAAGACGTCGGCCTTAGTAGATGTAGTTAAAAGCAGAATAATAAACTCCAAGATGTTTTCAAAATGTTGAAAGACTACCAGTAAATTTGCTGGTAGCATAAGAATAAGTGAATGAAATGGCTTGTAATTAAAATTTTCTGAGCAACTTCTGGGTAATTTTTGTATCTTAATATGTTTTCCGTCAATAGACACTAAACAATTTGGCAGATTCCAAAATTCTTGAAATTTGTGCGACATGCTTTTCCATTGTTTCTTTGTTGTTCCTTATTAGGACATATCATATAGCCATTTAAAAAATATTTCCAAATTAATGTATTTGACTTTTCTGAGACAATCCTAACAATCGGCTTACTCCTTCTTGTAAAATAAAATGATAATAAATACACATCCAATGCCAAGATATTTGAAATAAAAAATTTGTTTGAAAATAATCTTTCCTGCAGCCGCGAGAAATAGGCATATTTTGTATGTGCACTTTTTTTAGGAATGATACTCTTGTAACCTATTACATGCAGCAAATAAGAAAAAAATTATGGAAAAAAGTTTAGTCCATAGTTGTTCAGTTCTGTTATCAATATTATTTAAAATATATAACAAATCTAACTCATACATCGATATTGAGTAATATTTTTGGAATAAACTTCCTTCTCATTAAAGCTGGTCACATTGTTATGCGGTCTGATGGCAATAAATTTGGAAAAGTCACTATTAGCATAATAAAGTAGGTTCAATAATCAATAAACATGAATAATGCAAATGAAGATTCATTCGGACATCTATATATGTAATAACAATAGTTAACGAACGGAATTAAAAATGTTGCGCATTATATTAAAAGCAAAACATCTGCAGAAAACATATCGCGTCTTGTATACGTACATAAATATTAAACTGAATATATGAGTAATTTTTTGAACTTTTAATTGATGGTAACGAGAAATTTATACAATTGCATTAAAATTAAAATGCGCGTACGTGATGTAATGCTAGTGATGACTTGTTTGTTCTATAGTGATGAAGTCGATTGTAACATTAATTGCTACAGCTTTTCTTATATTTGTAAAATTAAAAATTTAAATCAGTGTCAGCTTTTCAAAGTCGCTTTATAGGCCAGTTAATATAGCGAAAAAACCAGGTTGTGAAGGATAAACGATGTACATATAGCATTTTCTCGCATAAAGTGGTAATTCTGGGGATAACTCACTTTAGATTGGAAAGGTACCGTGGGAATTCAAAAGAACTTTGTTATTATCTATTCTGCCTCATTACGCATTAATTTATTTTGATCATATGATCTAAATAAAGTCAAAGTATCGTCCAAAGATTGATAGTTATTCCCAAATGTTTTATGTTTACGTCTACAATGCCGGTTATTATTATATTAATTTCGTCAGTTTTAGAAATGTTCCACGAAAGTTTGTTTATCTTGGATACACTTTTTTAAATAGTCGACTATAGAGGTAAAGACTTAACTTGACTTAATTTATTTAGAACCTGTCACTCTTTCTGAGACACTCGACGTGATAAATAATCTAAAACTATCAAATTCTGTCGGTCCAGATGACTATTCCACAAAAATAATTAAACGATGTGTAAGCCAACTTGCAAAACCGCTTATGCATATTATTAATGAACGTTTTAAGAGTGGCTCTTTCTCAAGCTTAAAAAGTAGAGACAGCAAGCAATTTTCCAATTATCGTCCTATTTCACTGCTATCAATTTTCTCAAAAATATTTGAAAAATTACTTGCTAAATGTATAGTTTCATTTCTGGAAAGAAAGAATTTATTATCACCAAATCAACATGGGTTTAGGGAGGTAAATCAACAATAACAGCGCTTAGAAATATCTTAGATTTTGGGTATAAGGACTTAGACCGAGGACATAAAGTTATAGCTTTATTTATTGATCTTTCAAAAGCTTTTGACTGTATCAATCACAGTATTCTATTGAAAAACATAGAACGTTATGGTCTAAAAGGGTCATGCAATGAACTTTCAAATTAATATTTAAGTAACCGAAAGCAATACGTTGATTATTTTGGTACCAGATCTGAAGAAATAGAAGTTGACATTGGAGTTCCCCAAGGGAGTGTGCCAGGCCCCCTTTTGTTTATTTTATACACAAATGATCTAGGTAATTACCTGTCTACGTTTCTTGTGCTTTTGAATGTGGAAAATCTTTAAATGACGCAATAACTTGTTAAACACCAATTACTCTCGATTTTAGAATATTTTGAAAATAAAAAACTTGTACTGAATCAAAATGAAACTTCCGTTAGTGCACATTACATATCAAGTGTATAGTGTATTTGTGAAAAATGACGGAAAATCAATTCAACAGATCACATCGTTTAAATTACTAGGTATCAATATAGATTTGTCTTTAGATTGGAAAGCGCATGTAACTTATTTACGTGGTAAGTATGCAAGTAGCTGAAAAGATTACGGCCCATTTTTTTTTTTATTTCTCTAACATTGAATCACGTCTCCGATATGGGATTACTATGTGGGGTAATTCTACATGAGCAAATAGAGTGTTTGTGTTGCAAAGAGGGCCATACGCTGTATGTTCGGATTAAAATATATAGAATCAAGGAAAATGACATTTAAACAACAAAAAAATACTTAATCTACGATGTTTATACATCTTTAAAATTTTGAAGTTGATAAACAAGAATTTAACCTCGAACTTAACCAATTTTAGTTCATTAAATACATATCATAGCTATCAAACTCGTCAATATTTTTAACTAGGTTGAAAGTATTTCTTGTTACAACTGCGTTTTATTCTGTAGAGGAATTTCTGATGTATTAATGTATGCAATACTTTTACTGTTATTTATTTCTTTCTTTCAATTCTTTTTTACATTTTTTGTGCTTTCACATCTAATTATAAGTTTCTTTTTTGTTTGACGTGTCCTATGTCATGTGCATGATCTACTGAATGAATAAATGTATTCTATTCTAAAGTGTGTGGAGTTCTATCAATTGTAATCCTGACAAAGTCAGAAGTGGGATTGTTTTGGGATTTTATGTGTACGTGAATTTGTGATTGTGCTAAAATGGAAAGTGAGAGATCTTTCAGACCCACATTGCCGCCTTCAGTATCTGACCAACCAGCTTTGTTAAATAGTGGGACACTTGTATCCCTGGCATTTGTTGAGTTTGTTTATTTTCTGTGGCTATACTATATAAATTTACAGTAGAGCTGTCTGCGCTAACATATTTGTCTACGGACATGTGTGAATTTTATTTATATAATATTATGGAATCGTTGTGGAAAATAAATTATATTTTATGTTCCAAAATAACCGCTTTAAAAATGCTATATGTAATTTTCTCCTATAAACTGGCCTATTTTAGACTCGCATGTTTGTGCTGCTCCTGCCACATCAGCTTGAAAGTTATTGCATAAAAACCAGATTAAAACATTGCAAAAAGCCCTACAAAACATTAATTTATGAGAACTATCACATTTGCTGTATTTGTTCACAATATTTGCCATATTTTATTAATGTTTTGCAATATCCAATGAAAATATATACCAATTTATGGATCGCTTTACGACCAGTTTTGTTCTATATACAAATAATTGATTTATTTCATTTTTATGTCCGTTTTTATTGCATTTCGCTCAAATATATAATAAATGTTTACAGCATTGAAATCAATATATTAATTAATATTTATGTACTGATGAAAACATATTTTATCCTAAATAAAGTAGTTTTATTGGTCGATGCCAATTAATAAATCTTGCCCTTTCAACAGTTTTATTCGTTTTTAAATGTTTCTGTTATTTTTTTATATAAAACGTAAAAATATCTTCACTAGCATTTAATTTTAAGTATTTTATATAAATATGCAAAGCATCATACCTATTTAGTAACATCTAAGTTAACAATTATGTGAATAAACAAATGTCTAATTTCCCAATTCTAATAAATATACGTATTACATAATAATATTTGTACGAATTAAATAATAATTTTCAATTTTGAATGGTAGCAGGATCATAATCTATGGATTTTTTCTCAGTACAAAATGGAATGCTCAAATCGAAATGCATGAAGTATACCGTCAGATGTCTTAAATTTAGCACTTAGTTTTATATTTAAAAAATACGTTATTCGAACTTGACAAATTGAGTTGTAGGAAAATTTCATAACTTCACTGCCACTATAACAATGAAAAACATAACAATGAAAATGACCAGCCGCACAGCAACATTATGCATTCTATATCTCGGAGAAAGTCTGTCGATTTATTTTCTCTTGTATGATTTCATGATCTCATCTCAAGCTATTTGAACTTGAGGCTCACTTATGTGAAGCTGAAACAAACGCAGCAATCGCCGACCACAATACGCGACTATCGAGAATTTGAATAACCTTTTATGAAGTTGAAGAAAAGTATTGAGCGTTCTGAAAGAAGGGATATTTTCTTTACTCTCATCAGCTGAGGCCTGATGTTGTTCCGTCTATCAAGGATTTTTGCCTATGAAATGTTTAATTAATTTCAGACCAAGTATCTTACTTTCTTTTTCACCTATTTTCCACCAGTTCAGAAAGGTCGCAAACAAAATTACTCAAATTTAATCGTAATGTTTTAACTACAACTTCACAAATCCCACTCCCATTCTTCTGATTTCATACATAGAAAATTGACAAAGTTAGAGTTAGACATGTTAATGCTGTGTTACATACTGATTGGTTCCTCAACTGGAATTTCCGTTGTAGGACCTGGTCTGGTGTTAGAAGTCTATTAATTGTGTTGATGGCTGTGGGTCGAGAATCAACTGCTGCTCCATGGGATCTGTGATTACCGTGGAGTGTGTCCAGTCTGATGGAGAGTTTGTGGAGTAGTAACTTTTTTTAGGTGACGAACACAGAAGCCAGAGGGGACGTCGATCAAAAAAAAGACGAGATTGAGGTACTTGATATAGATATTCTCAAATCGAAAAAGAGAGTTTGCATTGGTCTGATGAGTAGAACAGTTTCACTTTTATTTAGCTACACTAGTGTTTCAGCTGGAGACTGAACACAAGCCTCTAGAAACTAATAAATTTACCTTCAAACCTCACCTCCGGCAAAAATAGAATGCTGGCTACTCAGACTGCAGCCCCACTCATTTAAAATCTTCTACCATTCTGGAAAAGATAACATACCCGAATTATTATCGAGACTATGTCAATTAGATTTTTCTGAGACATATGACATGCACCTTGATAGGAAGAACAGTGCCAAAGTCCTCACAAATATTTGCTGGAAACGATTGGACCAAGAACTAGTTGACGTCGGAGACAAAATCAAGAAGAACACACGCAACAACGATGATAAGAGTAACCACAGAGACACTAAAAGTGCAAACCTTACAACTAATTCACGAGGGACATCCGAGAGGGCCAATAACGAAGGGAAGATTGATTGAGAGCAAAGGTTTGGTAGTCAAATATTGATCAACAGGTTATAGGATAAAAAAATTGTAAAAAGTTATCGTGTTAGTTTCACAGCCTAATAAACCAATTCCAATGCCAAATTTCTAAAGGAACCGTGGCAACGTTTAACAATAGGCCTAATGGGACCATTAGGTAGTCGATTACTACTCTCTATGTCAAGAAATTAGGTTGTTCCTAAAATCAACAACATCTTCAATAATCAAGCACCTAAAGAAGATGTTTCGCCGGCTAAGTATCGTACCATCAATTCGAGCCGAGAATGGTAGACAATTCGTAAGCGCCAAATTCAGACAATTCTGTGAAAATAATACCGGCGAATTAATTCAAACACCACCATATGGGCCTCAAGCTAATGGTGAGGTTGAAAATAATAAATAAATTTTGAAGAGATCGCAAGTTACCCATGCCAATAAAAGAAGCTATAAAGAAGAAATATGAAGTTTCATTTCAATGTATAATGGAACGCCTCATGACACTACCGGAAAATTACCAACTTAACTACTATATAAGCGAAATATTCGAGAATCCCATCCTCGTCGCCAATTGTGCTGAACTGTTATTTCAACCAAATAAAATATTATTTTCTTTATAGACCAAATTTATTATATTTTTACTACCAACAGTCAGAGCATTATTCAAGAAAGTGCACAATCGTAGTAATATCTAACACACACGTCAATGTCGCCCGATAGATCTCAACTGCTAACTATATCCGTACACTCGCTTTAGCTGTTCGTTTTTTACCGCTTATTCTGAGGTTCGCTCGGGTCTCCACAGAAACTCTTCAGAAAATATTTTAATGATTTTTCTTTTTATAAATACACACACAACACACAATTTTAGGCAATCGATAATTGATCCAATAGTCCAAATCGTACAATATACAAAAAAACTGTAATAATTTTATATAAATTTTAAATAATATTTTTCCATAGACTTTACGTCTTCTAAAAGTGAATCTGGTTTATTCCCATGTGATCGTTATTTCAGGTAGGTACATTTTTAAGACACTCAAGTTAGTCACTATCTCATAGGATGATATTATTTGTAACTGTTTCAAATTTTAATTAAATAACGAAATTAATTAAATACGAAGACATTACATTATTATTCAGTAAATATATTAATATTGAATACAGAAATAAAATTACATATTCTCTGTTAAAAATATGTACAAATATCTACAATACTTTGAATAGGAATAATTCATGAAAAAAACAGTTAAGAGTATGTGAACGTGAATAACCTTGATTGTGAAGAAAATATGCAAAATTTATATTGACATTGACATAAAATTATTTTTATCCCGTATTTAAGGTGAATATATCATTTATATATATAACAAAAAATATTGGACCCATTACGGTACTTTGGGGTACTCTATATGTTCCCTTAGTACAATAGTATATTTATTCTTGCTTTCCCAAATTGTATGCTCAATAGGTATGGTCAGTATAAATGAGCACTTAAGATGAACACTTTATTACAATGTTCTTATATAATTCACATGGCACCACACTGTAAATCCTATAGCACTCCCACGAATATTATAAACGATTTCCATCGCGTTGTAGTACTCTCAATCGATGAGTTTTATTGGAGCCATTGGACAAGTAGATACGATAAGTTTCGAGTCCAAAAATGAAATTGACAATATTATTCAATTAACTAATCGTTTCCAGTTGACCACCACATAAGAACAGTCGCTGAAATTTTAACGTCAATATTCTTCCAATAAGATCTAGTAGGTACCAATCATTAATATGAAGATCAAAAAGATAAACCAAAATAAACCAACGCATGCTCTAGAAAAAATGTTACGTCATGCAGTGATCTGTTGACAACTGATTTCTTACACTGTCAATTCATCAATACTATAAATAAAAACAATGTGATTGATGGTACAATTAAGTTTGAAACTATTCATCATTCAACCACAACAATGTAACAGCATTAAACTATAATATTTGTAGTCGCAAACTCCGCTACAAAATCCTTATTTTTACTATAAGGAACGTAACCAAACTGCAACCAACAGCTACTCTCCGGGCTATGTGCCCCGCCAAGCGCTGAATTACAAGTTACAAGTCTGGCGCGTTAAGTGTAATAATTGCATATTACCATCAAAACGCTAATGCTTCGATTGCAACAAACACCAGCCGAAAGACTGATCCTATTTAAAGGAGCCCTCTCGTCAGTGCAAGGTAGGCATGTGACGACCGGCACGAGGATCCTTTGACTATTTGGTACATCTCGGTATTCTTAAAATAGCGACATGTAAAATAGTCAGCAGGCGCCATCTAGCGGTCCAGTGTCTGTTGCAATCGAAAACGCTAGATGGCGCCTGCTGACCATTTTATGTGTCGCTCTTGTAAAAATACCGGGATGTACCAACCGTATTTTAGAAAATTTTTATACAAAACTCATTAGATATTCTCAATATCATATCTTCGTCAAGATGTTATTTTCAAATCGTTATTCTATGGCAATTATCTACAAATTTCATTTCCGATAGAAAAATCAATTTAATTTACGTACAACTATATCGTTTTCAATATAAATTGCTTGTTTAAACAATTTATATCGCGTGGCTATGCCAATCATCAATGAAACAAGACGCAATTCCAATCAATGCAACAAAGATCAAGCCCATCGTTTGGAATATTGAGTATGGCATACATAATTTTAACTCTTGCAAAATTTTGAACTGGACATGGGTGGGAATAAAACGGTTGTAATATGTCTAAGTTTTATTAATCACTTACTATACATGTGCACAAAGGTAAAGGTTACCTTCCACGCTTTATGAATTTAATATGAAATTACTATAGTTGGACAAAGTCTATTTTTAAAAAGACGTTGTATCGTGCAAGACATTACAGACTGTCTAAAGGTGCACAAAGTACAAGATAATTCAGATATATTGCGAAGGAATGTCTAGGGTATGTCTCGCAAATGGTATCCCAGACTTTCTGAGCATGAGATAGACGAATTGAACTGAAAATAACCACATTTGAAATCGATTTTTACTTTTTAAACTCAAGTTGCACCATTAGCACTACGACGTTAGCATGCGCAGTCTATTGTATGGACAGAATGAACGATTATTTCGAAGTTCAAATAAATGTCTGTATAATCTATTGCATATAATAGAGCAAGTGACGATTACATTTTAACTTTATTTCTGTGCGTTTTGAGCTGAAAGAGAAATGAGAACTGCTATGTAAAAATTTTGTTTTTTACTCGTATTTACATATAGCATTCACTTTGATCACACTTGTTAATTGAGCAGCTGCCAACATGTCGGACTGGACAACACCGAATAGGACCTTCTGAAACTAGTAACATTGTGAAAGGCGAAAGTAAAAGACTCGGTCTTGAATTGTTCAAAAGCAAAGATAAGGATCGTTGACAGACATCATGTCTGGGTTACTAGCATAGACCGCTTGAAGTTGTGAACGAATATACTTAGGTGCCCTGATAAGCAATACATGTAGAAGGTAAAGGTCACCGCAGATGCAAACCCGCCAAGGTTGTGATGGTGAAATTAACAATGATCTGGAGGAATAAATACATTTCCATCGTATTGAAGAAACGATTGGAAATTGGTTCATTGTCACGTGAGATGAAAAGAAACTATGGAGAAACTTATAATATAGTAAAAACTGCTGAGTATTACATATACATATAAAGTTATTAACAAAAATTTTATGCTCAGAGGGACAGATGGAAGAGAGTTTTTAATTATTTTGTTTGTTATCACAAAGTGAATAAAAGCTAAAAATTAAAAAACAGTAATTCATACGAAATTCTAACTTTGGTATAAAGAACGTTAAAAATAACACGTTGCTATGAGATTTGCAGAGTTCTAGAAACCAAACTTAATCTCAATTGATAATAAAATTATTAAACCTAGTTGTTGTTTAGGCCATGGAAAACATATTTTTGCCACTAAAATTATTAATTATGTAGAGCAAAATTCGGACTATCTCCAATACAATTAAAGCAGCATTATCAAACAGTACAACAGAGAAGAAGCTCTAAAAGAAGAGCAATAGAAAATAAACAGTGTAGTTAATCTAGAACTTTGTCGAAGAATCATTGATATTCAATTTACTTAGTTTCTTGGTGGACATACAATATTATGCAAATATTAAGAAGCATTTACAATGGAAAGGTTATATTATACACAATTTCTCAATGCGCTTGGCCCTCTCCTAGTTTTCACAGTAACGTAACTGAAGTTCAATGATTTTATTAAAATCTATCTAAGGATCATATACACATACATAATATGTATAAATATAATATAAATTAAAATAGAAATGATATATTATATCATTTCTATTTTAATTTAGTTTACTGACATGCAAAAAAAATCACTATGAATTTAAAGTTTTAAGTCATCTGAAACTGTATTTCCAAGGTGTTACAAGTTGTAGTGTTTTATGCAACGCCCCCGTAAATTAATAGTTATTAATTATTTATAACACCAATCTCCAATACAATTAAGGCAGCATTATCAAACAGTAAACAGAGAAAAAGCTCCAAAAGAAGAGCAATAGAAAATAAACAGTGTAGTTAACCTAGAACTTTGGCGAAGAATCATTGATATTCAATTTACTTAGTTTCTTGGTGGACATACAATATTATGCAAATATTAAGAAGCATTTATAATGGAAAGGTTATATTATACACAATTTCCCAATGCGGTTGGCCCTCTCCTAGTTTTCACAATAACGTAACTGAAGTTCAATGATTTTATTAAAATCTATCTAAGGATCATATACACATACATAATATGTATAAATATAATATAAATTAAAATAGAAATGATATATTATATCATTTCTATTTTAATTTAGTTTACTGACATGCAAAAAAAATCATTATGAATTTAAAGTTTTAAGTCATCTGAAACTGTATTTCCAAGGTGTTACAAGTTGTAATGTTTTATGCAACGCCCTCGTAAAATAACAGTTATTAATTATTTATAACACTATTATATAAATTTTTTGTTGATAATATTTCTATTTAACATTTGATCACGCTAATAAGAACACCCGTAGCGCTAGGCGATAAAACATGAATAAATGATATATTAAATAAAGCAAATTGTTGTCATATTTATAAACAAAGATATGTATAAACAAGGTCGAACGCAATATTCTCATCCACAATGTATGTCTAATAATACAACAATAAAGTTAATATGAGCAAATTAGGCTATTATATTAGTACTAACTAAATTGGTGAAGGTGAAAATGTTTTTAATGATCCTATTTAAATTAACCCGTAAATGTCAACATCAGTAGCAGAGTTTGAATTATAAAATACCGTGGATGGCTACAAAAGTAGTAATCCACAAAAATGCCTCGCATACTAAAATTTGGTGCTTTTCAAGATCAAATGCTCTAAACTGAAAAGTTAAACATTTGAGTTGCAAAATCATGTTAGGTGTCGTCAAACAAGTTTTTCTTTTTTTTTTGTTTTAATTTCAAAATTATTTAAATATTCAAAGTACTGAAAAGTTGACATTGAAATAATTTTGTATAAGAATTTAAGTTTAATTAAAAATGACTTGAGAATATCCAAATATTTAGGAACGCAGAAATAACTCACAAATTTTGACCGATTATGTGCTTTAAATTACACAAATTTTGGACGTAGTGTTGTCAAATAATAACTAAAAATGTATCTTTTTCGAGTAATTCCGTGACTGCGATGTAATGCATATTCTATTTAAATAAAATAAATGAATTGTGACTTGCTAAAAACAAATTTACCAATGTAATACCTACTTTTTCAAACTTTTGCACAAAATCGATCAGTCAGCTCACCAAAGCGAAAACACAAGAGATTACAATTGTTTATTTACATTTGATCTGATCAAATATGAACTCCTTGGTGAATGAGCTATTTATGAACGTAGACACCATTATTAAAGATATCAAGTTAAAAGCTAGGAAACCAATACATATTTCGAAATTTAAAGAGGATGATGTACTAAAAGCTTTAAAGATTATAAAGAATAAAATGACAACCGGTCCACCAGATGGCGTGTCCGCGTTTTTATTAAAAGATTGCGTCTGTATTTTTGCTTCACCATTGACAGTTATTTTTAATTTAATTTTGAAATATAGTAGCTATCCAGATGTATGGAAACGTTCTAGGATGTGTCGAATTTTTAAGACGGGCGACAAATCTGATATTTCCAACTTTCGGACTATACCTATATCTATAATATGCAACTTTGCCAAGGTCCTTGAGGTTCTATTGCATGAAATCATATACTCTCAAGTATGTAACCAAATTTTAATTCACCAGCATGGCTTTGTGCGGGGGCGTTCTACGACAACAAATTTGCTTTGTGTGATCCAATATGTATCAGAATCAATGGATTACCAAACTCAAACTGATATTATTTATACGGATTTTTACAAGGCATTCGACAGACTTGACCATTCTATGTTGTTTATGATACTTGACGATATCGATCTCTCTCGTTGTTTATTATATCACCTGTCCTATTATATTCCTATCTGTCAAACAGGACTCAATATGTGGCATTTAATGGTTTCAAGTCTGCCAAATACACGGCGCTACTTCTGAGGTACCGCAAGTGTCTGTCCTTGGACCACTATTTTTTATTATATTCATCAATGCTATTGTAGATGGCTTAGACAATATTAACGGATTATTTGCGGATGATTTGAAACTTTTTTCTAAAATTAATTCCATTAATGACTGCATTCGATTGCAAAATAATTTAGATAAAGTAAGTGACTGGTGTATTAAATTCCGTTAAATTCCCAAAAATGTAATGTAATGTCTTAATCACGCAAATTGAGTACAATCTCCTACGATTACACCATAAATGATACCATACTTCACAGACCTGAAACTCTGCGAGATTTGGGGGTCGTATTTGATAAAACTCCATCATTTAATGTACATACAAATACCATTGTCACTGAATCTAGTAAAATGTATGAACTTCAGGGTAAGATATTTCCGTGATATTTTTGAATTTAGATACACTCAAGATACTGTATCATTGTGATGTTAGATCAAAGCTCGAATATGCCTCACTACAATGTGCATATTAGTAGTTTAGAATCAGTACAACATAAGTTTGTGAAATTATTGCATTTTAAATCAGAAGGTTTTTATCCAGCGATAGCTTTTCCGCAAGAGGACTTGCTGCGTAAATAGTCAATATTTGACCTGAGCCTTAGGCGAGAATGTTTCTTCATAAAATAATTAACAACACTACTGATGCGCCATAATTGCTTTCAAAAATTAGTTATAGTATTCCGAGAACTTTTCGTAACAGCAGTGTTTTTTACCTGGCTATTCCACGTGCGAATATTTTATAATTCTCATCAATTTATGTAGATTGTGCCAACCACAACACAATCTATACTGATATTGACATATTCAACTGTAGCCTCATTGCTTTAAAAACCTATTATTATAGAAGAGTTTGATTGATCTGTATTTCTTTCTATCGTTGTTTACGTTATGCAGGTTAACTTATTTTATACTTTTATTTTGTTTTTCATGTAGATCTTAAGACCCGATGTATGATTTTTAAAAAATTTTCTCTCTGTATTCTACTATTAAATTTATCCTCCTGTCCTGTCCTCTAGTTAGGTAGTGACCTGTTGGACAGAGTAAATAAATAAATGAATGAACAGGTCAAAGTAGTGAAGTTGCACATAATATATACAACGAAAAATATATCTTGGAAACAGAACGTCGTAAGGTGTTGGTAAAGTAACATCTTATGAGCCTAAATATATCTAATATAATATCAGTGAATTTCTATACACATAAGAAATTAAGAGTGTAAAATCTTCATGTTTACAGATTTCGCATAGTAATAAAAATTGTTTGTTATAACTTCTATATCATAGTCATATATAAACAGATTAATTTTACATGTTCTATTAAATCTCTGGAAACATTGAAGCGAGTACGTAGACCGTTTGAATTCATTCGACTATTTGACTATGAAGCTTCTGGATATAGCCTACCGAACTATCTGAACAGGATTACGATAATCGAACTTGTTAATACAAAAGGCTTCATCACCTTGAATAAACAGTACATTGTTGCGTTTATTTTAACTTCTAAGCTATTTTTAAATTGATTGCGTTCAGAATATAATTGCTCGTTATCAGTAAACGGGTGCTTATATCCTTATTAAATAATAATTGGCAATAACAATGTTTTAAGTTGGCACGTTATTATATCTAATTAATTGTAAAATGACTGACCAGCATAAGCGTGGTCTTTAAAGGGAGATGACATTATATCATACAATGTATGTTCAAAACTATCGTTCAGTAAATATAATTGTCATTATGAAAGCATATTTTGTAGCCATTCAGAGAATGAAATGCCAAATTAAAGTCTTTAGTTCTAAATTTATATTTTGGGTATAGCAATTTTTCATTCAGATCTCTTCATGTAGATTCTATAAACTTATCAACTGCCCTTTCCATACTGATTTCGCCCTTAACAATGCCCTAAAACTTGTTCTTGCATTTTAAACTTTTCTTAATTAATCTTATTTGACCCATATATATTCTCCTTCTATTAATTGGAGGAATCTACTACGTAAGAGGATAACAGCATACAATTCTAAAATTCAAGGTTAATGTATTCCAACGCTCAATAATTCTTATTTGTTTCATGTTGTTAAACGTTTTTCATTTTAGTTTATTTAGTTTAGTTAATTATCTCCATGATGATAGCTCCGCCATCTAATTTTTCAGTGAAAGTGTCATCGAAACTAACATATTATTTAACATATAGAATCTATACATGTAGATTCTCTCAAATTAACTGGAACACCTTCAAAAAGTGGCTTGGGAAATCACATAAAACCAAACCACGAAACAATATATCACATAATATATGCAATACCTATACATAAATTAAAATATTAATAGTATCGATTTTGTAACAAAGAAGTAACAAATCACCACATTCCAGATTACTTTTTACTTGTTTTAATGTATCAGGCACTTTAAGATAGATTATAATAAATGATTCTTTCGTTCTTATTTTAAATTCACATGAAAAATATTATCATGAAGTATTATTGTAATCGCAATGATAAAATTGTTAAATTACAATAATAAAAGTAAAAAATTATTGAAGTCTATTAAATAAATCTAATATTGGGTTGATTAGCGGTAAAGTTTTTTAGTAAATTGTGGAAAAAGATACAGGTCAAAGTTCAAATTATTTTTTCGTTTTTTTTTGCAATAACTCAACAGCCTCTTGATTGATCTCCGCCAAATTTGCTAAAGGAACTTTTTTATTCTTAGAAACAATAATTTATGTATTACATCATGTTAGATCATGAAGTGCGTGGCAGGACCTGTATCTGATTATTAATTTTTTTCATATTTTTTTTATCGAGACGTTGTAGTACTTCTGATCAGAAAATCTGATGAGGGCGTCATTTCCATATGTAAAAGGCACACTTGGTAGAACTTGATAACTCCAACCATTTTCGAGGAAAGTGCCGTTAAACATTTCAATAATTTTTTGAAAGACAAATTCAAATTGAATGAAACAAAGTGTATTTATTGAAAAAAGTACAAAACGGAAGAGAAAAAAAATCATAATAAAAGCGTAAACTCTTTCTCACTTTCTTATGAACTAATGGATTATTTTCATGGTATTGAGATAAATACATAAATCAAAAGATTGTCTAAAATAAGGATCTAATCTTATTAGAAGATAAAAAATAACGTAAAAGTTGACTTAATGACATTATAAATCTTCCCCCCGTGCAAAAACTCCATTGCTGCAACTTAAGAGTAAATGTTCGAGATTTTCTTACATTGAAAAAATGCATTTTCCTGTCCTCTAATAAAACTCCATGCATTTTGTATTTTGTCCCACAGTTCTTCTCTTGAGTTGATAGTATTTGCATAGACTAAGGACTTCATATGTCCCCATACATAATAATCCAAAGGATATAACCAGGACTCCTTGGTGGCCAAGCAAACTCACTTTCTCAACCGATCCATCTGCGTGGGAAAGTCTCATCAAGATAATTCCTGACTTCAATGGAGAAATGAGGGATAGCTCCATCTTGCATGAACCACATTCTGTTCCGTATGTCTAGCATAAAAGCATGTAATATATCAGCAACAGTATTTTGAAGAAAAAACAGATAAGACCCGTTTAAATTTGGAGGAAGGACAAATGGTCCCAATAATTGGTCGCCAATGATACCGTATCAAACGTTAATCTTAAATTCTTGCTGAAAATCCCTTTCTTTAACGGCATGAGGATTTTCTACTTCCCAGTAATGAGTATTTCTCCAGTTAAAATCGCCTCGGCGAGTAAAAGTTGCGTCGTCGGTAAATAAAGTGTTCTTAACAAAATTTCGATCCATGTTGTGTTTATTTAGAACAAATTGACAAAATTGTAGCCTTTATGGAAGATCCCTTCGAAGTAAGTTTTGTACCGGAGTGAGATGATATGGGTAGAAACGTTCTTTACGTAAAATTCTTAGGACAGATTGTTTACTCACCTCTGTTGCCGCTGCTAAACGGCTTAAGCTGACTTGAGGATCTTCATCCATATGAACTAAAATTTCTAGTTCTTGATCTGGATTAATTCGTTTCGGTCGTCCTATATCGTTTTTATGGCGAAATGAACCCATTTCTCCCAAACGACGAAACAGATCTTTGAAAATCTTATGGTCTGTCTGTATTCTATTCGGATATTGCAATGAGTACCTCTTCACTGCAGCATGTCCGCTAACATTATTTTGTGCGTAAACCAGATATGCCTCATTCCCCTATATTCCCCAGGCATTGTAAATAAAGAAGTTGAAAAAAGCTCGAGGAACGCAAGATCAAAATAAAATGACGTAAATGATAGAACTAAAATGTAACCAAAGCACACTTTTCAATAAATATATTTTGTTTCATTAAATTTGAATTTGTCTTTTAAAAAATTATTGAAATGTTTAACGGCACTTTCCTCGAAAACGGTTGGAGTTATCAAGTTCTACCAAGTGTACCTTTTATACGTGGAGATGACGCCCTCATCAGATATTCTGGTCAGGAATACCACAACGTTTCGTCAAAAGAAAAATGAAAAAATTCATCATCAGATACAGGTCCTCTGGCGCCCTCTACGATCTAATGTGATGTAATACATAAATTATTGTTTCTTAGAATAAAAAAAGTTCATCTAGCAAAATTGGCTAAGATAAATCAAGAGGCTGTTGAGTTATTGCAAAAAAACGAAAAAATAATTTGAACTTTGACAACCTGTATCTTTTTCTACAGCAATATTTTACTAAAGCATATTTGGTTATATCGTCATATTTTGGCCCAAAAAATCTACCCTTGAACTATGGCCTATTATTGATGGTCCACCCTATATCTGAAAAATTAGATGAGCGTGTTCATTAATTGAGTGATATCATTATCATCAAATTCATAAATAACGTTTTAAATAATTATAAAGTATTTTTTGCAATATGCATGTATTATTTACTTTAAGATAATCGGTTAAGTTTTATTATACATTAGAAATACATGAATTATTTCCATTTAAAAAACATTTCATATGTAATTTCCAAAAATAAATAAACATTTTTCTTAATCTGTTGAACATTACTCAATATCATCGAGAAGTAGAGAGTTCTATATTTTTAAGATACGCAGAGAAGCTTGCTACCGAACGCAGATCCGGATTTAACTGTATTGTTCACTTGTTTCACTGGGTCGAAGCATTTTTATATCAACTCACAGAAATCTGTAACTAGATAAGTCGAATACTGAACGCATACATTCATTTGCGCAGTAATAACATAACTATCACCTGTCTCGCTTTCATGTGAGTGATGTAAAGGATGGACTAGGTGGCGCGAAATAAACTCCGTCCATCTCACCGCGACCGTATTCTACTACAGCGATTTCCTCGACTATTTGTATATTTTTATGCAGGAACCTAAGCAGTTGGACCAGTTGTCGTAATGAACCATCAAACTATTGAAAATTTAGGAGTACTTAACTCAAGACCAAATATTATCGATGACATTTTGTATTTCTGGAACCCAATTCCTGAAATCATAGGAATTGATACTCTTGAGAAAAATTTTTCTCGCTGAAATTCTCATGCGAATCAACAAATCAAGAGGATTACCATTCTTGAATCTCGTAGGAATCAAATTCCAACGAGAACAGCAATAAAAATAAAATAAGTAATTGAAAGTGATTAAAAGAATTTTAGTGCAACCTAAAATTATTTATAATTTGTTGTTACAGTCTTTCTCCAGCAATTAAATCTGGATTTCGACGCGCTGGTTCTGCAGGTATATGATTAAAATCACCTTCAAATAAACCAAAATCTAGTTCCTTGTCTCCTTCTTTCATCTCCGATTCTGGAACATTGCTTTCAATGTATATGCTGTGCAGAACATGCCTTCGTGGGGGTATAATGAAGTATTCTACAAGTACTTTAGTTGCTTTTGAAATATGATATTGATAGGATATTTAAGACATACTTCGCCAGAACCTTGGTGAGTCTAAAATGTTTAATAAAAAGTTCATCGCTTAAGTCAAACGGAATTCGGTTCCTAATAAAATGTTGCCTTTTATATGCAATAGCAGATTCAGCATCTTCCAAATTTTGTATAATTACAACTTGCAGATGAAAATTATCCTTCATTAAATTATGATATTTAAATACTGTATGAAACTAACGAAATTTATTAATTATTAGCTAAATATTCATCGACAAATGACATTTCACACTGTACACATAACCTTAAAGTATAATTCAGGACTAAGAGAATTTTTGAATTCACCGCCAAAACCCATCGAGAACTTTTTCCTCTAATATGAAGACAAATATTTCCTATAATTATTTTCCAGAATATGATTGTACGTAAGTCATCCAAAAACATGAAAAAATGACGTCAATTTCTTTACAGAATTAATTCCTATGATTTCAAGAATTGCGTCCCTGCCATGCAAAAGTTTATATAAAATGAAAGTAGTTGAAATTATTCTTCCATGTCCAGAACATCATATTATTATTTGGTAGCAAGTTTGTACGATTTTAATCTCTTTCAGGATAGGTACCTTTGAATTTAAAAACTAATAATTTGAAAAATCGTCTTTGGGCACTTCTAAGTGCAGTTTTGTATATGTATTGCAGTTGAGGTACCACACCAATGATGCATATTTGAGTTGGTAAAGTAACAGAGGATTTTAAAAGCAGTCGAAATAGAAAAGTATCCGCAATTTCTAATAATAGAACCACCATTTTTAGCATCATAGTGTTAATTTGTTGAATAAGGTCGCCAAAAATCTGCTATCAAAAAGAACAACGAGGAATTTAACTGAAGCACATTGAAAAAGTGCGATAATCATAAGATATTAATTAACTTATTAGTATCAATTTAAAATTGAAAATCCAATTAACGAGATTTTGAATAGCTGCATACAACTTCAGATCATTAGCAAAACGATGGTTGCCGTATAATGTTTGTGAAAGATCATTGATGAAAATAATAAATAATGATACCCATAAATTGGATCCTTGCGGAACCCCAGAGTTCTAAATTAAAAGTTGAATTTAAAGTCATAGCTAATTAAATTTCCCTATTAGATAATTTCCTTGGATACAATAGATATACTGGACCTAAACGCAACAAATTACTGTAGTCTATCTTTTAAGTAAAATGCACTTATAGTGAAATGTCCAATTCAGTCAAACAATTCCGAAAAGTCCGTGTAAACTACATCAACTTGTCGATTATCCAATGAGACTAAGATAAACTGACTCATTTTGATTTGACGTTGTTAAGAAGAAGCCGAGAGTCATAATACGGTGATATGACAGGTTTAACCTGCTTATCTATCTGGACATATAAGAGAACTATTTCGGGCACCTTGGCAAAGTTGCATACAATAGAGGTGGGTCGATAGTTTTTTCAGCCATTTAAAGATTTATATTTCAGAATTGTGCATCTACTGTAGGAGGAAAATTTTATCCACCTAAAGTTGGGAAACCTTAAGGAATAAGCTTACGTGAAAACCAAATTTCTTAGCGTTACGGAATCCTTAAATAATTTGGTGGAGTTAAAGTTGAAGGATAACTAAGTAAATCACTTAATAGTGAAAACGAAAATAATTAAAAAACAAGCAAAGAAAGGAAATTCGAATTGAAAGGAACTAAGCAAGATTAAATAACATTCAATAACTGTGGTGAGAATCCACTCGAGGGTAATTCACGATGGCAGGAGGTGTGTGCCTATGCCAGTGGTGGAGCTTCTAACAGTTAGTTTCAAAATAAATTGAAATTAATTGAAACAATTGAGATGAATAATGGATAATTACGTAGGTAACAAACGAGGGGTAAACCGCGAAGGAGGTTTGGTGTACACGTTAGTGAAAGCCTCGGGGAAGTCCAGGGAAGCCGGAGAAACTCCGAAGACTTCGGAGGAAGTCCGGGGAAGTCGGAGAAACTCCGAAGACGTCGGAGGAAGTTCGGGGAAGTCGGAGGAAGTTCAAGGAAGTTTTGAGCAAGTCCAGGAATCTTCGAGGAAATCTTTATGTGAGAAATAGTCTGCGCATGCGAATTACCTGTTAAGCTACTGTGCGTGTCAGTCGTTATTCTCAAGTTACGTAATCGGTCAACCATGATTATCAATTTTTATTGTATTAATTCAGTAAGTAAATTAGAAACTATAGGACAAGTCAAAAAACAAATACATAATTACTTAATATGATACATAATGATTCAGGCATATATATACATTTATGCAGACATACATATACACTTTAATTCGTAAAAAAATCTTGCAGCTTGTTAACAAGATTTATCGAGTAAATACTCTTTAAAGGTAGGTCATGTTTCAATAATTTTATAAAATATTGGTAAAATGAGTTAAACTACCCTAATCCCAAATTATCCGGAGCATTCATGGTGAGAGATAAGTGTCCAAATGGAATCTAAAATTGTGATTTAGAGCGAGTATTGATTCATTGGTGTAAAAGTTTTTAAAACAAAAATTAAAAATTCCACGATATAAATGCAAGGGAAGAGTAATATTTATATTGTTTAAACAAATTTACGCAAAAGTGGGTGGCTGGAACATCTGCTATACATCGTATGGTTCGATTTTGGGTCACGAAGACATTGTGTGTAGCAGGATGATCACCCCAGATGAAAATATCCTCGAGAATACCATAACTCAAAGAACATGGAATGATCATAGTAAAACAATTAATTCTGGAATATCGAATATGGCTTTTAAAGCTCTAATCTAATAAAATTTTTAGTTTAGGTTTTTAACGGTTTTATCACAATGTGGATTAAAACTAAGTGTACTATCAAAAAGAACGCCTAAAAATGGTATATGATCCTCCTCCTGCAAAGTCACATCATTAATTGTAATTTGAGAACTTTAGTTCTTGACGTATTAAAAATTGTTATTAAACCAAGTCGTTAAAGATTTGATATTTTCGTCAAAAATATTTTGCAGGAGTGCATCACATTTATTGCTATACAAGAGAGTGGTATCATCCGCATATAGATTAGTTTTAACAATATTTAAATTTAAAGACAAATCATTAATATACACGATAAACAAAATTGATCCCAGAATGGATCCTTGAGGAACACCAATATTGACAGATAATAAAAAGGATTTATACACCCGTGGAGTATTCAATCTTAACTTATTGTTTTCTGTCATCAAGCTCATCAATATGCCTGTGTGTAACTACACATGGTGTTTTTTGTTTTAGCTATTTCCGCTTAGTAATGTCGGAAAAGTAAATAGTTAACAAAGCGGATGAACATTTACAACTTACTTCGAATTAAAATAAAAATAAACGATAAAATTATGATGGACAAAGCCAGGGAAGTCTCCTACGAAAAAGAAATCTGGTGTACAAAATTTTGATCGCGGTTGACCACTCGGTAACAAAACTTTTTGAAAATATTTTACCATTATTTGTATACGGCCATGTTTTTATAATTGGATATGCTCGAACCGCCATGATATTTTGAAGGCTGTTCTACTTGACAAATATTACAAACTCCGTTCAATTCTGATGCTCTTGATTACAGGTTGATATAATTTTTACCGATTTCGTGAAGGATTTAGATCAAATCCATCATGATTGACATTTTTTTTAAAAGATTTATGTACGAAATTGTTATCTATCAGTAACTTTTCTATGTTTTTAATACCCTCCTTGTGAATTTCTTTCGTAAAAAAAATGTCTATAATAACTATAATGAGTCCTTTTATCTCCAAAGAACTTAAGATAATATATCAAATACGGCCACAACTGTGTGTGTATAAATTCCGAATCAACATTTCCTAATATTAAAACTAGGTAATAAAAGACAGACAAAGGAACACATGGTTCTGAAAGAATTGCGTTTTGATGAGAACATTTAAACATTTAACGTTTACATTTTTTTGTACGGGGTCACTACTTCTGCTCTGCAGAATAAATAAATAATTTATGAAAATATGCCTAGAAGCGTTGGAAGGTATTAGCAGTTATCATAAATCTAACCTGCTCACAGGAAACACTTTTGAAACGTATTAACAATGATACTTCAGGTGAAACTTAAGACGACTCACCTCGCAGCTGGCACATTTTTTTCCGTTTGTGATAATTAATTACAATTTAACCACTATTTAATGTTTTTATAATTGATTTCAATATACAAATGTATAAAAACTTATTGTGTAACCTATATTTATGTAAATGTAAAATTTTCAATGTTAATAAATATTCATTTAATAAGTTTGCACATTTATACATCGCGAATTAAGATTTTTAACGCGGCGCGACATAGGAATATGTATAATGCATTAACTGTAAAATCATTTATTATGCACTATGAGCCCGCCGTAAAAGGGTTTTCCTAGAAAAAAAAATTATTGCTGAAATACTTAACTCACGTAAAAAAATGATTTACGGCATATTTATTATCTTCTTAATTTTACTAATAGTAACAAAAAAAAAACTTGAAGTTTGAAAAATATTGGGTTCATTTTAAACAGCCATAAATTGGCGTGTTGTGACGGCAACAGCCTGAAATCCAATCACAGAGGTTGTCTCTGTTCAAGATTGTTTATTAATCTTGGTCTCTGTTAACATAACATAACCTCTGTTTATTGGCAGCACTCAGCACTTTTCTACTTTAGGTGAATTATCAGCGGCACCTTTAACATATCCCTCTTCCACTTGATTCCATTTTGATTGTAGAATTAATAAAACAGAAACTGATAAAATAATATTTTCACTCCAAACAATACAAACATAAAAATATAAATTTAACGTTTTAGGTTAGTCATCTGATGTGTAATGTCGGTGAAGGTTAAACCTAAACTACAGTACAAAATATTAACGTCCGACGCTTTCACGAATATCTTGTGCGGCATTTATCTGGATTCTGATTGGCCAATATTTACACGTCCACTGCTTTAGATCAATCACAGTACAAGCATTACAAATTGAAATTCTGAGAAGTTTTAGAGGAAAGCTTTCTTTAACACACAGAATCTATTACAAACTAATTATATCCATAATCTCATTGGTTTTCCGGGTAGATACGTAATTCTAGCGCGTAAAAATGCCCGTTTTAAAAATTTAATATTTTCCTAGAAATAATTCTTATTAGAAAAGTAAATTGTTGTAAATTAATAAAATGTTTTATTATATCATTTTCACGACACAAATTGTTAAAATAAAATTAGTGAGAAAACCCTATTGAGTAACTCATAGCACTTGCTTTACTAAGTCTTCTACAACCAAAATTATTTAAAAAAATATCCAAGATATCCGGTTACACCAGGTGTCCCTCAAGGATCCAGTCTTGGTCTTCTTTTAATTCTATTATTTATTGGTGATCTTAAGACAGTTACTGATTGTCATAAGCTTCAATTTACAGATTAAAAAATTTATTTAGAAATTAACAGCATGTTATTACGTCATTGTACAGTCTCAAATTAATTCTTTAAGGAGCAGTGTAATACAATTAAACATACATGCGAGTACAAACATTTTAAGCTCTATTACTAGAAACTCCAAATATTTTAATGATGGTATTGCATTGTAAACTTTGTATTATTCAGTTTACGTACGAAGTTTAGATCTCTAATTTGGTATCCAATTTATGATAACTGATCTTGGAGACTCCAAAAAGAAAATTCCGAGGTTTTTAATATTCAAGAATGATGTGCTGGTCATGATTATAATCATTTGTTAAATGCTTTTTACGATGTCAAATTCCAACGAGTTATAAACGTGCATCAAATATATATTTGCACGAGTACCTGTTTACAATCCTTAGTATTATTTAGAACAAAACGTTGAATTTGGAGAATGTAGGATCGCCGGATCGTCATAAGTTCAATTCTCAAGTGTTATTTTTTGACGTTGACAATAAATCATCACACGTCGTTTCTGAGCGAATTATGAATTATAAGGATATACAAATATGCAGTGGTCACGTCAAATAGTTGGTACCTAGTAAGAGCCGATGTAGGTATTTAAAAAACATTTTCCAAGCAGGGTATCACGGTAGATTAGAGCGCATTATTTTGTGAAACGTGGCGCTCTAGATCTCCTGTTTGATTCTCAAATCAATGTCAGAAAGAATCGCTATGGTATACGTCTTTTCAACAATTTAAACCCCTTCAGGACAGGTTTAGCTTTGGATTTGTAGGTTGTCTTATTGATGTGGTGTATTTTTTTCTCTTATTGAAAAAAAAAATAGAAAATAATTAATTTTTGTTACGTATATGAATTATGCTAGATCTAGTTTCTTTACCATGATTTAACTAAAGATTTAACCGGTGCTAAATGCTTATAAGCCCGCCTCATTATTTACAAAATGAGATCAGATCAGGATTATGTAAAAGCTCCTTTTTAAGATTTCTTATAATCGTGAGAAGCAGATTTATTCAAAAAAGATCGATTCGATTTTAGTATCCGAAAGCGTCTAGTAGGTTATAGTCATCGGAAATCATTGGATTTCATGACATTGTTAAAAACCAGCCTCAAGAATTCCTGGATAAAACAAATATATTTTTTATGGCACAAGATTTTATATTTTTGAGTTAAATATGAAATTCGCGTGATCAAATACTGGTGTTGAAAACCGCGAATGACAAATCCTTCTACAAGTAAGTGTAGAGTTCGAAAGGTGCTGCACTTTGGCAGGACACATATGTAACACCATAATCCGTTCTACTTCGTGAGACGAAACTTCAGAAACTTTTTTGAGAGTTTTTAATGTTCTTTGTACACCATACATTTTTAAGAAATTTGTGTTCATTATACATTTTAATTAAATTAATAATCAAGTAGTTCAGCAAGTTGTATTAGACATTTCATTGTGTTCGGTAGACAGAATCATACCCAGAACCTCTGAGAATCAGCTGTGGTCCCGAGGAAATGAGACCATACTCCCAAACCCTGACCAGACACCCCCCCTCCCTCAACATCATATGAAGTGATCACGCCAGTAAAAAAATTGCCGTTAAGGTAACTTTTAATTGTAACTTTAATTTGTGATTATAATCGCGTTTAAAAATAAAGTGCCAAAGTCCGCACCGACATTGCTTAAACTTCAAATATTATACAAGCTTAAAGGTAAAAAATCACATTTTCAGAAAACAGACAGAAAATTCTCTATAAAAAAGGTTCTATTCATCCCTTTACTTTAGTGTAAGTGGCTGTTTGAGGCAAATACACCAATGCAAAATTCGGAGCGAGCCATATCGTCGTTCATCATGTAATACCAGGCAGGTGATAAGGTTTCGTCAACTTTACGGTATTACACGTCAAGCACAAGAAAAAATCAATGAAATTCTGAAAGCTGTCGAAACGTCGAATTATTGTGTCCTGTAGTAGCTACTCTTACAGCCAGTGTTTTCTCATTTCTACAGTAAATATAGACAATTCTTCAGAAGATTGAAATGTAGATGATGACAAAATACATCCCGTAGATTTTTTAATGCGAGATAGGTCGTCTAATAAGCCTAATGAAACAGATTTAATTGAACATGAATTATTTTGTGACGGACGAGGACGAAAATGAAGAGGCTTAATTATTAACATTTTAAATGGTCGGAAAACATGGATTAGGACTACAGCGAAAATCATGTGAAAAAATAACACGCTTTGCACTTTACGTCGAAGGTAGGTAGAATTGTATATACCGGCAATATACGACAATCAATAGAATCTTTCTAAACCAACATCAAAACTCTTGTACAAGGAAAACGAGTAATAGAGGATTATCTAAGCTAGAATATTTATTTCAACTAATTTTACCGTCCACATAATAGTAACGGAGATATCGACGAAAATGTACCATGTACCATTGAAAATGAAGAGGCTTAATTATTAACATTTTAAATGGTCGGAAAACATGGATTAGGACTACAGCGAAAATCATGTGAAAAAATAACACGCTTTGCACTTTACGTCGAAGGTAGGTAGAATTGTATATACCGGCAATATACGACAATCAATAGAATCTTTCTAAACCAACATCAAAACTCTTGTACAAGGAAAACGAGTAATAGAGGATTATCTAAGCTAGAATATTTATTTCAACTAATTTTACCGTCCACATAATAGTAACGGAGATATCGACGAAAATGTACCATGTACCATTGACCTGAAGCTTAGCCTAACCGATATCGATGGGAACTTTTGACATTTTCTTTACAATCGTAAAATAAAGTTGTAATCTAAACATTAGCTTGCTGGCAATTTTTCCGCAGTGGAATGCTAATATGACTGGATAACAGTTAATATGATGCATTGGTAAGGAAATATATATATATAAATCTTTATTTAGCAACTTTGCTAATGTACAATATCATAATATACAGGACTCCTACAATTAATATCTTGCATAAGATGTAGTATCAACCAACACATTGAAGTTTACTTATGTACTAAAGTACCTACACAGAAAGTATTATTCTAATAGAATATAATATACAAAAATAAAATATTGCTATTATTTAAGACATTGAGAAAGCGAAGAAGATCTTAATTTAGTTTTAAATGTATTAATAGCGACGCATTTTTTCAAGGAATTGTCAAGGTTATTGTGTCTGATAATTTCTTTATGAAAAAGAGATTTTTCTGTTAGTTTTTTATTCATAGTCGTGATTTGTATACCTGTTCGTGTTCGTGTGTTATGGTTGTGTATATCGCCGTTAAATACTATTTTTGATGTCAAATATATCGGGGTCAAAGATAACTTTATTTTATGTATTAAAACGAGTGTTTGGTATTCTAGGTAATATTGCAATGATAGCTAATTAAGGTGCCGCGAATGTCAAATGAGGAAGTATTAAGGTGTTATATGATAATTTTCGACTACTGTGTTAAGAAAGACGCAAACCTCGTCAAGAAATTTGTGTTTTATGATATTTTGTTGATGATATAAGATGCACGTTCTTTAAATGTTAGATTTTTATCAATTAACCTAAACATTTAATTTTCTCAATCTTAGCATATTCCACTTTTATTTCTAGTGACTTTTTAAACTGTTCATATTTCTGGTTAATACTAATTAACATAAATTTGGTTTTTGACGCATTTAATTTTAACAAGTTATCATTATACCATCTGACTATATTTTGTAACTCATTATTTATAGCATCTACAAGGGTCATTAAATCTTTAGAAGAGAAATATAACAGCGTATCATCAGCAAATATGACACTTTTCAACAGATTTTACGATATCATTAATATATAATAAGAATAGCAGCAGCCCCAGTGTACTGCTCTGTAGTACCCCGTCTTTATGTAATATCTCGTCAGATATTTCACCATTTATTTTTGTTATTTATTTTCTATTTTGTAAGTAATCCACTAACTAACTTAGAGGTATGCCAGTTATACCATATCCCAAGCCATATCCCTTGAATTTTTTAATTAATTTTTCCTGTCGATGGTTTCAAAAGCCCGCTTTATATCTAGGAATAGAGCCCCCCTATCATTACACCTTTATCATGTTCTTTCCAGTCATATAATATCCAGTCATATAATATTGTTTTTTACTGCAGTTTCACAACAATATAATTAATAATCTTTGTAACTTGTGTAACTGAAAATTGTCCACGGTTTTTCACCCGTCTATCTGTGAACCTGAAAAATATTAACATTTCAGGGGACCCACTGGATCCCCTCGAGATTAGGGTACCGGAAATTATCCCCGCCTTCCCCACCCTTTCATCAGTTCTGAATCATACCTTCTTTCCTGTATAAAATCCCTCTCCATTTCTGACCCATACTGTATCTTGCAGATGTTGAACAATAAAGTAGGTATTCGGAGAGAAATATATTTTTGATTTCCTATTTTGCCGGCATATTTGGACAGCTTTTTATTTATCTGTCCAAATATATCGATCGGCAAAGGTAAGTACTTAAGAATTAGGTGTCTATAGCTTCAAAATTATCTTTCACGTATGACCAAAATTTTACTATCAATACGCCAAGCTTTGAACAATCCATTGCTATTTTTACTGATATTAGTATTTTTAAATTATGAAGTATGTACTTTCCTTTTCAGTTTAGTTCATTGAATTACAGTTATCATGAATATTAAATAAAAATTATGATATTTGTAATGCAAAGTTTGTTGAAATATAGAAATGACTATTATTCGGGAGTTCAAGTAATTCTCAGTAATCTTTGATATTTAAAAAAGGGTCAATAAAAATAGCCACATTATTATTAAAGTACCTAACTATCGGGGTAATTATTGATATAAAAGTTTGTTTAACACATGTATCTACCAATAAAATACAAAACAGCTGACTCAAGAACTAATGAAGGCTGTAGGAGGTGTATTTATATGCAGGCATTAATAGTGTGAACAAGGCACTTGATGACTCAGGTAGACGCTGTTTTCTACAAAACGCCTACTAATTTACACTTCGAATTACTTTCACGTTTTCCTTTCATTTCATGACACGAGAATTATAATCGTTACATTAAAAATTAATTTAAATTTTCTTCCTCAGAACATCCAAGAAAAATACGGGTATAGAAATAATTCGATGAATTAATTATCGTCTATATAGTACATTGAATTAAAAGCGTTTCAAGCCTGTACCTATATTTTTTACGTTATTTACGAAAGTTCATAATTTAGGAAAAGGAATGGATACATAAACGAGACAAACCATAACAAAAGCAGTTCTAAAGCAATTGTTAGCCTGTTTAATGACAGCATTTTTCTTTTGTGTATTCACATACTTAGTATTATCTCTGATATTACGTTACTGGTTATTATATACCGTTATTGTTTTCGGATTTATACAGTTGTCCATAAATTACACATTAGGTGTCTATAGCTTCAAAATTATCTTTCACGTATGACCAAAATTTTACTATCAATACAGTTGCTGCTCATGCCTCTGATAAATACATAAAATCCATTTTTAATTACTAAGCAAACTTGTAACAACCGAGTCCTTTTTGACCACGCCTGATGTGCTCGGACGGGGCTCTAAATTTATTAGGACGGCCCTGCCAAATTACTTCTAGTTTATATGATTCTCAAAAGAGATAAGTGACTAAAAATAACTAACTCTTATGTCGAAAGTAAATCTTAGACTACCTAACTTTAACTGGTTCCATAATTGGTAGAAGCTAAGGTCATTAAACTAATTGCAAAGTTTAAATAATAAAAAATGTATTATGTAGGTACATATAATATAATTTGCGTAGCTACATATGATAGTAGTTAAACCAATAAATTTACGTGACGTTGGTCTTTGTTTAGAATAGCTTCTTTCGTGACAATGGCTTGTTAAGTTGTGCAAGGGTTAATTAACGACGTAAGCGGTTAGGTATAGGGCACATGGGGATTGTTTATGTGCCGTGAGAACGTTCATCTCGACAGAACGGCGCAGGGCGGCCCTTTGGAGCAGGAAAGTACTGGAAGAGAGTACGAGAAGTACAGAGTAACATGTCAGTACCTGAGTATTCGGCGATGCTCGGAAGCCAAACTGGGACATGGTGTGTCCCAGTCGCTGCTGCACTCACTGAGTCGTCGCCAAGGGAAGCATGGCTTCCAGCACACCCGCACTATTGCACTCTAACTAATTATTGTATTCGTACAGCACTTGCCACTAAAGTCGCATTCGCATGTCCAAATGTCCGCCACGTGGCCCGGAGCACGTAAAAATTCAGTAGCGATTACTGTATACTAGTACGAAACGTCCCTGCACCAGGTGATAATTGCGGTCGGCCTCGGCCGTGTGCTTCTTTCTGGCGGCCTGATTTTTGCGAGTCTGCCCAGTGGGTGGAGCGGAGTGGGGCCGTGGGAGGGGGACCTCTTCTGTGGTCAGAGCGTCTCCAACGAGTCCTGTTTTTGCCACCGACAGAACGCGACTACTGATGTCACGGAATTCTTTTAACGGCGACAAATTGTCGCGATCACACAACACAAGCGCAGTAGTCGCGGCGATCCGTAAAAAATCGTCGCGAGTGGCGGGGTTCGGGCAACTTTTCTCCGGGGACTGTGTCGCTCTTTCTGAGATACATTTTTGTGGCCTCCCCTCGACGGACCGATTGATCCACCACCACTAAAAATTGCGCCCTACTTCTTTTTATGTCCCCTCCTGCGGCGCATTTTTCCCCTCTGGAGGGCGAGCCGGCGGCGGATTGAAGAGAGCGTCAACGGTACCGCCTCGATCCGCCTTCTCGTCTCGCCCAATCCCAACCGCGTGATGGATCGACCGCGTGCAGACAGCAGCCCCGTGTCTAACCGCCGTACCGTGTTCGCACCTCCAGACACAGGTCGGCCACCGTCACGCTATTTTGCTCTGTATATCGCTCTTTTTCTTTTCTCTTGTTATCTGCTATTGTGGATGTGTTTCTACACTCTTATTATTTTACTACTACCGCCACTATCGAACACAATTATTTATTACACAGTTACACACGCCGTTAAATACCATTTATTTAAGACGTGTTATTCTAATATGTATTATTTGTAATACGTTATTACTTCTATACCTTACCAATAAGTTGATGTATTATTTATTTATATTACTCATGCATCATATTTCAAACTTTAACAATGTTCAAGTTTGCCGAATTAAAATGATTTTAGAAATACCTTAATTTATAGGTAGATATAACGAAATCCAAAATTGATTAATAATTAATAACGATTATTTTCAAATAATATACATATATAATGATATACCACACATTAATAATCTGGGGATACTTATAGTAGGAATTCGCTTTATTAACAAGTCTTTATTTCCGTTGCTTGCCGCCAAACGCGCCATAATTGTTATTATTTATCCCAAGACACTCATGAGAACGTTACGCCTAAAACATATCTTTTATCTTTATCTCTCCTTATATGTATAAATCATTTGTTTGTGGATTCATATGCAGTAAAATTGTAAAATACGTGTGAAAGCCGGCTAAAAGCATTGGAATTCCACTACAGCTTTTTCTGAATGGTAATAAATAAGTTCGCGCGGTATCCGTCGTAATCGTTCCCCGATGGCAGCACCGTACAATCACACGTTTACAGTTCCGTAATATCAGCCTCGGTGGAAGGGAGATAACGATAGAAGAGGGGATCATTTCCTACTTTGATTCTTTCTCCTTTCTTACCTAGTTATTGCTTCTAGTTTAGTTAGTTGTAAAGTATAGATTGAGATGGTGTCATGCCTCTGGAGTTGACGAGACATTGTCAGATGTGAGATATAATATACTCGATGCTTAAGTTTTAACATTAATCTCTGGAAGATTGATGATTGTATATTATCTTGAGAAAAGTTATAATAGAACCAATCTTTACAGTTATTGACGTTGTTGGATCTGAAAGTTTTCTTGTTTCAAAATTGTTGTATACCTACCTACAGGGAGATTAAAATAAAAAGTAATTAGTAGCTACGGATGCCGGAAGTCTTGACATTATTTAATAAGTAGGTAATTTAATTTTAAACAGAGATGTGATAACAATATCGGAATGAAGAACAGAAATTTATTTTTTTTCAAAAATACAAATATTGATATTACACTATTATTTAATATTTAATTTTCTCATGAAATATATAGCGTCGTGTGTCAATTAAAATGGGCAACATGTGAAGCGCTTAGTATATTTTTTTCTGGTCAATTATTTGAAATAACCTATAATTTTTTAAGTTTATTCTTGAATTTTGTACTTAGTGGTCAATAAATGGAAAATGGTTACAAATAACTATCGAGATGTATATACAAAAAATGTTGGACAATCATTCCTACATCATATTGAAAAATATATAGGGTGTTCCACTTGAAAATTGTATTTAAAAAGTTCCAAATTGAAAACTATTTTTGACCACCTTCTATATTTTTAGGAAGTGAAAATGATTCAAAAACGTTAATTACATGTCTCGCAACTAGTGTTCACATAAGTTTCTCTTAAGACCGATAATTGTGACTTTGGTTACTTTTTCAATATGCATCTGCAGATGAAATTATTTGAACAAAAAAATTCATTACATCTAAGTGGTTGGGAGATAGCCAATAGTAATATAGGAATGAATAGAGCCTAGAAATAGGCTTCAAAAAAATACTGATATGCATAGCACTCCAAGAAGAATTAAATTTAAAAAATGTTTAGAAATGAAATGCTACAATAACATTTATCTAATTTGGCTCTATAATATATGGCTAATATGCTCTACTGTGAATTAATTTTAAAAAATGTGTATATAATATACATTAAAAAATAAAATATACCTAATTACGAAAGATTTTTTGTTTGAAAATTAAAATTATTATAGTTACTAATATCGAGAGACTAAAAAGTGATTTGTATATACTTAGTTGCAAATATGGGAGTCCATACTCCATAGTAGGTAATTTAATATGATTTTAAACTGAAACAATAATAATAATAAACACCACAAAAATTAGATAACCTCCAATTCCAGAAGCCAGAGGCCTGAGTGGAAGGGGGTCACACATTGAAAAAACACGGACATACAACCATTTCCTCCGATAGTGCCGCAGCCGGGATTCGAACCCGGTGGCGCGATATCCGTGTGAGTAATCGCGATTGCCACCTCCCGCTTTAACCAACGCGGCTATCGGGCAGACAACATATGACATGATAACAATATCGGGATAAAAAAGAGAAATTTATAATTTTCTCCAAAATATGATGTTGGTCAGACCCTATTTTTTTTTCAATGCAAATATATAACATAAAATCGATGTATGCTTCAATATAACATAATATTGTAATACCTATACTATTCAGATACATTAAGAAGAAAACTAAAACCACTGAAAGTATAAGTATAGATATATTAAATGTACTCGAATTGTAACAAATACCGAATGGGACGCTCTAGCAGTTATATTATTATGAATTTGTCAGAATTTTTTAGAGAGAGTGGCGCAACTGCTAATATATGACATCTCTTAAAAACTTTACTGGCCTAATATTTGAAAAAAATTAGTAACATTTGTCATTTCACTATTTAATTTTATCGACATTGGAATGTTTAACCAGTTGGGGATATGACGGTAGGTAGTACAGGAGTTGTTCCAATGGCGATATGTATGACACTTTTGCGAATTTTTGCAAATTCTGCTTATGCTAGGCGGATGTGTTTGGTGTTATTTTGCAGATTGGGAGCGGTTTAGAAAATGAAAAATTCAAGTGAGAGGAAATGCGGAGGTTAAAACGTTTCCTTGCACAATAAAGCAATTTATTACAAATACCTAATATGATTACAGACAAATAAAATATTTAAGACATATGGTACTATACAATAAATTGTCTAAGATTTTCTTCTAGGGAAAACTATTAATATTGGTTTATTGCAATTACACGAATAAGAAAGGATTTAAGCAAAAATAGCGAGTACGGAAATTTAGTTAGCTTTTACAAGAAAATGGAGATACGCCAGATCCAGACTTCGGGTGTGCCTGCGCGTTGTCATATGATTCGAGAACCTTGCTGGACAATTAACTGTTGCAAATTTCACAAGACTTCCAAATCTTAGTAGCCAAATTAGCGGTAGGAATTTTCTCAGATAAAATTACAAATATATGGAATAGTCAAAGTAATAGTTAAATCAAAATCGTATAACAAAGTAGTTGCCAAAATATGTCCTGACTTATGTATGTCACAACTACCAAAAGAATTATACTAAATAGTTGGTGCTGGTTTTAACACCCTGTCCAAATCATCTAATGTTCTTGGGCGATGTAACTTGCTAATTAATCCGATATTAAGAGGATATTCAATTGATTAACCAAGTTAATTGAATCTTGATGGCAACTTAGTTCAAAATCCGGTAACCACCGACTAGCCAAAATATGCCGTTTGACCAAGTTAAGGTGGGCATATCCAAGAGAGAGAGTCCGATCCGACAACTAAAATTATGGTCATAAAAAAGAACTATTCTGTATCAGAGTTAGAAAGTAATCTAAATGAGGTAGTTCCTAGTTCTTCAAGTACATTTCAAACTTTAAATCTATCTGAACCTGAACCATGTTTTAATATATGTAATTTTGATACGCGTGCGCCTGGAACCGCGGGAAATCTAAATATTGATTCTCACTTTGACCGCAATACTAGTGTACCATCACCCATTTATACTTCGGATGAAAGTTGCATAAATTCTGTAGATACAAACTCGAACGAAAATGATACGGTTTCTGATCAATCTCTCGATAAAAATCTGCAAATAATGCACAGTGGGCTGTAAAACATAATTTTTATAAATGAACGATTTTTTTCTGTTAGACCAATCACATTTCTTGTTTCTGAGAATTCCTCATTTGTTTCAGGGGTCTCGGAAGTTTTTTACAGTAAAGTAACGAAGAAAAATAGAGAAGAAAACATAATAAAATGGTTGAGGCGAGCCAGAGAAAGGAAAGACAATGTGAGCCACAGAAAGAAAACACAAACTGAACATAAATAATGAATATATACATATAAAATATATCGGTAATTATATGTGTTCTGTATTTATTGGTACTTACCCAATACAATTTAGAATGTAGGATTTTTTTAAAATCATCTCAACGTGATTTTCATTTTGTAAATATTAGTTAAAAATAATCATCCAAATTTCTAAAAATTCTTCGTAGCAAATAATTGAAAGAAAAAAAAAAGATTTACGTTTAAAAAGTTTTCGAATTTGCTACATGGACACAATTTTTAATTTTGTTTTTTGCATACAACATCAAGAAAAAAGAATAATGCACGAAATTACTACCATTATAATTCTGTCTTTTGGAGGTTAATAAATGTATTTAGTTTCCAAAAGAAATTACAAAGGCTGTAATTTCGTGCATTAGATTATTTTTTATTGATGTATATAAAAAAATAAAAAGATATACCCAGCAATTTGCTTACCTCCTTTTAAACTTAATTCATTTTTTTCTGAATTATTTACTCTGAAAAATGTTTAGAAGATTTGATAATTAATATTTTTATCTAATATTTGCAAACATAACAATTACACAGCACAAGGTCCAATGAACTTCCAGTGGATGTCCACCAGACAAACAATGGACACCCAACGGACGTCCAGTAGAGTCCAGAAATGGGCATTAATGTCCATTTCTGGTCCATACGCGGACCAGTTTTGGATGTCCATTTCATGTGGCAAACTATCTCTACTGGACATCCATTTTATGTCCATGATTTTAATGTGTTAGTCCAGTGGATGTATACTGGAAGTCCATTGGATCTTGTTGTGCTGTTTGGGGTAGTTGATATTCCGAGTTGTTAATTCAGAAACAGGAAGATGGAGGGAGATTAAAGGAGATGCTGTTAGCGCACATTCTTTGAAAGGTTCAAATTTGATTTTGGTGTACTTGGAAAGATGATGAACCAGCGCTCATCGTAGGGGCTGGTTTTGGAGTCTACGATGCACGGGGGCGAAGTAACAGAAGTGTCAAGTTGATATACATTTTTGGTAAATTAGAACTTCGCTTAGAAATTGGGAAAACTAAAATTTAGGCACTATGTGAACGTTTTTAAGAATTTTCTGGGCAAATTGGATTTGAAGGTTGAAAAAATGGAAAAATGTTTTAGTTATTGGAAAAAGTCGAAAATCAATATTTGCTATTTTTAAACTTTACGGGTCGACTGTAATTTTCAAGAGAATCCGGGATACGGTTATGGAGGGGGGAGTTGAAGGTGATTTTTTTTGTGCTGAAGTTTTGGTTCAAATCGCTTCAAAATCGATATACGGTCAGTTTTTAGGGTATTGTTATTTTTGTTTAAATGTTAAAAAACCTATGTTTGTTTCTTTTCTTGCATTGCGTGCTGTTTGTATCATTTTATATTTTCTATAGCTTTAACTTTATCGTATTTCACTGTATAAGTATTTCAATTATTCCCAGTTATGTATATTTTTCACCATTTTTCGCGAATTTTATATTTTTCCATTTTGCACACTGTTTTATACTTTTGTACTTTTCTATGCGTTGTAAATTAACAATAGTATGATAAAAAAATTTAAAATTTTGCTATAAATCGCAATTTCGTCACGCAATGTACCATAGAATTTAACGTACTGTATGCATAAAAATGTGCTTTTTCAAATGGCATATTTGACAGTGGGGCTTGATATTTAAAAAAATATCGATGACTTCATAACTTTTTAAAACATGTTTGTAGAATTTTTTTTACATAAACAAATTAAGAAATGTATTTAATATTCGACATATCTGAGCGAATTTTTGTCACTTGCTTTGTTACAATTTTAAGGAATTTAATCCAACTTTTACGTATTCGCTATATCAAATAAGAACATTATTTGTCAGTTTGCTCGTTAGTTCGAATTAAATTTAAAAACACTATAGTCTCAATTGTTAACTACACATAGAATGGAGTATAACCATCGCTTTGGAGCACCGACACACAACACGTTTGGTTAATATTGGTTGTAACCATAGTTACAACCAATAACTGTTTCTGCCTAAAATCAATGCCCTCGCTTAGATTCATTTACAAACACACGGGTAGAGTAAGTACACCTAGTAGTAAATGTAATTAAGCTGTGTGCTATAATTAGTAACCACTTTATATTTCTGATTTGATGATTATTAGAATAGAATAGAAATTTATTCATGCTATACATACATTAGCAATGTTTGCATACGTCAAATATCATAAGGATATAATAAAATATAAAATATAAAAGTGTAAATATAAAAACATAAAAATAAAAAACAATGTAAAAGGCACACTAAAATATATTATGTGTAAGTTAAAAAAATAATAAAAATACACAATCATAAAAAACAAATAATATTACAAGTATGAAGAATAAATATACAGGGTGGGGCAACAGACCATCGGACCTTGACATTTAGAGTTCTACAATAGCTAGAAATTTTTTAAAAAATTGCAAACCTAGATAAAAAAGTCTATAACTGTACATTATTTTCGAACATACAGGGCGAGCTAATACGAAATCACAGGACCAAGTGCCTTTTTTTAAATGGAACGTTATTTTTTGACACCTCTTTCTAGTCTCTTTTCATTCCTATATTAGCATTGAATATCTCCCAACCACTTGGATGTAATGAATTTTTTTTATTTAAATAATACAATCTGCAGATGGATATTAAAACAATCACTACAGTTACAATTATGGGGTTTAAGAAAAATTTATCTTAATACCAGTTAAAAGACATCTAGTTAACGTTTTTGAATCATTTTCATTTCCTAAAAATGTACAGGGTGGCCAAAAATTATTTTTCAATTATGAACATTTTAAATTGAATTTTCTCATTTTTTTCAAACGGAACGTCCTGTATATTTTTTGACGATGTGATGTAGAAATAAAAAACGAACATTTTTTTAAGTACTTCCCTATGGCTAATTGCAACCATTTTCGTTTTATAAATAAATAAGTGTCAAATTCAAGAATAAACTTAAAAAACGAGGTTCCTTCAAATAATTATTCATTAGAAAAATTTATAATAGGTGTTCAACGTGTTGCCCATTTTGATTGACACACGTCTTTATGGAATTTTGAAGTGAGGCCATTTAGTGGCGCCATTTCTTTCAATCCATTAAAATGAGTAAATAGTATTTAGCCGGTCCTTTACTGTAATGTTTTTTTGCTGTTTTCGTTATTCGACAAGCAATAAAACCTCAGTTTAGTATAAATTGTCGTGTACAAAGGAACATTTATCACACTTATATTGAATTGAAAATATTAGGAATTTTACAATATGAATTTTAATAAAGCGGAACTTGTAGACATGACTTTTGTTTTGGGCGAGTCAGACAGAAATTGTTTACCTGCTAATAGAATTTATCACCAACGTTACCGTGAAAGAAGGATTACTGATGTTAGCAGCTTCCAAAACCTTCTCGGTAGATTTCTGAAAACTGGAAATGTCGAATATAAAAAAGTGAAAGAATAAAATGTGTTGTGAACGAAGAAAATGAGTTTTCTGTGGTGCTGGCAACGGTTGAAAATCCCCATGTTAGTCAAAGAGAAGTGAGCTCATTAGTAGGAATAAGTAGACGGTCTGTGGGTCGAATCTTAAAAACAAATAAGTTGCATGCATATCATATTCAAATGCACCAGGAATGACGATTTTCAAGAGCGCCTACAATTTTGTAATTGGGCCAGAGGTGAAATGCAACATGATGTCAACTTCTTCAATACTGTTTTATTCAAGTGATGAGGCAACTTTTCATAAGAATGGATTTGTTAATAGGCACAATAGGTCTGTCCAAAAAAAAATTACATTAAAAGTAGTGAAAAATAAAGAGTTTTACCCAATAATAACAATATTAGAACTGTGGTTAAAAAAAGTTAATCAGAACAACAGCAGCGGCCATAGAAATTGCTTGCTTTATTTCAGTAAGATAAACGCACATGACGTCAGATGCTTGCAAGCTCGGCAGGCGCCAGATCATCTGTACGCTGCGTTAGGTTTATTCCGTGTCGTTACTGTCGTTCTCGTTTAAAACAAAGTTTGAATTTACGGAAGTAACAATGCCTTTACTATTTAGAACATCAAATAGAGTTTGTTTATTGTTGTCAAATGTGGAGGAGGGTTTCCAGAAAGATGATTCACATACTCTTCCGAACGTAGATAGTAGTTCTTGAAAGAAAGCAGTCACTAAATAATTATAAGCAAAATCCAACTGAAGAGAATTACCTCAAATGTAAGGAATCTGATGCACGAACAAAAAAAATTTTGATACAAACAGCAAAAAATTGTTGGATAAAATGGTGTTCTAACCTCAATAAAAATACCCCTTCATCAGTTTTGTGGTCTCAAGCAAAGAAAATGCAGGGATGCTCTACCAACCAATCAGGGGCGGAAAATGATTTTTGGTTACAAGACTTATTTAATAAAGTAGCACCCCCATCAGTGGCCAATATGATAAGTAATATTAACGATCTTTCACATAATCAAAATCATACTTTATGCATCCCATTTAACATAAATGAGTTGGAATCATCCCTCAAAACTTCTAGGAATACTGCACCAGGACATGACGATATTAAATATCCAATGCTTATTTATTTACCTGATAATGCCAATTTTTTTTTTAATATTTACCTATTTGGCCATGACATCCAGCAACTCAAAAATGTTGTCCAAATACCTCAACCAATTCCAATTTCCTTGTTATCATGTATAAATATACAAACTTTTGAAAGGATGGTCAAGATTAGATTAGAATGATGGCTTCTCCAGCATAATTCTGTTCCGGTAAAACAGTTTGGGTTCAGAAGAGGTTTTGGCACTATCGATGCTGCATCTACGTTAACATTAAACATTCAAAATAGTTTTTCTAAAAATAATTATTTATGTGCATTATTCCTGGATATCAAAGGAGCTTATGACTCTGTTGATTTATTAATATTGGAACGAAAAATGATTGAATTCTTCTCTATTCCTTATCACATTGCCAGATCTATCGTAAAACTTTATTCGGGTCGAATAATATATTTAAGAAATAACAGAAATGAAAAAATTGGACCCCGAGTGACCAATCTTGGACTACCCCAAGGTTCTGTATTGAGCCCTCTGTTGTTTAATTTATATATAGCGGACCTCCATCAAAATTACAACTTCAGTCTAAATATTGTTCAATATGCAGATGATTTCTGTCTATATGTAGAAAACAAAAAGTATGATAAGGCAGTAGAAATGTTAGAGGGTGGTGTTACTAATGTAAGCCAATGGCTTACTACCAATGGCTTTGAACTCTCCGAAGAAAAATCAATTTACTCTGTGTTTACACTGCACAATGTTCCAAATATGTCCGATATTTAACTAGGAACGTTCACATTTCCTTTTTAGACTCAGGTAAAATATTTGGGGATAATTTTTGATAAAAAATTGACATGGAAACCTTTCATAGAGTCAATAGTTACAAAGTGCAACACAACAAAGGTATCAATTTTCTAAAAATGGTAACCAAAACTTGGTGGGGTGCGGATATTAAAACGGTACTGGTTTTCTATAGATTTTACATAAATTCTATAGTTGATTATGGTTGTACAATATATGGATCTGCGAGTAAATCTACATTGAAAAGTTTAGATATTATACAGAATAAAGCTATTAGAATTTATCTTGGTGCAATGAAGTCTTCTCCAGTTGATGCGTTACATGTAGAAGCTTTAGAATCGTTAAGAAGAGAAATGTTAAGTGAAAGATTTATTTTAAAACAAGTATTCTACTCTACAACTTTGTTATCCAAAATAGCACAGTTAAATATTTTTGATTTAACCAACAAGTATTGGATTAAAAAAACGTCCCCTCCTCTTTGTTCAGCATTTAGAGAACATAGCGAAAGGATCCAGATGATTGATAGTACTTACATAAATAAAATCGACTACTTCAGTCTAACTAATGACATTTTCATTATTACTTCAAACTACTGTGAAAACTTTCTCATCAGTTTCAACATTTTACAAGGCGTGGTAAGTCAATTTGAGAATGCAGAACTTGTTTATACAGATGCCTCCAAATCTATATCAGGCACCGGTGGAACGTTTATTGTACCATCCCAAGAAATTGAATCCAAGTTTAAATTAAACTCCCATTGCTCTATTTTTACAGCAGAAGCTATATCAATCTATCAAGCTTTAAAATATGTTGAAACGTCCACGTCTAATGTTTCCTTAATTTTGTCAGACTCGCTCTCTGTTCTCATGAGTATTACAAGAACTTTGATTTTTTCTTACAAGACCAACCCATACCTATTTAAAGTTAAACCTTTAACTGCTCGAATTAAATCATCAGGAAGGGATGTTGTTTTTGTTTGGGTGAAAGCTCATATTGGATCATAGTATAATGAACAAGTTGACATTCTGGCCAAAGAAAGTACTAATTCCGGCCATCTTTTATGATTAAAGCTTGGCCATGGATGCTACCCTGCCCATTTATTTAAAATTGGAGTTTTTACCTCAGCAATTGTGAAGAATGCAACGTAATAGGAGACCTTGATCACGTGTTCTTTGGTTGCGCAAAATACAAAGCTGCCACTACTACGCTAATACAAAGAATTGTCCAAGATTGCAATATTCTCGCTCCTTATAATTTACTAAGTCTACTGTCAATTGGTTCAAGGAAAATATACAACAGTATTATAAATTTCGTAAATGAAACTGAAATTAAGCTATAGGTTAATTTCGTATACCTGGTGTCTTTCCTCATGTTAGTTTTCTCTACTTTCCGAGGTCTCCTTTGTGTGTCTAAATTATAAAAATGTCCTGATCGACCCCTGGATGGGAAGTGTGTGTCCTCGTCATTTTCCCTCGTTTTTTCATATTCAATCTCGTTGATTTATGCTAGGTTTATTTATAGGAATTATTAAACTACCAGTGACTGGCTGCATGGTTCATGACCCAAAGTCAAAATTAAAAAAAATATATTTATAATATCAAGAAGTAGTCTGAGAAATCATTAGCCGTTAAGTCAGAAGTTATATTTGTATTTTTATTGATAATATCCCATGCTGCTTTCTGTTTGTTATTAGAAGTTAAAACTTTTACTATTAGAATTTAATTTAGTTGGTTTTACTTTTTTTAGAATATTATACACCAGTAGATCATTTTCATTTTTTGTTGAACAAGCAATTGTGGACAGCATCCAAGGTATCTTTTAATTGTTGTATATCATTATCAAAAACAAAGCCGTTATTATCTAATTTCGATTTTCTTATTAGTTTCTCCCGAAAACATTGATTATAAAATTTTGATAAAATATCAACTAAGAAGTTTGCAGATTCATCAATTAATTATTATATAATATTAGATAGTAGATTAGAATCAGAAGCACAAATAAATTAAAGATCGAAGACTTCATTCGAGTGTCCAAAGAAGATCCTGAATTTGCGAATTGTAACTCAGTGGGGGACCTCGAAAAGTTTGAAAAGCGTCCAGAAAGTTACAAATTCAGTTTTTCTTCTCAAATAAAAAATCTTTTCTGATTACAAAGCATTATTTTTGAAGAACTGCTTACCTGCAAATCAAGCATGAAGAGCGGCCGAACATGCTGCACATTGATAGATGGTATCTCCAGAACTATTGTAGCTGAGATATGTTCCTTTAACATGGGAAACAGGGTGTACTTTAACTCAGCATTGAAACACGTTTACGTATAATTAACAGGAACAACAAATGTGCAATTTTTTGGTAAAAAAATGTAAAAAAGTAGAGGTTTCTTTTTGAAACTATTAGAACTTAATGGCTCTGTGGTGCAATGCCTACGTGTTAGGTTTGAGCCCAACGAGCCCCGGGTAGAAATCCTGGCTAGGGTATGGATGTTTATGGGGTTTTTAATATATTACTGAATGGAAACAGTAGAATAGGATTGTGTGAGAGCAAACAACTAGCCGCTGTACCACTTCTGAATTCAAGTCTCAGCTGCAGCAGATAATGTTGTAGGGACTGGAGCCCGATTCTCAAATGGCGATGAAAATTGTCAATTGTGACAAACTGTCGGTCACTCATGTCTAGTAACTTGTGAGGAACCTACTCGACAGCTCTGCGACAACATAGACAATTGTTTCTCGATGATTAGCAGATGGCAACATCGCATTCGGATAATTATCATGTGTCGATTCCGAGTATGCCCTGAATCCCAGCGATTACATAAATCTGTGGGGAATAATCTCTAATTTTTTTTTCATTCTTTCAAATATGTATAATAAAAAATTGTCCTTACTGCTCACAACAGCAAAAAATATGTTGGTAGATTTATTGAAAAGTCGAGAATATGATATTCTAATTTCGGGGAAATTCTCCACAAATTTTTCATTTAAAGACGCCCAAAAAAAATGGGAAGGGATAGCAGTGATCCTGAATCCAATACTAGGTTGAAAAGAATAGAAACAATGGAGAAAAGCAAGTAGCTGGTAACTTCCACAGGCAAAAAAATTCAGAGTAACCAACAACTACAATTACAATACTTATGTAGTGAAAAATGTTTTAAATAAATTTTTAAGATTTACTTTTTCTTTCAATTTTAATCCCAATATACGTTGCCTTTAGCTACAAACGGTTGAAGTAAATCTCCCTAGTAAGTTCTTTTATAACTCTCTATGTTTTTAGAAATTTTCTTTCACTCATTTTAAAGCCGTTCTTAAACACATGGATTTCTCTGATTTTATAGTGCAGCTTTATTATTTTTAACATTTTCGATGGCATTTAAAATTTCTATGTCTATGTTCGTCATATTTGTAGAAAATAATAAATAATTAAACAATGAAAACCGAAAAGATCTCTGTAGTGAATTAAACATAACCACACAAACACAGAGTAGCATTGCAATGCATTTTTTGACCCCCTCTCCCTAGTGCAGTAAAGAGAGAGAACGTCAGTTATCCTGTTTTATCTATGATGTCAATAACGACATTTAATTGTCGACGGGTTATACCCACTCCGTTAAAAATTGTCCACTACGATATTAGAGAATAACAAAATGTTCATTTCATTAGACAAATTTTATTTGTCGACCACGACAGAGGGGGCGAGCGTAGGTGCGTCTTTACTATGTACATACTTCGGTATGCGATGTAAAGCAACGACAGGCGCGGTTAGTACTTGGATGGTGACCATTCCAACGGAAACCGCGTTCTCGCCTCACACATCTTCCAGCGGCTTGTATATCAGTGTATGCGCGGAAGCTATACAACCTTAGGCGAGGGTTGTATAGGAGATATACCATCCTTCGGAGGGGATGTAAAGCCGTCGGTCCCTTGTCTATTAAATGTTAGGTAAGAAAAAGATCCCTACTCTTCTTAAGGGAAGAGGTTCGGCAAAATTCCTGGTTGGGGGTAGCTTGTCTACAGGCGTCGGTGTTAGGCCTCAGTAGCGGAAATATGCCGACGTTAAATAAATGTATAAAAAAAAAAAACCACGACAGCGGTATGGTGACGTTTGAGAATCGACCCCCCGATCATTGTGTACCGACAGATTAGCTTAGTCAGCTAGAGCGGGTTTTGTGGCGAACATGCTTGACCAGGCTCTGTTGTGTCCTGGGTTCGATCCCCAGTAATGGCTCCGGCAATATCGGTGATTAATGAATGTTATCTGCTTTTTGTAATCCCCTTCCGAACAGTAGTAGGTAGAATTATTATGGTGTGGTTATGTGTAATTTTCTGTGTGTATGTGTCCTGGTTGAGTGATGGAATAGCTAATGCTAAACTTCACCAGAACGTTAACCTAAAGAAGTCTATCAAACAAATTAGAACATATTTTTTCTCGTTTTACCCAGAACTTTACTGACCATTTAATATAAATGAGATAGTAAGATCTATATAGATTAAAACCAACGTCCTATTCCAAATCTCCATTAAATAAAAAGGAGAACCCTATAAATCTAAATTAAAGGCAGAATTAATGCCCATGGCAAGTATATTTTGAAACTTTGCTAGGTCGGTGTTGTACTTGTCAGATTCTGTTTTAAGGTGTAGAAACACTACTTTCTCTATCAGTAGTATGATCGGGTTCAGAGTAACTACAGCGAAGAAAGTTATTTACCAAAGATCGAAACTTTGGCTGTTATTCTCCTGGGATGCTACAATGCCTGTACCACTTTTACAATAATGGTTAATTTTAATCAGGTTAAAATTGTGCTCAAAATATTCCAAGAAAAATAATTTATGTAATGTAGCAATTAAATTAAATGGAAATAAACAAATTAATCGAACAGGTTAAACATAACTAATTACTCGAGTTACTCTACGTGGTGTGAAAAATAGTTCCAGTTTGAAATAATTACTGTCGGGTTTTGCGGACAAGCGGACTCAATGACTCCAAATCATTTACGTTATATTCACGTTAATTTATCATTGCTAGATAAATTATTACCATTATGAATAATTTTTTATATTACAGCAAGGATTTTATATTCAGAATTAAATAATTTATCATGGTGCGCTCTACTCGAGATTTCCACATAAGGGCAATATTTGCAGTAATATTTACGAAAATATGTCGCAATTTTAGAAAATATTAAAATATGGAAAATACCGGTTAATTGTATAAACTCGGTTTTACGGGCAGACAGACTGATAAAGAAGTTACTGTAAATTACTTGTAGGCGACTGTTATGTTTCTTTCTAACCTCAAGCAACTCAAAGAAACCCCAGGTCACTAACCTACCCTGATACCTTCACACACCTCGGCTAGTCTCGTCGTACTCCCAGGTTTTGGGTTCCAGGTTCACACGTGACCTGGCCTATCAGTAGGTGACCTAGGTTAAACAAAAGCAAATTAATAAAATAGCAGATTAAGTTTCCTTATCCAGTGGTTTAAATTTTGTTGAAAATAAACAAAGTCACATCGAGTAAATAATTTATTCAGCAGGACGACATAAATTGAAAATTGTAGGAAATAATCAAATGTACCAGACGTGATACAAACATTGACGTATGTACAATATTTAAACCCCAAATTTATTAAACAAACAATAACAAAAAAATACCAAATCGGTTACCAAATGCAATTGCACGTAGTTTACATAACCCTTATTTACTATAGATATATTCCCATGAATTATTTACACTGTAACATACTAACTGTACAATCTGTTACGTCAACTTCAAATAGTTACTTAGACTGGACTATATCCTTTAACTAAGTATTAATAAAAAAAATATAGTTGAAGGTTAAAATTATGAATTATGAAATTTAAATTTTTGACAACAGAAACTTATCTTTACCCCGAGAGTGGTGGTTAAGGTGTAGGTGCTTGTAACCTCACTGTGACTCCATAAATTTCCAGCTTGGTGTGCTCCTTAAAACTTTGGCAATTTTGGCATCTCCTGATCTCCAACAATTATTCCTTAGACCATTATTTACTCGAGAAAAAAAAATGATAACTCCTACTCCACTAACAAATCGACCCAGTCATGAAAACAGCATATCTACGCCAACAAAACCCAACGTAAATCCAAGGTACATCAAGACGTAAGTCCAACATAAATCTAACGTAAATCGCCTAAAAGTTGTAAGAATAATTAATACAAGATGGACGTATGAACACGTTTTTAACTTACCCTCCATGTGTAGGGCATTTTCCCGAAGATGATATTATCCAGCATTAAGCTGTCGATATTCAAAATATCTAATTGAGGCTGAAGAATTTATGCCCGTAACATACAAATTATAAAGTGATGATTCACCTTTAACAAAATTAATTCGGATTTAAATTATTCTTCAGTCCACGCATCCAGGAGAAAAAAAAGCAAGGACGTCTAACACGTGAGAGCTATCAACGGAGAAGAAGGAAATTACCACCAAATTGCCACAGGTTATTAAACAGCACATGCGCTACGATAGGATACCAACGTTCGACAACCAACACCCAGTTAAGGTGTGTTCCATTAATTTTCTTGCTTCTCACCAATTCACTAAACTCCACTAAATGAAATAAATACGAGAGAACCGATCTATTGTCCCACCTTTATTTGTTAAATTGATATACACTTCCAGTCAAAGTCGAAGAAAAGACTTCCAAACTAAAATAAGTAACATCGAGTTAACAGATCAGAACAGAACTGAACCAATGGTACAACCAATAGCTAATTGAATATACTCGAAGTAATACGTTAATTATCCCGACATTTACAGTGCTACGATTGTGGTTATGTTGTAGTTGCTAACATTTTTCAATGTTCCAGGTACTCTAGACAAGACAACGAAACTGCAAGAACTAGATGACATATACCCCATTATATAACCGACACAAACCTAATTCAATATTAGGCATGTATAATGTACAGGTAGGATACTCTTTGTTTATGATATACAAAACTAATATTCGCTTAATTAATTTGTACTTTTTTTTTCGCTACTAAGGTCAGTCATCGATGTCTTGAGATGAACTACTCCTAACCGGAAAGTATTGCCGAACCTCTTCTCTGTCAAAGAATTTTACTGTTTAACATGTAATATACAAGGATTGATTGCTTTGCGTACCTCTGAAGGATAATATATCCACTATGCAATTTTTATTGCCTGATAATGCATTGCCTCTGGTTATACACTGACATAAAAGCTGTTAAGAAAAATATCACTATATTTCCCTGGAGATCATCCGTTGAAGTACTAACCGCGATTACTGTTGCTTTATTTCTCATACCAGGATGATCTAATAATGTTCAATGAATTAAGAGCTTTGCTAAAAATGACTATAAAAGATGCTTATGCTGCATACATACGGGATGCCGAGAATGCCATAAAATCTAACCCAAATAAGTTCTGGGGTTATATTAATTCAAAAAATAATGCCACATCTATTCCTAGTACTATGAACTACAACAATGCCACTCTTGAAAGCCCCCAAGATATAGTTAACTCCTTTGCTGATTTTTTCTCTAATGCGTATATTAATTCTAGTGACTATTTGCCTGGTGACAGTGTATATAATAACAATGTTATGCGTATTCGAATATTCACTGAGAGCGAAGTCCTAAACTCGATTAAAAAACTCAAGGCAAATATGACTACAGGACCTGATGAAATACCCGCGTTTATTATAAGAGATTGCGCTAATGTTTTTTACAAACCTCTCTGTATTATATTTAATTTAATCTTAAGCACAGAAACATTCCCTGATAAGTGGAAACTATCCAGAATTTGTCCAGTGTTTAAAAAGGGCAGTAAAAATGAAATAGAGAACCATCGTCCCATCGCAATTTTATGCAATTTTTCTAAAATTTTTGAATTCTTATTGCATGATTACGTATCCTTCCATACTAAAAGTTCAACAATTGAAGAACAACATGGCTTTATGAGCGGTCGGTCAACTGTTACAAACCTGGTATGTATCACCCAATTTATTTCTGAAGTCATAGATCGTAAGGGTCAGGTTGATGTAATTTATACCGACTTCTCTAAAGCATTCGACAGACTAGACCATGGCATTTTATTGACTAAATTAGAAAGCTTTGGAATCAGTACTTCGCTACTAAATTTATTTATGTCTTATTTGTCCTATCGGTCTCAATATGTTCAGTATCGTGGTTATCGGTCTGATCATTATAGCCAATCATCTGGAGTACCACAGGGCTCGGTACTTGGACCATTGCTTTTTGTACTGTTTATCAATGACATTGTTGATGACTTGGATGTTCACTATTTGCTTTATGCTGATGACCTAAAAATATACTTTCCTATAAATTCCGACTATGACTGCCTGAGGGTTCAGCGTAACCTGGATCTTCTTAGTACCTGGTGCATTAATAACCGTCTTCCTCTTAATGCTGCTAAATGTAATGTCATGTCTTTCACACGTAAAGTAAATAAAATTTCATTTAACTATAAATTAAACGACTGCACTCTAAATAGACCTGAGTTTATAAGAGATCTTGGCGTTGTTTTTGATACTATATTAACTTTTTCTAAACATATCGAGGAAAGCACCAGTAGTGCATTTAGAAATTTAGGTTTTGTTTTGAGAAACAGCAAAGATTTTACTGAATTATCTACTCTACGTATGTTATTTGTTACATTTGTCAGATCCAAACTGGAATATGCGTCCATTGTTTGGAGTCCTAGTTACAACATTCACATAGCGTCCTTGGAAAAAGTACAACGAAGATTTTTTAAGTCCACAACTTTTATTCTGGAGGGCACATATCCAATGAGAGGGACACAACAAGAATTTTTTTTAAATAAATTTAGTATGAGTAGCTTAATAAGGAGACGTGTAATGCATTCAATAATGTTCTTACACAAAATTATCAATAATAAAATTAGCTGCACCTGCCTCACCTCACTTCTTAGGTATCGAATTCCGAGATTAAATTCTCGAACAAATAATGTACTCATGCTTCCTACTCCACGCACTAATATATTAGAATCATCTCCCCTACATCAAATGTGTTTAAATTATAATAGTATTGAGGCTAGCCTGGATATATTTAACTGTAATATTGCTGACATAAAGAACATTTACTTAAACCCCATTTAAACACGCTCTTGTCTATATTTCTGTGTTACACTTGTGATATATATGTATATATATATATGTGTGTGTATGTGTATATATGTATATGTATGTATATATGTGTATGTGTGTATATATGTGTGTATGTATGTATATATGTATATATATATATATATATATTTATTTTACTAGAGTATATATTTTGATTGTAGTTGTTACATTTTATATTTGTGTCATTTGTGTACCTTTTACTTACACCATATTGTTCTATTTATCGATATTTTATTTAAATCTGTTGTTATTTGTCCTGTAATTGGGTTTCACCCGTTGGATGAATTATATAAATAAATAAATAAATAAATAAATAAATAAATATCGAAGTGCGGGTATCGTAAAGACAGGTCTGCGTTTGCCCGAGTTTATTTTTTACCATTTAGATTAATTCGGTTATAAACAATTTATATTACAGCAAAATGTATATTAAAATGAATTAATCTATCAAATTTTGTCTTTACCTGAGTGTCCCATACAAAGGCAGCGCCTCCAGCGAGTGTCATTCAGAGAAAATTATATTTCTAATGACAATTAAAACTAAAATATCAAGATGAAAAATGTCGGTACTACTCTTTTGGAGTGTCCCATGTAAAGACATCGTAGAATAATATCGTGGATAATAAGATATCGAGATTCAAACTCATCCAGGCCCTTGCTAGCAATTCTGAGGAACTTAACAATTACTTTACTTGACGAAACACAATAAATGTATTATACCCTTAAATGACAACTTTAACTTATATTTATTTAACACTAATGTCGCTGGATATTACACTGGCTTTAATTTTCCTAGGTTTCTTACCTGATATATTTAACATTTTAAAATAGGCTAGCAGTAAAATCGTTCGTGATACCTACTTTCAAATACTCAATTCTATTTGACACGTCATATTTAGTTCTATATCGAAACTTATACACATTTGTAAAATTTCAAAAGTTATTAGAATTCGCGAATATCAAGACAGTATTAATGGCCGTTCCAATTATTGACCATCAATCTCCACAATACCTACTAAAAGTACAAGTGTCATCTTATATAGAAAATATAATTTATTCAATAATTATTAGTTTGGGTTCAGAATTGAAATGTCAAGTACATTAGGTATAAAAGCTTTAATTGGTGTGATAAATAATAAATTAGAATTTTAAACAAAGATAAATTGTGTACGCTCAGTTTCTAGCTCTGAGTAAGACGTTTTATGACAATAATAAAAACCTATTTTTTAAAAGTATTCTATTACAAATCAGAAATTAATATCGTCGTATCTTCAAAACAAATCCTATAAAATAGCTTATTAACTTATTACAAGTTTAAAATTTGCCGCTCCCCAGGGCACCTTATTAAGCCCAACTTTTTTTTATTATTTTTGTTAATGACTTATCATATATCACCACCTTGGTAATATTTTTGCAGTCGATGTAATATTAATGCGAAATAGATATATTAAAGCAATGAATTTTAATGTTCGCGATAGTCAATCTACCATCGAGGATAAGTGAAATGAGGAGTAAGAGGATGATAAAATGATAAACACCAATTGAATGTTTGAAAATTGTTATAAAATCGTTTTTAATTCTTAACTATTTCTTTTCCCTGAACAAATTTTTGGATGAGAAGTTCTACCCTAAGTAATATAAATGTTCGTTTCTTCTTTAAATTTTGGTTACCTCTGAATTACAAAATATTTCTGTTTAATTTTGTGCTGCTGATATATGTAAATACTTTTAAATAATGCTTTAATAAATACTTACATACTTACAACACGAATAACCAGTCCAAAACACAGCATCTTTTCCTAAGTTTTGTCCTATTTAAAGTTATTGGGTGTACATTTTTGAGTAACTTACGGTTCACAGTACGAAAATACCATGACATTTTGGCAACGTATGTGGAAACCCGGTCGGACAAGGTCGAGGTGAGTATTATACAGACTTTGTCGGCAGGAACGATCATCGTCGACGTATTTGGTTGCATGTTAATGAAATACGGGAAAAAATGTATACTTTAATTATAAGCAAAAATGTGATGTTTATAAATAGTTGATTCCTTATTGCGTTGACCATTCAGCAACTGATAACTAGGAGCAGCCTTTTGACTTCTGAATAGTGACTATGTCTAGATTGTTCCCATTTATCTCATTTTATGTTTACCAAGTGTAGCATAATTTCAAATTACTGTATCATATATAAGTTAAAAGATAGAAATTTTTCTGTTAAGCCTTTATGAGCCACTCATTAAATATATATTTTGATTGACACAAATTCATAAAATAACGCTCCAAAAAACAAATTTGATATGCATCATGCAACTTCTGTTTTAAGTTATTAATCAGCAGGGACAGGTAAATGTAACATGTACTAATTTCTCCAAGGCATTTGCTTGTGTAAACTACAGAAATCTATTAATTAAATTGAATGGATACTATACCCATCTGCAATGCTTCTTACTTTCTTTCATTCATATTTGACAAATTGTTTCCAGTACATTATATATAACTGTTTTTAATAAAATTTATATGCAATTACCTCAAGAATTCTACAGAGTTCAAACTCGGAGCCGTTATTCTTTCGCCTTTTCATTACTGACATAACTAACTTAATTCGTTGGCAAATTGTTTCCTTGCAGTTGATTTGGAAATATTTTCATCAATTAAGTTTGCCTATGATTATAGTCAACTGCAACTCGAATTACACAAGGTGGTACTTAGTGCAACAAAAATCATCTTAGTTTGAATAAAATAATTACATGAAACTACTAAATGCAGGCTTTGGTTCATACCGTTGTAGACAGAGATTCAGGCATTTATTTTGATTATAATTCAAGTTTTTCTTGAAACGCCAAAAGAACATGACTTTAATGATAAGTTATTTAAAATTTATTTCTCTGACACTTCATCTGAGCGGAAGTAGAAGTAGAAGTCTATTACTTCCGCTTTAATCACTCTGAGCAGCAGTAAAAGTCTATTACTGCTACTATTAGAGACAGTAAAAGTACTTGAAGAAGAAATAGCGTGTTTTGCGATGAGTAAAGTGATTTTTATGTCTCGGTTGTTCTTGCCTTGCAAAAATGTTAATTTTACTCCATATAAGATAATATAGTATTTTCCTCACACCAACTGTTTCGTTTTTCATGAGAATGTTGAAATTTGTACTTAGACTAGATCAACATTTTTAAGAAACTGATGTCCCGACTACGTTGTTCCCAATTTCTGACTGTTTTAAGTTTGTTTTGTCTGAAACACCAATTATGGCTGCCATATCGGATCTATTGAGTCTACTCAAAGAAAATTTTGAAATACCTTATTTTCCATGTCGATTGCAAGTATTCTAATGGAGACTGTGACAACCACTTATTCAATGGATTAACATTTAAAAAAATGCTATTACATAGTGGGTTCACCCCCCAAATTATCGCTATTAAATTTCTTGATCCAAGGCTTAACAGTTGAAATTCTTTCACGTTTACAGTTCATTGGTAAACACAAATTTGTCCCCATTTTATTCCATTTATAATTTGAACTGTTCAATAAATAGATCATTCAGAAATCCTGTTATTTTTTAATTTAATCTAATAATTTGGTATTTTTTGTTCTATTTGATAGATGAAAATATTCTTATAGACAATATTATTTTATTATTTTTACCTGTAATTGGTTGTGTACTGTTGGAGTCACACAAGTATATTATTAATGTTATCATCTTGAATTAATTTCCTCTACACCGTCTCGTATAAAATTAAACCGCATATTCCTTTTTTGCCAGATGAATCCCACGTGCTCTGGTGTAGGATAATAGATTATACGCTAGTTTTTAAATCTTTTGAACCATATATTTTCATAACACACCTAAATTGCAATTAGACTGCAAAGGCGAACAGGAATAATGTAATGTGCCATATTAATATGATAATACAAAGGTTAAATTAATGATATCGATTTATAGCACTGCCCCTTGTGGGTGGTTACCCATTTTGTTCAAAGGATAATAATATTCTAATTGTATAATCAAACCCTCGGAACTTTCGTCTAAAAACTTGTCACAATGTATTAAATTATTTGAATTTTCCGTCGTATCAATTATAGTTAGTTAACGACATACTAATATTATACCGGGTGATAACGGATTTGTTTTACAAGACACCATTTAATTGTCTTTTAATGTAGAAGCCTGAAATTTGGTTTATAGATATTACTCATTAGGTCTCATATTTTCCATGAAAAAACAATTGAATACCACTTCCGGTTTTTCCAGAAGTTTGTCTAAGGCAAGAAGTTTAAATAGAAACATGTATATATTTTTATATATTTCGATAGATAGTAGAATTTCCTTTTCAATGATATATCACATGTTGCCAATTTTTTTCAAAAAGGCAGCGTAGAAGCCATTTTTTCTAAATGTAATATGGCGGCAGCTTGGCGTTTTTAATGAAGCTGATCCCAAATAACTTGTTAAGATAGCAAACAAAATGTGTTCTCTTATTGGTTTTTAATAGAATTTGCCAAATTTCTGAATTTGTCACAAAATGGGATACATTTTAGATATTGTTTAAAATATCAATATTTTTCATAAATTTTCTCGAAAATTTTGAATGGAATCCACTACCTATTAAATAGTAACATTAAAGTGTGTATTTTACCTACAGGAAAATGCATAATACAATGCACTTTGGTTTTTGGTTTTAGAAAAAAAAAAAAGAAAAACCTGGTGAGGTACATGTTTCATTATAAAATAACTAAAAACGCAGTATGCACGAAATATTATCGTGTTTCATTAATTATTGATATTGATTTTTATCTTTCGCTATTTCTTCGCTATTTTTAAATTTTACATTTCTCTTTCTTTAGTTTAAAAAAAAGAAGAAATAAAAATAGAGATTGTTTATTACAATGGTTAATACGGGGTAGTAAAATACCTAACATAAGAAGGCGTTGGAAACAAATGTTTGTACAAGGAAGCTAGTTTCATCATAAACGTCAAAAGAATAGAATAGAATAGAATAGAATACTTTATTCACCTTCGTTGCCATTTACAAAAACATGGATAAGGTAAGTCACAAAAAATAGAAACATAACACGACGTACATATCAATAAAAGCAGCAAATAATACATTAGAATAAATGCAATGAACATATATAGTAAAAAATGTATAATACATTAAAAGATATATGTTGTGTATTATGAATCCACGTACATAATAAATGCACTACACACTAAAAAATAGTTATATAATTAAAAAATAAATAAATAAAGCAGTGCTTATATTACACTTTAATCCATGTAAAAAGAGGGAAAAAAAATTAAAATCAATCTTATTGTTTAGAGTATAAATGAGCATACTCGGTAAATTCATTTAGGCTATAGAAAGCATTTTGTACTAGCAATTGCTTTAGGCTAGATTTAAATTTGGATACAGGCATATCTTTCATATCAGTCGGAAGCATATTATAATAGGTTGATCCTGCAAGGTGAGGAGATTTTTTATAGAAGCTGTGGAAAAATTTATCGATATATATGTCATTATTATGACGAGTGGGATACATATGTACATCACTACTTTTTTTGAAGTTTGATATATTGGTGTGAATAAAAATCAGAAGGTTCAAGAGATATATAGGGGCGAGCGTAGGTGCGTCTTTACTATGTACATACTTCGGTATGCGATGTAAAGCAACGACAGGCGCGGTTAGTACTTGGATTGGTGACCATTCCAACGGAAACCGCGTTCTCGCCTCACACATCTTCCAGCGGCTTGTATATCAGTGTATGCGCGGAAGCTATACAACCTTAGGCGAGGGTTGTATAGGAGATATACCATCCTTCGGAGGGGATGTAAAGCCGTCGGTCCCTTGTCTATTAAATGTTAGGCAAGTAAAAGATCCCTCCTCTTCTTAAGGGAAGAGGTTCGGCAAAATTCCTGGTTGGGGGTAGCTCGTCTACAGGCGTCGGTGTTAGGCCTCAGTAGCGGAAATAGGCCGACGTTAAATAAATGTATAAAAAAAAAAGAGATATATAGAAACCAAAGTTAATATAGTGTATTTCTTAAAAGTTGGTCTGCATGACTCAAGTGGTGCCAGACCGAATAATAATTTTAAAATTCGCTTTTGTTGAATAAATACACGTTGGATGTCGGGTGCCTGGCCCCATGATATGATGTTATAAGATAAACAAGAGTATACCATTGCATAATATATATTTAAAAGTGAGTGTTCATTTAGTGAATTTTTTAGTGAAACAATAACAAAATACGCCTTATTTAGCCTAGCACATACGTGTTCAATGTGATCGTTCCATGTAATAAATTTGTCGAGATAGGTACCCAAGAATTTTGTGTCATCTGAAAATTTTAATTTTTTATTGTTTATATTAAAGTTGAAATTTATTAGATTTGTTTTGTATCTACTCGAAAATTCGATAAGGACAGTTTTATCAACATTGATAATTAAGTGATTTCTTTGGCACCAGTCATTGAATTGGTACAATATTTGGTTCACTTGAACCTTAATCTTCGCCTGGTCTTTCCCAGAAACCATGATTGTGGTATCGTCTGCGTACATAAACAACCTGCCACAATTTATATACTGTGGCAGGTCGTTAATATACAACAAGAACAGGAAAGGGCCTAGAACACTCCCTTGGGGGGTGCCAAGCCCCACATCGACAGATTTCGACCAGTCTCCCCCGATTTTTACTGCAAAATTTCTGTTCATAACATAGGAAATTAGCCAGTTGTTCACGGATCCCCTGATGTCCATACGATCTAATTTACTAGCCAGAATTTTAGGATTAAGGGTATCGAACACCCTAGATAGGTCGAAGAAGACGCCTACTACAGTCTCGCCAATATCCAGCCTCTCATTTAAATACTGGGTAACTTCAGTCGTTGCTGTTTGTGTAGAATGCCCAACGCGAAAACCATGTTGACAACTTGTCAGCAGATGATATTTATTAATAAAATCTGTCAAACGCGTGTAAACAGCCTTTTCCATAATTTTGGAGAATGGGCTTAATATCACAATTCCCCTATAATTTTCGACGAGTTGCGAGTCACCCTTTTTAAAAATTGGTGACATTTTAGAGAGTTTTAGCTGAGTTGGGAATTTCCCTGTAGACATGGAGAAATTTAGTATTTTAGTAATGTAAGGTAGTAGTTGCTCGTTACAAGCTTTTATTAATTTTATAGGTACGTTATCCACCACGGTAGATTTTTATTTTTTAAGGATCTTACTATGTCACTAATTTCGATTTCATTAAAGGGCCTAAAGAACATAGAATTTTCATTAAACTCGGGTAATGTGCAGAGATCTCCATTATTTGTAATGTTTGCAGCGATTAATTTATTTACAGAGTTACCAAAAAAATTTGCAAAAGCTTCAGCAATTAATTTGTCGTCGGATATTATAGTGTTGTCTACTTTTAATTTTATATTCACTGAATGTGTTGTGTTTTTGTCAAGTTTTTCATTGACCAACTCCCATAATTTTTTGTTTTTAATTATCAGAATTTTCAATTAGATTGGCATAGTGTTGCCTTTTTTCGTTATCGATCTGCTTATTAAGTAATTTCTTTTGCATCTTATACTGATTGTGCAAGCTTGGGTCGTTACATTGTTTTCTTAGCCAGTTTAGATATTTTATTTCGTTCATTTTATTTAGTAACTCATTAGAAAATTTGAATTTACTTTTATTATTATTGTTACTACGCAACTTAATTTTTTTTAAAGGGTGAGAGGTGATGAAACACCAGTAAAAATGATCCCAGAATTCAGTGAAAACTTGATCAACGTCGCGAGAAAAGTCTAAGTTACAGTGTTCTCTGTTGAATAAATATTTAAATTCCGATATTGATTTAGCATTAATTCTTCGGTGGTTAATATACTTGGATTCAGACGTATTGCAAATTGGCTCAAAAGCATTCCATGACACAAATTGTGCTGCATGGTCTGAGAATCCCGGTTCAAATATTTCACACTTCGTCTCAGTTAAGTTTGTTATGATATAGTCTATCGCTGTGGAGCTTGTTCCCCGAGTGTTCGAAACTGTTCGCGTTGGTTTGTTAACCAGGGACGAGAGATTGTATGAATTTAGGAGATCACTTAATTTTTTGCTGTTGGTATTACAACTTAAGCTATCGATATTTAAGTCACCACACATAATTAACATTCTAAAATCCTTTAAAACCCTAATAATGATTTTATCTAGAACCACAAAAAACTGATTAATGTCCCCTTGAGGAGGTCTGTAGACTGCTAAAACACAGACTTGGTCTATACCAATAGCAGAACATTCAATAACTTTTTCCAGTGACATTTTAACTAGATAATTTAACTCCTTACCTTTGTTAAAGTAATCATTTCTAATAAAAATTGCGGACCCACCGTGAATATAGTTAGTCCTGCAGAATTTCGACAGCAATCTATAGCCTTCCAAGTGCACATTAACTAATTGAACCTCACTTAGCCAATGTTCTGTCAGTCCAAGAAGTGCTGGTTTTCTTTTATAATTCAGAAGATCAATAAGATTGATTTTATTTGACAAACATTGAACGTTTATGTGCATTAACGTCATAATAACATCATGAACCTTAGCCCCTACAACATTTTGTGTAAAAACCCCACTTAAACTCAACTTTTCATTGTTTTTCTTTCTCGAAAGAGAAAATTCGATACTTCAATCCCACATGTCCATATTTCTGGATTTAGAAATTTTTCCTTGATGTCCCAATCAACTCCAATTTTGAACGAGTTGAAACTGCCCAAGGTTTTTGATCTGTTGGCACACATAATGTCTGTCAGGATATACACCTTCGAGGAAGGAAATTAGATTTTCCTCGGTAAATGATGTTTTATATCTAGAAACGAACAGCCATTCTTTTTTAGGTACTGCAACCTCGTCCTGTAAGGCGTTTTCTTTTTTAGTTCCCCTGATTATCTCCTTATTAGGGAAAAGGGTATGTCTTCTAGGCTTACGTGTCACTGAGGTCCATTGAGCACTGTTGGAATCATTTGTTTGTTGCGCTTTAAGAGAATTGTCAGTCCCATTTGTCATGGTTAGCGTAATCACCTCGTTTAATTTGCACTTAGTCTGTGCTTCTAGGGCAGCGAAGTTCATCTGTTTACTAGAAATTGGTTCCACGCTCGTAGCAGCCGAATTGTTTGACTGGTTGGTAGCCTTAGCATGCCCGCTTGTTAAATTATTGGAAGTTTCAGCAATTTTCTTCACAGCGTTAGTGTAAGATTGATTGCCTACCTTAATTGAATTGAGTTCTTGTCTTGGACTAATTCGCGTATCACTTGTGACACCTGTCCCTGAATTAGACGGTGCACTGCCTAGTGGGGCTTGACCAGATTTTATTTTATAATTTAAGTTTTGCGGAACTCGTTGCTTAGTATTTGCAACTAATGATGCATTTATCTCACTGAGTAAGGTGTTCTTTTCTTTTAATTCATTGATAAAGTCTTTTAAAAGTTTATTTTCACGAAGAAGGTTATTGTTTTTTAGAAGAAGTAGGTTGAAATTTGCATCACAATGAATTCTAACCTCACTTAATTTTAGTTCATTTTCCGGTGAACATTTGTAGCATGTCCAGATGAGTTTCTCAATGCCAGCGCACTTAAAGTGAACAGATGAATCACAAATTTCGCACTGAACACCATTTACTGCTTTCTTATTGCATTTGTCACATTTTCCCTGAGAATTTAGTTCGTCTCCTTCGTTTTCACGACTGACGGCCGCCATCGCAAACTCTATGCATTTTCATTGCTAGTAACTTTGTATTGTTATTGTTGACAAATTTCATTAATTATTAACAGTAAGTACTAGTAATAACAGTTAGCTGAAAAAATTATAATGGTTTATTCAAGAGAGCATCAAATTGACATGCTCCTTATTTATGGGAAGTGTCGGAAAAATGCCAGACGCGCTGAAACACTGTACCAAGAATGCTTTCCAGATCATGATGTTCCTTCACATGCATATTACACTTGATTGGTGCAGCAACTAAAAAATGAAAATAATGGCGATAATAATATTAACAATAATGAACGTTTCATTGTAAGTGAAGAAGTTGAAATAAACGTTCTAGCGTATATCGAATATGACCGTACTGCTTCCATTCGTGAAACTGCCAGGAAAATTTTAAAGAAGCACTGATTTAAATCATTTAAGTATCAATTTCACCATCGCCTATATGAAAATGACTTCCAAAGAAGACTTAATTACTGCAACTGGTTTTTAGATAATTTAAACATAAATCCAGTATTCCATCATAATATTATTTTTATGGATGAATCTAGGTTCACCAATCTAGTAATATTTAATAGAAACAAGAATCGTTATTGGGCTGTGGAAAATCAGATATTAGTAAGAGAAGGTGCTTTTCAGGAACGTTTTGGAATAAACGTTTGGCTGGGCATAATAGGACTTAATATCATCGTCCAATATTTTTCTATCGGCCATTATATGGAGAAATGTATTTGGAATGTCTCTAAAATCAAATAAAATACTTTATAAATAACTTACAGGAAAACGAAAATCGAATTTTTCAACAAGATGGCGCATCAGCTCACAATTCAAGAATTGCTGCAAATTATTTGAACGAACAGTTTGGTGAAAACTGGTTGGGAACCAATGGACCAGTCCGGTGGCCAGCAAGATCACCTGATTTGACCCCGCTGGAAAAGTATATAGAATTCCTCCACCAATCATAGAAATCTTGGAGAACAGGATTAGAACGGGTATTGAAGACATCTCTCAAGAGCATTTAAACCCGCTCAGAGAAAATATCAGGAGAATCAGATTGTGTCGGGAATAAGGCGGCCAACGCATAGAAAATTTAATTGAATAACTTTTTTACATATTTAAAGCTTATTTTATTTATTACTTGGGTAATTACTACATTAAGCCTTATTGTTTGAAATAAAGAAAATCTTTAAAACTAAAACCAAAAACTAAAGTGCATTGTATTATACATATTCCTCTAGGTAATAAGACACACTTTAATCATAGCATTTAATAGGCAGTGGATCCCATTCAAAATTTTCGAGAAAATTTATGAAAAATATTGACTTTTTAAACAGTATCTAAAATTTACCCCATTTTGTGACAAATTCAAAAAATTGGCAAATTCAATTAAAAACCAATAAGAAAACACATTTTGTTTGTTATCTTAACAAGATATTTGGCATCAGCTCCATTAACAAAATATTTCCGTTAAAAAAAATTTTAAATAAAAAGATGCAAATCAATTGGTTTTCCGATTCATTCCGCAATAAAAGGGATACCCTGTCCTCTGTTAAACTAATTTGTAAAGTGACAAGAAATCCTGCTGATTACTCTATTTGCAGAGCTCTGCGCAAGGACTACAATAACGATATTAAGAATGCAAAGAAAATGGCTTGCAATCAATTTATCAAAAACTCCGCCAATAAAGGTAGATACTGTTGGAGAATTATTAACTCTGAAATAAACAACTGTCGGAACAATGTCGTTAATACTAGTATTCCACAAGATACATTTATTAACCACTTTGTATCTGTTGCAGGGAACCTAACAAATTCACTACCTAACATTAACCATAACTTTAGAACCAACTTTACTCCTAACCAACCATCTAGCTTATCCTTTTTTATGCATCCAATAATTGTACAAGAAGTAAAATCAGCTATTGAGTCTCTAAAAAATTCAAACTCGCTCGATATACATGACCTAAATGCGAAAATAATTAAATATACGGAAGATATTATCACCGCTCCGCTAGCTGCTTTATTTAATAGATGTATCGCTGATGGTGCCTACCCAGATATATTTAAAATTGCTCGCATTATACCAGTTTTTAAAAAGGGAGATGACTCATTGTTAGACAACTACCGCCCCATATCTATCCTCCCTATTTTTCGAAAGATATTTGAGATTATTTTGACGGAAAGATTGTCAAGTTATTTGGAACACAAGTCGCTCCTTAGTCCTCACCAATATAGTTTCCGTTCTGGACGTTCGACCACGCATGCGGTTGTAAAGATTGTGAGGCCTTCGACTGTGTCTCCCACAATAAGTTAATAGAAAGATTGCAATGGTACGGAATTAGAGGGTTACCCCTCTCGCTTTTTAAATCACAACTGCTTAACCGTCCGCAGTGTGTTGTCATAGCCAATGAAACGTCAGGATTTCTAAACAATAATTATGGTGTACCCCAAGACTCTGTCTTGGGGGCCACTGTTATTTCTAGTTTATATGAACGACTTTCTTCAATTTATGTTGCCCAGCAAATCCACTCTGTTCGCCGATGACACCACTCTCTCGTGTTCCCATCATAACATTGACAATCTACTCTTACTATCTGCTCTCAATGAACTACAAGCAAAAAATTGGTTCACCTCTAACGAACTAACACTTATTCAGGAGAAAACTCAGAGACTGATAATATCCTTAAACAGAAATATATCCAAATGCGAGCAGGTTAAATTCCTAGGTACCTTTCTAGATCATAACCTTAGTTGGGTAACCCATACTGATCATCTGGACAAAAGGCTTTCCAGCGTAATCTTCCTTTTTAGGAAACTAAAAAGCGTTCTTGAATTCGATCTATTAAAACATACTTACTTCTCTCTTTTTCATTCTAGACTTTCCTACGCAGTTGTTCTATGGGGTAACTCCCACCACGCATCTAAATTCTTTCGACAACAAAAGAAAATTATAAGAGTTCTTGTCAACGCTAAATTTAGGGAATATTGTCAACCCAACTTCGTTAAACTGGGAATTATGCCACTACCTTCACTTTTTATCTACAACACTCTTATCGAGATTCACAGAAACGCATCCGGTCTCTCTATTCAGTCGGACTATCATGAGCACAACACACGTGCTGCTGGACTTCTTAGAGTCCCATGCTGTAGGTTAACTCTAAGTGCAAAAAATTCACCCAACCTAAACCTATATAACCATTTACCACATCATATTAGACAGTTAAACTTTAGGTGCTTCAAAAATAATGTAAAACGATTCATTCTTCAATTCTATTTTTACTCAATTGATGATTTTCTGAGGACGCCATATTTGGTCACTCCACTTTCGGTTGTCTAATGCTCATACTTGCAGAATGCTTGTACTTTTTATAGGTACCTATTTTATAAATTAAACTTTTTTATTTTCGTGTTTGACAATGTGTAATCGTTATATACAGTATTTATATGTACTTATATATATTTTCTTGTCTAACAATGTGTAAACGTTATATACAGTATTATGTTCTTGTTATTGTCCTAATTTTATATATGTATTGTATTCCTCAAAACAAAATTATTATTTTTTTTTGTAATGCAGCTGCTTGCCTGCTGATTTTCTGACTTGCTGCAAATGTTTAATCATGTAACATATAGTGGTGAAATAAAGACTATCTATCTATCTAACAACGCCAGGCTGCCGCCATATTACTTTTAGAAAAAACATCTTCTACGCCGCCATTTTGAAAAAAATTGGCAACATCAGATATGTCGTTGAAAAGGGAATTCTAATCTTTATCGGATTATATAAAAATATATACGGGGTTCTATTTAAAATTCTTGACTTGGATCAACTTCCGGAAAAATTGGAAGTGGTATTCAATTGGTCTTCCATGGAAAATATGAGCCCCCAATGAGCAATATCTACACACCAAGTTTCAAGCTTCTACCTTAAAAGACAATTAAATGGCGCCTTGTAAAACGAATCCGTTGTCACTCGGTATATGCATGTGTTTTCTGTTGTAGGAGAGGTGCATGAAATTTGTTATTTTCTTTGTACTATATTCGAAACTATTTAAGCCATAGTTAAAAAATACCTTTCGTTTAGTACCTCTTCATGTGAAAATTATAATAGACCATTGAAAAATTTGAATGATCAGTTAAATATTTATTTTCCAGGCAAAAATAAAATGAGTTTAAAAAAGATTTGACTATTAAAGAGGAATATTTGACCAGTACTTTTTTTTGTTCACAATGAAAAAATAGTTTGACCAGTAGCTTCAATTAAATAACTAAAAAATATATTTCAGTATAAAAATATGGAAGAAGTTAATACGTTTTTCAAATCTATTCAAGTACAACGATATTACGAAAAGTCAAAAGTTATGTCACTCATGCTACCAACCGCTAGCACAAAAATGGATATATGTGTTAGCCAAAGGTACTTTACTGTACCCAAATAAGATATTACTGCTGAAGTGGAAACGCTGTTACAGGATTAGCAGTTAAGGAAGAAACATGCCGTATACTGAGGAGATCAAAACCACCTAGGAATATCACTCGAGAGAAAGGAAGAAGTATCCGTAACAATCAAGATACCATCGTTCTACAAGCAAATAAAGGCATCGCATCAATCGTAATGAAGAGAAAAGAATGCCAAGCTAAACTGAAATCTTTATTGGTTCCAGAGCATTATGCAAATCTGAAAATAAATCTTGCCCCAAGAATTGAAAGGCACACAAGAAGAGATATTATGAAGCCAATGATCCTAGTAGAAGAACCACACCGCCTGTTATCGAGCTAAATCACTTGTCAAAGATTCACAAATACTTTGAGACGCATCTTCTGCATTATATACCATCAACTTATGAAATAGCTGGATATAAGCAGATAGATCAACCCTATATAGGCATAGAACAAGCAGCTACATGAAGAATTCCTGATACTTCATGGAAATTACAAAGGATTTGAAAATAATGAATAGTAGCAACATTCATTTTAAAATGGTACTTACAAGACCTTAACACTGTTACGTGTTTACAATCTTCAGTAAACACCCTGAAAGAATTTTCATAAACCACTACTTTATTTATTAGTTAAATCCTTATACACATTAACACTAATTATTACAAGTTCCATCTACTATAATTCACAACTTATTACTATTCGTATTCCATCTGTTCACTTGTTCGTCTCATATCAAACTGTCCCCAGTACGTTTAGGTCCACTCTATATATCTATCCGCGTCGAATGTACTCGAACTCCCTAGAATCAGTCAGGCCGTTGTTCGCGGCGCATCCGCCCCTGTCTCGTAGATTCCATGAGGCAGTGGCGTATGCGTGCACATAACAATACGTAAAAATTGTTGTAAATAGTCCAAAAACGTTTCCACGGAACTAGATTAGGACTGGTATTTTCTCTATAGGCAAATATTTAATTAGCGTATGCATGGTAAAATGCATACGCTTGCGGATGATATAGCTATCCTATTTGAGGCAATTTTTTGGTAAAAGCTGAAGACGGTAGCTGAAAGGGAATTTGTATACATAGAAATGGTTTCAATTTACCCAGCATGAAGCCATTAAAATATCGATGCGGACAGTTATACCAGAAAAGAAGTTAGCAAAATGCATGAACATCAAAATTGAAGTGGTTACTATCCTTTACATTATTTTCCTACATATACTATATCCTATATAAAATGTTCTACACAAATTATCCTACAGGCACCTCAAATTAATCTACTCACACCTTGAATTATCCTACAGTTTTATCCCACATACCTTATACTTTCACTCTTAGAATAGTACAAAGTGATGCGATGATTGCCAAAACTTTCTATACCTGATTACTGAAGTACTAGGTATGGTAGAATTCATTATTATATATATTTATTTAAAAGTCATCATCAAATAAAAAAATTGTACCTTCAGATTTATAAGTGGATTTTATGGTAGAAGGATCTAGAGTCAGATATTAGATTCTCGTTCTGAGGTTTTGACTAAAACTGAGAGTAAAAATATAAAAAATGTTAAAGTGAAACGGAGATACATGAACTTTTTAAGTTTTATTTACAAATAAACAGATTGATATTATGGCTCAAAATTGACCCAAATGTACTTTACCTAAATCTCTTCAACAAAAAGAGCAATGTACAATCTATAACTAATAATATATTACACGGACACAACCAATCGACCGACCGCTGACGCTGGCTCTACGGCCTCTATAGAAAGTCTCACGGTTTTCGAAGTATTATTTTATTTTGTTATTTTTGAAAATTTTCTAAAATTCAGCCTCTTCCCTGCAATAATTATTCATTTTTTTAATAGTTTATGGTTTTTATGGTTCTAACAACTAAAAATAATTGCCTCTATTCTTAATATAACTCTGTTCCAATGAAATTGATAATTGACACTGATAAAGAAAAAGAGAATAACTATGAGCAAAGTCCCGACAATGGGTAGAATTAACTGTTCAAATGGGGCGAGCGTAGGTGCGTCTTTACTATGTACATACTTTGATAAGCGATGTAAAGCAACGTCAGGCGCAGTTAGTAGTTGGATGGGTGACCGTTCCAACTGTTGTAGGGTACGTCTCCTACAAGTCTAAATTAAAAAACAGAAAATTCTAAAAAACAAAAAATCAGATAATCTCATGCCACATGGCAAACTATATAAAAAAAGTCAATCAGACACCATCCACATCAAAAAACCATAGTTAAACTCAACAAAATCTGAGAAAATTAGCCAACACTCGATAATTCATAAATAACTCAAATTCACTAAATTCTAACTTCAAACATACATTTACACTCATCCGTAACCAATTCATCACGAAAAACGTCACTTAAAAATACAGCCCCCATATATTCATCAACTTAGTCAAAATCTCCATCAAAACCCAGATCTTCATCATCTCAATTCAATACGTCCGTTTTTTATAAGCAATTCCCTTTTTCAAATAATTCAAACTTCTTGACCACCCCTCGTATACGTAACTACGTTTAAAATGAACCGTCGAGTCCGTTTCCCAACTTTCTTAAAACCGTTTCGTATTTTTCCATTCTTACTTTTCTATCAACCCCTGTATACTTCAAATCACGTTCCGTGCCTCGAGTCTCAAAAGTCCAAATGTCATTTCACCAAATTTCCGCACTCCAATTGCTATTATAATTTTCCCCCCATTTTCGATCACCCCTGTATAATAGCATACAAGCATACAATATCTCCGCTCAACTCGATTCGTACCCGGTAGGAACATTTTTAATATCTTATCTTCATGCGCTACGCACCTATCGGGAACATTTTAACGGCGTTACAGCTTGTAACATCGGACCTCCGTGACACCTTACGGGGTCGAGCCAGATTTTACACATAAAACTTCAAATAACTTCTAAACCAAAATAGATCCGACTTTCATTTTAATTTTAATAAATTTCCCTTTGCATCGCCGGTTTTTCTATATAAATTTCATTTTCAAATTCAAAAAATTTCAAGTATTGCGCAATATGTCGCAATCTATGACTTTCCTTGCCCGCACGGAGCGATTTCAAGCCTTTCCAGCTCTCCGCGAGACTCGACGGGGCGAGAAAAACGAAACTTTCTTGAAACAGTATAAATACCGGTGCATTGCGAGCCGAAGTTAAGTTCAGTCTCGGCAGTGACCCCTAAGTTTAGTTTTCGCGACGTGATAAAGTGGAACAAGTTTCTTAAAAGTAATTTTAGTGTAATAAGTTGATGTGCTAGTGCTTTCGGTTCGGTTACTATTTAACTAAAGTTGTAGATACCCACCGTCTAGTCAGGCTTTCTTAACCACCTATCCTAGCAACTTCTCGTGACTAGCTGTCCCGATCCAGCTTCCCAGGCCGAAACCTGGTTAAAAAGAGTTAGTTTTAAGTAATCGCCTTTAGTGCCCCTATTTTCTTTTTATTTTTTAATATTTACATTTCGTCCCAAGTAACAATTTTATTCCAGCCGATACGGCCGAGTTGAATCTAACACCAAGTGAATTTTTTCTGATTTAATAAAATAATTAAATATTTCATAAATGATTTCAATAAATTCTACTGACCGAAATATGTTGTCGAATAGTTTCAAGCAATAAAAAGAAACTTTGTAAAAAATAAATAATCTACAATATACTTTTCCAAACTCTGTTCACGAAAAGTTTAAATAAATAATTGTTCGTTCGTTTTAAAACAAAGTGTTATTGTTTCTAAAACTTTATATACAGGGTGCAGTCGTTGACCCTTGTAAAAAAAAACTTTTAAAATATACAGTGTTAAACAACAAGAAGGTTGACACTACAGTGCTTCAGCTGATCCAGAGTACCATTATACAGGGTGTAGCTTTGACCCTAACCATCACATCAGAAATCAAACCAGAAGACTTCTCACAATAAAATAAAGTGCACGAAGGCCCTCCAGGGTCTCAGCTCTAAACCCCCACTGCTCCAATTTTTTACTTTCCCAAAAAGAGGGCCAAATTCGTGTTCACAACGAAGACCGCGTCCTCGCCTCACACATCTTCCAGCGGCTTGTATATCAGTGTATGCGCGGAAGCTATACAACCTTAGGAGAGGGTTGTATAGGAGATATACCATACTTCGGAGGGGATGTAAAGCCGTCGGTCCCTTGTCTATTAAATGTTATGCAAGTAAAAGATCCCTACTCTTCTTAAGGGAAGAGGTTCGGCAAAATTCCTGGTTGGGGGTAGCTCGTCTACAGGCGTCGGTGATAGGCCTCAGTAGCGGAAATAAGCACACGTTAAATAAATGTATTAAAAAAATAAAAAAAGTGTTCAAATGCTTTTAAACTGTTCTTCAGTTTATGACCTTTCTAATGATATATCACATTTAAGTAACTTGATAAAATCAGTGATATTGTTTACAAGGAATTTAGATCTACATTGAGGAGCAAATAATAGGACTAAAGAGTACGGAATGTGATATATCGTTAGAAAGGGCATAAACTAGGGAACATTTTAAAACCATCTGAACATTTTGAGTTTTTTAAAATGCAATGTAAATTTGAATTTTAAAAAATTTCAATCAATTATCGGAACTTTCTTAGTCTTTTTCCTTATCACATCTGCGCTAATTATCAATTTCATTAGAAAAGATATACTTACATTAAAAATACAGACAACAATTTTTTAGTTGTTAGAACCATAAAAGAAATTAGTTATAACAGATGAAAGGCTGAATTTTGAAAAATTTTCAAAAATAGTTAAAAAATAATCCCGAAAACCGTGAAACTTTGTATAGAGATCGTTGGGGCTAAATATGTTCCAAATGGCCTCACCTATCCACCCTTTCCGTTAAACAAACCATCCATCAAACACCCTGTATATGACATGAGAAAACAAAAATTAAATTATTTTATTCTTAATTAGACACTAATATTAAACTCAGTTTTTAATAACAATATTAAACCAAAGCGTAGATAAAACCCCATTCCCATATTATTTTCTACAAACTTACTTCTAATTTCCTCGTTTATCTTTCCTTTTGCTACAGATATAGCAATATAACATTAAGATTGCATCCAGATATAAATAATTTGTTGGATTATATAATCCCGCTGTAGAAACAAAACCTCGAAGCACATACAAGTCGATAATATCTGGCAGAAAGACTTCGGTCGTTAGCCATTTGATTATTGTGCTCAATAATTTTCTCTCTCTCTCTCTCTCTCGATAATATCTCCTCCTATGCTATTCATATTTATTTACATTAAACATATTTCTTTAATATGGTTCTTTCTTTAATATTATAAAACTCATTTAATTACATTAACTAAAGTTTTATTTAAAACTCTCTGTAGATGATCTGATTTCAAAGACCCTGAATATGTTAAATATCTTTGTGTACTTAAAGGTATTTATACGTTATAAGGAATAGTTCCTTAATAAGGCAAAGGCCTTTTAATTCTACTCTTGAAATGGTCCTTGAAAGTATAAACAAGACTGGTAAATATTTACTTCAAGCATTATACAATGCTAAACCGTTAGGTATCTATGCGTATGTTTCTAAGCTGCCTTCACGCACAAAATGTTGAGGAAGAATTGCACTACGGTATACTAGAAATAATGCAATAATAATGATAAAAAAATCTATTATAGTGACTTTTGTAAAAAAATTAGCTTCCAAATTGCAGGGATTAGAAGTGGCATGAGTTGCTTAATACAGTGATAAACACAGATTTTGTGTGTTAGCCATTGTTGGTTTTGTTTTGTTTTTAAGTCGAATATTGCAGTAACGTTAATATATATTTAAAATTTACTTTTCCTAAAGTAGTACTAAAAAGTAAAAAATAATTGCAAGAAAAGCTAGGCATGCGCACTTTGTATGATTGTACGCATGATGTGTACGTCTTGCTTTTCTTGCAATTATTTTTTACTATTTAGTACGACTTTAAGAAATGTAAGTTTTTAAAAAAAAATGTCTATCATTTTATTTTCTACTTTTTATTATATTTTAATTATTTATAACGTATAGAACCAATTTACATAAATTCATTCGTTGCAGCTGGGTTCCGAGGTACACAGATTTTTACAACAAGTCTAAATTACAATAAAAAAGACTCTGTTATAAATATCGTTTTGGTTAATTCTAAAGAAATTTATGATAAATTAGAAGTTGCCAGTCGTTTTAATGAATATTTTACAGAGATCGGAGAAACTCTTGCTAGAAATATACAACCTGTAAATAATATCAGCGGGGCAGACTCAAATAAAAAATGCGTTTTCCAGATATCCATGTTTTTAATGCCAACCTATGATAAAGAGATATATGACATTATTATTAATTTTAAAAATGGGAAATTTCCGGGCTTGGATCAAATTAGCAACGAAATTTTGAAAAAATGTGTCAATTATATTACAGAACCTATTACATACAGGCTGTCCATTTTATCAGGGCCCTCGAGAATATCTCACTTAATATCGGTTATGGCGGAAAATATCGAAAATGCGGAAAACGTCTGTGCCAAATGTCTCCGTTATCTGAAGAGATACGAGAAAAATACTAGGGCGAAAATTTTTTGCAAAACAGAGTGTTTCAACGAGATTTTATCAAATTTTTTTCAAAACCGTTGTATTTTGAGATTTACTCTTCAGGCTGTTAAAAATATTATTTTGAAACGGGCGGAAAATGGCGCCATTAAATAGAGTATTTTTCTTCCTTTTCAACGATATATCACATGCCATATTTATTCATTGGTACTACGTTAGCAAAAACATTTTTTTAAAACCAGTAATTTTTTTTAATACGCATTATACTTGCCGTAGAGAAGTATGATTAAATAAAACGATAAAATAATTCAATAAGTTGTTCAAATCTTTGCTATAATAAAACATTAACACAATTAAGAAGAATAAAGTAAATTCAGGTAACAAAAACAAATTAATAATAAAAAGAATATAGCACACAGAACACTAATAATAATTTTTAAGATATCATATAAGTGTTCAACATGTCCACCGCGATTTCTTATGCACAATCGAGCGCGGCGAGGCACTGCATTTAAAACATTACTCAGCATTTCGGGGGTAACTGTAATACACGCCTGTTGAATTCGAGCTTTTAGGTCCTCTACATTTTGCGGTGTCGTCGAAAACACCTTATCTTTAATATACCCCCATAGAAAAAAATCCATTGGGGTTATATCTGGAGAACGAGGGGGCCATCGAATAAATCCATTTGTACATATCCAATGTTGAGGCAAAATTTCGTCTAAATAATCTAGGCAAATCTGGGAATTGTGGGGAGGAGCTCCATCTTGTTGAAAATATTGAAATTTGTGTCGATTTTCTAAAGGTAGGTCATCTAAGAATTCATTAAATTCATTTCTCAAAAAGTTTAGATATCTTTGACCACTGAGGTGACCATCATAAAAATAAGGGCCTATTAAATTGGTGCCTAAAATACCTATCCACACATTTATTGAAAAACGATTTTGAAACCCAGTCGGTCAATGCCAGTGTGTATTTTCAGAAGTCCATTTGTAATGAATATTGCGATTAAAAAATCCATTATTGGAAAAATTTGCCTCGTCGGACCAAAGTATTTTACTACATATTATTGGATCGGCACGCTTCTTTTCCAACAGCCACCTACAAAAAGTCGTCCTCCTTGGTTTGTCCCCCGCTTATAAATTGTGAACTTTTTTGGCTGTATAACACCGGTAACCATTTTTCTTTAAAATTTTTCTAGCAATTGTTTTATTTATATGACAAGTAATTTGAATTTCTCTTAATGATGTTTCTAAATTTTCTGTAGTTTTATTTCTTACATAATTAATAACTCGGTTTACCTTATTTATATTATCAGTAACACTGTTCAACCTTGTCTTCTTCTTTAAAAATGAACCATTATTTTTCAGTTTCGTAGCTAATTTTCTGAACAGAGTTTTATTCGGCTGTAATGCTTGTGGAACTCTGTTTCTATATTCTACTTGAGCTAATCCAGAGTTAAAATTGCATTGGCAATATGTAACGAACATATTATAACGGTCAATGTGAGTGAAAATCATTTTTGAAAATTCAAAATTCTTAAATGAGTGTGATTGAGTGAGAGTTTAAGTATTAACTGAGATGATCTGTCAAAAAATTAAATTGTCAAGTTTGTTCATAGCCAACTATTTTAAAATAATTGAAATAATACTGAAATCATGAAATACAAATAAATGGATATTATAGTTAAATTAATTGGTAGACATTTTAACTTTCTGAGCAAGAAGTGACGCTTTTATGGAGGACCTCTATACATTGGCATAACTGCAAATACTCTTTCCATAATTGCTCCATGTTGCTTTCTTGATTATTATTTTGTTTTTGTTACCTGAATATACTTTATTCTTCTTGATTGCGTTAATATTTTATTATAGCAAAGATTTGAATAACCTATTGAGTTATTTTATCGTTTTATTTAATTATTCTTCTCCACGGCAAGTATAATGCTTGTTAAAAAAAATTTATTGGTTTTAAAAAATGTTTTTATAATTACTAACTTAGTACCAATGAATAAATATGGCATGTAATATATCGTTGAAAAGAGAGGAAAATATTCTATTTAATGGCGCCATTTCCCGCCCATTGCAAAATAATTTTTTTAACAGCCTGAAGAGTAAATTTCAAAATACAGCAGTTTTGAAAAAAGTTAGATAAAACCTCGTTGAAACACTCTGTTTTGCAAAAAATTTTTGCCTTAAAATTTTTCTCGTATCTCTTCAAATAACGAAAATATTTGGCCTAGACGTTTTCCGCATTTTCGATATTTTCCGCCATAACTCTTAAAGTAGGCCACGGATTTCAAATGACTTTAAACCATTTTGTAGGTTATATAAATCGGCACAATTTTCGTAAAAATATATTTTTTTGTACGACCGATATTAAGTGAGATATTCTCGAGTGCCCTGATAAAATTGACAGCCTGTATATAATAAATCAGTGTATCCAAACAGGACAGCTACCATCTCACTTCAAAACAGGTGTAATTAAACCGACTTTTAAAAATGGCGACAAAACAAAAATGTCGAACTACAGACCCATATCGCTGATTTTAGTGCTGGCTAAAATATTTTATAAAGTAAGAAAGATGAGGTTATGTAATTATATGGATGCAAATAAATTAATTCATGATTTGCAATTCGGTTTTCTTATAAATAAATCTACACAAGATGCAATAACCACACTGCCCTCGAATTTATATAATGCACTTGACCGAAGGAAACCAGCCATATGTGTCTTCGTGGATCTAGCCAAAGCTTTTGACACGGTGAGTCATAAGATTTTGTTAGAAAAATTGGAAAATCTTGGAATTCGCGGAAATACACTAGAGCTATTCCGTAGTTATCTAACAGATAGGAAACAAAAAGTTATAATCGATGATGTAACTAGTGAGAAAAGAACCTGACCTGTGGAGTACCATAGGGTACAGTTCTAGGACCTTTCCTTTTTACAATATATATGGCTGCCTAGCTGTCGATATCTTTAATTTGTTTGTATAAATAAGGACTTGTCCTGCCGCTCAGACGAAATGACAGTTTAAGTTGACGACATTTGTCATGTTTCATCGGAAAAACTAATTTTTATAGAATTTATTTTGATTTCAACGTTTTCCATGTTTTTGGTAATAACTATGTTAATAACAATAGCTGTTTGTTGATATCTTCTTAGAAACTGGTGGTGTCGGTCGCTTCATCGATTAGCCAATTATGCCGCGGGGTGTTACGTCTAACTCAAGAGTAACAGACATAATAATTAATGACGTTTGTCAGTGTTGGGTTGGAGAATAAAATAATCACCGATTTTATTAATTTTTAACTTCACCACAATAAAATTGTGAGAGGTCCAAAAACGAAAATTGAGAACATAAAACCTTTACTGTTTGAGGTCCCAAGAACCCAAAAAATTGGTTTTTGAAAAATGTCTAAGTATGTGTGTGTGTGTATGTGTATATGTATGCATGTGTGTTAGCACGATAGCACCAAAACGGATTTAGATGGCTTTTGCATGGGGGTTTGTTTAGTGCTCCTGGTTGAGATCGGATTATGTTTAGTGCCGTTTTGGCGTAACAAGTTGTTTATTTTATAATTACTTTCAATTTGCAAACCATTGAAAAGCAAAACATAATATTTTTAGTCGCAAACTCCTCTATACAATCCTTATTTTACTATAAGGAACATAACCAGACTGCAACCAACAGCTACTCTCCGGGCTATGTACCCCGCCGAGCGCGGAGTTTGCGACTAAAAATATTATGTTTTAATATTCCGCCCTCTAAAAGCACATTTAAACTATGCTAAGCCCAGTCAGGCTATTTATTTTTCGATTGCAACAGACACTGGACCGCTAGATGGCGCCTGCTGACTATTTTACATGTCGCTATTGTAGAAATACCGGGATGTACCAAATAGTCAAAGGATCCTCGTGCCGGTCGTCGCATGCCTACTTTGCACTGACGAGAGCCAACAGCTCGAAAGTGCAGTCTGCAATTGGTGTGTGACGGCTGGCAAGAGAGCTCCTTTAAGTAGGATCAGTCTTTCGGCTGGTGTCTGTTGCAATCGAAGCATTAGCGTTTTCATGGTAATATGCAATTATTACACTTAACGCGCCAGGCTTGTAGCTTGTAATTCGGTGCTCGGCGGCGCACATAGCCCGGAGAGTAGCTGTTGGTTGCAGTCTGGTTACGTTCCTTATAGCAAAATAAGGATTGTATAGAGGAGTTTGCGACTAAAAATATTATGTTTTAATATTCCGCCTTCTAAAAGCACATTTGAACCATCGAAAAGGAGTTAAAATTTCGATTTCAACGATATATCATACTTCCACCTTTTCGATTTGGTTTAATTGAAAAAAATAAAAACAAAGCAAATTTGAAGCATAAATCGCATTTCGCGTGGCATGGTCGATGCGCGTAGCCGTTGCGTCGTGAAACTCGTCACGTCACGTGTCACTACATTCCTATTCAACAACTATACAGCTTTACTGTCGCATTTAATTTCAAATGTTTTGAATTGAAGAACGGATTTGGATAAAAGTTTTCATGAGGGTTTCTTCAGTGCTATAAAATATCTGAAAATGTTTTGGTTGAGAGCGGATTACGTTTAGTGTCGTTTTTAAATATATATATATATACAGACAAATCTAAGAATTACACTAAAAATATTCCTCTAAAATCTACTAAAATTCCTGAAATGCAAGCTACTTAATGTTTCATTTACAAAGACAGCCATGAGCGATCGGTTTGCAATGAGCAAATCTTGATGATTGCCGTTTGTTTCCCGCACCATGTTTTATAATAGTTTGTCTTCCGATAATGTTGGTGTCATGTCATGTTAATAAGATTTCGGTATATTTGTAACTTTTAGTGACTGTGCATCAATGAGTTGTCACAAATTTTAAAGGTAGGTGTAAAAATAGTAATAGGTACAGAAAGCATGTGAGCTTTCTGTACCTAAGTTGGTGAATTTATTATAGATTATCACCAATTTTCAGTTTGTTACTTGACCAATCTATAATCTTTAGGGTAACTAGACTTTCTTAGTTGTTCATGTGATGTTAAACTTGGTAATATGATTATAGTAGGTATATTATTCAACGACCGATAATGTTGATAATAACTTGCGCATATGAAATTTGCAGCACGAGCCGCAGGCGGGTCCAGAAGATATGAAAAGGTTTTGGTTGAGATTGAATTAAGTTTAGTGCCGTTCTGGCATACAGTTTAATGGATGCTCTTTTGTGGGGAGGTTCCAACCGCTTCCAGTAGCTGCCGATTTTTTTTACAATATAAGTGAAATAGTCAGTGAAAGTCTAATTAATTTAATTACTTGCACAGTAACTAGTACTGATTTCTAAGTAAAAAATGTTTTTATTGCAGCATACAATTGCGTGCTTTTTTATAAAATGCGTGCGATAAATATATATCGCACTAGTGTTATAAACAACGTCATTATGACATTACTGTCAGTATATAACTAGAGTAGATACAGAAAAGTATATCAAGAAACTGTGAACCACATTCTGTTTTCAGTAGTATTGTTTTTATTTCTGCTAATAAAACGTATTATGCTGAATAATTAAATTACATTTTTTCTAAGAACTATATATATGTTAGGTACTATATCGATAAAATATTCACAAAATTGTTATTCCATCATCAACATATAAAAAAAAATCATTTAATAAATATAATGTCACTCGTTCCATCATTCACTAGATGTTTAAGATACGCTCTAGCTTGCGTTAAATTGAAAAGAGCGGCCCATATAATGTTCGATTTCCTAAACACATTTTATTCGTTTAAGTATACATATCCCGCTCGATAACGAAACTGCCTCAGATTTTCTATAACGATGTACACTTTATTTAGATAAAGGACAGCTCACGATTTAAAGTGAGCATTCCACGGTTAAACGCAAGAGCGGAGCAAGAGAATCTTAACATGGTATGGGCTGCATGAGAAGGTAATTTTTTTAAAAGTTACTCAGTTACAGTTCAGGTTCTCCGTGGACCAATGAGAAGAGTGTTTAGGATTATGGGAGGCCTTATCTCATTAGGATGCACTTTGGGTAAACGCCTCTTTGTGATTACACGTCAGGTGTGAGTGATTACCTGGACACAGCGCCGGAAGTATACGCGTATCTAGGACTGGTCCTCTATAATCCGGTTTTCAGATCTCTGTTCAGATGCTGCGAGATGTGCTTTCCGTGTATGTCAGGTTGCCTAATCTTTCCCAGTAAATTAATATATAAAAAATAAACAGAATCAGAATCAAATGTAATGAACCTTCGGCAAAAATTATGAAAATTAACAGTAAATAATAAGAAGAAGACTATGAATAACAAAGTATAATTAACTCAGTTAAATACAGGGGATAAAATGAAACGGTATTTATTAAAACATAAAAAAATATAGATTTATTTAACATTATATAATAAAACAAGCAAATATCGTTTATTGTAAAATGAAAATTCGAGATGCAAATAAAATTGGAAAGCAAAGGACTAGGCACAGATATTTTCTAGGCATAGAATTTGTAGAAATTTTAGCATGTTACACTAACTATTGCATTCAATGCGACCACTATAGCGATTACTTTAATTAATATACCGGGTATAATAGAAACTTCCTATTTCTGCTTATGTAATAAGCGATTTTGATGTAATTTGTTCAAGAGTAGTCAATATTATTATCAGTTGAAACATTTTTATCGCTTCCGGTTCAGTAAATATTGTCAATTTAAGGGATTTCGATATAAGCCGGATATATCTTTATATTCATTCTATCTGCGTATAGTAAAGCACCGGAACATTATGTTTGAATTTTCAATAACCCTTAACGTTAGCTATCATTAACTAATAGATTTAGAACTTTTATTTTCAAATAACAAAATACTACGATTAGATACCATCTTCTACTGTCTAATTCAGCCCATTGAGGATTACCGTGATAAAACAAAATCTTTAAACTTCATTTGCATTTGGCAACTGTCATTATTAGTCAAATAATCAAATCAGTGAACCTACACGTGAAATCAATACAACTAAAACATGCACTGATCATATTCTATTGAAATTTAATACGCAAATTAATATACTTTGCAAGCCTATGATAGTTAAAACAGATATAACAGACCATTATGGTATACTGCTTTTTTAACACAGAAAATAAATCTCAAAAAGAGACAGTTGAAGCAAATCAGCCATATAAAAAAAATAGATCACAAAAAAATTACCAATCTATTAGAAAGTGAAACTTGGAATGAAGTTACTGATAAGACAGACGTAAACATTGCCACAGATATATTCTGTTTAAAATATAATAATTATTTAAATACATGCACTAGGATAATCTATCAAAAAACTATAAAAAAACTATAAAAAAAAATCAAACCATGGATAACCAGAGGACTTATAATCTCCATGCAAAATAGAGATAAATTAAAACAACAAATGTTAAGGAACCTAAACAATAATGTAATTAAAGAACAATACCCAAATTAAAAAAATTTGGTAAACAAATTAATTAAGAAAGAAAAAAGAAATACTATAAATACAAAATATCTGAGGCTAAGCAAGATAGTAAACAGCTATGACAAATAATTGAAGAATCAACAAACGAAGGAATAAAAGATATTAATACAACTGAAATAAATGGACAAAACAATACTATAGTAACAGATAAAAAACAAATTTGTAACACATATGATTATTTTTCAGAAGTTGGATCGAAATTAGCCAATGATATAATTGAGAAAAATTATATACCTGATGACATCAACGTACAAAATAATAATATCGCATAATCTATCTTTTTCCATCCTGTATCTGAGGGATGAAGTACTAAACTGCATAAATTCATTAAAGAATGGCGCACGTCCTGGTTACGACAAAATTATGGTTAAAACTATTAAAAATACCTCAAAAACCTTACTTAAACCCCTATCTCGCATTATTAATTTGATGTTTCTAAGTGGTAAATTCCCAACAGCTTTTAAAAAATCTATTATAAAACCACTACATAAAAGAAGAGATCCACTGAAACTATCTAATTATCGTCCTATTTCTCTTATAACTAACTTCGCACAGATTGCAGAAAAATGTATAAAGACAAGAATAATGTCTCACATGCAAAAACATAACATAATATCTCCATTTCAGTTTGGCTTTCTGCCTAAAAAATCAGCGCATGATCTATGAATTAACTAGTCATATCTATAAAGCAAGGAACAACAATGAAAAAACGGTTGCAATCTTTCTGGATCTTGCAAAAGCTTTCGATACGGTCTGCCATACAAAACTTATTGAAAAACTTAACGATAAGGGCATATGAGGTATGGCAAATAAGTTAATGCAAGATTATTTCACAAATAGACAACAAACCGTATCGATTGACTCTGAGGTTAGTTATGGAGGGGAAATAAATTATGGAGTCCCTCAAGGGACAGTTCTAGGCCCTATATTATTTTTATTTTACATTAATGAAAAAACATCGTCCAAATACTATAAAGCATAGTAAAGAAATGGCTAATTAAACACTTTTATCACATTCTCTCTAAATAAAGTGGGGCAATCAAATACAAACTATATTATGTGCCATGAGCAAAAGTGTAATATTAATAATTTGTGTAGGTGTGAGGGGAAAATTGCTGCAACAGGCCAAATTTAAGTATCTGGGTGTGTATGTAGACAAATTTTTAAAATGGGATTACCATATAAAATATGTAGTAAAAAAATATAAGGAAATTAACATACAAATTCTACCAACTTCGACAGTTCTTATCAAGAAATATAATAATTCAAATTTATCAGGCACTAGTAGTCTCAATAATCCAATATGGTATAACAAGCTGGGGTGGAACATATATGACGCATCTATACCCACTAAAAATTGTGCAAAAGTATGGCATTAAAGTTATACTAAATAAACAGAAATCGTATCCGTCGCACTTATTATTTGACAACAAAAACTTCTTTGATGTTGATACAATTTATATTTTCTCAAATTTAACATTTTTAAAAAAAACGCCCAGATCTAACAAAACCAAATGGAACATAACTATGCAACAAGAGCTGCTGAAAACAATAATATCAGAATTCTAAAAAGTAATAAAACAGCTGTGATAAAATTTTTTGATACTATAGCAATGAAATTATACAATTTATTACCTAGACAAATAAAAGAAATTAATCATACTTACATGTTCAAAAACAAAATGAAGTTGTTTGTTACCAAAAACTTAGAGATATTCAAAAATTTGATGAATTCTAAATTAGCACATTAATAATAAATATTACAACTAATTTTGTAAGCCATAATGTACTATTATCTTAAATGTTTCCATAATGTTGTGTGTATGAGTATGTGCGCGCCTGTGTAAGGATTTGTACATGCGTGTATGTATATATATAATAAATGTGTGTGAGTATGGATAAATGTATAGTATTTTCTATTAGTTGTTCTTTTGTGAAACTTAAAATTTTTAAAAAAAAACGTTCTATTTTAAGTTTAATTTTGTTGAATTATATTTTTTCTTACACTTATCCTTATATGCAAAATACTTAGTATAACCTTGTACGCCAGTACCCCAGGGCTAACCACAGAACAAGTTCCTAGAGAACTTAGTGTAGGTCAAGTATGGGTACTAGGTACATTTAGTAATATTATTTGTAATTATTAATATTTTGTATTTACATATTTTTAAATTTGTATTTCTAATTCTAATTATTTGTAACATAAAATTATAAACAAACAATAAACAATATATGAGAGTAATAAAGTGCCTATACAGTACTTTGAAAATGTACCCTTCAAACAGAATAATGGTAAACTATTACATTTATAACACGAAGAATCGTGTTATTCGTTGAATAAATGGTATCAACATTGAAGAAAATATTAACCGTAAAAGAAATGGGCTAGCCCTATTACACAATTTATATACATTACAATCTCTACTTGACTTTTAAAGAAATGACACTAGAATCTACTTTAAATATATTAATAAAGCAATCTTTACAACAGCGCACCCAATTAATTATCTATAATTAAATATTGTTAACAATTTTAATTTCCCTTTCCGAAGAATCTAACGTGCTTGATCCTACGTGTATAAAACTAAATTTTATAGGAGCGGCGTCGATTTAGAGCAAAGGATTACAAATTTACTAGATAAAATAAGTATATTCATAAATTAAGTTTATTCAGAATTGAATTATTATTCTTATGTGTAATTCATTTCTTTGAGAAAAATTGAATATTTACAAGATTACTGACACATAGGAGATTTTATCTGACTGCATTTTGCACATAGGATATTTTTCCTGTTTAAGGCTGCATGATAAATTAGGATTTTGATTTATTTGTAATAACAGACAATTTTTGCAGAGAAAATATTTTATTGCCAATGTGAGATATAAAAGTATAATAGTATTGTTATATCTTTATTTATTAATACAAGTATGTAATTACAATGACAATTACTATTTATTTTCTTATGTCATATGTCTCTAATTCCTAACCATGGTAATACGACATTTCCAATAATAGATAACAATATGAAAACCTACCAATAAATCTAACAATCTCCCCCCGCAAAAAAAAATAAACTAAAAATAAAATTTTATTGGATTGTATTTCGTAGGTTTCATTTGATTAATATGTCTTCGAGTAAATATACTAGGTTCTGTTTCGATTAAATAATGTAATCCGCCTTCTCTTCGTACGATTTTTCCAAAAATCCACTTTCTAGTTCCATTATAATTCCTAATTTGAACGTTTTCTCCTGGGTTAAAAACTTTTCTTCACGAGAGATATTAGATTCTTGAATTTTTTTATTAATCATTAAATCCAATCTTGTTCTTATAAGTCTACCAAACATAAGTTGATAAGCTGAGTCTCCAGTAGCATTTGGCGCTTTTCTATATTGTGATAAAAATTTACATAATGTTAAGTTTAAATTTCCTCTCTCATCCATCATTGTCTTGAGTACATTCTTGACGGTTTGCACAAATCTTTCTGCTTGTCCATTTGTCATAGGATTGTATGATGCACAAGTTTTATGTGTAATTTCATAACATTTAAGGAACGTTTTAAAAATTTCCGATTTAAATTGTGGTGCATTATCACTTACTAGTACGTATGGTAATCCAAATCTTGAAAATATTATGCTTATTTGTTCAATTATCCAATCAGTGGAACATGTATTACTTGAAATAACTTCAATCCACTTCGTATATGCATCCGCTACAATAAAAAAATATTTGCCAAAAAGTGGCCCAGCAAAATCAATGTGTATACGTTGCCAAGGACCTGTTGGTAATTTCCAAGGATGGATTATTTCTTTCGCAGGATTGGTTTGTTTAAGACAGCAACTTACACAAGACTTTGTCATTTCTTCTATGTCCTTGTCAATATTTTTCCAGTAACAGTAGCTCCTAGCTAACGCTTTCATTTTCGTGATCCCTATATGACCCACATGTAGTTCTTTCAAAACTCGCAATCTTAAAGGTTTAGGAATAATTATTATTCTAACGCCTCTAAATATACATCCATCTTGTAATGTATATTCATGGATATTTAATCCCAAGTTTCCTATATTTCCGGTTTCAAGAGCATGTAAAACTTTGTTCCATTCCTCATCATTCTGTAATTCATTTTGAATTTCGCATTTAGTTACGGGAAGTGTATTAATTTGATTTATTTGAAATAGTGAAACTTGGTCAAAATGATCTTCAAATTCCTTTATTGGAAATCTTGATAAAAAATCTGCATTGCCATGTTCATTACTTTTTCTATACTCTATTGTATAATCAAAACCTGATAAAAAATTAGCGTAATTGAAAATTCGAGTAGCTGTCATAGTAGGTAAATTGTTAGTAGGATTGAAAATAGAAACTAGCGGTTTGTTATCGGTTATAAGAATAAATTTCTTGCCATAGCAGTACTGAAAAAAAATTTTTAAACCCCAGTAAATTGCCGTTTCTTCTCTGTCAATCTGACTATATTTCATTTCCGTCTTACTTAATGATCTGGAGGCAAAAGCTACGGGTTTTTCCGATCCATCAGGAAAACGGTGGGACAGCACAGCTCCTAAACCAACAGGTGACGCATCGGTTGCTAATGTTATAGGTAAATCTGCGTTATAATGTGTCAACACTCTATCACTTGTGATTTAATCCTTAATTTTATTAAAACTATTTTGGCAATTATGGCTCTATTTAAATTTTGTATTTTTGTGAAGTAGTTCATTTAATGGGTGTACTATTGTAGCTAGTTCAGGTATAAATTTTATTATAGTAATTAGTTAATCCCAAAAATGATCTAAGTTGGTTAATATTTTCAGGTCTTTTTGTTTTAATTATTACTTCTATTTTATCATTCATTTTATGTAAACCATTTTCATCTATCACGTGTCCTAAATATTTGACAGATTTTTGAAAAAAATTACATTTATCCTTATTCAGTTTCAAATTATTTGAACGTAATCTTTGAAATACTGTTTTAAGTCTTTCAGTTGTTTCGTTATAGTTTGACCCTTAAATTAAAATGTCATCAAAGAAACATTGTACACCATCTAAATCTGGCAAGGTTTTATCCATGAACCTTTGCCAAATAGCTGGGGCAATCTTTACCCCGAACATTAAATGATTTACTTTATACAAACTCCTGTGCGTACTAATAGTTTACATTAGTGCACTTTCATCAGACATAACCATATGAAGATAAGCATTACTGATATCCAATGTACAAAACCACTTCCCACCATTCATTTGAGAAAATATATCTTCTATTCGTGGAATAGGATAGTTTTCATCCTTAATGCATTTATTTAATGTAACCTTATAATCAGCACATATTCTAACATTTCCATTTGGTTTCATCACAGGTACTATAGGTGTGCCCCATTCTGAATAATCGAGTTTTTCTATAATTTTTAATTTTTCTAATCGACTAAGTTCTTCTTCTACTTTGTTTTTAATAGCATAAGGTACTTGTCTAGGTTTGAAAAAAATTGGTTTCACATCACTATTAATTCATAATGTTCCTTTAATATTAGGAATAGTACCAATTCCTGTTGTAAATATATCTTGATATTCTTCCAATATCATATTTAATGTAGAATTAGTAGAGTTATTTGAATCAAAATAATTAATATTAATCCAATCTATAGAAATTTCTCTTATCCCTCTCTTCCAAAAATTGGACTTACATCTTGATAGATAATAAATATTTTTCCATGAAACATTTGAGTCTTGTAGTAAACTTTAGCAAAAATAACTCCTCTAGGTTTAATTAATTCATCAGTATAAGTTTTTAACTGAATTCCTGTATTAAATAATTTCTTAGTTGGAAATAGTTCATTATACAGACTGTATGAAATAGAAGTTACTGCAGCACCAGAGTCTAATTCCATTTTAATTGATTTATTTTCTATTTTTACTTGTATCATAAATTTGTCAGTTGTCCCGCTATTTATTAAGTTTATTTCTGCCAAGATTTCCATTGATGAAGATTGATTTTCACTTAACATATCAATTTGATGATTTTTAAAATTGCTTCCTACAGAAACTTTGGCAAAATAACCAACTTTTTGACATTTATGACAAATTTCTTTGATAAATCTACATTTATTTGCCATATGATTTAGATCACCACAACGATAACATTTCCCTTTTAACCTTTCAAATTTATTGAATGTATTTCCCTTTTTAGGTTGATATTTATTAGTCTTTTCTTGAATCTTGGAAACTGTATAAATCCCTGAATCTTGATCATTTGGTTTCATAATTTCACTCTCTGATTTAGATAATTCTATAGTTTTAGCCATTTCCACTATTTAAAGAAATCTATTTCTTCTTGTTTTTGAAGTAATATAGTTCTAATAATTTTGTCATTAATTCCTTTTATAAATTGTAATTTAAGAAAAACAACCACACTGACATTTAAAATTACAGTTTGCTGAAAGTATTTTTAAACTTGTACTATATTCATTAATTGATTCATTTACTCTTTGGGTTCTGGTAATAAATTTGTATTGTTCGGCCCAAATGCTAGGTTTCGGGTCAATAAAGTCTTGAATGATGACTATAAGCTCTTTATAGTTAGTAAGTGTAGTATTGTTTACAGTACAAATGTCTGATATTTTTTATATAATGCCGGACTTAGAGAATTCAATAAAATATAAACCTTAAGTTTAACATCAGTTTGCGCTATTCCTTTTAAATTAATGTAGATTTCTAATCGTTTACTAAAACTGTTAAAGTTTCATTTCAGGGTCAAAAGGTATAAGTGAAACTCCAGATATTTGTATATTTCTACTACTTGTAGCCGCATTAGAGTTTTCAATAGTATGTCTGTGATTATCCTCTTTATTATTTTTTTCTTGGATTGTTTTCAATTTTAATTTTATTTGAAAATACATTTCCTCTATTTGAAATCTGTATTCTTCATTTTCTGCATAACTTTCTTCAGATACAATACTTTCTATTTCATTTTGTATGTTTTTAATTTTTTGCCAATAATTCCTTAAAGCTTCTTCTTTCAGTTCTATTTCTATTTCTGTAAAATTTTCTTTTGATTTAAGAAATTTTTTTAACTTTGTAAATTCAATGTCCCTATGTTGAAGGTTAGCACAGCAACTGTGATTCAGATCCTCAGTAGAACAACTGGTATCTCTAGTAAGAAATGTTTGTGTCTTTACATAAAAATCTGCATGAGCATTAAATCTTATTCTGTAGTTACAGGCACATAAATATTTCTCAAATCTTTGTACTCTCACTTTCATAGGAAGCTGCATTGCCTTCTGCTTCAATTATTCGCGTTGATCTGCTTTTACAACCAGCCGAACAATCTGGAGTACTGCATTTATTATGTGCCTAAGAATGTGAAAATGACAAGAAAAATCGCAATTTCTTAACGACTTTGTTTTTAAATATAAGCGTTAAAATTCAAAACAATAAACCAAAAATAAATAAGAAATTCACAGAAATTGGAAAAATTATTTCACTTATTTAAATATTATAAACGTGAAAGAATGGATGTGGTATGCCCCCAGTTTTTTCTTTCTTTTAGCAGATAAACGTTTGAAAGTACATCGTCTGATCTTGATAAAAATTGGCACATAAATTATTTTGTTTCTACTTCTTGTTTCGGCGGAAGTGGTACCAACATTTTATTTTCAACTTGAATACCTTACATTATTATAATTGTACATTATTATATTTTTGAATTCTACATGTAACGCAGTCAAAATAACACAAAAAAACAAATATAAAGGAATTTTTTCCATGAGCAATTTTATGGTTGCATCCTGTTGAGAAGGTGCTCAGGAGTACCAAAAAAATGTTTGTACCTCAAAGATCTTGTGCTGCAATTGTTATTAACAATTTAATTTTTCTTTACCGCGCTTTTCAACCTAAAAATGTGAGATCGGGACAATAAAATCTTTATAATAAAATTTTCTACAAGTTTTTGTTTACTGTATGTCTTAGGAGTGCAATTATAACCTACAGAAGTGAAAAAGCTGGCAAAAAGTCGTTGTTTTCTTTTCATTATGTTGCCCAGAGCCGCTGGGATAACCGATCAGCTTCAAACTTTCAGAAAATCTGCCCTTTACTCTAACAAAAGCACCCTGAAAATTTGGTACAGAAATATGAAACCCAGTGTGCGCAGTTGAATTTGTTATTTAAAATTTGAATTGGCCACTGTAAGTCCAAAGCGAATCTTTTTTTTAAAGTTAGGTCTCGATGCCAGCTTTTCGATGCCGTAAAATTTTTTTTAAAACCTATTTCTGCCTTTTTTGCATTTGCTTAAAACTCAATAAACAAAAAATGAATTTTTTCAACTATTTTGAAAAATTGAAATTATTTTTAAGAAATCATAAAGAATATTTTAATACCTTTATTTAAAAAAAAAAGATTATTTTTGTCAATTTTTTTTCAAAATGGCCGATAAAATTCGTTTTTTGTTAATTGGGTTTTAAACAAATGCAAAACCTGCCCAAAATGGGTTTAAATTTTTTTTACGGTATCAAGAAGCTGGCGTCGACACCTAACTTTTGAAAAAAGAATAATTCGTTTTGGACTTTATGGCATAAAGTTCTTCAGTTTATTCAGGAAATCAAGTAGAATCCAAAAATCTATTAATATAGGGATTTCTATTAGAAAATTAAAATTGGGTAGCCCTACGCTAAAACGAAACGAAAAAGAAAGTTCACTTACGTGTCAAAAGGTGACGTTTATCAAGTATAAGTAATACATTTATTTGCAAAATAAAGAAGAAATCGAGATACACCATGTTCGACTTAAACCTACTATATTAAAACCGTTGAAACATAAATTCATTTTCTATTTCTAATATCCTTGTAGATTGGAAACATGCCTTCTCTTATTATCCCGATTATATTCAAGACACGAGATCCACAGTTATTAACAAACTTTGGGTCAATATATGGAATTGTTAAATTTTGCGAAGATACTTGAAAAATCTCCAAAATATAATTTAATTAACTTAGACTTCGACTTAGAAAACGAAAGAATTCTTTACAAAAATGATTTTTCTTCCTAAACAATAGGAATACTATATGGAGGCAATATTTGAATTAACTTATCTTAAATAAATAAATCTTATTTATAATTCCGATAGTAATGAACAATGTCTGGCAATAGCTTTAGATTTATCCAAAACTTTTGAGACGATTTGTAAGAAAATACTAATTCAAAGATTGAACACTATGGGAATTAGGAGTGGGCCACTAAAATTATTAAAAATTATTTAGCAAATACAAATAAAATAGTAAAAATGAATAATTCTATAAATAATGGACTATCTGTAACGAGTGGTGCCCCGCAGAGTTCTACACTAGGGCAAATTATTTTCCTGCTGTTTATAAATAAAATTGGTAATTTACACTGCCTTGATGTTATATCCAGAGACTTTTTCAGATGTATACACGGAAGCGAAAGTGGGCCTTAGTATGATATCACAATGGTTATTCCTTAGCTTGTTAAGTCTTATATCAAAAACTTATTCTGTTACGTTCTTCGTTTCTAGCTTGAAGATGTTATTTAAGAAATGTTTTCACATGATTATAATGCGAATATTTAGCAATAGCAAAAGTATACAAAATAACATACTTATAAGTAATACTTGACCAACACTTGAAATGAAACGAACATGCTAATTATTTAACTCTTAAAATAAGAACAGTTTGCTAAAAATTTGATCAATTAAGAGATATCTTGAGTAGAGATTTATTAGAAATATTGTATATGTCTTTGGCTGTCTCTATTCTACGTTGCTGTATATATTTGGGGCGGAATATACCAAGATGCTATAAGAAATCCTTCTTTCTTCTAAAATGCTGTTTTAAAAATATTTTTTAAGAAGGGGTGGACGGGACATGGGGGCAAACTATCAACTGCCCATCGGGCGGATAGCTCTGGGGCCGGGCCATCGGACCTAGGTATGAGGTAAATAGGCATTTGTTACAGCTTATAAAAAAAACCCTACGGCCAAAAAATTTAAACGGTGGCTCTTTTTCCAACTTAGGTCTTACTTAGAATGAAAGAAATCAGAAATGTGATTTACATGCAGTTATCTTAAAAACTCGATATGAATGCCAGATGTCATTTATAAAAAGTTATTAACCCAATAACCTAATTTTGCTTGCTCGTCTCAAATTCTGCAAAATAGAGCTATATTAACAATAAAATAATTCTTCTAATAGAGAGCTTGCACCACAAAATTCCTCTGAAAATTGAAGTCTGTGGGGGTTTTGATAGTAAAATATGCGACCAGTTTTATTTGATGGCTTATAATTAATTGCGTTTATGTGTAAAGTTCGACAAAAATTGGCCTGGGAAAAAGGGCGTTATTCAAAATTTTCGAAATATTGATACTGAACTATTGTTACATGTAAAGTAAATATTTTCACAAAAATTATCGAAAGCCTGTAGCCGTTGCTCTAAAAAAATATTTAATAAAAGAAAAAGCATTGACGCTTATGGCAATTTAAAACTTTGAACGTCTGTGTCAAGCTTCGAGAACCTTCACAAATTGTAATTTTTCGTTGTATTTTAGCGTTCCACAACCAATATTTCGAAGACGAGCAATTACATTGAAAAATACATCTCTTCCAAAATTGTCGACTAGAATTTCCTACTTACAACGGTATAATTTTTATAATTTTTGTACGTAAGATTAATTAATAAATGTGAAACAATCCGTGAATCTATTTACATCGCGGCATCCGACCGTCGAGCTACCTTCCACGTCCCGCGCGCTGCAGAATAATTGTTTGGTTATTTTTCTGCATTCGTGTTAATGCCTATAGATAATATAAGTATTATATGCCTTAAATATTAGAGGTTAGGTTTTATCAGTTCTAAATATATTCCTTCGTGTTAAACACTAACATTTTGGGTTTAATTTGTAGTTGGTATTCTATTGTTAGTTTAATCATAAAAAGAACAGTTTCAGTTAGTGTTCAGGTAACTCTAGTTTTCTAAAATTAAATCAAAAATATAATATAGGCATCATTTTAGTGCGGTCTGCAATAAATAATTAAAAATGGATCGAAGTGGAAGTTCAAGATCCGAAAGTGAGATGGAATCAACATTTCGTGTTTTACAAAGAGAAAATGTTAAACATTGTTTAAATGTAGAAAGTCTTCCGGTAGCTTAGTAAAGGCCTCTGAGAAAACGTTAGAAAGTCTGAGACAAACGCTACAAATTAGAGACACTATCTGTAAATGGGGACAAAACATTATTAATTTGGCACAAATCATGCTACTGTAGTTACATTAGCAAAAAAAGTATTGGAGTACTGCGCCGAAATTTAGAAAATAAAATTCCATGAGGAATGTAAAGTTTGCGGAATCGAACCTTCAGTTTCAGTACGAAAAGGAATATTTAATGTAAATGAGTATATACTTTGGGAAAAGAGGCGTAATGAGGAAAATATATTACAAGTTCTGAGTACTAATATCGAAAGTAACATAAAAATGATGTCTCAAAACGACAGCTCTCTTATGAAAGGCATTGGTGTTAATGATTTAATTGCTATGGAAATCAAATATCACGCAAAATGCTTTTTAAAATCTTGGAGTGTATTAAAACAGGGTACATATCCACAGGTGTCCTCAAACGACAATGCAGCACATACAGATCGCATTGAAATATTATTTTATAAGAAATTGGGTACTGGGTTTGTGAAACAAAAGGGATTCTGTTTCGTCAATATAGATATACAGATCTCTGAGGAAATTATCAAAGAAACAGTTAATTAACAAATTAAAGATACATTTGGTCAAAGAAGTCACAGTTACTTAGATAGTGGAACATACAACTTTCTTCCTAATGATATAAAGACAACAAACTCGTTGGAATTGTATAAAAAAAGAATTAAACATTGGATACCTGATAAGAAACGAATCGAAATACATTTGATTGCAGATCGTAAAAATAAGTATGCGTATAAAACATTTTAGCTGACCTTATACCACTTACAATGACATACTTATCTAATCGACCAACTTGACTTACCTAGTGTTACTTGCCTATCTCTGTGCAGCATATCAACTTTGACACCCACAATGGTGTATTCTCAGTCTTCTTTTGAAATTCTTAATATATAAATAGATACTATTTCTTGATCTTGACATAGTATTATTAAGCTTTATTTTTTCTTCTCCTTTAATTGCATTTCTTTGTTTTATTATGTATATATTGTTTCTTTTTTATTCAGTAAATTATATTTATAGTATTTAGACTAAGGCTGGCTAGATATCTACGCGCGGATTTTCCATTTGGATACTCTTAACTTTATTATGTTAACTATATAGTTTAAATTGTATGAGTATAAATATTCATGTGTATTTCTTATTGCATCTAATAAAGTTATTATTATTATTATACATATAATTATAAGCAGAATTTAACGATATTTCAGATGTAGAAAAGAAGGCATACCGTTCGATTACTTTCCAAATAATTGACATAAGCTGTTCACCTTTTATTTAAACGCAAATATCTGGAGATAAGCACTAGAACCTTACTCATTATTAAATGAACTCACTCGATTCGATTTAATTGAACCAAAGTTATAATGAAACATACAAAATGATACGCTACAATTCTACTTATGTGGGCTACAGAGCAGCGAGCAATATGAATACCCCAATATTAAATTCCTTTGGAAAGCACTTTGTAAAAGCTGCTTTACAGTTTGCAACTTTCTTGCAAATTCAAGAAATCTCGATCAAAGGCATGCATTTGGTAATTTACTTGCACATCTCATCTTGCAGATAATTGGTTCTACTCGATTTTTCTTGCAACTTATGTGCAAGTCTGGTGGATAATTTAGTGTTTTCCATATTACCAATACAGACAAAAAGTTACTAGAAGTACTAGAATATCACTTCATGTCGCGTGGCCCAATTAAGAGGTTATAAATGATAAATGTAGACGAAATAAATAAATCATATGAATATTCTCGGCTACTAAAACGAGCAGAATAAGTTAAATTAATGTATTATTATTTAATTTGTTAGGCACAGTACAATTTATTTTTAGAAAGTTGGCAAATTTAGCGCAATATTATTGCAATTACAGAAATTGCCGACTGTAAAACGTAACGTCAAGAAACATTACCTGCAAGAAATTGCCACTGCAAGATCTTGCTTGCAAGAAAGTTACAGACTGTAAAGCGGCTTTAACGTACTTTGTGCTGAATTAGTTTAGATTTGGTTTAACCAAAATTACAATCGAACCATACAAACATATACGATTGTTCATGAAATTACGCTATACATTTTGTTAATCTAGCTAGACCTGGCTTATGTAAATCTGTATAGCACACACGTACTACATCCTGAGGTTCCACCGCCCAGTACAGTACAGTATACAGTACAGTACATAATAGAGTAGTACAGAAAAGTAACTATTATACTTAAAATAGAATGAATGTATCTAATTACAGCAAAATCACTTATGGGCTGTATAGAGGTGTTGCTAAATCAAGATTTTCCTTTCCCAATTATAACGCTCCTAAACTTTTGTTACGGAGGCGACACTTGGTTCGATCATTATTAGCTCCTATTTAATTAATGCGTTTATGCGTTGATGTATATTAATTAGTGTAACTTATTGCGACGGAGTCAGGACGGGAGTAACTCCCAACTTCACCCTAACCTAAGAGTTCTCGTCTCGCTACGACGACGCCTGCTTGATTCCCAACAAGTAAACGTAAAGTTGTAGTAAGTTTTACTTCACACTATAGCAATATGTCTCGTGCAAAGTTCTAAACACTCGACGTTCTGAATTAACAAGTTGTTTTAATAAAATCCAACCCTTCCCTTGTGCGCGACTGCAGAATTGTCGCGACTGGGAAATCTAAGGCATAAATCAAAACTTGGCCTCTACCGTCTGTTTCTTGTTTTGCTTATGAATTTGTTTAACTTTATGGAATATTAAATTTAATAACTTCTACCTTACGTGTTGCATTTCTATTTAAGAATGCTTTTATTAAAGACATTACCATTTCTGTTTGATTAACGTAAAGCAATTTCTTCACAATGAATTAATTAGTTTTTTTAATTGAAAAAGTAACCATTAGCCAACATACCTGCAGTATAAACTATTCCTTAAGTGATACGGGTAGTGGAAAGGAAGTATAACATTGACATCCCCATCCTCATTCCTCTATAGGAGGAAAGTACTGAAATGAATACTTTCGAAAAATAGTTTTTCAAGATTTTAACAGATCTTCTCATACCTTCTTTTTAATTATTGTTATTAATCAGTTTATTAATAAATTGAATACACAGGTGAGCAGATGCTGATAACGAGAGCAAATAAAAGACAACCTAAACCTACAGGGTGTTCCTTAAATGTGTTTTTAGAGAATTTAAAAATTTATACCGGGTGTAAAGGATAATAAATAAATAAATAAACACCACATAAATTAGACAACCCCCAATTCCAGAAGCCAGGGGCTTGTGCGGAAGGGGGTTACACATTGAAAAACCGCGGACATACAACCATTACCACCTCGCGCCTTAACCAATGCGGCTATCGGCCAGACATGTTTACATTTCACACAAAGTTAGGTTAAGAGTTCGGTGTGTCGTGCTGGCCAAGAACGGAGTCATTCAGTAGCGCATCGCGCACTTTCCGGTTTGGTTGCCCTACCCTATATCACTTTATTGCTGCTGTAGGTTCACGCATTATAATTGCCATCTGAATTTTAGGTACGGCAAATAATGGGTCCATTGACATATGTATAAACTTTCTTAGTGAGCCAAATTAGGTCGTGAGTCTGGAAAAGTGGTTCAGGTTGGTCCGCCTCTGGCTGCAGAAGCCACATAGCGAAGGTGTAGTTTGGTGGAATTCTGTCGGCAGGTAAGGTTGCCGTTTCTGTGCTGAAGTCACGTGAGGGAGTCTGAAGATTACGGGAGAAAAAAATTGTCGCTTAGCGTTTGGTTGTGAAACACGAATTTAAATTAATCATCCGGACGAATTTGGGATATAATAGGGACGCCGAGTCACCGTTTTTTTTGTAGGTAAAGCACATTCCCAATCGTTTTCATTTCGAATTATTACCTAGTTATCCTTATTCAGTCTCCCCGCACCTCAGAATACAGAAGCTAGTTTTGTCAAGTTCAGGAGAGCCTGAGGTTATTTTAAAATTTAGAAAGAAACCTCTGGCAAGAGGTAAGGTTATGTTATATATATGTGACGCACAGGATTTGACAGCTGACCTACCCTGGAAGTAAAATAACCTGTTGCTGACATAGTATTTTTATGTAAACAAACGGTTTATATAGTAGTCAGTCTATAGTAGACGAAAGTAATAGCAAGCGTGTTATTATAAGCACTAATTTTTGTAATTTAGTATTTAATGAATCAGTGGTTAGTGAAAATTTCTGTTACAGTTATTGAACCTTACATTTGGAAATGTTTATTACAAGGTGTAAACACGTTACAATTGGTGTCAGAAGCGGAATTGCAATAGGATTTCTGGAGAATTTGAGTACGTTCCAGAGTGTTCTATTTGGAAAGCACTGGAGATAGTGAAATGCTTTGAACTGGAATGTGATATAGACATTAAACAAGACTTACTTGTAACAATTTGTGAAAATTTCTTTCTATAACACTCTATTTAGAAATTACTGCAGTTAGCTGAGTTCTGTCAACTGGAAAGTGATATAGACATTAAATAAAACCTATTTATGACATTTAGAGAAAATTCCTAGAGCATTCTATTCCTATTCCTATTTTAATTGTACCTAATATAGACCTTAAATAAGACTTATTAGTGCCGTTTCGGACGGAAACAAGAAGTATGGTTACAGAAAAACAAACAGGAGTTACTTACAGAACTAAGAAAAGTGATATTAGGCCAAGAAACACCAAGAAGAAAAATAAGAACAAGGAAAGAGACGTCACGAAGAAAAAGAAGAACTTGAAAGACGACGTTAAGAAGAAAGAGAAGGACAAGAAAAGAGACGCTAGGAAGAATTAAGAAACATGATGGAAGACCTAGAAATAAAAATTCACGAGGCAAAACACACACGCCAGGAAGAATTAAAAAAGTTATGGAAAACCTGGGAATAAGACTTTACAAGGAAAACAAGAAGAAGTGACGCGCCAGGAAGAATTACGAAATGAAGAAATGACACGTCAGGGAGAACTAAGACAGTTGAGAGGAAAATGAGACCAGCTAATAGTATCATCAGGCCCTCAATTACAACCTCCCTGCCTTGATGGTCAAACTTCATGGACGACATATAAGAGACAGTTTGAGGCTGCTGTCTGTGTTAACAACTGGAATAATGAAGAAAAGGCTATGGTGCTAATTTTAACATTGCTAGGTCAAGCATTGGAATTACTGCAGACGATCCCAGTGGCGCAGCAACAGGATTTTACAGTTTTTGGAAGCTGCATTCGACTTAAGATATGGCGACCAACACCTCGCTCAAGTAAATCGGACTTAGTTAAAATACGTAGGTATACAAAAAAGCTGGGGGAAACCTTACAAGAATTTGAAGCTACTATAGAGACTGGCATACTTGGCTTATCCGGATACACTAAGGCAATTGCAGAAGCAATTGGCAATTGATACATTTATTATTGGCATAAAAGACGAGGAGATCAGATGGATCCTTAGATTATCTCGGTATAAGACTAGTAGCGGACCATTGATCCATGCGTTTGAGATAGAAGCCGCCTATAAGGATTCCTCATGGCACAGAGTACGAGCCGTTTCGCTGGAAAAAACTCAATTAGAGGGAATGAATTTGGACACCAAACTAAAGGACATATACAAGATGTTTACTCAATTAATGACCAAGACAAGTTTTCCAGGAAAACAGGAAAACCGGCAAGGAGGTGTAGTAGTGCAAAGGGATGAACTCTTCAGTGTTTCACCAAAAGGTGGAATGGGCAAGCCCTAATAAATTTTAAATTGTTTCACTTTTTAATATTATTATTTGTATTTAATAAATTATTCCATTAATAAATATAATATTTGTTAATTTGATTTAAAAAATACCTACGTTTATTATTGCATAGAAGTTGTTAATGAATATTTAGATTATTCGATTATAGCAGCCTACTAAAACTTTAAAAACATTATCGGTATCAGTAACGATTGAAATGCATGAATGTAAATTTTATTTTTTATCACGAAAACGGTTGGTAACACAGCATTTTTTAAAGAGAAGAAAAAATTTTAGAATCAACAATGGAATCAGAAAATATTTTATTCTGAAACGTAAAATGAATGGATTTTAAAAATATTTTTAAAAATATATTAGGGGTTGCCCATTCCACCATTTGGTGAAGCACTCAAGGGGATGAAAAAAATTCACAAAATGCCTTTTAATAAGTGTAGTAGATATGCTAAATATTTTGTTTTTTGGAATTTTATTTTTTGAGTTAAAATAGTTTTTAACGCACCCCTTTAAAGGGGCTATAATATTTAAAAAAATATTATATGAAGAACCCCAATTAATTTGGGCTAAGGAATCTACAGTTAATTTTTTTCTACTTTGTTTCCGGACACCCTAGAGCCAACGGGCTGAAGTTAGTTTAGTACAGTTCTAAATGAGTTAAGTAATCGGATAAGATAAAGAACAGTAATAAGTTGTGAATTATGGTAGTAGTCTATAGTAAATGAAAGTTATATGTAGTGTGTTATTGTAAGGACTAATCATTGTAATTTAGAAATTAATAAATTAGTGGTTCTGAAAATTCATGTTACAATTATTAAATCTACGTTAGGACGCGTTTACCACAGGGTATTAACAATAGAATAAGAGAAATGTAAATAATTTTTTATAAATACTCCTCAACCGATTAGCCAAAACGTTGTTTTATAAAGTCTCATTGCATTTAACCACATAAAGAATATCAAATAATGTAACAATTATCTAACCTTTAAAAAATAATTAATTGTGTATGTTTTCGAAAGTGAACAAAACATATAATTATTTTACATGTAAAAAGGTTTTACTTACACATTGTAAATTTTAGCAAAATCAAATATACGTTGTATATACTGTAGTGGTCAAATAATTCATATTTATTTATTTATTTATTTACATACATCATTCAACAGTCATAAGACCAATTACAGGATGAGAACAATACATATTTACAATAGAAGAAATATATAGAAGAAAAAGAAGGAACATGTAAGAAATAACTACAATAATACACAGGTAAAAACTACAGAGTGTATACGAAATTAATTACAAATTAAAGCATTTAATGGACGAAACAGAACTATGGCAAATATCGATCTCGTCTTACAGGTGGCTGTAGGTATTACACATGAAATGTAAAGGATCCGGTAAGCCTGTCAGTTGAGATTGAACAGTCCGACTAAAGGCCGGTCGCCTGACGTGTGCATACTCCTGTACGCCTGTCAGTTGAGACTGTTCAGGCAACCGGATAAAAATCAAAAATACGTTCGTCCATCCGACAAAACTGAGAGGGCGCAGGCGTATCTGAAAGTGTGTGTGGTACGGCGTCACGTCGGCCATTCAGTTACCGCGAACGATTTTATTTGAGAAGATAGTTAAAAATGTAGCACGAAAAAGAAAACACGTGTTTGGAGGAGTTTATTGCCATTTACCAGAGTGAGTCATGACTGTGGCAAATGAAATCAAAATGTTATCACGACTGTGGCAAGAAAGATGCAGCGTACTTGAAGTTGGTGGAAAAAGAGAGAGAATCTGTAAGATTCCCCTGAACGTGTGGAGGGTTTACAGTCCATCCGGCGACCGGCCTTCAATCGAAATATTCAGTCTCAAATGACAGGCCTACCTCCCCTTAGGGAGAGAAATTCAGTATATTTATTCGGGTTCTAGCAAGATAAAATGTTGTATGATGTCGTGTATTGGCACGTGGTATATGGAATAACAGTTTCTCGGTTATTTCAGGGTAATTGATTTTATTATTTATAAACTTATGTAAAGATATGACTGCCTACTTGTTCCTCCGAGTGCCCAGGCTGTCAGTTGAGAATCTACTTAAAAGTGTGTCATGAGGATATCCAATAGGGGGATATACACCATTCACCTTGTAGGACAGAAAGCGTCTGAACACTTTCGAGCATATTGCATATGTGACTTATTCGGGGTGCCACATTAATGATACGTGTTCTAATTTAGACTTAACAAATGAGTTAAATAATAAAGTTAACAAGTGAGTGTTCGTAAAACCTGACCAGTTTCTGTTAACGAAACCGAGACTTCAACATGTCTATTAAATGTCAGCTTGTTGTTAAACCGGACACCCAAGTCTTTGAAGAGTTCGACTCTTTTTAATCGTACGAGTCAAGTTTATAATCATAGGAAAACGTTTCTTTTTCCTAGCGCATTTGTCGACGTGACGTTGAGGCAGATCGTTATAGTTGCACCAAGTTGGTGTTTTCATGAGACCATCTTGAATTTTTTATAGTCAGCTGGAGTATGGAGCAGAAAAAAGTTTGACGTCATCGGCATACAGTAAGACCTCGATATTCAGATAAACCATGATGTTATTCATAAATAGTATGAACAACAGAGCCCCCAGAATACAGCCCTGCGGCACTCCTGAGGTGGCATTCATTTCATCTGACCTATGACCGCGGTATTCCTCATATTGTGTTCTATTGTTAAGATATGATTTAAAGAAGCTAATAAGTAATTGAGAGAAGCCCATAGTTTGAAGTTTATCTATTAATAAATCTTAATCCAGCCTGTCAAAGTTCTTTCAGAAATCTGTATATAGTAAGTCAACTTGAAAGCCGGTGTCGAGATATTGTGAGATGTACTGCGTCGTATTTTTTATAAAACCGTGTTGACTGGATATGATCTGTCCTCCAACGTGGGGGTATAGCAATCCCCAAGACTTTGGCGAAATTATATATAATTGAAATCGGGTGATGATTTTCAATTACCTGTCTATCATCTTTATTGTGAACGGGACAAATTCGTTATTTCTTCCAGATGTTAGGAAATGTACTCACTCGTTTTAATAGATACATTATAGCTTATTTTAAGGAGTTCCACGAGAACAGCAGCGCAGTTTATGATATGAGAATTTTTTTTATATATATTTATTTAACGTCGGCCTATTTCCGCTACTGAGGCCTAACACCGACCCCAGTAGACGCGCTACCTCCAACCAGGAATTTTTGCCGAACTTCTTCCCTTAAGAAGAGTAGGGATCTTTTACTTGCCTAACATTTAATAGACAAGGGACTGACGGCTTTACATCCCCTTCGAAGGATGGTATATCTCCTATACAACCCTCGCCTAAGGTTGTATAGCTTCCGCGCATACACTGATATACAAGCCGCTGGAAGAATGGTCACCCATCCGAATACTAACTGCGCCATATGAGAATTTACTCTTACGGTACCTTATACCTCGTATTATCTGTTAATTGTTGTCGTATCTGATGTCCTATAAATGTATGTCTTAATTGCTCAATAAAGAGATTATTATTATTATCTAAAATTTACGTTGCATCGCCTTATGTCTGTACCTATAAGCGTTCCGTTCGTAAATGAGGCACCTTGCGCGACTTAAACAACTGTATACTTATAATCACACATTTACAAAATTTAACAAGCTGTAAAGTAATTGTTTTTATTAGGCAGTCGTAACTGAATATGTGGTTATAGTGTAATGAACTATGTACAGAATAAAAATATTATCAAGTGTGCAAATCTCTTCTTAAGGTCGCCCCTTCCGGTTTGAAAAGTTATGTGACTTCCTGCTTAAAGCACATTGTCGCTATGTTTACATCTGTAAAATGTCACTTCCGCCGTCCGCTTATTTTACAAAACAATTATATCACTTGCGACACCTGGAATAATATGAAATTTATACACTCGGGAGAAATGTTGATGATATCGCTTATGCTAATTAACATTATATATTTTCTTTAAAAATATACGCACGTTAGCTTTATTTATAGTGAATTGTCATTATTTATCGTGTTTCCTTGCCTACTTAACATGCTTTAACTAAATTAAATTACACACCTTTTAAAAGTTTTATGTACTCTGGTTAGTTTAATGATCTAAACAGCCAAACCTGAATTGTCTGGCACTGATATAGCCAGATAGTACGGTAATTAAAATTTAGCTTAATTAGGTCTTGTTAGACAGCTCTTTAAGTAGGTTTATGATTAATGCACTTATAACTTATCACTTGCAATAATATTTAAAAAAAACTAATATGTGCTGGGTGAACTAAACGTTACAAAGTAGCCCAAATCATTTCCAATTCCTCAATTTTTATATATTTTTTTTTAAATAAAGTTAAGTACTGAATGGTTGATAATTTGCGAAAAATCAAAATAATCGCTTGAAAAATAAAAACTAGAGAGTCAATAGAAATTTGAGAGATTGTAGTTTTCACCATTAATATTAAGAGATAGATGAGCCCATAGTCTATAAAGGTTTAAAAGAGTGTGGATCCTGGCTGTGGGGCCGATTTTGTATGAGGACATTTTTTTATAAATTAATATATTTGGTGCCTAATAACCACTTTTATATAACGCCAAAACATTTGAACTGTATATTCGAATACATTACTCGACATGCATTTCGGCATCCATGTCCACATCATCAGGAGACGAATAAGGCTGGTTTTCCGTTTTAATCATCTCCTGGTGATACTAACATGATAAGCGAAACATGCCTCAAACTATCTTCGGCATATCCTAAGCAGTAAAAGGTTCGTTAACAAATTTTACATTTGTACAATTTTCACATTTTAGAGCACTGACAATATTTCTATTACATCTTTTACACATACTAACAACAACGGTACTTGTGCCGGCCGCCATATTTACTCAATTGAAAGCAACCAGCAAATCAAAGTTTGACTAAACTGTAGAATGAGAATAAGCAGAGCGATACGTTTTATTCTGATTGATATTTGACTGCTCGTATCGTTAAAAGATGGCATTAAAGAACCTACAACAGACATTTGGGATTTGATCCAGCACATCGGAGAGAGACCATGCTTGGTAGTTTACACTCAATGGTACAATATAAGTAGAAGAAGCGGGGGCACATTGCAATAGGGGGGCATAATGGGCGGTTTTAAATTCATCTTAGACGTTTTGAGATGATTATATATATTTCGGAAAGATTGGAAGAACGCTTAGCCGTATATTATTGACAATAAAGCAAGTCGATTTAACCAGAAAGTGCTCTAAAGTAAGAAAAAAATTATTTTGTCTCTATCTTGGAGATTATTGTACGTATGTACTTCAAAGTTGGTAACGACATGTTTTTTAGGTTGCTAATTATAATGGTGATACTGCCGAAGTCACATTTTATAGAGGGCGCTAGTTACAGTACTTTTATGCGACACTTTAAACCAAACATTTTTGAGGTTAGGCTTTGGATATTTTCTACTATTATAATCGAAACGCAATTTAATTCCTTAACTAAAAGGTATACTTGTTTAAACGCAATAAAATGTACCCTTTCTGAGAAATTTATTTGTATCTATGAAATAAAAATAAGATTAAATAAACAACGAAATCTTCTATTTTATTAGTAGTAGTAAGTTAATAACAGCAAATCAAAACTTTCTCATAATCTCAAATTTTCAATGCGATTTCCATTAACTTCAATACATTTTCTACATCGGTTCATGATATTTTGATGTAAATGGTATTTCTTCCCGATTTTAATAATATTTCCTACTTCTTGGTTTTTTCGGAATAACTCGTCACGATTCTCTATCACTTGGGATTTATAGACCAAAACTTTCATGTAGCCCCATGCGAAGAAGTCCAAGGGATTTAAATCCGGGCTGTGAGCTAGCCATGCAAACTCGCTTCCCCGTCCAATCCAACGATGTTGGAAAACGTTATTTAAATGGTTACGTACTGCTATTGAAAAATGGGGAGGAACACCGTCTTGCATAAACCACATCTGTCTTCTATTAATGTTAACGAGCACATTTTCTCGACGCAAAATTTATCACGCGCTGCCTCAATCGTGTACGGGACAGTGGTGTTTGTCTCTAATCCAGCGACAGGAAAGCTAATCTTGCTGGTAGATCTCGGGGTTTTAAATGTTGAACGGGTGTAAGATGATAGGGATGAAGTTGGTTTCTATAAATTTGTTGATCTAATTCCAGTTCTAACAGATAGCCTTTGTATACTCATTTCCTCATGCTGTTCAATTCACATAAAAATATTTTCTTCTTGCTGCGGCGTGTAACTAATTGGAGAGCCTGATCCTGATCTTTGGAAAATTCCTTGTACGTTTTATGATTTGGTACCGTTCGATTAGGATATAACAGATATCTTCTCGCAGCCGCATGACCATTATGGTTTTCTTGAATATAAACTGCAACTGTGTCACAAATTTCTAGATTTGAATATTGGGCATTCTCAAATAACAAAGTTACGATTTACGAAGAACGTAGTCCAAAATTTATGTAAAAAATGCAAATTTTACTAGTAGAACGAAAACAGCATAAATTCTTAATAATATTTTATAATGTATACAATGTTTGACACAACAACTACTATTGACAATTTCAAGACATCATACTTGGAAGTGCACCTACTAGATAAAAAACCACTTCTATGCACAATTGAATTTCTCCCAACTGGTGTCTGACAAAGTTGTAAATCCCGTATTTCTCTGAAAGGGTGCATTTTATCGCGTTTAGACAAGTACACCTTTTATTTAAGAAATTAAATTGTGTTTTGATTATAATAATAGAAAATGTCCAAGACCTAACCTCAAAAAAGTTATGGCTTAAAGTGTTACATGAAAGTACTGTAACTAACGCCATCTATAAAATGTGATATCGGCAATATCACATCACCATTGTAATTATTAACAACCTGAAAAACATGTCGTTACCAAATTTGAAGTAGATACGTACAATAGTCTCCAATATAGAGACAGAATACGAATATAATGTTTTTTGCTTTACCACCCTGTATCTTGAAAACGAAAAGAGTTAGACTACTTTTTGGGTTAAATCGACTAACTTCGATGTCAAGAATCTACAGCTAAGCGTTGTCCAAATCTTTTCAAAACACCCTGTATAGAATTGATCAGACACTAAAAATATACAACATTCAGCTTTACAGTAGCATAATAGTTTAAACATAATCTGACTTTTTCGATGTTTTTTTTTTGTAGATGAGGGTTATTGGGGGTACTTTGAGATAAAAAATACGGGCATTTGGACTACCCCCATAGTTAAGGATGTATTAAAAGGAAGCTGCGCTAACTAACGCATACGCATACACTGTTAGTGCATACCTACATATCTACATTGGGGACTAGGTTGAAACAAACATGTCGAAAAGAAACACCACCAGCCGAAAGACTGATCCTACTTAAAGGAGCTCCCTTGCCAGTCGTCACACACCACTTGCAGACTGCAGTTTCGAGCTGTTGGCTCTCGTCAGTGCAAGGTAGGTATGCGACGACCGACATGAGAATCCTTTGACTATAGTACATCCCGGTATTTTTACAATAGCGACATGTAACGAAACTGCAGTCTGCAAGTGGTGTGTGACGACTGGCAAGGGAGCTCCTTTAAGTAGGATCAGTCTTTCGGCTGGTGTTTGTTGCAATCGAAGCATTAGCGTTTTGATGGTAATATGCAATTATTACACTTAACGCGCCAGGCTTGTAACTTGTAATTCAGCGCTCGGCGGGGCACATAGCCCGGAGAGTAGCTGTTGGTTGCAGTCTGGTTAGGTTCCTTATAGTAAAATAAGGATTTATAGAGGAGTTTGCGACTAAAAATATTATGTTTAATATTCCGCCCTCTAAAAGCACATTTGAACTATGCTAAGCCAAGTCAGGCTATTTATTTTTCGATTGCAACAGACACTGGACCGCTCGATGGCGCCTGCTGGCTGTTTTACATGTCGCTATTGTAAAAATACCGGGATGTACTATAGTCAAAGGATTCTCATGTCGGTCGTCGCATACCTACCTTGCACTGACGAGAGCCAACAGCTCGAAACTGCAGTCTGCAAGTGGTGTGTGACGACTGGCAAGGGAGCTCCTTTAAGTAGGATCAGTCTTTCGGCTGGTGTTTGTTGCAATCGAAGCATTAGCGTTTTGATGGTAATATGCAATTATTACACTTAACGCGCCAGGCTTGTAACTTGTAATTCAGCGCTCGGCGGGGCACATAGCCCGGAGAGTAGCTGTTGGTTGCAGTCTGGTTAGGTTCCTTATAGTAAAATGAGGATTTATAGAGGAGTTTGCGACTAAAAATATTATGTTTAATATTCCGCCCTCTAAAAGCACATTTGAACTATGTCGAAAAGAAGAAAATACAAATCCAGAAACAGAAGAAAATAATGCAAACACTAGAAAACTGGTTTCTAGAGGAATGAAATAGTGCAAAAAATTCATTGGCATATTCTATACTCTTGAAAAAAATATGAGAATTGAGGTCCTTGTTGCTTACTTTGATCAAAATGTATGTTTTTTATATTAATCTATATTAACGACTATATTTTATTTTTTTACGCTTTACTCATGTGCATCAACGAACACGTTATAAATACAAAGGACGTTTATAAATAAGAATTAAAGACCAGAAACATCCCAAAAGTCCCACTCTCACGTATATTTGTCCCATTTGCCGACGCATCATAAATATGAAAAATATTTGCAGTGAGCATTTTTCTGGTTAAATTTTTTTCTCTGAAAATTAAATATAAGCATCATTACCATCAATTACCACATATTGCAAACATGTTTGCTTCAAGTATTTGAAAATTGCTCTATTTACACATTAACAGAGATGATAAAACTTCCTAAGAAACAATAGTTAAGTTTGAAAGAATCATTTTGTCATATTATTAAAAAATATATTCACATTCTAAGTGTGACAAAACATAAATACTGGAAATATACGAGAGCGGTTTCTTTTTATTCTTTAAACGTTTGACAAATATCCAAAACATATTTGCCTACACTGGTTTCATAAGCTTCAGCCAAGTTATGATGTTGTAAACCCAACAAAACCTGAAAACATGCTCTTTTATGTTGACAGTGTAGACGCATGCTTTAGTAAAACATTCCCAGAGACAAGAAATATTAAGAAATTTGAATGTCTACTAATTTAGTGAATCATTGTGCCACGGCAGGTGGCACTACACTCACAAGATATTCAAGAATATTAATTTTAAATACGTAAGACGGGTTACACCCTTTCTTTGGCAACATGCGGTCTTTAGGCAGAGATAAGTGGTTTCATCTTTCGTGTGTATATTCTAGGTCAACGGAATAAAAAGCAAATATATTAATAATTATAGACCGTTTGAATTAACTACAACTGCTTTAATATTTTTATTTGGGAATAAATTGCAATACACACGGTGTTAATAATGATTGCCAATTATCGACGTCTGCATAAGTTTCATTCAACATATCTAAGAATACTATGTTAAATATATTGTAAAGATAAGCATACAGACATATTTTAGGGTTAATTTTAAAACAATTTAAAATATCCTGACAACAATTTGGAAAATTATTCCTAGAATAATCTCAAGTGACAAGAATGAGTTACATTTCAATTATTCAGGGGATATTCTAAAATAAATGTATTCCTTTATTGGTCAATTTAAGAATAATTGAATATTCTAAAGAAATATTCTTAAAATAATTTAGGAATGTATTTGCGTTGTCTGGGAAATTGTATATTTTATGTTAAGCATAGGTTTAAGTTCTGAGTTTTAAAATCTAGATAAAAAATATCAAATAATTTATTATTTAAGAACGTGAAAGTCAAACGAGTTCCAAACTCAATTTACAAAAATCTCGCCCTTTCCCCTCTCCGGAATATATACGATGTGAGTTCCCACAAATTAAAAAAATTACTTCCAATTTTGTTAGATACATAAAATCTTACAACACATTATACCTGTTTCCATTCTTACATCTCAAATTTATCGTTTAACAAAGTCTACAAAAATATAAAGAACGCAATCACTTGTGTACATCCTCTTTAGCGAAGTCTTCGATGACATGATCAGTATTTAACTTCCTTGCTCTCTCCTCGTCAATGCTTAAAACGCTTAATGATAGTCTTTCTTGTGTCATTGAATTTCTTACAAATCTTTCAATTAGTTTTAATTTGGAAAATTATCATATAGTCCAAGATCCCACTGCAAGAATCTACCCTCATCTGCTTTTCCATCAAAATGCGGAAAAAATGAATGATCATGACGTACTGGTTAATGCATCGCGACCAGGTTGCCTATCGAAATCCTGCTGCAGATAAGGTTAACAAATTACTTAACAATTAATTTTATTTTGGAAATTACCCTTATTTGTGTTTTCATTAATTGAAACGCTGTTTCAAAGATAAACATCTGTCCTGCTATAAAAACAAGAGTTGCCAACCTTCAGCCTGCTGCAACCCTTTAGCAGACTGCTTAAAATAGTGGAATTTTTATTAACAAGTTACTCGTATATTTTTGAAATATTTTTTGGGAAAACGAAGCTCGAATTTTTCCCTACACGATGAAATAAGATTGCCAATGTAAAAGCTCTGCTGCCACTGAGGTTGCCAGCCGATTTATTATTCCATTTTCGCGCTTGCTATCGAGAGCAAGTGAGAAGGAATGGGCGCACAATTCCGTGCGACAGACAAGGACGCAACGTGAAAAATCGTGAATGATGCCAGACATCAGTTGTTTATAATGTATGCAGCAATTAAATGCGATGAAAAATTCCTGCGAAAGATTAAAGGATTCGATTCCTGTCACATTCAGCCATGTTGGAGATGCTTGAAACAAAAATTGTTGCGAACAATATTTGTTAATTCGATGTGGCAAGATGCTAAGGAAACAAGTTGTGTCAAATTGGGCCCCGAAGATTGCGGCTGGTTCTTTGATTTTTATTTGAAACCGACATGGTTCATTGGAAGCCCAATGCCGCTGCAAGTGGTAAACTCAACAGTGTACTGCAAATAAATAAAATTGTCAAAATAACACCAAAGTACATTGTATTCTTGACGTCCTTGACCAGTCGCCACTGCTGCCACGCTAAGTCCATATCTGTCGCATGGAATTGCGCGCGCATTCCTTCTCCCTCGCTCTCAATAGCAAGCGCGAGAATGCAATCATAAATTGGCTGGCAACCCCCAGTAGAATATCCAATGCAAAGAAGGCAAAAGGAACTAGGGAAGAGAAGTTTAACCTGGAAGTACTCAAAAATCCAGAAATAGCTATAAAATTTGAGCAGGAACTCGAGAAGAAGCTGGAAAAGCAAATGAATACAGCCAGGGAAGACATTGAGGAATACTGAAGCAAGTGTAGGAGCACACTGGAAGAGAAGTCCTAGGAAAACAAAAACCAAAGCGAAAAGAAACAGAATGGTATGATGAGGAGTGCGCACAAGCAACACAAGAAAAAAATCGGGCAAACAAAAGGCTACAAGGGCGATGAACAAGACAGGTGGAGGAAGAGTACAAGCAACTGAGAAGAGTTGAAAAAAGAGTAATAAAACAAACAATACCCAAAAGGAAGTGCAAAAATTCTACAAGAATTGCAACCAAAATAGAAAGGAATTTAAGTCCAGGTTGTCAATGGTTAGAGATGGGGAAGGAAACATCATTAGTGAACAAGAGCAGATCTTAGAAAGGTGGGCAAAAAATTTCGAAGAGAGACTGAACATTGGAAACCAGGACGAGGTAGACGGAATAGAAGTACAGCTTGGAGGTATGGAAGATGAGAGAGAAAAAGACAGCATACCAACGGAGGAAGAGGTAAAGAATGCAATAAAGAAGTTGGAAAATTACAAATGGATGGGATACCCGCTGAACTTCTGAAAAATGGGGGAGCCAGGCTAACGGACCACATAGGTAGACTAGTAGCATTAATCTGGAAACAGGTAAAATTACCAGATGACTGGAATATAGGTATAATCATACCTATGCACAAAAAAGGAGACCAGATGATATGTGAAAACTTCCGAGGAATTATCCTGCTAAATGTGGCATCCAAAGTAATGACATATATAATGTATAATGAAGGAACTGTTAAAATTCCCAGTTCACTAAAAAGTTTTCTACATGAATATTGCGGTGGTTTGAAAGACATGGTGCGTATAATTTTTTTCTGAAGAATAAATACTTCGTTAAAACGAGTGCAGTTTCCCCAACATATTATGCAATAACTTAACTGAGACTGAACATGTGCAAAATAATACATTTTTAAGATGTGAATGTTGATAGATGATCTTAACTGCCAAATAACAAAGCATTGGGTTGATATTTTTTTGTTTAAATGATCAATGTGATTACCCCAATTCAATAGAGAATCTACGTAAACGCCGAGAAATTTAACATAATTACTTTGAGTTATAGAGCGATGTTCACATTTAACGAGTAAGCTATAATCAGTTGGCCTAGTTGAGAATAATAGTAAATCAGTTTTTAAATTATTTAAAGCTAAACCCATAGACTTACAATAATTATGCATAGTTTTGGCTGTTACAATGGCTTTATAGCTCAGCTCATCAGTAGAGTTAGAATCAACTGCAACAGTGGTATCGTCTGCAAAAAGTGATATAAATATATTTCCAAGATTACACCCAATATTGTTTATGAATATAATAAATAATAACGGCCCCAAAATACTGCCTTGCGGCACGCCAGTGGAGACCTCCATAGGACTGGATGTTGCGGTATTACCAGGACCTTTTATTGCAACGAACTGAGTTCTCCCATTTAGATAGGACGCTATCCAGCTAAGCGCTGTGCCACGAATGCCACAGCGTTCAAGGACATATCAGATTATGTTTTGTTATGTAATTAGTCAATCTCAGGTGATATGATTTTTCAAAAGCTTTAGAAAAAGCCGAGAGAAGTGCAATACATCTGTAATTGGAAATAAGAGATTTATTTTCTTTTTTATGCACTGGTATAATTAATGCCTTTTTCAGAATAGAAGGAAAGGTGCCCTCTATAAACGATAAGTTAATAATGTATGTTAGTGGCTCGACAATAAATTCAGCCGCTTTTAGTAAAAGAGAACAAGGCACCTCATCTTCCCCAGATGAATTTTTTATTGAGACAGATCTGATAATCGTAAGCATTTCAGTTACAGTTAATGGATTCAGAAAAAATGAACTACTACTATTAATTATTTTAATATTATTTAATGACGGAGACATATTATTTGTTAAGTGTTTAATAGAGTTGATAAAGAAGGTGTTAAAAGCATCTGCAGCTTCATCCTGGGTATTAAGAATACTACCATCTATGTTGGTAAAACGGTTGGGAAGCTTATTATCATTGCTATAAGTATTATTTTTGATAATTTTCCAGGCAGTTTTTGTTTTGTTATGTGAATTTAGTAACATAGATTCATTATAGGATCTTTTAGCAAGTTTGATTTTGTATCGATGATTTTTTTTAATTATATTATAGCGAAGAAAAACTTGTTCGTCACCCGTGTATTTAAAAGTTTTATATAAGTCCCTTAAAAATATGCCTTCATTAGCAATGTCATTAGTTAACCATGGTTTGCTATTTGTTAACTTTTGCTTTGGCTTATAACTTTCCAATGGAAAGGCTTTGTCCATTAATGAGAGAAAGGTAAAATAAAAGTTTGAAAAGTAATATTCACAATTTTGGTTACGATTTTCAGACAAGAAATCCCATTTTTCCTTTGAAAGTAAATACCTAAAATAATTTAAATTATCTGAATTATTAAAAAACCTTCGTAACTGAAGTTTGTCGGTGTTAACCGGTTTATCAAATTGACATGGATACGTAATTATTTGCATAAAATGAATGAAGTCAGAATATATAATTTTTGGATTTAACGATTTAATGTTTACATTAGAAAAAATATTGTCGATGGCAGTTTTAGAATTACCTTGAATACGAGTAAATTCGGTAATAGATTTAAGTAGACCATAACAACTGAGGATATTGCATAAGTTTTTAGCATTTATATCATCAACACTCTCATCAAAATTGAAGTTAAAATCCCCACAAAGGAAAGTAGGAGTATTAGCTTTATACCCAGAATTTAATAAGGCATCCATATTAGATACGAAATATTCAGAATCAATTAACTTGTTGGAGGGCGATCTATAAAAGCAGCCTACTAAGACACTTCTGTCCTTCAAAAAAACTTCAATTAAGCAATATTCAAACAGCAACTCTGTTTTTTGCACATTACATTTAACAATTTTAAAGTCTATATCATTACTTACGAAAATTCCTACCCCACCCAAATTATGATTTGATCTACAATAGTAGTCGGTAATTTTATATCTCTCTAGTTTTAAACCGGGAATTTCACAATTTTTGTAACTTAATTCAGAAATACATACAATCTCTGGAATTTCTAAACTGTTTAATAAAAGTTCAAGTTCTTCAACTTTATTACGTAAGCTTCTGACGTTTAGATGACAGATTCGTAGATTTTTTGCAGAATGTTGATTTAAGTTATTTGAGGATTCTTCGCTACGGAGGCTGGTAAAGGAAAATTTCGTTTGTTGAAAGTAAAGCGATTCACAGCAGCTCCCTCCGGCCAAATTTCGGGATTGTAAACATCTTTCACATGAGCGATAGGAAAAGTAACCATGTATGATGAGGTATACTCATTTTTTCGTAACTCTTTAAACTCAAAATGAATATGCGGTGCGGTTTCTTTTAAGCAGTCTTTTAACGCCTCAGCAGTAGTTTCAGCATTAAGCCTATAGACATGCAGGTAACCCATTTTGGGTACTGTACTAACTATTGATGAAGTCTTGTTACTGCCAATTACCGGTTTTCTACGGTGTCTGAAAGAATTATTATGATTTTGAAGCAACTCTGTTTGTTTTGGTGCAGACGATTTATTTATATCCTGGTCATTAGTAGATGTAGTTTTTGTTGGCTTAGTTTTTAATTTATCAGAGTAGAGTTCTACAGAAGAACTTGTGGAAGGTTTTTGCATGTTCTTATCACTAGGAATTAATTCTTTAGATGCCGCTATAATACGCGAACTTGTTTGATTATCAGCTAGCCGGCTGCTGGATTGTTTATTTTATGCGACATATGTTTGTTTATATCATTTTTAAGATAATTTATTAAATCTTCTTGATTTACCAACCTTTTTTCGAGATGACTGATTGTCTGGCTGAGCAATTTATTCTCTCTTTCATAAAATTTACATTGTACTTCTCTCTTCTGGCACAAAGTTTTTATACAACATTCCTGATCAGGTATATCACATGTCAACAAATTATTATTTTCTTTAGGAGTGACACTGTTTGTAATGTAATTCTCAAAGACATCAGACACAATGGTATTAATGTTAACACATTCAGGTAATTTCTTTTGCACTAAAATGTTAATAATGTCTTTTTTGGTTAATTTATTTAGTTCACTGACAACTGACTCTTCACTCGCCGCCATCATGGCTCATTCCATATATCTGGGAACGCAAATAAATGAAAAGAACATCATAAGTGCAGAAATTAAGAGGAGAGTTTACCTAGCTAATAGAGCCTAATTTGGCCTAAAAAAGTTCCTAACAGCAAGTATAGTGAGCAAAAAAACTAAAATAGCAATATATAAAACACTCATCAAACCAGTTCTCACCTACGCGTCAGAGGCATGGACGATGACACAAAGCAACGAAATCTTTATAGGCTGTTTTGAAATAAAGATCCTGCGGAATGTGTATAGAATACAAGAGAATAGGATATGGCGAAGACGTTATAATCAGCACTATAAGGAGCCCGATATTGTACGATCCATTAAAATAAACAGACTAAGATGACTGGGCCATCTATAAAGGAAGAGCGACAGTGACCCACCAAAACAAATACTCCATTAAACACCAGCTGGAGATAGGAAGAGAGGAAGGCCCAGAACCAGATTTAGGGACCAGGTTAAAGAAAATTTAAGGGCACTAAGAGTCAGAAATTGGAGAGCCAAGGCTCGGAATAGGGAGGAATGGAAGCTGCTACTGGAACAGGCCAAGACCCACCCTGGGTTGTAGAGCCAAGGATATGATGAATCTCCAGTAGCTTTTACTTTGGCAACCTTATTTCATCGTGTAGGGATAAACTCGAGCTTCGTTTTGGCAAAAAATATTTGAAAAACATATGAGAGTAGATTGTTAATAAAAATTCCACTATTTCAAGCAGTCTGCCAAAGGGTTATAGCAGGCTGAGAGTTGGCAACCCTTGTTTTTATAGTAGCACAGATGTTTATCTTCGAAGCGGCGCGGCGCTTGAATTAATGAAAAAGCAAACAAGGGTAATTTCCAAAATAAAATTAATTTTTAAGTAATTTGTTAACCTTATCCGTAGCAGGATTTCGATAGGCAACCTGGCTGCGATGCATTAACCAGTATATGATCATTAATTTTTTCCGCATTTTGATGAAAAAACAAATGAGAGTAGATTTCTTGCAGTGGGATCTCGTACTATCTATTGTGTCGCAAATATTTAGCATTGTTTGTTTGTTTGACACCATGAAGGCACTAAATTGTCTACAGAAAATATTCCTTGCAATTCACAAAAATGTTATGTTCAGTGTCAAATGCTAGCACAGTTTCCTATGCGATGGAGGGCATAGTAACAGGCAATGGCCTGGCAATATTTAATTTCAAATTTTCAGTCAGTTTCGTTATTAGGTTCTGTATTTTTCTCACATTACCTAACATTTCTGACTGGTTACATTATTTAATTACTTGAATAGATTCACCCACTGGTTTTAATTTTCATCTGGATCAGAATCTTCCTCCTTTCTCTTCTTCTCATTATTATCATTCTCCACTAATTTTTCGAGCAAATTTAGCACACGCTCTCTCTCTCTCTGTCTGTTTTGCGTTTCTAAAAACAAATATCTTCCATCTTCTCAAAATGCTTCTTTTACTTCCACATCCAGTAGAAGTATCGTAACGAAACAAAAAAAAAATCATTTCTTTTTTATTGAAATAGGCTTAAAATGTCACGAAACGTCGAGATTTTAAATTTGAGCGAATAAAAAATTTCCTGTCTCTTGGTCTGTCTGTCTGTCGTTCTGTAACTTTTTTTTATGTGCACGTTTACTCTGAAACCGTTTATGATATTGACTTGAAATTTGGTACACTTATGTATTGTAACGAGATCTGGAACTAGATTATATTTTGATCTAATTCCGTTGAAGGATTCCTGGGTAAATGGGATAAATAAGGGTAAATAGACAAAACAAGCAAGTAAGAGTCCATAAATTTGCAATTTAGGGCATGTACGGAAATTTAAGGTCTCAAAAATTTGTTTGGCATCAGCACCCCCCTCCCCCCCCACTATCACCCCCACACTATTATGAAAGGGAGCAAAAAATAAATAAAATGTGATTTAGTGTATATACAAAATCGAAACGTCTAAAAATTTTTTTTAGCGTTAGTTACCCCCTCTACCGCCCCCATTGCCACCCCCACCCTATTATTAAAGGGGGAAAAAAAATAAGATGTGATTTAGTGTATACAAAAACGAAACGTCTAAAAAAATTTTTTGGCGTTAACTACCTCCTCTACCACCCCCACCCTATTATTAAAGGGAGTAAAAGTTAAACTGGGATTTGAACCAAGCGCCTCTAAAATTTATTTTGGCATTAGTTATTATTTATATCATCGATGTTTTCTATATCACAAGAAGAAAAACTGTCCTTTCCAGTATTCCATGTAATTCATCGTAATATAGTGGTGGGTTTTTTTTCTCAGTACCAGTACTTTTCATATTGTCTCGAAATTGTATATAAGTTTTTTGCAACATCGCATCCGTATTGCATCTTCTGCAATCATTTAACAAAGTTAAAATTTATTAGACTTTTTGTCTAAAAATTTCGAATCAAATTTTTGTCCTAATTTGAGTAAAAGCAAAGTTGCGTCATGACAATGATCATTTTGTTTGCTTTTGGAATTTCAAACTGGCAGTAATGAATTGTCATCTTTCTGTTCTTCATGTTCATTATTTAGTAGAGGCTCTATATAATTTTCGGCAACATCCGGATCTATAATAATAAAATAATGGACAATAACAGGGTGTATCATGTCGACCTACTTTGTGAAACCTTACCGTTCAGTAATGAATTTTCCGTTTGAAAATCTACCCTTACGGTTATATCGATGCCGCGGTGATTAATAGTGACATTAAATTCCTCACTATTATCCATTTTCAACTTAGAAAACAAACTTTTAAGCCATTTGAGAAATTTGAAACATAACCTCACACAATCAAATTGACGTATTTCAAGTTTTACGGCACTAAAGGCGAATTTACACGTGTAAAGTAGCTAAAGCAAGTTACTAAATCAATTTAGTCACTTGTGTCGTGTAAACAGTTTGATTTAGTACAATCTAGTACTTGAGCAAGCCAATTATACCCGTGTAAATTCGCCTTACCAGAACAAGCTAACTACAAGTAACTACTTTCCAAAGTAGGTTACATGTAGTATGCTTTACAATGACGCAATGACGTCAGCTTTGGTATTCACCTTATCTTACCAGTCGTCCTGAAAATGCAGTAGTATGTTTTAGTTACTTCAGACGGCATACTACAAGTAACAAAGTTATCGCGAAAACACGCTTATTATGTGTGCTATATAGGTATCTCTAGAATAAGGATTTCCACTGCTAGTGATAATATAATAGCCTGATAAATACTCTGCATACCTGAGAATATTCTATGAACCAACTGTGTCATATTAAGTTTCAAATTGGCATTCACAAATAAAATATTTCAAACATACCCTGTATACTCTTCTGCATAGCTTTATATTTAAAGTGATTGTTATCTTAGTTAAAAGACGAAAATAATACAACCACAACATTACTTTTTCATCGCCAAGTAGCACTCAACACATGTCGTGGCTTAATTAACATCTTTTAAAGAAGATGTAATGATACTCTAAAAATTATCTTGTAGGTAAAATAAACGTCTATTCCCAGTAAAATAAAAATTCCGTAACTTCACGTAATTGCCTCGGCATAAATTAAGGCATGCTAGAGTCAGCTGCGCAACAAAATTTATTATAATTTATGTGAAGCCGAAACAATTCTAGGATTGTACACAATATTTTTTTTACAAAGAAACATATGCTCTTACAATGTATCATTTTCCGGAGACTGAGGAGTCTAGAATTCTTGTACATTTTTTTGTTAGTTTTTTACCCGCGGAGTAGTGGATTGAAACATTCGTATAAACAAGCGAGCGACTTCGTGTGGTGACAGAATTATGAGGTACGCAAGCAGTGAGGTATGGAGTAGCGGATATCTCCGTTTGCAGCGCCACACGGCCTCTACGGAGACGGCACCAAACTTCATAAATATGTATACTCCGGGAAATTATACGTGTAGATGTGCGATAGATATCAATATGCATGTAAACATTCTGCGCCCTATGTTACAACTGAGTTATTGGACTCCTAGATCGGTATGTATTATACTGAAATGTGGCCATTTACTCTCTAACTTGTTCCACGTCTATTATGCAGTCAATTGTTTACCTTAGTAACCCTTGTAAATAGCAGATACATGAAGTAGTTTATGTTTGTTTTGTGTGTATTTAATATTTAAACCGGGAAGTTTAGAGCAGCAGTCGCTCAGATAGATCATTCTTTGTTATTTAATAATATATCTCACCATCAAATACTGAAATAGATGAAACTATTGTTTTAACTAATTTCGACGATAACCGGATATTTTAAAAGATAGTTTACAACTCGTTTTATTGATTATCTACTTGTTTGCAACACTTACGTTGGATATGGTGGATCTCGACAGAGAAACTTCAGAAACTGAAAAAAATCAGCTACTACTATTAACCACTGAAGATATAAGTGATCTGCAGAAAGAAGATAAAAATATTAGAAAAATAATAAATGCCATACGAAACCCCTCAGAAGCAGATTTAGGAACAGCAAATAGAGCTAAACAATTGATAGAAAAAAATTGAAGTTTTTATAAAATTAATACCAGTGAGCAGAGCAATGAAAATTTATTAGTAGTGCCGAGAAAATTAATCGAAGAAATTTTATCCCAATTGCACTCTGAACCACTAAGCGGACATCTTGGACTAACAAAAACTTTACAAAAAATTAAAAGCCTCACCCTATTGGGATTCAATGCATAAGGACATCGTGGAATATGTTAAAGGTTACCGCGAATGTCAAACAAGAAGGGGCGTAAATAAGAAGCTATCTGGATTACTACAGCCGATAAAATAGGTACACCATTCGAAAAAATAGAAATCGACATATTAGGTCCTTTTAAACGTAGTCAAAATTTGAAAACAATGATACTGGTACGTACGCGTAGAAGCCGCGGCTTTACCTAATTGAAAAGCTGGACCGATGGAAAATTTTTTGTTAGAAAATATTATAACACGTCATGGCCCACCTAAATATATTTTAAGTGGCCAAGGAAAACAGTTCAATGAGAATTACTGAGAATAATGTGCAAAAAATAGGTTTCGTCGAAGAAAATTTTGTTTCTTTGGCATAATTACAAAAATTACTAAAACATGTGTTGTAACTATCAGACCACCAATGGATAAATGTTGATATTAATCTTTTTTAGGGACCAAAAAACCATTTCAAGATTCCTGAAGAACTGACAGGGATAAATATCGACCTCAACTCAGGAAGAACTTGGAAGGACTTAACAAGAGGGTGTCCAGAATCGGTGGTGAAATAGAGCAATATGTTAAAATCTTGTAAACAGCCACTAGACAAGCTTTTAAGACATCCTGCCCCTTTAGGTCCTTTTTATTCCGGAGATATGGAAAGAAGTGAAAGTTGCGTTCATTCCAAAGGCAGAGCGGAAGGATTATGCCACCCCCAAAGCGTATAGACCTATCAGCTTAACCTCGTTCCTGCTCAATACGATGGAGAATCTATATGAACGATACATAAGGGACGTTGTAATGAAAGACAACCCTTTGCGACCTAATTAGCACGCATTCACCTTGAAAAGATCTACCGACACCGCCCTCCATGCAGTTGCGAGTCGGATTGAGAGATTCTTGGACAATAAAGAGTTCATCATAGGTGTCTTCATAGATATAGGATGTGCGTTTGACAAAACCACCTTTCCAAAAATCACAGCGGTCTTAGTGGAGAGAAACATTCCTACGATTATGGAAAGGTTTGTAATTTTGTAACGAAAAGCGAGATCTGAGTGGGACACGCAAGGTTTGTCCGTAAATAAGCTCCGCAGATGAACAACTTAAGTCCTCTTTGGGCATGGCGCGTAAACCTAATAAAATTATTGGCAATTCGTCATACCAGTGAATTGTATTAGCCCTGACTAACAATGCAGTCTTCAGGGTTCTATGGAATCTCTCAACCATACCATTGCTTTGAGGATGATGTTCTCGTGTGAATCCAATGGAACCCTAAAAATTTGGAAAATTCGCTAAATAAATTTGATTTGAACTGAACACCTTGATCTGTACTGACAGTTAACGAAACGCCAAAACGACAGATGAAATTTTGGCAACGGTTTCAGCAGAGATGTCTTGAGGAGGATTGGAGGCCCCGACAATCCCGACGCTCCATAAATTGGTGACCCCCGACGTTCCAACTTTCAACAGCCTTCCGTTCGCGATGATCCCGACATGATTTATTGGTCGACAATTGGTGACAACGACGTGATTTATTGGACAACAAATATCTAACCCCCTCTTTAGTGACCTTATTTCCGCGTGTAACAATTGTAGAACTCCTGATGAAAACTTGGTATCAGCAAAACGGTGTACCTCCGTATTATGCATTAGCCGTTACAAGATATCTTGATAAAATATTTCCAAATAGATGGATTAGAAGAAGTGGTAGCGTTGAAATGAATTGCCAACAAGGTCACTGGATCTTACTCCGCTAGATTTTTTCCTTTGGGGTCACTTAAAAAATGTACCGTACAAATATAAACCTGACAATATTGAAGAATTAAAAGACAAAATTATATTAGACATTGAGGTACCATAAATAAAGTTCAGCCGGAATTCATTGATCGTTAGAATACTGTCGGGCATAAGCAGATTCTCAATTTGAATATTTGATTAGTTAATTGTTTGTGTTAATATTTACTGTTCTTTTGCTTTTTTATTGTAAAATATTACAATGAAACAATAATTATTTAACTTCAAAAAATTATATTTTCAAATGTTTGTAGCTCCAAACATAAGAACTCTAAGTAGTATAGGTCTTCCAAATCAGCTTTTCAGGAAGATTCTAAAAATTACAGGGTGTTCCATTAAAAAGTAGATGACGTCATAACTGGAGCATTTCTGAAGCTAGGGTAACAAATGTTCATGGTATCATCGTTCAACAATTTGTAAATTTAATAAAAGTAAGGTTAAAAGTACCATAAAATTCATTACTTTTGGAGATTACTTTAATGAAAAATGTTTCTTTCAGAATGTTCACCTTATAGACTGGGATCAAATATATAACTATAATGATGTCAACAATATGATAACCTTTTTAAATACTAACCTCATTCAAGATTCTGAAAGTAGTACTCCTCTACGTACTGTGCGCATGACAAAACCGCCAGCTTCATATCTCATAAATATATGCTATTCGAGAAATGATAAAGTATTATAAAACTCTGTGCAATTATAGAAAGCAATCTATCAAGCGTGAAAAAAGGGTATATGGCTTTTGATGGAGGTAAGGCTAGTAGTATCATATTATTAGATTGCACCAAAGCATTCGATACTATGGACCCGACGGTTTGATAAAAAAACAGTTACACTGCTTCAATATTACCTCAGTGAGATTTCAGAAAATATCATATAACTTAGAGATTCGCCAACCTCTATTATTAAACCGAGGGGTACCGCAGGGATCCTTACTTATACGCTTGTTGTTTTCTTTATATATTTCAGACTTTCACTCTGTAGCAAATAACTACCAAATTCATCATTATGCTGACGACACTCAGGTATTTTTTTTCATTTGAGCCTGGACAAAATAATATATTTTCCTTAATAAATGGAGATTTAGAATCCTTAGTTGATATATCAACTGCTCATAATTTAATTAACTTTTACCCACAGACTTAAGGTTCACTATAATCAATTGTGTAAATTTTTATATAATACCCTTAGACAACTTTTTCCCACAGAGATGCTATGAGTTCAAAACTGAAATTAGAATTGTGCGAATCGTTAGTTATTTCCAAGTTGTCGTGTTGTGACAGTGTCTATGGGTCTGCTCTGTTTGCCACTGACGGCAGCAGATTATAGAACATACAAAATTCTTGTTTTAGATTTGCCTTTGGTATCCGTAAGTATGAGCGTATAAGTTATAAAATTCACGAAATGGAAACATTAAAATTAGAAGATCTACGTAAACTCCATTTCTTAAACTTAACACATAAAATCCTAATAAATAAGAAACCTCAATATTTGTATAAAAAAATTGTTAAGGTTCGAACCTGTACATAGCTTTTTTAAGAGAAATTCTTATTTGTTACCTCAAAAACAGGTATAAAATATTTTGATCTGGCAATGCATATAGGGACAGGATAAGGTTTTGTTTATCTACAGTCTAAACTCAAGCTAAATTTTGTATTATGTGTATTGTAATGGTGTGTATGTATGTATACAAAAATTTTTTCTCCTGTACTTATTTGTATTTTAGAGCTAGATAATTTTTTGTCATGAAATATATTGCACTTATGCATGTGTATCTTTCTATACGTCAAACATATTAGATAACAAACTAGGCGTACCGCAAGATTCTATTTTGTTGCCTATCCTATTTATTATTTATATTAATGAACTTTCTATTATGCTTACTGAGGCTTTCATTTCATTATATGCTGCGGACACCCCTCTTCTTATTTCTGATAGATCTCGTGTTGCACTTCTAAATAAAATTGATACAACTGTCGCTCGTTTAAGTAATTGGTTTCGTAACCACTTTTTGTATTTTAATGTTTCTAGAACAAATCAAAGGACATTTCACATTCGTCAAAACAGTAATACTTTTAAACTAGACATAAAATCAATAATGTTGACATTGAGGAAAATAACTGCACAACTTTTCTCGGCATAGTTTTTGACAATACACTTACGTTTAGTAATCACTGTAGCAAACCAATCAGTACATTGAAATGTTTTCAAATCAGGACCTTGAAAAGTGTTTTGGATGTATGTATGCACAAATTCAGTCTAGATTAATTTATGGCATTACTATATGGGGGTGGGGCTCCTCTGGTGTATACGACGTTTTTATTGCACAAAAGCGGATTGTACGTTGTATAGCGCGTGTACTGCCAATTCGCTCCAGTCGCAATCTTTTAAAAAATATAGAATTCGTCCTCTACCAAATTTATACGTTTTAGAATTGTTACTATATGTTTACAAAAATCGAGATAAATTTGTCAAAAATGAGACGATTCATTCTCATAATACATATTGCAAAAATAATTTCCATATACCAACTAAACGTTTAAATATATCCTCAAAAGCACAGAATGTCCTAGGTCTGAAATTATTTATTCATTTACCTCACACACATACAAATTTAAAGAATATATATGTATTTAAAAAACAAGTTAAGGAAAATCTTTTAAATATGTGTGCATACTCTGTTAAAGAATATTTTGATTGTGATAACGATTGCTAGATACTTGCGTCTACCTTATTATTTTAATATTACTTGTCTGTCAATTTTTTATTTTATTCTTTTGAAATGTATAGTTATTTATTTAGGTTATTGTATTGTTATATTATGTTCATGCGTGTGTATATGTGGTTGCATGTTTTTTTGTGTATATGTGTATATATTCGCAAATTTGTATATTTATACCTATTTTGATAGTAAATAATTGTACAATCTTGACTTGTCCTATATCACACTTTATTGATCTTACTGGATTAATAAAAAAATATTCTCTATAATATATTATTATGTACATGTGTGCATGTATACGTGTGTGTGTGTATATATATATGTGTATGTATATGCCTTATTGAGCTATATTATGTTTAACTTTGCATATTGTAATATTTTTTGTGTATCTCTCTGGTTAAGTTGAAAAGCACCCATCTTGCGTGAGACTTCGCCACTTCATCCATTAATTCGTAAAACGTACTAAGTTTTGTATTTGTGCCATTAAGGATGAATAAAGACGGTTTATTAGTATTAGTATTATTATTATTATATACGCATTGTATGTTTTTGTATTTCAATACTAATAGAAAGTATTTTGCGTCAGTTGAATATTTAATAAAAACCAGACAATGAAATTCGCCACAGTTGACCTTTTTTTATATAAAAAAAAAAACAGATGTTATGTTAATGTGAAAGTACTAGCCAAAAATGGTAGGAAGTCATTTTGAATTATAACACTTTTTACAACGAATATTTATAACAAACGTGGGCCAAAATAAATTACTTCAACATGTTTTTTATGAATATATTTCATATTTATTCCATGTTGATCTATCTAATGACAGTGCTAAAAATTATAAATCATCATTCTGCATTAAAATATTGTAATTAAGTTGAATGCAAATTAAAGATAGTTGCAATAAATAATGCGTACTAATTAGTTTTCAATAAAATGTTGTTGTACACTAAATGTTTTCATGACACATGCCATAACAGTAAATAACGTTAATATATTAAGCGCCATTTGTTTCCATTAATTGATGATAATCTCTAATGGGACAGGTGTTTCCAAACAAGTCAGAAATTTTATGTGACACTAGATAAAAATTGTAGAAACGAATAATTGTCTGTATATTTTAATAAAATATTAAAATTAAAGTCGTTATAGACTATTTTCACAAGATAGTAACACAATAAATTTACGCTTGAACATATAAAATTTATTTTAACATGTTTGTGCATGCGACGACAACGATTAACCGCATCTAGTTAATAGTAGGTTCATAAATTTAAATATGTATTTATATCATTCTGCTTATACAGGATGTTTTTGCGAAATAGTCTATGCAAAACTTCGTCTAAGAAAGTTTGAAGTTATTTCATTATTTAAATAAAGACGATTATTATTATTAAATTAGTATATTTATTTAATGATAGCTATTAAGACATGAGTATGAGAATTACGATACGAGCCGTAGGCGAGTATCGTAATGAATACAAGTGTCTTAATAGCCATTAAATGTGAGTTTCATACACTATTTTTTTTAGACCAGTCATAATAAAATAGGAAATTAACACTTTATTTCTGAAAATTGTTAATAATTAATAGATTACACTTTATGACAAGCCAGTTTGACACATAACGGCTTACTCAATAAAATTTAGATGTCCCCATAAGAAGAAATCTAATGAAATTAAGTCAGGTGATCGTGCTGGCCATCTGATTACTCCATTAGTTCCTATCCATCTTCCAGGATATGTTCGTTGTAAGTGTCTAACTGCTATTCTTGAATTATGTGCCGGTGCCCCGGATGAAACCAGATTATGCGCCAATCATGAGGAATGTTTCTTAATAAATTTGGTAGCTCCTCTTGCAGGAACCTTCGATATCTAGCACCATTTAACGTTTGATGAGATAGATAAGGTCCGACTATATCCGTTCAATATTCCACACCATACATTTACTTTAAAAATTTCGGATTATTTTGAGATCAATACTGAGCGTTCTGTGTAGTCACATGCCCATTACTATGGAAGCAGCTCTCATCGCTCCACAATATATTTTTCAATTAATTCAGATTTTCTTCATGTAATACTGACAATTCGGAAATAAAATTTATGCCCCGCTGAAAATCACCAGGAACTTTATATGGACGGTACTTATTTTTCTTTAACAAGAAGAGTAGAAAATATTTGTCTCAGACGATAATTTCCAGACGATAATTTCCGTAAAGATTATTTACAATATTGTTAGTTACTAAAGCAGTGTTTGCATCATTTGCAGCCGTTAACTGTTTATAATGCTTTAATTTTTTAAAACTTTCGTAATTTTTCAAATTATTGATTAAAGAAATAAAAGTCTTATGATCTGGCTTAGGCAAATTGGGAAAACCTAAATGGAATAACCTTTCGGCTTCATGAGAATTTTATCTACATTCTCCGTAAATCAAAATCAGGTTTAATTTGTCTTCGTTGGTGTACACAACCATTTCTGAATTATTTTGTAATAACAAACGCATTCAAGAACTTAATTTTTTTTTTCGATTTATCTCGGAAACCACTGGTTTTAATAGAAAAGTATATACTGCAAAAGTACTTCTTCTTCTTCTCCTTAGCGGTGCAATCATACATCGCGACACTCAGGCCTAGTGGCCCATTGTGCATCCGCTAACTGATCCAGGCCGGACTGCAGACCAAAGGCCAGAATCCTTCCCAGCGGGGCATTCCTTACCTCCTCCGGCATAGGTAAGCCTATACCGAAGTGCTTGTGTCTCAAGTTCATGAGACTGGGGCATGAGGTTAGGAGGTGGATGGAAGTTTCCTCCTCCTCTCCACAAAACCTACACTCGGGGTTGTTAACCACTCCGATGTTGTGCAGGTGTTTCCTGAAAAAGCCGTGTCCAGTCAGGAGACTAACCACGACCTAACTTGCTTTCTGCCTAAATGCAGTAAATGTTCCGCCCTTTTCGGCAAGGGTCCTGGGATGAGGAGATTCGCTTGCCGAAGTCCTGGGAGGGAGTTGCAGAGGTCCACATACTGGGAGTGAGACCAGTCCTCTATTGACCTATTGGCGTTTGCTTTAGGGTAAGCCAGTGCTGGCTCCGGGCCCCTCAAGGGCTGTTGAGAACACTCTCTGGCCAGAGAATCTGCCTGCTCATTACCCTCAATGTTACTGTGCCCAGGCACCCAGAGAAGCCTGACCAAATTGGATGAGCCAAGTTCGCAGAGCGCCGTTTTACAGTCCTGAACCAAAGAAGATTTGGTTTTAACTGATGCCAGGGCTTTGAGGGCCGCTTGGCTGTCACTACATATATATATGTGTTTGTTAGAATATTCCTTGCGAATATTCTCCTGTACGCAGACCAAAATAGCGAATATCTCGGTCTGGAATACCGTTGCGAATTTACCCAGAGCATAGGTGAATTGTTTTTCGCCATATATACCCGCTCCGAAACCACCCTCAGATCTAGATCCGTCTGTAAATCAGACGATATCGGCAGATCCGAGTATATTCCCGATTGAGTACCAATCCTCTCTTTTCGGAATAATGACCTTAAAGGGTACTGAGAAGGAGAACACGGGAGTTATACAATCACTTCTGGCGTCTAGAAGTGAGTGAGTCCTCACCGCGTCGGATAGGACCCTAGTGTGCCCTAGCCATTCTCCCTCTTCTTTCCACTGACCACCGCACTTCAGCCAGTAGGCCGCTTTCCGAGCCTCGGCCTCGATCAGCGCATGAAAGGGCACACGATTCAGAAGGGCCTCCAGTGCTGCCGTGGGAGTAGTGCGAATAACTCCCATGACTCCCAAGCAGGCAAGTCTTTGGAGCTGCTCAAGTTTCCATTGAATGTGTAGTCTAGCAACTGCCGGCCACTAGACAACGGAAGCATACGTTACCATGGGTCTCGCTATAACAGTGTAGTACCACATTGCTATTCTGGGGTTCAAACCCCAAGTGTTTCCAAATGTCCTTCTACATACCCAGAGAGTATTGGTGGCCCTTTGCATTTGTCTCTCTATGTGATCTTTCCAGGACAGCTTGGAGTCCAGGATGACGCCTAGATACTTTACCGTCCTGGAGACCCTCAGAGTAGTGTCATAAAGAACGGGCTCGACAAAACCGTCCAGCACACGTTTTCTGGTAAAAACGACCAATTCTACCTTAAAGGGATTTACTCGAACGCCCTGGTCGTCACACCATTGCTGTACGATTCGCAGGCCTCTTTACATGAGCCCGCCGACCGTATTAGGGAATTTTTCCGATATGACAATGGCTAAGTCGTCGGCGTAGCATTGCGTGTAAAGACCTTCGTCCTCAAGTGCCTTGAGCAGGCCATTAAGGACGAGGCACCATAACAGAGGGGAAAGAATGCCTCCTTGTGGGCAGCCCTTCCTTACTGCTGCCTTCAGTGCTGTGTCTCCACTGGCAGCGATAATTTGCCTGTCCTCTTATCCATCTAATGATGGTGTCTTCAAAGCCATGATAGGCGGCCGCGGCACAAATAGAGTCGAAGGACGTGTTATCAAACGCTCCTTCAATGTCCGGAAAAGCTCCGGCTGCGAGTTGCGGTGTAGCGCCTTCTCGATCCTGGAAACAATTGGATGAAGGGCCGTCTCCCCGACTTCCCAGCTTGGTAAGCATGTTGCGATGGACGCAAAGGTTCCAAGGCCAATGTTCCGTCTTTAACGTACCTTTAGACCGATCTCTCTAACGTTTTGAGCAGGAAGGATGTAAGGCTGATTTCTCTGTAGGATTTGGCAGTGTCGTAAGAAATGCATTCTGCTTTTGGGATGAAAACCACTCTGACAATTCTCCAGGGCATGGGGACATACCCTAGAGCCAGAAGACATGTTCTCAACAGGTGATAAATAGGACGCATGAGTATCTCTAAGCCCTCCTGAAGAAGTGCCGGGTAAATACCATCCGTCCCTGGACTTTTATCAAGATCGAAAGTGAAGATGGTACATTTGACTCTCTCCATTGTCACTACCCTAGAGGCCGTCCTCTAGTCCGCTGTCGTGACGACTGCGCGGGATGGCCGTGGGGCTGGATTTTCCTTTATCTCCTCCGCAGATTCGGGGAAATGAGTTTCCAACAAGTGTTTGAGGCACTCTGCAGTGGTAGCCGTAAGACTACAAGAGGGGAGCATCAAATATTCTATTCGCATTGGACTGTCTTTTTTGCGAGTTTTACAAAGCCTTGCGGCTTGCGGGAGGTCTTCTATGCTCTCACAGAAGTCCTTCCAAGCAGTCCTTTTGCTGTCTCGTATGCGACTTTTATAGAGGCGTTGGGATCTCTTGTGATTTTCCCAATCCTCAAGAAGCTGAGAACGCATTGCCCTATTGAAGAGCCTGTATGTTTCTCTGCGTAAGTTTTGCAGTTCTCTGTTCCACCAGGGAACGTTGCTCTTTTCTTTAATCCTCCTGAGAGGACAGCTACTCTCGTATGAGGCAGTAATCGCTCCAAGGCAAAAGTACTTACAATTAAACAAACTTTAATAATATTATACTTTCAAAGTTCCATTCATCGAAAATTATCTTACCGGTGTCGCGACGTCGCGGACGCCACTGTCATTGACAACATTTGAACAACAAAATAAAGCCACCAAAAATATGTAACGAGTAGCCTTTACAGAAATTGAATACCTCTTTTCGTTAATAAAGAAACTGCCTGGGGAATTTTATGTCAATTAGCCTGTATATGAGGAGAAAAATGCAAAAGCAGGCATGTTCATTTATTACAAATTCGAGAAAAACAACAGAAACAGTCAAAAGTCGCTTGACTTAGAAACAAACGGTTTAAATAGATCGAGATAAAAGAATTCCACTAATATAGTTAAGAAAAAGATTTATATAAACACATTATGAGAGATATTTGACAAAAAAAAATGGATATGTCTACTTTTACATGAACATAACGGAGATATATCTTGTTTTGTTTGAACACGAGATTTGTTGGATACAGTAGAATAAAATATTATTTTATTTTTATTTTAGACACTATGAACGAGACTCCAACGAAATACAAAATGTGATATAATATATTATCTCAATATGCAATTCTTTGTCATCCCCAAGGCATTCACAGGTCTCATCGACGGTCTCATCTTCTCCTCTTTCTTCTCACTCCTGGAAATGGTCGATACTTTCTTCCAAAATATTTTTAAAAACTCCAATGAGGGAAGATTTTGCCATTATTATTATTATTATTAGTACTATGCTGCATAAAACACCTACCAATACAAAACACCTGTTTCGTTTACTAACTTATCTTCTGACTGAATCGCGTAAAAGGCCGTCAGAAATAACGATTTGAGGTCGATTTTCAAGAAGTTTTTCCTCAGATTTTATTGGATAGAATGATAGATTTAGGTGTAAATAACAAGAAAATCATAGTGCGTACGCACAGTTTTGGCTGGAAGACATATTTAAATGCACTTTTATGCAAAAAAGTGCATTTCGATAGTTTTTCAAATATAAGCCCTTGATTGCATCCAAAAGTGCATTTTATGCACCCTCTTACCATGTCTCTTTTAGCCCATTTTTTAAATATCCAAAACCGGTTTATTTTTAGTCTACTGCGGTGAAAGTGGAGGCGCTTCTTGTAACAAACAGGTAGCCACGGCGCAGACGCTAATACCATGGTCTGTTATACCGTTATACAGACGCCGGTTATATTTTTACGTTGTTAGATGAAAAAGCATGTGGTCATCTATAATTGTAAAACTTTTTAATATAAATTGTTATAGAATAGTGCATAATTTAATTTAAATTACTGTATAATTTACACAATTTTTCTTATAAAAGGAAAATTATTAAGAGGTAAGAAAAATTTCAAATCTATACCATTTTTTTGGGCATTTCTACGTGTAGCATAATTTTTTATTTTTATATTACTATATTTTATATTTTTTTTATTAACTATATTTTTAAAATTATTTTTACTTTATTTTTTCATAAAATTACTTCAACTGCATGAGAAGGTAAGCATAAATAAAATGAATTTTTTTTTGTTTCTTCAATGCTAAGAGAGACATGGTAAAAGGGAGACGAGGGAGAGCGAAAAGAGGGGTGAAGGGGTGATCAAAAAAATAAAAATTTATAACAGGAAATTCTCAGATGCCATTTTTACGGTCTTTTTTACGTTTTAAGTGAAAAAAACCGCGAAAAAAGCACTTTTTTATTTAAATTTCGCCCCATTAAAAATTGCTTGTATCAGGTTTGATTATAGTGTACAGCGACTAAAAATAGCCTAAACATGGTCCAAAAAAATACCAAACAAAAACATAAAAATTGAAATTTACGTTCCTTAACTACAAATTTAAAAGTTACATGGATTTTCCTATATATTTTATTTAATGTAATTGCATAAAAATATTCCAAAAAATGAAAATTTATCGAAAAAGTTTTCAAGTTTTCAATTTTACGAATGACGGAAAAGAGGGTGTAAAACGCATGAGCTTTCTTATAGAAAACATCGATCTACACTTTTTGTTCTTTGACATTTTTTGATAAAGTTCATAATTTTCGAGATATCAACTATTTTTAATTTACATAATACGTGTTTTTGCGTGTCTGCGAATTTCTTAGATTTGGCATAACCTCAAAATCGAAGCTGATAATTAAAACACATTTAAATTTTTTTGAGGTTGTTGTTATCAAAGGAGAAATGGAGTTCCTCTATTGTATATTTCGCTATTCACGAGATGTCCCTCGCTAAACTTATATAACCGATGACCAGTTTAATATTTCAACCTTGTGCAAGTCTTGTATTGTTGACTTATTTAAGGTATAGGTCTCGGATACAATAACTGTACAGAACGTCACTCTTCAAGAATATTAAAATCGGCGGAAGCAGACAGTACTCATGTCCGGTGGTAGAGAACACCTAGCGGTATTACACGTGTCAGCTATGTATCTAAAAGCGGAAATTAGCTATGAATACAAATCACAACGTGTTCTGCTTGCAACTAGTGACACTTGTTCTCATGTTGCAATTTGTGCATACTTTATCATAGAGAAATTGGCCCGATAGTTGGATAGTTTTACGAGTGCAGCGTATTTAACTAATTACACGTAGTTGACAAATAAAATAGACAGTTGTACATTTATTGAGTCGGTCAGTTTCAGAAGTACCTACTCCAAAGCGCATGTGATTTTCGAAATAAGAAAGTCGTACATTCCTTATTTAGGTTTTATACAGGGTGTTGCATCATGAGAGGGACATAGCTTAATAGGAGGTAGAGAACATCGGTGGTAACCGGAACCTCCCATAGAAATGTCTCATTGGGCCTTCATTACGAGGTTGCTGGGTGTTAAATAATTTTTGGCCAAACCTGTTTTTTGTCATAACTTTGACAGGGAATGAAATAACGGATTCATATTTGGTACGGCTAATGTACTAACGAGCCCCAAGAGGTACATGTATAAAAAAAATATACCCAGGTCCGAACTCACTATAATTTATGTTTCTTCTTTGCATCAATAAAACATCACCCTGTATATTTTTTTTTGAAATTTCGATACTATATTCGAAAAGAGCAAGAAAAAACAAACAAAATGGCCTATTTCATTTTTTTGTTACACCTTCGTGGTTATTTAAATACGTTGTTAAATGTGCAAGAAAATGGATTACAGAACCCTATTAAATGAGAGGCACGTGAAATAAATAGTTTTATAACTAAAATTTGCAAAAATTCTATTGAACCTAGGTGGTCTGGGTGAATCCTAATTCCGGCACGTTTTAAAGGTCCATTTTGGTAAAAAACTGTGGTCCTAATAAGTAATCGGGTATGAAATAACAAAATTTTTAATCAATCACAGTAGGCTTGTTCAAAGAATAAAAGTGACAGATAATTTAAACCATTTAGGCCTAAGCAACCAGTTACTTTGATCAAGAAAATCATCAACATTTTATACTTAATAAAAATTGGAAAAGAGAACAAACTAAAATCTAAATAAATAAAATATTTTCCATTCAATTAACAATAAATAACAAAACAATAACTAAATGTGTTTAAAAATAAAACGTAATTGACACTAAAGTAAATTTTCAAAATGTCCTCCCCCACATTCTGTGCATTTTCTTGCGCATTTAGAAAGGTCACCAATTGCTCGACGTATCATTTCTGGATTATTCCGTATTTCGTCGCAGGTTGTAACGATGCGCTGGATTAAATGTTGTCTACTTTCAATTTCAATGCTATAAACCTCGTTTTTTAAGTGGCCCCATAAAAAGTAATCACAAGGGTTACAATCAGGAGATCTTGGTGGCCATTCATGTGGACCCCCGCGTCCAATCCATCTATTAAGATACACATTGTTTAAGTGTTCTCTTACTTGAAGGTTAAAATGTGGTGGGGCCCCATCATGCTGAAACAACATGCCTCTTATACCGATATTTTCTAACATATTCGGTAAAATGTTTTGAAGAAAATCAAAGTAAATTTCACCATTCAATCTTTCTTCAAAAAAATGTGGCCCTATCAAATGTCTATTCACAAGTCCGACCCAAACATTTACAGAAAACCTGTGTTGCGAACGGCGTTGGCGTACCGCATGTGGGTTTTCCTGTGCCCATTTATGATTATTTCGTGAATTGTTTACTCCATCCCTTGTAAATTGTGCCTCATCCGTAAATAAGGTTCTGTAAATGACTGGGCGATGGTTAGACAACCAATGACAAAATGCCAGGCGGGGGATATCGTCGCCTTGTTGAAGACGCTGTACCTGCTGGATATGATATAGATGGTAACGTTCTCTTTTTAAGGTTCTCCATACTCGCCAATGAGGAATACCAGTTGCCAAACTGATTCGTCTAGTGCTCATATTTGGGTTTTCTTGAACTACGTTTATAATATTGTTTTGTTTCTGCACACCTTGTTGTAAAACACGCTCCACAACTGCAGAAGTAGGAAACTTTCCGTGTTGTCTTGCATACTGGAACACCGTACTAAAGGTTTTATGATTAGGGCATCGACGACCAGGAAAACGCAGCCGATATTCTCTTTCCGCCGACCTACCATTTCCATTACAGAAACCATAGATGAATATTATGTCAGCATATTCCACGTTTGTAAATTTTACTGGCATAGTTAAAATATTTTCACAAGTTTTCACTAACTAAATGCGGATTATTGACACATTAAATTACTAACAAACAATTATTCAACTGTTTAGGAGATTTCTTTTTATTATCTGTCACTTTGAACAAGCCTACTGTGATTGATTAAAAATTTTGTTATTTCATACCCGATTACTTATTAGGACCACAGTTTTTTACCAAAATGGACCTTTAAAACATGCCGGAATTAGGATTCATCCAGACCACCTAGGCTCAATAGAATTTTTTGCAAATTTTAGTTATAAAACTATTTATTTCACGTGCCTCTCATTTAATAGGGTTCTGTAATCCATTTTCTTGCACATTTAACAACGTATTTAAATAACCACGAAGGTGTAACAAAAAAACGAAATAGGCCATTTTGTTTGTTTTTTCTTGCTCTTTTCGAATATCGTATCGAAATTTCAAAAAATATATACAGGGTGATGTTTTATTGATGCAAAGAAGAAACATAAATTATAGTGAGTCCGGACCTGGATATATTTTTTTTTATACATGTGCCTCTTGGGGCTCGTTAGTACATTAGCCGTACCAAATATGAATCCGTTATTTCATTCCCTGTCAAAGTTATGACAAAAAACAGGTTTGGCCAAAAATTATTTAACACCCAGCAACCTCGTAATGAAGGCCCAATGAGACATTTCTATGGGAGGTTCCGGTTACCACTGATGTTCTCTACCTCCTATTAAGCTATGTCCCTCTCATGATGCAACACCCTGTATAACGTAAGTTCGTTTTAAATTGTAAAACCTCCAGACTCTATTTCTTATTGAAAAAAAAAAACCTTAGGGAACTCAATTTTAGAAACACAGGGTTGAAACAACTGTAAACTGATTTGATAGATTTGTTAGTCCAGGAAAAAGGTCAGATAGAAATGAAATTTGGTAAGATATTAGACATCGGTCTCCTAATGTTACACCTAAGTTTGCGACCTTGAGGTGCCGATCCAGGCATTATTATTTGGAGTGATATCGAAGAAATTTTCAAATAAAAAATGTAGATTACAAAATTCTATATCGTTTCGAATTATTGTCTGCGACCAATAGTTTCCAAGAGACAGCGCGCCAAAGTTGGGGGTTGATTTGCAATATTTTTTTATGAAAGAGCAATATTTTGTGAGTCTGATGATGCCTCATATGTAAGTTTTGGTCGTATACAACGAAAGATATGATTTTCTTGAATCACGCCGCGATCTACTCAAATATGTGGATTTTTGAATTGTCCATATCTAAGATCGATATCTGCTTATATATTTTTGTATAATCGCCAAATATATTATATTAATAATATATTTTGCATACATGATTTAAAATATATTACTTTCAACTAGTCTCCACACCACCCTTGAGATATAGCTGATCGGTGCATTTTTTTATATGGTATATCCCCAATAGGCCTAATTCAAAGTCGAAATCGAGGCTTAACTCACCTTACATCGCTTGATGATGCAAACCAGATTCGCTTTCATTCTCATCACCTTCAGGCATTAATTCTGAAGTAGGGTCTGCAAAACCGTGCTGATCGAGATGTTCTGCAGTGTCGTTTTCGTCATTTTCGTCATCCAAAAGTTGGTCGGGAATATTCTCACAGGTCGTCCCGTCGCAGTGCAAGTACAGTAAGCACCATTTTAACTTTGCTTTACGGCAACCACAAGCTGCTCCACATCCTTTCTGGCATCTGTACGAAATGCTCTTAAGAAGCTAGTTCCCTTGTGATCAGTATTGCGTCTAGTCCTGTACTTGTTCTGCGCCATCGGTGTTCTTCGGGAGCCTTATGCACACCCCACTAGCTCTATAGTTGACAATCAGTATGCAGTGAATGTTGTTGGCACGCGTTTGATGTTGTTGGTAACGCGGCGAGGTTGAATGAATTTTTCGAGACAGCCCATCCAAAGTTCTTATATTGCAGATAATCTAAGCAATTATGTTCACTCCCTGCGTCATACTGGCTCAACAAAAACAATTATACAGGAGCTATTTCCGCTAAATCTGCATTGGCGTCTTCAACTACCTGAACTGCGTCATTTAAGCTACTGTTTTTCGCTAGGGTGTTGAAAAACCGGAAGCTTTCCCTGATTAAACAGAGATATAGTGTCGCAGCCAAACTTTTTGATGATGAAAATGATGAAAAGGACGCTGCAGAACATCTCGATCAGCACGGTTTTGCCAACCCTACTTCAGAATTAATGCCTGAAGATGATGAGAATGAAAGCGAGTCTGGTTTGCATCATTGTAAGCGACGTAAGGTGAATTAAACCTTGATTTCGACTGTGGATTGGATCTATTGAAATACCACATTACATTTATCAATCATACAAAAATATATAAACATATATCACCTTAATATGGATAATTAAAAAATCCACATATCATCGTCACCAGGTGGAGCTGTTTGCAAGTTGCAGACACCTCGTGTCTGTAATTTGATGACTATAGAAGGCCAGTGAAGTGTTCTTGTGCATTTGCCTATGTCGTATTGATGAGAGCTAACGGCTGGCGATGCACAGCAGCACTGCACTGGAAATCTGCCTGCTGGGGGCTTATTGCAATCAGATTTTATTTTGCGTTTTCCGATTGAAGACGTAATATGTCGCAAGTTATAGGACATTATTTTCAATTTACTTGGAAACGCACATTGTGCACCTTGATTGGTAGCAATGAATCGATTTCCTTTCATAGGAAATAGTGGAATACTGAACTGTCGTAGTAGGTATATTTTTACTTTACTACACTTTTATTATTTTCAAAAAAAATAATAAGCAAAAAGATGTAGAATTTTACAATCTACATTTTTTTTTATTTGAACATTTCGATATCACTCCAAATAACGGCGCTACTCCTCAAAAAGTGCTGCGATGCACAGTTTTCCACCCCCACCCCTCGAGCGACATCCCCCCGAGGCCGCGAATTTAGGTGCACCATTTTTATTATTATTATTATTAGCCGTTACTCGAGTCCGAGTATAGAAATGTTACAGTCGATAAATTGCGTACAATAAAAAACAAGTAAAAGGTGTAGTCTATTGTAATTCCCATTCATCTACGGTGCACACGACTATGGCTATAGAGGCCAATTCGGGAGAGCACATGTCGACCGCAATCAGGACAAACATAGACCTGGTTAGGTCTTGGATTCGGCCTTCTTGCAGCAACATTTCCTTGATAGCTGGCCACAACCCCTCGCCATTCGGTTCTGTCCGCTGCAAGTTGTTCCCATTGCTCGTCTGCAATACCGCAGGATTTTAGATTTTCATGGAGAGCGTCTTTGAACCTCTTTCGTTGACCGCCACGCTTTCTTCTACCGCTTAGCAATTCACCATAAAGTGTATCATGCATACGATGAACGTGACCTGCCCATCTTAGGCGTACTCTTGAAATAAGCACCTCAATTGGAAGGCTGTTTGCTCTCCTGAGTACTTCCACGTTTGATATGTGATGGAACCAACAGATTTTCATCATACTTCTGAGGTGTCTTTGCTGAAAACGTTCTAATTCTTTCACATGACGACGGTAAGTGACCCAGCTTTCACATCCATATAGCAGTGTTGGAATGACAACTGCTCTGTAGACAGCCATTATCGTTGACAAAGCAAGGTCGTGGTTGTCAAATACTCTCTCTCTAAGTCCTCAGAATGCTCTAGATGCAGCGTTAATTCTATTGCGAATCTCGCTGTCCATGTTTGCTTTGTCATTAACAACGTTGCCTAAGTAATTGAACTGATCCACCACTTCAAGAGAATTTCCGTTAAGTGTAATGTCTATTTGGTTCACTTGATGAGGAGTTGACATAATCTTAGTCTTTCCAATGTTGATTTTAAGTCCCAAAGAATCATAGCTTTGGGCATACACATCTAAAAGTTCTTGAAGCTCTTCCAGCGTAGAGGCTAAAAGTGCACAGTCATCCGCATACTGGAGATCACAAATGAATCGTGTGCGTGTCTTCGTGAAAGCTCTAAAGCCCCCTATGTTAAAGAGACCGCCATCAAAACGGTATCTGAGACCTATTCCTCTGACTGTCAGTTTGTTGTCAACAATAATTGTTAGAGCAGTGGTAAACAAATTAAAAAGTAGGGGTGCCAGGACACATCCCTGCCTAACTCCAGTGAGAGTTCGGAAAGGTTCGGTTGCCTCATTATTATACATAACCTGGGCGTTGTTGTTTGTATGTAGACTGCGACATACTTCCACAAATTTTCTAGAGATACCTAAGCGGAACATAATTTTCCAGAGCACTTCCCTGTCCACCGAGTCAAACGCCTTGGTTAAATCAATGAAGGCCATGTGAATTTCTCCTTGATGTTCGAGTGCTTTTTCTTGAAGCTGTTTAAGTGTGAAGATTAAATCCGATGTGCCTCGGTTTGGTCTAAAGCCACTCTGTGTTTCAGGAAGTAACTTTTCCATAACAGGTGTTAGCCTATTTGCCATCGCTTTAGTGAGTATCTTCCCTCCAACAGCCAGGAGAGCTATACCCCTGTAATTTCCACAGTCAGGTGCACCATTATTAGGTATATGTCTACCATCCTACCAAATTTCATTTCTGTCTGACGTTTTGCAAGTCAATCCCCTTTTTTTGTATGCATTGCATGAACTATTTCCCCAGTTTGAAATTTATCGACTTGATTTGATTTACCAACGTACAGTAGGCATTACTCCTGATAAACACACCGCCGGGCCGTGTACATCTAAGCTGGATTAAACTGAGGCATGCTTGTTGTTAGCAGCAGTCCAATAGAGCGTGGTACAGGTACCGGGGAAGTAATATGAACTTCATATACTCGTCAGCAGCTCGTCTCATACTTAAGAACAAAGAAAAAGTCAGTTATTATTTCTTTGTTAATAAATACATTTCATAACGCCAGTATTTTATGATTGTTAAATTAAGTTACTTTGTCGTACTGAGACACTGTCGGCTGTTTTAGAATATTTATAACTTCACCTCTTAGGGTCCTCAAATGCTAAAAAATCCTGCCACAACAAAATTCAACTCTGCAAATTAGCTTTTTTAGTCATATTGCAATTCTGGTTGCTGTAAACCTATTACGTTTTAATATAATTCTTAAACCTCTGTTTTGAAGTATCTGGAAAGATTGTATCTTGTGTTTGTCAACAAGGTATAAGTATGTAAGTGCAGGGAAATAAACAAAGTACGGGTGAATGACTGTTTGATAAATAGTTCTTGCAAAAAATGAAATATCAGAAGAAACTTGTGTAAAGAAATACAGTTTTCTAGATTTTAGACCATATCGAGCACTAACATTTTTTAACTTGTATTTTGTCCCTTGAATTATACTTTTGGTTTCAGTTACATTTAACTTTAGTTTATTTACATTTGGAAACTTGACTAATTTAATTAACACAGAACTCTTTCTATTTACTGTCTTATTTACTTACATCTTTATCCCAACAAGCAACCAATGTGTCATCAGCAAACAAATTAATACAGTCACAGTAATCAGTGTGGCTTATATCATTTAGGTCTTTGAGGGAGACCTATATGTTATTATTTAATGAATTTGAATGTAAATTACGTATATCTGTGACTTAATATCTGTATGTAATATATATAGTTGGATCCATTTCAATTTATTTATAAGTATTTCCCTATCAACGGTCTCAAATTCTCTTTTGAAACCAATAAAAACAGCTACTATATAGGTAATTATCTTCATCGATAATTCGTTTCCATTTGTATATCGTTAACTGAACTACTGTTTCGCATGAATGTCTTTTTGTTTCTAAATCTGGTTGTCTGTAAATAAGTTATTCTTACGAAAATAATCCACGACCTGGATCATAAACTGACAGTTCTAACAGTTTCTCAATGTCAGGAAGGGTGTTAAAAGGACGATAATCGCTTATTTCGTTTATATTTTGAATTTTGGGTATAGAAACTTTGTATAGAAAATTTCTGTATTGTAGTGAATTATTAATAAAGTTAAGAAATACATAACCTATGGTGTCAATGGTGTTTTTTTATAAATTCGGATATTAACACGTCATTATTTCGTATTTTAAGTAAAGAAACCTTCTGCCTCAAATCCTCTATGGTTAGTAGTTTGAACTCGTTTAAACTACTGTTTATAACGTCACATTGGGAAGATGTCCAGCTAGGCGTTTACAAAATACTACTAGAAATATCTATAATACTGTCGACAAGCTGTGGTCTGGTGGCCTAAGAGCATAACAGGAGTTATGCCAACAACGCCAACGAGAGCTACGGAGGTAATGCCGTGTGTGCCACCACTAAATTATTTATCTAGGAGAAGTGGCTCTAACAAAAATGGTACGCCTCAATTCCATCAGCATATAATCAAATGTAAGCTGTGGAGAAGCCAGAAGTCGCCTGTGGGAATAGGCTGTTCAGGAACACGCTTCTTCTACAGGCGTGTACAAATGGTATTCCTCTCCGGTTTGTCTTTGACAGACCCTACATAATACAGGCGAATAGTGAAAACGAGGCTGTTGGTACAGGTGTGATCAACATCTTCACAGACGGATAAAAAAAGAAGAATGGGGCAGGATGTGGAATATACTCCAGAACCCTGCAAATGTAATATAAATGGATTATGAATGGGCGAGTCAGAGTAAGACTGAGGGATCTGGCAGGTATAACTGTAGCCGCAAAGGAGATATTCCGCAGACAAATTACGGGCAAAACAATCAGGATCTATACAATCACTACTAGCCCTGAGAAGTTACAAAATTACCACAGGAGCAGTATGGGAATGACATCAAGCACTTGTGGGTGCCTCCAGGATGAATAACATATCCGTATGTTTGGTGAAAGGACATGCACAGTGCAGTGGAAATAAAGAAGGCGACAGGCTAGCAAAGAAGACAACAGGCCTAAATTCTTTGGATCAGGTCCGGTCAGTCTATACAATATGGGATTAAGCGAAACATCTATCTGCAGAGGTTGTGAACAAGAAAATGAGACGGTCCAACATGTACTCTGTGACTGTTCTGCCGTCATCAATCAGAGAATCCATTTTGGGAGAACATTGGTCTACTTTGGTCGATATAAGGGAGATGATCCTAGGCAGCATCACCACCTACTTCACAAAATTAGGTTGGTTGGAGGCCTAGCTGAAGGTCAGCCTACGGGTACGAGGGTACGCCCAATAGGGCGTAAGTGCTGTGGTTCAATATTTTTCTTAGACCACGATCCCCCAATTCCAATTCCAATACTGTTGACAAAAAACTATTAAATTCATTAGCTGCTTTAACTTCAGTTGAAATATATGTGATATTGTTATTTTCGTGAAATTTTATATTTCTAGAATTTAATGTACTTGCTTCTCATTTAATAATAGATTTAATAGTTTTCCACATTGCTTTTGAATCCTCTTTATTATCAATTTTATTTTCAAAATATTCCCGATTTTACCACCTCATTCCTCTTAGTTTTATGTCTAACTGTCTATGTCTTTTTCAGCAGCATCGCTATTTTAAAAAAAAATTTCTTAAGCAACATCTCTCTCAAAGGAGTTACTTTAATTTCAGGATTACGCCAAGGGACTTGATTACATTTTTTATTCACAACATTAACGAGGGTTAAGATATTTAAGACTTTAACACATTTATATAGAATATTCCTATAAACCACATTGACCTCGGTGATATCTAAATTCCAAGCTTGTAAAATTAAGTTATTATTATGAAATACATCCTCATTTAGCTTACGATATATAAAATTACTATTATCTATAGGATTATCTCTATGTAGGGCTATAAAAAAGTACTTGTATTTTTTTTTCAGAACAAGGAAGAAGATATAAAAAAGATATATTTTCAATTTTATTTAAAAATCTTAATTTTTTGTAAAGTTACACAATTTTGAATTTTTATAAATTAATATTCAGTGTAAAATAAAATGTTTATAAAATTGAAAACTTATTCTTACATTTTGTTCCTTGTTCTGAAAAAAAAAAAGGGTGCAAATATTTTGCAAGTACTTTTCTACATCCCAAGGTGGACAATGCACTTTTTAGAAACAATTTTCTCAAATTCCAATCAAATAATTTTTTCTACAAAAGTCTTCATTTTGTCTTGGTGGTCATCCCTTAAAGTTTGACGTGGGTCTCACGCTACATTAGTAAGGAATAGCTTACCAAGATTTCACGAGCCACCACTGCTCGAGAAGTTTTTAAAAATACATTCATATATATTCCAGAAATTTATTTAAAAATTTCAAACGGATTCGTTGCTTATCGTCTTGTAAGTCGAATCTTCTACTGTTAGATACACTTTCTTCGCCAAATAACGTAGTGAATTTATTAGAATATGGCTCCGAATTTCTGATTTACATAACATGTTAAGCAAAAATATATTGACAACTGCAATGTCAATACTCTGTTTATTTAATAGAATTCTAATTTATTTATAACATTCCGTTTATACCAATTTAATTTGTGTAGAATTATTTTATATCGATTGCGGCTACACATAATGGAATTTCCGTGTGGAAATTATATAAAATAACAGTAGTACTTTAGTTTGGCAATTGACATTAAATTTAAATTGAAGTAAAATGTACATACATCAGTAACATTACGTATGTATTTCCCTATTATATTACTGTTAGAATGTCATATTTGATTATACCAGTTTATTGGATGGCACATAACATATAAGTCACATTACAGCAAAACGTTATTATATGAAAATAAATTCTTTATTGGAATAAAATTAATATGCATAGAGATTGACAGCTCAATATGTTTACTTTTGCGAATAAAAGCACTATTAATGCATTTACAAATGGGGACAGCCAAACTAATTAATTAAAATCCACGTATTTCCATAAATGTCTAAATTATAAGTTTCAGTTAATCTAACTAGTGAATTATGTTTTACTTTGAGAAAATATTCCGACATATCAGTAAAAATAATAATTTGTCTTAATTTGATACGTTTTATGAACAAACGGTGGACATTGCTGCCACTCCTGGAAAACGCGCTATCGTGTCAACTACGTCTACGCTGAGTTAGATTGAGGCCATACTTGTAACCAGCAGCTTTATGTGGCATGGTACAGGAATATAAGTTAAGAAAATGCTTTGCCGCATCTTGTTGTGATATAAAGGATCGGAAAGGCGCTGCACCCTGGACCTTGCCCAAGAGGACGGAATAATTACTGCGTCTAGGCAGAAAACAAGTTAGGGTCATAGTTAGTCTCTTGACTGGACACGGCTCTTTCAGGAAACAACTGCACACTATCGAAATGGTTAATAACCCCGACTGCAGGTTTTGTGGAGAAGATGAGGAAACTTCCATCCACCTCCTAACCTGCTGCCCCAATCTTATGAACTTGAGGCATAAACACTTTGGCATTGTCTTCCCTTTGACGGAGGAAGTAAGGAATGCCCCGTTGGGAAGGATTCTGGCCTTTGGTCTGGAGTACGGCCTAGATAGGGACATCCACTGATCAGCTAGTGGATGCACAATGGGCCACAAGGCCTGAGTGCCGCGATATACAATTGCACCGCTAAGAAAATTAAAAAAGAAAAATAGGTCTCATCACTTAACCTCTCTGATAATTCACATAGCTCGATCAGTTGTCTACTTAAGACTCGTGTCCACATGTTAACACAACGTAAATATATTGGAAACTATCATGGTAAATCAGTTGCTATTATGATCTAAAATCCACAAACATTTTTGAGGTTCTAGATCTTTCTAATTATAATATGATATGATGTGATGTGATAAGATATTATATGGTTTATTTGAAGCCAAGTAGATACATAATGTAGTATACAAATCGTGTAAAACGTATATTACTAACAAATAAACAAGGAACTCATAAACTCGTAGACTGTCAGTGTAGTGTAGTATCTGATTGACAATGCATTATATCTGTACATAATGATATACATACACATCCCATACTTGCATAATATATTTCATTAGCAACCTATTCGATGACTACAGTATAGAGTTTTAAATGTTTCAAAATGTTGGCTACCAACAATTAATTATCATAATTATTACCATGTATATGTATAATAATAAAAAATTTATGAACTAAATTTATATCGATTGGCTTAAACGTACATTTTTAGATAGAGTAGAATTTAAATTAATAGTAGTAACTAACAATAAGGAATTACAAATTAAATATATAGTAATATAGTAAGTTCAGCGTTTAGCTAATTTTTTATTTCAACAACTTTATGTAGGTTCCATTCTATTAGTTTCCAAGATAAATTTCTTTACTTTTCTTTTAAATACATTAATAGAATTCAATTATTTTACGTCGTCTGGAAGATAATTATTGTAAAATCTGAGAGAAGAGTACGAGACATTTCACTGACTTTGAAAAAAATGGACTTCTGCAAGAGGTCGATTTTGTTTTCGTCTGATAAGTATGGTTAACAGCTATTAATGAATGTTTGTTATTAAATTGATTTATTATCACAGTGTAATATAATAATTGTCTGATATTAAGAACATTACCATCCTTATATAGATTGTGTATTGTGTATGTTTGGGATATGTGTTGAATTTATTCAGCTTATCACTGTGGCCTTGTTTCCTAAAGTAAGTAAATTATTCAAATATAATATAAATTATATCGGTCCCAATACGGTACCTGGAGGTATACTGTATTCAACAATGCGTTCTCCACTAAAAGTTGAAATAATTTTAACTATTTGCTTTCTGTTCGTTAAGTAATTTTTTAAAAGTTTTAATACTGATCCTTTACATTCCATATTCTCTAACGTATCCAACAATTGCAGGTGGCTAACTGTATCAAATGCCTTAGCAAGATCCAAAACCACACACAAGTTAGTCATTTCTTTTTCATCCGATGTTACTGAATCTGATTTAGTTTTATTTCTTTAATCGTATTACTTTTTTCCTTACAATTGTTCATTTCATTTATATGTTCCATAAATTTTTGCTATTACCCTTGCTGTTTGTAATTTTAGATTTATAATAATTAGATTTAGTTGTTTTTATTAATTCATTTCATTTATTTCTGTAGTTTAAAAATTCAGTTTTAAAATTTAAGTATTGAGGATTTTTTAAATGTATTTTGAACAATTGATCTCTTTTATTTATTGAATTAACTAATCCCGTGGTTATCCAATAACTTCGTTTTCGATTTTTGTGAGTTACTTCAATTTTATTTGTGTACATATCTATTACCCTCGTTAATAAACTAATGAATATAGTTGCTACATCCTCTGTACTATCCGCATTATAAAAGTCAAGCCAATTTACACTTTTTGTTTCTATCTTTTTTTTTTATACATTTATTTAACGTCGGCCTATTTCCGCTACTGAGGCCTAACACCGACGCCTGTAGACGAGCTTCCCCCAACCGGGAATTTTGCCGAACCTCTTCCCTTAAGAAGAGTAGGGATCTTTTACTTGCCTAACATTTAATAGACAAGAGACCAACGGCTTTACATCCCCTCCGAAGGATGGCATATCTCCTATACAACCCTCGCCTAAGGTTTATAGCTTCCGCGCATACACTGATATACAAGCCGCTGGAAGATGTGTGAGGCGAGAACGCGGTTTTCGTTGGAATGGTCACCCAACTGCGCTTGTCGTTGCTTTACATCGCATACCGAAGTATGTACATAGTAAAGACGCACAATGATCTTAAAGTTCTGTGCTTTTTTTAATATTATTTTTTATCGTGAGGTTAGTTACTATCGGAAAATGATCACAGTTTTTTATTTTGTAGTATAAATGAATTAATACTTTACAACATTACATTATATTTTGTCTTTATAAATATATGATCAATACAAAACTTAGTTTGTCCGTCAACTATGGTGTATCAATTTATGACTGACCTAAAATTATATTCACTCATAGCGGTTAGATATTGTTCAGTGATTTTGTGAACGATCCATCTTTTCGCGTCTGAAGGACTTCTTTATATTTTACAAAAATGAATATTAAACGTTCACAAAAAGGGTTCAAAACGACTGTTTCAGACGGAGAATAATACAAAATTTATACTTCCTGTTCGTTTATGCTTAACTTCACTGATGGTACCAATTGGACGTCGTAACACTATAAATCTAACACAGTAAGTACTAACACTTTCTTAAAATTAAACCTGAAAGGGAATTTTGAAAACACAAGAAAAAGACAATATAAAGTTCAAAAAATGTATATTAGATCTCTTTAAAAAATCATGTTTTACAAAAACTTCAAGGAAAATGTATTGACAACCTATAGTCTGGCCCGTGTACAACACATGGTGAGGAATGGAACGACTTACAATGTACCAACTACCATCCAATATGCGGTTTATAGCTAACGATTACACAAAAAGATTCAAGAAAAGTTCAATGTTTAAAAATTTTTGGTGGGCTTTTGCTTGCCCGTCTATTTACGTATTATCAGTTCAATTATAATTTGGTTCGCTCCTCAGAGCTTAACAATGCTTGAATCGCAACGACTTTGTATTATATTGTAGCAATTATATATTCATACGTTCAGGCAAGGCGGTCCCATGCACATATGAGTACATGGTAACTATACTTTTCTGACACCGAATCACTGAGGAACCGGTTTAGAGCAAATCCCGTTAAAACCCATCATTTTCCCGTCAAAATCGACTGCTACAAAATGATATAAAGTCGATTTTAGTTACACTTTCTATATTTTGGTGGTCTGTGCGACATTACGTCGCCATGCAGCGATACTTACTACACTTTCTAAAATTACACTCCTTGATGAGTTTCTGAAATTTTTGCATAAAAAACGCTCCGTAGAGCGAAAATATGATTTAAAATATAAAAACCTCTTCCAACTGCATTTTTACGTGAAGCACGCTTCACGGATTTTGTTACAGTTCTAAAAGTTTATTGAGGGTTTTGGCATGTTCTTTAACAATTTCACTGTTTTTTTTTGTGTCTATATTAATATCCTCTACTTTAATATTATAATCCTATATTCTTTTGAACTGTATTTTAAATAATCTTCCAAATTCGGCAAAAAATTGGTAATTCTACGGTATGCGATCTGTACAAAGCTGTTACTATGAATCCTTCTAGTGATTCAGTAACAATGAAAGAAAACAATTTTAAAAATAAAATTTATTACAGATATGATAAATTAGATAGAAAATATGTCTAGAGTTTTCTGCTAGGGAAAAATATTAATGTTAATTTATAACAATTATACAAATAAGAAAAGCTATAAGCAGAATAATGAGTACAAAAATTAATTTACTTTTTATATGAAAAGAAGTTCAGAGTGTTTCAGACTTCAGGTATGCTTCAGCATTCCCCTGATTCGAGGGCAAGATTTTCAAACTTCAGTCGCCAAAAATATGATAGAAGTCTTTCTCAGATATAATTACAAATATACGGAGTCGTCGGGATAATATAGTAAAACTAGAACCATATACCACAATCGTTGCCAAAATCCAAAATACATATACCAAAATTACCAAAAGGATTATATTAATAAACTGGTGCTAGTTTTAGCACTCTATCCAAATCGTCTAGAATAAAATTACCAAAATTAATATCAAAACTAATCTCTAGTATGATCACACGTCTATTAAAAATTATAATAATTTAAGAGCTTACCCAGTTTTCTTGGACGATATAACTTGCTAAATAATTCTATACCAAATCGATATTCAATTAATCAGTATTAATAGAAATTCTGTTTGATCCAAAATTCGGCAACCCATACTGAGTAGACGAAATCTTCCGTTTGATAAAATTAACGTAGCAAAGTTAATATTTCAAGTTCTTGTTTCAAAAAGAGGATGAGGTTCACAATTTTTGTATTTTCATACATTTTGATTTTACAAAAATCCTTCAGTGGTGGTGGATACTTAAACTTACAGTGTGACAGACATAGGACAGTGCTACCAATTGTTAGTTTTAAAACTAAATCGATATTATCGATCATCTCATCATCATATCTATCATTTCAACTATTTGTATACTATTAGCTCATAAAAAATCTTTATTAGCAATAATTTGTGCTTATTATATTTTATAGTATATTTTTTATTTAATTAACTTTCTCGAAGCTAGATTACGTTCATCTCTTGGTGGAAGTGTATGTTGTTTGGGCACTATAAATATTTAACGATAAGTCGCGACACCTGTTGGTGAACAGAGTACCTATTCACCTATAGGTTTTCAGTCCTAACTCTTGATGTATTAGAAATATTTCATTTTAGAGTGTTACAATGCATATTAAAAGCGCCATTTCTACTGAAATCAGACTCATCTATCCAAAGAATATACTTGAGGAACCGTGCAACGTGCAACCCTTAGCATTTCTTCGTAAATTTCAATCCTGTGTCATAATCAGTAGGCAGCAAATCTTGAACCTTCCTAATGTGATGCGGATGGTAATCCTCCCTTTGCAACTCTAACTAACCTATAACAACTTATATCACTTTTCTAATAATGTTAGGGGTGAAAATTAAAAAGTGGGATTTTCGTCCCTCACACTGCTCCGAAATTTAACAATTTTCGACTTGAAATCATAGGGCTATAGGCTGGGGCCGTTACGGATTTTTAATGCTGAAAAGAAAAAAATTAATAGCAGGCAACGGCCGGCTGGAATATATAGTTGAGGTCATAAACAATGAAAAAAGAAACTTTGGAACTTAAGATGAAGGGAAATAGTGAAATGGGGTGCTATTTAAGGGCTGAAAACTGTTAATCGTGATTTGTGGCGAAACGTGACCTCCTAGAGAAAAGTGTTTCATATAAAAGTTGTAGATAATAAAAAAATCTAAAACTTTTATTGTATATATTTTTCGACATAACCTCAAAGTTTGCGAGAAAATGACGAAAAACCGATTTTTCTGTTTTTATTTTTTTTCTTGCGTGAAAATTATTTAATTTAAATGAAACTTTGTGAAAGTACGTAATTATTTGCATGTAATAAGCATGAATTTTTTCAATTATGGGAAATAAATATTTTTCGAAATTTTACCATTTTTCAGAAAAAACACCCCTGTCTTCGGCGAACAACTTTATTGATTTTTTTTTGGATTTTGATGTTCTACTAGTACTCATTTTTTTCGTCGAGATGTCTACTTTCAAATGGTATGTCGATGTTAGTGATTTATTGTCATTTGGCAGCTTAAAATTAAGAGAAACCGAAAAAAAAAATTTCGAATCTCGAATTTGTTGATTTTTTTCATTATTTTCAATTGTTTAGCATATTTATGTTAATAATTCATAATATTTTAATGAAAAAACTTACTTTGGTATAAAATAACTAAAGTTGAATGAATTTAGTTATTGGAAACCACGCTAAAATTGAATAAAAACAAAAAAATACTGTTACGTATTCAAACAAAAAAAAAAAAAATTACAAAATTTGAAATTTCTCAGCATACAGGTATTTGAAATGCCCGCCCAAAACGACTGAAGGTTGGGGGTAGAGACGGGTAGGACAAAGTGAGCCTGCACAAGAGCAGCAGAGCTCGTTCTGTTGTAGTAGTAAATCTCTATTCGTCTAGTTGTGTAAAAGTATTTTTTCAGTTTGTGATGCGTCCTTTGTAAACGCACGTGGTGATTGAGTTTTCGATTAAAATTAAACGAATACCCTTTTCACAAGAAAATTTTTTATCAAATCAAAATAATAAAAACAATTTAATTATCACAATATCAAATAAATTACAGTCCGAGGGCTTTTTGTGTAAGCGAGCTCCTGAAGACGCCGACGCACTGATTGTTAATACTACGATCCAATTAGTTAAACAAGATGATAAAACTGTAATCATCGTGGGTCAAGACATCGATTTACTAGTTCTTTTACACCAATTAAATTCGAATGGGCTGGATATTTATTTTCTCAAACCAGGCTCAAGCAACGTCAAAGATTTATTTTATACATCCCATTGTTTTAAACACGAACTATACACAAGTGTAATAGCGTTTCTTCATGCTTTCTCTGTGTGTGATACAACTTCAAGTTTTGCTGGAAAAGGGAAAAAAACAATAGTAAGATCTTTATTGGACAATAAAAATGTATTAAACCTAGCCAGTGTTTATTATCAAAAAAATGCAGACCAAATAACCATAGCAAAAAATGGATCTCAACTTACAGCTAGTATTTACAAAAGTAAGAGAATTTATAACTCATTAAATCAATTACGATTTGAGCTGTATCAGCAAACTACAAATAAATCCACTTTTAAATTGGAAAAACTCCCTCAAGCTGAAGAAGCAGCTGCACAACACTCCTACAGAGTCTATTACCAATTGCAAAGTTGGTTGGGTAATTTTGACAACGATCAGGACAACAAAAAAGTAAAGGACTGGGGCTGGAACGAAAATGTAGGAAGACTCGTGCCGAAATACATCTCTGACAGTTCCGACTTGATTCCCGTAAAGTTGTTAAAAAGCGTTAGCTGTACTTGTGAAAGTGGATGCAATAATCAAAGGTGTGGCTGCCGAAAACACGGCTTAAAATGTACCAATCTATGCAATACATGCACTGAGAACTGTTCAAATAGAGACAGAGAAGTATTTGTAGATTTAAGTGATTCTGAAGATATTGACGAAGAGCGAGCAAAGAATAATGACATCGAAATTGAAGAGCCTGAAACTGCTAATGATTTTGAAGATAATATAGAATTTGAGAGTTGATCGATGAAGAAAACGAACCACAACAAAAAAGGCCTCAAATTGATTAGATTTTAACAATCATTTTATTGATTTTTCTTTTTATAAGCTATACACAACCAATATTAATAAAGTAAATATTTGTAAATAAAGTAAAGAATTCGTAGCCAATATAAATAAATTGTATGTTGTATTTTATCATATGTATTTAGAATAATTTAATATGCATATAAAGTTTTCGATACTTAACTGTAGCTTATGAAAATTAATAAAGTACTATTGATTTCCATGTAAATGTTAAGTTTCATGAAGTTTTCCCTACCTTTCCGTGATGAAATTCATTTAAATTTATTTATTTTATATCAAAGTAAGTTTTTTCATTAAAATATTATGAATTATTAACATAAATATGCTAAAAAATTGAAAATAATGAAAAAAATCGACAAATTCGAGATTCGAAAATTTTTTTTTCGGCTTTTCTTAATTTTAAGCTGCTAAATGACAATAAATCACTAACATAGACATACCAATTGAAAGTAGACATCTCGACGAAAAAAATGAACACTAGTAGAACATCAAAATCCAAAAAAAAATCAATAAATTTGTTCGTATTTTTTCGGAAAAATTGTAAAATCTCGAAAAATATTTATTTCCCACAATTGAAAAAATTCATGCTTATTATATGCAAACAATTACGTACTTTCACAAAGTTTCATTTAAATTAAATAATTTTCACGCGAGAAAAAAAATAAAAACAAAAAAATCGGTTTCTCGTCATTATTTCGCAAATTTTGAGGTTATGTCGAAAAATATATAGAATCAAAGTTTTAAATTTTTTTATTGTCTACAGCTTTTGTATGAAACACTTTTCACTAGGAGGTCACGTTTCGCCACAAATCACGAGAAACCGTTTTCATCCCTTAAATAGCACCCCATTTCACTACTTCCCTTCATCTCAAGTTCCAAAGTTTTTTTTTTTTCATTTTTTATTACCTCAATTATATATTCCAGCCGGCCGTTGCCTGCTATTCATTTTTTTCATCTCAAAAGGTAACGGCCCCAGCCTACTAAGTGAATGAAACTTTTAGAATTGATTGTCAATAAAGCATTATATTTCTACCTTTTTATTTTTCGCTATAGTGTAAAATCAAGGAATAATTTTACCGGCTCAGTGGCTCTACCTTTACGTGTTAGGCTCAATAATATAATAAAACACCACAGAAGTTAGACAACCTCCATTTTCAGGAGACACAGGTTTGTGCGAAAGATGGTTACACATTGAAAAACGCGGAAATACAACCATATCCTACGACAGTGCCGGAGCCAGGGCTCGAACCCGGTAGCGCGATACCCGTTTGATTAATCGCGATTGCCACTTCGCGCCTTAACCAACACGGCTATCGGCTTGCAACCAAGGAGTTTCCGGTTCGAATCCTGGCTAGGGTATGGATGTTTAGTGGTGTGTTTCATTTGTTACCGAGTTGGTAGCAATGGACTAGACTAGGTTGTGTGAGACACAACACGGCTAGTTGCTATACAATTTCTGAGTTCGAGTCTGAGCTGCGGCAGATGGCAATGTCGTTGTATAATTGTCTATGTGTATGTGTCCTGGTTGAGTGTTGGAATAGCTAATGCTAAACTCCGCCAGGGCGTTAATCTAAGTAAGGTTAAAATAAAAAAACAAATAAATAAAAAATGTTCTTTCTTAGGATGATGAGTCCACTATTAATCTACGTTCACGAAAAAAATTATAACGCTAATCTAATAGTTATATAAGCTAGAGGTTTGTGAGCAATCCCAGGGATTAGCTGAAAATACACTTCTAAAAAATTTCATTTAACATATGGGGCTCAAAACGATGCTTCTATTATTTTGCGCTAGCTGCTCCGTCCGCAATGAAACACTCTGTATAATAATTTTAATATAACGGAGAGGAGCAAAATTATTCATAGTTATTATTGTTATATTCCTTTATGCTTTTGTTTAAAACACATTAATAATAAAAAAAATATCAATTAATTATCCTTTACAACTGCATGCTTATCACAATATTGAGAAGTAATTTATTGTTGTATTAAGTAGAGCCACCTATAGAGTTGAACACGAAATAAACGTGAGGTAATAAACAACAGTACATCGATGGCTGGTGCAATTGTCGGAATTTATGTACGAGCTAACTTGTTTAAGTACTTGTCAACCAGTCTTATCCAATAACGTAGGTTCATCCGATATCATGTGACCCGGAGGTGGGAATTGCAACTCGATTTCATGACTTAAAAGATTTATTGCTGAGTTTTGATCCAGTTACTTTTGCGTACTTTACAAACAATGGAAAGAAAAAATAATCGTAGTATACTTAGCGCGCCATTTTCTTTCATCGAAATTATATCTTGCACGATGTAATACTTGATTAGTAATATATATTAGTGATATATATTTTAGGTATTGTTACACTTAATGTCTTCTAATGACAAATAATGTTATAGTTACAATTTTAACCAATTGAGAATGCATATGTTCTACAGGGTGGTTCTATAATGACTGAAGATTAACATTCTACCAATTTTTTACTATTATCTTATAAATAACAAAAAAATGCTTAGCACCGATGATATGGCACTAAAACAAAAACGAGTATGGAATATAGTACAGGAGAAAACTGGAAAAATTAAGTCTAAGGTCAGCCCAGAAATTATAATTCAAAATAACCTCACTTCTGACAAACATATCGTAAGTAACTACTTTGGCGAATTCTTTTCAATAGTAGCTGATAACGCAGTTTAAAATCATTTTGGGGCTAATATATCCACTGAGTGTACTACTATGGTCACAAATTCCAACTCTTTCTTTTTTATGTCGGCAACTGAGGAAGATATTATCGCTGCAATTGACAATTAAAAAAATACCGATTCTTTCGGCATTGACTGTATCCCTACAAAAATAATAAAAACTATGAAATATTCTATAGCAGGACCTTTAGCTTATATAGTTAATCGCTCTATCGAACTTGGAGAATTTCCAAGTGACTTAAAGATTGGTATAGTTGTACCGATATATAAGAAACACGATTCCACCTCTGTAGAAAATTATCGTCCAATTACCATTCTAACTATAATATGTAAAGTTATTGAAAGAGTAATTTATAATAAAATGATGTCATTCTTAAATAAATATAATATAATAACTAAATGTCAAAATGGATTTTATCCTGGTAGATCTACAGAAACAGCAGTCTATGATTTTTCTGAATATATACATAAATGCATTGAAAATAAGAAATCGGTGGGTGCACTTTTTTTTGACATGTCAAGAGCTTTTGACTGTCTTGAATTTGCATTTATTGAAAAAAAACTATATACTATAGGTTTTAGAGGAAAATTCCTATCATGGATAATCTCATATTTAAAGTATCGGAAAATATCGGTTAAAATCGGAAATATTTTTTCTGACAAATTTGAAACTCAACTTGGTGTTCCGCAAGGGTCCGTGCTGGGACCTCTCATATTTTTATTATTTATCAATGACCTACCAATACATGTTTCTGCAAATTGTATTGTAATGTATGCAGATGATATCACGCTAGGATTTGATGCAAACAGTCCAGCCGAGCTCCAAGATAAGTTTAATTTCATTTCCAGTCAATTTACCAACTACAGTTGGAAACATGGTTTAATTGTCAATGCAGATAAAACAGTTGCTATGAATTTTTACAATAGAAAAATAACAAATCACCATTTTGATATAAAAGTCAATAATGTGTCAATAGAAACTTCGCCTTCAAACAAATTTCTAGGGACTTATTTTGATGCTGATTTGAGCTATAATAGCCACATTGAACATGCGTGTAAAAAAATTAATAGTAGTTATTACGCTATATTACACTTAAAAAATGTTGTCGACACAAAAAGCTTAATTAATATTTACCATGCACTTGTTAATTCGGTGTTTTCATATAATGTCATCCTGTGGGGAAATATGACTGCTTTCAATTGTAACAGAATATTTATTTCGCAACAAAGAATTATAAGACTCATGTTTTCATTAAGACCTACAGTTTCGTGCCAACCATTATTTCGGGAGCACAAGATATTAACTTTTCCATGCCTTTATATTTATAGCTGTATTTTATTCATAAAAAAGAACATTGGAAAATTTGAAACTAATGCTGCCAACCATAATTATTGTACAAGACTTGGTTCTCTTATAAAATTATCTAGGCATCACTCTTGTTTATATGAAAAGACCCCATCGTATGCTGGAAGCAAATTGTATAATGATTTGCCTGAAAATATAAAGTCAACAATCCCTTTGCACCAGTTCAGAGAAAAACTAAAATTATTTTTGATTAATAAATCTTATTATTCAGTGAGTGATTACTTGAATGATGAGGGAATAAATTAATTCTGTGATAATTATATATATATAGATGTGATAAATTATTTTCTCTTTTTTTTACTCATAATGTTTTATTATGTATATAAATGTATTTTTTTTGACCTGTCTGATATCATGTATAATGATCTAAAGGACTAATAAATTATTATTATTATTAAATGAGATTTTCATGCCACCAACAAGTATTTGTTAAATACTTTGGTGAGTAATCAAGAAATGTTTATTTGTTTATATTGTGTACTATTTAGTAAGTAGTTTAGTCTTATATCGTGTATGCTGTACGTGTAGTTACCACTGTAATATATTTATTATGTAATTATATGTTTGCATGAATGTGGATATATATTAGGAATATTAGGTACTTATATATGTTTGTAACTGAATGCTACTACTTAGTTTTTTTCACGCTTATAAAACGAGATTTTCATCTCACCAACAAGTATTTGTTAAATACTCCGGTGAGTAATCAAGAAATGTTTATTTACATTTAGTAAGTATATCTTACACTCGCCATTATTGTAAAAGAAATAAACATTATTATAGTAAAGGGTTCCCCGTTCAGAAAGTCGCTTAAAATTGATTTCGTTAGCCCCAAAATGCTTAAAGCTGGGTTATGGCAAAATCGACAGATAATACCCTAAATGCTTAAATTCTTTGTTTAAGAGTTACCTTGTGCAAAAGGGCACTGTCATTTATTGGTCCAATCCAAGCACAGATTACATTTTTCTTTAATTCATCCACTCGTAAACTTTTCGATGGAATAGATAGTCAATATCATAGAATCTTATTCATGTAGTTCTTTCGACAGTCGTATAGTACATTTTTGTTAATCGGACCGATTGTTTTTATTAGTGTTTCTTGCTTCTATTAGATTCCAATATTGTTTGGAAGTAATATAAAATGGCAACTAAAAGAGAACAACCTGCAGAATTTAAAGTTTCAGTTGTTACGTCCTATATAAAATCGGCAACCCTCAAAACTTAACTAATTACAGGCCAATCTCGGTAATAAATAACTTCGCTAAGATCTTGAGGAAATGGTTGAGAAAAAGGCTTATGAATTTTCTTCTTTTAAAAAATATATTTTACAGAAAGCAATATGGTTTTAGAGGTAAAAAATGTACTGAGGATGCGGTTTATGATATAACTACTGAAGTAATAAATAATCTAAATAAAAACAAAAAGAGTCTTGTAGTATATATAGACCTGGCAAAGGTGTTTGACACAGTACCCAGAGATCATTATTTGATAAGACTGAAAAATGTTGGAGTTAGAGAAGACAGATTGCGATTGTTTGAGAAAGCAAAAGGTAAAAATAGAGTAAACTTTCAGTAACTCTCAAACACTCTCAATGGGTGTACCGCAGGGTACTGCATTGGGACCTCTGCTATTTCTCGTATATATTAACGAAATTGGAAACATACCAAAATAATGGAACTGTAATCTCATATGCAGATGACAACGCTATTTTATTTACAGGAGCAAGTTGGGCAGAGGTATACGAGAGAGCTGAAGAGGGTCTCCAGTCGATACACAATTGGCTAGATTTCAGTTTTATTAAGTTTAAATATAAAAAAAACAGCATTTATAGCTTTTTCCGCACCTCAGCTGCTGATCAACCTGTTTAAAATACACTGAACATCCACAAAAAAATACTGCAGTATCAATTTAGTCCAGTGCAATTAGGAATTGACCCAAAAATTTTGGGTACATTTTTTCTTTTGTTCCTTATTCGAAAGGGGGGTCAATGAAAACCTTAAGTCTGAATTTGCGCATTCCTACCTCCCCCCTTTTCGCCGCCATCTTGGATTTGTTTTTTTTTTCAATCGCTCATAACTCGAGTTCTATTTATCGCACAGTAATGAAAAAAATATCGTTTTGCTCGTGAGGATTTACTCTTTATGTCACCATGAATGCATTTTTGCCGTAAAAGTTATTGCAAAAAAGTTATTAGAGCTCAAAGTTGAGAAAAGATTCTTAAAAAAATTTTTTTCGCTTTCTTGGCTCGCCACTTTTTGCAGTGCATCTGAAACTCTCTGCCAACAATATGTTATTTAAACTAGACGCGATTTCGAGGATTTAAAAAAAAAATTAAGTCCTAAGTGGATTCCTCGCCCGCCAATCCACGCTCAAAGTTGACATGTTCAAATAAGCGCGGAGCGTTTTCAATCAGTCATAGTATTTTAACTTGTACATTTTGTAAGCTCATTTCCACACCACCTTTGATTCACAGTGAAACAATCATGAGAAGATGCGGACGTGGATATCGTGAAAACTGCAATTGATTTAAGTCCACAATTTGATGCTGTCGTCATCGTAGGAGAGGATACGGACCTGCTCTTGCTGCTGTGTACACTCGGGAAAAATTAAAAAAATGTCTATTTCCGTAAAATAGGAAGGGGAACAATGGCATCGAAGACGTATTTTACAAGCAGCTTCAAACACGCACTTCTGCTGGAGCATTTGCTTTTCATACATGCCTTTCCAGGATGTGACACTGTGTCAGCAATCTGCGGAATGGGAAAGAAAAAAATAATTGACAACATCAAAAAAAATGTTCACCTTCAAGAGGATATAAAATTATTCCAAACAACCACTGCTGGACAAAATGTCATCGCTGCAGCTGGAGAGAGCGTGTTAATCGCACTGTACGGAGGAAATGAATCCGATGTGTCCATCGATCGATTGCGATTTAAAATGTTTACATGATTGGGTCTTAAAAAGAAAACGGATTTGTCGCGCTTGCCCCCAACGAGTTCCGCAACACGTCAGCATTCCCTACGGACTTATCATCAGGTCCAGAAGTGGCTCGGGCAAGAAAAAAACGCGATTTCTTGGGGCTGGAAAAATGGCTACCGCGGTTTAGAGCCTCTGACCAGCGAACAAGACCCGATTCCACAAATTCTATTGGACATTATATCCTGCGGATCCGCCAAAAACTGCGGTAAAGCTTGCGGCTGCCGAAAGGCCGGATTAAAGTGTTCCATCTTATGCAAAATTTGCTGCAGCGAAAATTGCACAAACGTCAAGGAAGTTGCAGAAATCTTGGATGATGAAGACAAGGATTGCTACGACCTTCCTACTATGGTACCATTACCCAGAGCGACGAAAAGAAAAGCGTCTGAAATATCCCAGAAAACTGACGAAAACTATTAATTTCCTATAGAAAAGTGGCAAGAAATCGAACATCAAGCAAAGAAACCGTGGATTAGGCCTCGGGGGGAAACCACGTTAAAAAAACGCGCCGTCGACTCTACCTCAAAGGTGGTGTGGAAATCAGTTTACAAAATGTACAAGTTAAAATACTATGACTGATTGAAAACGCTCCGCGCTTATTTGAACATGTCAACTTTGAGCGTGGATTGGCGGGCGAGGAATCCACTTACGGACTTAATTTTTTTTTTAAATCCTAGAAATCGCGTCTAGTTTAAATAACATTTTGTTAGCAGAGAGTGTCAGATGCACTGCAAAAGAGTGGCGAGCCAAGAAAGCGAAAAAATTTTTATTAAGAATCTTTTCTCAAATTTGAGCTCTAATAACTTTTTTGCAATAACTTTTACGGCAAAAATGCATCCGTGATGACATAAATAGTAAATCCTCATGAGTACAACGATATTTTTTTCATTACAGTGCGATAAATAGAACTCGAGTTATGAGCGATTGAAAAAAAAAAATCCAAGATGGCGGCGAAAGGGGGGGAGGTAGGAATGCGCAAATTCAGACTTAAGGTTTTCTTTAACCCCCATTTCGAATAAGGAACAAAAGAAAAAATGTACCCAAAATTTTTGGGTCACATCAGTAAATTTTTCCTAATTGCACTGGAGTAATTGCAACTAACCTGAAATAGAAAGGTAAAATCTGCTAAATATTTAGGAGTTATTATTGATCAGCATCTGAGATTGAATGACCATAGTAGTGTTATAGCAACAAAAATTCATAAACTATTTTATAAATTTTATCAATCAAGGTCCATCGTAAATAATAAATTGTTAATGATTTTATACAACGCCTTAGTTGAGTCTATATTAAAATACTGCATTGTAATTTGGAGTGGAGATACTATAATAAAAATAATTTTTAAGAAAGATAGAATTACTCCAATAACGAACTATATAAGAATACAAATATAATGAATTTTTATGGGCGGCAATGGCAATTATACAATACCCAAATACAACAGGAATAGAAAGTTATAAAAACAAATAATAAAAGTAAAGTACAATATAAAACATTAAAAATCGATATAAGACAAAAAAAAACAAACAAAGAAAAGCATAGAGAATAATATTATTAAAATTAATTAAAAACTTCAGCTTTTATATCATTAAGGCTACAATTAAAAATATCGAGGTTGCTACACAGTTTTTAAAATTGTTACAGATATTGAACAAAGGCGAATTTTTAATAGGTTTGTATGTGGAGTGGGTAAATAAAAAACTTGGTCATTACGAGAATTTATAGGGATGTGAAGATTTAATTTGCAAATTATTCCAGGAACATCAAGATCATTTTGTAGCGTTTTAAATAAGAACACTTGAGAGATGTATATTCGCCTGTCTTCCAGAGTAGATAACGGCAACCTTTGAAGCAATTGACTGGAAAACCAATAGCTATATAGATACCATCCAAAGTAGTTTAACAAACCGGCGTTGAACTGCTTCCAGGTTTCTCTTATGAACATCATAACTGGGACACCAAATAAGTGATGCATATTCAAGTTTCAACCTCACAAATGATTGGTAAAGGATTTTCAATGTATCCGTATTAGTAAATTCATGACTGGTGCGAGCTATGAATCCAAGAGCCCTAAAGGCTTCAGAGGCTATGGTATCAATGTGGTTGGTAAATGATAATTTGCTATCAAAGATTCTAGGTCGCGAAAAGTTGTAGGCCTCTGAAGAGTATCACTAACCAAATGATAGTCAAAAATAATCGGAGATGTTGAATTGACTTGAATCCGTTAAGAGTAACATACTGAAGAAACCTATTTGTTAAATAATACTTGAATAAGAGAATTAATGAGTATAAAAGGACAACTTTCTCTAATTTGTTTAACAGTAACTGATGATCTAACCTGTCAAATGCTTTGGAGAATTCCGTATATATGACATCAGTCTGGCGATGTTCATCTAAGGATTCAGAAATATTCTGAGTTATACAGAATAAGTTAGTCGTCGTTGAACACCCCTTCATGAATCCATGTTGATGAATAGATATCTTAGACTTAATTGAACAATAAATACTGTCGTGAAGTAGGATTTCTAAAACAGATTACAGAAATAGGCCTGAAGTTTTGAATATCTAATTTATTCCCCTTTTTATAATTGGCTCATAGCTAATTAGCCAATGCTTTTTTTAAAGAAAGAAAAAACCGATGAATTTTCGGACGGGGGAATAGTTTGTGGGGGACTCCACGCCAGCAGAAGAGGAAAACGAAAGAAACTACTATATCATCAAATTCTTCATCCTTCTCATCCTCTATTATGAGGACTCTATTGTGGCAGTGAAGCATGTTGGCGAATAATGTAATAATGCCTTTCTGCATCTGCATCTTCCGGAGTTACAATCTTTTTGGAAACGATAAAATATAAATTGCAAAATTTCGTCGGAGGCAGCATTTTTTTCTGTTACTTTGGGCACCAGCTCCCCATTTCTCTCCTCCCAGCCAGGAATTCCTAAACCCCGTACATATGAGGGCGGTGGTTCCCATACACCGCTGGATTTGGTAGTACACCCTATAGGAATGGTATTTTATGACTCCCTCAGTTGGTGGGACAGTGAAAATGTTTGACTTGATCGAACCGACTGATTTTACAAATGATCGACATCTGTAGTCATCTAAGGATATCTCCTTAGATGGAGCACCATACAATCTAAGAATGCAATTATGTCCTGCTCTTTCGACCTCAAATGTTATTGATAAAGGGCTGGTAAACACCTCAGCTGCTTCTTTTATCGATTTGTCTTTTTTGTATAATTTGGCAAACCTGACTTTGCTCTTCCTGGAAGTTGCGGAGGTGGTTTCATAGCCTGTGAAAACATGTAAAATCAGATTGCGCTCCAGCCCCAGCTGCTGCAGCTCTTGTAAAGAGTATGCTGCTGTGCATACTTTTCCTCTGCCTGGTTTCACGAAGAATATGTCACGCTCGACAGAGGTTTTCGCAAACAGCTGGACTTCCAAATCCACATCTTTGCCTTACAGTTACTGAAGGGGAAACTGAGTTTTATATGGCTGTGAATATAGTTGCCACATTTGCATCATCCTCTGCTTAGAGGATATTGATATTTACCTCCAGTTTTTTCATCAACAGCTTGATGAGAAGGCTCTTGTTGCTGATGTTCCAGAGGAAAATTTCCTGTTTTACCGTTATTTCAGTTACCATGGTGAACTGTACATCCACGCATTTCTTCAGTCGATTTCTACAATTCGGTTCAGCAACTTTTGTACATTTTGATGTGTCGATGTAGCCACGTTTATTTCATAATGAAGCATAAAATCTTGAAATCCATCATTTCAGCCATTAATTATATGTAGAATATTTATTTTTAAGCCAATTTAATTCTCTTCACTTGATTTGGTTATATGTCTAACGGTCATGTCAACTGGTCTGATGATTTGTCAGACAGATATTTGGGCTAGAATTTCCGATAACACAATTATAGAACCACACTTTTTGAAGAAAGTTTAACGGGCCCTCTTTAGCTATAATTTCTCTAAAAAATTCTATTACCAACTCTAAGCAGACTACTTCCAAATAAAATGACCGTAGTTTTAGCAAGATGGGGCGCCACTTCATTGTGCTATTGCTGTACGGACCTACATATATGTTTGTTTTCGTGATCAATGAATATGTTGAAGTGGGTCGATCGAATGGCCACCTAGGTCTCCAAATTTAACTCCTCTCGATTTTTCTCTTTAGGGATATACAAAAAGCAAAGTTTATGTAAATAGTTTAGAAGATTTAAAAGAACGAATATGAGTGGAAATTTCACAAACAACTCCAGAAACGACAGTAAATGTTCAAGACATATTTGTTTCTTGCCTATCTCAATGTATTGTATTATTGCTAAAAGTAACCAATTTCAACATTTATTATAATGATTACTATTAAAGCGTAAAATTATTTTTTATCCACCCTATATATTTTATTTAAGTAATAATTAGTATTGATTAGATAGACAATTAATATATTTTCCGAAGAGAAAAAATTGTTCTTTCTATTTAAAAAAATTATAGATGACATCACTACAACAATGCTTAAGCCAACTGTCAAAAAATAGTATAAAGATGTATTTATATGCATTAGAAACTGTTAAATAAATGGAGTTTTCTTCGTTTAACAGATTGCACTTAAAGAAAACAGAACCTATTAATTATTTTGATATGTGGTAATAAAAAGTAATCTTAATGACGATCAAACCCAATTAGGCTAGCATCCAAATAGAGAACAGAAGAAACTGAAAACTAGTTAACGGTCAAATTTTTGTGTTTGTGAAAGTCTGACCACGTGAAGTGGTTTATCAATGAAACCTCAGTCCCCAGAACAAATTAACATTTTCTAAATGTCGATAGTAATATATTGTCATAGTTTTCTAGTGTAATGTTGGTACATGCCCAAATTTGCCGCCATAGTCTGGGTGGTCCAGTCATTGTCGCCAGACATCCCACTAGGCTTTAAAACATATCAAGATGTATAATAATTACGATCTTGTCTATTTGAGTCCTTATAATCCATCAGATATGGGCATTAGCGGAGTTTTATAAATTTGTGTCAAATCAGATTTACATATGTTTTTATTATACCTCCAGATACTCCTGAAGATTTACATTTAATTTTACTATTATGTTTGTTCAGTACTTGTCTATTTAAATACAAAATAAGTATGTAACAAAATATATTATGTCTACATTTAAATATGGCAATGAAAAATATACGGCAAATTTGAAAAGTATAGATGCAACAAAACTTGGCAACAACATTGGTAGACAGTCATTAAACATATCGATTATATTTATAAAATGCATTTGATGTAGTTCTTAATGTTTTCTGGAAGTTATGGTACTTATGAAATCATCGATATATTTTAAAGGCATTGCTCTAATTTTATTGTATCATTAGAAAGGGAATATTTTTTGTATCTGACATTATAATAATGTTAAGTAGTTTCCAAAAGAAATAAATTATACAAACTAGTCGAGGCTTTTTAAATTGCTTGTGGCAGACGCCGTTGGAGGAACCTATTTGAACTATTTACTAAGTCATCGATTTGTTGTTATTTGCAATTTATAACATCAGGACTATCGGGAGTCCGCACCATGTCCGCCATGTCTGAGTTTGCTCTGCACTGACGAGAACCAAGAGCTTGAAACCGATCTGCAAATTGACACCGCCGAGGCGGTGGGACTCCTCTGTTTTAATAATTGTTGCCTTCATCGGTATCTGTCACAAACGTTTTACTGCGTTTCTAGTAATTTTCAACTAAAATACCATTCAGGGCGCACCTCCGAATACAAATTATTAGGAATCAAGAGGAATATATTGCACCATAGCAATTCTATTAACCCGCAATTCGAATGAATATGTTTACTCTTTCTCAGGGTTAATTCAAGTTGCTCTATTATGTTTTATTTAAGAATTATAATATTTAAACGACAAAGGAAAGGTATTTATCAAGCTTTAACAAATCTTGTATCGACAACAAGTCTAACAAAACAAATAATGAACAACACAAACTTTACAAACTAAAATATTCTAAATGTTGACAATTAAAACTTCAGAAAATTTTTCTTTTAGTTACAAAATTTCTGACAAAGTATAAAAATTTAATTGTCTTTTATAGCGTTTTCCACTGACTGCACTCGATGAAACTGAGTGTAACATGTTCCACTGAGAAAATTAAGAAGCTCTTTGACAGTTTTTATCTTCACTGGCAGGATTATTTTCGTGTAGTGTGCACTAAGTGCAGATTTTTGGCACGAGCTCTGGTAGCGTTCGTGAAGTGCAATATGTATATTCCATATACTTCTAACAATGTTTCTTGCACTGATTTTTCGTTTTTATTTTTATTTTTTTTTTATTCTTCATTAATTTTTGTTGTTTTTATTACAATATTTGTGGTAGTCCTTAAAATTTTGGGTTCAATACTATCATCCTAAGAAGTGATTTTTTCGATTTCTTGCTCGTATTCTACATTAGTTCTACTATTTCCAGTCTTATGATTGTCTTCAATTGCCTTCTTCTTTCTTTTAATAACAGTTTTGTATCTGTTTTCGCATTGCACTGCCGTTTTTCTTATATGTATACATCTTTCTTCCTCTTAAATTTCTTCATCGGCCCCACCAATTTCAAATACAAATTTTATTTGCCTAACAGAAAGCGAGTTTCTGGTTGGCCCTGTTCTATACCTGTAATAAATTTAATTATATGGGAATTACATATTGATTTGTAATAAAAAATACTCACCGCTTTCAGAAGTACTTGAACTCTCTGAGTTAAAGTTGAAAGTAGGTGGAGACAATTCATGTTGGACATCGTTATCCTATATTTTATAATCTTCATCAATACATTCATTTTCATAATGCCCATCAGGTATGATGGTGGACTTCCATTACATGTCTTTGTATAGATTCCATTTCGCCTATTAACCGGCATATTCCGCAAGTGCCAATATTGTAAGTAGACATTTCTATGAAAAAATGAAGGGAAGGATAAATTGCACAACAAAAATATCCGCACAAAATTTGAATTTTGAGCATAGATTACTGAGAGGTATTTTGAGGTTATAAATATTATTGACATTTCACGACGAGTTTACGTAATGTATGTTCCAATAGTCCAAGCCATTAAGCTACTACTAGTCAAATCGCGGAGTTCATAATAAAGTTAACACGAATACACTACCCGAAATATTAAATAAACCGAACGAAATCAATGAACACTTTTTTCAACATTCCAAAAATTTATCTGCACCTGATAATGAACTCTTACAATTTTATAGTCGAAATTTAAAAGCAAATTTTAAAGAATTATTTTTCTTTATACCTGTATCTGAGACGATAATTCATAAATATTTATTGGATATAAAATCTAAATCTACAGAGTCAGATCAAATTAATATAGACATGTTACTTCTGTGTTGTCCTTACATACTGCCTTTTCTAACTAATACTTAAAAATATCACGTATAGTTCCGATGCCTAAAAAAAAATGGCATATCTGACTTTAATGAACTGCGGCCTATTAATATTTTGCCAGTATTGTCCAAAGTGATAGAAAAAATTATAAATTATCAAATAATATGTACAATATCTTCATCTATCCGGGTTCCGCGCGGGTTATAGCTGTACAACTGCTTTGCTAGGTGTTATTGACAATATTGTAATGGATATAGACTCCGGAAAAACAACAGCTTTAATACTATTAGATTATTGAAAGGCATTTGATACCATTAGCCATGAAATATTATTCTCTCTTCTACATGACTAATGGTCGAGAGGTGAGCACACTTGCCTCTCACCCAAAAGTTCCGGGTTCGATCCCCGGTCGTGGCAGTGGAAAATACTGTGAGAGGGATTTTTTCACTATACACAAATATTGGGTGTGTGTCCCTTGTCTCTAAATGTGTAGCCCCCTCCCACACAAGGCTCTTCTAGAGCCTTCCGGGATAAAGGGGGTCGTCATTACCTGTGGTGTATTTATTATTTATTTATTTACATTATGTTGGATTTTCATGCAGTTCAATCAACTTTCTTAGAAGTTATTTAGACAACAGAATGCAGTATGTGGAGACATGTAATGGTATATCAAATAAGCGAAAGATAATGTGTGGTGTACCACAAGGATCAACCCTTAGCCCCTTGTTATTTTGTATTTATACATGTGACATAACAAATTGTTTAAACAGTTGTAAAGCTCACTTATACGCAGAAGATAGGCAAATTTATTTTTCATTTTTTCATGACGAATATTGATCTAAAAAAAACTAGTGAAAATGTCAAAGCGTCATAAATTAACTATAAACCCTACAAAATCATCTGTTCTTATATTTGGAAAGTACAAAGAGCGAGTTGAAGCAGGTATAAATATTACAGTAGGTGACAAGGGCTTAGTATATACTAGAGTGGCAAGAAATCTTGGTATTGAGCTGGACACTGATTTACTACATTTACGATTTAGAAAACACAAAAATAAAAGTATACAGAAGGCATACGCTATTCTAAAATATTTATACCCTCACCGTCATTTTCTATCTCAATCCCTTAAAATTAAAATTACTGATATGCTACTGTTGAATCACTTTAACTATTGTGGTGCCGTATATGGCCCTTGCTTGGATAAAGAAAACATTAATAAAATTGAGAAAATTCAAAAGGCATGTTTAAGGTATATATATGGTATTAGGAAATACGAACATACTACACATAAATTAAAAGATACAAAATGGTTAAATATGGAAACAAGGCGGAAGCTCCACTATACTACACTATATCATAATATCGTTTTAAATAAGTCCTCCACATATTTATATAATAAAATTAAATACCGCAGTGACGTCCATACCTTGAACTTGAGATTCAGAGGGCTGATATCACCTCCACATTATAGAACTACTTTATATCGTAGATGCTTTTCATATAACATATTCTTATTATACAATAAAGTACCGTTTGATTACAAAAGTTTTGAATTTCCTAAGTTTAAAATCATGTACAAAAAATCTCTCTTAACTCCTTAAATGAAACTAAGTCATACATATATACCTTACATTTTAAATTGTTTCAGATGAAAATGGCCTTACCTGTTTATTTCAAGTTTAATTTTTAGTTTAAGATTTTCCGTAGTTCTCTCCTCTATTACTCTTACTCAGCGAATAATTGAATATTTAGATATTGTATTGTAAATTAATTTGAAGGACCAACATTTAATTATTTAATTAATGTCAGTGGATTGGGGTTGAAACTTGAGATCAATGCTTATTGTTTTTTAATCCTTTTGTAGCACATAACTAAGTTAAAATGTTATTTTTTTTCTTTGTAAAAAATAATAATTGTGTTATGAACTGCAAATAAAAGTTATTATTATTATTATTTGCACAGGTATGATTTGCGCTCGGTGCACATTCTGTGTTGTTCACTGGAAAATGCTATTAGATTAGGAAAATATTTGACAGTTATTAAAATTAATTTCAAATGTATTCTTGATCAGAGAATATAACGGTTTAAAAATATTCCTCCTCTGCTCCCAGTTTCCAAACAATTTCTCATCTAGACCTTGTATCCTTTTACTCTTGAGCGGTTACTTATCTATACAAAGGTCTTCTTTCCAATACTCTGCTACTTATCTACTTATACCATAATGTTAGAATAGACAGGAGAAGCAGTCACGTAGTCTAATGTAGCATCATCACGCCATATTGTTATCACATTTCTGTCAAAAGTGACAGTTTGTAATTTGCTGATTTTTACTTGTTATCGAGAATTTGTGAAGTTTTTTTACCAAAAGGGCAATGGTATCATGTGCCCAAAGAAGTTGCTCTTCTGTAGACGGTGTTAACAAAAAGGAAATCACCGAGATAACATTTCATAGGTTAATATATAATATAAACAACACACAGAGCCGTGTTAAGAAAATTTATTTAATTAAATTTAAAAAAGTGTATTTTCAAATTTTCCAGTCGTCCTTGGACAGCCATAGGGTTCTATTAATAAACATGCAAATGTTACGCTTTACTATTTAAGTAAAAATATAGTAAATAAGTCACAAAGCATTAGGCATAAGAACAATAAAATCGTGGTATTTAAAAGACAATGAATATATACTTACTTACATTTGTTTTGTTTTATTTCAATATTCACATATATCCTTTAGGTATACCAATTTATTTTATTGAAAAACCTGCATTTATTAAAATAATCGACTTTTTAGAGTCGAGATTTAAGACGAAATTACCTTTTTTGCAAGGCAATCAGCAAGTTCGTTTCCTTGTACTCCCTCATGCCCTGGCATCCACATCAAGGTAACCTTGTTGTTAGTAACCAGTTGCTAATTCTTTCGGGTCACTTTTGGTTAGGAAGATGTGTTTGCAGATCAATCCATTTCTAATTTTAAAGCAAAACAGATATAGCTTGAGATGTGATCTTTCAGTAATCCATTCTATCCTGTGGATCTATAATGGATTTTCCAAGTTTTTGGCAATTAACAAAAAATTCTGATATATAGGGACAAAACTGATTCATATTCGGTTTCAGTGGACGAAAATACATAGGACAGGAATGATCTAATCTACGGCACAAACAATTTTTTCTTTGTGAGCCTCTATTATATTTCTGAAACTTAAACTCGAAGCAGCCATTTTAGTATTATTATTGTAAAAATTTCATTAAATGCAGCAAAATATTCGTTCACCCATTATCTACCCTTCATTATATTTTAGAATATAGGTGTTTAAAAAATTTCAACCACCCTAAGTCATGAAAATAAAATTTTGCTCCTGCCACCCTTACTTTTCTAGAATTAAATATAGATCTGGTATACCAAACGCTCTTCCATATAAAGATAATTATGAATAACAGTTCCAAAAGTAACAACGTTAATAAAAATATTAAATACATAAAAAACATTTAACTTGCTATCTGAATGATATGAATTTTCTAACAGTGGCCTTGGCTGTTGACAATGCTTTAACTGTACCAGTTTGAAGTAGAGTTTTAAATTTTATCTAACCATTAACGGTAAAATTATAACGGAGAAAGTATATTACTCGAAATATTTAGTAGAGAGATGACCAGTCAAACAGCGTAAGCAGCAATCTGTTAGACACATGAGTTCATATTTATGCCATCCAAGTGACTAATATAACATTTTACGACAAATTATATGATGTATTGCTGCTATTAAAAATATAATGCGGCACATTACAGGCACTTACAAGTAAAGAGCTGCTATCTTGAGAAAGCTGCGAACACGAACAAGGAAGTTCAAAAGTTGAAACTCAAACTTGTTAACTCAGAGAGCGTAGCGGGTATTTGAAACGATAAATCTTGTCTTAAGAAATAAAAGCGATCGGTTTTGAGAAAAACCTAAAGACATTTACAGAGTAGTCCATTGCGACTAATTAAAAATATATGGTGAATCAATGTAACATTCGCGGCTTTTATATGGTTAGCGATTATTTGATTAACCGTATCCATAATGGAAATCTTTCATCCTATATACAGCATGGGACATGCATTTAGATTCCATTATATTTTAACGAAAGAGCTCACAGGAAAAGGCAGGCATCTATTGAATTCGAATAAATTTTAAATTAGAATTGATATGGGCATTTGAAATTCCTCTTGCAGGAACTTCGATATATTCGCTATATTATTCAATAAAGCATACACAAAAGGGGCATTTATATATTTCACCTGATTGATTGACTTTAAGCTGTCAGATTTTATTTAAAACTAAAAAATTGTTTGTGCTTTGCCTTTACTATATTCAACATGTAAGGTTTAAAAATAACCTTCTAGAAAGTAAATCGGTAATGTATTAAGAAATACAAATCCATTGAAGTAAAACTCACCGGGAACAATACCTGTATAAGTACCTGTCATTTATATCATAAAACGATTATTGTGTCACATCCGTTTGTTTTCTTAAAAAATGTTTTCTTAAAATGTTTTCTTAACCTCCTCTCAAGTTACCGAAGTAACCCCCTGGAAGATCTCAAGGATCTTGTGCTAGGCAAAGAGAGACGAGGCCCTACAGTTTAATGCGGACTACGAACCACTCTCGGGGCAATTTTTTTAATGAAAAATTGTTTCGCCTAGCGGGAATCGAACCCACTTCGCTAGGCAACTCAGTTTGCTAGCCAATCGCTTTAACACACTGAGCTACCATTGTACCGAAAATGACGTAAATTATAGATTTCGCATCAAAATCAGGGGTATGGCGTAAATCAAGGGTCTGGGTAGATCTGAATTATTAAATTATGTAATGGCATATTTTGTCATAGCTTATACATGACGATACAATTACACAAATTCGTAAGCAAAATAAATCAAAAAAATAGATAGTAGACAACATAACGCAATCATTAGAAACCATGTACTTAGTAGATACCAGACAGCAACATTAAAACTAACAAATATGTTAGTAGTAGTACATATCAAAATTAAAACAATACTTGCATACCAGTATGGCGTAAAACTAATAGGGCTTCACTTCCGCTTGTACCATAAAATACACTTTTCAATACGTACAATCTCCGTAAAGAAACTAGCCCGATTTCGGTGTTGGGGTTTAAAGTCAAGACTCCATCTTATTTGTTTTTATAAAAAAATCAATTTTTGCTGCGATGTATACCCATGATCCATTTTATGAAGAAGGTGTACTTCAGTTCAGTTGTTCTGCAACTTAGGTAACAATCAACAAGCTGTCAATGGCAATTACATTCTTATGGTTTACTGCTTTATTTGTAATAGTGATCAACCTGTGTCGGTAATAATCGTGATGAAGTTATGGCCCAAAAGAAATGCGACTTGGCATTATAGCACAGAGATAGATTTCAACAACCTCCAGCAAACATCGAACAACATTCAAAACTGTGTTTGGCTTGCAATAATAGGCTGGTTTCGGTAATTGAAATCTAAGACAATGGAAATGCCATCTCAATAGAAGTTTTGGTTGGAAAGCGTGGAAAATGTTTTGCTTGCGTGAAGATTTCAAGTGCATCACATCTTTGACCAAGGCACAGTTTCTAAGACTATTTAAATATTGTAATCCAGTAGAAATGTATGGGAACGAACAACTGGAATATGCTAAAAAAGATTTAATAATATTCTTAAAGAAATTGCGTCAATTTTAGGTTATTTATCGCGGCAAACATAAGTTTAATTTTTCAAAAAGTAAGAATAAGCCTCTTGCAAAGATTTATATTAGAGAATATCGGTGTCCAATCAGTAGAGGCTCGAGACAGAGAACGGTTCATACCGATTCACGTGACAATCGGCCAAGCGGCTTTATAACCCCAACCCCGAAATCGCGCGAGTTATACTTTATGAAGATTATACGTATTTAAAAGTGCAAAAAGGCTCTAATTTTCGTATTACTAGACAGTTATACTCAATGCATAAAAAGTATACCTTACTTAAAGCAGGTCTCTTGGTTGCTCCAGATAGTTTCATTTTGGACAACTATGGACCCTGCTTTGCCGACACGCACAACAATGACGCAAGCATTCTAATGCATGACATGAGAAACGAAAATAGGGCGCAGATACAACATTGGATTCGTAATGGAGATATCTTAATAACGGACAGGGGTTACCGAGATGCTTCTGCCTTTCTGCGAGATTTGGGTTTACTTCATAAAATGCCAGAATTTCTTCCGCGGAATCAAAGACAATTCACGACAGCAGAAGCAAATCACAATAGGTTAATAACTACAACAAGATGGATAGTAGAAAGCAGGAATGGACATATAAAATCGATCTTCAAGTTTTTTCAGAACATGATACATATTCAGCATTGTGAATACCTGGGAAACTGCTAAAAGTTGCATGCGCAATTATAAATAAATTCAGAGAGCTGATCCATATGCAAGATGCTGCCGGAGAGGTCGCTGATGCCATGTTCAGATTGGTTCAAACAGAAAATCAACTTTTGCGAAGAATTGAAAGGGACGAACTGATCTTTAGGCGAGGTGGTGGGCCATGGATGGACATAGAAGCATGCGACCTGAATTTTCCTCACCTGTCGCTCGATTATCTTAGGAGCAAAGCTTTTGGAATCTACCAAGTGTTTTTGGCACCTGGGTACATGCAAGACGTTCGAAACCAACAAGGGTTAGAAGAAAATGAATTCAGTTTTCAAGTAAAAAGGGTGGAAGCAAATATACAGGTCCGATTGTATTTGGAGCGATGTATCACAAAAAACATTAATTTTAAATAGCCGTTTTAAATAAAAGCACGCAATAGACCATTCCAGAACACGTGACTTTGACAGATCCGCCATTTTGCCTGGGTGGCACACAAAGCGATTATTTTCCGTGTGTTTACATTCGTTTTTGGTGCTATGGATTGAGTTTATTGTGATTTTTTCAAATTTTTTCGCCAAGATGTCTCGAAGTGAATATTATGTAACCCTTAGAGGTGAAATTAAGTGCAGATATGATAAAAAAATCGAGATTATTGACAATATTGACGACTATGCAATTCCTCCTGAAGAGAGCATGCTCGAAGTTTATAATATTACCGTGATGGACTTCGTGAATTATTTGATAGTAACTCATAGTTATTATACTGGTCAACAATTTAAGCCTTATAAAAGCTTGCAAGCCTACAAGCTTTACGAATCTGGTTCTGTTCAAGGAATTTTGGCAAAACAAATCAGTGATAAGGCATTCGTTATCATTGGAAAGGTAAGAAATCAAAGTTAATGCGTAATTTTACATTACAATTAGATTCTATATATTAATGTATATAATTGTGATATGCCACAGAGGTTTTAAACTTGATTAACATTTTTTAAAATCTTTGTTGCAGGTTAAAAACTCAACGAAAGAAAGGGAAAAGTTACTTCAAGTTTGAATTATTATTTTAAAGAACACCAGCATTTCCATTGCTCACTGTACATGTATCAGATGTACATGTTTATGAGAAGTATGTAGTCATATAGCGATTCTGTTTTACCTGCATGATCATCCAAATACCATCGAAGACAGTGGTCCTGGTCCAGCGTCCACTGACTTTCCGTTTGGCCAGTACCTTCCATGAAAAATGTAGAAATGTTGCGAATACGGGATATGGATTGACCAAAAAAGTAGAAACAATAGGTTTGTCTCAGGAGCATCCTCCTTTTGACAGATAAGAATGAACTTACGCCTATTTATATCCGTATCTAATTTATGGCCTTTTTTGGCTTAACTGAGCCTGAACTTGGATATTTTAAAAAAATAAAGTGAATATTAAATAACATTTATTTTACTGTGAATAAAAAATATGTGCAATATATTGAAATAAATAGGGATATATAAAAATGAGATGAAATAAAATTGTTTTTTATTAATAAACATATAGGTACATAGATAATTCAATATTTATATTATTTGGTATTTGAGAAGGCACATGTTGAGAAGACACTACATACCACGACAATTTTATCCAATTCACTCAATTTCCTCATTTTGACAACATGCTTGGGTACTGTTTCATGAAAAATCTTTTTTTTGAGCAAACCTACAACTCTTTCTACATGAACCCGTAGAGTTGCAATATTTCGTGTGTTTTCCAAATCTATAGGATACAACTGATTTGGCCTTTTGTAAGGCGGGTATTTGTAGTTTTATCCTCTAAAAGTTTTCCTAAAATCACACACACCATTTAATTCTAACCTTATAAAACCTAGGAATTTTTGTACAAAAATTAAGTACTTACCAGTTATAAAATGTTTTGAACAAATACGACCGTGTTTTAGGTGGCTTTTACTTAGTGCCCCCCGTCCCAAAGTCTTCATCCGAGTATTTCTTCTTTCTATAGGCAATGCATTAAGATGATTCCCTTATTGGTTAAAATAGCGGGAAATCGGAAAAACAATGCACGATTTCTTTCACCACGCATTGAACATTCAACAGCAATATAAAAATGTAGCATTATCTATCAATTAGACCAGGATTAAACAATTTAATGATGAAATACACGTAATGTTTACATACGCAAATGGTTTTGTATGCCACCCAGCAAATATGGCCGAACTGTCAATGACGTCATTCTGGAATGGTCTATAGGTTGACGCAGTTGATTCTAACCTATAACATTTTGACGTAAGCAAAAATAGATAAGAAAGGAATGACAAATTTCATTGAAAATGAGATTGTTTTATTAGTAAACCTGAAAACAAACTACAATACTCTTGTCGAATACAAGGTGACAGATGCTGTAACTTGGAAAAATCCTGGAATAATACCCGTGAAGAATTAAACACAAACTGGGTGGTGGTGTTAGGCCAGCAAAAAATTTAAGAACAAAATTTAAGAAAGCAACAAAAAGGAAATGTGCCGCTCAGAAACGCTAAACTTACAAGACTAGCGGTGGAATTTGTAATATTATAGAATTAACCCAAACTGATGAAGCTATTAAAGATATACTAACCGTTGGTGTAACGGGTTTAACTAGTGAATTTGATAATGATAATTATTTTAATATTGCCGATCAGCCTAACACGAGTTACATGAATGACATATTATAATTGATATCAATTATAATAATGTGTATTTGTAATTTTTTAATAGGTAATAGTATATTTATTTTTCTAAAATACTGCCTGAGCGTCATGGAATCCGACCATCTTAAAGTTATCAAAATCCAGTCCTCCTGGTGTAATAAATATTCCCTTAGCAACAAGTAAGATAAATACTATTCCGTTAATGAAAAGAAAGAAAGACGATGAGAGTTAACCGCTGACTGCAGACTAAAAATTAACACTGCATGTGGACCCAAACTAGAATAAATTAAATTGCAACAGGATAATCTAAAACTAAATATGAAAATAAAAGAGAAAGAATATTTAGGCAGAACAAAACAAGCAACTACATGATTTAAAAATACAGCAAATTAATTTGAACATTTGAAGACTAGGATAAATAACATCTCATGATAATGATTGATGCTACAGTATTATATATAATTCAATGCCTGTGAAGTAACTCTGCAATACTTATTGGTTTTATATTATTATTGTAGTAAAGTTCATAGAAATATGAAGCTATGGATTTAGACTGGTCCTAGTAAATTCACTTTTTCATTAATACCTGTTCTTGTTCACTGTTTTGTTATTTTAATGAAAATTAAATTCAAATTCAAATTTTTTAAATTTATTTATTCATTTAATTACATGACCTGATAGAAATTTACATTACAATTTACTTTACCTTACTAATTATGAATATTACATTACATCTTACTTTACGCTACAAATACATTACTTTATAAATTAATAAGAAACATTACAAAATGAATTAAATCCGGTGGTATGTAAGAAAACAAACTAGACGGAATATATGCACCTAAGTGAATTTATAATATTTTTTGTACATAATATAGTGAGTGATAAAAAGAATTATGATTATAACAAATTAGTAAAACAATCTATTATAACTATTAATACATTATCACCAACTGCTGATACTGCATCAACTCTTTCGTTGTCTTTTTTTTATATATTTATTTAACGTCGGCCTACTTCCGCTACTAACTAACTACTAAGACCGACGCCTGTAGACGAGCTACCCTCAACCAGGAATTTTTGCCCAACCTCTTCTCTGAAAAAGAGTAGGGATCTTTTACTTGCCTAACATTTTATAGACAAGGTACCGACGGCTTTACATCCCCTCCAAAGGATGGTATATCCCCTATACAACCCTCGCCTAAGATTGTATAGCTTCGCATACACTGATATACAAGCTGCTGGAATATGTATGAGGAGAGGAGGCGGCCTTCGTTGGAACGGTCACCCATCTAACTACTAACTGCGCCTGACGTTGCTTTATATCGCATATCGAAGTATGCACATAGTAAAGACGGACCTACGCTCGCCCCTTTCGTTGTCTTCATTCTCATATTTTAAATATTCATCGGGTTCCTCATCCATCATATCTAATTCGATATTATGTACTATAGCTATAGCTACTATTATGGTTTTTATTGTTTCTAGTTTCAATCTCATCATCTCCACCCTCAACATTGGAAATCTTCATTTACATATGCCTTACAACTTTCTCACAACATTCGTGGTTCTTGTTTGGAATTCGTTATATAAATTTTTCTCTGATGACAGAAGATCCTGCAGTTAGTCATTAAAAAGCTGCTTAATGTATAAATCATGTCTCACACTAATATAGCATTTACCTATCTCCCTTCTTCAAATTGTGCTTTAATGCTTGAACTATTAAAAATTGCACCATCATCGTGGCTAGCTCCAGGCCAATGTGCAACTATATTTATAATTTTGCCACTTACATTCGAAACAGTTTGCACATTCAAGGAGGAATATCCTATTCTATTTCTAAAGTATTCTACCATTTCACCACCTGGAAAAGTTAATATACTATATAGAAGAAAAACTCAAAATCTTCAAACTTCAAATAAATATAAAATTAGTTGCTGAAGTGAACTTTTCTTTGGCTATCTGATTAGCATTTTCAGGCATTCGTATATAAATGGGAGTTTTTGAAGCAATTCAGCAATGGCTCGAGAAGCATTTATTTATTATACAACAGAAAGCTTATTTCTTTATACCTCCAAAGTCTTCAGTAACAATAAGCATACTTCCATATGCATATAACCCTAAGGTAATCAACAGCTCTGTCAAAGGTATTGCATAAAAGCATCTTAAACTAATTTTTGTTGACTCCGCTTTTAAATTTAGTTGTATATTTCCTTGTCATCGCATTAAGTATGTACGAAACAAAGAAATCAAAGTAAAATCTCTACCTTCCTCTCGGATAACATATATTCAATTTATTGCCTGCATCTAAAAAAAATTTAGGACTTCGGGCACCCTCAATTAAATTAATAATTCCTTCGTCGTCATCAGATAGTAAATAATCAAATATTTCGAATACATCCACTAACAAAAAATAAAATAAAACATTTTAAAAATTATGACGTTAAGAATATTTTGAAATCTGACATTCCTCACTTTAAACTATCTACCCTTTAAAGTTTAACTTTAGTGTGACATAACTAATCTGTAAAAAGATTACTGACATTATAGAACAGATTTTTTTTCAAATCCCTAATTGATGAAACCGGCCCTTCTTAAGATCAGATCGGGATGGAATAGGATGTGGTGTTGCATAACAGATCTATCTGGGGAGTAATTCTTATGGACGTAAATATAAATTTATTAAATGCTGATTCACTAGAAGTTTAACTGTTGTTAAGCCAATTTTGACTTGAAGTTCTAAAAGACTTTTTGTACCAGTAGGTATATTTCGGCAAATAACTGCAATAATGTGGATTTGTTAAACACCACTAGTATCATCTGATGGTATTCTGTGAGATAAGTATTGAGGAGAAAAATGTATGATCAGATATTGGGATAGATATACATTTTTCCGATTACCTATTGCATATATATGTACATAGAAACGAACAGTCTATTAACAAAACAACAATACGGAATTCGAAAGGTCAATACTACATCTGACGCAATTCCCACCCTAATTAAAGAAGTATTAGATGCATTTGAAGAAAAACAGGCATACGTAGGAATATTCACAGATTGTGTTAGCCATGGAAAACTGTTGGATAAACTGGAAATGTATGGAATTAGAGGAGTAGGCCTGAGGCTTTTGAAATCTTACTTAAACAATATATCTCAACAAGTTTTTCATGGAAACTGCTATAGTAGTGAATTAATCATGAAGAGGGGTGTGCCCCAAGGCCCTTGGGCCACTCTTGTTCATTATTTATGTGAATGATTTTCCTGACTATTTGAATGCACACACTATAAACAGGTATGAATTGACAACTATTATGTATGCTGATGACACCTCTTTTGTCTTAAAAACGAATAAATACCGCAACACACCTCGAATAGCTGCTGAAATACTGCAAGACGCTCAGCAGTGGTTTATACAAAATGAATTATTCTTAAATGAAAACAAAACAATCATAACAAACTTTGAAATAAAACAAAATATTGAAAGCGAAAAAATTGAATTTCTTGGTGTGCGCGTGGATTCATGTTTGAGCTGGCAATATCATATTACTTACCTCAGCAGTAAACTTTCGAGAGTCGTATTTGCTGTTCGAAGAATATCCATGTTGGCAGGCGAAAAAACAGCATTAACAACCTTTTACGCATTGTTTAATTCGGTACTTGATTATGGTATATTGATGTGGGGAAATGCTGCACAATATGCCCTTCAAAAAATATTTATAATACAAAATGCCGCAGTACGAGGCATTGTTCAAGCAAATCACACAGATTCATGTAAGCCACTATTTTTAGAATTAAAAATTATGTCAGTGTATTCCCTAATAATTTTTCGCAACTTAGTTTACACCAAAAATAATATTGGAAATTTTGCCTCACACTCTGATGTGCATACATACTGTACGCGTAATCAAAACAACATTACACAACCGCAAACGCGATTACAAAAAAGTGCAGTGCTCGGAATAAGATGGTATAATGCTCTTCCCGCAGATATTCGCGAAATGAATGTAAAGTCATTTAAAAAAACAGTCAAAAAGATTCTCACTGAAAATTGTCTTTATAGCTTACAGGAATTCTATTCAATACAGTATAATTAGATAGGGTAGGTTAGTTTCATAGGGTCCTGGCTCACGTAAAATAAAAAGGTTTTTATTTTATATGTCATGTTAAGGTTTTATATACAATTTTCTTTATATTATTATATAAGATGTATGTTGTAATATTAAATGTTATATATAATTTATAAATGAGTTTACGGTTTTATATACAATTTTCACTATATTATTATATAAGATGTATGTTCCTTTGACTTGTCCATATACTCTATTTGTAAATTTGAAAAGGATTAATAAACCATTATTATTATTATTATATTAGCTGAATAGATTTCTGCAAGTTATGCATATATGGATGAGTGGATTTCAAATTTAAATATATTAATATATTATAAAAGAATAATTATTAGCCTCATAGAAGGGCGTACAATAAAGAAATACGACAAATTACCTCTGATTAATACTAAATAGTGAACGTAGGGCTTCAAATTCTAACATATTATTGAAAACATAAATACATTTAATATGAAATTTAAACAACCCAAACTAATTAATGATAACTATTATGGTAACTAAGGCAACGCTTTTAGACAAATACAATATATTGAATATGACGACATGCGGTTTTCGAGATAACTTGCAGAAAGCTTTCAATCTTATTTACTCCATGCTTTACTTATCAATAAACTTGAAATATACGGCAGAGCGCTGGGACGAAAAATTCTAGCGCGAAAATTTTTTGCAAAACGAGATTTTATCTAATTTTTTCAAAACCTCTGTATTTTAAGATTTACTCTTCAGGCTGTTAAAAAATATATTTTGAATTGGGGAAATGGCGCCTTTAAATAGAGTATTTTCCTCCCTTTTCAACGATATATCACATGCCACATTTATTCATTGGTACTACGTTAGTATTACAAAGACATTTTTGTAAAATCAATAAATTTTTTTTTAACAAACATTATACTTGCCGTGGAGAAGTATGATTAAATAAAACGATAAAATAATTCAATAAGTTGTTCAAATCTTTGCTATAATAAAACATTAACACAATTAAGAAGAATAAAGTAAATTCAGGTAACAAAAACAAATTAATAATAAGAATAATATAGCACACAGAACATTAATATTTATCTAATCCTCAAAATAATTTTTAAGATATCATATCAAGTGTTCAAAGTGTCCACCGCGATTTCTTAAGCACAACCGAGCGCGGCGAGGCACTGCGTTTAAAACATTACTCAGCATTACGGGGGTAACTGTAATACATGCCTGTTGAGTTCGAGCTTTTAGGTCCTCTACATTTTGCGGTGTCGTCGAAAACAACTTATCTTTAATATACCCCATAGAAAAAAATCCATTAGGGTTATATCTGGAGAGCGAGGGGGCCATCGAATAAATCCATTGGAGCCTATCCAATGTTGAGGCAAAATTTTGTCTAAAAAATCTAGGCAAATCTGGGAATTGTGGGGAGGAGCTCCATCTTGTAGAAAATATTGAAAGTTGTGTCGATTTTCTTAAGGTAGGTCATCTAAGAATTCATTAAATTCATTTCTCAAAAAGTTTAGGTACCTTTGACCACTGAGGTGACCAACATAAAAATAAGGATCTATTAAATTGGTGTCTAATATACCTATCCACACATTTATTGATAAACTATTTTGAAACCCAATCGGTCTATGCCAGTGTGTATTTTCAGAAGTCCATTTGTAATGAATATTGCGATTAAAAAATCCATTATTGGAAAAATTCGCCTCGTCGGACCAATGTATTTTACTACATATTAATGGATCGGCACGCTTCTTTTCCAACAGCCACCTACAAAAAGTCGTCCTCCTTGGTTTGTCCCCCGCTTGTAAATTGTGAACTTTTAACCATTTTTCTTTAAAAATTTTTTAGCACTTGTCTTATTTATATGACAAGCAATTTGAATTTCTCTTAATGATGTTTCCAAATTTTCTGTATTTTCATTTCTTACATAATTAATAACTCGGTTTACCTTATTTACATTATCAGTAACACTGTTCAACCCTGTCTTCTTCTTTAAAAATGAACCATTATGGTTTCGTAGCTTATTTTCGGAAAAGAGTTTTATTCGGCTGTAGTGCTTGTGGAAATCTGTTTCTATATTCAACTTGAGCTAACTCAGAGTTAAAATTGCATTGACAATATGTAACGAACATATTATAAAGATCAATGTGAGTGAAAATCATTTTTGAAAATTCTAAATTTTTAAACGAGTGTGAGTTTAAGTATTAACTGAGATGATCTGTCAAAAAATTAAATTGTCAAGTTTGTTCATAGCCAACTATTTTAAAATAATTGAAATAATAGTGAAATCATGAAATACAAACAAATGGATATTATACTTAAATTAATTGGTAAAGACATTTTAACTTTCTGGGCAAGAAGTGATGCTTTTATGGAGGACCTCTATACATTGGCATAACTGCGAATACTCTTTCCATAACTGCTCCATGTTGCTTTCTTGAGTATTATTTTGTTTTTGTTACCAGAATTTATTTTACTCTTCTTAATTGTGTTAATGTTTTATTATAGCAAAGATTTGAATAACTTATTGAATTATTTTATCGTTTTATTTAATCATACTTCTCCACGGCAAGTATAATGCTTGTTAAAAAAAATTTTTGGTTTAAAAAAATGTTTTTATAATCACTAACGTAGTACCAATGAATAAATATAGCATGTGATATATCGTTGAAAAGGGAGAAAAATACTCAATTTAATGGCGCTATTTCCCGCCCGTTTCAAAATAATTTATTTAACAGCATGAAGAGTAAATCTCAAAATACAGCGGTTTTGAAAAAAATTAGATAAAACCTCGTTGAGAAACTCTGTTTTGCAAAAAATTTTCGCCCTAAAATTTTTCTCGTATCTTCAAATAACGGAGATATTTGGCCTAAACGTTTTCCGCATTTTCGATATTTTCCACCATAACTTTTAAAGTAGGCCATGGATTTCAAATACATTTAAACCATTTTGTAGGTTATATAAATCGGCACAATTTTCGCAAAAATATTTTTTTTTACGACCGATATTAAGTGAGATATTCTCGAGGGCCCTGATAAAATGGACAGCCTGTATATGTAAAAGTATAATAAAAATCAAATGAATTTTCGAAAAAAAAATTTGCATCTTACCTTCGAGTGCTTTTTTATCTAAATATTTTAAACCTGCTCACAATCACTTTTTATTATTAATATTGAAATTTTTATAATGAATAATTACACGTATACTTGTGCGCGCATACCTATAATACCGAAAATGACGGGAAATCGCCGCGCGCTTGTATATACCAAAAATGACAGAAATCAGCTAAATTAAAAAAAGTTATTTTCTAGTTACATCACGTGAAAGTACATAAAAATAGCTTCATTTTGGTAAAAAAAAAATTCGTTCGACCATTTGGACAAATTGGGGAAAGTATTGTGGAATTTGGGCTAAAATGGAATTGCGGCCAAACTGTCGGATATTTCTTGCTAAAATTTGGCAGGCTATTTCTTGGTTATATAGGTTACTTTTGTCTAAAGTTTCATCAAATTCGGTTTAATTTTGGTCAAGTTAGTCGTAATTCAATTTTTTACGTTTTTTCTGTATATTTATATACATATCGTGGGAGGCGGTGAACCGATTCTCACGAAATATGAACTGAACGTTCCTTGTAGAATAAAAGGGTACCATTATAGTTTCTTAACTAGCGTTTTGAAGGGTCCAAAATAAATTAAAACTGAAAAACCACCCTTAAAAATGACCAGTTTACCCTTTTTCCGCGAAAAAAAGAGTTCCCCTACCTACTCGAAGTAGAAAACTCAGGGTATCTTAGTTCCACCAAAATTAACTCATTTTCATATGTTGCGCTGCTCCATGTAAAATTTTCTCTATCGCCTTATTTTAGGCTATTTTTACTCCACTATAAGTTAATACTGTGGTTTTCATTATTGTGTGATATCATATCATTACCTTTTATTTTATCATTGCATCGGGTATTTTATGTTACACGTTTTTATCTATTAAGCATTAATATGGCACTGTTTCAAGTTTATTCGCAACTAGGACGAAACTGATGCCACTCTTTAACATTTGTTCCTACAGTCAATAAATGTATTATTATTATTATAGTATGTTCGTTCTCGTAGTTGTGCTTAATTCATTGAGCTTTATCCGATCTTTCTGCTAAATCTACTAAACAATTTTGAGTACTTACTGTGAATGACTTCATGTGTATAAGTTACCTGTTTCTACGATGAATATGTACATTGTTTTGGAATTCGTTCTTGTCTTTTCCGTAGTTGCAACATTTATTTCTGGATAAAGTTGTTACAACATGTGCTCAAACATGGAATAATAATTAATATACGGTAACCGAAGTATAATTTTAGCTGTTTAGCATTTTTCAAATGACTAAAGCCTCACTTTCTCGAAAACATTATTTTCAACATTCAACACGAATATTTCACAAGATGATACTATTAATTACTACTACCAACAAAAATAATGTTACTACAAAAATGTTAATGTTTGACACAAAAAATATTTTCTCCAAGAAAAATGCAGGATAATTTTAGTAACAAACTCCAACAGCATAATTTACCACAACATTAATTTATATTTAGTGTCAATATGTAAAGCACGACAGGCCAAAAGCCACAATTTCCAACAAAACTTACACAAAACGATAGGCGAGAGTTTAGCGAACAGACGATTTATTTCTGTCCGCCCCCAAAGTGGAATAACGTCCTCGCAAATTTATTTGAAAAGAGAATGAAGCAACCTGTCATTACTCACTGACGGTATGTGACTGCACCATAACAGATGGCTTTATAAATTCTACAATTTCTTAATGACTCAAACTAAAATATGTGTTATTTACATCTTTCACTATGTGGTCTTTAATTCATTTTTCATTTGTGCTGTCAAAGAAATTCCAATAAAACAAACGAAATATTTATAGGTTTCACACTATTACGAATATTTCTCTAAAATTAATTGCTTTGTTTTGAAACAATTGTAGATGTTTCGTAAACCTAAAAAATCTTTCAGATTTTTTCGTGCGAATTGTCTAGACGAATTAAAAATAAACAATGATGAGGAGCGACGCAATTTATGACCAATTAGTGATTGTATTGTACTACTGCTATTTATATGCAAAAAGTCGGACCTATTAAACCAATAATATGTCTGTCCCAACTATCCTAACAGGAACAGATGACTTGTGTTTTTTTTTTATAAAACGCACCATTTTTTCGAAAACTATATTCTTGAATAGAACGTACGGTCGTGAGCAAAAAAAAATAGGACAAGTCTTAGAACGGTATTTTGCTAAAATCCAGTTGTGTACATCTAACTTTAATTTTTGTGACATTGTCAGTTAGTTGTCATAATTTATTGTAAGCGTGCAAAAAACTAATATGCCTCATATAAGCGATTTAGTTAAATTTGGAGTTATTGCTAAAGCAGAAGATGGATGGTCAATGAGACAAATTGCACTGCGTTATAATATTGATAAAAATTTGGTGTGTAACATTTTAAGAAAGTGGAGAATAAACGGTACGATTAGTAGAAATCCTGGATCAGGGCGACGAAGGATATCACTGAACAACAAGATTTGCAATTGGTAAATGCTTTAGAAGAAAATCCATTTTACTCAGTTATTGAGGCTGCTGAAGAAACGAATTTTCCTGGATCGAGTAGTACTGGTCTCCGGCGAGTAAGAGAATCAGAGCTACGCTGTCATGCAGCAGCACAGAAATACTTACTTAAAGCTGAACATAAAGAAGCTCGAGTAGGATTTGCGCTTAAATTTTTAGCGCAAGATGTAAATTTTTGGAACAGTGTAATCTTTACAGACGAAAAAACTTTCCAGTCAACACACAGCGGTCGTATTCGTGTTTACCGCCCTCCGAATACTCGATTCGATGTGGGTTTGGATATCGGCACGTAGTCCTCGTGTTTTGTGGCATATTAAGGAACGATTTAATATTAAAACGTATATTAGGATTTTAGACAATATTATGCTCCCTTCTGCGTCACAATTATTTCCTAATAATGAGTTCATATTTCAACAAGACAATTGTTCCGTTCATACTGCTCACACCGTAACTAACTGGTTTCAAGATAAGATCAATGTTCTTAACTGGCCCAGTCATAGTCCATATCTTAACCCTGTGGAAGAAGTATGGGGACTACTCGTAAGAAGTATCCAAAAACGAAATGTGAGGCTACGGAATGTCGAAGAATTACCGGAAATAGTAAATAATGCATGGGAAAATATTATTACTAATGATTATTGTATAAGGTTATTTAATTCTGTACCAAACAGACTTATAGAAGTAGTTTCTTGTTAAGTAGGATATCCTTTGTCCTTTGATCCAGAATTTCTACTAATCGTACCGTTTATTCTCCTCTTTCTTAAACTGTTACACACCAAATTTTTGTTAATGTTACAACGCAGTGCAATTTGTCTCATTAACCATACATCATTTACTATAGCAATAACTACAGCAATAAAATAGAAAATAAATTAAAAGTGATATCTGTTTTATTTCGGCTACTCATTACATATTCAAATAGAGGCAGATTTATATTAGGAAAAAAAAGTTGTCCTATTTTTTTCTGCTCACGATAGTACTATTACGGTCGAAAAAAGCTTTTTTATCAAATAATCATTTCTGGGGTCATGTTTAAAAAACGAAAAAATAATTCAATACTTTTTATTATCATTATAAGAAAACAAATACGTATTGCGGACCTCTAGCGTATGCGACCCACCATACGCCTTTGCGTTTTGTGGGCCGCATAATAACAACTGCCACGTCCGTAACACATTTCGCTATTCTCCACGGGAGGGCGATATACCTGCGGTACGTGAAAAGCAGAGAAACGGAAGGCAACCATTTTTGTTGGGGTAGGTAGTTGATAATTCTACGAACCTCGGTTTATCCAAGGCATCCTGGTGGATTTTGGAATTATCAACCCAAGAAAATTTTCTCAATCTGTTATTGTTCCGTTTAGCGGAATATTTTGTGGTTGTGAGTAAATTTTAACTGCGGAAGCAGGATATTTAATTATACAAGGTAAGCTAACCTCTTCACGCCATCTTACCCATTCTCTACCCCCGTGTTTCGCAAATTTGCAGGCTTTCCCTTGGAAATATCGTGTCGACTTGAAAGGCGGACTCGACTCCATTCATCCAACTGTGGCTTTCAAAGAACATTGGTGGATTGTTCCCTCATCAGTGAGGTAAATTATATTTCTTTTGTAGGTTATGTCAGATTTGAATTGCCCACATTAGGCACGCTTCACGTGCATTTCCGACTTTGCAAATTAAATGGTGATATCTTTAGGGTTCCACGGACGGGGCTTCTACATACATCGGTGAAGTTCCACGGACGGGGCATCCACACGCAGTAGAAAGTTCCAGGGCTGGAGAGGCTATAATCAACCCCATCCTTGGGTCAATTTCTTTTGTCCCGAAGACACCTCCGTAGGGCTACAGTTCTTCCACGTCGAAGTCGGTATCGTACCACCCTAAATAAGTGTGTTGTTGTTTTTACTTACCGGGGACCACCTTCAGTGGTTCGGCTCGGTTATATCAATTCATACTTTTGTATTTTAACTTGTACATATTTAAAGATTTTATGCATTTATATTTATTTAAGCAGGTTCTCTAAATCAGACCCATTGTGGCAGAATGTATGACCATTTATCCTCACATTGTAAACCGATGTGTAGCTACACGAGGCATTTTATTAATGTTGTAACTTATAAATCGAGAAATTTGCCACACCTTTTGGACATCGCCAGGTTACATGCTAGAGAACCAATATCTGTAAATTGTGTAATATAGTGCATTTAATTTTTAAAGAAAGTGTCATTATTTCGTCTGCGACCACTACGTATGGAAGCCTCAGTGATTTGTTAAGTAAGTAAACTAATAACTTGTCATAGTTTATGTAAACTTGGGCTTAACACCCTGAGATAGTCTGAGCTAGAGAAATTTTATCGTAGGCACGTACATCACTTATCCGGGTTAAGTTTGTGCCCTACGATATCTGCTACGCTACAGTAGCCCAAGTGATTTCGTTATGTAATATCTTATAATCATTAATATCCAACGTATTTATTTGTTTATGTACGTGTAAATCGTAGCATACGGTTTGTTAGATAAGACTAGTCAAAAACGAATAGCAAATGAAGTTAGTTGCAGCAAATGTGCGATTCGAAAATTAAACCGAAAGTGGATAGAAATTCATAATCTGAGGAGGACAGTGGGTTCGTTGGGTTTACTGCCACCAGCACTTGGTAGTAGAAAAGATGTTAGGCTGATGTCTACCTGAGGGGCAACGACTTGGGGTAGGCAACAAAAAGGGGGAAAATACTTGACACTACCACACGTATGAGCTCCAAAGTAAAGCGTACGGCTAGCTCTGAAGGATCTTAGGGTCTAGGTACGACCAGCGTACTGCCTAGAGCAAATACAAAAGAATGTCCAATATGTTATAGTTTATTAGATACAGAGCAAATATTACAAGCGATATATATATATTTTTCAGATGCTTAGACCTTTCTCTCCTCATTATTATTATTATTAGTAAAATTTAGGCCACATTAAATACTAAGTAACGGTATTAAATTTACCACTTAGCGACAATAAAAAGTGTCATATACTTGCAACTTTCCCAGGTGTAGCTACAGGTGGGTTACATATTGAAAAAGGTATTTATTTTATAAGGCAAAATTCGTTAAATTTGAAGTTAACAAGTTAAGTTAAATCACGAAATGGGGCAAAAGATTAATAATAAATGAAACGGTTATCAAAAATATCTGAAGGCTCATCTGCTTGCGTTCCAGGGGTTACGCTCCACAGGTTTCTCAATCGAAGTGGTGTTACATAAAAGGTTCATCCGAAACCGGATCTTCAATTCTTGGCCCAAGAGAAGAAATCCAGAGTTCTAGGCCCAAAAGAAGAAATCCAGAGTGGGATCTCAAATTCTTAACCCAAAAGAAGAAATCCCGAGTTCTTGGTCCAAAAGAAGATCTCCAGAGTGGGATCTCCAATTCTTAACCCAAAAGAAGAACCCTAATGAGGAGGAAAATATATAATGTAAATGATGCCTAACATTGTTCATGCTATAGGGAGCAACTGGGTTTGTTACCTTTGTTCTAAGGGTCCTAATGATTCTGTTGAGACTTCTATATACAAATAACCAAGGACACCGACTCACAAAACGGATAGTAGATGCCAAGACATTCGCGTTAAAACCCAGAATTAAAATCAATTTACACAGAACAAACAGCAGTGACTGCGGTGAGTAATTTCAAAATAATTGTGGCGTTAAGGCTGATTAATGAAGGCGTAGTGGTGGGTATGCCCCTTACCTAGACCATAAAATTCCACGAGGGTAAGTTTCTCTCCATGTATAAACACCAAAATTCACCAAAAGCAACACACAATGGTGGAGAATAACTTCTGAAAGGCTATGTACATAAATCCCTTGCGGACAATCAAAAAGATTGAAGCTTAAAGTACAGCCAAAATGATTCCAGGCACTTTTACCGGTGGTCGGCTGAAAAAAGAAAGCTAAGAACCGCACCCAAGAGAAAAAACGCTCTCTAAAAAAACAAATGGCTTCCGCCAACGCCATGATCACATCAGAAGCCGAATATGATAGAACACAATACAGAAATAGTTCTCGGAGCTGTGCAGGATTGATTTTCTTGCAACCTGAAATAATAACTAAACCATTGCTGGGCGATCCAAAAGGTATTTAACAATATCTCCGGTGCCAATAAAATAATTACAGATATAAATAAACAAGCTTGAATGAATGACTGATGAAATAATTATTAACAATTACACCAAACTTCAGGCACGTCTCTGGTTAGCCGCAGATACTACAGAATTTCACTCTGAGAGTTGGTAATGTGGACAGAAACTGAAAAGTCCCTAAGCGGACTGGCCAAAACAACAAATTCAATTTATAAATTACAAGGTTATAGTGAGATAACCTCGAAACTACTCTGCACCAAATGAACTTGAAACACTATGAAAAACAACTACATTAAAGAACAATACCTTTGTTGAATATTTAAGTCAAAATCCGTTATCCAAATCCATTCAATCCAAAGAGGAAATCAACTTCCAAGTGTCTATTGGGCAACCAAGAAAATAAATATACAAATAAAAAGATATTTGAAAGAACTAATATTAGGCCAGTCGCCAGATAGATTAAACATTTTAAATCGGACAAAAGATTTTACTGTTGTAACCAGTTCTTTATAGGCCTCTTTTAGACATACCAATTTTTCCAATAATCCAGCTTTTCTACAAGTACATACGGCTTTGCGGCCTTTTGTACACTTGCAGCTTATTGTTTTCAAAAGTTCTTGTGGAGCAGCTTCGTTTTCGGTAGTAATAGGAAACAGCATTTTTTTTATCCAACCCCAATTTTGAGAACTTTCGCATTGCCGTACCACTACTGAATTTGATAGTATGTTGGGATCAGTTTATAAGGATGCATTTTATTTTCTTTTAATACATGAATAATTGAGGAATGGGAAATATCGAATGCTAAAGCTGCTAATCGACTTGAATTATGTGGGTTTTTTTCAAACTCAATCAGTATATCTAATTTAGAATCGTTACTCATTGCATTGGAAGCTTCTTTTTTTATCTGCCATGCATGTCCATTTTCGCGAAACTGCTGTTCAATTTTGCTAATTGTACCTTGGGATATACGCAGCAAATCAGGAAATTTTTCTTGAAATGAGCGAGCAACTTTCTCCTGTGATCGCATTCGTTTTCCGTAACCGTCAATCGCTACGGCGTTTCCAATAAAACTGGCATTGCCAGCTATTAGTCCTGTCAACGAATTATTGCAGACTACATGGAGGGCGGCAGAATTGTTTGTTGACTTCAGGGATCGATTTGGGGTAGTTAGAAGGTAAAGTTCCCGACTCTAGGAGGTGAGCCTTGCATGGGAGGGCTTTCGGAGGATTTTGACTTTTTTGGTTTCTCGCTAATAACTTGAAAACAATTGGTCATAGAGGAAAAGTATTCTAACCTTTTTGAAAGCTGACAAAATTTACTACATTCTTTAATTTCAACAAAATATTTCTATCTTCAACTGTTATTTAGTTACACGCTTCAGAAAATCGCAGACATCTGGAAAACGCTGTTTCAGATCACATTTTTCGTCATACTCTGCTCCTAACACCTCAAATCTGCTTTGTAAAATAAATAGAACCGAATCAAGTGAAGAGGATTAAGTTAACTTAAAAATGATATATTCTACATATAATTAATGGCTGAGATGATGGATTTCAAGATTATTTGCTGTAGTGTGATAGGGTCATTGTTTGAAATCATACCTACATTTTATTCCATTCATTTGGCTTTTTTAAATCTATTTATTATTGTAAGTTGTTGCATTTGGCATAGTAATGAGTAGCTACAATCCAACAGGGGAAAAAGGTATCTATAAGAAAACGACACAGTATTATGGTTTGAACTACTTTTGTTTACATATAACAGCTACTTTTATTTATATATAATTGGCTAGTTGCTAATTAGCTAATGCTTTTTTTAAAGAAAGAACGCAAACCAATCAGTTTTCGGACGGAGGAATAGTTTATGGGGTCACCACGTCAGTAGAAGAGGAAAATGAATCCTCCAAAGAAACTGTTATGTCATCAAATTCGTCATCCTCCTCATCCTCTGTTATGGGGACTACATTGTGGCAGTTGCCCTGGGTTGAGGGATGCTGGCGAACAATTTAATAATGCCTTTCTGCATCCGCATCTTCTGGAGTCACAATCTTTTTTGCAACGACAAAATATAACTTGCAAAATGTCGTCGGGGGCAGCATTTTTGTCTGTTAGTTTGGGCACCAGTTTCCCATTTCTCCCCTCCCAGCCAGAAATTCCTAAACCCCACACATGTGAGGGCAGTATAGTTCTCTTCCACTGCTGCATTTGGTAGTACACCCTGTAGGAATGGTACTTCGTGGCCCCCTCAGTTGGTGGGAGAGTTAAAATATTTGGATTGATCGAAGCGACTGATTTAAAAAATGACCGATATCCGTAGTCATTTAAGGATATCTAGTGAGATGGAGCACCGTACCATTTAAGGATGCAATTATGTCCTGCTCTTTCGACCTCAGATGGTGACAATGAAGGGCTGGTAAACACCTTAGCTGCTTCTTTGACCGATTTGTCTTTCTTGTATAATTCTGCAAATCTGACTTTGCTCTTGCTGAAGCTGCGGAGGTGGTATTACAGCCTGTGAAATCATGTACAAACAGAATGTGTGCTGCAGCTCGTGTGAACAGTATGTTTCTGTCCATACTTTCCTCTGCCAGGTTTCACGAAGAATATGTTAGACTGGGGATGGGTTTTTGCCAACAACAGGACTGCCAAGTCCACAACTTCGCCTATTGCAGCTACTGAAGAGAAAACTGATTTTTCTATGGCTGTGGATATAATTGCCACATCTGCATCATCCTCTGCTCGGAAGGTATTGATGTTATTTTCCTCCAGTTTTTTCATCACATCATCACAAATTGATGAGAAGGCTCTTGTTGTTGGCGTTTGAGGGAAAGATTTCCTGTTTTACCGTGATTTCAGTTTCCATGGTGAACTGTACATCCACGGAATTCCTTAGTCGATATCTACGATTTCATTCAGCAACTTTTGTACATTTTGATGTTTTGATGTAGCCATCAAAAACCACAGTACAACTTCTTCCCAGATAATAGTTCTTTACGAATTGTATGTATCTCGAAAGCTTTTGACACTTTAAACCACAAGACTTTATTAGTAATATTAAAATATGCTGGATTTAGTACTGAAGCAGTGGATTTCATTGCTAGTTACTTAATAGATAGGAAACAAAAAGTAGTATTAAATGGGCATTCCTCTGATTTTATAAATATTTTTCAAGGTGTACCGCAAGGATCTCTGTTGGGTCCGCTTTTATATACTCTATACACTAGTTCTTTACCGACATTTATACATCCCTAGATGTGGCACCCAGATGTACGCGGATGATACACAATTATATTTCTCTTTTAATCCGGAATAGTTGTAAGCTTATAAATAAGAACCTCGAAATTATATACAAAGTTTCACTAGAGCATTCGCTAACTTTAAATCGTAATAAATGTATGGCAATGTTGTTTAGTCGGCCAATAGGCAAAGCTAGATTAGCTGGAGAAATTAACATTAAAATAAATGATATACCTGTACCAGTCATTGAGGAAGCAAAAAATTTAGGTCTCACGGTAGATACATCACTAAGATTTGATAAACATATATCAGACTGCATTAAACGTGGCATTGCCAGATTAAAAGTTTTATATAGTTCTAGACATATTTTAAATACAAATTTAAAAATTATAATTTGTGATTCGCTGGTCTTGTCAATATTTAATTATTGTTACACGGTATATGGGCCTTACAGCTGCAAATTGCCAACGTATACAAAAATACAAAACTTCTGTTTGAGATTTATTTATGGAATTAGAAGGAGAGAACCTAGATGGTTTAATATGAAAAATAGACGTCATTTGCATGCTAGTTCTCTGTATCACAAAATTATAGTGACAAATAAACCTTCATATCTTTATAGTAAAATTACATTTCGTACGGATGTACATAATTTAAATGTTAGATTAAAAGGCACTTTAACCCCACCAGTACATAGAACTACTTTATTTGAACGGTCTTTCTCATTTAATATATGTAGAATATATAATTCTCTCCCACCTTCTCTCAAATCTCGCGCTGTCTCTTCCTTCTCGCAAATGTATAAACGCAATTTTTCATTTAATTAGGTAATCATTACTTACCTCCTTTAAATATGACATATTATATGATAAATTATTTTGCCTTTTCTGTACTAATTTGACATTTTACTCTTGCTCTGTGTATTTCTGTTATGTATATATATATATATATATATATATATATATATATGTTAGATTTGAACTTCCTTGATTGATTATTTAAAATATTTACAATTATTATTATTATGGAGATTTTCACAATATTCACTTGAATATTTATGTTTGGTAGCAGAGCGTACAAGCTTATAAAATTGATACTTTGAATACAGAAATGATTAAAATGTGGATCTCGAATGAGAAACACTGAGTTTAACTATATTTTGCTAACTGAATGGCATATGTCTCTTACGTGTATTTATAATATTTACAATAAATACTGAATTAGCATCAGATTGCTATATTCGCATTTCACAGAGTAATTCCAGACTGTATGTGTTCTAAAACAGCAGACGTATTAGGTTACAAAGATAATAAAAAGGAATATGATATAATTTTAAGAATTTATCTATACTGGTATTGAATTACTTTGTGAGAATGTTACTGATAATGGACTTAATACTAATAAAATATTTACAATGTGGAAAGCTGATATAACAGCTCCCTTTCTTATAAAAAAGTTGATGCTCTGGATCAACTTTTAAGCGTAATCTTTACTGAAACTGGAATTTAATTCGATATCTTCGGTAGGTTCTCTGATATTTACACTGGGTCTTCTTTTCGGTAGTAGGTGTCCGTATCCCTGTAGTAGCCTAGATTTTGGTCGTGGGGGTTGTGGTGGTTGATCGTTTGATGAGGTGATGCCAATTTTTACGTCCCTTCTTCTTCTCTTACATTTGCAGGTTATATACAAAATAATAAGTGTAATAACTAAAGCTATGGTTAAATAGGTGAACCATGAAATATTTTTGGTTACAAATGGTTCGTTGATTAGCTTATCTAAATCGTCAGAGTATTGATCTAACTTATGTTTAGCAATGTTTAAATCGTCCGTATTAAGATTACTCAATTTTAGTGGTTTTAACGTTGGAAGTTTGTGTTTCTCCGGTAAATGGTTACAACAATCATACGGTATCCGCACTGCGTGGTTGCTGTAACTGACGTTGTCCTGTTGATATGAGGATGCATGTACTCTGGTGCTGCCTATGAAAGCGCTGCATTCTGGTTGTAGGGTTAAGATAGAGTTCATATTTATTATTTTCGTCGTAACGTCTCTATTGTTGCACTTCACTGTAACCGGTAAATTGTCTGAGATTGATATTAGCCACTTATTGTTTTTGAGTTTTTGTATGTTATAATCTTTAGCAAACAGCAGGTTTGACTGACAAGTCCGGGGCACTACACTTAATTGTCTTAGGATTTGGGCTTCACATATCGCATCACTGTCTATGGGGTATGGAAGCACATTCGAACAAAGTCTCGTACTTGGGTTTAGCGTTTTGCAGTTGTCGACATCTGGGAGAGGTACAAATAACAAAGAAGCATCGTCTTTGGCTATATATTTATGCGTAGTTGACAGGATATGATGAAGTCCTGTTCGATTATCTAATATAGGAATGGGATAAAGGTGGTAGAGGGTATATCTTTCTGGTTCTGTTAACGGAATTTTTAAAACAAATATTACTCTAGTTCCAGCTTGAAAAGCTTGGAGTTCTATTATGTCAAAATATTGAGCTATTTTTGAAATTTGTGGAGTTATTGGCAAGTTGTTTTTGTGTAAAGACTGAGATATTTCTTGAAGAGAAGTGACCAGATCTTTCGGAGTGATTATCGAACTATGTAGGATTTTTAATCTTGCAAACGTAATTGAATTTAAGATGTTATCTAAATTATTTTCTAAAAACATGTAACTTTCCATCAAAGATTCACATAACTCAAGTACTCGTAATTTCGATTCAATGTACGCTAAATCGTTTGATATGTCGTAGATTGAATTTTCGATTTCCTTTATGTCCTTATTAAAGGTTTCCTCGTCTATTTTTAATTTCTGGATGGTTGAATTAAAACTTCTTATTACTGAAGTTGTTACCGAAATTTGTTTTTTTAATAAATTTTCTAATTGGTGTTCGTCGCTCGTTAGTTTGTTAATACAATTGGTGTAGTATTCACCATCAGAGGCGTCTAAATTACCTGTGATAGCTTTCCATACTGTCCCTATTCCATTTAAAATGCCGCGTTTATAGCGTTTTGTGTCCGCGAATATTTCTTCAACCTTTAATTCTAGAGATTGTGAGATTTGGGTTAAAAGGCTAATGTGTGTTTGGATTTCTGATCGAAATGATGTCATACGGGGGTTGTCGATTTCAAATGTCGTTATCATGTCGTTTAGAATGTTATTGTTGTGGTCAAGGGTCAATTTGATCGGTTCTATGTCTTTGTAAACTAAAAGCGTCCATTTGTCGTTTGATATTTCGATACGGTCTTCTTCGTGATAGTAAATTCCTAGGGTATTGTTGATAGTCTCTATCGAGTATTGGGGTGATACTGCTTTGAGCAGCAGAAGAAACCTGAAAATAAATTAATTTTCAAAGTATGGCTTCATTCTGTCAAAGTTGATTTTTGTACTTTGTTCAGTTTCAGGGTTATAAAGAATAGCGGAATTTCTTAAAATTTCCCTAATAATAAATGGTCCATTAAATTTATTTCCTAATTTATTTTTTATTTGACTCTTCTTTACATAGACTTTGTCGCATACATTGAATTCGTAGTTATCTGTTACGTGTTTGTCAAATCGTACTTTGGACTTTTGTTTTTGTAGTTCCGTTTTTGTACGAGCTATTTTGTAGTAGTGTGAGATTCTGTTATTTCTCTTATATACTTAGATATTAGTTCTTGCTGATTGTAAAGTGTTTCAGGGGGGCGGCTAGAAGTATGCCCGAATACCAACTCATACGGGGTAAAGCCGTGTGTCTTATTAACAGAATTGTTATAGCAAATGATTGCATAGGGTAAGACTGTCAGTGGGTGTTCGCTGGGGTTTTCTAGTTTGTTAGCTCTAATCATTTCCATAAAGGTCGCGTGAAATCTTTCGATTGAACCGTTCGATTGGGGGTGATGCACACTAGAGAAGGTTAATTTGATGTTATAAAGGGTGCAAAGATCTTTAAGAAGCATGTTATCAAATTCGTTGCCGCAATCACAATGTATGCGAAGGGGTGTTCCGAAATGTTGGAAATAGAGTAAGAGTGCGTTGACAATAGAATTTGCGGTTTTGTCTGGTATGGCATAAGCCTGTGTGAACTTGGTGAGTTCGTCTCTAATACTTAGGGCGTAATATTTAGTGGGAACTTGGATGATATCGATGTTGATTCGGTCGAAAGGGGTTTTTGGTGTTTCGGTGATAACCAAAGGATTATCGAGATTTTTCCTTAAAATTTTTGTTTTCTGACAAACTTCGCAAGCTTTTACAAATTTTTCTACGTCTTTAGTTAATCCATTCCAGTTGTACTTGTTTTTTATTCTACGAATAGTTTCGTTTATGCCACGGTGAAGATTGTTTTTACCGGCGTGAAATTGGTTAAGTATTATGGGAATTTGGTCTTCGTCAGGGGTTCTTACAATGTCTTGACATATAACTAGTTTTATATCTTTGTCACTGAAAATAAATGATAAAATTTCAAGAATGGGTAAATTAAGGTTATTTTCGACGTAATATGTCTTAGATGGGTCAATGTCGTTTTTGTTTTTATATATTGTAACGAAGAGTTGCAATATAGCTGAACCGGGATCGAAAGGTAAAGGTACGATATAGTACGATCGTTTCTTTACGGTTTTGCTGGAAAGAATGTTAATTTTATTGTTGGTAAAGTCAGAGTTTTCTTCAAAAATGCCTTCTATAATACTATAGTGGAAATCTTGTAGACTGTCTTGTTGAAAGAACGTTATTATGTTTTTGTGGTCTTTGTCAAGTAACTGGTTGTTTGAAAATGTAATTTTTGTATAGTCAATGAGAGAGGTTGTCTGATACAATTTTTCGAAAGCGTCGTATTCTTGGGTTATTTGTTCTGGTGAAATTTCTTCAGGGTTATCATCTGCGTCAGATGAGTCATCTAAATTTTGGATATTGTTATGGAACGCTATACATTTTTGTATATGATTTACTTTAATACGGGATAAAGCGTCTGCGTTCTTGTTAATTTTTCCTGGCTTATATATGATCTCATAATCATATTCCTCTAGCTTGAGGCGCCAACGTGCGAGCCTGCTACCGGGATCTTTAATCGAGAATAGCCACGTTAATGGTCGATGGTCAGTGATAAGTGTAAATTTTCTTCCGAAAAGGTATGGTCTGTAGTGTTTCACCGCCCACACGATCGCTAGAAGCTCTCTTTCAATCGTGGAGTACTTCGTTTCTGCACTACAAAGTGTTCGCGATGCATAAGCAATAGGGAGGTCTTTGCCTACGGGTCCTTGGGACAGTACAGCGCCAATAGCGTACGCGCTAGCATCTGTTGTTAGGAGAAAGGTTTCGTCGAAATTTGGGTATATTAAAATGGGGGTAGAAGTCAATGCGTGTTTGAGTTCGTCAAAAGAATTTTTACAAGTTGAATCGAAATTAAATGAGATGTCTTTTTGCAATAATTTAGTAAGGGGTTTAGAAATTTTGGCAAAGTTAGGGATGAAACGCCTGTAGTATCCGGCGAGTCCTAAGAAAGATTTGATGTCTTTTTGGGTTTTTGGTTCCGGAAAGTTTTGGATACAATCAATTTTTGAAGGGTTTGGTTTGACTCCATCTTGGGTGATGAGGTGGCCTAGATAAGCTACTTCCTTCCTGAGGAATTCGCATTTATCCGGCTGGATTTTGAGATTAGCTTTCCTTAATCTTTTAAAGACTTCTGTGAGTCTGGAAACATGCTCATGAATGGTGGGTGAATATATAATTATGTCATCCATATAAACGAGACAGCGCTCGTTTTGAATGCCTAAAAGAATGTTGTCCATAACGCGCTGGAAGGTGGAGGGTGCGTTTTTTAGACCAAATGGCATACGAACGAATTCGTAATGGCCATTTTCTACAGAAAATGCTGTCTTTTGGATGTCTTTTTTATCAATTTCGATCTGGTGAAAACCAGACGCGAGATCTAAAGTGGTGAAGTATTCACACTTTCCTAGCTGGTCGAGGAGGTCTGAGATGTTAGGCAGAGGGTACTTGTCGTCAACGGTTAACTCATTCAGTTTCCGATAGTCGATGACGACTGTCCATTTTTGCTTGCCCGAAGCGTCGAGCTTCTTCGGCACAACCCACACTGGAGAGGACCAGGGTGAGATAGATGGTTGGATTATACCTTGATTAAGCATTTCGGTAATTTGGTGTTTCACTTCTTCCTTATGGACTTGAGGGTATCTGTACGATTTAGTAAAGACGGGCTTGGCGTTATTAGTGTCTATCGCGTGTTTTATTTCGTTTGTAAAAGTTAGCGAATCGCCTTCTAGGTAGAAGATATCAGAAAATTTAAGACATAAATCAGTAATTGATTCTCTTTCCTCGTCGTTAAGATGGTCTAATCGTAATTGACTGAATTTCGTAAAGTCTATCCGCAACGTCATTTTGAAGTTGATCTGAGTTGGTATTAGAAAGGTTCATGTTACAAGCTAGTTCCAACTGTGTTATCGGTTCTAGTTTTAAGTCAGAAAAGTCGATAATTTTTGGTATTGCGTTAGGGTTAATTACGGAAGTTAAAAATTCGCCTTTTTCATTAATTTTGACTAGTGCATTAGGTAGTCTAACTTTTTCCTTTTCCTGTGCTAGCAGTATAGCATCAGTACTTATTAAATTGCAATTTAGTTTGAAAACTTGTTCTGTGCGAGGTTGAATAGATATTATGTTTTTCTTTTTTGAATTTAGATTATAATTTGCGTTATTACTGGCAACTGTGGGTTCGTTAGATTCGTCACCTGCCTTATACAGGGGAACTGTTTTAAAGTTTGTAGTAAGTTCCCTATTCTTTATGTTTATTATACAATCATAATGTTCTAAAAAGTCCGCTCCGAGAAGTCCGTTAAATTCTATGTCGAGGTTGTAGATGTAAACTTTGTGAGGGTCGCTTATATTAAATGGAATAAGTTTTGATTCGGTTATTAAAATTTTTTCACTAGTTATTCCTTGAATAACGGCATTTTCAGGAAATGTGTTCAAAATTTTTTCAGCAGTTTTTTCTTTGAAAATTAAAATTCCTGCGCCAGTATCGATCAACAGGTTAAATGTGTTAGTGATATCCTTGATGTAGTACAGGTTTTTTGATTTTACGGTTAATAGCGATTTGGACAATGTGTTTACATGAATCCCTGTTCCGGGAAGTTTAGGTGCGGATTGAAATCGTCTAAGTTTATTGATTGGACTTGAGATGTTAGGTCTGAAATCGCATTGTAATTGTCCGGGGTCGTCTCTGGGAACATAACGGGGTTTTCCTGGGGGAAAAGTTCGGGGTACTGGGTCTGGTAATCTGGGGGGTCTTGAAAAGCTTGGGAACCTAATTGAAAATCCTGAGAATTAGGATATTGGTATTGTTCTTCTGAAAAATACTCTTGATGCTCATATGGAAATTCTTGGAGTTCAGTATTTGCGTCTCCTTGGTAATCATCATTCGAATGGTTTTGTATTGGATAGTTTATATGATGCGTTCGTGGTTGGTTATTATTTCGACTGAAATTCGGATTTGGTTGAATTACAGACGGTCGGGGTTGAAATTGGCTGGGTCTGTTGAAAGGTTGATTGGGTCTCTGGTTTTGATTTGAGAATATTTGTTGGGGGAATGGCCTCTGCTGCTGTTGTTGTGGAGCGGCATATTGCCTTTGAAAATTCGGAATATTATTTTGTGGAGTGAAATTTGGGTAATTATGTGATTGAGAAGGTTGTTGACGAGCTCGGCACTCGTTAATGACGTGCCCTGTTCTCTTGCAGTAAGAGCATGTTTTTGTAAAGGATTGAACATTCGGTTTTTTGATAGGGGCTTGAATATCACGAGAGTTATTTGGTTTATTGAATTTTTGGTTTTCGAAATAGGAGAGTTGAAGCTCTCGCCTGATGCGTTGAGATGCTTCAAGCATACTCGGGGGGTTTCCTGCTCTTATTATTTTGCCTATGTTTGATTCTAGACCAGTAAGGAGGGTGTTTAGAGTCATTGTCTCGATAAGTTGAGACTGAGCATCTTTTTGTTCAGGCGTCAAATTAGTCTTTTGAATTGACGCGTGCATCTTGGCATTGTGAGTTTGCAAGCGGGAGAAGAATGTTAAAGGTGATTCATTGGGAAGTTGTTTGATTCGTTGCAGGTCTTGGATTAGAGGCGTCAGGTCCCGTGAATCTCCGAAATGAACTGACAGCAATTGTTTGATTTCAGCCCAAGTGGCTGGGTTTCTAGAGTTAATTAGCTGGGCTGCTCGCCCACGGAGCTTATTTTTTATGTGTAAAGCTAATAAGATCTGTTGATCATTCATGGCCATGTGGTGGGCATGGTCACAAGCATTCAAAAAGGTATTCAGAAAAATTTGGTCGCCCTCGAATTCGGGAATGATAGAAAAAATTTCAGAAAGTCTGTACGGTTCTATTTCTTGTACTTCTTGTACTTGTCGTACTTGTTGTACTTGTTCGTTTGCCATTTTAAAAGTTTATTTCGTTTGGGTTTATAGGAAAGATTTATATTAGATAATCGGACTTTGTCTTAACGCGACAAAAAGTACGAAAAATAAATAAAATAAATTCGAAGCACTTAAAAATGATTCAATGTTAAAATGTACTTACAGGATTTTTTCCATAGTATGGTACCAGTTGATTCGTGCGTAGAAGTTGCTTGTTTCTTATAACTAGTTGCTTGTTTTTCTTGAGTGGATGATTATTCTTCGATTTATTGTAGGAATTACGGTTCTTTTTCCGTTGAAGGATGAAATCCACCATTACCAGTTGGAATGCTCGTGTTCTGATAATGTTTTGCGGATCCTACCGACTGCGCCAATTGTTAGATTTGAACTTCCTTGATTGATTTTTTAAAAACAGTTTATTTAAAATATTTACAATTATTATTATTATGTAGATTTTCACAATATTCACTTGAATATTTATGTTTGGTAGCAGAGCGTACAAGCTTATAAAATTGATACTTTGAATACAGAAATGATTAAAATGTGGATCTCGAATGAGAAACACTGAGTTTAACTATATTTTGCTAACTGAATGGCATATGTCTCTTACGTGTATTTATAATATTTACAATAAATGCTGAATTAGCATCAGATTGCTATATTCGCATTTCACAGAGTAATTCCAGACTGTATGTGTTCTAAAACAGCAGACGTATTAGGTTACAAAGATAATAAAAAGGAATATGATATAATTTTATGAATTTATCTATACTGGTATTGAATTACTTTGTGAGAATGTTACTGATAATGGACTTAATACTAATAAAATATTTACAATGTGGAAAGCTGATATAACATATATATATTTTTTCTTCGTCTTATCTACCACTATGAGGTTAAGTGTAAAAACAGCTCTAGGGAAACCTCATGCTGAACTTCGCCTATTCATTTATTGTTTATTATTACTTTGTTATTATTTTATTATTATGTCCACAGAAATGAATAAAGTGTATTATTATTATCTATCACAAATATATGATATTGTGTTGCCCTCTTTTTGCCAAACGACCTTATGAATTAGATATCCCCCATCAACTACTATTTCAAGATTACTGAATTGTACATCCTTTTCGGTTGGTTTAAATAAGCTGTATAGGGACGCCTTGTTACATTTCCTGAAGAAAGCCAGAGGGTGAAGCGGGTAACTCGATAACGGTTGAAGATAGACATTTTTTGTTGAAATTAAAAAATGTAGTAAATATTGTCAGCTTTTAAAAAGGCAAGAATAAATTTTCCTCTAAGACCAATAGTTTTCGAGTTATTAGCGATAAACAAAAAAAAAACAAAATTTAGGGCCTTCCGGAAGCCAGCCCCTCGCAAGGCTCACCTTCCAGGGTCGGGGACTTTTAGGATGTTTACCTTCTAACGACCCCAAATCCATCTCTGAAGTCAAAAATTCTGCCGCCTTCCATGCAATCTACACCCTCATATTGAAAAATTCGTTGACTGAACTATATGAAGAATTTTGATGTTTTTATGTCTTCTTTTTATTTAACAATGTTTAAAAGAACAGTGAAATTGTTTTTGCTAGCCTGCAAAAACAATATTCGCAGCATACACAAGCAACTGCAACTTCCACTAATATTTTTGTATGCATACATTTAATTTAGTGACACACGCTGCACTTCGTCAGTTAATTTATAGTACATATTAAACGTATAGGATTATATGATTATGAATACCTGAAAATTGTACTAGGCTTTGTTGAGAAACAAAGGTCAATTATAAAACCCACAGGCACAGTTTTTACACAAGACAGTAAAACCTAATGTGGGAAGCGGGACAAGTGTTTTGCTTCTTGGAGTCATGTAAATACATATAAATTTATTATGTTTTTTATTGCCATTAATTGAGTAATTAATTATTCTGCATCAAATTATAATTATCACGTAAGCGATGTTCATTATTTAATGTGAAGTATATTTCTTGTTTAAACAACTAGTTAAAAGATTATCAACCTGGTTTTCTCACATGTAGAACAACTTCTTGATTTTATAACTCGTAATAATGTTTCTTGTTTCGATATCGAAATTAAGAACGTTTCTGTTAATGGATTCTAGACATATTATCACTCGTTTGGAATTTGTTGTGGTTTTAAATTGGAATATAATTAAAATAGATTATAGCAATGTAGCTAAGCCCAATCAACAAAAGCTTTTCTATAAACGGAGTTGTGAAATAAAAAATGGAATTTAAATTTATCATTCTGAAATTGTATTTTTATCGCCAAGAATAACACTTAATTACGAAATTTTTTATGGCCCATTACGCATTTTTAAGTAGTTTTAAGATAAAATATTTAAATTCACTGTTTCTTGTATTTAAATATATAAAAATCAGTCGTGTGTTTGTTCCACAAATGATCTCTTTGGCTTGATGACGTTTTTGAATTTGTTTTCGCAAACATTTATTCTCACTGAAAATAAATGGTTATTTATGGGAATAATCTGAACCGATTTATTTAAGATATTTTCTTGAATATATGACCAAATTTAGCTGTTAATACATAAAATGTTAAATTAAGAAAATATATTTAGTTACATAAACTGGGTTTTAAATAATCTGCGAACCAAATGATCGATATTTTTGGGTTAATTGAAAGGAAATTTTCAAATTGGCCTAAACATATATCATTATTATGCCTACGCAGATTTTCTCACCTAGAAATATAGAAAATTATGCCTCTGACGGGGACACCCAAAATTGACATGTTAAATATCTCAGGAACCCTCAATAGCCTAAGCGGTATTTGTTTTGGGTTGGGTGAATCTGGTAGTATAGCAAATCTGAATGATGGTTTTCAGTACTTTCTGACTAGCCTCCTCTACTATATTGATGTCAGTTTTCCATTTATATTATATAAAAAAAGAAATATAGAAAAAGAGGAATGGATAACTCAAGGCATACAAATTTCCTCAAAAAAATTAAAACTGTTGCATAAAATCACGTATAACAGTAATAGGGAAGAACACAAGCACGTCTATAACACATAAAAGAATTTATCGCAAAGTTGTTAGAGCTGCTAAAAAAATACACAATGATTACATTTATTACAGATTCTTAAACAAATCAAAGGCTGCCTGGTCAATTATAAATAATGATATAATGAACAACAAAGCTAAACAAAATACCATCGAAAGCATCCGAATTAATAATGATTTAACACATGACACAGGAACAATAGCTGTTAAGTTCAATCAATTTTTCATTGATAATTCAAAAAGTTTAATTGCAAAATTCTCTAACGTTGAAAGCAACAATCGTATTCAACCAAATAAAAATTATCCAACTATATTTCTTGAGCCGGTTACTGAAAGTGAAATATTTAATATCATTATGGAGCTAAAATCCTCCAATTCAAGCGGTGTTGATAATATTAGTTCGAATATGCTCAAATCTAAAGTTTTTTATATTGTTCGCCCTTTAACATACCTGATAAACAAGTCACTTGATGAGGGTAATTTTCCAGATATGCTCAAATTGGCGAAGGTCATTCCCGTATATAAAAGAGGGAAACATACAAGCATTGACAATTATTGACCTATTTCACTGTTGTCATCAATTTCGAAAATATTGGAATGGGTAATCTTCAACAAAATGATTAAATTCGTCTCAAAGTTCAAGATCTTATCTGACTCTCAACATAGCTTCCGAGAGGGTAGATCGACTCAATCGGCCATCCTTAATTTCCTTGATAATCTATATGATAATGTAAACAATAACAAAAAATGCTTTGGAATATTTATGGATCTTAGCAAGGCATTTGATCTTGTTGATCATGAGATATTGATTAACAAATTGCATGTATATGGATTTAGAGGTAAATGTGGTGACTGGTTGAAGTCGTATCTAACCAATCGGACACAACAAGTTTCAATAAATGGGCACCAGTCTAGCATATTGAACATATCATATGGCGTTCCCCAGCGTTCTGTACTGGGACCGTTATTATTTTTATTGTTTGCTAATGACTTGTTAGAAAGTTCAAATGGTAAAAATTTAACTTTGTTTGCAGACGACACTTCCTACTTAAGTACTTGCAACAATATAGTTGATTTAAGAGAGTACTGAATGAGCTTACGTCTTGGTTTTACAATAACAGATTGGTAGTAAATCAAACTAAAACAGTATTTATACATTTTACACCAAAATTAGTACAATGCAATGAAAGTCATCTTTTAAAAATAAACGGAAAATTCCCTGAACAAGTTCTGTCAACAAAATTCTTAGGTATATATATATATATATAGATAATTCTTTAAGTTGGGAATGTCACATAGAACTCTGTAAAAGGCTGTCCTCAGTTTGTTTTGCGGTATATCGGCTAAAAGATATTGTAAATAAATCTGTAATTTTGTCATATTACTATGCACAGTTTTATTCCAGGATTGTGTATGGCATAATTTTTTGGGGCTCTTCACATCATATTGATAGGGTACTTATAATGCAAAAACCGGCTTAACTAAATATTCTACTTGTAGAAACGTATTTAAAGAACTTAAAATTTTACCTGTAACATGCGTTTATATTCTTAAAATTGTCTCCTTTGTAAGAATTCATCAAGATGAGTTTTTGAAAAACAATAATTATCATAATTATGTAACCCGTAATCTGAATGATTTATTAGTTTCCATCCACACTTTACCTATATATAAGAGGAGTTCTAGATACATGGGTATAAAATTGTTTAATAAATTACCAGACCACATTAAAGCAAGCACGACCATTAAATCATGTAAAAATGCTGTAAAACTTTTACTGCTTGATCATTGTTTTTATACTATAAGTAATTTTTTTGAATCATGTGTTTTAACTGTTTTTATCCTGTAATTAACATGTATTAGTTTGTTTTTACAAAATTTGTTCGTGCTATTTTTATTTTTATTGTATTTTTATTTTTATTTTATTGTTTGTAATTTATATTGTAACTTTATATTGGCATTATTTTATACACTATTGTTCGTATTTGACTTATCCTATGTCATTTTCTTGTATGATCTAATGGACAATAAAGATTATTATTATTACTATTATTAATGTGAAAAAATTTCTTAAAATTCCGTTTTTTTCTTCCTATTTTTTCATATACCTCAGTAACTACTATTGCCTTTAGAGAAAAGTTATAGAAATGAAAAAGTTTTTTAATTAAATTAAAATAAGATGCAGTTGGTTGCGAGTCTAAAAATTCATTTTTACTATTGCAAAAATAGTAAAAATTTCAAAAAAAAATTTTGAAATAGCAAGGTTATTTGCGGATTCTTTTTCAAATACTTATACTTGGAATCTTCATACTTGGCTAAAGAAAACTTTTTAATATACTAAATCTTCCCACCAATTTCATCAAGATCGGACTTTTAGTTTTTGTATAATAATTTTGCAATCTAAAACTTCGCAAAAAAATTTGCAAATTTTCAAAATGTTGCTGAGGCTAAACTAACGCATTTAGAAAGTTAAAAGGGCACTCATATTTCCCAATCCATGTTAAGATATTAAAAATCCGTTAATTAGGAGAGCCTAGGGAATTGTTTAAAAATTTGACAACTTTTTTGCTGAATGAGGTTATGTCCCCCAGAGGACGCGTTAGGTTATGTATCAATTTCAAGTTGTATGTAGTTAGGCAATGTGTTTCTATAACAAGTGAACGGCATAAAGGAGGTTTTGGTATAATTTATACTTAGAAAGATATTGATTCATCCATAAAGCATTTTTCGAAAATCTTTGTTTTTAAACTTGATCAATTGTTACCTGCATAGAATACAGCAGTGTCGTCGGCTAAACTTATTATTTCGCCATCTGTAGGGTTACTTTACAGATCATTGATATGTATATTTATTTAATAGACCGGTCCCAAACCTATTTCTTGAGGTACACCGTAATCTACCATTCTTATGGTGTTTTTTATACCATCACTGCTACTTGTTGTTTGTTAAATAACCAATCATTAAATCATGTGCTATACCTCTAATGCCGATATTTTGTAGTGTTAGTGATAATACTTTATGGCTGATCGTGTCGAATACTTTTTCCAAATCGACGAATATGTACAGCGATGAATTCCTCTGATCTAAATATTTGTATATTTTATTAGATTCATCATCGCATCCTTTGTCGATTTAGCTTTTCTAAACCCAAGCTGTATGTCTCAAAGTATATTATATTTATTTAAGAAGTGTATTATTCTTTTTTTAATAATTTTTTCAAATACTTCTGTAGTGCTCGTTTTCAGTGACATTGGCCTATAGTATTATTACCACTTTTATATAGAGCTTTTATTAGCACATGTTAAAGTATTTCAGGAAATATTTACGCGATAGTGGTTCATGTATTTGCTCGATTTGCTCTGTGTTGGTAGGGTTCAAAATTATTGAGGAGCACTTTATTGTCTCAGTATATGTAATTGAATTACTTTGTTCTTTCTTCAGGAAAGACCATCTTTGTGGAACGTCATAAAAGTGTTTTCGCAAATTCTTGTGCTTTAGGCCACTCTTCAGTAGGTTCACTTAATCCTCCTAGTAATGGATGTTGAATTCATTCTTTTGGTTGTGTATGGCTGTGGTCAGGTCTTAAAGTGTCCATCTCCATACAATTTCCCATAAAAGTATATTTACGTCTGAATTTTCTGTCTATCCATCCACAAGGATATTTAAAACTATCTTGTCCATTTTCTCTACTAATGCAGGAGCTGCTATTTTGAGAAGATGGTATATCACAAATATCTTCGAACGCCACATACTATATTTGTTGGATTTGGTATTTCTACAGAAATATCAGAAACACTCAATAGTTTTAGAAATAAAGTATTATTCCTCCGATGATTGCTCGTTATTTATATTGTTGGTTTTTCTTTATAAGTCCAGGATATTTACCAAGTACTATTACTTTTATTTTGTAAATAGCTTCTAAAGGTATTGGATGATCACGTAGTCCACCCGCCTCACTTGAGAAAAGGAACCCATCTTGATTTATTCGGTTTTTAAAATGTAGCTTGCAGTGTGGTTCCTTTAGCTCTTCAAATAATAATTGATAAGACTTTATGGATATTAGTATACCCTTTTGGAAATTTTATAAAGCCTGCTTTTCAACACATTTCATAGAAATAATTGTATCGTACATATTTTTCAAAGTATCATTCTGCTCATTTAATTGTAAAACATAGGTTTATTTGTATGCAGGGTTTGTTTAGGAGTATACCTATTCATTACATCAAACCATTCATCAGCTCTATGAAATGCCTGATATTTTCGGCCAATGATTTGTCATCTCTTGCCTCATGACCGCAAAGCAACGCTATGTGATAAAAGTTGGGTAGCAGTGCAACATTTCACCTTTCACTTCTTTTCCATTCTGAATATTTTTGATAGAGCTTGTGACAGCTTGTAATTTCTTTGTTTATTAAATTCACTAGAGCATGAAGTGGAGTCTTTGATATTTACTTGCCACTAGAAAGTATGAACCCAGTATCGACAGGCCAGTTTTGAATTAGTTTGAACAGGTGGGAGGGGGCGTCCGCGAAAATATAAATTTTGTGAAGAATTTCGGCATGTATAAAAAATGTTTTGTCCACAGTAATTCCGAGGGACTTCCACTGACCCACATTTCCACCTCCAAAATCCGATACACAACTTTATATGCAATTTGATCCAATTCATGAATAATTTTATATAAAATATCAGGGGTTCCTTTCTGGTGAAAGTCAATGAAAATTGGTTGTTTCCACTTTCCAGATCAGGAGATCTGGCTGGCCACAATATGGTTCCCCGTCCACTCAATAAACGATCTGGAAATGTAAAGTTCAGAAAATCCTGAACTGCGGCACAATCATAAGGATGACAACCATCTTGTTGAAACCAGGTCTCGTTAAATCTTCACCTTGTTAGCCGTCTAATTTCCGGAACAATGTGGTGGTGCAATAGATTTAAGTACTTAAGGCCGTTTAGTGCACCATCAATGAAATATGACCCGATAATATGATCCCCAGCATTCCACCCCATACATTTAATTTCTGGGAATACTGAGTTCGTAATGCAAAATATCGATGCAGGTTTTTCGGAGACCAATAACGATTGATGGATTATGCCGATCATGAGAAGGACGATTCATCAGTGAAAACAATATTTTTTATGAAATTTTCATCACGGTTCGCCTTCTCCATTACACTCTCACAAAACATCATTCATATATATTGCTCTCAGGGAATATTTCATGGGTTTTTCTTACTTTGTATGATCGGTAACCATTATTGTTGAGGATCCTTCTTACTGTCCTGCCACTGGAATCTACCGCCTCAGCAATTGCTTTAGCATAAACTGTGGGATTTTGTATCGATGTGCATTAAATCTGCTTGGCATTTGTGAATAAGAAATGTGTATATACTCCTAAATTCGTCCGCTATCTGTATATAGCTAAATTAAATAAAATTACAACTTACTAACCAACACATAAGTGATAAAAATATTAGGAATACCAGCTTGTATCATTGAAAGTCAACTTGAAATTCATTTTCAGAAAAATGCACACTGCAAAGGTAGCTAGGATTTTGATACGTCTTTTGATGTTCTTTGAGAATCGGTGGAAAGATATTTTCAAGTCTTGTTTCTTAACTATCTTCCAATTATTTTCGCAAACTGCAACGGCACGTCGCATTCCAGAGATAATTAGCTACTGTGTATGTATTGTTTGTACAAGAAAAAGACGTGAATATATTCTACACGAAACAAAGTAAAAAATAACAATAAATGGTAATGGAACGAAGCATTTTTCGTTTCCAAAATGTGCATAGGATTTGTAATTTATTTATGTTACCCTCTGGATAATAGTCCTTTTTTACTCTGTTGTTGTTAAAATAAATATTGGAATATGTATTTCTACAACCTTGAGCTAACATGATTAAACTAACATTTATTATTTTGTGTGTAGTTATACGTATCTAATCAACTAACCGATTTTAGTGCAGATGTACTCAGATGACAAGGGAGCGACGACGAGCGGGATTTTACATCCACGCGTGCCAGCAGTGAATGTAAGTTCTAAGTTATTCTGACGTCATTAAGATCCATATAGCGTTATCCCGTCAGTAAAAAGAATCGTTGAAGCCGTCCGACATTTAGTTCACTATTTGCCGTTCTAAGTATTAGACGTGCCTGCCCGCCTTCTGGCCCGATCTACAAGAAAATATTTCAGCCAGAGCCACTCACCGACACCAGAAGTGTTTTCTCCTGAGATCCGAACCAAGATACTGTTATTTTCATATATCATTTCGAGTAGCAGAACTATGCCATCGACCAGCAGCGCACCCGTCTGGCGACTATTCCGAACATCGCCCAGAGTAATTCGCTCTGTCCAACTGCTCCACCGCAGCAGAAGTGCCCAACCGTAGGAAGTAAGTCAGTAGCCAAGTTCTGTTTATAACTTCTCTAAAATTTTGTATTGTGTATTTATCTGTCTGTGGTCTTGCCTCTCATACTTGGTATCCCCACTTTGTCTGCATCCGTTTTTACCGCTTCAATATTTGCCCTGTGCTGCTGCTTTGCCACTTGCTCTGTTTTATCGTTTTATCAACTGCCTCAATCTGTCACCGATCTCCGTTGGCAACCGTATTCCGTCTAAACCGTTTTAACCAGCACCTCTCATAACAACTCCTGCTGGCTACTCTCCGCTTGTCATTTGAGTCATCTGCTATTACTTTCGTTGCGCCTTCTGCCTCCATTAACTGTTAGTTAGTAACCTGTATAGATTGCTTGGGATAATTAGTAAAAAGTAGATTTTATAAATAATAATAGGCTATAAACTTACCTTATTTATCAAATTTTGAGTTTGACTGCTTTATATGTGAACGTTTAATTTCACTAATTGACACACTAGAGTACCGTTACTCCACATGTGCTGCTCAACCACGCGTATTTGGCTTGTCGATACGGTTGTCCTAACACTTAAAACTGCGACTGGCGCCCAAACTAAAACCGTATCATACGGAATATCCATTTCAGAAGCTCGAGTGTCAAAGAGTCTCTTTTTCTCCTCGTCATCCGCCGAGGTGAAGAAAACCACCAAATCTATAATACAGAAAATTCGCAACAAATTCTTGTAACAAACTCCTAGTAGGTAATCTTAATGTCGACTGAACTCATGGTGACTTGAGCATATTGAACTGTCTATCGAAGCGAGGATCGTCACTAAATTACGCGGGCTACAATAATGACCTTGGATGGCTCAGCAGTGTATTTCCCGGGAGTAGCAGTAATGCTTACCTTACGCTGTTAAATCAAATCAAATAATATCGATAAGAATTAGGCATTTGTTGCAAACATTTTTCGCTAAGTAATATTATTATCACAACGCGCCTATGGAGCCTAGGCAGTTTTAATATATATTGTATCTCGAAAAAATTTTTGAAGTTTTACAAACCTTCGTATTTGATTTTCATATGAATTTTACTGCCATTTAAGTAAGACGTTAAATGAAAAAAATAATTAATGTACGTATTTTCATGGAATACTTCAGTTGCGACATATACATAAGCACGACCTATATTTCTTTTGTAATTAAACTATAAATGGTATGTCTGGTCGATAGCCGAGTGGGTTAAGGCGCGAGGTGGCAATCGCGATTAATCACACGGACATCGCACCACCGGGTTCGAATCCTGGCTCCGGCACTGTCGGAGGAAATGGTTGTATGTCCGCGTTTTTTCAATGTGTAACCCCCTTCCGCACAAGCCCTGGCTTATGGAATTTGGGGTTGTCTAATTTCTGTGGTGTTTATTTATTTATTTATTTATTTAAACTTACGAATTATTGTGTTATAATAAGATAAATACTTTAAAAATAATATAGCAAAAGGGTATTTATTGTAAGTTTTAACGTCTAGAAACCTCTGTTTATTCTTAATTTAGAAATATAAATATGTCTCCATTAATAGGTCATAATCGCAGTAAATCGAGATAGAAAGTAAATGTTGACGGCACAGTTGTTCAATTTAATCTCAATGAAAATAATAAAAAAAAAAGAAATAATAACAATACCTATTAATTATTATTAAATTTTACATAAAATGTTAGTACTACGCAAAGCCACTAGTAATTCATTTATATTCTGAACTGTTTAAAAGAAGAAAACTGTACTGAAATTCAACATGGAATTTTATAATATCGACTATTTCAATCAATTCATATGCATATTTAAATGAATTCACGCGAGCGCAGCATCGCTATAACGAACTAATACACAGTTTTATGTTGTGCCGTTTAGGTCCACAACAGCCACAATATAGGAAACGATGAAATTATATCGTGATATTATTGTGTTATGGATAATAAACTCATTAATTACCATTGGCGCATTCACCATTTTCTATAAATATTTATATGCGCTGTTAGCGTTATATTTTTTCTGGAAAGAATAGATTATTCTACAAAAAAGCAGATATATAAAATAATATGACATAGAAACATGAAATACATCACATAATTAAACACAACACCAAAAATATACGGAATACAGAATTCATGCTTTTTCCTTATTTCATTAAAGCAAAATGTATAAAAAAATCGAGGGCCTTCAGTTTCTTGTTAAATCGAAAGCACTTTTTCATTATAAATAAAGTGGTATAAATTGTGGATTTGTTGTTTGAATGAGTAATAAAGAAAATGCTATATAATCTTTATGAAACCGATATAAGATGTCAATTTGCTTGTTGTCATGTCAATAGCGTAAAACTAATGTCATCTTGCGGCTCCCTTTTCTTAAAAAAAAAGCGCAGAGACCAGAGCTCATGCACGTAATATCAGGTATCACAATATAGTTCAAATGACGCTAACGTTATTGCTCTATTAAATTAACTATAAAGAAAATATGGAAGGTTTTCCATAAATTCCATTCAAGCACAAAATTACTAGTAAAAATGAGTCCTTTCCATTGGCATTTGCAATAACAGACTTATCGTTTATTATTTTAAATGTATATATTTATATGGAAAGTTATAGCAAAGAGACGAGGGGTAATATAAAAAGTCTGTTTGTTCTCACAGGGTGAATTTATCATTAACACCAACGTATTAATCGAGAAACACATGATTTAAAGCACGATACACATTTTAATAGTTGCAGCAAAACTCAGGAGATATGCAATTATATTATAAGCTACGATTATCTTATCTGCTCTCAAGAGAAAGGATATTATTCAATGTAGTTCTTTACCTGAATAAGTCTCAATGATTGTGAGTCAAACTAGTGTAGAAATGTTGAAATTTATTCACATAAATGGTTTGTGGTAACTCTCCTGCACTTAACCAGAAATTAACATACTTTTAAAATTTATAATGATGCTTGTTCCTGTACAAAGTGACAAAAATATATGGCGTGCATAAAGCACATTCTAATGTTAAAATGGTCTATATACAGGATGGTCCATAAGCAATAATCCATAGAGCAATAGTATGTTTCTGACATTAATATATTGCGATTTAACTAAATTTAAATTAGTCCAAAAGTTGATATTAACAGAAATGCAGGGGCTTAAAGAAAGTGTTACGCTTTTGATTTTCTAACATAACTCTTGAAGCTTTTCAAATATCGGTATGCAAATGAGTGAATAGGGATTTTGAGATAGAATTCAAACCTGTTACCATTTTTATTGCAGATCCCAGAGGGCGCCACATGAGCAATATTAATAATATAAATGTACACTTAATTTCTTTACCTGTAATGTTATGGCTATTTTATTATAAAATCCTAAACCTACCGCAATTTGGCGAGAAAAAAATATATTAGTCATTAGCCTTAGAAATCAGCCATTTTCACTTGTAATCTTGTTACGGACCTCTAGCGTATGCGACCCACCATACGCTTTAGCGTTTTGTGGGCCGCATTATAACAACTACTACACGTCCGTAACACATTTCGCTATTCTCCACGGGAGAGCGATATATTTGCGACACGTGATCAGCAGAGGAAACGGAAGCAACCATTGTTTTTGGGGTGGTTGTTGGTTGGCATGGTAGCTTGATAGCTAGTTGTTAATTCTGTGCACTTCGGCTAATCCAAGGCATCCTGGTGGATTTTAGAATTATCAACACTAGAAAATTTTCTCAATCTATTGTTGTTCCGTTTAGCGGAATATTTTGTGGTTGTGAGTGAATTTTATCTGCGGAAGCAGGATATTTAATTACACAAGGCTCTCCTTTGGAAATACAGTGTCAACTTGAAAGGCGGACTCGACCCCATTCATCAGACAGTGGCTTTTGGTGGATTGTTCCCTCATCAGTGAGGGTTCTACGGACGGGGCTTCTACACACGTCAGTGAGAGTTCCACGGACGGGGCATCCACACAGAGTGGAAGGTGCCAGGGCTGGTGAGGCAACCATCAACCCCATCCTTGGGTCCATTTCTTGTGTCCCGAAGACACCTTCGTAGGGCCACAGTTCTTCCACGTCCGGACTCGGTATCGTACCACCCTAAACAAGTGTGTTGTGTTGTTTATTTTTTTTATTTACCGGGGACCACCTTCAGTGGTTCGGCTGGATATCAGTTCATACTTTTGCATTTTTAACTTGCACATATTTAAAGACTTTATGCATGTATATATATTTAAGGAGGTTATTTAAATCAAACCTTTGTGGCAGAATCTATGACAATTTTTGAGGACATTGTAAACCGATGTGTAGCTACACGAGGCATTTTATTAACATTGTAACTTAGTAATCGAGAATTTGCCACACCTGTGAACATCGCCAGGTTACATGCTAGAGAACCTAAATCTGTAAATTGTTTAATATAGTGCATTTCATTTTTAAAGAAAGTGTCATTATTTCGTCTGCGACCACTACATAGGGAAACCTCAATGAGTTGTTAAGTAAGTAAACTAATAATTTATCATAGTTTATGTAAGCTTGGGCTTAACGCCCTGAGATAATCTGAGCTAGAGAAATTTTATCGTAGGCACGTACATCACTTTCCGGGTAAGTCAGTGCCTACGATATCTGCTACGCTACAGTAGCCCAAGTGATTTCGTTACGTAATATCTGATAATCATTAATATCCAACGTATTTATTTGTTCATGTACGTGTGGTCTCGTAGCAATCTCCCTAATGTTTGAATTGTTTCCGGAAATTTTTTCGAGGTCCAAATTTTTTTTTTAAATTAGTGAACGAGAAACAATTTCCGGTTTTTTAATTCAAGAGCGAGATAGATTCGGTAAGAAAATTTTAGACGAAAATTACTTGAATTTTAGAAATGTTTGCAAAACTTTGAAGGCTGGTGCCGGCGTTGCATCTGATGCATAAATAAGATGGACTTGATTGGCATTTTGACGTATTCCACTGACAGAAATTTTAATAGCGTGGTGTGAATTATTTTATTACCGCTTTTGAGAGAAATGTTGCGTTTTGGACAGTAAAATACTGAGATAATCAGAAAAGAGGTGGACAAACTAATTTCAACAAATACGAAAAACAGGCAACTATCTGGAAATAATTTTTAGAATTTTGTCAAGAAAAATCATACAAAATTGAAGAACGAACCTCTATCATAGAACTTGCTGCAGTTTTGGAGGATTGGCGATTTAATATGAAGATTACAACCTGGAGGATCTGTTGTGAAGGTGATAAAAATTGTTGATTATTTTAAATACTTATATGCCGTTAAAATATTTTTGTTAGATGGAGAGGTTAGACTTCACAAATGTAATATTATTTCAAGTTATGTGGAATTCATCAGCAAAACAACTTCAAGAAATCTGTTTCATCAAATATAAGCTCAAACTGAATCCTTTCTCAGACGTTGAGTTTGCTGCAGCAAGAGCTGTTCGTGATGCGACACGCCGGCAATTACAAAGAAAAACAAAAGAACAAAAAGAAAAACTAGTGCTGCTGCTCTAACTAATGAAGAGTATAACGTAATATAATTTTAAAAATGATGAGATGAAACTGAATCTGCTGGAAAGTTTTTTCACGTAATATCACATGGATTCCCATGGAGGGGTGGTGAAAAGACAATGGCTAAAGTGGAATATTTTCGTAAAGAAATATACTATAAGGGAGAGTTTACAGGAGGAATTGAATATAAGCTTGTGTTTACTAAAACAACCCAAGGCGGATCAAGAAAACTAACAAATAGTAAGTAGTTGGTAAGAAACACAAAAAAATCTTGATGAATGTCCTGTACGACTATTTGAAAAATTGATGGAAAAACGTGGAAATATAACAATGGATAGATTGCTTTTGCTCTCAAATCCAAACTGGAATGAAATTTTTTGGAGAAGGATGGCATAAGAATAGTCTTGGTTGTTAAAAACACGATTGCTTTTTGGTTAAAAGAATCTTCGTTCAAAATATTAATTGATATTACGAAAATCAAAGTAACAAATTATTCTGCGAGAAATAGGGCAATGTAAAAAAAATGGTGTTCGGAAACAACAAATTCAAGATTACCAGTCACAGCAATTCCCAGTCCATAAAGCCATACCTTCAGATGAATATGGATCACGACTAAAATATAATTTACGCCATGAGAGGTGAACAATCTTTGGGAAACAGTCGAAGCCTCGGTCAAAGCCATAGTCAAAACAAATACACAGTAGTTGAATGAGCCAAGAGTCAACAATACATCCAAATAATGTGTATCACAATTGTGTCTATAATATTTTTAATAATTATAAAAGTTGAATTAATATCTACCTATTAAATAAAATTACGTTTAAAAAAATTTAATCTACTTATTTTTGTTACTTTGTGATTACATTACTTTGCTTATTAATACACGTTAATTTATTTTCCCCCACGTTCTAGCAAAATAAGGTGTAAATAATAATTGTCTAAAATGAATATATTAATAAAAACTTTAGTTATTAATTTACGTTTATTCGCTTTCCCCGCGTTCTAGAAAATTAAGGTGCAAATATAAATAATTGTCTAAAATAAATATATTTTACTTATATTACATAATTTTTCTTACTACAGAAAAAGGAAAAATAGATTCAGAGCCGGCCGAAGGGCCGGGCAATCCGGGCGCCTGCCCGGGGCACTGAATGTAAGGGCCACCAATTTGATAATAATTTAAACTTACAAATACTTTATGTATTTTTCGAGCTTAAAAACTTACACAAAAAATGTATCATGTAAACAAAGTTAAAAAAATAAAAGTAATTATGTTACTGAAGCTGGGACTTAAAATGTTGTATACTATATTCTTGTAGATTTCCCATTGCCGCTGCGTCGTCCAAACATTATACAGTACTTACGCATATTGTCCGCCCAGCCAGAGTCTGCTGGAGACGAAATGATGAAGAGGTCAAAAAAATGGTCACGTTTGAATACATCTTCACTGAAAACATGGGGGTGCTATATCGCACATCTTAAATTATCATTTAAAAATTCGGTACAAATAATTTAGGCAAATAAAAAGCAAAAGAAACTTCACAACTGAGAAGTATAAAAGCTGTAAAATTTAATGAGGTACAAGATTGCTAAATTGAAGCAAATTTTTTATTTTACTTTTTTACCTCGTTCATATGCTTCAGTTTCCGTAGGGATTTAGAAGGAGGGCGCCAAACCAGGTACTTGCCCGGTATATGTGAGTACATAGAAATATATTAAAAAAAATTATAGTTTAAAAATACTCAAAAAACACGCTTTTATAGCAAACCGAACTAAAAAGCAAAAAATAATGTTTAAATATTAACATTCTTATTTTATAGTAAAAAGCGTAGGATGCTTGATATCAATTGTTATAAACCCCACGCGTTTTGTAATAAAATAAGAATCTTAATATTTAAACATTATTTTTTACTTTTAAGTTCGGTTTGCTATTAAAGGGTGTTTTTTAGTTTTTTAAACTATAATTTTTTTAGTCACCCTCTTACCGTTCATCCCTTGGCACGTTTCTCACCAATAATAAAATATATATTAATGACAACGGTTCCTCCGCCAAAATCTCAACAATACATTAGTCATTTTTTAAATTTTATTTATCCCGATGATCCTGGTGAGGACATTAGGACAAAGTTGACAAATTATTGTGTAGTCATCGGTCTTTGATAAGTGTGCAAAGTTTCAGTTTAATGTGACGTTTTTAAGCGATTGAGAATCACATTCAAAGATTCGTTTACAAACAAACAGACATACAGGTGAAGCTAATAAAAGCGTGTTAAAAAGTGGTGTACGGTTTTGATTGCAGATTGATTTTTTGTTTTTTCATTTTTTATGTGCTTTCCTCATGTCTTAAAATGAAATATTTAATAGTACACAAAATATGATAAAAAATATATTGATTATTTACATTTTTCATACTGGGATTCAGGGGAACTATACGGTAAGCTATAATGCGATTGAAGAAAACTAAAGTTTAGTATAATTATTTTTATATTCCCTAAGCTCTAGTCGCATAAAAATAATATAGCGAATTAATATTAGTCATAATAATTTATTTTCTTTATACCACAGTACAGGGAAACCGAGATGAAATGACATTTTTTATGATTTAAAGTGATGACAAATATCTCCTAAAAAAATCGCTAATAGATAGCCATGGAATCACAAGTGTCTTGGAATATGTCATAAAGCTCACTTGTCAATATGAAGGATGTGTTGTAGTCAGCAAGAAAGCAACGAATATGAAGGATACGTTGTAGTTTGTAACGTCGGCAAGGAAGCAACATGACAGGTAACCAAAAAATTGTTAATAAGATGAACAGCAACTCATACAGACTCTATTCTTTCTGCAAAGAATCTGAGCACATTAAAGCCTGTCATAAAAATGTTAAGTATTTGACATATCTAGTGGAAGAACCTGGATTAAATACTGAGCAAGAAAATCTATTTCAGGAGATTACTAGCATTCTTAGTGAAGTTGTGTCTTGTTTTGGCCACAAATCTAGCGTCCAAGAGAATAAATTGGTGTAACAGGATTATTTGTATTTTATGAAACACAGACATAAAGTGAAAAAATCAACGGCTCTGTGCATTGTATTGTCTAATCTTTGCTGTAAAACTAGGGAAATTTCCAGTTATTAATCACATAAGTAGATGCTCATGGGTAATATAAGTAAGATTTCCAAAAAATTTGATGTTTGTCATAGCAACAGTGACATAATAAACGTGCCCAATTGGCTAATAATGATTAGTATAAAATTTCCGAGATAACAGTATTTTAAAATTTGGCCGCATAATTCATTATTAGTATTAACGTAGTAGATAACGACGCCAACAATACTTCCAATTTCCAATTACTGTTTATACCTTTTTTGTTAATATCAGTTATTAATGAAAATTGTAATACGCTGATGCATAATAATTATTCAAACTCGGATATGGGTGCTATGATTCTTATTTATTGTTTAATTGCATGAACGTGCTCCGCAACATAAATATTTGCGAAGAGTTTTAAACAGATTGCATCCTGGTCATTGGATGATTTAAAAATCTGTTCAGAAATATACGAGCAATTTAACGAAAGTGGTTCGTTTTGTCCTAAACGGAATAAATTAGGTCAACTATTATTACGACTAACCAGGAGGACAACATATTAGTTCGAATTGAAAAAGATTCGAATCGAAATGATTCGAACTAGTAAAATCTGCAGCTACAGGAATCAGTAAGACTTCCATTATAAAGACATTACATGCAGAAAAATACTATCCATACCATATCTATACACAATTTATTACATGCCCATCTTCCGTTAAGATATCAGTTTGCATATTATATTGAAAGTTCTATTACTTTCAGTTCCCGACATTTGTTGTCCAATTTTAAAACGTGGTGTTGCTTTTGTAGGTTTCTCTTGCTTTGCTGTTTTATAATTAGGGGGTGGGTGGCGTTAGTTTTTCTTCGACTCACTGTTATTCGTATAGTTAATCATCGGTCTTTTCTATTAACATTTGACTTTTATGATGTAAACCACTGACCGGCCGTTACCGTAAATATGCGTCAATATAGGAGAACCTACTCTGGCTCCTGTATCTCAGCATTAAGTATGTAATGTGGTTCTTAGATAGTTCAGTCTGTATCTAATGTAAGTTTATAATATGTAAGTACCTAGATCAAGATTTATGAAAGCCTGAAGATATTTATGGTCACGCCTTCCTCAAAGTTTGTTTATCTAAAATTTACACACTATTAAAACAAATATTTCACTAATTATTTCAGTATTGTATAAAGTAAAAAAACGTGGTGCACGCATTATTAATAATAAAAATAAAGGATTAAAAATGTATCCTCCACGGGTCATATTTTGTGATATTATTCTTATACATCTTTGCATTCTGGTTATCTCACTCAACATTGAAACCACTTCACGGTTTCACGGAACTCTGAGATGCGTGTGCACTGCTGGTAGTACTAAACTGAACCCCATATCGAATAATTTCCATATTAAATAATAAACTATAATTCAAAATGGCAAGAAAATTGTATACAAAGAAAAAGATACGCGAATTCGTTATTTTTAGGAAGCTAATTCTAATTGATGATGCATTACTTGTATTATTTGTTTTGAAAACTCTTTGTCATTTCCAATTTACAGTATTTTAATATGTTAATTTCTCAGAATAAACAGAAACACAAGTTCTGTTATTTTCGAAATTCATTCAAATTTCACATCTTTAAATAATTAACAACAATAAGACATAAAAATCCTTTCACCGATCGACCTTTACAAATTATTTAAATCTATTCAAAATTAAAAGTTGCGCCGAACAAGAATTTCAATAGACAGTTTAATGGTCCACCCTAATAAATAGTTACTGTAGACGTCAACAGCTTTTTCCTAAATTTTAAGTTCCAGTATAATATTTCAAACAACGGATGGATGCATGAATGTAAAAAACAGTCCCCCAAAAGTTGCCTAATTGATGTGTCGTTTTTGTTTTGCTTAATACGAGGCGAGGACATGGTTTGGCCATTAAAACGTCCGGTATATCGCGGTCCGATCTGTACTAGATAGATGATGGGCCACAAGACAAATTAAGCGCGACCCGGACCAACTGTGAATAAGCTCGACAATGTTGGACTGTGACCAGTTGGATACTCTGTCTTCTCAAAGATCGTGTCATATTAAAATTATATTTGATAAATGCTTCTGTTACGAAATCCACAACTTATAAGTGGACATTTTTGTTTTTAATAGAGATACATTACATAATATGCGCTCTATAATATTAAATTATTGAATTAAAATTAAAAAATTAATACAGCCACGTTTTATTTAGCAGTAGACTGATTTTAATATACTTTTTACACCTTTCTTATGTCATCAAGTACATTGTAATTGAAGGTTGCCAGATTTTTTATTCTTATAATGTTCTTTTTTTAATACAAGTCATCATAGAACAAATTATTTAATGACTGTCAAATATTTAAATTTAATAACCAAAATTTAAATCAACAATCACATGAAACAACAATTTTTCTTTATTTCAATATATGTATTTGGAAATATGAATTTGCATTGAATTAAGTAAATTAGAGTAAATCATCTCATAAAATAATTATTTTACATTACAATCCTTTTTTCATTTGTAAAAATAGTTTTACTTACAATGTAATTAAAATATATTGAAAGAAACAAAGAAGCTTGCAATTTTTATTATAAAACAAATATACTCTAGATTTGGGCAGTTGGTGACCTTAAATATTATTTATTAAAATGTTAGATGTTTGAAATAGGAACTATATTATATCAGAAATTCAAAAAATGTTTTTTTAATAATACCCATTAATGAAATCAAAAGTGATACATCTAGACTGATCTATATTTGCATCTAAAATCAAAATTGTATTAACCGTATGGACTGTAAATAACTTCTTGGGAGTTTACTTGATGGCGTGTACTCGATTTTAGTAATATTTTAAAAGGCAATAATCTTAACGTGATAAATAATATCGTTATGATAAAATTACGGGTAAAGCACTCTACAGTAGATTCCCTGTCGCAAATTAAGACAGGTTCTCAATCAAAAGCGATGAGCATAAATTATATTAGTGTAAAACACTAACAGTAGGCTGGTGTCAAATTATAATTTGACAATATTACGTACTGATATGATCATTTGGTGCTTATAAATTACACGAGACATTCCAAATTACAGACGAGAGTATTGAAAAGCAAATTTATTAGTAAACTAAACAAAAAATAACACAAAATACAAAAAAGACGACCTCCAACTTGAATACACATTTACAACGGTTTCCTAAAATTGCCATACAAGCTATTTAAAACATGTGAAGAGTTTCGAACTTCATTGGCAGCATAAAAGTCACCTCTCCTAAAACTTCGACTAGGGACAGGTGTCAAGTAAACAACATTTTTCAAGTGGCCCCAAAAGTAAAAATCCAATGGATTTATATCTGTGGACTGAGGGGGGTCATTTAATTGTGGCTTCTCGCCCCCTTCCAATCCATCGATTTCTAAATATTGAGTGTAGCCATTCTCGAACCTTTAAAGACTAGTGAGGTGGCACACCATCCTGTATAAACTACAGTGTTTGGCGTAATGCGAGAGGTAAATCGTCTATAAGTCGATTTTGTAAAAAGTTTAAATAAGCTGGATCATTTAATCTGTTTGGTAATCAAAAGACCCTATTTATTTATTGCTTATAATTCCGGCCAAATATTTATTGAAAAGTTGTATTGATATCTTCCATTTATAACAGCGTGAGGATTATTGTTGCTCCATGTTGCTGGTTACGAAAATTTTAAAACTCCATATCGAGTAAAGCAACATTCATCTGCGAATAGTACTTTTCTTGTAAAATCTAACGGCTTCCTAAGTACAATTCTACAAAAATCAAGTCTTACTGGAAAGCCACGAGGGAACAACTCTTGTACTCTCTGTAAATGATAGGGGTAAAGTCCTTACCTTTTCAAAATCCTCCATACTGATGTTCTTCTTATGTGGAATTGAAGAGCAGCCTGTCTAATACTACATTCAGGATGTTCACCAAAATAATGTAATATTTATGCCTCCATTGCATCTTGCATCTCTTATTTGTCTCCGACGACCACAATCATGACTTTTTTTTTTAAACACCCCCTTTCTCCTAATCTCAAGTGAATATTAGAAAAAGTACATTTGGCACAGTACAAGTGGGGAACTTACGACGATGCCGTTCTTTTGCCGCTCCAGCATTTCTTTTACATTCACCGTAGATTAAATGTATGTTTGCATATTCCTCATTACTAAAACTATGCATTTTAAAATCTGGTTAGAAAACTACAAGTATTAAGTAGTAAGGAATGTTTATATTATTATTTCAAAGGCAAGAACCAACGTAATGTTGTCAAATTATAATTTGACACCAGCCTACTTTTAGTATTTTACACTAATATAATTGTGCTCATCGCTTTTGATTGATCACTTAAGGCAGATGTAATTTAATTTTTTTCTCAAAAATGGTCGATTTTACGAATTTTTTTCAAGAGATAAAAAAGTTTCTAAATGAATCATAATATTTAGATATTTTTTTTAATGAAAAAAATAGCAGGGAGAAAGATATTTACAGAATTTCAAGAAGGATAGATCATTTCACCCCTTTGTGTACATGCTAGGTGAATTAAAAACTTTTGTTAGAAGCCTTTTGATGAGTAACCGAGATGTGCCAAATTTCCTATTTATCCGATGAAGTTATTTTGAGTTAGAAATTAAAAACTGGTTTTTGGCACACCCCTTTAAGAGAGTGTAGCTGAACAGGAAAGGGTTATTTTGAAAAAATTTGTACAAAGAACCCGTCTTAATTTTCAACAGAGAATCTACAATTATATTTTTTGCATTTTGACCGTTATTACGGAACACCCTGTCTGATCGATAGCCGAATGGGTTAAGGCGCGAGGTGGCAATCGCGATTAATCACACGGACATCGCACCACCGGGTTCGAATCCTGGCTTCGGCACTGTCGGAGGAAATGGTTGTATGTCCGCGTTTTTGCAATGTGTAACCCCCTTCCGCACAAGCCCTGGCTTCTGGAATTGGGGGTTGTCTAATTTCTGTGGTGTTTATTTATTATATTATATTTATTATTTATTTATAATGTGTTGGTCGTGAGTTACTCTTGACGGATGTGAGTCATATGTGAGGGTTGTGTGGTACGTGACGGCCTTTCTATGTAGTTAGGAATGAAAAATAAAATCCAAAGCAAATGTTTTTATTAATTCATTAGAACAAAGACTAAACAGTTTTAAAACCCTTTTGGAAAAATAAATATTAAGATTGCATTCTCATTTTAGTGTTCATGGATATTTTAGTTACAGTAATGCATACCCATCGATACAAAATCGGTAGCTCTGTGTATGTAAAACAAACATATTTTATGAATATTCCTGGAACCTGGATCGGTATAAATAGGTATGAATACATTCAGCAATGGTAATAGCGCCAATAAACGGAGTTATGACCGTAGCTCATCGTGTCGAGTCCGATTACAATACACCTTTTCGCTGTCCACAGTTTATGAGGCTCGCGGTTCGCTGACTCCAATAACCGGAACCGCACCGGACCGCTGGACTTGGGTTTCTGGACCCTCATTAATGCCTCTATTCTGGCGCCACCGTAGACCTAAAATATTTCATTCCATCGTATTGTTACAAACTCGGTAACCACTAAAATATACAAACAACCCCATTATTGTAAATGAAATTCTATGAAATGAGAGAATCTAGGATATTTTGCTCCAAACTAAAATATTTTATAGTAACATGTAATGATAAGATAATTATTTTTGAAATGTTGTACATTCTATGTGTATAACTAATTTATGAATAAGTAGAAAAAAAAATTCAAAATATTAGTTTCACAAGCATAATTTATTAGGAGAGTATCACATTATACCATTTGATTAGTTTTACTTCCACGTCCAGTGGAAGTATGGTAACAAAAAAAAATTATTTTTTTTGTTGAAATAGGTGTAAAATGTTATGAAACGTAGAGATTTTAAATTTGAGCGAAAAAAATTTCCTGTCTGTCGGTCGGCCTGTCTGTAACTTTTTTTGTGCGCACGTTTACTCCGAAACCGTTTATGATATTGACTTGAAATTTGGTATTTATGTATTATAACGAGATCTGGAACTAGATTATATTTTGATCTAATTCCGCTGGGGGGTTCGGCGGGTAAATGGGGTAAATAAGAGTAAATAGGCAAAGCAAGCAAGAGTCCATAAAATTGCAATTTAGGGCATGTACGAAAAGTCAAGGTCTCAAATTTTTTTTACATCAGCGCCAATGCGACCCTCCACACTATTGTGAAAAGGAGTAAAAAAATAAAATGTGATTTAGTGTGTGTACAAGAACGAAACGTCTCAAAAAATTTTTGGCGTTACCCAACCCCTCTACCACCCCCATTGCCACCCCACCCTATTATTAAAGGGAGTAAAATATTACATTGGAATTTAGTGTGTATAAGACTTGGATACAAAATCTAGATGTGGAAGTATTATCGTATATAAATCTTAAATTTTTAAGCATAATAGATGGGGAATTGAGCGGAAAGATGGACATACGAGCAAAGAAATAAATGAATAAATAAACATCACAGAAATTAGATAACTCCAAATTCCAGAGGCTTTTGCGGAAGGGGGTTACATGTCAAAAAAATGCGGGCATAATGTAAGTGTTTTGACCTTGAGTCGCCATCTTGAACTAAATTTGCAAAAAATTCCCATGACAAAAATAAACTGGAATGATTTTTTTGGTTCACCCTATATTATTAAAGAGCTTCAGAAATTATTAGTTCACTGAACAATTGATTCTTCGTTTGTGCCAATAAAGCTCTTTTGGCATGTCTTTTAACATATCTAGGTACATAACGTGTTAAAACTACCTTTAAATTTCTAGCTAGAATAAAAGGGACAATGTACAGTAAAATTAAACTTCGAATTAATTTTATAATAAATAATCTAAGAATAGACAATTTATTGTAATTCTTAATAAATCCCTATTACTCCATTATTTTCTATTAACTATATAACTATGTTACAATGCAATTCAATTAGTCTTCATATGGCGTTGGAAACAACACACCGATATTTACTGCGGTAGACCCTCATTAATGCTTAGACTCTGGCGCCATTAGACTGACACTTTACCTCATTATATTGTTAAACCAAAAACCAACCAAAAACTCAGTACCAATTACCGACAAAATATATCAATTTTCCCAGTTCAAGCAAGAAGAGAGTACAATAGATATCCTATCTTGAATTAAAAGTAATTGACAACAATACCTGAAAATAGACAAGAAGAGACGGAATAATTTCCTGATAAATATTGACAGGTCAATGGTAAAATAAAGTATAACCCAGAACTTATATGATATACGAATATTTAATGCAATTTAACCTTATAAGCTAAATTTACAAAAGACAACGTAAGTAGATAATGTCAAACAATTTCTATATTTTGTCTTCAAGGTAGCTTAACCTGATAATATTCTACTGCTTTGCTAAAGCAAAAGCACTAGAGTTCATCAAGATACTTAACATTTTGTCCAAGCACTTAAACTGTTCTAAAAAAGTTGCATATTCCCGTTTTGGTCAGGCGAGTTTTTCTCATTTACATAACTATAACTTTTTGATTTTTTAAGACAATGACATTTTTTTTTTGTCAACCCTGGCTAAACAAAGCTGGTGCTGTTCACGAAAAGAAGAACGTCAGCTTTCTCTCCTTATGGGTACACGGTTGTATCTTTCCCGTATAGTGACGTATATGGAGAAAACACTAGACTCCAAACTGTCGTAGGATCAAGTAGAAGTTCAAACAAAGCTAGCTTGCGCATCTCTATAAATGTGCAAACGCAACTGGGAATAATTTCAAATACCACTATTTGTATGTATACTGCATTGGTAAAAACCCCTCATAACATATGCGGATTTGGTATGATGGCACTCCCTAGAACATTCCACAACCAAGGCTCGCCTATGTCCGGCACGGTAGGTCAGTCAGCTAGATCGCGTTATGTGGCAAATTCATTATTGTGTGACACTGCTGTGCTCTGAGTTTGATCCGCGCCACCGACATTGGCAACGTAGATGGATAACGGATGTTATTTGCGTTTTTTCAAATGTGTACCCCCCCTTTCAAGACAGCCTTTGGATTTGGGGGTTGTCTACTAAATGTGGTGTGTTTATGTTAAGTCAAGTACAAAGAATAACCTATCTAGGAACAACAGGAGCAGTTAGGTCCACTCTAACGATTCCAATGGAGCCCATCCTTGACCGCACCTTTGCACATTGAAGTGGAACTGGAAGACAGGAAAGCAGCAAATAGCCTGTTCAAAAATGAATGTTGAATGCGACGAACCAGGGGTTGGGACATACAAAAGCTCTACCTATAAGAGGCCAGGTCATCAATCAGTCGGGGGATGATCGGTGTCTCTCCATTTACAGGTTCACCATTCCAACTGCAGTCGTCTTCCCCGATAGGAGGCATCTTCCGAGTCCTGAAGGTCTGGAATGGTACACAGACAGCTCGAAACCTCATGAGTGAACTGGTGCTGGCGTACTCGAATGCAAACCAAAAGTTTGTATATCGAGTGCATTCCAAGTACCTGTCATCCTAAACAATTTTTTTTTTATCCATTCTTTAGCGAATACAAGGTACGACATATGAATCTTTAATTTTTGAGGGATTTCGAGCATTTTCACGAGGTTAGGATTCGCGATACCAATCAGCTATTTTTTGGTAATCTTAAAATTATAATCAATCGTATTTGGCAGTAGTGGATAAGATCAATGAAGCACTTACTAAAAACGAAGAAGCTTACATATGATTTATGGCTTCTACTTATCCCAAAAACCTCTTCCACTGGCCTGACAAAAGGAAAACCTGATGCTGTATGTGATATGAAATCCCCCCCCCTCCAACAATGTATACTACAAGCTAATTTTCTATGTGGCTTCCCCGCACCCTCTGACCATCCATCGTTTTTATCTTTTTGACTATATACTTGTTGATGAGCAACATAACCTTTGCTTAAACCAAACTGGAAGACAATAACAAAAAGCGCTTTACCGTTATCGATTCTGATACAAATTAAAAATTCATGAACTCGTGTAAAGCTTATTTTTACGCTTATTTATTTTATTTTAACAGACTAAGTTTTTGCTGTTTTTCCTATTATTATTATTATCTTTTAAAAAAATTTAAGTAAACTAGATAAAAGAGTCTATAACTGGAAATTATTTTCTAACATACAGGGCGAGCCAAGACGAAATTACAGGACCAAGTGCCTTTTTAAAAATGAAATGCTATTTATATCAGTACATTTTTTGAAGCCTCTTTCTAGACTCTATTCATTCCTATAGTAGCACTGAATATCTACCAACCACTTGCATGTAATATTTTTTTGTCGAAATAATACAATCCGCAGATGGATATTAAAAAAATCACCACAGTCACAATTATGAGTTTTAAGAAAAGCTTATGTGAATACCAGTTACGAGACATCTGATTAATGTTTTTCAATCATTTTTATTTCCTAAAAATGTACAGCGTGGCCTAAAATTATTTTTCAATTAAGAACATTTTAAATTAAATTTTCTCAAATTTTTCAAAAGGAACACCCTGTATATTTTTCGACGGTGTGATGTAGAAATGAAAAACAAACATTTTTTGTAAGTACTTTCCTAGGGCTAATTGCAACCAATTTCGTTTTATTGAGCAATAATTACAAAATTCAAAAATTAACTTAAAAAAAAGGGTTCTTCAAAATGTTCCACATGTTGCCCGTTTTGATTGATACACATCTCTATGCGCTTTTGAAATGAGGTTCCCACTGTTCCTAAAATTGCCGATGTGATACATGTAAAGGCAGTTATTATTATTTCCTTAATATTTTGTACTGTTTTCGGTGTGTCTCTATAAACAATTTCCTTCACGTATCCCCATAAAAAGATATTCATTTTTGTAAGATCTGGAGATCTAGCAGGCCATTTAGTGGGTCCATTTATTCCTATCCATTGATTAGGGTAGGTATTATTTAAGTGGTCTCTAACTGCATTTCAATAATGTGGTGGTGCACCATTTTGCTGAAACCACATCCTATTTCGAATTCTTTCAGGGTGATTTACCAATAATTGTGGCAGATAGTTTTCCATAAAATGACGATAAATAGCTCCAGACAATGTACCATCAAAGAAATGTGGCCCTATTACGTTTATAGGCCATCTGTGTTGGTTATTAACTTGCATAAAAAAGTGAGGATTTTCAGAAGCATAATAATGGAAATTGTGCCTATTAACAAATCCATTTTTATGAAAAGTTGCCTCATCACTGAATAAAACAATATTGAAGAAGTTGACATCATGTTGCATTTCACCTCTGGTCCAATTACAAAATTGTAGGCGCTTTTGAAAATCGTCATCAGATAACTCCTGGTGCATTTGAATATGATATGCATGCAACTTATTTGTTTTTAAGATTCGACCCACGCCGTCTACTTATTCCTACTAATGAGCTCACTTCTCTTCGACGAACATGGGGATTCTCAACCGTTGCCAGCACCACAGAAAACTCACTTTCTTCGTTCACAACACGTTTTATTCTTTCGCTTTTTTATATTCGACATTTCCAGTTTACAGAAATTAATCGAGAAGGTTTTGGAAGCTGCTAACATCAGGAATCCTTCTTTCAGGATAACGTTGCTGATAAATTCTATTGGCAAGTAAACAATTTCTGTCTGACTCGCCCAAAACAAAAGTCATGTCTACAAGTTCCGCTTTATTAAAATTCATATGGTAAGATTTCAAATATTTTCAATTAAATACAAATTGTAACGACTGATAAGTGTGATAAATGCTCCACTGTACACGACAATTTATACCAAACTGAGGTTTTATTGCTTGTCCAATAACGAAAACAGTAAAAAATACATTACAGTAAAGGACCGGTTAAATACTATGTACTCATTTCAATGGGTTGGAAAAGAAATGGTCTCACTAAATGGCATCATTTCAAAATTGCATCAGGACGTGTGTCAATCAAAATGGGCATCACGTCGAACATCTATTATAAATTTTTCTAATGAATTATTTTAGGGAACCTGTTTTTTTAAGATTATTCTTGAATTTGACACTTATTTATTTATAAAACGAAAATGGTTGCAATTAGCCATAGGAAAGTACTTACAAAAATATTCGTTTTTCATTTCTACATCACATCGTCGAAAAATATACAGGGTGTTCCATTTGAAAAAATGGATAAAATCTGATTTAAAATGTTCTTAACTGAAAAATAATTTTTGGCCACCCTGCACATTTTTAAGAAATAAAAATGATTCAAAAACCTTAATTAGATGTATCGTAACTGGTATTCACATAAGTTTTTCTTAAAACTCATAACTATGACTGCGGTTTTTTAATATCCATCTGCAGATTGCTTTATTTCAAAAAAAAATTTATAACATCCAAGTGGTTGGGAGATATTCAATGCTAATGTAGGAATGAATAGAGCCTAGAAAGAGGCTTCAAAAAATGTACTGATATACATAGCATTCTATTTAAAAAAAGGCACTTGGTCCTGCAATTTCGTCTTGGCTCGCCCTGTATGTTCGAAAATAATTTCCAGTTATAGACTTTCAATTTTTTTAAAAATTTCTAGCTATTGTAGAACTCGAGATATCGAGGTCCGACGCACTATTGCCCCATCCTGTATATTGGTTGATGGTAAGGAATAAAATATTACCGATCAGAAATTTCTAAAATCGTGTAGAGCTTATTTTAAACGTAGATCATTGTGAAATACATTTTCTAAATACATAATGCTAGCCAAAAGTAAAATATTAAAGGTTATAAATTGTTGAAATTATGTACAGTTAATGTTTCAACATTATTTTCATAACAATACAACGAAAAATCTGAAGCTAGATTCCATAATTGGAATGTGACACGGCACTTGTTGGAGAAAAGCTTCATTTTCCAAACGTAGATAAACAACTACCGTGTAGGGGTACCTTTTTTGCTGGCTGGGATACCCATTGAATTGTGCAAGAAAAGCAGTAGCACAAAACACATTCAATATGTAACAGAAAAAATTAGCCCTTCAAGCAATGCTCTTCCTTTTTACTAGTTGGATCAGATAAGAGGAAAGAATATTCCCTTCCTATTTGCAAACCTGGGACTGTCAGTCATATCTCTCTGACTGGTATGGTTAGAATATTTTCGTATCAAAACATATTTCATATTTTTTAACAAACAACATTAGTAGTTCATTTTTACACATGTGCTACAAGTCATTTAAAATTTCGGAGTAACAATATCAATTAGTTGGACATATACATATAGTAAAAAATATTTTATTTGTATTTTTAAATTACATTTTTCAGAACCTCTATATCTACATATAAAAATACATATTTTTTGCATTTTTTGGCCATTTTGCTTTAGTTACCTTTTCGTCTTCTACACATTGCCAACCGGCTTTTTCAATTAAAGCTGTATATTTATTATTATGCATATATTCGCCGCTGTGAAATATTGTACTCATTACTTTATATGGCATATCATCGACTGTACCAGACTCTGGGACTTTAGAAATTTTACAGCAACTTTATTACGTAAGAAATCATAAATATAACCACTGCTATCATCTTATTAACTGCATGTCCAATGATTTAGACGATGCCATAGTTGTATATGGTCTTCTCCAAGTGGGATAGGTTGAATTGCATTATAGTTTTCCACACAATTGTAATTCGTATATTGTAATGGGCATTTGTACCTAAAATGTACGAAAAAAAGAAAAGTGAGAATCTTGAGCCACTGACCTTCTTTGATAATTTTGACACCTGTTTTCGTTAATTATCTGCACACAAATGCTTTATCCACATTGATAAAGAAAAATAAATCCGAATGTGAAAAAAACTGTAGCTTTACATTTACAATGTCGGGTGCAAACGTAAACTCTATCGACGATCCCCTAAAAATCTGTAAAACAATATATGTAATACTTAGAAAACATCTATTTCATAACCTATCCGGCACGTAATCCGACACGACACTTAAAGTGTTTTTGCGATTAAACATTTCCATTTTTTACATCAGATAATTACAAATTTGTTATTGTGGATATTTTTATAGTTAACATAATTCGTATTTTGGTGTTTGATTGGGCCAAAAAACCAAAATCAAAATTGCACAAATATAATATAATATAATACTTATACGTATTATTTTGACAGATCTCAAAATACAAATATCAATAGCAATGCCGTGATAGGATGAAAAGTTATAGACAGGTATTTAATTGAAAGGTGAAACGATAAACTGCTTATTTCGCATGTAATTGCTAACGCTAAATTATGTTTTTTTATAAAAGTAAAACCCGTATTCATATTAGTTTTTGAAGAGTTTTATTTTGTTAAAGAAGAATATATCTTAGTATAGTTAAACTTATGCATTTCCACTTCTTGATAAATTTAATTTTATTAAAGATAAGAAAATATGAGTCTGATCAACATAAATACTTTTACATTCCTTAGATTTTGAAGAATTTAGCTCTGTTAGTAGTTAATCAGAAGTTTTTATTTAAGACAGTTAAATAATTAATTTTGTTAAATTAGAAAATATCTAATTAAAAATTTGGTTTTGGAAAAAAACGAAATCTTATTACAGTCACTCACAATAACTTGTAAGATACAAGAAGTCATTACTAAAATATTGTTATATTTATTTTTGGCTTAGCATTATTAAAAGCCATATTCAGCAAGAAAATAATGGTTTTGTTAAAATTCCTTGGAAATTCTTTCTATCATTATGTTAATATCCTCAAAGCAGAACGGCAGGACAGGGTATTGTAAACAGGAATAATCTTCGTCATTAAAAAAAGTACAAATCCTTTGGTCGCCTGTAAACATAATCGAACTGCATTTACTAAGACCAACAATATTCGAATAAAATTTTCAGTTATCTTATCTGTTTGTTAAAACCTGTTTAAGACTATTTATTTCCTTACCTGTGTGTAGCTGTTAGTCCGTCTCTGCAAAATAACTATCACTTTTACAATTCTGTAGTTTCGTTATTAGGTAATTAATTTAACAAAGGGACGACTGTTTTAGGGGCTTTTAAAGATAAGAGTATTTTTAAGATAAGTACCAACATGGTTTTATTCGACTTATAGGACAGTTATAAATGTCTACGAGAATCCTAAACGACCGAAAAATTTAATTTATATACTTATAAATTTTCGTGTCTATACCGTAATTTAGAATTTAAGTATCATTTGCAAGTACTTGTTAATGGAGGCCGGGCTGAACGTGATGTAATTTAAAGTAGTATTAAAGCATAAAAAACATATGACGCGACGCTTAGAAATGTATGAATAAACAAGTTTTCTTGATTCAGGAGTGCTGTTATCAATGAAATTGTATCTTGAAATGCTTGATAGACCAATATGTTTCGGCGCTAATCGTACCTGGACACGTGTTGCTAAAATTAAAATTATTTAATTACCAAAGATGAAAATTATACAACAATTTCCAACATTCAATATATGAAAATGCCTGTTCTGAATCCCTTAACAATGTATAAGATTTCAATGAAATAATTTTGTTTTATATCTTCTTTGAACTATGTAGATGTAAAATAACCTTTGCACATGAAATTTGACAATTTGAATGAAAATTTCCACGTTTAGTGACATATTTCTAAATCGTTGACTAAGACAACAATTAAAAATATCAATATTATGTTGACTGTGGTTATAAGCCCGACACGCGTTCCAGAGACTGAATTTGAGCATTTTAATATGGAGCCCATATGGAGAAAAGCACGTTTACTACGCACCTAAGCGTAATATAATGTTTTCAAAGTTTTAATGTTATGAAAGTCCTTAGTGCTCCTGATTACAAAACCTAACATCTTAATCGCCTGGATAGAAACTTGTTCTATATGAGGGAAAAAATATAGCTTTTGGTCAAATATAACATACAAATTCTTAACTACGGATACTCTGGTTACGTTTTGGTTATTAATTTGGTAGTCAAACTCAGTAAGGGTAAATTTGCAAGTAAATGTCATTACTGTACACTTTCCTATGTTGATTTTCAGGTTATTGTTAACACACCACTGAACTACTTCATTAAAATCATTCTGCAGTGACAGACAGCTCTCGAAGTTATCTACGATATTAAACATTTTAAGGTCACCTACATATGACAATTTAGGCGCTTAAATAGCTATAACAAGATCATTAATAAACATCAAAAATAATAACGGGCCCAAATTACTTCCTTGGGTGACACCACTCGTTACTGCATAGGGCAATGGCATTTGTCCCACGCAGTAGACATATTGCATCCTATCAGTTAGATAAGAGTTAACAAAATATTATTGGATTATCAGAGACACTGTAACCATGCAACTTACGTAATAAGGTAGGGGGGTCCACCTGATCAAAAGCTTTTGATATATCCGTATAATAACATGAACTTGTCTTTTGTTATTTAGAGCGTCAGAAGTATATTGTGTAAAATTGCAAAGATTCGTATTAATAGAATGCCCTTTCATAAAACCATGTTGTTCTATTGCAATAGAATGTGATACGTGATTGTACAAATAACATGTAAGAATGGATTCAAACAATTTGGCGAAGTTGTAAATTAGGCTAATAGGTCGATAATTTTCCATTTGACACTTATCGCCTGTTTTGAATGCAGGAACTACTTTCGATAATTTCCATTTGTCTGGAAATGTGGCAGATTTGAAACAGAGATTATAGATAATAACAGAGGAGCTTAACAAAACATGAATTACAGTGATTTACAATAAAGACTGGAACTAAATCTGAACCCATAGTAAATTTAGGTTTAAGCTTCTTTGTTGCTTCAAGGATGTCACTAACACTCACTTCACTAACAGAAAAAGCATTATCTTTAAACACGTATGAATAAGCATGAATATCTCCAGTTGATGGTCTTAAGTACACCGAGCTGAAGTAAGAAGAGAAGGCATTTGCGATGTCATGAGCAGCAGTATATTCCGTGTCTTTACACACCATCCGTCCAGGTATCTTTGTGGTACCTTTTCTGGCATTGATATAATTCCACAGTTGAGAAGGATCGTGCTACATGTTGTTTTCAGCTGCATGGGTATACTTAGTTAAGGCTTTATTAATTTCAAGCTTGACTGCCTTTGTCAGGGAACAAAATCGTTGTTTGTAATATAACAATTTAGTTTTCTTATATCTTTTATGATAATGCGCCTTTTGTTTGATCATTTATATAATTTGTCCAGTATACCATACAGGATATTTATGCTTCGAAGTCAATACACAACTTAAATTGACCTGAATGTGTTGTTTAGCTTATGTACAACTGAAAATCATATCATTTACCTTCCCCCAGTTTTGAAATAGAATTAAAATAAGTTATATCTCAAAATAAAAATAATAATAGTAAAATGAGAACGAAGTACTTAACTAAAATTTCAGCTGCAGTTAGTTCTTCTGATAAGTATGGGTAATTTTTCCTAAACAACACAGATGACATTGTTTGACAAGTGATAAATCATTTTCAGCATAAAGGTTCTCTCTGAAAATCATCCATGTTCTTCTCACACCCAAATGACCAAATCTGTCATGTATATCTAGTATGACATTTGCTGCAAATTCTTCGTGCTCGAACTTTCGGGGACGGTTCTGAGACCGGTAAGGTGTGGTCGGTTTTCTCCGCACCTGAAAGTAGACAGTCGGTGTCCCGATCAGACACGCTCGGTGTCCTAACGAAACCTCTTAGTATATACTTGAAGGGTATCGAACCAAAATAATAATTTCTAATAATGTTGATATTAAATTAGCGCTACTCATTTTCTCCACGTACAAACAATTCCAAAGAGTTTCCTTTACATACAATACATATATAGTGTAATACATGTACAGTATAGCGCAATACAGTAACGCGATTTTTGTTATATTTTATTCTCTACCATCAATGCACATTAATAGGAGAAATTTTAGTCTGTTAGAATAAAATAAATAAGGATAAAAATGAGCTTAGAAGAAAATTAGCTTCTAGTATTATACATTGGAAGTCTGAAGTGATTTCATTTATTTTTTCATTATGAAACAGTACGTGGTTTCACGATTAGCTATTAAGATAGACTATGTAAAAGAACCGTGAAATTTGAATATAGACATACTCATTAATTTAATTCTAACAGGCGAAGAAGAAAAGCACTGCAAGAAGTAGTAAAGTATAATGCCATAGGATACTTCCACCACTTGCTTCAAACAATACTTTTAATTGCATCAGATAAGAAAGAACATTCCCTTCCCATTTGTCATGTCTTTCTGAGTGCCATACTACTGGTCTCGATGGTCTCTCGGAACTTACTGATTTCGATCTTAGCACTTGTTGACCTCCCAGGTCATGTTGCCTTTAACTCCTTTTCCCAGAGACACTAAGTATTCCGGTCAAAATTTAGACGGTTAATCAAAAGTGGTGAAAAAGGTGAATCGAGGTTCTAGTTATTCTCCAGTAACGTTTTACTTATTTCTGACCTTTAGTTTGGTCACAGTACACTTTTTCCCGGAGCTGTTGGTCGGATCGATTCGGCAATGGTCAGAATCACTTCCTCGTGGTCGACGTAGTCAATAACGATACCTCCTGCGCCTTTGTGTGTCTTCGGGAGTCTTCGGAAAACTTCAAAGTGTTCATGAGAAGTTCGAATTTTTGCTTAAAATCCTAACTTCCACACTTGTGAATTCCCCCGAAACTTGTTTCTGTTTTTCAATTCCAAGTCGTTGATAAAATGGGTAAATAACGCCCTCGGGAATGATCGGATCGATTCGATAACCGTCGTAATCGATTCCCTGTGGTCGGTATAGTCGAAAATGTTACCCACCCGACCTTGTATGCCTTGGGGTCTCCGTAGATAATGTCCCGGCCTGCACTCGGAGGACTAAATATTGTTGTAAACCTCTTTGAGGTTATGTACCTCCGACCGGTTTCGACCCGGGGATACTTGCAAAAGTCTTACTTAAATGTTTGATTTTTAGGTTAGAGAACCCACTCGCGCCTAACTTCACTATGTCTTTAAAAAAATTTAGGTAATGTTCATACTAGTTTGTGTCTATATTCACATTAATTATAAATGTCATTGTCACAGGATTAAATTAAGCGACTTCCGTATCCGTCGACGTCGTACTTCCGTCTAGTACACAAATATAACCAGAATGACAGGTCCCAAAATTCAAACATAAATGGCAATCCTATAATAATAGAGCAAGAGCCAGTGACGATTTTAGTTAAGGACTTTCAAGCAGGCTAAAAATGTTAATTCTCGTTAAAAAAAAAGATTACTAAAACGTAGAATCGTGCGTGGCCGGGTTTACCTACCTTGGTTGCCTAAAGGGGTGAGACACACTACTTAATTAAGGTATTTCAAGCAGGCTCACATTTTAGTATTTTAAAGTGACATTCGCATAATAGGGAAAAAAATATTGGTAGATCAAATGGACGCCAGAACGGGCCGGTAGTGGTGACAAAATACCTTAGTTTCATTTAAGGTATATTAGGCAAGCTGAAATTTTTAGGTGATACAAAAGGCATATTTATTTATTTAAAACTGCAGACGAAAATTCCATCGTTAACATACCGGTCAGGGATGAACGTGGGTGCATCTTTACTATGTACATACTTCGATATGCGATGTAAAGCAACGTAAGGCGCGGTTAGTAGTTGGATGGGTGACCGTTCCAACGAAGACCGCGTCCCCGCCTCACACATCTTCCAGCGGCTTGTATATCAGTGTATGCGCGGAAGCTATACAACCTTAGGCGAGGGTTGTATTGGGGATATACCATCCTTCGGAGGGGATGTAAAGCCGTCGGTCTCTTGTCTATTAAATGTTAGCCAAGTAAAAGGTTCCTACTCTTCTTAAGGGAAGAGGTTTGGCAAAATTCCTGGTTGGGGGTAGCTCGTATACAGGCGTCGGTGTTAGGCCTCAGTAGCGGAAATAGGCCGACGTTAAATAAATGTATATACAAAAAAAACATACCGGCAGAGCGCTCAATCTGTACTGGTATTACTGGCAACGGCACCGTAAGAGGGATTCGTGCTGTGCGCACATACCCTTGAAATGCCCGCGTCACGGATATACTGGAAACCGTTACATGATACTACCGCTTGTTTGTTTACAACCATTTTGCCTTCTTAGCACAGGTCTGCCGGTATGTTAACGATGGAATTTTGATTTGCCGTTTTAAATAAACAATCTCTTATATGCCTTTTGAATCACCTAAACATGTCAGTTTGCCTAATATGCCTTAAATGGAACTAAGGTATTTTGTCACCACTTTATGGTTGTCTGCCGGCCCCGTTCCGGCGTCCAATTGGTCTGCCAACATTTTTTCCCCTATTAGGCGAATGTCACTTTAATATACTAAAACGTGAGCCTGCTTGAAATATCTCGAGTAGATTTTTTTCACCCCTTTAGGCAAGCAGGGTAGGTAGCAACGCACGACTGCCTGACCCGCCATTCTAAGTTTAGTAATCCTTTTAACTCACATTAACATTTTTAGCCTGCCTGAAATTCCTTAACTAAAATCATCGCTGGCTCTCCGTCTATAAGATGACAAGTTGAAGACAGGTATTTATTTGAAAGATGAAACGATAAACAACTCATTTCGCATGTAATTACCAAAGTTTTTTTTTTATAAAAGAAAAGAAATATCCAGATGGGTGCAGAAAGCAATATCTTGCTGTATATGAATCCCTTCGCTTTCGCATGACAGAGAGAGAAAATTAGCTACGAAACCCGACCGGGTTTCTTGATATGATACATAATTTATATTTAAATTTTATATATTTATTACACACCCACAAATTTAACACATATTTACAGAAATTTATAGTGGCTGTTAAATAAAATTGTATTTCTGATTGCTACTCAAAATCTTGATGATGAAACAAAGGATCTGTATATATGCAATTAAATATACTCCAAAGATACTCCGTGAGACCTTAATTAATGATGTTAAATGACAAAATATTAAATGAAGTAGATGCAAAATAGGGAGTATGATTAAATCAGAATATGATTGATGTGGTGACGTAGGGTGTGAGGGTGTATACGAGGAGAAATGTATGATAAATCGCTGTTGTAATTGATTTTCACATAATTATTCACAACTTTGCATCTGTGCATTGACGTATATCGATCTTGTCAAGATGTGCCTGAAACATCATTTGAGATTTTAAAAATATATTCCTCATTTTAAGACATTTCTTGGTATCAAGAATCTTGAAAAGATCTAATTCCAATAAATGTATTCGTTTAATTTTAGTAGTGAAAACAACATTAAAACCAGTCACTAAAAGCTTTTATATACACGATCTCGGTTATCATTATCTCTTTTTCGACCGTAAAAAATAGTGTTCACATATGTTAAATTTATTATGTTATTAAGCTAAAAGTGGCTGTAAAAGTTAGGCATATGAAACCAGATTCTTCATTGACGATATAGTCATTTTATTATGAGTATTAACACGAATTCATGAAATAACCCAACGTTTATATCACTACCGATATTTCCGTTCAGTACGGGGAACAGTATAACGTAACTCTACTTTAATATAGTAATAACAAAATAATGGCATATAAAGAAAAACTTTGACCTACGTCGCTGATCGATCGTATCCTATCTTTTTTATTTGAACATCACAGCAATATGCAGGTATTAATAGTTGATGGCGATAAATTTGAGTGCACATTAATTTCGATAGTTTTACGCCTTTCTTGTAGAGCTAGAAACTTGTTATATACTACTATTGACCACAATGGTCGATATTCTTAGTATTGTCGGTAAAAGTTTTTTAACTTTAGTTTACATGTAGGGAATTGAGGAATAAGAAGTAAATAAATTGTTTGATCCAGAAAAGGTGTGTTTCATAAACTTAATTATAATAATAACTGATTTCTGCGCTCTTCCAATTCCAGTTTGCGCTCTTTCACTCAACCTCAAATGTACACCGAAGATAAATGGAATAGGAAAATATCTTAAGATTTAAATAGAAAACCACATAGACTTAGTTCGTTTTACAAGGTGGATTAATTTCTTAAAACAATATATGAATATATAACACATATATGCACATAAACACACACATAAACAACCACACCATTACATATATTATATCGATAAAGAATTAAACTAGACTAGATGGACTAAGCTGAAGGCAAAACAAATTTAAGATTTTACAAAATTGAACAAATTTAAAATTTAGCATTTAATACCAAATTTAAAAATTATCCAGTAACAGCATTTCCTTCAGCTTTTTCTCGAATGAAAATAAGGGTAGTCTTTTCATTGCACCTGGAACCTTGTTATATAGCTTAGCAATGTTGTATGAATAAGACGATTGAAAGATATTGTGATATGACCTCTGCGACGAACATTTATGTTGTGGGCATCTTTACGAAACTTGATTGTGTTGTATAGATAAGATGGTTGTTGCAGGGTTATAATTTTATGAAAGGGAACACAACTGTGCAATATTCTTCTCTGTTCTATATTAAGCCATTCAACCTCCTTTACATGTTTAGTAACATGTTCCCGTCTCCCTAAACCACAAATTAATTGGATACACGAGTTATGAATAAATTGAAAACGCTACGCGTTAATTTTATTAAGCGCCTGGCCATATACACTATCAGCAATGTTGTGGTGTATTAGTACTAATAAGTCACATAAGATAATTTTTCATTTTTTATTGAGTATACTCCTATTATTATAGATTATTTCTAAGTTACAGAAGGATCATTATGACATGCTGTGAAAACCTTAGGCGTTGTCTATTGCTAATCCCAAATTTTTTTCATGCACTGATTGAAAGTATTTTATTATTCACTTGTATACTAATCAAGTTCGAACATCTTTTACGCGCAGGACCTCTTATAATAATGAACAAATTACTACAGCCACAACATGAAATTATATATTTTTTTACATTGACATACATCACTTAATTATAGCTAATGTACATATTTTTATATAAACCTTTAGATTCTTATATTGATTCTCTTTAAAACTTCATTTCATTTCTACCAATTAGGATTGTATATTTTTTTAAATGTTTTTTAAAGTTCGTGATGTTAACTATAATTTTTAATTCATTAGGGAGCGAATTAAATAACCTCGATGCTAAAAAGTCATAACTTTGGCCAATACTTTTTTGGGAGGAAGCTATTTTAAAAATTTTATTAGTTTTATTCCTAGTGTGATAGACATGATCCAATGGTTCAAGTTTATTTTTGTTTTCAAATTGGTGAATGAGAATATTAAAAGTATATCTGCCTAATGTCAGAGACTTTACTTTCACTATAAAGTAAATCCGTTGGGTAAGTGCGATTTTTTTTATACATTATTTCTAAAAATAGTTTTTGAATAATTTGTAACCTTTTCAGATGACTTCCAGCGACACCTCCCCAACCTAGGATCCCATAAGATAACCTTGATTCTACCAAAGCATAGTATAGCATTTTTAAATGTGGTAAGTCTAATATATTTCCTAAATATTTAAATCTGAACTAAGTTCTAAGGGTATTAGAGACACTTATTATGTGGTTATCTCACCTAAGATGACAATCAATATTAATACCTAATATTTTACGCAATTTGTTGACATTATTTCTATATTATTTCCATGATTATTGATAGTTAGCCTGTCATAAACTGGTAAATTGCGTTTATTACAACTCATTGGTAAATACACGGTTTTTTAAAAGTTTATCGTTACTAGTTTGTGATTAAACTAATCCACAATCTGACTAAAATTATTCTCAACTTTTCGTTTTAAAACATCCCATGATTCATCTTTGTAAAATAACACGGTGTCATCTACGAAGCTAATGACAGTACCACAACTATTCAACGTAAATAGATTGTTTATATAAATTGTAAATAAACCAAACCTAATATTGTACCCTGCGGAACCCCACGAACTACTGTTCTTTCGTTACAAATTTTGTTATTTATTTTTACATATTGTTTCTGATCGCTTAGGCAACTTGACATTAAGTTAAATGCATTTCCTCCAAAGCCTATATCTTGCAATGCTTCCAACAACTGTGAGTGATCGACAGTGTCGAAAGCCTTTGCAAGATCCAGGAACAAACCCAATGCAGCTTTACCCTCGTTTAGTGCTTTATACATTTTAGATGTTAATAAAGGAATTGCATCTTGAGTGGATTTACCACACTGAAAGCCAAATTGTTTATTCAAAAATAATTTATTTTTGTCCATATAACTGTCAATACTTTTTTTTGGATTTTTCGAAAATTTTGGCAAAATTATTGATTAAAGAAATTGGACGGTAATTAGTAGTAATTGTTTTATCATCACTTTTGAAAAAGGTTTTATTACGGATATTTTGAATTCCGGTGGGCAAACGCCTTTTTCAAGGATATTACTAAAGAGGTGCGTCATTGGTCGTGATATATTTCTTCGGCAATTTCTTTAATAGCTTCAGCTCGCACCGAGTCAATTCCTGGACTTTTATGTGGCTTTAGAGCTTTTATTATATTAACAATTTCTTGTTCGTTTGTATGTTCAAAGAAAATGGACTGAAGAGTAGAATTTCTGGCTGGGGTGTTGGTGGTTTAATGATTTTGCGAGAAAGATTAGGTCCAATATCGGTGAAAGTATTATTGAAAACATTCACTATTTCAGATTCATCTTCAATGAGTTTATTTGCTGGTGTACGTATCCGTTTTATATAGTCATATTTTTAAAACTTATCAATGGAGTATATTGTATTCCATAAATTCTTTATATTACTTTTATTTTCATCAATTTTGGTTTTAAAATAGTTGAATTTTGTTTGTTTAATTAGCCCATTTAGATAGTTCCTGTATTTAACAAATTGATCCTTGAGTTGAATATTATTAGAAATTTTTTTACATTCCTTGTACATTTTGTCTCTTTTATTTATTATTTGTCTCTTTTATTTATTATTTTTTATTATTTTATTTATTATATATTTATTGATTTTATTAGACCATTAGTAATCCACGGCTTTCTTTTCATTTGATTTCTTTTTAGACGGATAATTTTAGTATTTTTTCTAATATTAATGATGTTATGTTCTTCGATGAATATATTTTTTATGTTATAAAATTCCTGCCAATTATGTTTCTGTAGATCTATTTTCAACTGTTTATGGTTAATGTATTTAATAAATTTCTCTTCCACACACTCAGCAAGTGTATTATTTAAGTCTACCATTATAATTGTTCCATAGTGATCTGTAATATACGATTTTAAAACGAAAGAAAAACAAATATTCTTTATATTCATATGTATATATTCATATTTTTTACATCTACCAAATATGTGGTCAATACAAGAATTGGTATTACCCTGGACTCGGGTAGCAATATTAATGGTGGATGTAAAATAAAATTCGCTTAGTATATTTGAGTAATCCAGTGTATAACTGTTCACCTGTAATAAATTTAAGATAATATCACCAACAATAAAATGAAAGTCCGAATTTGTATGGGTATTATGGCTAAGGTAACTTTCTAAATTCGTAATAAATAGATCAGGATATGTAGAGGGCGGTCTATAAATTGCAGTTCTTTTAATCATTTTATTTTGAATGTTCATGCTTAGTTCTATTGATTTACAATCGCCTAATTGTATATTTTTTGCATCAAACATGATACGTCTACATAACGTCTTTACGTAAACAACTACCCCATCATTTTTGTTAAGATTACCCTCGCTATATAATAACTCATACTCATCGATTTTGAAAAAATTCAAGTCTTGTATTAACCAAGTCTCTGACAAAACCATACAATCAAAATTTTGACTAAGCTGATTGAGAAATATATTAAACTCATCCACATTTTTCGCTATATTTCTAATATTTTGATGGTAAATCTTAAAACAGAGTTTATTCTTATTTGCAATGTTATTATATTCTAAAACATTGTTTATAATTTTTGTATTCATAGGTTGAAAGTTATTGTCGCGGATATATTGATTCTTTTTTTTGTTCTTTTTTTTCATAACGATGAAAATTAATAATGGTATAAAGTGAAATTATAAAAACATATACAAAAGCAATGAGTAACAAAAAAAATAGGTTAACGCAAAAAAGTATTAGTTAATGCTTTGGTATTATAGTATAATTAAATTTATAATAATATTTTTATTAAAACGATATCGTTAAATTACCACAAATATAATACAGGAATAGTTAATACAGGTTACTGAACAGTTAAGACAGAATAACATATTTTTGAATTAATAACAATATATTATCATTATACTATAATTATTTGTTTCGTATTCTGTTTTGTTTATACGGCCTCTTCATTCTTGCTGAGGATGAATTTGTTATCCTACTGCACGGCTCACGTGTCTCTTTTGTTGGGACCTAGTGTTTATTTTCGGTTTAGCATCAGTCGGTTTGGTAAGAGTTTTCTCGATTTTATTTATTTCCTCTTCTGTATGTGGTGATGGAAAAACAAACGTATCTACGATGTTAGGAGTTGCGGGTGCACTGCTTACTCGTGTAGCAGTATACGGCTGGTTAGTAGTAAATTGCAAATTAAACTCCTTCGGCCATTCACAATTTGGGCTTAACTCACTGATTGGGTCGTTGGTTTTTAAATATTCGTAGGCATACACTTCACCATTAACAATAAGTATATTATTTTTTATTATCGCCTTATAATGTTTTGATCTCGCTGCTCTTACATGTTCGTATAAAAATTTTCTTATCGTATAATCCTCTGATGTATAATCCTGCGAAATATATATTTTATTTTCCTTAAGGATTTTGTATTCAGATTTAGCTGCCTTGAGAATATCTAATTTAAACTAATAATTATTAATTTCTATGGTCACTGGACCATTTTATCATCATTTCAAAATAAAATAACCTTGGAACTTGGAAGGATTTGTAAAACTTGGTGGAGATTTACACTAGTGAATAAAGATCATAATTTAAATTCGTACAAGCGATTTGCAAGTCCCTGTCGGGAAAGGACATATATATTATTGTGTCGTCCGCATAAAAGCAAGCGTGGGAATACCTTAAATGTTCATAAAATTGAAACGTACTCAAAGTAAACAATAGAGGACCCAGTATGAAACCTTGCGGCACTCCGTTTTCTACTAAGGCAAAATCAGAATCCAATGCTCACAAGATAACAGATTGAAAGCGTTGTGCCAAATAATTTTTTATCAATAACTTAGCTTGATCTCCAAGTCTCTATGGTTAAAACTCAAGGATCAACTGAGCCAAATAGTAATTGACTTAGGTCAGTTACCTATACTAAGCGAAGGAACGACCTATACCTTCGTAAGAAGAGATACCGGTTCCATTCCAGACCTGACCTTAGGCTCGGAAGGGGCCGCCAGGAGAATTACCGGATGGAGAGTTTTAACAGCAGAAGAAACATTAAGTGATCATCTCTATATTAATTACGATATAGGGCTGCGGTAAAAGTCAGAGGCTGGAAGCTGGGCAGATTAAACAAGGAAGTATTCAAAAAGAGTCTGACTGAGTCCTTCCGGGAAACTGTGAATGAAACGGAAGAAAAGGTGGCTCAAGTGATGAATACTCTGATCCCAGAAAGGGACATAGTTAAGTGGAGAACGGTAGAGGTGGCTGTAGTACCCTCGTTTACGGAGGAAGCACTCAAGGCGGCACGTGCCAGGCTCAAATGTGAGAAGGCGGCAGGCTTAGATGAGATCTCGCTTGAAGTAGTTAGGCTAGTTATGGAGGAGTATCCGGGTGAGATCTTATGAGTAATGAACCGCACTCTGGAGAGGGGGAATTTCCCGAGGAGATGGAGGAAGGCTAGGGTCGTCCTTATCCAGAAAGAAGGCAATCCGCCGGAGGAATCGTCATCCTACCGACCGACCGCTACGTTTACTAAATGCGATGTGCAAACTTCTCGAGTACTTGATACCTGAGAAACTAGAAAAGGAGATAACTGAGAAAGGGGCTTATCTTTAATAATCTGAAAACCAATTCGGTTTTCGGAAAGGACGATCGACGGTTGGCGACATTAGACTATTAAAGGAGACGGCGGAGGTAGCCATAGCCATGAAGAGCATATGTGCTGTCGTGATCCTGGACATCAAAAATACCTTATGCGACGGGATGGGCGACGATTATCAGGAAGATGCAGAGTATGGGGATAGCTCCGTATCTCGTCAGGATTACGATGAGCAATTTGCAAGACAGGATGACCGGGTATGGGAGGGAGGGAGAGATTATCTGGAAAGACACTTGTGGGGTTCCGTAGGGCTCGGTGCTTCGGCCGACCTTGTGAAACATTATAATTGATGATGTCTTTCAACTGCGATGGCAAGATGGTGTGAAGGTCATTGGTTATGCGGACGATCTGGCTATAATGGTAACTGAAAGGTGGACAGTCCACATAACGGAGGAGGCGAAAAACGGGAAGTAATATACAGGCTGTCCATTTTATCAAGGCCTTCGAGAATATCTCACTTAATATCGGTCGTACAAAAAAAATTTATTTTTACGAAAATTGTGCCGATTTATATAACCTACAAAATGGTTTAAAGACATTTGAAATCCATGGCCTACTTTAAGAGTTATGGCGGAAAATATGAAAAATGCGGAAAACGTCTAGGCCAAATATCTCCGTTATTTGAAAAATTCTAAGGTGAAATTTTTTTTGCAAAACAGAATGTTTCAACGAGGTTTTATCTAATTTTTTTCAAAACCTCTGTATTTTGAGATTTACTCTTCAGGCTGTTAAAAAAATTATTTTCAAACGGGCGGGAAATGGCGCCATTAAATAGAGTATTTTCCTCCCTTTTCAGCGATATATAACATGCCGTATTTATTCATTGATACTACATTAGTAATCATAAAAACATTTTTTCAAAACCAAAAAATTTGTTTTTAACAAGCATTATACTTGCCGTGGAGAAGTATAATTAAATAAAACGATAAAATAATTCAACAAGTTGTTCAAATCTTTGCTATAATAAAACATTAACACAATTAAGAAGAATAAAATAAATTCAGGTAACAAAAACAAATTAATAATAAGTAGAATATAGCACACAGAACATTAACATTTATCTAATCCTCGAAATAATTTTTAAGATATCATATCAAGTGCTCAAACTGTCCACAGCGATTTCTTATGCACAATCGAGCACAGCGAGGCACTGCATTTAAACATTACTCGGCATTTCGGGGGTAACTGTAATACATGCCTGTTGAATTCGAGCTTTTAGGTCCTCTACATTTTGCGGTGTCGTCGAAAACACCTTATCTTTAATATGCCCCCATAGAAGAAAATCCATTGAGGTTATATCTGGAGAACGAGGGGGTCATCGAATAAATCCATTGGTATCTATCCAATGTTGAGGCAAAATTTCGTCTAAATAATCTAGGCAAATCTGGGAATTGTGGGAAGGAGCTCCATCTTGTTGAAAATATTGAAAGTTGTGTCGATTCTCTAAAGGTAATTCATCTAAGAATTCATAAATTCATTTTTTCTCAAAAAGTTTAGGTACCTTTGACCACTGAGGTGACCATCATAAAAATAAGGACCTATTAAATTGGTGCTTAAAATACATATCCACACATTTATTGAAAAACGATTTTGAAACCCAACCGGTCTATGCCAGTGTGTATTTTCAGAAGTCCATTTGTAATGAATTACCCTTAATGATGTTTCCAAATTGTCTGTATTTTTATTTCTTATATAATTAATAACTCGGTTTACCTTATTTACATTATCAGTAACACTGTTCAACTTTGTTTTCTTCTTTAAAAATGAACCATTATTTTACAGTTTCCTAGCTAATTTTCTGAACAGAGTTTTATTTGGGTGTAGTGCTTGTGGAAATCTGTTTCTATATTCTACTTGAGCTAATCCAGAGTTAAAATTGCATTGGCAATATGTCACGAACATATTATAACGATCAATGTGAGTGAAAATCATTTTTGAACATTCTAAATTCTTAAACGAGTGTAATTGAGTGAGAGTTTAAGTATTAACTGAGATGATCTGTCAAAAAATTAAATTGTCAAGTTTGTTCATAGCCAACTATTTTAAAATAATTGAAATAATAGTGAAATCATGAAATACAAACAAATGGATATTATACTTAAATTAATTGGTAAAGACATTTTAAGTTTCTGAGCAAAGGTGACGGTTTTATGGAGGACCTCTATGCATTGGCATAAATGCGAATACTCTTTCCATAATTGCTCCATGTTGCTTTCTTGATTATTATTTTGTTTTGTTACCTGAATTTACTTTATTCTTCTTAATTGTGTTAATGTTTTATTATAGCAAAGATTTGAACAACTTATTGAATTATTTTATGGTTTTATTTAATCATACTTCTCCACGGCAAGTATAATGCTTGTTAAAAAAAATTTATTGGTTTAAAAAAATATTTTTATAATTACTAACGTAGTACCAATGAATAAATATGGCATATTATATACCGTTGAAACGGGAGGAAAATACTCTATTTAATGGCGCCATTTCCCGCCCGTTTCAAAATAATTTTTTTAACGGCCTGAAGAGTAAATCTCAAAATACAGCGGTTTTGAAAAAAATTAGATAAAACTTCGTTGAAGTACTCTATTTTGAAAAAAAAATTTGCCTTAGAATTTTTCTCGTGTCTCTTCAAATAACGGAGATATTTGGCCTAGACGTTTTTCGCATTTTTGATATTTTCCGCCATAACTCTTAAAGTAGGCCATGGATTTCAAATGTTTTTAAACTATTTTGTAGGTTATATAAATCGGCACAATTTTCGCGAAAATATTTTTTTTGTACGACCGATATTAAGTGAGATATTCTCGAGTGCCCTGATAAAATGCACAGCCTGTATTTAAAAAAACAATATTTCATCCATTTTTTGAAGATGGCGGAGAATATAGGGATTATTAAACTTTAGCACTAAATTTTTATTTAATGCATCTTGTAAAATACTTACTTTTTTCTAAAATGATTCATAAATCCATTTACGAGAAAAATTAATAAATTTTGGTTTAATTTTTTTAAGTATCTCTACCTAATTGATCGATTTTCAAAAAATATATTTTGTAAATTACTACTTGTCGATATCGATACTATATAAAATGGTACCGGTGCCAGAAGTCTATGACGTTGCAAATAATGTCAATTTTATGCTTAATAGGCTGGAGCAGTATTCATAATATACATTTTCTTAAAGCGATTCATTAAATTTAGCCCTATAAATGCAGGCGTACAATGACTGCTACCGTCTACCGCATTTATCCCAAAATTAAAAATTTCTGATTTTCTCTTATTCCATAAATAATTTAAAATGTCCTGCTCACCAAGTATCCAACTTGAAACTATAAACATTTTATTTCATTGTAACAGACAATGAAAAGATTTACTTGCATTAAACTGCAGACTAAGTGGGTAATGTAACAATCAAAATCGGTGTCTGAAGATAAATACGTAAAACGATAATAATAATTTAACTACATCTACTATTTTTACATGCAGTTTTGATTATTATCAACATAGAAATTTTAAGAGCAATATTATCATTTGTGTCAGATTCCTAATAAAAAGTCACCTTAATCGCTAAAAAATAGATGATACGTTTTGTATTTAAATTTCAAAACACAATTTGCAATCTGTACAAAGTATCATACAAATTACTTTCAGTCAACAAGGAAGAGAAACTCAGATTAGGTTGTCATCTTATTAGTTACACGAACTCATCATTCTCTGTCACTTTTGCTATTATGCTTATGTAAAGACCAGGCCATCCTCGTTCTGACATCATTGTGTACATATTTACACAGGGGAATCTTTGTTGATAAACATTTTTCAGACAGAAATTTCACGGTGGCCTCTCAGCGTGAGGTTTGCTATTTCACACAAATGTAACTGACCTAAAGAACCCTAGTTGAAAATGTCTTTTCACCCTAGGACATGTTTATTATGTATCAGCGGTATTTTGTGGGTGTTCTTCCTTATTTTAGAAATATCTGTTAGCTTTGTGAAGTTTGTTAGACGTAACAATGGCAAATTGCCTTAATGATTATCTGTATTACGACATAACTTTTTCCTTCAGGTAAACGTTCGTAAGTCACATATAAAAGCGAATAGAGAATAACTTGTAGAGCTTCTATACAATTCCCCATTGATAATGCACATATTGAAATAACATCTGGAATATAACATGCAGGGTAAAATGTGGTGAAATGTAATCAAATATAAGATGTTTAGTAATATAAAACCTGCCAGTATATAATTTTGGACAATTATGGTTATCATTTTTAATAAATAAAGTTACTTCGTATTTCGGTATAATATACATCCAAATAGGATAACATATTATACTGTGGTAGTGACTTTAACGTGGATCTTTTAAACATTTTGCGAGTTACTATAATAAATTTATAAGTATCACTATTGTAAAGTTTAAATTTAGATCAAATAGTTAATGAGTCAATGAGGGTTTTTTCCTACTAGTGCCACACTATTGGATTTATTTATTTGTTCTGACCATTTGTCTAGCGTTGGTTAAGGCGTGCGGTGACAATCGCGATTAATCGAGCGGGTATCGCGCTACCGGGTTCGAACCCCAGCTCCGGCACTGCCGGAGGATATGGCTGTATGTCCGCGTTTGTGTAACCCCCTTTCGCACAAGCCTCTGGCTTCTGGAATTGGGGGTTGTCTAATTTCTGTAATGTTTATTATTTAAATCAATGTTATAAACTATGGTGTAAAGGAATTACCTAAAATTACCTAACATATCGGATCACAGTCTTGTATTACGCACACTAACCATGTAAGGTAGAAAGTTCACGGGAGTTATTTTACACCTACAGAAATTCTCAGTATTTTAATCAGAAAATTTTTTACTGCAACTTAGTGCTATAATACAGGCAATAGAGGGTTTTGGCTTGCAAGAGGTCAGACATAAACGAAATTCGGTAGGATGGTAGACATAGACCTCCTAATGGTACACCTAAATTTGCAACCAAGAGTTTACGAGTTACAGTGCGCCAAAGTTGGGGGTTGATTTGCAATTTTCAAAACAATCACATTTTCATCGCGGACTAGTGCGATGATCAACTGCAAACAATCCCCCAAAATTTTTTTTATGAGGGAGCAATATATTGTGAGTCTGATGACGCCTGATTCGTAAGGTTTCATTGTATAAAACGAAAGATATGATTTTTTGAAGCGCGCCGTGACCTACTCAAATATGTGAATTTTTTAATTGTCCATATCTAAGGTCTTATTTGTCTCAACGGAAAATAAAGTATTAAAAAAAATAATAAAAATAAAAAAATAATAATAAAATCTTAGGAAATAATTGTGTAGGGGATATATCATCCTTCGGAGGGGCTGTAAATCCGTCGGTCCCTTGTCTATTAAATGTAATAACGGAAAGTTAAAGATTCTTACTCTTCAAAAGAGAAGAGGTTCAGCAAAATTCCTGGTTAGGAGTTGGTCATCTACAGGTGTCGGTGTTAGGCCTCAGTAGTGGAAATAGGCTGACGTATTAAATGTTAAAAAAATAGTTTTCCAGTGATGTCCCTGGACAGCAGTGAATTTTTTCTGTATTTAACCTTTTGTTGATTGGAAATATTAAAATAAGGTAAATTTAACGGGTTTACCTATTGTTTTGATTTGTATGTCACATTGACTTTTCCTTGACTGCATTTGTCAAACTTGTCAGAATTTTTTCTTTTTAGATTTTTTTAATTATCATCCATATCTAGGTAATTACCAAACAATTATTCTTCGATTGCTGGCACCAGTCAATCATAAGTAAATTTGTAAATAATCGAACTACATCGTACTGTCGATAATGTGAATGATCCATGTTTTCACGTCTGAAGGACTCTTATTATCGTTCCTAAAGTGGATAATATAATGTTCACCTGAAGGGTTCGTAACGACTGTTCAGACGAAAAATTAAAAAAATCTATACTTACTGTTTCGTTTTGCTTAACTGCTTCACTGATGGTACAATTGGACGTCGTAACACTATAAATCTAACACAGTAAATACTAACACTTTCTTAAATTTAAACCTGAAAGGGAATTTTGAAACACGAGAAAAAGACAATATAAAGTTCAAAAATCGTTTAAAAAATTAAGTTTTTACAAAACGTTCAAAAAAATGAGTAACAATTATAGTCTGGCCCGTGTACAACACATGGTGCGGAACAGAACGACCTATAATGTAACCAACTACCATCCAATATGTGGTTTACAGCTAACGATTACACAAAAAGATTCAGTAAAAAGTTCAATGTTTATAATTTTGGTGGGCTTTTGCTTGCCTGTCTATTTACGTATTATCAGTTCAATATTAGTTTAATGCGCTTCTCGGAGTTTAAAAATGCTTGCTTGAATCGCAACGACTTTGGATTATATTCTGGCAATTATAAATTCATACGCTCAGGCATGGCGGTCCCATGCACGTTCTGAGTACATGGTAACTATACTTTTCTGACACCGAATCACTGAGAAACCGGTTTAGGGCAAATACGCGGAAATCATAGTTTTCCGCCAAAATTGATAGTTACAAAGTGAAAGGTCATTCTCGACGCTAAGGACTATTTTTGCGAAAACTCTCGAAATACTTTTACTAGAGACTGAATAACTTGTCTTCATATTTAACATAACGCATGAGTTGCAGTGGTGCATGCACAACGTGGATTCGTAAAAGGGTTTTTATTTTCAAAATCGGTTTTCGTTATACTTTCTAAATGTTGTGGTCGGGGCGACATTACGTCTCTGTGCAGCGACATGTACTACACTTTCTAAAATTACACTCCTTGATGAGTTTACAAGAATTTATCATAATAAACCCTCTGTAGAGCGAAAATTTGAATTTATAAAAACCTCTCCCTACGGCGTTTTTACGTGAAGCACGCTTTTCATGCAATCGGATTGTTACAGTTTTTTTAACAATAACACAAAAGCCACACTAGTCTAGGCGGCATACAGGCATACCAACTATAATCGCGCCGCGATTCTATGTTTATATGTACCAGTTACAGCAAGTTTTTGCAAAACCTCTGTGACACACAGAACATCTTGAAGTATTGTGGGTTGTTAGTTGGCATAAAAGACGAAATATTCGAATTTAGCTATCAGAAATACATAAGTGCTGTGTATAATTTAATATAAATATACTTTGAATAATAAAGGCGTAGGTATTTAGAACAGCAAAAAATGTACAGACTTTATTCATATTTGTATGTAATACTTAAATGTTTATAGTTATTTAATATAGAGGAAATTAGTGAGCCATGTAGAAACTTTTCTGTACACCCTTAATAAGAATCTGTAGCACAATGGAAAATAAAAAAATACTTTTGACAATCTCAAAAACAATGCTTTAATATTCTGTGATCTGTACTTTACCCCTTGAAAATGATTATCACAATAGCAATAGCGCACTGTTAGACCGTGGAGTGCAAAAAAATTAAATAGTTTGTACCAAAAGCGAAAATGCTTTTTAATTCCTCCTGTAACTAATCCTTCACACTCGGTGATAAAAAATGCACTTAGTACCTTAGTATAATTATAGTACATTGTGTATAATAATGGTATTCGCCAACAAATAGTACAACGGTTTATTAGAAAGTAATATTTAATAGCAGTGCCATCAGCAGTTAGTTACTGAAAATGTGTGCACAAAAATAAATTAGAACTATTTTGCAGACATCAGTTTTACTAAAATCGACAATCGTACATAATTTATATGCTTAAGCCCTTTCAAGATTTAATATACTATACACATATTAATTCGGGAATTGGGCAGTAAGTTCGAATGAGATTGTAGTGTTCTAATATAATGAATACAACTGGTGCATATTTTGCGATTTTTTTATTATAAAATGTTTTAATCATAAAAAACTTAGTAACTACCTACTTTTTTTCAGAAAAACAGGAAAAAAATAAAAAGGATATATAAATTGCCATTACTACATTTAGACAGGTTTTTTCGTATTGTGGTAGAGATCACAGTACCGTCAATCTTAATAAATAAAAGTAATGAATCCCAAAAATATATATAATCAGCAATACTTTTAATGACAATGCCATTTATTAACATTAACAAGAGTAAATAATTATACCAAGGTTTAAACACTATTTCAAACATCAGAAAGGACAAATTATGAACCCGACCCTGCTTTATCGCACACGAAGCAATTTCATCGTTATGCTTCTGCCATGTGGTAGCAAAACATCCAACTATTTTACACGAAATTTAACATATTCGTATTCGACACAATACTTTAATAGGAGTAAATATTATGCAGCCATTTCACTTTGTTCCTGTTATTTTATACTACATCGTATTATATTTTATTTAAATATTCAATTCCCTTTGTAGAATATAAAACAATTTATGGCGAATTTGAGACGAAAGAGACATACATTCGCGTCGAATAATAAACTGAAAATGAAACTTAATTTTAACTAGGATTACAATATAAAATATAATAGGTCCTTGTCTTAAGTTTCCTAGTTTACATAATGAAATCAATTCTGAATTCGGTTGGCTAATTTTTAAGAATTGTGTAAAATAAAAATGAGGATACTTTACGCACTATTTGACTTTGACAACACACCTTTAAGACTGAATTTCTTATTATTATCGATATTTCTAGTGCCAAAATGTGTATAGAGCGTACCGTAATATTTTACGAATTTTAAAAGTGTTTTTACAATATGTGGTGGGTGAAATCGATATTAAAAATTAATCTGATTGTACGCTTTTGACAGACAAAAACTCGTTGCAAATTATTGATATGTTCCTACATTACAATATTGTCGGAAAGTTGGTAATAAGCCATAAAATAGGAAATTTGCAGTAAATCCGCAGTATCTAAATAATTTTTAAGTTTGCGTATGCAGAAACATGCTTTGTTAAGTTTTTTGCACACTTCATTAATTTGAACAATCTAACTTAACTTTGAGTTGATTTTTTTTCGATAATTAAAATTAATTTTTACTAATAACTTTCACTTGCACTCAGATTTAAGAAATCGTTAAAAGTCCACGAAAAACTTTAATTCACATCGTAAAAATTGTTAAAAATTAATACAAAAAATATATAAAACCCAATAAAATCTTAGCATTTTTCCTCTGAAAATCAGCAACGGTCGAATCAATCTCATCGCATCGGGCAGCAGGGCATGCACGCCAACAATTATACGGAATAAACAAAGTGATGTCGCTGTGTTTTATTTCCCCTATTGTTTCATTGTTTGTGCGCTCGTGAGACGCCTAGCGGGGGCCCCGTGATTTATCGGGGCACGTGGGGAATGCAGCCGGCGCCACCGGGGGCGCCCCGGCCCCGGAGTCTCGGTTATTGTATTTGTTACATGTTCTGATGGACTATTTTGGAATTTCTATTGTTTTGCGTGCTTACGCCACTTCACTCTTTATTATTATCGGGTTTGGGCGACGAGAGTTTTTGCTGCTCACCGTTCCCTGTTGCGGTGTAGCGTGTGGTGAATTTTAACCAAGTTTGAACAGGATTTTTATTGTTATTAATTTGCTTGTTGAATATTGAACAGTTGCCAAAATACCACAACTATGGCAATATCAGCGTCGTATATCGGTTATTTTTATAACGTTCGTATAATTAACCGTCTACCATAGCTGCAGTTTTAGTAACCTGTGCTTTAACTCTTAGTTTTTCTTACTGCGCTATATTTGTTTATATATTGGTTACTCAAGTACATAACAGGTTAAAACATCCAAATAGTACAATTTTAATGAATATTCTGTACAAACTATGAATAACAATAACGTTTTAACTATATGAAAATAATATACAATAAATACAAAATGCCGGATAAAAGTATATCCTTCAAATGCAAACACAAAAATAAAGAAAAAATAAATTTATTAGTGGAAAAAAAACATACTAATGGAAACTAACAATTTAGAGATTTAAGTCATACCTGCAAAATAGTTTGATTTGATCAAATATATCTCTTTCTTGAGATATGTAGTTTACACTTTGCCTCAAACAATGTCATTGAGTGTTGACCATACGTTTTATTGTAGTGGTCAATATAAATCAGTTGTTGATTTCATGTACTGTAAGATGATACATGGGGGCGAGCGTAGGTGCGTCTTTACTATGTACATACTTCGGCATGCGATGTAAAGCAACGGCAGGCGCAGTTAGTACTTGGATTGGTGACCATTCCAACGGAAACCGCATTCTCGCCTCACCCATCTTCCAGCGGCTTGTGTATGCGCGGAAGCTATACAACCTTAGGCGAGGGTTGTATAGGAGATATACCATCCTTCGGAGGGGATGTAAAGCCGTCGGTCCCTTGTCTATTAAATGTTAGGCAAGTAAAAGATCCCTACTCTTCTTAAGGGAAGAGGTTCGGCAAAATTCCTAGTTGGGGGTAGCTCGTCTACAGGCGTCGGTGTTAGGCCTCAGTAGCGGAAATAGGCCGACGTTAAATAAATGTATATATATATAAAAAAAAAAGATGATACATATGTGAAGGAAAGAGTTCTCTCAATTTGGTTAATGCGTACCTGTTATTTACTACCTTGAACGATAATATATTCCATTTATAAATCTTCGTTTTTGTAAAGACGCCTTATTCTTGTATCGCAACTAAGTTCAGCATAATTTATGTTCATTGCAAAATGAATTTAGCAAATTTAATTTGAACGTTTTCGAGTCTGTTAAGTTTTTCCCTGCTAGAAATACCGCATTATTTATCATATATAATACCACGAGCAGTCAAAATTTACCTATTATTTTTGTGGTGGTATCACGAATGTTTCCTTGTGCTTGTGTATTAATAGGGCGAGTGCGTAAGCACGAGTCCTATTTGCACGCGCAAGGAAACATGAGTGATACCACCACAAAAATGATCTGCAATCTTTGACTACGAATTGTATTCGGAGGATTATTCCAAGAGTTAAACCATTTTTTCAAATTAGTTTTCGGTGAATCAAGGAATAAGTCAAGTTTTCATAGAAACGAGTAAACAAACTTTTGTCAATTTGAAAAGTCAAATTTAATAAGAATTATTTGCATTCTCTTTGACGAATGGCAGGGAAATAAATTGTGTTTTGATATGAAGACTACTGTTCAAAATGGTTTGGTGACAAATCAGAATGTGAAATTGATGAATATACTTTTAATTAATTTTTGAGTAAAATACTCACTTCGGCCACTAGTGTAATACCCGATGGTATTTCCACGCGTCCAAATAGCCACTTATATGCATCGTTTCTATGGTGTTTTAGCATTGTTAACATTGTTATAAATATTACTAATGGAATAGTCAAGGGTAATATAACAAGACCTTGATAAATAGTCGGCTATTATATTGTCATAAATTTCTCGAGAGCGCGATGGTTGTCAATTTGACGAGACCATATTTGACGTTAATAATCTGACTAAAGCCCGAGGGATTTAGTCTTTTATTATTAACGCCAAATGTAGTCGAGGCAAATTGGAAAGCACTCGAGAAAAATTCTGACAATATAATAGCCGCTAATTTATCAAGGTTGAGTTATATTTTATTAGATTATTTCTTGAATGAATTAATAAGTGGAGGCATAAATATTTGTACGGCAGCAGTATGCTTACTTGTTATAAGTTAATAAATTAAATATCATCGAGTATTTTCAGCCAATGCCATGGCAACGGGAAATAACCACTGATATTTCCCGTTGCTATGTAGAGTTCAAAATAGCCGCTGATATTCCTCGTTTCTAAGGAATTTCAAATATTGTGACTGGTTAAGAATTCGATTTGACACATGAAAGAAATAATCATTATTATTCAATGGAAATCTTTTTATTCAGTTAATGTGAAATTCTTGAAACTCAGTTTACTGATTAAAAATACTATTGTTATTTAATGGGAACGTTAAGTGTTTCAGTGATGTATCTGTGTAAAAATATAACTGTCCTATATATATATATATATATATATATATATATATAGGTAAAATTAGCTCGACTGGCTCACTCACTGAAAGCTGCCTTTCAGTGAGAACCTGAAGATGGCAGATGAGATTCTGCCGAAACGTCGTCTAGACAACCGTGACTCCTGGAGGAGTCGATCATCGACGCGGGAGAGCACCCGGAAGTACAACAACACTTATATATATATATATATATATATATATATATATATATATATCATTAATACATATTGATAGTTTATGACAAATAATGAAGATTTGTGTTTTGTAATAAATGGTATTTTTATCATTAACAATTTAATGATCAAATAATGTGATTAACTATTCAGTCGGATATAATAGTCATTTACTCCCATCGCTAAGCAATGGTATAAAATTGATAAAATGGCATAGGTACTTAATTTTTCTTTTTATGGTAACTTGTACCATTACGTCTTTAATAGTGATTTACTTTCGTTTATAATGACACAATTTGCTATTATATTAAGTGGTATTTAGATATCATTTAAAATGATATACATTTAATGGACAATTAACGTGCATTTAATGGTCATTAATATCATTATCAAGAAATGGTACACAGATGACAAAGAGAACAAATTTTATTTGTTTTATGATATATTGTATCTCCAATATTTAATGGTAATTTACTGTTTGTTTACTTTAGAGATAATTTATATCATTTTATTTTAATGGTAATTTTTATGACACATAATGTGAATTGCTTCAGTCAAAAATATTTATATCCAATGTGCAGAACTATTCACTTGCATCTAATGGTCGCTAATATCATCAAGTATGCTTAATGCTACAAAAACGATAAATACCGTTTTAATGGACATTAATATTATTTATTATTATTTAGGAATGGTACAAAAATGATATAGTAAATTTGAATTTGTTTATAGTTCCATCACAACTATTTCCATGTGATTTAAAAATTGTAGATTTTATTGATTTAATGTTTTTTTTCATTATAATGTAACGCTATTTTGTATGGTCCCTCAACCTTGTAATCATCAATTTACCATTTACTGCACTATTTTACCACTTCTACATAATTGTATCATGCCTCATATTTATCATTAGGTTACCAATAATGCACATAATGTGATGTATTATATTACTTGTTTTACCATTAATACACACTGAGCTGCATTGTTTTACCATTATTACACAATTATGCCATATGCATCTTTCATCACCAATTAACCATCAATGCATATTATTACACAATTAATTAATGCATATTATATGTTATTCGACCGTTATTACACAATTATACCATACAAAAATATAACTTCGTCTGAGTACATCGCTAACTCAGATTGCAATAAATCGCCACAAGATGGAGCCATTCGACAAGTTGTGGATACCTTTAGTTTGTATATGATAGACTAAAGGAACAGTGTAGGGTTGTTTATTCACCTTTTCTGATTGAAGACGTAGTATGTCGCTAGTTTTAGGGCACTATTTTCAATCGTTTGGAAACGCATATTGTGCACCTTGATGGGTGGCAATGAATTAAGTTCCCTTTTATAGGAAATAGTAAAATTGTTGGTCTATCGTGTTAGGTATTTTACTACATATGATATCATACTTCAATTTATCATAATAAGGGCGGTAGCTCAGTGTGCTAAAGCGTCTGGCTAGCAAACTGAGTTGCCTAGCGAAGTGGGTTCGATACTCGTAAGGCGAAACAATTTTTCGTTAAAAAAATTTCCCCAAAAGTGGTTCGGAGTCCACAATAAACTGTAGGGCCTCGTCTCTCTTTACCTAACACAAGATCCTTGAGATCTTCCAGGGGGTTACCTTCGGTAACTTGAGAGCCTGTTAAGAAAACATTTTAAGAAAACATTAGCTTACCAATAACACATAAAAGACACAGTAACCATTATTACACAATTATACTTATTTCGCTTTCATCTTTAATTTGCCATTAGTGCACATTACGTGACATCATTATTACACAGTTATATCATACACCATATTTAGCATTGATTTACCAATAATGCATATTGTGAACCATTATTTCACCATTATTAGACAATTCAGTAACCATACATATTTATTAACGATATTCCGTTATGTTTTATCATTATATTACCGATAAAATACCATATTTCCATGCCATACAATAGTACCACTATTCAAGTGGTTCATAACACATCTCAAAACACATTAAATCCCAGTCCATTAGTGCACATTGAAATCTTATTCTGTATTTAATGGTATTATACATTTCTAGCAGAGTTATTATATTTCCAAATTACTGAACAATACTCAAGACCATTAAATTCCACAGATTTATATAGCATGAAAATCGCATTTATATCGTTAAAATTTTCACGCTGTCTACGAACAAAACCACACATCTGGTATGCTTTTTTAATTTTCGCGTCTATATGTTGATTAAAACAAAAGTCGCCAGTAAATATAACTTCTAACTTTTCAATACGATTTACGTCAGCCAAATCTGCAACATTTATATTATAGTTAATTAAAATTGGATATTTTCTTTCCGAAAAAGTTAGTGTTTTGCATTTGTCCGTATTAAATTTCTTATTGTTTGTTATTTTTATCATTATCATGTTAACCTTAATGAACACCTTTACGTCATCCGCAAATACCAGTCCTTTACATTCTTCTGTTAATATGTCATTAAAAACAAAAATAAAACTGGCCCTAAGTGGGACCCCTGGTGAACTCCAGATGAAGGACGAAACAGCATTGAATTATAATTTTCTATTTAACTATAAGAACTTTATCACTTAAGTAATATAATAATCAGTTAATAATATAACAATATAGTGTGATTGATCTATCTAACCTGAAATGGATCGGTAGTTAATAACGCGGCTTACATCCCCTGACTTAAATAAAGATGTGAGGTATACACTTTTCCATTTGCAGGGAAATTTTCCCTCGTTTAATGATAGGTTGCATACTATATGCAAACAGTGATGGACTACGCATTTTTACAAAATATAAGTATGTTATTTACTGGTCCTGCACTCTTATTGTTGTCGGACGGGACACAAGCCCCTTAAAAACTCCATCAATGCTAAATTCTAAATTACTTATGTTAATGCTGGAATGTACACGCATTGTTAAAATTTCGTGCATTATTATTATTAGTATATACCGATTTAAGGAAATTGGCAAACATTTGTGCCATACTTTTTAAGTTGGTTGTAAACTTTATTTTTCTCTTAGTTTGTTTTTGTTTTAAATTTAAACTACCAATGATGCTGAACGAATGTCTGAATAAATAAATATTTTTGATCTATATAGAGGTGTAGATTATATCATAAAAACTGTCAATGAATGTTCAGTATCCGTAGGTAAAATTATATTCCAATTTATATCTGAAATATAGTCATTCATAACAGCATAATCTGCGTCTCTTAATTAGTATTTCCGATAGTTATTTGAAATTAAATTATCGAAATATTACCGTCATTAATTGATCTATCAAAACCTAATTTAGGTTTATTTACAATTATGCCTATTTGCTGTGATATTGCGTTTCTTCATATTGAGAGAAAGTGGCCTTCAGTACGACAACAATTTACCAAATATATTAGGTACGGTATAATTAACGGACAACATAGGTTTGACATTTATATTGAAATTGTTAAAAAAATTGGACTTGGTCACTAATTATTTTTTTACTACTTCAGAATCTACAGATTCGAAATAAAAACTGAGTGCATTATTATATTTATTATTTTTATAAATGGTTAAAGAAGGAAGCGGCACCCCCCTATTATTATAAATTGATATAAAATAATCAATAATTAAATTAGGGCCATTTAAATTATCAGATGGATTTTTATTATTATTTCTTGAAATTATATGCAAGTTTTTTAACGATTTCCAAAATTTTGATGAGCCTTGTTGTTCTGAGTATTGAACGAAAGCTAGTTCTTCCCTGCGTATTGAGGCAATTGTATAGTTACAGAACTCTTTATAATTGTCCCAATTTTCAGCAGTTCTATATTGCTGATATTTAGTGAGAGCTTTATCATTGTAAGTTTAATGTTGTCGGTGATACTTGCATAACTTATAGGACCAGAAATATGAAATAATGAATTGATATTTTTTGTAATAAATTCTATCTTATCGTCGATGTTGTTGGTGTAAAAAATATTGTGCCTTTGTATACTTTACAAACATTAGAAAACAGACCAATGTCGAGTAACTTAAAACTTATATTCCCTATAAATATGTACCTCTTGCTTTTACTAACTAATTTTAATATTAATTTTACAAAACACTAGTTGGTCGTCTGTTAGTGTGTCTACATTAAGGGTATTAGAACGGTGAACAATCTCATTGTTATTAATAAATTTAGGATCCGTTAGTATTAGTCTTTTAGTGTACACAAACTTTGATTTTTTAAACAAAGGTCATCTCTAATTATCACATTGAACGGAGGAAAACTCACGATATTATTCTTATTGTGTAATTTTTTTGTGTTTGCTAAATCATGATAACGAGAAAGTAACTGGTAAAAGCGTTTTTAGTTTCCTCCTCCATGAGAGGTCTAGTTAAGCGATAATTTGGCTATAAGCAATTGTTTCTGAACCGCTATACAGCGTGTCCCACTTCGTGTTAAGCCACCCCTATAACTTGGCTATTTGTATTTGGATTTGTATATATTTTTTACAGCATATAATATCTGTAATGAACTACCTTTGGAAGGCAGAACTGTTACTCAATCTCTATTTCAAAGCCAACTGTGATGTTTTTAAAATGGGAATTTTGCAAAAATAACATTAGTGATTGAGATAGAGGAAAAATGTATTTGAAAAAGTCGTTCAGAAAAATTAAGTAAGTTCGAATATGAAGTTTCATTTGAAAATATTGATTTTTAGTTTTTTTTTTTTTTTAAATAGTGCGTCAGAAAAATTCGAGGTTTGGGTTAGTTTAGAGCATCCAGATTGCTATGAATGTCAATCTACTTACATCAATTATTGTAAACACCATAGTTGTCAATTTTTATGTCAAAATGCCTTTGAAATTAACAATTCCAGAAAAAGTGGAAATTATTCGTCTCGTTGGAGATAATGTTTATTCCTTCAGAGAGGCTGCTAAAATATTTAATCGTAGACATCCGGATCTTCCTCCGTACATCATTGCACCGTAGCTGCCCTTAATAGGAAATTTGATCAAACTGGCACTATTGTAAAGCCAAAATTGAAACCTACCAAAAGGCATCCAGATGATAATATATACTGAGTTTTGTTAATGGAAACCCACGAATCAGTGTAAGAGAAATTGCGCGGGAATTAAATTTATGAAAAAACAAGATCTGGCGTTGCCTTCGCAGGTACAAATTAAAACCCTTCAAGCCAAAATTTCTTCACACGTTGCAAGAAGGGGACCCAGAATGAAGATTAGAATATTGTTATTGGCAAGGCAATTTTCTAGAGGACCGTCGTTTTTTCGATAAAATACTCTTCTCAGACGAAGCCACATTTACCAATAATGGCGTGGTTTCGTCACAAAATTGCAGATATTGGGCTACGGATAATCTAAATTGGGTAATCACATGTAAAAGTCAGTACTCCCTAAAAGAGAATGTATGGTGTGGTATCCTGGGAACCCGGCTAATTGGTCCATTTTTTTTCGAGGGAAATTTAAATGCTGATGTTTACTTGAATTTCCTTAACACAGACTTGTCCGATGGTATAGACGATTTACCGCTTGTATTGCAAAGAGATATGCACTTCCAACAATATACTGCTCAGTACATAATGCCTTGATTGTGAGAGACTGGTTTAATCGAAACTTTCCTCGAAAATGGATAGGACGTAATAGTGCACTTTGCGAGTTTCCGCCCAGATCCCCAGATATTATTCCCCTGGATTTTTATTTATGGGGTGCACTTAAAGAAAAAGTTTATAAAAGCAGACCACGCACACGACACGAATTGTGTAACAGAATTTTGTAAGTTTGTCGATCAATATCTCCTGAAGAATTAAGAAAAGTATTGAATCATAATAAAAAAGAATTTTAAAATGCATTGAAATTGAAGGCGATCTATTGGAAAAACATTTCAGATAATTACTATTGTTAGCATTGTTAATATTGTGTTCGGTTTTCTTTGAATTAAATAAATTATCAACATTATGTAAACTGGTTTATTAAATAAAAAATTTCCAACTATTTTCTGGAATTCATAGCAATCTGGATGCTCTAAACTAACCCAAATCTCGACTTTTTCTGACTTGCAATATTAAAAAAAAAGAACTAAAAATCGATATTTTCAAATGAAACTTTATATTTGAACTTACTTAATTTTTCTGAATGACTTTTCCAAATACATTTTTCCTGTATCTCAATCGCTAATGTTACTTTTGCAAAATTCCCATTTTAAAAACATCACAGTTGGCTTTGAAATAGATATTGAGTAACAGTTCTACCTTCCAAAGGTAGTTCATTATGGGTATTATGTGCTGTAAAAGATATATGCAAATCCAAATGCAAATAGCCAAGTTATAGGGGCGGCTTAGTACGAAGTGGGACACACTGTATGTACGTCACTGTTTGCTATAACACTATAAAACTGTGAATGATTTTTAAAAATATTTTCTGTTACTGTAAAAGCGACAATGTCATTTCGCATATGATACATATCTGAAGGACCAATGTCAATTTGGAATCCGCCAGTCAAATTGATCTGTATGTTCAAATTCAATAACTCCCCACCAAATAGTTGCATTTTCAATCTGACTAGGCATAGTCCATCATATTAATAAATCCCTCTCAGTAAAGTTTACAAGTTGATGAATACTCTTCGTTTGTTTGCAATTTCCTTAAACAGGTGTAAAAATCTATACATATGCAGAGTACTTCTAAATGTATTGTTTCAAAACATCTAAAAGCAGTGCTTATATGAAATAAAATATATAATAATAAAACTCATGTTTTGTCACATAATTTTAGGCATTGGGCCATACGAAAGCTTTACTAGATGGTGCTCCCGAAATGGCAAAATAGCAGAAAAAGAATTGCCCGTATTTGTCCTTTTTTAAAATATATTTACGGATACCAGTGAAGGACCCATTACTGAACATGAAGTAGTTTTAAAACCAGAGGATGTAATACTGTAAACGTCACTCACCTTCGTTATAACTTAATATTTAATTGATCAAAAATCAAATAAAAAAAATAGTTCCACCAGTTCACACTTTTTCCAATATATTATTAACTTACTACCAAACTGAATAACGGAAATAGAAAATGCTTTCACAGCTAGACTAATTTCAGATTACAAAAACAGGCGTCGCACCCTTTTTAATTTTTCGATTGTCTGAAAATGGATAATGCTCAAATCGATTTTGGCTATTGGAATGCTATACTTTTAAAAATAAAGAAAAACAAATCTGAATCAGATGTAATTTTACTAAGGATTTCGACAAATGACAAAAAAAAAGTTAATATCGGGTCCGACATAATGAAGTATCCGCTTTAAATCGAGTTGTTTTTATTAATGGTTAAATTTCTATTAAAGAATTAAACACAAGATTCTTGAGAACATACGGAAATTTTATATTATAAATATTACATCATTTAAATGACCTTCTCCACGCTTCTGACACTCTTGAGCTGCGTCGCGTTATGCTCCATCTCTGCCGATGACGAGGAAAAAAAGGGTTACTCTTTGACACTCGAGCCCTGGAAACGAGATTTCGGTTTAAACTCGGGCGCCAGTCCCAGTTTAAGCGATAGGACACACTACCTACAAGACAGATACGCGAGGCTGAGTAGCTCAAGTGGAGACACAGTACTCCAGTGGGTCAATTTGGGAAATTAGACGTTCACACACAAACAGTAAAACTTAAAATTTTTCAATAATATCAGTATATTCAATGAAACCTACCAGATACAAATCTACGGGTTTACTAATTGATTGCCTCGACCAAAGTTTTCAGGTACTAAATACCGAGATGAAGGCAAACGACGCGACGCAACGAAAAGGGTAGTACCAGATGACACAGATGGCAGGCTGCAAAATAGTATAGTCGCACAGAAATACGTGGTAAAGCGTTAGCACAGAATAAACGATGATACAAAGTTATAATATGCAGTACTTGACTAGTACATCAGTTTACTTACACCTCCAAGGACTTACTTATTTGCTGAGGTTGAGGTCGGGCACGTCTGCTGCGGTGGAGCGATTGGAATGTAATTAATTCTGTAGGGTTTCTCAGATCCTTTCTGAAATGGAACAACTTACTATAGGAGCTGGAGTAGACGCCTGACGGATGGTTGATGATGTAGTACGGATTTTGTCAAAATCCCGCTTAGCGATGATATATGGCACCAACAGGACCTGGGTTCGATTCTCGGAGTTGACACATCTGCTGCCGATGAGTCGTTCTGGATGACTGCAATTATTTCCTTCAAATTCCAAATACTTACAAACGGGTGTACGCGCCAGATGAATGCGCGGTGGATCGACGTAACATCAAATAGAAATATTTCGGAATATTTTCGACTATGTAAAAACAATTGAATATTTCTGAACTTTGGGACTTGCAGATCGGAGCAGGCAGGTACGTCTAATGTCTCGAACAGCATCTCGTGAACTGACTGTCGGATATATTCAATTATTCCCTTTACAGAAAGGATGATGTTGCACTGATGACGTCAGATTGACTTAGAAATATTTTCATTGCTTTGCTTAATATTTAGACTATTTCACGTCGGTTTATTCAGGACGGCAGGCACTAACATCTAGCTTGCGGGACTGTTGAGCATCTACGAAAATTACTGCCTGTGTAGCTCACGCTACTATGCAATTCCCTCATGTCGCTTCCTCTTTTACCTGAGTGCACCTGTGCCGTACAACTGGTATATTTATTCGATGTTTCTACAAAGTAATATTTTATTATTTTAAAACTCATTCGCTTATGGCGGCACAATATATATACGATAATCACAATAAAATGATAATTCATATAAAATAATATTAACAAATATAATTCTCCTATGCAGATTGCGGTAACGAAAAACGCTTCGTTGCGAAGCCCAGCACAAAAGTTTTTCAACGCTCGCTCCAACATTTCAATTGGGATTGCGTTAACCTCTATCCGAATATTATATTTTAGTTTTTCCAAAGTTTTCGGTCGATTAGAAAACGCTTTGGACGTTTAGTAGCCCCATAAAAAGAAACCAAAAGCTGAAAGAGCCGGAGACCGTGCCGGCCAGTTGATGTCCCCAAATTTTGAAGTCATAGAATCCCTAGCAGTGTGAAAAATGGCTCCGTCCTGCTGAAACCATATTCTTCGAATAGCCACACCAACATTACGAGTCATTTTCCTGAATGAAGGACTGCATAAAACTTCTTCGTCTGACATCCGTAAGCAATCAACGATATTCAAGTTTTCAAAAATTAGGCTTTCGAAACGTTCGCAAAAATTATCGCGTGTTCCAAAATCTTGAGGCGAAAGTTTTTGGAAGACTTGAATTTTGTAGGGACGGAAGTATCTTTCAGAATGGACTGAGAATTTATTAATTTTTTCTTTACACTGCATTTGCGGGCTTATTTTTCAATATTTCTTAATGATTGTAAAACCAATTGAAAGCTTATTCTTTCTATATTCTGACGCTGATAAGTTATTTTTTAAATCTTTATTAACAAATGCTACAGAAATATTTAAACAATGCATACCAGAAAAGTGCAGTATAAATTTCAGCATCGAGTGATTTTTAAAACTATTACAGACAGTTGCATACTTCTATGATATGAAATATACAGAAAAGAATGGAGAAATCTTTCGCGTAAGAATTATCTGCATTGCTTTATCGTTATAAAAAATATGATTATTTTTGTACAACTCCGTGGTATTCGCTATCATTTTGAGTGTGTGTAATATGTACGTCAGCAGGTCTCGCGCACTCTGGCCGATCAGTGAGCAATGACTATTGACGATATACTGTGACGGTGTGACAAAATCTTTACAATGCTTTCTTAATGTGCCTATTACTTTTGCGTAAATATTATTATTTGTTATCACGGAGAATAAAACAGAGACATTAAATGATAATTGATTTGCGATAAAAAATTATCACTATTTTTTACGATGGCTCTGAAGGGCCACGATCAAAACATTTTTCCAAATGCCTTATTAAAATGTCGCAGTGCAATATTTTAAGTCGCAGTGCCTGTTAAAAAGTTACACTGTGAATTACAAAGTCGCACTGCGAATTTGAAAAACGCACTGCGAGATTTAAAGTTGCACTGCAAGTTTGCATAAGGGACAAACATATTTATCAACGAATCTATGCAGCTCGTAGCGTACGCAGACGACATTAACATCATGGCTCGTAAAATTGCATCCGCCAAAGAAACATACATAGATTTGGAAAATAATGCCAAAGAAATAGTTACTTTCCTGGCTTTGGTTTCGGCGAAATGTTGGATATCTCTGTCGATATCTATACTTCGGGCCGCTTCATTTTCAATGGAAACAATGGCTAAATTTGTCAAATTTTTTTGTAATAAAAAGTTCCTTAAGTAGTTTTTAATTAATTTCAATTTCGAAAATGACCCCTCGGCTAAAGCTACTAATACAGGGATCGTTAAATATAAAATCAAAGCAGTGTAAACTTCTGTATACGAAGTTGATGAAATCGGGTCCAGAATTGCTAACTTGGCCAAATCAAGCATTCTAATATATTTAAGGTTTCCTAATTTCCGCCGGTGGGCAAAGACACTTATCAACAAATCCATCCAGCTCGTAGCGTACGCAGATGACAATGGATCCTTGTGCATACGCGATTGTTTGAGTTTCGCCATACAGCTTTAAATCTCACAGTGCGTTTTTAAAATTCGCAGTGCGACTTTATAACTCGCAGTGCGACTTTATAACTCGCAGTGCGACTTTATATTTCGCAGTGCGACTTTATAACTCGCAGTGCGACTTTGTAACGCGCAGTGCAACTTTTTAACAGGCACTGCGACTTAAAATATTGCACTGCGACATTTTAATAAGACATTTGGAAAAATGTTTTGATCATGGCCCTTCAGAGCCATCGTAATTTTTAGTTATGATGTAAGAATACAACTAAATTAACTTAAATATACTTCTTGTGCATAGGAAAATGACAATATAGAAGTAATATACATACATATTATATACATACGTATGACTGGTGGTCGAGAGGTGAGCGCACTTGCCCCTCACCCAAAAGTTCCAGGTTCGATCCCCGGTCGTGGCAGTGTAAAATACTGTGAGTGGGATTTTTCCACTTTGCACGGATGTTGGGTATGTGTCCCTTGTCTCTAAATGTGTAGCCCCCTCCCACACAAGGCTCTTCTAGAGCCTTCCAGGATAAAGGGGGTCGTCATTACCTGTGGTGTTATTTATTTATTTACATTATGCGTGCTTAATAAACTGAATAAACACCTAATAAATACATTCTTGTGGAATGGCTGACCATACACAATTTTGACAAAAATCGTGCCGAATTTTGAAAAGGAATTAAATCGTTGATGCCATTTTGAGTTTAATTTAGTAATGGTTGGAACTCTTTGTCTCCTGTATGTGGTAAACATTTTTTTTACAACACTAGATTTTCCTTTTTAAATAAAAAACTAACTGTATCACAACCAGTCAAAACGTAAGTACGTGAAGATAAATTACTCAAATTTATTTGACTACTCACTGTTTTCTCTGTTGTTAATTCTCGCATCACTATAAATACATCAAATCTGCGAAACCATAATTCATTAATATTACTTAATGTAGATGCAAAGTATAGGGATAATACAGAAATAGCTGTATCTGTAGCTTCTAGCTTCTACTATTATACGACTATATTCTCGGTTTGATAAATATCGAATAATGGCAAATATTCTAGTGTCGGTATGTAGGTATTAGTTGTTGTGAATCAGAATCAGCTGTTTCTCCAGTATCACTGTAGCCGGTTTCATCTACCATATATTTTGTCATCTTAACAATAATAGATTTCACTGAACATACAATTGACGACAACCCTATTTCATTTGACAAAGCCACAACTTCTTTTCCAAATTCTGTTTTTAACATTTTTTCAATATCGGTGGGAGGGAGATAATTTGAATCATACAAAACATTACCAACCGCAGCTTTTTTCATGATTTTTTTTTCTTATCCAACTGATAGACACTCCTTTACCTTCCATAAATAGAATGTTTTGCAGCTCGTCAAATAGATAAAAATTTGTAATTTTAGGTGGTGCCGTTTTGATCTTTATTTTTTGTTTAAATAATTGGTAATGCGGTTGTAATGGTATTTGAAATCATTCGCTATCATCTCTATACATGAACCGACGAAACCTCCGATTTATGTTAGCATATCCACATCATTTAATTCTTTTGCTTTCAATTGTTGATTGCCTTTAATGTCTCGATTTCTTTGGCACATGAAATAGGAACTGTAAATTCACTCTGAGATCGCATGCTATTTAGCTTTGCCCTTTTGCCAAGGCTTGCAACATAATCTTCTGACGCATAGTATTTTCCTGTATAATTTCATCTACATTGAGCATACTGGATTTCGCGCAAAAAAATCATCCTTGTTTACTATTTCGGTTTTCAATATAATCGAAATGTCATCAAATTTGCTTTGGCTGCACTTTGTAATGCAGGATATCCTTATTTTCTTAATTTTTGAACGGTTTCGGTAGAAATTGCTTGGCATATTATGCAAAAGTCGTAATTGAGATACTCTGCAATAATAATGGGAATAGCAGACTATTTAAACTAATATAAAAATTATTTTACCTTTTATGTCTGGTCGATAGCTGAGTGGGTTAAGGCGCGAGGTGGCAATCGCGATTAATCACACGGACATCGCACCACCGGGTTGGAATCCTGGCTTCTGAACTGGCACTGTCGGAGGAAATGGTTGTATGTCCGCGTTTTTTCAATATGTAACCCCCTTCCGCACAAGCCCTGGCTTCTGGAATTGGGAGTTGCCTAATTTCTGTGGTGTAATTATTATTATTATTATATTACGTGGTGCTGAGATCGTTTCATTTTTTTCTAATGATCGTCGTGACAACTCAGTTATTTTATACGCTATTTATGAGATTCGTTTTATATACTGCGCCTTAGTGTCTAAGCAGGTACTCAGTTCGGCTAGAGCGCACGAGATATGCATGTACAATTCAGCGAACAACAACGCAGTACTGTGCAAGAACAAACGTATCTTTTACAACATTAAAGCAATGTAGATAATTCTTTCACTAAAACTTGCTTCATTCTTTTTTGCATATTTCATATCATACAAGTATGCATCTGTATGTAATAGTTTCAAAAATGTCTCAATGCTAAAATTTACACTACACTTTTCGGGGAAGCTTTGTTTAAACAAATTCTGCAGCATTTGTTAACAATAATTGCGAGAATAGTTTGGTAGCATTTGAATCTAGAAAAAAGCTTTCGATTGGTGTGAAAACCTTTAAGAAATATTAAAAAATAAGCCCTGAAACACGGTGGAAACATAAAATTAATCAATTTTCAGTAATACAAAAATTTGGCAGAATGGCGCCCTCTACAGTTAGATCCGCAAGATTTTTCCAGATAATATATCTATTTTTTAAAACTATATCTTCTAGTTCACCCCCTATGATCGAATTTGCGGCTCCTGATTCCCAACTACTTTCAGCATTTTCAAATGTGCGCACAGAACAGAGTTTTTTCTCTTTGGATTTTCTTGGTACATGAAGCAGTATTGTGAAATTCTTGTACCCCAGAAACTGGATCTCGTGGATTTAAATAAAAGTGACGACGAAATAGACTCTGGGTTATTACAACAGAATAGTTATTTCTTAAATAAGCTTCAACTGCAGGAAAAAATGTTGAATATTTAACTAAAGCTCCATATTCGCAGCTAAACTGACATTTCTTGCAAATGCTTTGACAACTGTCTTAAATTTTCATTTATCACGAAAGCATGGCGACTTGATTTAAATGTATATATTTTTATATTATGACATGAATTTTCATTCTGCCGGATCCGTTACAATACATTTTCATTAATCATACATACATATAACGTAAACCAACTCTACTTAATCTGCAAACAAATTGTTTCTATTAAAATAAGAGTAGCGTCGAAGCATTTGCAGTTAGCAGTTAGAAAACAAAATAATGTGTTGTGCATTAATAAGTTACCTACTGAACGTCATACAGCTTATAATTTCTGCAAATTTTTGACGTTTTTTAATAAATGATGTTAACATCTAATTTGCTAAAGTAATGACCACAGATTCAATTTCAACGGCATCACAGAACAATCTATTCCTTACTTTTGTATACCATATTCTCTAATCCCTACGGTATAATATTCTAGTAGACATTGATCGACACTGACATGGAAACATTCATGAAATGTTAATGATCGTGATGTAATCGTTAATTATAAATATCGCAAAGGTAATGGCCTCTCTCAGCCTCATGCATCAGCAAAATAATGACCAAAGTTCGTGCATATTTTTGTTAATTTTGTTTTCGGTTAATGCATAATCTATTTTCATTAACCTGTCCAAATCACAAATAAAATCATGTATCGTAGATTACATAAGTAATTACTCATCAAATTTAGAAACATAAAAATAAGGACAAATCGAAATATTCTCGTATAAATTTTCGTTTGCAACTGAGTTTGAAGCTGAAGAAATAATTAATATTGCTCATTAGTTACTGTAACGTTATATGAAAGCAATCAAACAAAATGTAAACAGTAAAAATAATCCCGACATAATATTCTTGACAAAACCACTCCAACAAAATTAGGCCTCCAACAATATAGCTTTAGACAAACTAAAACCATCACGGTGGTGAAAATAAAAAAATAAAAAACACCCCACGATAATGGGGTCTAAAGATGTTTTGGAATATGCATGAACGCGGAAATATATAAACAACATGTATAAACTTACTTTATTGTAGAATACATAAGTAACTTATGTAGATACATTATAATAACAATAATAGACTATTACAGTATTAGAATTGTCAAATACAAAATAGAACAAAAAATAATAATAAATATATGTACATATATATGCACGCATATACAGTTAGAGGTAGATTACACAACATATGAGAAATAGACAAATAAACAAAGAGATGTATAACTATGACCTAATAAAGGTATATCAATAAATGAGTTATTTATCACAGCATTTGTAGGTACCTACGGTACAAATTGTAGAATCAGATGAGGAACATTAGACAAAGAGGTAGCATTCCTCGTAAAAGTAGAAACAATGCTCCGCTAAGAATCTTTTTACCATCTTCTTGAATATCACAAAACTACTTGCATCTTTTATAAATTGTGGGAGGTAGTTATACATTTTTACTGAAGAAATAAAGGCCCTCTTTTAGTCTGCTCTAATCTATGGGGCGGTACAAAAATATTTTTTTGCGATCGCGTGCTAAATTTATTAACATCACCACATTTTAAAAGACTATCAATGTTTTTCCTGACAAAACATACAGACTGCAAAATATATGTACAATAAATAGTGAGTATACCATGCTGTTTAAAAGAATCTCTGCAGGATGTATTGTAGGGAAGTTTAAACATACTTCTCATTTCCAGAATTATTTCCTCAGCACAATATGTTGTATTGCAAAACCGAGTAAATACATCCGTAATAGAATGTTTTCAGTATGTCAGTTTCAACAGTGTCCCTTATTTGAGGAAGTACAAACTAGCCAGTTTTATCGTCAGATTATCAATATGAGCCTCCCATGACATATTCATATCCATATGAACGCCTAAGAACTTCGTAAGATCATTTTGATGGAGATTGTGATTTTCTCTGACCAAAAGGCTGAAATCTACCTTAGCACGAATCGGGGAAAAATTAGTTTTTTGCTAATTTAGAATCAGGCCATTATTGTGACACCATTGTGACATTTTATCAACACATAAAGTGGCATTTTTGCTTAAAAGGTCTACCTTTGCTGCAGTTAAGAAGCAATTGTTTAGGTTAGTTTCTAAATCGTTGACGAAAATAATGAACAATAATGGACCTAATACACTGCCCTGTGGTACCCCTGTCAAGACGTTAACACTATCTGAAAGATATTCTATGCCATCAAGTAAAACTTTGACTGTGTTCTCTCCAATAAGTATGACTTAATCCATTCCAATGCTGGGCCACGGATATCGTATATTTAAAGTTTTTTTAACAACAAATTGTGATTTATGGTGTCAAAGGCCTGATGCCAGCTGATAGTAATTTTTCATCAAAGTTATGCAGGATTTTCTCATAAAAGGAGAGAACAGCATCTTGTGTTGATTTATTCTTGCAAAACCCATATTGCCTAACAGGTTATATTTAATTAAAAATGAATTTAATCTGATCTCAAATCCCTTTTCATAAATTTTTGAAAATATCGATAAAAGAGCTATCGGTCTATAGTTTTCCATGAAATGTGAATCTTTTTTTTTGTAAACTGGAATTATTAGCGCAGCTTTTAACTGTTGTGGAAATTGTCCATTTTCGAAAGATGCATTTATGAGGTATGTCAGGATATAATCAACTAACTTCCTTTATTAAACAACACGGCAAATCATCTAGGCCTGATGATTTTTTCTTGCAAACAGAGGTCATAATATCAGCAGTTTCAATCTCTGCAATGGGCATTAAATACATATTATTTACACTGTGAGGTAGTAATTCAATAAAGACGTTACATATCCTATAAAGAAAATAACTAGTACGTGTAGGATTACTATAGTTCAAATGTGCTTTTAGAGGGCGGAATATTAAACATAATATTTTTAGTCGCAAACTCCTCTATAAAGTCCTTATTTTACTATAAGGAACGTAACCAGACTGCAACCAACAGCTACTCTTCGGGCTATGTGCCCCGCCGAGCGCTGAATTACAAGTTACAAGTCTGGCGCGTTAAGTGTAATAATTGCATATTACCATCAAAATGCTAATGCTTCGATTGCTACAAACACCAACCGAAAGTAGGATCAGTCTTTCGGCTGGTGTTTGTTGCAATCGAAGCATTAGCGTTTTGATGGTAATGAGCAATTATTACACTTAACGCGCCAGACTTGTAACTTGTAATTCAGCGCTTGGCGGGGCACATAGCTCGGAGAGTAGCTGTTGGTTGCAGTCTGTTACGTTCCTTATAGTAAAATAAGGACTTTATAGAGGAGTTTGCGACTAAAAATATTATGTTTAGGATTAATATAGTTAAATGTCAAATATTTATTAGCTTTATATAGTATAACGTTAATTTGGTACTTTTCTGTGTCGTCCCGTATAACTGGCAGAAATGTGTTTATTGGGTTGCATGCGTGTGGCAGGTGTATTAATATTTAAAATCAATCGCCAAGCGCCTACTCTGCGTGACTTGCGCATAATCAATAGCGATCAATAAAAATCGTTTCTGCTGAGGAGTTTATAAAATCCTAAATAATAATATCTGTGAAAATAAGGCCATTCTTAATTGAAGATGAAAAACTCTGAGTACGGCGATCCCCCATAAATTACATTAAAATCCATGAAAAAAATTGGACTCGAAATTTATTGGTGCATCTAGATTAGAAAATTTTAACGAAACTATTTTTTTTCAAATGTAACTATAATGGTAGAGTACTACCATAATATAGCGGATGTTCTAGGGAATCCGTGGATGTGGCCAAAAGCAATATTTTCTTTTCATGGTACTCTAGATGCACCAACAAATTTCGAATCAAATTTGTTTCATGAAGTCGAAACGTCACTAATGGAATATCACCGAATTTTTCAAGCATTTCAAAAATAAAATAATATGTTCCATTTAAAATCAAGTATTGGGGTCATTTCCGGTGAAACCGGAAGGGGAAAATGACAGTTATGCCGCAAAATATCTTTCTTCTTGTTCACATAATACATCTACCAAGTTTCATTCTGAAATTATAAAAAATTAGGGCAAAAGGGGGGGGTCTACCATGATCCGTTGACATCCGGTATGTAAAATATTGTACCTTTCAAGCAATGCTACATAGTATCATAAGGATTCTATACATTTAGGAGGGGAACATCTAGAAATCGTCTTTTGCTCAGCTTCATCATAATTGGCATTGACTATAGCTGATGACAAATTTTTTTAGCGACAGATGGAAATTAATTCAATAGAAGCCATATAATGTCTATTTCGAAGACAGTGCCGGCTCAGTGGTTTAGTGCTTGCTTACTAGGAGTCCCAAGTTAGAATTGGTTGCTAGTTAGTGACGTTTTTCTTGTGTTACCGAGACGGTAGCAGTGGGCTAGAACGCGGTGTGAAAGATAACAGAGCTAGTCACATTCCTCTCGTGATTTCGTGTCTCAGCTGGGGCAAATGACAATATTGTAGGGAATGGAATGAAATGTAATTGTCTGTGGGTATGTGTCCCTATTGAGCGGTGGAATAGCTCTGACAGGACCTAAAAAAGTTCAATCCCAGCAAAATTGTGTGACTGTAAATTTTCATTCTTAAGATAGTCTTAATTAAGACAAAGTTGTTGAACATTCCTTCACAAACATTGTCCGAAGTGAACTAAAACACGAGAAACAGTATTTTTGTTTCAAAAGTAATAAAGGTATAGTAAACCTCTCTACGAAAGTCCAGTATTCCATTTTTCCTTTGAAAGATAATCCATTCATTACCACCAATCAAGGTGTACAATGTGCGTTTTTCAAATCAATTGAAAATAATGTCCTATAACTTGCGATATACTACGTCTTCAATCGGAAAACGCAAAATAAAATCTGATTGCAATAAGCCCCCAGCAACCACATTAATCCTAAAGAAAGAACTCCAATGCAGGGCTGTTATACATCGCCAGCCGTAGACCGGGTGGGAATATTATCCTTGGAGATGATAACTTTGAGGTAGTCCAAAGCTCTACTTACGTAGGATCAGAGAACGAAGAAACAGGAAAATAGAAAGGTGAATTGTTGCAGGTAAGCAGACTTATTTCTTCTTTCCTCCCGTAATAAAATTTCGAAACGTCCATGGTGAAATCAAGATAGTGGCAGTAACGGGAAAGATACTTTTGGACAATTTTGATAGAGAGATACTGCGAAGAACTATAACGAAAACGGCATCTGGAGAATCCGGTATAACCATGAATTATATAGTTTATATAAAGAGACACAGTCTCTAATTACATAACAATGAATTTGTTAAGGCAGGCATGCCATGTGCAAAGAATGCCGGAGACTAGAGTATAAGTTTTATACCGGGTGTAACAGGATCATGGTATACCCCCTTTCTCTTTTAGTATTGAAGATAATTAATTGAAATTTAGGATATACTATACTACATACATAATAAACGGCACTTTTTGACATACAACTGATTTTTTTATTTTTTTTACTTCCGGTTTCGCCGAAAGTGACACTATCTTTCAAACATCAGTTTTTTTTTATAATATAATTTTTAGTTTTCTATTTAAGTGTGCCATGACGACTCCGATTTGTTCTAAATAACCCGTGTAATGCTACAAAAATCGAAGTCCCATTAAAAACAATAAATTACGTGATTTATGAGCAAATAAAATTCACCAAAATTGTTTTTGGGGCAAAACTCATTCTTTTCAAATGGAACCATATCGGTACCGTGATACCATTTATTAGTACTATTAATAAGGAATTTATTCATATGTCGTATTAAAATGTGCGATGAATACAAATAAAATTACAGTTAAAAGAAAATAAGAAAATACAATTTTATTCTAATTACCTTGTTACACATAAGGTGATTTTGGAATACAAAAAATTAACACAATACATTATAACAGTTGTTCAAAATGCTGTCCATTAACGTCAATGCACTTCTGAACTTGTGTAGCTGTTAACTGCTTCGAAACCTGGGAAATTATTCAAGATAGACTAGGATTCGGTCATTTTCCCATACTTATGAGGATGAACATATTACACACTTCTAGTGATATAATTTATCCCAAAAATAAATAGGTTACGAATAGAGCCGATTGCAATCTACACGAACCGAGAATATCTCAAAATATCTCGACCATACCTGCCTGCCATTGAACTCACAGAAGACAAATGTAAATAGTTTGTGGAGCAAGTTAACCAGTCCATCAATGACTTGATACCGATTAAGAAACCGCTCAATGCACGGAAATTAATAGCTGGAAGGAGATAATTGCAGTCCTTATATTTAATTTCAGCAAGGATCCTAATTTAGTAACCTATCGTACAATATCGCTACTATAATTATAATAATAACTAAATAATAAAACATTTGAAACGATGATTAAGGTCAGGGTGGAATGGTGGTTAAAGTTAAAAAGCATTTTACCAGTGAATGAATATGGTTACTGGGGGGCGAGCGTAGGTGCGTCTTTACTATGTACGTACTTCGGTATGCGATGTAAAGCAACGACAGGCGCAGTTAGTACTTGGATGGGTGACCATTCCAACGGAAACCGCGTTTTCGCCTCACACATCTTCCAGCGGCTTGCACTTATATCAGTGTATGCGCGGAAGCTATACAACCTTAGGCGAGGGTTGTATAGGAGATAGATATACCATCCTTCGGAGGGGATGTAAAGCCGTCGGTCCCTTGTCTATTAAATGTTGGGCAAGTAAAAGATCCCTGCTCTTCTTAAGGGAAGAGGTTCGGCAAAATTCCTGGTTGGGGGTAGCTCGTCTACAGGCGTTGGTGTTAGGCCTCAGTAGCGGAAATAGGCCGACGTTAAATAAATGTATAAAAAAAATATATATGGTTACTGCAACAACTGATCTTTCCTTATTTTCTAATTCGAGAGGGTTACTGTGACAGCTACTAAGTATACTGTCTCTCATAGCTTGAATAACGTTTTGGTGAAGATGGACGCCCATTTACAAGTAAGGCTTAATTGACTGTTGTTATGATCTGTAATCTTTGTTAGTGGCTGTTTGCTGATTCCCTTTTTTTTTAAATTGAGTCGTTGGTCTTGCTGAATAGTTAGTACCGTTATTGTTTTTGTGTCAATGCCAACCTTGATTGCAGCAGATTTTGAACACGTGTATTTATTCCCACGTCACAATTTTTGTGCCAACCTTCTGACTGTGGATGATCTCCGTTTGTCTGAAAGTTATTTGTGGCATTCTACGAATATTCTTTACTCTTATTTGGGTTTGTTATCACGTGTATTATCCTCTTCAAAAACAAATCACCGAAATCTACAAAATAATAGAATTATTGGAAAAAGCCTCTGCGCCTGTGAACAGTCAGAGGTTATGTTTTACAAATAATATAAATCGGAATAAACACAGAAATAATGTATTTTGTTGACGTTTCGGAAAGTAGCATCTTCCCGTTTTCAAAGCTTTTTTGGGAAGAACTCTTATTTGCTGTATATAACATAAACAGAATCTCAAAGTGTGTATATACATTAACATATACAGCAAATAAGAATTCTTCCAAAAAAAGGTTTGAAAACGGAAAGAGACTATTTTCCGAAACGTCAGCAAAATACATTATTTCTGTGTTTATTCCGATTTATATTATTTGTAAAACATAACCTCTGATTGTTCACAGACGCAGAGGCTTTTTCCAATAATTCTATTATTTTGTAGATTCGGTGATTTTTTTTTTGAAGAGGATAATACATGTGGTAGAAAACCCAAATAACAGGAAAAAATATTGTTACCGACATACAAATTAATTTTTCAAATTATTATTATTAAGATTGGTATCTCATTAGACACTAAATGAGCTTATGATTCAGTTGATCTGAATATACTCGGAAGCAAATTACAAGCAAATCAAACTACCGATAAAAGTAGCAGATACAATATGAAGATTATGAAAAACTGGGACCACGCACCTTGTCACTATAGGTCTACCACAGGAATCTGTAGAGTCCGATTTTATTTAACTTGTACACTGCCTATGCCAATACTTATTTAAGAATATACATATTATGCAATATGCCGATGATTTTTGCATACATGTCGAAAAAAATAAGACTGGGCAACCTCAATCTATCCATTAAAAAGAAAGTGAAATATCTCGACATTATTTTAGACAAAAAACTTTTATAGAAGTCTTTCATTGAATATGTAATAATTATTAAATGCAACAAAGGTATCAACTTTTGGTGATGTGCCGATTAAAAAGCAAGTACTCTATTTTATCGCATATGTATATCAGATCTAGCATTGATTATGGCCTGTATTCTTTATGATTCTGCCAGTAATACTCTTCTAAAAAGGCTCGACATTGCACAAAACAAAACACTCAAAGATCTGTCTAGGAGCCATGAAATCTACACCAGTGACAGTAGAAGCTCTCAAACCGCCGCTAGTCTTGATGCGCCAGGTTTTAGCAAAAAAAAATCAAGCTTAAGTTTTATTGTAAATACTCACCACTTATTAACAAAGTATATAAATTAAACACTTATGACCTAGTGTCAAAATGCTAAAATAAAAAGAACTCTCCTCCTCTGTTTAGTGCGTTTCGCGAAATTCAACATCTAGACAAACGCTATATTTTCGTTTGGTGCATAGCAGTATGTTCACTGATATAGATTTAAGAGGTACATTCAAAATAATTATCCTTCCAACACAAGTTAAATACTTGTCATTAGATCACAGCTACCTCGAACAATAATGTCCAAATAATTCAATATTAATAATGCTTAATCTGTATCCACTAGAACGAATGCAGTGCAATATATAATATAATTACATCTATTTTAAATTAGTTTGTTGTTATACTATCTTTAGTTGCATGCCATGACATAAGAAATATATAATCGAGACTAAGAAATATATAATCGACCTCTGTGCAGGTGCAATATGCGATACAAGTTAATTTTAATCATGCTTGTCGGCTTAATTTTTGATGATATGTATCCGGTCTGAGAATACTGCAATGGCACAGCTTTATTTATTTTGCAGAACCCAGATATCACCCTGAGAAGCTTATTTGTCGGTTTATATATTATACATTGGTATTTTGATACTCAGCAACTGAAATTACTGATATTACAATAGTATTATATCACATTGTCCTCGATTTTTTATATTTGGAATGAAATGCAGTTTTATATTTCATACTTGCCGCCTTATTTACACTATTTAACATTATTAAATAATTATTTGTATACTCATGGAGAATTTATCTATTTTTTTCCTTCCCAAGGTGAAATTACTATTCTTAATATTTTTTTCTGGCATTTCGTGTTTTTAATTCATAATATTTCGTTAATTAAAAATAATAAATATAATGAATGTGCGCTGCAGTTTAAAAATATTTTTCGATCATGGATAATTTGAAACATATGCCATTCGATCAAGAATTAAATTTTAAGCAAAATTATTCTTATTCCAAAAAGTCAGATCTGGAGTAGTTTTTGTGATATTTTAATTTTATTGTCCAACTTTGAAGTGTTCTAATGTTTTTTTTAATTGCTGTAACTTTTTTAATCTTGGTTTTCGGATGTAGGTTCTTAGTAACTTTTTTGCCTGCTATAAGAGACTTATTTAATGACGGGATTTTTTTTAAATGGCACTTCCGATTTTACCGGAAATTACTTCAAATTGAAAAATTTAAATGGAAAAACTACAAATAAGGTAATTTTATTTTTGAACAATACATCTTGATAATTACAATAGATGTTTGAAATTACTTCCGTTTGCTTGAATGCACATATGAAAGCGATGTAACAATTCTTCGTTACATGTCCTTAATAAAGTGTATCTATTAATTGCACCAGCGCAAGAGTAGATTTTATTGTATAAATCTGCCATATCTTCTATTGGCTCTTCATATACTTGACTTTTTAAATATCCCCACAAGAAAAGATCCAGAGGGGTCAAGTCCGGAGAACCCGCGGGCCATCTAACCGGTCCTGAGGTGCCAATCCAATACCTTGGAAACGTTTTATTCAAATAATCTACAAAAATATTAGAGTTGTGGGGTGGTGTACCATCTTGCTGAAACCAAATTTCAGCTCTGTTGTGGAGAACATTTTGCAAAAGTCTTGGTAACTCATTTTCTAAAAATCTTAAATAACGCACACCGATTAAATTTTCATGGTCAGAAACGCACCTATAATATACCAATTTAAAAAACCACACTATACATTCATGCTGAGCAGAGTTTGGTTTCTCTTGAATCATCCATCTTGGGTTGTTTTCCGGCCAGTGTCTACTGTTATGTTTTGTAATTATGCAGTTACTGTGAAATTTACTTTCATCATTGTAAAGTACATTTTTAAGGAAATTACAATTTCCTTCATAAAGAGCGGAAAACTCCGCAAGAAAGGTGAAAGGATAATATTGAAACTTACTGTTATTTCCTTAGTCTTATTATTTTTGTCTTTATTGTACTTGAGGTACTTATATGGTTATGTTTCATTCTATAAGTAGATGTGATTCCATTCATCCTCTGGTGATAATTTCTAAATTTTGATCCTTTAGCATTCCGCTCCATAGTATACTTACTCGTTGTTTATTTATGCATTTCAAGTGCAGTATTTCTTCTATTTCTAGCCATTAGTAGTTAATCCTTTCACTGTGGCTTATCCAAGGATCAGCATTCTGTTTTTTATTTATTTATTCGATTTGTTCTTTCGTTGAATTTTCTACTTCCTCAATTTTCTTGGTTTTCCTGTATATATACGTATCCTTATAGGATGGACAAATAATGCGTGATCTTGTGTGGACATTGAAGTTTTTGTATCCACGACACTTTAGTCAAATATGCTTTCAAGCTGATTAATTCGCCAAGACAAACCACGCGAGGCGTGCCATGTTGAAACACCGCTGAACGAATACCGGATTTATTTAAGAAAAGATCTGAATTTTCAACCGTTTGTTATAAAATTTAAAAATGTATCGTCTATAATTTGATAGACTGGTGAAACCGTGTAAGACTGTTGGGTATTTGCTTATGCATTACTGATGAGAGCTAAAAAGCTCGAACGGGTTTGCGACTGGTGATGCACATGGCTCTGCGCTGGAGTCCTTTCGTTGGGATTAATCTGCCCTCTGCGGCTTATTGCAATCAGATTTTATTTTGTGTTTTTAGATTGAAGATGTAATATGTATATTTGAAACCGTGCTCTTTACTGCTGTGTTAATGAAGTTTAGTTTTCCCTTGACTCGCTGGATATTCCGTTTCTCCACTGGAGTTGCCTAAGCCCTGTTTAGCTGACTTGTAGCATAGCGTTCTTCTAAGACTTAAACGCCCAATTAACTGTACCGCACCGTAGCTGCCCCCGAAACTCGAGTATTAAACTGTCACATCACACCTCTCCGGTACAGAGGCTGAGATAGACACAATCGACGTGCTATTTATAGTATGGATGATTAATTCTTTTTATGAAATATTCTATTAACTTTAACATTTTTATGGTCTAAAAACGTGAGTGCAATTGTTTTTACCAGAAATCATAGTTTTTGTATGAGTATGTCACTCAGTCAGATGCAGTTGGTTGCGAATCCAAAAATTCATTTTTATTATTGCAAAAGTCGTAAAAATTGCAAAAGAAAATTTTGGATTTTTTTTTAAATATTTATATTATACGTAGGACCTTCATACTCGGCTAAAGAAAACTTTTTAATATAATAAATCTTCCCACGAAATTTCATCAAGAGCGGAATTTTAGTTTTTCCATAATAATTTTGCAATCTAAACTTCCCAAAAAGGTTTGCAAATTTTAAAAATGTTGTTGAGGCTAAACTAAAGCATTTAGAAAGTTGAAAATTTTTTCCATTTCGAGATATTAAAATCCGATAATTAGGAAAGCATAGGGAATTGTTTAAAAACTTGGTTAGCAACAAATAGAAATGGGCCCAGTTGAGCCAGAGCTCCGCCCCCAGAATGGCCCCCTTAGAACTCCAGGGCCCCCGTTAGGGCTCCGCCCCGGCCCCCCCTTGCTGTCAAAAATTGGAGCTCCGTGCTGTCAATAAAATGGGACTTGACAACGCGAGAAATTCAAACTGTTCTAACCTCACCAATGGGGCCCGTTTCGACATAATCTAAAGCGTCCTCTGGGGGACATAACCTCACTCAGCAAAAAAATTGCCAAATTTTTAAACAATTCCCTAGGCTCTCCTAATTAACGGATTTTAATATCTCAAAATGTATTTGATAATTTGAGTGCCCTTTTATATGTCAAAAAATTTGCAACTTTCTAAAATGCTTTAGTTTAGCCTCAGCAACATTTTGAAAATTTGTAAATTTTTTGCGAAGTTTAGATTGCAAAATTATTATGCAAAAACTAAAAGTCCGATCTTGATGAAATTTGGTGGGAAGATTTATTATATTAAAATGTTTTCCTTGGAAAAGTATGAATGTCCTACGTATAATATAGATATTTGAAAAAATCTACAAACAACTTGCTATTTCAAGATATTTTTTTTGCGATTTTTACTACTGTTGCAATAACAAAAATGAATTTCTAGATTCGCAACCAACTGCATCTTATCTAAAATTTAATTACAAAACTTTTTCATATTTATAACATTTCTCTAAAAGCAATAGTTACTGAGATATATGAAAAAATAAGAAAATATATACGAAATTTTTAGAAATTTTTTCACATATTTAATAAAAAATTACGCCCACGTTTTCAAACTAGCGTATACTAAAATTCTTGTAATTTTTAGGAGTACTTAAGCCGAAAATCTGCCATACTACCTGATTTACCCAATCATAGGCGATTTTAAGTAGATACTGCCTGGGCTATAAGTATTTTAAGCAGGGTAGTAGAAATAAGTAATTGAACACCTTGTACTTTATCGACCAGTAAATTTCTTACTACTCTGTACATTTACAAACTATATGAGCCCTCTGTTCAAAATTGTAACACCCTGTATGTGTGTGTGTGTGTGTGTGTGAATACTTATTAAAATAAAGCTATACGTTTAAACAAGTAGTGTTAAATCTAGTAAAAGAGTCATAATTCCAGTCACTACATCTACATAATTTATAATTGTTGGTTGCTGGAGAACAGGGCATCGTGAAAAAGTTAAATAATTATTGGCTAAGACAGCGATACTCGTTATTTTCTGTTTACGATGAGGCCGCCGACTGAGTCTGTACTGCGCTACAATTGATAACCTGTAGTGTTTACAGACACAGTGTATTATAATAAATATTGTGGATGGTCTAAATCTTAATTTGGTGGGTTATGTTCGCATTGACATTTTTCGTATTTTATGGCTTATTTTAGAGCAAAGGGGCTAGCCGTAGGGGTCACTTCCTTCCTCCTTTGGGGGCCTCGCCGGGTATTCTTAGAAGAATGCCATGGTCAGTCGTGTCACTGTTTTCTTCAGAAGACGTAGCTTAGGATCTACACGGCGCATGTTGCTATTGTTACAATGATCTAGTAATGGCCACTGAGACTCCCTTGTATTTTATTCAGAAAGAATGTGTGATATATGGTTTGTTTTCCATAAAAGGATGTCATGAAAGGGAACAGATCTTTTATTAAAATTTATTCAATTCAATCATATCTGGAGAGGTGCTAAAGAAGTGTTTATTTGGATTTGTAAATTTATAGGTTTCACACAGGTTCGAGTAATATTTTATATATTATAATATGGAAATTTATCTTGTGATTTTTATTATCGGTCATTTATATTTGTCACATATTATAAACATTTATAAAATACACACCTTTCAAGTGTCCTTAACATTTTTTATCAAAAATAAATTTGATTATATTTGTACTTAAATTTATGTCAATTTAATTGAATTTTTATTTAAGTAAAACTGGTTTAAAGTTTTTTCTGTTATTTTGTATTGGCCCTTGTTTTGACTTTAGAAATAGAGACGGAGGAACTAATGGGGTCTTTAAAAATTTACATTAAACAAAGATTATACTGATATGTGTCCATAATTTCATTATTAATCAAATTCGCACCATAATATCTACATATAAAACTTCTTCTTAACAAGGGCTGCATCGACTAGATTTTAGATTAGCACTTATGTAAAATAAATAGTAAGCAATGTTAACAACACTTTCAAACAGAATTGGACTATTGTTTTTATATAATATAGCGCATTATTTAACCTAATTTCCATATTTATGTGTGTGAAATTTTACCATTTTCTAGGTTTCGCATCTAATTTAAATCTTTATTGGTGATATTAGGTAACATTCGAAAAAGCTATGAAACTGATTTTGTTAGGATAAATTAAACTGGATAGATGATCTATCTATCTATACTCCAAAATATTGCTAGAGTAGCGTGACAATTCGCACAGTGCCATGTTGTTATATAATAATCTAAGATTGTATCCAGAAAAAAAAAAAGGAAATCAGGTTTACAAGAAATCCAAACCATAAAATAATAATAAACTTACGTAACAATAAATATATATTGTTTACACAAACTCATACATATATCGGTGATTGCCACAATAGTGAGTAATTTACATATAAATTTTGTCCATTAAAGAAAAACTCAAATAAAATATAATACAATTAAAATTTGGGTTTAAACCTATTTATGCCCACAATATGAGTTAACCAGTTCAATAATATCTATTTATTGAATTAATACACTTTTTTAAAAATATGGAAACACGGGACTGACAACTAGAGCACGGGAATGACAGAAACTGCAAGTGGCATTTAAAAATTATATTTTATTAGAAAACAGAATATCTAACTCTTAATACATTTAGTTATTTCAAATAAAAACAGTAATTAGTGATTATATCACATTAGAATTATAGGCAGAAAAACCTGTAGCTGATTTTTTGTTGAGGATTTTTTTTCAAATAATCTTGCTACAAACTTTTTATGGTATTTGTCATGAAACGCTTTTGCTGTCTATCTTTAAACTTTTTAACAAAACCTTTCTTGCCGGGACAAATATGGCTGTTGTATCTTCTTCAAAAAATATATTTTTTCTACTTTTCAAATAATTTATTGTGTAGTCCGGATTTTCTTTTGTAAATCATTATATTATCTTTGTTTTTAGAGATTGGTGTTTTTCTGAACTTGAAAACATTAGAACACTCTGTCTGAAAATTATATTTCTTTTACAACTTTGCCCGTTACAATTTTTTTAAATACTTAAAGTGTCACAAGCTGATCTTTAATTACCTCACTGAAAAGAAGTTTTTTCTTCACAACGTCCACTTTGGTTTCATCAGATCTTGATTCCTCTAACAGACGGTTTATTCAAGTACCAGGTGTGAGCAATGGACTTGGCACATTGTTTGAGGCATTGAGATTATTTGTTTCCATTTCCTGTCTTACTCTGCGATACCGCTTTTTATACATTTCTAATTGTCTTTTTAATGCAGCTATTTTTTGCATAGATATCTTTTTTTCTCTGTGACGTCTTATTTTGTTCCTATTCGCCATTTTCCTTCCTATTTCTCTCCTTGATTGTGGGGAAACAGATCGATTTTCATCAATTTCGTTGTCAGAATGAGGTGGGGTATTCTGTTCTAATCTCTTCAACTTCTCGGTTCTTTCTTAATCTATAGGTTTTTGAGTAACTTTTCCATTCTTTACGCTTACTTCTTTGTTCTCTAGCAGTCATGTCAATAATGGACTTTCTTATTTTCTTCTCATTTTGCCTTGAATATTTCTGTTTCTCTTTTTGTTTTTGTTTTTCTCTCTTTATGGGATCCTCTCTTATTCCTCTACGGCGTTCGCGTTCCCTTTTTTGCTTTTGCTCTTCACTGCTCTCATTTCTTTTCCTGGCCATTATCCCTCCTTAAAATAAAATCAATGCAAGATTAAAACGCTTCTCTCTCTTGCCAAAATGTGCAAAACTAAAAAAATGCCTTTCCCGTGCTTAAAGAGTCAGTCCCGTGCCTGCAAATTCTCACGGGACTGACGGCACGGAACTGATGTTTTTTACATTAATCAAACGTAATAAAAAAACAAAACAATATTAAGCCATAACAAATATTCTGAAATAATAACTGTTAAAAAATGTCAAATATACAAAAATATAGCTTAATATTACTTACCTCGGAACTGATGCTCCAACAAGTTACAGCTTGTAAAATTTGCGAATGTTAATTAACTGACACCACAAAAACCAACGACGTAATTTCTCTCGCATCACAGAAAAGACTAAATATACATTTCGTTCAATAGCTCTTGTTTTGGCGCTTTATTTTGTTAGTCCCCACCCTTACAAACACTTAAACTTTGCTACACGGGACTGACGCAGGAAACAAAAGACAAACTTTTGGCAACGTTTTAGATAAAATATATTTTTTATTTTGAATATTATTACCTGTAAATTAATCCCTAGTAAATCTGAAAGTCGCTTATCTATAAAAATGTTCAAAAATATCGTTTTTAATTTGTAATATTTGGTAATTTACTGCTTGGACTGGCAGTTGGGACAGACACGGAACTGATGTTTATACGGAAATTTTTTTAATAACTCAGTTTCAATTAAAAATTAGAAAATCTAATTTGTCGGTTCCTTAGGTACTTAAAACGCGAAGATAATGTTCAGTGTTTAATTTTTTAAATTTGATTTTCTTTATTTTTTAAGACGAGGGACATTAGATGACTCATTATTGTGGCAATCACCCTTATACAGATATATGCGCACAATGCACATACACTCATCTACATACCTACACTCACATACGTAAAAAGTTATATTATCTACTAATAATTAATACCTTTTAATATTTATAAGCATTTTTTCTTATTTCTTTCCTCTTTCTTTTTTTTCAACTATTTTTTATTTATTTTTCCATTCTCATTTTCTTTACTTATTTCTAATTGTTATTAGTTTCTTCAGATGTATATACATATACACACAAACACATCAACACTTATACATTAAAACATTTTTTTTATACATCTGTATATGCTATGTAAACACCCATATACATTTTTTAAATGTTATACATATGTTTTTGTTTTAATTTTTTTTGTCCTTATATATTTTCTTTTTTTATTTTTTGGGAATTTAAGAGGGACACAAATACGCCAAGGGGTTTGTCATGGCGATTTTCAACAAAGACCAATGAACCACGGATTCGGATGGTATACATTAGGACAGACAGTAGGATTGGCTTAAACTAATATAATATAAACTTATATACGTATTAGTAATATACATTTTTTTAAGTATTACATAAATTAACTGTTGTTGCTATTTCTTAAAATTATCCTAAATCTAATTTAATTATTAAGTGGATGTTTTTTTTTCTGAATGTGACGATTTTACTTATTTTTTTAATTACATATTTAAACATTTTTAAATTTCAATATTTTCCCTTAAAATATATTATAAATAGCCAAATGTATTAAATATGATTGTTCTGCTAATAACGATTGTAGATTAAATGATGTTTTGATGCCTAAGTTATACAATTCATCCAATAAGAATTTAATAGAGGCCCCTCTATTTTCACATTCCAGAATTATATGTTGTGTCGTTCCTCTTAATTACCGCAATTACAATTTAGTGACTCTAAAATGTTAATTTTGTGTAAATGGCTAGGAAAAGTTCCATGGTTAGTTCTTAATCGACAAATTGTTTTTATAAAATGTTTATTTGGGTCACCAATTCTTTTATACCAAGGTGGGCTGTTAGGATTTAAATTAATTATCTTATAGTAGGCACCCCTACTATCTTCCAGATAATTATCATACCACTGTTTTAAGATATTATTCTTTAGACATATGAAAACTTCATCTGAAGTAATAGGATATTTTTTAATTATATCATTAGATATGGCTGTCCTTGCCGTTTGATCTACTGTCTCGTTATTTTTAATTCCACAGTGCCCCTTGATCCATGCTATGGTAACATTCTTTGAATTGCAATGCAATGAGCCTATTTGGTTAATTATGTTTACCAGAATATATGTAAGTTTCGGGCTGTATAAAATATATTCGATATTTTCATAACTGCACTTTTACTATCAGCCAAGATTATAAAATTACTAAGCTGTAACTGGATAGATGATAGATATTTATTTGTTGCGGGTATTTAGACATCTATATACAGATAGCGATAGCCAAGTATGAACACGGACGAATTTATGAGTATCTAGACATTTCATATCCACAGATGCTAAGCAGATTGAAATGCAAAACGATACAAAGGAATCTAAATGGTGGGGGCTTTCAAGACGGCTGCAGCTTATCGCATGCTATATGAGGGTATTTACATTTATTCCACTTTGAGCAGATGAACGTTTGTTTTGTAGAATATTTTACATTGTTAATTTAATAAATGGATCGTTATCACATAATTAAGTGGTGGACGCTCAATGCGTGCAGTTAAAAAAATACTTCAAGCTAAAGATCCAAATAGGCTTTCTCCTACACTAAACACAATCACTCTAATCATAAAAAAACTTCGAAAAACACGGATGTGTTTCTCCTGGAAGACAAACGAGAATGAGTCCCACTACACAATAATGATAATGACATGAGGGAAATAATAGTTTTAGCCACTGTTAAGGAAAATCCCACAGTTTCTGCTAAAGCAATTGTTGAGCTGGTAGATTCAAGTGATAGGATACTAAGTAGGATTCTCAAGAAAATTAGTTACCGATCATACAAAGTAAGAAAAACCCATGAGATATTTCCCTATTACAATATTAGACGAATGAATTTTTGTGTTTTGTGAAAGTGTAATGGAAGAGGCGAACCGTGTGATATTTCACCAAAAATATTGATTTCACTGATGAACCGTCCTTTACATTACATGGTCGAGATAATCCATCAATCGTTCGTTATTAATTTCGAGGAAAATTTGCATAAATTTTTTGCAATATGAACTCAGTATCCCCGAAAATAAATATGTGGGAGGGTATGGTGGGAAATCATATTATGATCGATCCATTTTTCATTTATGATACATTAAACGGCCTTAAGTACTTAATTTTTTTGCGGTAGCAAATTGCTCCGGAAATTAGATGGATAACGGGGCGAAGATTCAACAAGATCTGGTTCGAAAAAGATGGTTGTCGTCCTCATGATTGTGCCGTAGTTCAGAATTGTCTGCACATTACATTTTCTGGTCGTTTATTGAGCGGACGGGAAACCATATTGTGGCCAGCTAAATCTCCTGATCTGGCTTCAAATGACTTCTTTGTGGGGCCACATAAAATTTCATATTTATGAGCTCCAGAAGAACAGGGCGAATAACCTCTTGAAATTGCGGTTGAATAAAAAAGTGACTACGCGTTACATGCTCCTGTATCCCCATATTGTGTTCCCTTAATACCTTAAAGATATAGTGTTATGAGACCACATATGCATTTCCAGATATATTTATGTATGTTTATGGTATCTTCCTTGAGAAAAAATAATTATGCAAAATCTAAGAGTTCATTTTTTACTTCTAGAAGATTAATACCAGTTTTCTAAAAAAAAATGTAAACAAGCATTATTAATATTGTTTCGGTTTGCGGTTGGCCCCCAAAAGTGTTTGGTCCCGACCTACCGACCGGGCCAGTCCGACCCTGTGTAAGTTTCAAATGAGAAAACTAGCAGCTATGATGTATCAATACACCTAAGATATTTGTGTATGATCCACGGTCTGTAAATTTTTTAACAGATTTCGACTAAATTATCAGTTAGGTATTCTTTACCGCTTTTATTTCGTTACAAATCACAATTTAAAAGTTTGATAAAGCGAACATTTCATTCAATGCAAATAAACATTTTTATTATTATATTATAAATACGCATATAAAATATGTTGGTATTTTTAAAACAATATTACGGTATTATGAATGTGTTAAGAGAGTAGCGTGAGTTATCGGAAAGGTAAAAATAAAACCAAGATTAAGCATTTCGTGTTAAATATGACAGAGTCGTGTCGACACCCCATTTCAATCGCGTCGCGCCCTCGCCGACCCCCACAAACACATTACTATAAATTTCATCCAAATATCCGAAAATTAACATATTCAAATTTGTGACCAGTGTAACTGGAGAAAGTCGACTGAGATAGTTATCAGTTATGGTTGTTTTCGAAGTATGTTTAACAGTCGGATCGGAATAGTGAAGTCACGAGGACAATCAACATGGGGCGCCCGCGCGCCACTGAGTCCTGAGAATAACGGGGGGCTTTTGAACTATCCACCCCGCCACTTGCAGAGTTATTTATGGTGTTTTGGAACTGACTACCTTATTGTTTGACTAACTATAACGTTTGTCACGTTTATCTACAGATGTATCTCCTTTTATCTTCTGTAAATTTAGTGTTTAAGTCATTTAGCGCTTATTATATATTATTTACAAACTGGACATATTTATTCCTCACCATGTTAATAATGGGCCTTTGTTTTATCAATTCCGGTTCATAAAGTCACGTCGATTAACGCTATCAATTTTCCTGCGACTAAAATTATTTTACTTTCTGGCTGAATGGAAGATTATTATTACTTTACCTACCTTTTTTGAGTTAAACTCTAGTTTACTGATAATAGTAGTAATTAGTGGATATCTACTAATTAATAGTAATTAGACAAATCTCGCGTACTTAAAACAATACATTTAAGAATGAAAAAGAACTAAATAACAACTAAGATAATATAAATGTTGTCTATATCAAAGAATGCTCTGAATAAGAATAGTTTGAGTACTTATAAAGAATATTTATGTGATCTTTCCAGATTTACATTTTCTTCCATGCCAGTAGTAATCTACAGGGTATTTTTAGTAAGGTTCACAAATATCACCTATATATTCTTTAGCAAGGGCGGATCTAGTATGAAATCAGGGGGGGGCTTCATAGACTATAAAAAGAAAAATGATAAGCGCCACAGTCGAAAATTTTACATTTTTCAAGGTCAAAGGCCTAAAATGAAAAGTTAGAAATCGCCTTGATGCGAAGTTAATTTGAAGGAAACGGGACTGTTCCAAATAAAATTTAATTATTTCGGAAAATTTAGGAAGAGGTCAAAATGTCAAAAAACACTTTTTTAATCATTAAAATATGTTACCTGTACACCAACTCTGTGTAAGAGATTAAGTAGAGTGAGAGCACTATACATTCGCTGGAATTAACGCCTGAAGACATAAAAAAATTAGCCCCAGAAAAATCACAAGATTTGTAAAAGTCTCGGAATCCTGGGCAACAACTAGGTGTAGGGTAAATCACAAGAGATCTTTTAGGTCGAAGTAAGGCTACACAAAGCCAAGCGACCCCTGAAACAATCTACAGTACATTCGCTGAAGACTGGGATCAAGAAAGCGGTTTGGCACTTTTATTTTTAAGTACCTACTCTGCTACTAAATGTGATCGAACGATTAACGAGTTTCCTCTTTATTTTGATAGTAGGCTTTACTGCTCTCATAATAGAGAGTATACGGTGATAAACTCATTAATGGTCTCATCATATTTTTAACATCCTTTATTAAAAAATCTTACTATTATTATTGAGTTCATATATAGCCCCTGTAGCCCCCCCCTATAGATCCGCCCTTGTTCTTTAGGGAAAATCAAGCAGTGAGAAACTCAAAACCAGCAAATATACTGCTTAAAAATGGAATGTGAAATGCGACAAGCAAAGGGCTGAATCACAGAAGGCAGTGACCTGAAAATGGAATTATTGGATAAATCACTGTTTTCCTTGGGGTAGTTAATGGATAAGTATCTTTTTTTCCCGTAATTTACGGCAATATTGTCATAAATCATTAGATAATTTACGGTACCTAATCTTTGATATCTTTGAAAAATGAAACTGTACTACGTAATAGAGGGAGTTGTGAGAGAGTCAACACGGCTAGTCACTGGGTCACTTCTGAGTTAAAACCTCAGCTGCCACAGATAGCCGGGAATGGCTATTGCGTAATTGTCTTTGTGTAACATAAAAATTGACAAAATTTATGATGGGGTATCCGAAGTTAAAAACAAAAATTTTAAGAACGTTATTTTGAATGGCGCGTTATGGTGGAAAACTGACCAAATCTCAGATTTGTGAAGCAAAAATAAATCATAAAACAGATATCGTTGTTAAGTTAGAAAACCGGAAAGCAAAATGGTAATTGAACCAATTCATTTGATTGCTAATCTTGATCCAAGTGTTATGGATAAAAATTTAAGTAGGTTGTGGAAAATATATTGAACCATTAACATTTATAAATATAAGAATTAGTAGACTCCAATACTAGACCACTAAAGCTTATTTTGTGAGACAGTTACTGAAGGTTAATAAAAATTTATCTTCGGATGAATTGGAAATTGAGGATTCAGAGTCTGGTGGGTCTGATGACTCTGGTGTTTATGTGATACAGATTTTATAAACGAGGAATTGGAAGTATCTTAAAGAATACGACTTTTTTGTGAAGCTATTATTATATTTATTACTATTATATATTTTGCAAATTTTATTTTGTTTTTAAATAATTTTATATTTGTGTTAAGTTGTAGTTTTGTTACAGTGTATCAGTTAAATGCTTAAACTGAGATTAAATAATAAAAATATTGAATTAAAATTACAATATGTGACATAAATTGTAAAATAAATGCACCTTAAATGTAAAAATGTGTTAATATTTACCAAACATTAATTACGCTAAAATTCGGCGGTAAATTACTATTTCAATTATTTCTCGGATAATTGATTTGGCAAATAAAGTTGGTAATTTATCCAAAAAATAAACTACGGTAATTTTACAATGGTGCAGGTAAGGCAGCAGAATGTTACTCAGTAATGGGATTATTGGTCTCTCTTTATCTACGACGAGTACGATAAAAATATCTCCTGAATTCCGAGGACCTCGAATGATACCACATATGAATTAAAAATTCGAAAGGGAACTGGTGCTGGTGTACACAGATAAGAACCACGGGTTCATATATCGTCGCCACGTATACTTTTCCTCGAAGCGAGACAACTTTGGTGACTCTTGAGTCAAACAATGAGATCTCTAGGTTAGTACCGAATTTTCGGAACATTTTGACCGTGACGTGCGAATACAAATTCGTAGACATAATTGCAAAAGAAGTAGGTCATTCTGCATTAGAAGATGCAAGAATTGCTTTCCTCGTAGCTCTGTCTTGGCTATGTAAATTAATTGTTTGGGCTCAATAGAGGACGAATATGGGACGAAGAGTAGATTTGAAACGAATAGCTAATTTGTTAACAAGACACTGTCCTCTAAAAAGGCACTAACATATGATGGGGGTGAAGAAAACTTCTATTTATCTTATGTGTGGAGTGTGAGATAAAACTATGACTCATACTCCATGAAACTGCACATCACAAGGCACGTGATGGTATGGATATCTGTAAAGTAATTTTTTAAAACCGGTAGAATTGTCCAAATGAACTTATACTGCTATACTTTACGGAGAGCATCAGTCTTTTCTGTAGTGAATGTATTATTGGGCGACAGGCCTGAGTGCTGTTATAATCTTAATAAAATTATAAATATCTCTTTTTTGTGTAAGGATTAAGAATAGCTAATAGATTTACGGTACGGAGTATCCACTTTTGGGAATATTAACCACATTCTTCTAACAAGACAGTCATCCAGCGCACACTACTCAAATTGTTTGATAAAGGTTAACATCGATATAATGGGCAATTCAATTTCCTCTCAATCTCACATTAGAAATTGGAAATACTGAAACTGACGCAGTTGACGAAGTTCCTCTCCAAGAGATACAAAATACATAAAGAAATATTTGTGTCCAAATAACTATGGTTAAAAACATATGCAATTTAATACAAACATTCTTGGGTTTCATACTACACAGTGTGAATATGAGGCGCTCGAGAAACGTAGTTTCCAGTTACCATCCAAAGAATAACTGAATTTCAGCCCTCGGCTGCACAGAAGGATTCAGCATGAGAATTCTCTATTTTACAGCTTCTGCGTAGCTAAGTTATTTTTTTTCAAAATAACGAAAAACAGTTTTCCTTACAGTTCCGAAAAATTTTCCTTTTCAAATTTTTCGATGCCGCTTCACTTTAAAAACGTCCGAGTAGCGTTTTTACGTTTCATGGCACAATTCTTTACTGCAAATCAAATTTTAGTAAACTTCCGATTTTCAAAAGCGTTATTCAAATTTGGTGGCAATTCCGAAAAGTCACTTTCAGTGATTTTTTATTCTTTGTCTCTGACGGTATTAAATGTCAAATATAGGTTCAATAACAACACAAACCCGTCTAGTCAACTGCTTCTATCTCGGTAACACATAAAACGCTACTAAACATCCATACCCTAGCCGAAAATCGAACCCAAGAATTCTTAGTCTCAAGCCTAACGACTAAATTCAGAGCCACCTCGTGTGTTAACTTTTATGTGCATACAGAGAGTGTTAATAAATTCGCGCTGTTTATAACTATAAACTGCCAACAAAGTTATTAATCACCTCTAACCAATTTTCAGTTCACGTAATAACATATTCTGCACATATACAGTATGTCCGCGGATGGGGTTTACAATAGGTGTAATGGGTAAAATTTTTAACTTTTCGAGAAAATGTTATTCTTTATAAAAGTTTTCGCTGCGTAAAAAATAGTAAAGGCAGATAATTTAAAAACTCCTAAGAGTAAACCGGTTTTATTTTTTATTTTGGAACAAAATGTGATATAAAAAAGCTGTTTCAAATTATATAGTATTTCCAATTGCAAAATTTCATTTAAATATTGCAATGTTTCCGAAATAAGGGACTTTTTAGTAAAATATTTGTAGATTTTTGTCAATTTTTTGTTTGTTTTATTTCGACAAATACTCCACGCTATAGAAATTTTGAATCCTATTTTAGGAACATCCTGTATAATTCCCGTAATGTTCTACTTGATTCTTAGTAGCGTTGTTACCTAGTTACGTGACATATCTGCATTGGAAAATAATTATTTATAGAATGTTAACTGTCGAGCAAATAATTTCTTTTCAGTACAGTGTTATGGAAACGGTGAAAAGTCATATCGTTACGTTCTTCAACAATTCAATGAGAGATCTCCCAATGTGTAAGAATGGCACTTTATAAATTGGTCAAAACATTTTTTAAACTGGTTCAGTGCTGGACGTAAAGGAAAAGAGAAAATTATGATCTATTGTCTATTAAATGTTAGGCAAGTAAAAGATCCCTACTCTTCTTAAGGGAAGAGGTTCGGCAAAATTCCTGGTTGGGGGTAGCTCGTCTACAGGCGTCGGTGTTAGGCCTCAGTAGCGGAAATAGGCCGATGTTAAATAAATGTATAAAAAAAAGAAAAAATACCCCGTATAAAAAATATAATTATTTTCAACATCATTACTATCTTTTAAACAAGCAAAAACTTTTGTAAAGAATAGCATATTCTCGAGACGCTAAAAATTTTATCCATTACACCTATTGTAAACCCCAATTGCGGACATACTGTAGACGGTAAAAATATATTAGAACTGAACATTTTAATATCTTAGTTTTAGATTTAGACTATTAAAAAAATTAATTATTTGTCTCAGCATAGGTATTTTTTTTATTTTCTCAGGGTATTTCTAAACCGTTCACTGTTAGGGGTACTCGCTCTTAAAGACAAGATAAATCAAGTCAATAATTTAACATTTAAATTATTACAGTAATATACATACGTAAATATTTATTTCTAAGTTTCTGAAAAGAACGCCAGCCGTTTTGATTTATATTTTATTCTCAGTATTACTTTACGGAAATTTTTAAAATTATAATTAAATTTCCAAACCAAAAAACAAATAAGAATTTATGTTGACACTTTACAAATTTTTCTTAAGAACATCCCGTGGTGGACAGAAATTCAAACAGTGGGATTATATCTTGTCAAATAGCCTACCCCCTGTGGAGGCCTAGGTAATATTTGGACATTCTAGACTCTTGTAATGGTAATATCCTCGTCTTAAACATAAAAGCGTGCAGTTAAATATATTTTTTATTTTCCTGTGCCTATATTAAAGTTATGTTATTAACATCATATTAAATATTACGTGTCAATTTCATTTTCGGTTTTTATTCCATTGTCACTGAATTAATTAGCTCCATGGAAAACAAACAGACTACATATTTCTGTTAGAACCGACCTAATTTTCAAACCATAGGAACAAAACAGTTGATCATTGAAGCTCTAGAAATCCATAGAATTATAAATTATTTTGGGTGGCTATACAATATAACTACTACGAAATCTATTTTAATAATATGCAATGGAGGATCCTACTTTAATTTTCAGTATATCAGTTGCTATAACAACTTCCACACGCTTTCTTTTTATCATTCATCTACCTACTAAATAAAACAATGTAATTTGCAATAGAAGCTAAATTAATTATGATGTATGCTAATAATATGAGATGTATTGTTTTGAAGGAAAAGAAGATTTTATGGGAAACACAAAAACTAGAAATCGCAATTGCCGATCGAAATCCTAAACGATGAACTTATAAATTTATAATGTTGCTTATGTGTCTATAAAAACATATATCAATCTTCTTAGAAGGCATAATGATAAATGTACGCACACAATATAAAATTAATGAATTGAATGAAGCCCTTTCAAAACCCGATTTCAAATTTTAATTCGAATTTAATAAGAAACATAACTGCTCCGATCGTCTGCAGTTATGACATCTGCTCCCCCCTTCTACATCTATTAGCAAATAGCCCCCAAAAATACTAGTGAGAGATATTTTTGCAGTAGTATCACGGTCTAGTTTATTTGTAAATACATGAAAGATTGTGAACAAATGTTAATCATTAAAATGGTGGTTTGTGTAGGGTTCGTCTATAAGTAGTTGGACATCTACTATGCAACATTTAAAATTGTAATATTAACAAGTTGAAAAGTGTTTATTTTGATTTTATATATAAATAAACAAAAATAATATTTTGTACCTGTATCATTCAGATGTTCCTCGGTATATAAAAAACCTAGGCACTTCAACATCTCTCAACATCTGATCTAACGGCCGTGAAAGTGGAATGTTTGGTGGCAGACAAACAAGCCAATGTTGTCTTAACATCAGTATACCTCCCTCAGGACTGGGCCACTCCATCACCAACAAGGAAAATGGTAGCACACTGCCGCAATCAAAACTGGGAATCAATCAAGGGCTGTGACGCCAACGCACACCATGTGACTTGGGGCAGTGAAGACAACAATGCAAGAGGTAAGTGCTTTTATGACTATGTTACCGGTAACTGCTTTAGTGTAAGTATTAGTGACATTTACTAACTCTAGAAGTCAAACTAGAGCAGATAACCCTAACAACGTGGCGTATATCCAGCTTAATCAAGAATTGGCATGTGCCTGACTGTGTCAGACCACCAATAGATAAACTTTGAAATTAATCTTATTAAGGCACAACAAAAATCATTTCGAGATCCACTGAGAGCTGACAGGGATAAATATCGATGTCAACTCAACTTGAAAGGAGTTAACAAGAGGGTGCCCAGAAGGAGTAGGGAAATAGAGCAATATGTTAAAATCTTGCAAATAGCCACGAGACAAGCTTTTGAGAGATCCTGCCCCTTGAAGTCTTCGCAACAGCCCAATGAGGCCATCAATTGGTGGTGCCAGAGGCTGACCTTAAGAAGAAAGCTAGGACTTCATTCAACAAAGCAAAACTGACAAGACAGGAATCCGATTGGCAATCATATAAAACCAATCTGAAAGATTTAAAAAACTAGTCAGACAGAGACAAAGAGGTGCGTGGGGAACGTACTGCGAGGAAATCGAAGACTACTCACAGACTGCCGCATAAGTCTGTGGAATGAGGCTATCAGGACGACGCTCTTCTACAGGCTTGCACAGATGGTATTTATCCCCAATCAATCAATCAATCAAAATAACTTTATTTATATTACAGAACAAATATCTAACCAGATATCTACCTCGCATTTGGCCCTGTAACCAACGCATATTGTTTGTCACGTTGGTGGTAACAGGGTCCAGCGGAGCAGCGCTGGTTCAATTTATAATCTTGTTGATTGTATCTTGAGTACATTTAGTGATGCATTCAAGACACAATCAACACACTCATTCTCCTATTTACAAATAAAATTTAAAATGAGTAATATAATAATTGTACACTACTAAGTAGTTGAAAACAACAATAAAATTTGATGGTATATCACTTATTTAATTTTGTGCTACTGCGGGTACCAAAGCCTATAATGATGGATCCCGTTGCAAGATTTCCAATGGCGAGCAGAGTTACTGCTGAATCTTTTGTACTCTATAATTTTTTGTCTAAATATAATTTTGATTTTACGATGCACTAGAGATAAATTTATATAACAAACAAAACAAACAAGAACAAATAAAACAAAAATGTACAAACATAAACCAAGAGTAATAGGAAAGATTTAACAGTTATGAAATATCAGTACAGATAGGCAGGGGAAGAAGAAGTTATAGTTGGTGAAGGTTTGGCTATAGAGGTTGCCGGAAGATGGGCAGCGTCTGGTAAGGTAAGGTGTGTTTTATTCGAAAGGGGGCATTATGCTGTCTAATTTGTGTTATATTTTGGGTTAGCGGACTATCACCCAGTTTGAAGGTGTAGAATTTTTGAGATATATTCTGGATGTACTCCGCTATTGGCGTTATGTCGTGGCAGCGTGCATAGAGATCTCTGAGGGAGGTGTACCTGTTGGAATTCGAAATGAGGCGCATAAATTTGTGTTCCAATACTTTCAGTTTGTTCATTGTCGTGGCCGACGTGCTGCACCACACCGGCGCCGCGTATGTGATTGCTGGCCTGATCACCATTGTGTAAAATAATTTTTTATTTTGTCTGTTAAGTCTGCTACCCCTGACCATGAGCGGATACAGACTCCTGGACAAGGAGTAGACCGTCCGTATTGTCTCATTTATATGCGTGTTAAACGTCAGTCTTTGGTCCAGTCTTACCCCCAAGTACTTCACGCACCTTTTATTTATCCCCGGTTCGTCTTCGAATATACGAATAGTGAAAACGAAGGTGTGATCAACATCTTCACAGACGGATCAAAAAGGAAGGATGGGGCAGGATGTGGAATGTACTCCAGAAGGCTGCAAACCCAATATAAATGAACTATGGATGGGGATAATCCAGACGGAATTGCCGGGCATAACCATAGTCGCAAAAGAGATTGTCCGCAGACAAACTACGACAAAACAATCGGGATCTAAACAGATTGTGGACAATCGCTACTAGCCCTGAGAAGTTACAAAATTACCAAAGGAGCAGTATGAGAATGTTGCCAAGCACTTGTGGGTGCCTCCAGCATGAATAACATATCGGTATGCTGGGCGCAAGGACATGCACAGTGCAGCCGACAGACTGGCCAAGAAAGCAGTAAGCCTAAATATCTTTGGACCAGGCCCGGTTAGTCTGTTACCGATCACGGCGGTAACACAAATAAATAAAGAGAAAAGAGGTTTGGCAAAATTCCTGGTTGGTGGTAGCTCGTCTACAGGCGTCGGTGTTAGGCCTCAGTAGCGGAAATAGGCCGACGTTAAATAAATGTATATAAAAAAAAATAAAGTAAACATCGACAACGAATTTAAGAAACTGTGGAATGAAACAAGTAGCGCCCAGCTTGTTAGGGAACTACTAAAATATCCCAACAGCAATGGACTACCTGGCAATGTCCAGAAGAAACCTACGTTTTATAACAGGAATCCAGACTGGACACTGTCCATTAAGGAAACATTTATACAATTTAAGATTATTTAATAATTCTGTTCATATACAGTTAGCCTAGCAATTTGTTACATTTGCGTGCGTATTAACTGTAAGTGATACCAGTAATTTAATATGTCTTTAGAAATCTATATAATTTTTTTTCTGGGAACATCTCTGAGATTGTTTATCAAGGGATCAGAAGTAATTAACAACTCTGTAAATAAATCACTATTCGTGGCAATACATGAGCGTTTCCTGGTATTATGCTCTGGAGATCTACGGCAATCTTTGTGTCGGCCAACTTGGGCTTCTCCAGAAATCTGACCTATCGAAGCAAGTGCTGTTTTAATAACTTCTGTACTGCGAACCAGTATCTTGTGGACAGTAACCGGCATTTAATACCACGAGTAGTGATTTAGGTAAAATCATTTAGTTGTACAGTATGTTCCTGAATCTAAATTTACGTTATAGCCAGAAGACAGGGCTCTTAATAAAATACTTCAGTTTTTTATCGCTGTAATTTTCGCAGTAAATTCAGGGTTTCCAAAAAATTTACGAGCGGTGTTTCCATCATTTGTTGAACCATGTCCTGGTTTCGGTCTGTCTACAATAAGTCCCATTTTAGTCTTAAGCCTGTTCCTAATTTCAGTTGTACTTTTATGTATTTCCGAACTTTCACCAATGTCTCTAATTATCTAAGCATCATCTCTGTGCCCTGACAACCGAATAGCTATTTCAGCAGCTGTCGTTAATTCGCTAACACTTCGCGAGTAGACGAAATTGGTAATACGTGGATTTTTTGTTTTTGATGAAGAATTTTCAAATTCTATTTTTATTTTACCTACACTTTTTGTACTTTCTAATGACGTGGGTGGTTGCGGCTGCTCCTTGCAAACGTAAAATCTTATATCCCCATCATTCAACCAGTTTCTATTCTTGGCGAGAAATCGTTCCTCGTGCCTTCGCGATAGTCATCCATTATCAGCAAATTTTGTTAAAACTCTTCAGTTTTATTTTAATGTCTCGACGATTCTTCGGGGAACTTCATTTTACTTATAGAATACACACAATCTGACAAAAAAAAATAGAAAAAATTTTACAATTATTTTTCCATTTTTTTTTTATAAGACAGAAAAGTCTTAGTATGAGTTCTATAAAAAATAAAGTAGTACTCACTAACACTACATATATAGAACACTATGATATTATATTTATGCGAGTATCGTTAAATTGGATTATGGCAGTGACATGGGCAAAACTTACTCTGTCACCACACAAACGTAAATCAAATAGAGCATACAAGTATATATTAAAAAGAATTGGCCCTTGGACGGTACACCATATTATACTATCATTTTATTATTGAACATGACTAACTGTATCGAAGGCTAGTTCAAATGTGCTACTCTCCGGGCCTTGTGCCCCACCGAGCGCTGAATTACAAGTTCAAGCCTGGCGCGTTAAGAGTAATAATTGTTGTGTTTGTTACAAACGAAGCATTAGCGTGTTAGGGCTTTTAACTTGTAATTCAGTGCTCGGTGGGGCACATAGCCCGGAAAGTAGCTGTTGGTTGCAGTCTGGTTACGTTCCTTATAGTAAAATAAGTATTTTATAGAGGACTAGAAATATTATGTTTTAATGTATCGAAGGCTTTAGCGAGGTCAACGAAAATGCACAACGTTGGTTTGCTAATGTTCATATATTTATAAATCCTTGTAGTAAGATATGCTACTGCATCTTGCGTTGACCTCTGCTCCTTGAAGTCGAATTACTTTTCTGACAAAATATTAAACCTATTTAAAAAGCTAGTAATTCTGTTATTCAATATTTTTCCAAAAATTTTAGCTATGTTGGAGATTATGGAAATAGGCCGGTAGTTAGTCACGTCCAGTTCATCGCCATTCTTGTAGAGTGATGTTATTACAGCTATTTTAAATGCCGATGAACAGTTACCTAAATAAACAACACACCACAGAAATTAGACAACCTCCAGTTTCAGACGTCAGAGGATTGTGCGGAAGGGGTTACACATTGCAAAACGCGGACATACAACCATAAGCAATGCCAATGCCAGGGTCGGGGCTCGAACCCGGTAGCGCGATATACGTTCGATTAATCGCGATTGTCACCTCGCTTCTTGACCAGCGCAGATCAATAAATTTATTTATAAGGTGCTTTAAAGGTGCTGCTATTTTAGAAACTGTTTCCTTCAATGTATATGATGGTATGTTATCTGCTATCTCTCTATCTATCTAGGTGCTTTATTTGATTTTAATTGTAAAATTGTTCCTATTATTTCAATTTTACTCGTATACGACAGGTATATTGAGTTCGAGTTATTCTTTATATTTTGAGAAAAGTTATCCTTACAAAAACATTAGACATTTCCAGTTTATCACTAGTTACTGTGCCCTCCTGGTTTCTAATTTTAGATATTTTTTTATCCTTACCCTTTTTTGCCCCAGATGTAGTTTTAGTTATAAAATTGTCCCTAAAGCTGGTTTGTTTGTTGGTGATGATTCTTCATACTATTTCGTTTGCTTACGTAATTTTTTAAATTCATTAAAATTATTGTTTCATTTCCTGCCAAGTGCTGTGTATTAAAACAGTAAACGGATATTTAAAACAGTATTATAATTGAGCTTTTCAATTTAAATATTTTTTATGTAAATCGCGTTTTAAGAATAAGTTGTAAATATAAACGAGGTAAGATAACGCAAACGCTCATTTATATGTATATTAATAATAAATGTCAGAACACTGCTAAGAAAACAATGAAATCTACATCAGGCAACTTCCCCCCTAAAGTTAAACAAAACCAAATAGACTTCTACCTGGCGCGCGTGTGGGTCGAACTCCTCTCCCCGAGACTCATTAATAAGACCACTTGTCCGCACAATTAAAATATATAATCGTATTTGGACAATTTATATTATTGATAGACGATAAACGACCGTAGTATATCATTTATCTTACTTGTTATGAACACAGATTGCCAAACTGAATAAGACCAGTATCACATATCTGTATTTATGTCTTCTTTCTACACCACCTGCCACGATCGGGCCGAATAAAATTAAAAATAGACACTTGCTAGGAATATAACATATACTTTGTAGACTTACTGTGATGTTTTTAATAGTTCCTAACTGAATTATTGACCAATAAAAACGTCTTAATGTTGAAATACTTTCGTTGTTTTTGTAATCGAATTAATTATAGGAATAAAAAGTTTATTTGTAGAGCCAACACTTTTATAACGTCACAAAATTTAGTTATTAAATTCCTTAATTTTCATTGTACACACTAATGAAAAGTGTATGTGTACTGTACACGCAACACCAAGAATTCATTGAATAATTAACAAAGAAGCAATTAAAATTTAAAAAATTTTTACTTTTGCTATACATGTTTTTTCATTATCGTTATCGTGGAGGTGAACTGAAGCTTCAGTTTATTGTACCTCATAGTCTCATTGTTCCATCATACCCGCTCCCTCCATAAATATGAATATACGATTGATGAGAACTTTGTTCTCTTCCAGTATCAAAAATGGTCCCCCAAATGTACAAGCCTGCTAACAACCAAAGTATTCGCGTAAGTTGTGACAAGGAATGTCTTTCTCTTTATTACAAATTCTGCATTCCAGAATGCCCCTCGCTTATAAATTGAAAAGATGTCTATTTATTGTTCAATTTCCCTTTAAGGTTCACACTTCACATGTCAGCTGTTTTTTGCTGAACTTTAGTCATTAGTTGATCTTGATTAGAATAATTTACAAATGAATTGCATAGCTGTTGAGAGCCTGTACGTGCCTCGGGAAAAATGATTATTGGGGGCCCCCTAGCGAAACTAGTAAAAATGTTTTAATGCTAGCCTTGCGCCTTAGGTTTTACGAGACTTCCAAAAATCTACTCCCCAAGCCTCCCCCTCTCACCAGGTCTGGAATGTCTAGTGTAAGTAATGTTTCTGACATAATAATAGTATGTTTATTGGTTTTTTCGCGGTTCTATAAGATATCCCACGGATCAGTTAAGGTCAAAACTACTTCTTGTACCCAATGCATGTTTTAAGACCACAAATCACATAGACAATAGTTTTCTCTCTCATAGGTGATGTAAAATGGTTGTATATATCGCCGCTTACTCTTAGTAGTTTTCTGTGAAATTCAAATGAATCCTATGATTGATTATTGGTTGCTCACATTTAGGAAGACTCGTATAAACGTGGACCAGTTGAACTTAGTTTAAAATCCAAGGTTACAATTGCTGCAATAAATATATCCTTGGATTTTGAACCAATTTTAACTGAAATTTGGTTATTCCAGGTTTATATAACTTGTGGCAAACTATGTACAAGTATAGCACGAAATATTAGAAATTTTCGCTAAGCTTGTTAAAGAACACGTCAAACTGCAACGAAATCCAAATATTCCGCATGAAACGCGTGCTCCACGTAAAAACGCCGTCGGAAGATGGTTTTTAGGGCTATCATAAAGATTCGCTCCACGAAGCGTTCTTTATGCGAAAATAATGATTGTCTCTCCACGGAGTGTAATTTTAGCAACATGAATGTCACTGCACGGGAGGTAATGTCTCCCCGACCTCCAAAATTTAGCAACTATCACGAAAATCGAAATATATATATATCTCATCCAAAAGTTCCGGGTTCGATCCTCGGTCGTGGCAGTGGAAAATACTGTGAGAGGGATTTTTCACTATACACGGATATTGGGTGTGTGTCCCTTGTCTCTAAATGTGTAGCTCCCTCCCACACAAGGCTCTTCTAGAGCCTTCCGGGATAAGGGGGTCGTAATTACCTATGGTGTTATTTATATATATATATATATATATATATATATATATATATATATATATATATTGTGCTGTTTTACTTTTATTGAACTTAATAATTTGCAGTACTAATCAAACTTAACTTGTTTATTTCCAATAGATAAACCCAATAAAAAAAAAACTTTAAAACCAAAAAGATCAAATTAAAATCTCTTACCTTTTGATCCGAAGGGATGTCAAATTTATTTAATGGGCCGGCTAGCGTATCTTTTCCTTCAGGAGCAGGTTCAAATTCACTTCCTGTTTTAAAATGAAATTTTATTAAAGTAAAATTTTTAATCTGATATAAGTAATTTATTTTCCTTGATATTTAGATAATTTAGCAGTTTTATAACAGGTTCGAAAGTCTAATAAGTACACTATTTAAATTTTAATATACAACCTTGTCCAAAATTAAACACACAAAACCTTCCTTCTTCGTAGCTACACTCTCCTCTTTCCAAATCCAACAATTCTCCTTTCATTAATTCTTCACCTTATCTCGTCCTTATCTCCTCTGCAATTCCTATCCACAATAACAATACCATCTCTTCCTTCTTATTTATGGTCTATTTTTACTCTTCTTCGCTGATCTCCGCAATTACTGACTTTTTTATTCAATTTCAAATTATTAATCCTTGTTTATTATTTTTCTTCTTCACTCCCTAATTTTCACTTGTTATACCAACGAAAACTTTTTAAATTTGTTTATTATTTATGGAGAATGTGATAAAGTAATATCAAGAACTTGCAGCACATTTTATGCTCTTTTCGAAAACCCTAAAATATATAGGGTGTTCCATTTGAAATAAGCAAGTTGGTATCCACTTCCGGTATAAGCGGAAGTGCCAGCTGCTTGTAATTATTTTAGTTGGATTTTCTGATGCGTACTTTTCTCTATATCGATCGATTCAGTTCACGGTGAGACGACACCCTGTATATATAAATTTTCTTTATACGAACCGACATTGTGTGGCACTGCAACTCATGCGTTATATTAAATATAAGGACAAGTTAAAAGGTTCGAATTCAAAATTTTTAGGGGAGATTTGGTGGAGCGACAAAATTTTTGAAGGTACATTTTCATTCTTTGCAGTAGATTTTGGCGGTAAAATTGTATGTTTTCCGCGTGTTTGCCCTTAGGCAGTAGTAGATAAGCTATGACAGTTCGGCGCCGAAATTCCATATTATTTCTTATGGAGGTTGATTCTCGTTTTCCAAGCTCATTCATGTAAAGAGCCGGATGAAGTTAGCCGCGCATGCGAAGGTTGTAGCTAACTTCACGAATTAGCGGGAAATTCAAACATTACGCCCCCGTCTTCACCGTCCCTACCGTCGGGCCCCCATCCTAGGGCTCACAAAGGTTCTCAAATCAACGTGAAAGATTTATTTTTATTTAAGACGAACAAAGTTATCATTGGAGCGCTATATTTTATGAACTTAACATTTTTCAATCACCGAAAATTGTTCTGGGCAGCCTATTAATGTTATACACGGGGTGTAATGTCACGCAGAAGAAGTACCTTCAATACCGAAATATAAGCCTCTGATTTTTATTTTAAATCTCCAATCAGTTCGATTCTATTCCACTCTACTGGCACGGTAGCTTAGTCAGCTAGACCTCGTTATATGGCAAATTCACTTTGGTGGGACTCTACTGTATTCTGAGTTCAATCTCCGACACCAACACTGACAATGTCGGTGGGTAATGGATGTTGTCTACGTTTTTTCGAATGTGTAACCCTCTTCCGGACAGTCTTTGGCTTTGGGCATGGAGATTGTATATTATATGTGGTGTGTTTATAAGTAAGAACCATTGATTACATTTTGCTTCATAAAATAGTCATAAATTTGTATGTAAAATTCTGATGATCTGTAACACGCAAAAGCATTCTCGCACACACCGGCAAAACGGGAAACATGCGCATATAGACCGGTTCGATTTTCACTCGATTACATTATAATCAGAGCTGGTACTTGTACCTACCGACCGGTGTGTAAAGACAGTCTAATACTTAATTACAATAAACCTCTGTGTTAATTACCATCATAAAACAATTAGTTGGGAGTAGTTTAGTCACTAAGTCATAAATCAGGCCTTACATTTTATAAAAGCAGTCAAGAAAATTAAAATTTTAGACGCCACGTCTGTCTGAGTACCAATAAAAGTTTATAAGTGAAATAAAAAAGTAATAAACATTTTTGAATTATGTTTGAGTATGTGAGTGGAGTGGTATGGAATTTAAAAATGTGATCAACAACATAGAAAAACAAATATTACTTAAGAGGACAGGTCTAAAATTTTAAAAATCTAAATTTAAAGAAAAATATTTCCGGCTAGCAACACGTTCGGGATCGGCTTGGTGGCATTTAGGACTTCTTTATTTTTCGCTCTTTCTCACTAAATTGATACTAAATTGTATTGGACTGGTAGTAATTGTAGTATATGAACTGTTTATATTTCATCAATATTGATACAGTAATTTCTTGTTTAAAACACACCATATAGACACACCAAGCTTAAGTTTATCAAATTTTAGTTTCTTTTTAGTTGCTATGAAAATAGCCCCCTGTGGAAATGCAAAGAGCCCCCCCCCCCCGTTTTCTAGGTGAGGAATACGATGGTGAGACAATGGTTTATGCAAGAAACCACCCCCTTATCTGGTTTTTCGGATCTGGAAGTGCTGAATTGCAATTAATTCAGCAACGATCGACCACAATCCACCCCGCCCGACTCCAAGGGACACCCCCAAAACGGAAAAACCTTTTAATTAGCAAAGCGAAGGTAATGGAAAATTAGCGGGCAAGAGATAACTCGCTGATACCAGGAGGAAGAAGAAAACTTTACGGTTAAAATGATGTACAAGCTACATATTGATAGAGACTTGACTATAAAAATGTATTCTACAATACCACAGATTTGGTTAATGCGCAGTACCTTAAAGCTGAAAAATTAAATTAAGATTAGTGTTCAGAATGATAAACAGTGGATAGCCAAAACTGAAAAGATATTTATGGTTAGTTACGACATACGATTAGTCTCATTTATTGCCGAAAGCCAATCCGAATGAAGCAAAGACGCACTTGAGTCTAAGCTAACGGAAAGATTTAAAATGATATCTGAGATCCAGAAGAAAGCCAACGATGAAAAGGTAAATAATGATTAGTTCGGCGTTACGCATCACCCCATTCACTGTCGAAGCAAAGACAACAACGGAAAATATATAATAGGAAAATAGATATCTGTCAGGTCTGTGGGAAAACTAATTGCAGGCACGTCTTGTCGGTTTGAATACCGGCAGCGAACTGACTACACATGTTCAATATTATGAGCTGACGAACCAGATTATGGTAACGGACATTTCGCTTAGAGTTGATTGAGCAGAAGGCAGTGAAAAGTACTGATTGTTCCAGATTCAATTGAAAAGGTACCTGTTGTGGTAGCACAAATTGTTCACGGTGGGAAAAATACAACAAGACTGAATTCGAATATGCATTACCAGATATGGGACTAGTTAATTAATGCAGGACTAAATAAAACATGGAGTAATGACCGGCGGCTCACTGACCACTGGCTTTATTACATAAAATATATAAATGCGCAGGTAATACTTATTTACCTTATAAAAGTACAGGGAGAGGAATGGATTAATATTAAACTAATTTATAGAAAAATTTAGTAAGAAAAGTACTTCATTATAACTGTACAACAAGAACAAAACTATCAAAATGAATTTCACCTTAAAAAATGTAAATCATGATGTTGAACATACAAAATTCTAAGGGATACATTTAGACAACAAATTAAACTGGAAGTATCACATCAATTGTTTGGAGAAAAATTAGCAAGCGTAATATACTTACTTCCAAAAATTGGCTGAGTACCCGCTGCACATCCGCCGTCTAGCATATATGGATTTATTTCAATCTCAGCTATCTTATGGTATTATATTATGGGGTAATTTAACAGACTGGGACTCTATTTTTAGATTACAAAAAGCAGCTCTTCGTGCAATAAAAAAAAAATCGCCGACTAATATTCATAGACTTGAATGTATTCACACTTCCGGGCACTTTATATACAACACTGTTTGGAATATGTCAGAAAAAATCAATCAAACCTAAAAAGTCACACATTAATACATGATCATAATACGCTGTTTAAAGAGGATATCATAACACCCCAACACAAATTACAACTCACAGGAAAAAGTTTCTTGAATATGTCGGTGAAATTGTTTAATCATCTTCCATTAAAAATACGAAGCCTTCCATCTAACAGGTTTAAGTTTGAATGTAAAAAACTACTTTTGAAACTCTTTTTATTGACTAAAAGTGATATACTACTTTAAATTGAAACTTGTATGTGTAACCTCATATTCAGTTACTTGTCTGATTATACTGTAGTTTTATATTAATGTTTTTGACAATGTTTGTGCATGAAAATGTTTTGTTTTATTTATTTAAGTGTATTATTTTAAGAAATTAACTATTTTACATTAATTCAGGATTGTATGTTTTTCATTCCCTCTGTGATAATGCTAAAACAATATAATTATTGTTTGAGCAAATAAAGGATTATTATAATTATTAACAGAATTATCTTTCATCGGCTTGGATGGTGACCATTCCAACGGAAATCGCGTTCTCGCCTCACACATCTTCCAGCGGCTTGTATATCAGTGTATGCGCGGAAGCTATACAACCTTAGGCGAGGGTTGTATAGGAGATATACCATCCTTCGGAGGGGATGTAAAGCCGTCGGTCCCTTGTCTATTAAATGTTAGGCAAGTAAAAGATCCCTACTCTTCTTAAGGGAAGAGGTTCGGCAAAATTCCTGGTTGGGGGTAGCTCGTCTACAGGCGTCGGTGTTAGGCCTCAGTGGCGGAAATAGGCCGACGTTAAATAAATGTAAAAAAAAAAAAAAATCTTTCATCGGGAAAAACGGACGAACCTGGAGCCTCACCAAGAGGATATGCACAGCCATCAGAATGCTAACCATGACATTCGAGGCCAAAAACTCTACAAATAAAAGAAGCAAATATAAGGAGCCTGAGAAGATCTGAACGGCACTTCGTCCAACTGTATCAAAAAAAAAAAAATAACACTTCACAAAGGATTGAAAACATCAACATTAATAGAATAGGAGGGAAAATAATTTTCAAAAAGGGTCGAAATCTAAATAGGGACCTAACACATCTATTGAAGGAAACGCTAATACTCAACAGCAACATATTAATAATAAGGAAACCATGCTAAACTTGATTAACGATAATTGCAAGGATCATGAACAAACTAGAAAAGGATGCAAGAAAAAATACTACAAAGAAATCGAAACGATATACACGCTGCCGAAACTGGGAGCGACGGCAACAAAAGATTCCGGAGGAGAAACTCTGGAAGAGAAAAGTCAAAGGGACGAGTATAAACACTCCATATTACGACACAATGCTTCAACGCGTTTCAGAATCACATGCAATCACTTTTATCTTATATTGATGTGTCATGCGCTATGTGAATTTTGCTGCTGGCACAAGCATAACCTCAATCTAACACGGCATTGATGTAGCTAGCCCGTAAGTGCTAGCAATACCGGCCGTAAACTGAACTGAATAAAAACAAATCAAAATTCAATTGCTTTTCCTGTTACCTCTACATTTGAATATCGTAGATTCGCGTTTGTTCTCGTATTCACAGTCATTTTCTGACTGTTACTGTCGGAAAGCTTTGTCGACTATTGGCACCAAACATGAATATTATGACTCCTGTCAGTGGTTAAAGTACCACCCATGATTTCCTTAATTGACCGTGTTTTGGGTTTGAATTTTGTAATATGTACTTAAATTTTTGGACATAGTTTATTTGTAATTATTCTTTGTTAGCTAAGAGATAGTGGATGCTACATTGCGTAGCTGCGCGGTAGCATTTTACGTAGTATTGGTATGTACTCTTGAATGTCGAATATTGGAAAATACACGGGCTGCCGCTAAATAGTTTTTGATATGTTCATACTCACGAATATCTATAACACAAACATTACAAATTTTCTGTTATTGTGATCAGCAAGTAACTTGAGCTCTTTATAGATGCTTTGTACATAAGAATCTTTGTATTTTCCATTATTTATAATAATATGTTATCTTCTATACATACTCATCCTCGCTATATCAAGTTATGTGGTCATTAAATGCTTTACCATAAATGTTTTCAACAAATATAAATGAGAACAAGGATAATTACATAAAACCATCGCCAATAAGATATATAATAAAATTTTCTCAAAGCCATTTCAACATATTCTCTGTAGGGTTCTAAGTTTTATTAAAATTAAACATTACATGTTTCTCTTATTCAGTCGAATAGCAGAAATTGTTATGAACTAAGTTATTGATATTTCCTGGACATGTGTATGAAAGTACTTCATGGTCATATATAATTTACAGTATCCTTTCTAAATATCCCTGAGGCATCATAGAAGATGTCCCTGTAACTTACCGATCTTTATGATGGGTATATTAAATGAAATGTAAAAAGAAAGGACAAGGTTTTATCAAGAGGAATAATTCTATTTAAATGTACTACTTGCTGAATAAAAATAAAAATGAATGCTTATTAAAATAGTAAACGCTGAGTAACAATTTTTAGTAGCATAAGATATCCAATAGAATGATAAATGTTTAGTAAAGGCGAAAAGTAAACATACGTTAGGCGTCCGGTAAAACAATTATACTAGGCAGAACATTATACAGGGTGTTGCATCATGAGAGGGACATAGCTTAATAGGAAGTAGAGAACATCAGTGGTAACCGGAACCTCCCATAGAAATGTCTCATTGGGCCTTCATTACGAAGTTACAGGGTGTTAAATAATTTTTGGCCAAACCTGTTTTTTGTCATAACTTTGACAGGGGATGAAATAACGGATTCATATTTGGTACGGCTAATGTACTAACGAGCCCCAAGAGGTACATGTATAAAAAAAAATATATCCAGGTCCGAACTCACTATAATTTATGTTTCTTCTTTGCATCAATAAAACATCACCCTGTATATATTTTTTTGAAATTTCGATACGATATTCGAAAAGAGCAAGAAAAAACAAACAAAATGGCCTATTTCATTTTTTTGTTACACCTTCGTGGTTATTTAAATACGTTGTTAAATGTGCAAGAAAATGGATTACAGAACCCTATTAAATGAGAGGCACGTGAAATAAATAGTTTTATAACTAAAATTTGCAAAAATTCTATTGAGCCTAGGTGGTCTGGGTGAATCCTAATTCCGGCACGTTTTAAAGGTCCATTTTGGTAAAAAACTGTGGTCCTAATAAGTAATCGGGTATGAAATAACAAAATTTTTAATCAATCACAGTAGGCTTGTTCAAAGTGACAGATAATAAAAAGAAATCTCCTAAACAGTTGAATAATTGTTTGTTAGTAATTTAATGTGTCAATAATCCGCATTTAGTTAGTGAAAACTTGTGAAAATATTTTAACTATGCCAGTAAAATTTACAAACGTGGAATATGCTGACATAATATTCATCTTTACTTTCTGTAATGGAAATGGTAGGTCGGCGGAAAGAGAATATCGGCTGCGTTTTCCTGGTCGTCGATGCCCTAATCATAAAACCTTTAGTACGGCGTTCCAGTATGCAAGACAACAAGGAAAGTTTCCTACTTCTGCAGTTGTGGAGCGTGTTTTACAACAAGGTGTGCAGGAACAAAACAATATTATAAACGTAGTTCAAGAAAACCCAAATATGAGCACTAGACGAATCAGTTTGGCAACTGGTATTCCTCATTGGCGAGTATGGAGAACCCTAAAAAGAGAACGTTACCATCCATATCATATCCAGCAGGTACAGCGTCTTCAACAAGGCGACGATATCCCCCGCCTGGCATTTTGTCATTGGTTGTCTAACCATCGCCCAGTCATTTACAGAACCTTATTTACGGATGAGGCACAATTTACAAGGGATGGAGTAAACAATTCACGAAATAATCATAAATGGGCACAGGAAAACCCACATGCGGTACGCCAACGCCGTTCGCAACACAGGTTTTCTGTAAATGTTTGGGTCGGACTTGTGAATAGACATTTGATAGGGCCACATTTTTTTGAAGAAAGATTGAATGGTGAAATTTACTTTGATTTTCTTCAAAACATTTTACCGAATATGTTAGAAAATATCGGTATAAGAGGCATGTTGTTTCAGCATGATGGGGCCCCACCACATTTTAACCTTCAAGTAAGAGAACATGTGAATGTGTATCCTAATAGATGGATTGGACGCGGGGGTCCACATGAATGGCCACCAAGATCTCCTGATTGTAACCCTTCTGATTACTTTTTATGGGGTCACTTAAAAAACGAGGTTTATAGCATTGAAATTGAAAGTAGACAACATTTAATCCAGCGCATCGTTACAACCTGCGACGAAATACGGAATAATCCAGAAATGATACGTCGGGCAATTGGTGACCTTTCTAAACGCGCAAGAAAATGCACAGAATGTGGGGGAGGACATTTTGAAAATTTACTTTAGTGTCAATTACGTTTTATTTTTAAACACATTTAGTTATTGTTTTGTTATTTATTGTTAATTGAATGGAAAATATTTTATTTATTTAGATTTTAGTTTGTTCTCTTTTCCAATTTTTATTAAGTATAAAATGTTGATGATTTTCTTGATCAAAGTAACTGGTTGCTTAGGCCTAAATGGTTTAAATTATCTGTCACTTTTATTCTTTGAACAAGCCTACTGCGATTGATTAAAAATTTTGTTATTTCATACCCGATTACTTATTAGGACCACAGTTTTTTACCAAAATGGACCTTTAAAACGTGCCGGAATTAGGATTCACCCAGACCACCTAGGCTCAATAGAATTTTTGCAAATTTTAGTTATAAAACTATTTATTTCACGTGCCTCTCATTTAATAGGGTTCTGTAATCCATTTTCTTGCACATTTAACAACGTATTTAAATAACCACGAAGGTGTAACAAAAAAATGAAATAGGCCATTTTGTTTGTTTTTTCTTGCTCTTTTCGAATATCGTATCGAAATTTCAAAAAAATATATACAGGGTGATGTTTTATTGATGCAAAGAAGAAACATAAATTATAGTGAGTTCGGACCTGGATATATTTTTTTTTATACATGTACCTCTTGGGGCTCGTTAGTACATTAGCCGCACCAAATATGAATCCGTTATTTCATTCCCTGTCAAAGTTATGACAAAAAACAGGTTTGGCCAAAAATTATTTAACACCCTGTAACTTCGTAATGAAGGCCCAATGAGACATTTCTATGGGAGGTTCCGGTTACCACTGATGTTCTCTACCTCCTATTAAGCTATGTCCCTCTCATGATGCAACACTCTGTATAATCTAATACTAGTATAATTTATTAATTTTTAAAATAATGTCTTATTTGCTTTTCATATGTTACAATTTCCACTTACTGCTGAAGGAGTCTTATAGATGTGATTTATAGCATTCCCCATTTTACTATTACTTTTTATGAATCCAACAACAGAGATGATGTATAGTCCTGGTATATTCAAAATAATATTTGATTCCGTACAGAGTAAATGTGTGGGATATATTTTTGGACTATTAAATATTATTTTGATTATTTATATGTTTCTGGAGTATCTTTAAACAATCTAAATTTGTTTTATATGAGCCACAACAATTAATAATAATAATAAACTGTGTTTTATAAATAATAATAATAACATGCTTTATGTAACTAGTTAAAATATAACATAATACAAAGTTATTCCGTAGGTAATGAGATCTAGTGTAGCTATTCACCTAATACCAGACAGTGTGCACATGTGTTATGTTAAACAGGAAAAAATACATTGAACTAGATACTATAGAAATACAATCTACAGAGGTAAGCAATAGAAAATAAGAAGATTATGTAAAAAATATTCAGCTATTAAACAAATAAAATTAAGATACTTTATAATAACTTACAAATTCTATTAATAAATGTTTAAACGATGTGATAGTCGAGCTTGATTTATAATAGGGGGTAAAGAATTAAAGGCCTTTACGGCATTATGGTTAAAAGAAAGGAGAAACAAAGTACTGCTATGTCTGGGAACACTATATAAACTATTATGACTAGTGCCCCTTAGATGTATGTGAGATCCTCTAATAAGTTTGCTATAGAGATATATCGGTTGGCAAAATTTATCGTATGTAATATCACTAATGCTTAGAAAAAATTTATAGGTAATATTTAAAAGCACGAGTGGTATTTCGGGAGAATATTTCTCGAATAAATTAATCAAATACATAAAATGGATCTTTAATATTAAGTTGTTTTATAATAATAATCGAAAATAACATTATTTAATTATGTTGATGGATATTTGGATATGGCGGTTGCCATGACAACGAAGAAACAAAGTAGTATCTTTGGACCCATAGCTATTGTAATATATAGAGTGGCTTAAATCCGCTGAGAGGTCTTTACTGCAACAAGTACTTGTGCATGCTTCGACCAATTACATAATGAGTAAAGAAAGAGAAAGCACTACTGTATTAACCAATGTCCCGCCTATTATGTTCCTATGGTCCTGTTACTCCTGTTATCCCTGTTATCAGAAATCAAAGTGGAATATGCAGTTCAAGTAGCGCCATCTAATGCTTCTAGAATCATATTCCAAACTTATGCTCGCCGGTAAATGATACAGGAATTATTAAGTGTTATTAAAATATATTTACCTATTTTATCCTCAGTTTTAATTTAAGAAGTTTGAAAATCAAGTTGAGTTTGTTTGGTTAAGCAAAGAGAACCATCTAGAAGGTTGAATAAGTTCTATGAATTGTAATGTGCTGTGTATAGTTTTGATTTCGCGAATTATTAACATTTTGTTACTTTGTAATGGATTATTTTATGTAAATACAATTTACCTTATATCTTGTGAACGATCCATCTTAACACGTCTGAAGACGGTTAATTTGGAAATAAAAATAGGATTTCATAATAGTTTCTAAAATGTTGATGGCCGGCGCGAAGTTAAACCCCGTGCAGTGACATTTAGGGTAGTTAAAAAAATTTAATCGCCGGCACCACGTTACACGCCCCGTGCAGCTACATTTATGGCACTTCCTAAAATGTCATTGCCGGCGCGACGCTACGCCCCGGTGCTGAGATATTCATGTTAGTTTCTCGAGGATCTGGCGTGTTCTTCAACAATCTTACCGCGAGTATGTTTAACTCTTCTCTATCTATATGTACTTTTAAGAATTTTATGCCAACACATGTATCCAATAATTGTTTTTTACAGATAAAATTTAAAAGCACGAGTGGTATTTGGGGAGAATATTCCTGGAATAAGGGTCTGTTTCTGAAACGTAAAATAAAGTTATCTATTAATAAATGTCATAGTAACAATTGTTGTCACAATTGTAACTATGGCAGTAAACGAATAATTAACTCTATTTAACGTTTCAGAAACTGGCCATAAATGAATCAAATACGTAAATAGATCTTTATATTAAGTTATTTTATAAGAGTATATATAATATATTGTTAATTTCGATCTGTATTTTTGCTTTTGGCCCTTTAGTTTTGGTAGAATTTTTTATTTTTGTGTTCATTAAGTCCGCAGTTTTTTGCGTTATTGCTTCCTGTTTTCTGCGTAATCTATCCGCCTGAGTCTTCTTTTCCTTATATGTTCGCTTTTATATTTCGTTGCACCCAATTGATTCTTGCTTCTTCCTTCGCTTCTACGGCATCCCTGTATTCACTGTAGTACCAGTTCTCGTTTCTTGCTCTATTAGTTTATCCTACTTGTTTATTTACTGCCTTGAGGATAGAATTCTTTACACAGTTTCTTTCATCATCAATACTCAATCAGTTTTCTGCTTCTTGTAAGAGTTGCCGCTTAATTACTGTTGGTAACTCTGTCAACATGCTGATCATTTGGTTTCACTGTATTTCACCTTTTAATTATTTTTGACTTTCTTCTTGTTATGATGAATATGTTTTGCTTCGTCTTGACCCCTATCAAGAAATGACCTTGATCAGAGCTCGCTCCGTGAAACGTCCTAACATTCTTAATATCCGTTGTTCGTCACTTGGATGCCAGTACGTGGTTAACTTGTTTGGTTTCACTTGTTTGGTATTTTCCATGTTCCTTTAAGAATATATTTCCTGGGAAACCATATGCTCATGACTTCAGTAGCATCGTTGACTAGAATAGAACTGTTATTGTCGTCTCTCCCACTTTATCGAAACTGCCTTAGTCATATACAAATTGTAGAACTGACTATGTATCGCATGAACATATTTGATTCGAAATAAAATTTTGAGAATTTTTCAAAAAGTTTGAACAGCTGCCATTTTTAAACTAAGGGGCCGATTTGATCCATCTTCGAGCATTTCGTTTTGATCCATTGGAAAATGCATCAGGCTCTCCTCAAATTTTGTTTAAATCGTCATATATGCAGATCTCCACATTGGGTAGATTCTGCGAAATCTGCGAACAAAAAACACCAATCTTATTCTCTCTTTTAACAGGCTCTTGAGAAACTATTTTATGGATTTATTACTTTGCTCCCCGTCAACGACATTTATAGTTTCTGAAATATGGTTTTAAATTTTAGGTCAAGTCGCGAAATAGATTCTTACGATTGTATTGTTTAGATAAAGATTTATTTATATTTACGTCGTGACTCGTGATAAACTTTTATTCGTACCAAAGTGAATTGATTTTTATTTGAATATTACAAGCCAAAAGTGTAGCAGTGTATGACTAATTCTATAACCTTCAACCAACAGTCCCAACATTCGTTCTAGATATATTTGGAACATATAGTTAAGTTTATATTTTTAGAAATGGGAGGGAACTGCAACAATTAATAATTTAACCAAGAAATGAGTTATCGTGTTGTTAATGCTGCGCTGTTAACAGTACTTATGAATGCGAATGACTGAGATGGTAATGGGCGTGTAGGTGACAATCATGGGTACCCTTCGACACTAATGTGTATTAATGACTAGCTATCGTATCATTAGAAGCTGCCGTTAGCATAAGCCATAACTAATGGCGCACACTTTCGTAACTCACGGAATCGACAGAAATAATCTTTGTGGAATTTAATAGCGATTAGCCGAAGTGAAATGTTAATGCACAGAAACTTTAAAGCAGCTTTAACCTTATGATTTTATATATCCCGGTATTTAGTAAGTTAAATGGCTGAATGTTGCATGCTGAGTAAAGCAGGAGATTTAACAAATCAGATATAAAATATCTCAATAGGTAGTTAGGTGTGGATTAAGAAGTTTTGGAGGCTAGCCTTAAGTTAGGCGGGCTTATAAGATATTAGTCAGTTCTAAGAAATGTTATTTTTCATTTAGTTAAGTGAAGCATTCAATGAGAAAAAACATCTAAGTGAGATTTATTTGTATATTTTTTTGGCATGGTTAATATTTAGAGTATATTATACTTCTACATTTTATTTTATTTTATTTTACTCTACAACCGATCAGTTATCAACAGGTGAAATCGGAAAATGGAGACTAATTATATAGCATTTATATTTTAAATGTCACAGATACATATTAACAGACAATTACAGTTTTTTACGGTGGCCATATTGCAGTTCAATATTTCAACCCGATCATGAATGTAGTGAAAATTATCATATATCCATTACATCGTATAAAAGGAAGTGTATATCTCTGTGTCTGTAAAAACGTGTATTCTGTCTTTGAATCGATGGGGAGTTTTGCCATTATAGAGTTTATTCATTGAGGGAGATTTAGGTACATAAAAATTTACGTTGCACCTACGTGCAGTAGGTTAGGGAACAGTTGCTATAAATGTACAAAAGACTCTGTCAATATTAAAAGAAATACATCAATACAATAATGTATGGGAGATACGTAGATTTTAAAGGGTACTATAAAAAAGTTCAGGGTGGTATACATATTATATAGACGAAGAAAGTGAGTCCGATTCACTCTTAAACATGCAAAGACAGACAGTTAATTCTTATGTAACAACAGCTCACAAAATGTATTGTTGGGAAAATTCCATAATTTTAAGGGGGGAAACCACACGAGAAAAATGCTAAACTGTCGCTAATGTCCAGTTTTTCAATACTGAGTTAAAGTTTAAGTCAAATACTCGCAAATTAACTCGAGGTTTTAAGTTCTAATTAATCTTACAACTGTTTCTCATTATTACTTTTAATTTTCCAGTTACGAAACCAAGATATCGCGCCAAATTTGAAATTAAAATATTTTCTTAAAAGCCTTCTAACAAACTATAAATTTTAAAATTCGACTGTCAATCCTGTAGGTGAGTTTGATAGTAGAGAAATTTTTTTGGACTTTAGTCCTATGTTGTTACGTATATTATACGTTTATACGTTTTAATGTTCGTGAATAGCTGCAGTGTGGTGTACAGGTGCTCCATTATAGAGATACCACATTCTCTCTCTAATATTCCTGGGGACATCCTCCAGCATTCTTCCAAACTATCTTGCAAAAATTCCAAATAAATTTGACCATTCAACATCCATCAAAAAAATGTAGTTTTATCACAAGATCCCCAACAATTTCTCCCCAAAGATTCAACGACCATCGTGTTTGCCTATTTGTTCGTGAGAGTATTGGTTGTGTCGTGATAATCAAAATTATGACAATTAACATGTCCATTTGTATGAAACGTTGTTTCATCGGCAAATAAAACAAAGTAAAAAAAATTCTTTGTCCTATTTTTTGTTTTGCCCATTGACAAAATTGTATTCTATTTTCATAATCCCTATCAATTAATTCCTATATTAGTTGAACGTGGTAGGGATGAAATTTGTTTTTTTCTTTGTAGGATTCGATGGACTGAAAAGCGGCTTATACCGTTTTCTCTTGCCAATTCTCTTATACAGCGATGAGGATCTTCAATCACGCTCAAAAGTATGACTGTTTCGTTTTCTTCATTTACTACATTTTTTGTTCATTCCTTTTTCTCATATTCGACTTCCCCGTATTGTCAAACCGTTCCATCATCTCTCAAATGATTTTTTAGAGGGCTGTCTTCTTTCCGGATATCGCTCCTTATAAATTCGAGTTGATAGCAAACAATTTTTATCACTCGCACCGAGAACATAAACCATCTCGACCATTTCTTCTCTCGAAAAGTTTATTATTGGAAAGTGCGAATTTTAAACTAATTTATAACTTAAAATAAGTGTGAATACTTTGTCTCAATAGTTAATAATTAAACGTCAATAAGATAACTTTCAATTATTCTCACTTTATGTCAAAATCATGGCTACTAGATGAGTTTGAAATGAAAAGTATTATAATTTAACGGTTTTTAATGAAAAAGTAAAAATATCTCTGGATATATCGATTTTAGGTATAGGATATTACTCACAAAAATCGTAGAGAATTAACATGCCAATTCAAAAATGCAATAATATACAGTGTTCCATTTGAAAAAAATGAGAAAATTCACTTTGAAATATCCTGAATTAGCGCTAGTATAAAATACGCCCTGTATAATTATAAACAATATTTGTAGTCGTTGTAGTACATTCCTTGTCTATAAAATTGCAAAATAAATCTTCTTAATTAATAGTAATACACATAGCAAATTAATTTGTTAAATCTTGTTCCGACCAAAAATTTCATAATTTTTCGAATAACTCGGCAACGCCACATCAAAAACCAAAAATCTTGAGGTCGTTGGAACGGTAATTTTACGCTGGATTCATAAATGTAAAAATATATAGGATGTTCCATTTTAAAAAAAATTACTTCGAAGATACTCCGCTGTAACGAGTCACCCTGTATATTTCAAAATATTTTTTAAAATGTGCGCCTTTTGACACTATACCACTTCCATAAAAAAATAATTTTCCAAAGTCTTCATAAGGCCGATATTGGACTTTGACGCGCTATTGGGACACCCTGCATATTCACCAACTACATTAATCTGTTTAAAGTTATTATTCAGTCTCAACTATTTAATTTATTTACTACTAACAATCAGATAGACTTGCCGAACTTCTATTTTTCTGCGGAATTGTATCACAAACAATTTCTAATACTTGCAATTTTGCGATCCGACTATTCAATATGGAGCTATTTGCGAAATACCTCTATATAACACTAATTTACAAAAACAATTTTAAAGAAAGTATGTTCCCAACTGATTGCATTCCACAAAACTTAACTGCAGCTAATTTCGATGCCCTGAAGAAATGGTAAAAATCAGACCCGTCTAAAACAGTTTGCAAACAAAATATATTTTGCCCCATTGATAATAATTTTATATTTGAGCATTAAATGGAACCAAACAAGACAAGCATTAGAAAAATTGCGCTTCAGAAATTACTTTATTTTCAGTTTCCAAGTAAAATGTACAGAATTAACAAGGGCATAATTATTAAGCCACAGATTGTCGCTTAAATAAACACTATTAATATTTGTTAAAAACCACTTCCACTGAGATAATTCCATAATTATCGTATACTTACGCCAATGTCTTGTAGGTGTCGCTACGCGTCTACATTAACATAAAATATTGCGATTTAAATATTTCTGTATGATTAGATTCATATTTTACTGGAAAGGTTTTAAAGATTACAATATTTATGTCTCTAAGCTTCAATTAATTGCAAGTTAACAATTCTTTAATAAATCAAAATAAAAATGATTATGATTGCTACTGCGTATTAGTGTAAAAAATTGATACATACTGGTAGAAGAAAAATTATGTGCGATAATAGTAATAATGGTTCTATATTTAGTTACTATAATAAATACTTGTTTTTTATTGTATACAATCTATCGACTGTAACATTTTTATACTCGGACTCGAGTAACGGCTAATAATAAAAAATAATAATAAATATGAAAATTTTATTCCGTAGTGGCAAAAATAATTGTTTGTTTTATTAAAAAAGTATTGATTTAGATGCAAAATTTCAGTTACATACTAAATTGCAACTTTATTACGTGTAATGTTAAATATTAGAAGAAACATATTTCAAAAAACTGCTTAACAAAATTTTACTTAAGTGTGGTTAAAACGATTTAAAAGTATATTTTCTGGTAGACATTAAATAAATGTTAAATACAAACAAAAAGTAATCAATGATTCAACAAACTTTCAATAGTTCACAGTCATTATAAGCACATGACTAGGTCGACTTGACTTTTATTATGAACAATATGATTTCAGTTTTATCAGTGTAATACTGACCTACCTATCTAAGTCTTTGTTATTTTAACTTGGACGGTGATTCACTTTAGGTTAGTGGTCAACAAAATTTTACTATTGTTGTGTGTGAGTCGATTTATACCTACAATGTATGACTGATGGTCGAGAGGTGTCCGCAAAACTATCTCCATCCGTTAATCCCGGTGTCCCTTCCTTTACTACATTCCGACCATAACCCGGTACATTTTTTTTTATTAACAATTCCCAAGCCCCCACCCCCGAAAAAATTATATTTAATTACAAAACCACTGACTGGGTAAAATACAAAAAATATATAAATAACAATCTAATAATAAACAATAATATCTCTGATAAAGCCACTCTAAATTTGGAAGCGGAAAAAATAACTAATATCATACAGGAGGCGCAAAATATTACAACAAAAAAGTTTACCTATAAACATAGAGAGGACACTATTCCTCCAGATATCGTAAACATTATCAAAGAGAAAAACAAAATCAAAATGCTGTGGCAAAAACACCGTCGCGACGCCGACGGCGCCAGATTAAAGGAGCTGCAAAAAAAATTAACGACAGAATAGCGGACCACAGGGAGAGGTCCTAGAACGACAAAATAGCCTCTTTGTCGAGACAGGGCAACTCCCTGTGGCGAATAACAAAGCTATTAAAAAAACCGTATCTTCAGCCACCTACCATCATATACAACAATGTTCCATACTACACAGATACGGACAAAGCGGAAGCGTTTGCCACAAATTTAAAAGAGGGTAACACTTCAACCCCCAATAATACCATATTTCACGATAATGTTACCCGGACAGTCAACTCGTATCCCTCCCACCATCCGCTCCCTCTAAATCAATCGTCGAAAATCTATACTAAACCCAAGGAAATTAAGTCTATTTTAAAAACCCTACCCAACCTAAAATCCCCCGGAATTGACGGAATCCCAAACATCCTCCTTAAAAAACTTCCAAATAAAGCTCTGGTGCAGATAATGTACATCATAAACGCCATTTTTAAACTACAGTTCTTCCCAACCAGCTGGAAGACAACAATCATCATACCAATTTTAAAGCCCAACAAACCGGCACATAACGTGGGCAATTACCGTCCTATCGCACTACTTAACACCCTAGTGAAGCTGACCGAGAGAGTGATATTATTGAGACTAAATAAACACATAGACACTAAGAACATTCTCCTTAAAAACCAATTCGGATTCATCTTTGTGGCTTACACAAAAAAGCAATGCACAGCAATGTTATTACTAGATATCGAGAAGGCTTATGACTCGGTGTGGCATAATGGCCTTATCTATAAATTAATGGAAATTTGCAAGCTTCCCCGTATCTAGTATTACTAATAAAGGATTTTTTATTACAGCGGAGGATTGTAGTCGGAGTCAACAATGCTATGTCTGAAGTACGCACAATTTCGGCAGGCGTCCCGCAAGGGGCGATCCTGTCACTCATACTATATAACCTCTTCCTTTCCGACGCACCTTCCCATCCCAATACCACTTCCCTGCTCTACGCGGATGATGTCGCGATCTGCGGACGGTCGTTTTACGCCGAGACAGCTGTCCGGAAGGTCCGGCAGCACCTCGTGGGCTAATGGACTTTTATACAGACTGGAAAATTCACGCCAACGAGGACAAGACAGACACGATAACTTTACATAGAAAATTCACTAATACACAGACTTTTACAAAAATACGAATAAACAACAAAGACATTGGGGAAAAGAGCAGAGTCAAGTATCTAGGGGTAACTCTGGATACGAGGCTCTACTTTGGTCCCCATATTACGAATACGATACAGAGGACACACACAGCACTAAATAGACTCTACCCACTAATGAACTGTAGAAGCAGACTAACTACTGACAACAAACTAACACTATACAAGACGATTTTTAGACCAATAATGACGTATGTCTGTGTGTCCTGGAACACCATCTCGGACGCACAGTGCATGCGTCTACAGACCTTACAGAACAAACTACTTCGACTATCACTAAACCTTAACAGATACACTCCGATCGCGGAATTGCACGAGAGGGCGAATGTACCCTACATCAGACAGTACATTAACGATACCGCACAAAACTTTCTCTCCACGAAAATTCAGTGATCGGAGCTGACATGCAACCTAACAGAAAGACGTAGACACAATGACCCTAGACACGCTCACAAATTACTCCATCAGAATCTACCTTTGTATGATGAGTTATTAGACTACTTTTATTGATGCCGCAACTTTTATTTATGTCAACAGTGTTATGTAAATAGTTTTCATTAAGAGAACATATTTTTAATTTATTCTAATTGGAATGTTAAACAGGTTTTTTAAAATTTTATTTCCTGTACAATAGATACAAAAATTTTTAAATAACTTCAACTATTTATATACACCCTGCTGCTTGCAGAAAAACAACATAAAAATTCACTCAAGCTCTTTAGGAGAGTGAGGTTAAACCCCATCAATAACAATATTTTTATACGTGTTATCTCGGTTACCACCAGTCACCTAACAGGTGGAAGCTCTGCAGGAAATTTGTTAGGGAAAAAAAAATATTGTAAGCACGTTGTGCAGGATTATGATAATGAACTATCTAGAAAAATAACACAAAACAAATGCAATGAAATGTACATACAAGTCTAATAAAAATACTTAAATTGGCAAAAATTGACTTACCTCTCACCCAAAAGTTCCGGGTTCGATCCCCGGTCGTGGCAGTGGAAAATACTGTGAGAGGAATTTTCTCACTATACATGGATATTGGGTGTGTGTCCCTTGTCTCTAAATGTGTAGCCCCCTCCCACACAAGGCTCTTCTAGAGCCTTCTGGGATAAAGGGGGTCGTCATTACCTGTGGTGTATTTATTATTTATTATAATTAGCCAATTAGGTAAACCTTTCAGTAAATATATTTTTTAAATATCCACGCAGTTACCATATTTCATACCATTTTCAGTTCCATTTTAGAAATCACAAAGTAAAATTTCAGACTATCAAATACACAAACGATGTATTTAATTAGAGATTTTTAAAAGATAAAAAATATAATAGTGGTGTTCGAGCTCAGGTGAGTTAATGTCTACAGAAAATGTCACACATAAAATAAAATCGCTAAATTTTTGGCGACACAATATTCGAATATAAATAAGATTATAAAACTGCTTACAAAAAACTTGCTTTCTGTATTTGGCACCTTTTATTTGTGGATAGTTCTTTGTATTGGATGACCGTGGAACAGGGCTAGGTGGCTGGGGCTTTTTTGGGGACAATTTACAATAATTTTTCCAACTCCTCTTTTATATTTATATATATTGTAATATTGAGACATAGACACTAAGAAAAATGCCATTTTGAAGACAATCTACAGGGTGGACCATTAATAATAGGCCGTAGTTCAAGGATAGATTCTTTGGGCCAAAATATGAGGATATCCTCATATCATTTTACTAGAGCATATTTGGTTATATAACCAAATATACTGTAGTAAAATGTTGCTGTGGAAAAAGATACAGGGTGTCAAAGTTCAAATTATTTTTTCGTTTTTTTACAATAACTCAGCCTTTTGACTGATCTTCGCCAAATTTGCTAGATGAACTTTTTTATTCTAAGAAACAATAATTTATATATTACATCACGTTAGATCTAGAGGGCGCCGTAGGACTTGTATCTGAAGATGAACTTTTTCATATTTTTTTTTTTGACGAAATGTTGTGGCATTTCTGAGCAGAAAACCTGATGAAGGCGTCATTTCCACGAATAAAAGATACACTTGGTAGAACTTGATAACTCCAACCGTTTTCAACAAAAGTGTCGTTAAACATTACAAGACAAATTCAAATTTATCGAAACGTGTGTTTATTAAAAAGTGTGCTTTGGTTACGTTTGAGTTCTGTCATTTATGTCATTTAATCATTTTATTTTGTTCTTGTGTTCCCCGAGCAAATTTCTTTAACTTCTTTATTTGCAATGTCTGGACATAATAATTTTTCAAATAGGGCAATGAGGGATATGATATGTGTTTACGCACAAAATAATTTTAGCGGACGTACTGCAGCGAGGAGATACTCATTGCAATATCCAAATAGAATACAGCCAGACCATAAGATTTTCAAAGAGAAACGGGTTCATTTCGCCATAAAAACGATGTACAACGACCTAAACGAATTACTCCAGATCAAGAACTAGAAATTTTAGTTCGTGTGGATGAAGATCCTCAAGTTAGATGAAGTCGTTTAGCAGCGGCAACAGGGATGAGTAAACAATCTGTCCGAAGAGTCTTACGTAAAGAACGCTTCTACCCATATCATCTCACTCCTGTACAAGACTTACTTCGAAGGCATCTTCCACAAAGGCTACAATTTTGCCAATTTGTTTAAATAAACACAACAGGGATCAAAATTTTGTTAAGAACACTTTATTTACTGACGAAGCAACTTTTACTCTCCGAAGCGTTTTTAACTGGAGAAATACCTATTACTGGGAAGTAAAAAATCCTCATACCATTAAAGAAAGGCATTTTCAGCAAGAATTTAAGATTAATGTTTGATGTGGCATCATCGGCGATCAATTGTTGAGACCATTTGTCCTTCCTCCAAATTTAAATGGACAGTCTTATCTGTTTTTTCTTCAAAATACTGTTGCTGACTTATTCCATGCCTTCATGTTAGACATACGGAACAGAATGTGGTTCATGCAAGATGAAGCTCCCCCTCATTTCTCCATTGAAGTCGAGAATTATCTTGGTGAGACTTTCACACGCAGATGGATCAGTCTAGGAAGTGAGTTTGCTTGGCCACCAATGAGTTCTGATTATAATCCTTTGGATTATTACGTGTGGGGACCACACGCGGACGTGCGGGGTCCTTAATCTATGCAATAGAAGAATCTTTTATAAATAGAATTAGAAAAAGCATAGAGGTAGGTGGAGACCATATCGAACATTTACTCTAAGTTGCAGCAATGGAGTTTTTGCATCGGGGGAAAGTTTATAATATCATTAAGTCAACTTTTACGTTATTTTTTGGTCTTCTAATAAGATTAGATCCTTATTTTAGACAATCTTTTGATTTATGTATTTATCTCAATACCATGAAAATAATCCATTAGTTCATAAGAAAGTGAGAAAGAGTTTACACTGATATTACGATTTTGTTTTCCCTTATGTTTTGTACTTTTTCAACAAATACATTTTGTTTCATTAAATTTGAATTTGTCTTTCAAAAAATTATTGAATTGTTTAACGGCACTTTCCTCGAAAACGGTTGAAGTTATCAAGTCCTACCAAGGGTTTTCTTTATACGTGGAAATGACGCCCTAATCAAATTTTCTGCTCAGAAGTACCACAACGTTTCGTCAAAAAATATTAAAAACATTCATCATCAGATACAGCTCCTGCGGAGCCCTCTATGATCTAACGTGATGTAATATATAAACTATTATTTCTTAGAATAAAAAAAGTTTCTCTAGCAAATTTGGCGAAGATCAGTCAAGAGGCTGTTGAGTTATGGCAAAAAAAACGAAAAAATAATTTGAACGTTGGCACCCTGTATCTTTTTCTACAGCAACATTTTACTACAGCGTATTTGGTTATATCCTCATATTTTGGCCCAAAGAATCTACCCCTGAGCTATGGCCTATTATTAATGGTCCACCCTGTATATGAGTATTAACCTAAAATATACTTACCTACCAAAATTATCTATCATCGTAAATCTCGATTTCGAATCAAAACAACTTGGTGATTTGTGAAACAAGTTTAGATACACATAAAAAAGTGGAAGAATTTTGAATTTCTGAAATTCAAACTTCGAATTTTTAAAATTTAAATTTTGAGACTTGAATTGAATCCCTTAATATTTTCCTATCGGACTGGCTAACGAACTCCTTAAAATTAGGGAATTTTAAGTTTCTAGCTCAATTCGTTACTTTTGTCCACCTAAGTTGCAAGAAAACAAGAAACAAACGCGACAAAAAGATACAAACAGAAAGTAAGAGCGGGGAGGAAAGATTTAAAGATACGAAAGGTATAAAATATCGATAAAGGTGGGTAAGGTAAGCGGAAGTTATAGTTGGTGAAATTTGGCTACAGGGGTTGCCGGAAGATCGATAACGTTTGGTATGATAGGGGGTGTTTATCCGAAATGAAGCATTATGCTGTCTAAATTGTGTTATGTGTCTTGTTAGCGGACTATCGCCCAGATTAAAATAGTGGAATTTTTGAGTTGAGAGATTTGCTGAACTTGTGGCAAAGTGAGTATATGTGTCTCTAAGGAAGGTGTACCTTCCAGAGATTGACATGACGCGCATAAATTTGTGCTCAAACTTCTTATGCATGGTGTGGACTATGAGGACGAATTAATATTTCCGCAATAAAGTCCTTGAAGGGAGATATTTCGCGGGCGACAATTTCTTTTTTGCACCATTTTAAAAAATTAGCAGTCGTTTTTAGCGGTAAACTTACATGGTATCCGTCGTATTTGCCTGCATATGGTTCCTCAGTGATTCGGAATATATATATTTTTAATTTTTAATAACGCCCCTTTTATGTATTTTATCTGAAAGGTGGTTAACCCCTTTTTAACGCTAAAGACGATAGACCGCACCGCATTCTTTTAAAACCATTTTTGTTTAATTAAAGCATTTGAAAGCTAGTAAATTCAGCAAAAACACAAAGTCACATTTTTACACGGCCACAATATCCCTCCATTTGCGGAAATGTAAAATATTATATTTAGCGACAACGATTATCATATTTATATCTGATATGGTTAATTTACTTTCAAACATTATGACAAAGTAGGCTATTTAAAATAGTAATATCACATTTAAACTACAAAGCAATGGGAAATATGTGTTTTTAGCAAAATGGTTGTGGATGGAGGCGAATACATTATGCTAAATTGCCAACTTTTTTATTTAGGGATCAGAGGATAGACCTGTCGATTACGTGCTGATGTGATTTGGCTATGAACTTAGCACAAGATGTCACACTTCTCAATTTGTTATATTCTTAATTTTCCTTTGTAGATGACGCAATGCATTCCATTCAACAGTTAATAAATATCTATCAACGAGACAAAGAAAAAATACTCTGCTTTACATTCCAATTCTTTTGACTAATCATTTTTAATATTTATAAAAAATGTTTGGCGTATTTTGAAAGGTTATGAGTTTCAAATAATCGTTGTTATCTCAATTATTTCAATGTTTGCCACTCAAAGCTAGCAATTCTGGCACCTTTTCAAACAATAAATGTTGGCATAAAATAGTAGCAATTGGACTTCGTTGTTTTTCTGTAAATTGTATAACGTTCATAATCTCAACTAAGAGTAAAATATATAAATAAGATAAAAGATCAGAAACTAGTTCTACAAGTCTAAATATGTATAATCCCTAATATTATGAATCATAATGGAATCACCATGACCGATCCGCATCAAACTGTAAATGCATTTTCACAATTCTTTGAAACTGCTTATATATCCCCGCGATTTAATCAGTAAAATGATGAACCCAGCATCATGCTTTTATTTTTACGATCCAGAAATTTACAAAAGCAGACACCTTAGAAACTCTCAAAAAAATGAAACCTAAATTTACTACTGGTCCAGATGGCATTCCTAGATTATTAATAAAAGATTGTGTAACTATATTTGCTCTTCCTTTGTCTATCATATTTAACCTATCAGTCAATACTTCCACATTTCCAAAAGTATCGAAGACTTGGCAATCTGTCTGGTCTACAAAAAGAATAAGAAACAAGACGTCAGTATTATAGACCCATCGACGTTTTATTTAATTTTTGTAAGGCATTCGAAATATTACTTCGTGAATCTGTGTTTTTTCAAGTAAAATCACAAATATATATTAATCAACACGGACTAATACCAGACCTACTTCTACTTCCACCAACCTATTCTATTTAATGCAGTGCATCGCTGAAGTGTTAGATATAGGAGGACAAGTTGATGTCGTATACATAGATTTTTCTAAAGCATTTGATCGTCTAAACCATGACATTTTGCTTAAGCAACTAAGTTTCTTGGGGTTTGCTTCTAGTTTGACTGCATTTTTTAAATCATGTCTGAATGAAAGGTATCAATTTGTTCTCTATAGAGGCTGTAAGTCTAACGTAATTCGGTAAAGTTCGGTAATTGGGCCTTTACTTTTTAACATATTTGTAAACGATATCGTCTCCCAACTTAATTGCAATTCATTGTTGTACGCCAATGACATGAAAATTTTTACTAGTATTAATAGCGTGGAGGACACCAAAAGACACATGACAATGTCCATTTCTGGTCCATATGTGGACCAGTTTTGGATGTTCATGGTTGGTACGGTAAGTCGTCTATTGCCCACGAGAGCGAAGTTGAGCGCACGAACGAAGTGAGTGCCCTCATTCGCTCAAGTGGGCAATAGACAACCGCACAAATTGCCTATACTATTTTTTATTACGAACGCGGTGAAATTTTAGGGTCTTAGGGTTTAATCAAATTATTTATAAATTTTTATATCTGAATCACTTTCTGATATAATTATAGGACTTCTAATCATATTTTCACAGAATTTATTTTTTTTATTTTCAGATTTTTATTCACTTTAAGTTGACATAAATAACTATCAACTGTCATTTAAATGTTACTTTTTAAAAATAATATTTTCGAGTGTGTTTTTTTTAAAATTATTCATGAAATGAGACACCAAGAGATGGCTCTAGCATAGATTTACGTAGTTTATTTAAAGTGTGACAAGTGTGATTACCACACGAAAATGAATATTGCGGTCAATAGTAGAGTAGACAAAGAGCCTTTTACCGACCTAAAAACTAAGCGAAAGGATATGACTTATCCCGCATGAGTAATAAAATACATTACTATCTACAGTCATGCTGTAACGTAAGATTTACCACATGATTTTAAGTATAGTAAGTAGTAATTTTCCACGCGTAGTATGGCAATAGTTATTAACGATATGAGTACTGTAACGTATCATATTACAATACGAGATGGAACAATTATCAAATAAGGCCGGGGGCCGAGTATATAATATGAAGTTACCTTATGTAGATCGCATAATGTTTTACATACTTTCAGAAAATAATAGAGTGAAGGTAAGAAATTCATTTGGTCAACAATTGTCAAATGTCCCATGTTAAAAATGACAAAAGTCATTTTATTTCTACTGGTCTATTAAATTTCTTTGAATTAGTCTTTTTACTGGTTCATCAATTTCTGGTCCATAAATTTCTAACTTTAAAAAAACTGCAATTAATTTTAATGATAATAAAAATTAAGATTCATGAATTTATTAATTTTTTATTACTTTACCACATGAGTGGAGTAAATGTCACTTTATCACATTAGTGCGGTAATTATCATTTTAGTGTGATAAAGTGTTACTTTACCGTATTGGTGCGGTAAAGTGTGATTTTACTGCACTAGTGCGGTACAGTACGTCATTATGACATTAAAGCCGATTTCGTTTGACATTACATACTGAAAGTAGGTAAAGTGATTTTTACTACGCTGTTTAGTTTTGAGTTCAGTAAATAACTCTTTATCTACTTTCAGCATGCAATGTCAAACTTAACAAAATTAACTTTAGTGTCATAATGACATACTTTACCGCATTAGTGTGCTAAAGTAATAAAACAATAATTGAGGAAATTAATTAAATTTTATTTTTATTGTTATGAAAAATGCAGTATACATTTTTTAAAGCAATAAATTTGTCAAACATAAGTGAACGAAACAGAGTGCCAAGAGTAATACAAAGCTACTTGAAAAACTGATATTCTTATACAAGCAGGAACTTTTTTTGCTTATAGGAAAAGAAATGACGCATGGCCATTTTAATTTGACACATTTTAAGCCTTGTTGTTCAAATGTATTTCTTACCTTCATTCTAATGTTTTATGAAAGTAGATAAAACTTTGTAGCCTCTGTTTTGTAACTTCTTGGGTTATCAAACTCGGCATTTGGTCTCATCTGATAATTTTCCCATCTCGTATTGTATTATGACGCGTTTCTCGTTTGATATTACATACTGAAAGTAGGTAAAGTGATTTTTACTACGCTGTTTGGTTTTGAGTTCAGTAAATAACTGTTTATCTACTTTCAGCAGGCAATAGCAAACTTAACAAAATTAACTCTATTGTCATAATGACATACTTTACCGCATCAGTGTGCTAAAGTAATAAAACAATAATTGAGTCAATTAATTAAATTTTATTTTTATTGTTATGAAAAATGCAGTATACATTTTTTAAAGCAATAAATTTGTCAAACATAAGTGAACGAAACAGAGTGCCAAGAGTAATACAAAGCTACTTGAAAAACTTTTTATTCTTATAAAAGCAGGAACTTTTTTTGTTTATAAGGAAAGAAATGACGCATTGGCATTTTTAATTTGAAACATTTTAATCCTTGTTGTTCTAATGAATTTCTTACCTTCATTCTAATGTTTTATGAAAGTAGATAAAACTTTGTAGTATCTGTATTGTAACTTCTTGGGTTATCAAACTCGGCATTTGGTGTCATCTGATAATTTTCCCATCTCGTATTGTATTATGATGCGTTACGATACTCATATTGTAAGTAACTATAAAAGCCACTCGGCGTGATAAAGTGCTTTTACCGCACTGGTTGATTCATAGTAGCAAATACAAGAAAGTTTAACAATAACTGTTAGTGAGGTTATTTATATTTAAAAAAGTCTTTGTATTTTTATGAATTATTTCACCGTTGTAGATGAAAAGCCACACATATGTAATTGCATACCTCGCCTATGCCTATTTCATTCGTATGCATAGTTACCACCCTTGTTATAAAATGTACTATTAATGTCCGTTGCCTTGAGAGACCAGCGCTAAAGTGACCGTAGTCGGTATCCCCACATCGGTATGTAGAGTCGCCAGCTTTGGTGGAATGTCATGAGACACTTCGTAGCAAAGGATGAAAATCTAAATATTATTGTTTTTACTTTCGGAATAGAGCCAGATTGACTTGGACAACCCGGATCTTTTTTCGAACCACGGCCAAATTGGGAATATAGAATAAACGTGGTTCACTTTCAAACTCCACTGTTACTTATTGTATTACACAATTCATTTATAAATTACCATTTCGACTACAGGTACAAAATTAACCAGATGTTGGGAGTACACTTCAAAATTTGGATTGTCGTGGTCAACCCAGAGGCTAAGGTAAGGCTGTATGTTAATGAAAGCAAAAAATTACGTTTTAAATAATAATATACAAGTTAAAAATTTCTTTATACCTACCTATTTTTGACAAAATGTAATACTTTTACCATTTACTTATGCAGGAGTAAGAACATTGAAATCTAAGAACAACTTTATTAATATTAATAGTGTTGTGAATTTTTTAAATTATGCACAGATATTTAACACTAATTATTTTTAACAGTGAATTTGCATATGAATTTTTAGCTGACCTTGTTTCGTATTGCAGTACAATTAATTATAAAGGATCTGATGGTAACAGGTCAATTTTTAACCAACTGCTGTTGGTTTAAATTTTAGGGAGAGGGAATAATAAATAAAAGACAAGTTTAATATAGTCTCTGTTAATATTTTAATTAAGACAATCATAATTATAATATCCTTCTATACACTGATCTATTTACAAACAGATAAAATAATTTACAACTTTAGGCTAACAGCCAACAAAAATAATGTTAGTTAATAATATAATCTTAAAAATCCATGATATGGTACTCTTTATACACAACAATTTTTCTAATTATTTTAAAAGAACATAACAATAAAATAGGTGAAACCTGAAATACAACTAGGCTGACTTGTGATGATACACAACAATTTACAAACGTAGGTGCGAGCAATTTCTATTTTCAAGAAACTACTTCTAAGAAAAGTCCCATTGCCGGAGACGTCCCCACCATAACGGCAGACGTTATTTTGTTCTTTATCACAGATATAAATAAATGCATTTACACAAATATACAACAGATTGCATCCGATCAACACGAGAGTCCTTCACTCACACTATATATTTGTTTGTTTTGCACTTTGCCCATTAATTGCTTCCTTCGTCGTTCATCCAGCTGAACATATCTGAAACAAAAGAAGCACGTTAATTACAAGGTAAATAATCAAATATATTATTAGTAACTATATCATTTTCAATCACACAGAAATTTGTCGCTATATATCAAACCATAGTCTGTTTCATCTTGAGAGAAAAATAAAGAGAGGGCGAAAGAGAGAGAAGGACGGTAGAGGAGGGGGTCGGGTAGAGACAGAGAATGAGAAAATAGTAATAAACCTATTCCGTAGTTAGTGTAAAAAACCAGGGAACTGCGCTTGTCTTACAAAAGCGATGTAAATATGTAAGAAGGAAAGTATCAGTTCCACGATCAACATATTTAGCGACTGCGTAGAATTTTATCTACTTCTACCTAGAATTTTCGCAGAGGAAAAAGTTGGAAGACTTGTCAAAGCGAAGCCACTCATGAAAACTCAGCCTGTTAGTAATCACTTTAAAAAAGAGGTGTGGGACCCCAAACTATTTCTTAGGCCGCTGATTCACAATAAAATCACTATTACGAAGAGGTTACTGATTAATGGGATGAAGGCATTGAAGAATTTGATATACCAATGCAAATAGACACCACCAAACCGTTCTTGAATTTGCCCCCAGTACTTTATTGTATACATTTCTATCCATTTTCTAATTGTTTTTCCATTTTAATAATGTTGACGTTTTCTGTCATCCCCAGTCTTTGTTTCTGTGAGTAACTTTCGGCTTTTCAATTGTTTGCTCTGGCGATTGTCGCATTTTTAGCCCAATATGTCATCGATTAAACATAAGTGTTGTGTATATTATTTTGTATTTCTTCGCCATCTATTTTTGGCCTATTTTGCATTATTATTCGCAAACCAGGTCATCTTCTATTGATTGGTCTCGCACCATTATTACTTTTTCTTTATGTTTTAGAGATTATCTTTCTCCTCTTCCGTGACGGGAGGACGTCTTTGGCATTAATGTTCCCGTGCCTTAAGTCTTTGTATTCACGTAATTCAAAACCGCAGGAAATATTCGGACAGGAGAGGGGGTATCCTTAACTTATTCCTATATTTTTCTGTTTGGCTTTCATCGTCTATTCGGACTATTGAATTGTAGTGCTCTTTTATTACGCAGGGTGTAGACTACGGCCTCGTGGATGATATATCAGGTACCTTCTGGCGATCTAGAGTCGCTATATGTAATTCTGTTCCTTCTTTCTATTTTTCTTCCAGAATACTTCTGGCGAAACACATTTGATCTACTCTTGGTGCATGATGTATAATAGTTTGGTGGTCGTCTGATGTGTTTCTTCAGTTGACGAGTAAGAATTGTGCATAGTATTTATATTTTACACCACAAGGCGTTATTCTTCTATCATATATATTCTATGAGGAGTTGATTTTGGGGTACTTGTATGGCCGGGCCGTGTTCCGTTTCTACAGGTAGAGGTACGATGTCCATCCAACTCGGGTCATTATTTCTAAGGTTTGATCCTTTCTTTTGCTCCTGCTTTATGGCTCATAGTGCATTAATTTGTTGCTTATTATATCCATTTCTGGTGCAATAATTATCCTATCTGTAGTCATTATTTATAGCAACTGGTCCGTTATTAATATTTTGTCCAAGGGCTAATGGTATGTTTCTTGTATGGAATTTCATTCTACTTACGTACGTTATCTCGTCTGCTGCCTCCTCTATAGCTTTTCTGATCTTTGATGATGACAGGGTTTAGTCTTTATCTCACTGCGAGGGTTTTATATTTTCGAAGAATACCCACGATGTATTTTTACTCAAAACCGACATAAAACATAGAGGGTAGATCGAAATTCCGGTTGACTGGACAGCATTTTCACAAAATTTTAAAGAATGCGGTTTCTAAATTTTTAAAATATTTCAAAATAGACCTAAAATTTACCTCTTGGATAATTCAACTTGAATCTGATTAAAATTGCGAAGAGTTTAAAACCTTGGAAATAAAACGTGATATTACAGAACTGCTAATTTAAAAGTCTAAGATGGCAATTCAACCTAACTTAGTTCTAGAGGCTTACTGACACATGATGTGCAAGATAATAGTCATAAACACACCACACATAGTAGACAACCCCCAAATCCAAAGCTGTACATGGGAGGTACAATTTTGAAGAAAAACACAAACAGATATCTATCACCCACCGATATTGCCACTATCAAGGATGTGGATCGGACCCCATACACATAGTACACAGTATAGTGTTGATCGCAAAATACGCTTTAGTACGTTACCTTATCAGCATAATGCCTCGTGGGAATAAAAATCTTGCAACTTCTTTCCGAGGATTATTTTTAACAAATTTTGGACCTTATTTCTCGTCACTCAATAAAAGTAGTGGGCAACGCTAGACTATAGCTCGAGAAAAATTGCCTAAAAGTATATGAGGAAATGCTGACTTCAAAAATATAGAAACAATCTGAAGAAAGAACTACCAACTGATAATTGAAGAATGATATGATTAACGATATTGCAGAAAACAGAATATTGTACTTCGATTACAAATTCCAGCAATATCACCGCAAACTTAAAACGATACGATTATTGCAGACCCAAGTGAAAGCTTACTGGGCAAGAAAGAATGCTGTACTTAAATTGAAAGAAGTCCTGAACAATCTGAAGAGACCTTAAATGAACCAACTGCGGGGAACTGCCGTAAGTACAAATAGTATTTGATGAAAATGTAGAAGTTTAATAGTGTCATTGACCAAACAACGGAATCAGTAGTTATTTCGGAAAAGCGGACGGAAGTTCTAGAAATTTTTTAAAAGGCAAACCAAGAGTTCGAAACACTGCGATATGAATGATAATCACAATGAAGACTTCGTTCTAGTCTTAATAATGTTTTCAATTCATTTTTAATTCTGTCATATGCTATTTTCAAACACACCTATATTGTAAACGCACACCAATGTAACTCTGCTAGATAAATGTAAATATTTTAATTTTGGTCTATAAAAGTATTGGTATAGAATTTTGCAGACCAGTTTCATTGTCGTTAAAGAAGTTTATTGAGTCGTAGGTCCGCGTATGAACAGAACTGTACTTTAAATTGTCAACGTTTCTGTAAATTTTATCACCATTCTGGGGGTACTACCAGGTATAAATTTTATAACAAATATATATAAAAATAGATCACTGAACATGTTATATTAATAAAATAAAAATATTACAACAGATGTTCCTATCAAAAATTAAAATTGGAATCCTATAAATAAATAATTCTCTAAAGTTATGTATTTATTTTAAAAATGTTGAAATAGGTATTCTAGTTTTTCTCACAATCTTTATTTATATGGATTACCGGTTTCTAAGTGCCCCACACTTCCTCATCAGATCAGAGAGAAAAAATCTTTAGGATCTGATGAGGAAGTGTGAGGCACTTCGAAACCGGTAATCCATATAAATGAAGATTTTGAGAAAACCAGAGGGCTTATTTCAACCTCTTTTTAAAATAAATAATTGTATGTTTTATTATTATTATTTTAGAACACCTCCATTATTAAATAAAAAAAAATGAATAACGTAGCATGCAACAGTGGATTAGATTTTACTGATTCCATCTGTTAGTTTGATTCTATCGAACAACAAAAGAAATTCAACGGGTTTCAATCCGGAGGTCGAAGTGGACACAGAATTGGACCGAGACACTCATTCCATTTTCATGGATACGTTTGATCCAAATGCTTTCTCATTTGTCGTCCACATTGTGCTGGACAACTGTCGTTTTGCAACTGCATTGGCTGTCGAAGGATGGAACGCACATATTCTAAAAGAATTGGCAGTTGGTGTTGTAAGAAATTCAGATAATTATCATTGTTTAGAGGCGGCGGTAATTCCAATGGCCAATGATTTTGTTATTAATTAAATGAAAAATAAAGCATATATTGAACAACATTCTGATACTTGTAATTAGCTTAGAATAACCCCCTACTGTACTCTAACGGTAATAAATGTTATTGAAAAAATAATTTATAGCAACTTTGATACTATTGTGGAATCTGGACAAACTTAGCAAGTTTTTGAGATGAATTTCCAGGTTTGTGTAATAATTTTTTTTATATGACGGAAGATCAAAATTATCTCTATAGAAAATTCATTTTCTACGTTTGTTAGCACCTTTCTTCAGTAACGTCTAACAAAAAAAAATGACTAAAATAAAACCATTTGTAGGTATGATGTACAAAAAGTTGACATAAATAGTGATTTTCTATAATTTCAAAAAAGTGTCCATATCTCGAAAGCTGTGAGGTTTCAATTAAGGTCAAGTTTTGATATTCTGATAGGTCATGACCTGGTTTATCATCAGCTTAAGGGTTGTCCATGATTTATAGGACAGCCTGTATATTTAAAAAATATATATTATTATTTTGAAATATCCCGCATGTTGCTTCTTGGAATTTGATCACGCTACTCAGAATTTATAAATTACTTCTATCCTTATACTTAATTTTAATTTTTGATAGAAATATCTGTTGTAATATTTGTACAATGTACAACTAAAGAATCAAAACTCCGCTTGCATTGAAATTTGTATGGCATGTTAATATTAGATAGACGAAGAACCCTATTGTTTTTTGAAAAAATGTATCAATAAATAAAAAGTTATGAAACGAAAAAAAATGTTCATCAGGAGTGTGATCACCTTTGACAATATTCTGCAAACAACAAAAATATTGCATTGTATACTGGCAAATATGTTACCAACTAAGTTGACATTATTAGGAGAAGATTAAAACTACAAACATATCAAGCATACCTAAAAAATTAACTTAGTTAAAAAAAAACTGAGAAAAGTATCTGACAGAACATTCAACAACTATACAAAACTTCAACCAATCAGTGGAAAGAATATTTACATTTAAACTTACCGATCCGATGACAAGTTTATGATCTAGTTTTTCTACTGATTTCTCATAATAAAATTTCTCAGTTTAAATCTGTTTGAAATTAGAGATGAACCGAATAATAACTTCGTTTTACCGAATAAGGAATTCTCGACGATTAATTATTCGGTATTGAATTGAACTATCAGGCGGATAAGGAATTTTACTAGGAAATATATCCGTTTACAATTAACCATTGTCTATGGTTTAGTTGCCAATATTACACGTTATACCTAACATTTGCTTTCTTGCAAATATTCTACCATTATTCGACAATAACCGAATGTTTCACATGTCGAAGAGTTAACTGAATATTCCATACTCCTCTATTTACAATGACATATTATTTCCTCCTGCAGAAACAACATTCCGCATAATTAATGAGTACTTATTACTCCTCGATAAGAGACAGACTGTAGTACTAAGCATTGTAATAGACTGGTTGGAACAAATGACCGATGAAAGATTACAACAAATATGCATCTAAATTCGATAGCGTTGGGGCTATTTGTTAAATAATAATTGAAGAACTTATTATGTCAGAACAAGTTAAGAAAACTTATTTCTTGTAACCGTTATGCGATGCTATCTGATCCGGGCCTAATTGTAAACGTTTAATGACAAAGGCGGGGGGGAGTTAGCGTCCGCAGGACCATAACAATACGTCAGATAAATGCTTGTTCTAATAGAAAGGGTGTGTAGAGAGGATATTGATTTAAAACAATGGATTCTCAGCAGGACAGGTTTATCCGATTGAGTAACTCGCGTACCGCGGGTTAGTTAGCGGTCGGCCCGCGCGAGGACCATTCACTGATCAGAATCTTGCTTCATTTGTCAATGTCATGAAGGTGGCGATAGCGACTACGAGCATTCCTCATTCAGTATATTTGAGCGTGGGCAACACTTACCTAGCAGATGAGTCGACGAGGCCCAACAGGGAGCGGCTCAAACCGGCGACACGAACCCTCCGTTCATGCTTTGGGAGCTGAAAACAAAAAATAAAGTCAATTAGAATACAAGCCAGATAAGTTGTCGAGTCTTAATTGTGGGAAGAGATATAATTCAGTAGATTTGAATTATTTAAAACAATCTTGTGTCAATATAAACATTTATTCGAGCACGATAAAAATGTAACACCAACACCCTCAGAATAAACACACAATGAGTTTGTTACAGATAACCCATCCCTACCTACTTTTAATGTACTTATTTATGTATTTAATAGTGCCAAGTAACAAGCCCCGGTAAGTTTTTTTTATGTTTGATAGATATGTGAAGTAACACCAAAATATACAGAGTAAGCAAAAAATACATGGATACTTGTATTAAATGAAGCACAAAACAATTTGTTGGTTCAAATGTGCTTTTAGAGTTACAAGCCTGGCGCGTTAAGTGTAATAATTGCACATCACCATCAAAACGCTAATGCTTCGATTGCAACAAACAACAGCCGAAAGACTGATCCCACTTAAAGTAGTTCTCATGCCAGTCGTCACACACCACTTGCAGACTGCAGTTTTGAGCTGTTGGCTCTCATCAGTGCAAGGTAGGCATGTGACGACCGACACGAGGATCACTTGACTATTTAGTACATTTCGATCTTTGGGATAGCGACATGTAAAATAGTCAGCAGGCGCCATCTAGCGGTCCAGTGTCTGTTGCAATCGAAAAATAAATAGCCTGACTGGGCTTAGCATAGTTCAAATGTGCTTTTATAGTGCGGAATATTAGAACATAATATTTTTAGTCGCAAACTCCTCTATAAAATCCTTATTTTACTATAAGGAACGTAACCAGACTGCAACCAACAGCTACTCTCCGGGCTATGTGCCCCGCCGAGCGCTGAATTACAAGTTACAAGCCTGGCACGTTAAGTGTAATAATTGCATATTACCATCAAAACGCCAATGCTTTGATTGCAACAAACCCCAGCCGAAAGACTGATCCAACTTAAAGGAGCTCCCGTGCCATCGTCACACACCACTTGCAGACTGCAGTTTCGAGCTGTTGGCTCTTGTTAGTGCAAGGTAAGCATGTGACGACCGACACGAGGATCATTGACTATTTAGTACATTTTGGTATCTTTGGGATAGCGAGATGTAAAATAGTTAGCAGGCGCCATCTAGCGGTCCAGTGTCTGTTGCAATCGAAAAATAGATAGCCTGACTGGGCTTAGCATAGTTCAAAGGTGCGACAAAATAGTAGCAAACAAAATTTGAATTCTTAAATCAATACTTTATATTAAGTAGTTGCCAATATGGATTTAGACATGGCTTATCGATAGAAGCAAGTACAACAGATCTCAGCCGATCTGTGTGACAAAATGGATTCAGATGAACCGGTCCCTAGTGTGTTTTTGATCTTTCTAAAGCCTTCGACATGATAGAGAGATTTTGTTGCTCAAAAACTAAATAGCTTAGAAATAGATGATCCATTAGATAATTGGCGTTTTTTTAATCTATAAGATAGAAAAGTCGTGGTGAGAATCGGTGCTACTAATACCACTACATAGGAAAGATATTTGTGTTGGAATTCTACAGTAGACGCTACAGTAATAGTTTCTGATCCTGATCCTTTAATATTACGTCGTAAAGTATCTAGTGTCTTACTAACGAATGGAATGGATAATCGACTGATAATTAATCATGATAAAATAGTTTTAGTAGAGTTTAGCTGCAGATAAAAGATTCAGTCTAATATTAATTTTAATTTCTGAACGGCTTTTCTCTTACTGCTAATAAACAAGAGAAATTTAAAAGAGTTAGTCTAGATCAGAATTTTAACTTTTAAAGTCAAATTGATGAAGTATGTAGAAGGCTAAATAAAGGTTTTTATGACATCAATTCACTAAAAAAATGGGCTTAATGAAGCCTCACGGTTAAGTATATATATACAACTTTTGCATTGTCTAAGTCATTGGACATGCAGTTATTATGATGGTCGCAGTGTTTATATTTATGAAAAAATAAATTAAATCATGTCATCAATCATATGTTTTGTGCTGCTGCTTTTCTTGCATAATTCAATGGATATCCCAACCAGCAAGAAAGGTAACCCTACTACGGTAGTACTACTAGAAGTAAACACAAAATTCAAATAAATGACTCAATTATTTACCTACGTTTGGAAAATAAAGTTTTTCTCCCGCGTTAGATTCCAACTGTGGAATCCAGCTTCAGATTTTTTGTTGTATTGTTATGAAAATAATGTTGATACATTAACTGTACATGATATCAACAATATATAAGCTGCAATATTTTGCTTTTAGCTATCATTATGTATTTAAAAAATATATTTCACAATAAATAAAATAAGCTCTACACGATTTTAGAAATTCCTGATCGGTAATATTTTATTCCTTACCATCAATCAGTATATATTAATAGAAAAATAGAAGAAACTTTTAAAATGAATAAGGGTAAAAATTAGCTCTACACGATTTCGTACGTTTCTAATCTGTATTTTGTTATCGTAACACTAAAGCGATTTTTGTTATATCTTATTCTCTACCATCAATGCACATTAATAGGAGAAATTTTAGTCTGTTAAAATTTCATTTTATTTTCATAAATATAAACACTGCGACCATCAAAATAACTGCATGTTCGATACAAAAGTTGTATAATATGGTCTTTTCCAGGTGGGATAGGTTGAATCGCATTATAATTTTCCACATAATTTGTAAATCGTATATCGTAATGAGCACTTGTACGTAAAATCAACGAAAAAAAAAGTGAGAATCTTCGAGCCATTGACCTTCTTTGACAATTTTGACATCTGTTTTCATATTCGTATCCGCCGACCGACGTCACTTCCGTCTAGTACTTTTTTATAACCGGAATGACAGATCTCAAAATTCAAACATCAATAGCAATGACGTAATGAGATGAAAAGTTAATGACAGGTATCTATTTGAAAGATGAAACGATAAACAACTCAATTCGCATATAATTACAAATATCAAATGATTATATTTTTTTTATAAAAGAAAGGAAATATCCAGATGGCGCAGAAAGCAACATCTTGCTGTATATGAACCCCGGTCTGGATTTGCTTTCGCATGAGAGAGAGAGAGAGAGAAAATTAGCTGCGAAACCCGACTTGGTTTCTTGATACACCCGTTTATTCATATATAGCATATAGCATTAACGTATGTGGACAATGAAGTGATATCGATAGAACTTTTATCCTTAAAGAAAGATTGAACTTAAATAATCGGAAATTATGTAGAGGTACATTTAAAAACTAGAAATTAATTACTGTAACCTCAAGCGACCTTGCGACATAGTAATAATAGAAAATTCCGAACTAGCGGAGATTTTTATTTCTAACTGACAATACGAAATGGGAACAAACTCGCGTTTAAGCACGATCAAGAATATTTTTAAAAATCACCACGCTATGCTGGTATGGCTTTCTGAAACAAGCTGCCATTGGAAATACAAAACTTGAAATCCATGGAAATCTTAAAAAAAGTTAGAGATCCTTTTATTGTCTGATATTTTTACAATTTTAAGGCGGTTTTTTAATAATCGGAATTGACTGGAACCATAATTTATGCTCCTACCTAATAAACACTCTTGCATTAAAGCTCACTTTTTGTCATTGGAAAATTTAAATCAATTCGTAATTCGCCTGACGCGTAATTCGAAATAATATACAGATATGGGATGAATTAAACCCTAGAATTTACAATCCGTAGTCTTAAATTTCCAGCTTTCATTATATCCTTATTCCCTAACTTTTTATAAAAATTATTAAAATTTTCCGGTTTCTCAATAAATTTTCCAAATTTCTTGACTTTTTTCTGACATTTCAAAAACTTCATATTCCCTGAATTTTACAGATTTACTATTTTCAAAGCAGGCCTTTGGAAAATTTATTTCAAGCACTGTTTACAAATATTTCTTACTTATGCGATATCCCTCATATTTACCCCATACATTTTGCAATAAGTACATAAATTTATCTATGACTGAAGAAAGGCTATAAAAGCATTTATTTCTTGGAATTTGTGTACTTAAAATCTATGTATTAAATTAGTAATAAGTCAAAATAGCGACAAATTCACATATTTACCTTTTGTAGAAAGGTTTAAAGGCAGCATTATCCGTCGTTGGAGCTGGCATCTGACTGGACTGTGGCGGAGGCGGTCTCTGCGGCGATTGAAGTCGACCAAAGCCCCCTAAGAAACCCGATTGTGAATAACCACTGTTACTAGATGAGGTTCCTATGCAGGGTCCCTGTCCAGGGAGGAGATTACCGGCGACACTTGGGAGCTTCATACTGGGAGGCGTTTGAGGCGGCGTATCCGTCTGGACTTCCGGAAAACCCTGCTGACAATGACTAGGGAGGAAACCGCTTCCACCGTACCTCGAACTGGGCAATGCAAATCCATTACTGCCCAGCCACTGTTGTTGCTGAGACGGGGGTGGTGGAGGGGGTGTTTTACACGCGGCGGTATCCGCTAGTGACCATATTTTTGGTTTGGAAGGTGGTAAAGGCACGCCACAATCAGACGTTTTCATTTCAGGTTTCAAACCAAATCCGTTACCTAAAATATGGTGCATATTTCCACCTAAAATGTCATCTTTCCTATCGTCGTCTGTCATATCATCATCGTCCAAGTCTTTTCCATTTCTTTCTGATTTAATCCTCCCGTGTATATCTGCAAACAAATAATATTTCAAGTTAATTGAAATGAAAGGGGGCAACCCTCCTAAAGTAATTAAGTGCTCAAGCTAGGGGAAAGTAACGTCAGTATATCACTGCTAACTCGAATTAACTGCTGATCAGATTAAAGGGCGTTAAAATATACTTATCCTTATTAATAGACAACTGAAACTCTCACGTTTTAATTTAATAAAACTACATAATGTGTTAGGTGTGAACTTATATCCATAGAGTTAAACAAAAGATACTTACAATTATTATCTTAATAATATTATAATTACACCTACCGGTATCGTCACGTTTGTCATCCTCGTCCTTATCTTTGTCATCGCTGTCGGATACAAGAGCATCGTCGTCGTCATCAGTTTTATTCTTAGGTTCCCAGGTCATTTTGTTTTCTTTTTTTAATCTCCTTCTAGCGTTGGCAAACCACGTCGACACCTGCGTTAAAGTCATTTTCGTGATGATCGCCAACATAATTTTCTCTCCTTTGGTGGGGTATGGATTTTTTTTATGTTCGTTCAGCCATGCTTTTAGCGTCGCCGTCGATTCTCTGGTTGCGTTTTTACGTCTTGCTGCCAAATCGTACCCGGCACCATATCTGTAATCATAAATAAAATTATACGTGAGCTATAATTGTGTCATTTATGAAAATCAGGTTAAATTTATGTCCGCACAACTTGGTGTGTTTTAGGTGTTTCGCTAATAAAAAGACAAAATGTCACGTAATCCTCAAGGAGCCCATATCATGAATAATGCATGGAGGTGATAAGAGCCGATACATTTTTTAAATTTAAATTTTACAGTAAACCCCGGGGTTGCTTTAACTTATAAATTTCATATAAAGAAATGTGTAAAACCCGGCGCAATTACAGAAATGACCATAAATTACAAATTACCGTGTAAAAAATGAGTTTATGCTTGCAAGAATTCAAATTATAGAAAAAATACACTACTTATGCAAGCTATACTTTCACACTAATAAGAAATTACCCAATTTCTTTATATTTATATTGACAGTCTATTCTGAGTGTGCTAATAACATAAAATTGTTAGGTTAAAAAAAATACAACCAGGAATTACTGAACTTCTTCACATTCATATTTATATTCTTTTGTGCTTGTGTACGTCAATATTAAACCATTAGGCAAAAATTTAATAAATGCATTAAAGTACAAATGATTGTGATATAGGATCTATTGAAACAACTATGTCCTAGCTAATCTAAAAAAAGCTGGATTTTAAAAAACGTTTAGAAATTATAAACAACGAAAACCCTCAAACCCAAGCAAAATACTATGAAATCAATTTTGGCCAAAACAACCGCTAAACAGTTCAAAAGACTGTATTTGCAGTATCCCAAGGGGGTGTAACAAACATTATTGGGTAGGATTATCTAGCCTTTTCAGTGTAAGGAATTGGATGAACAGAACAAACAACAATCGATACCAAAATCTTCGATCCGTTTGTCAATTTATTTCTGTGTATATTATGAACCTCAATGAAGTAATCAAATCAAATAGAAGATCCTCCATAGAAAATATAATATAACAGCAAAGTACTTGTAATTATTATCAATCAAATCAAGCCTATACTTGTTTTCAAGAATATAACAACAGCAGTTTATAGTAGTATCAAGCTGATTGAAAATGGGTGAAAATTGTAGATTTTATTGGCATAAAATACAAATTTTCTAAACAAAACTGTTATCGTTAACCCTGCCAGCTAATATATTAATACAGATCGGACAGTAATAACAAATGGCGTTAAAATCAGGATTGGCTTTAGGACGTGTAACAATGTAAATCAAGGTGTAAATATTTTCAAGCACATAAGACACAGTATCTTACTATTTTAGCGAGTTTAGTGATATTTCGAACAATATAGTTAAACATAATATTTTTAGTCGCAAACTCCTCTATAAATCCTTATTTTACTATAAGGAATCTAACCAGACTGCAACCAACAGCTACTCTCCGGGCTATGTGCCCCGCCGAGCGCTGAATTACAAGTTACAAGCCTGGCGCGTTAAGTGTAATAATTGCATATTACCATCAAAACGCTAATACTTCGATTGCAACAAACACCAGCCGAAAGACTGATCCTACTTAAAGGAGCTCCCTTGCCAGTCGTCACACACCACTTGCAGACTGCAGTTTCGAGCTGTTGGCTCTCGTCAGTGCAAGGTAGGTATGCGACGACCGACATGAGAATCCTCTGACTATAGTACATCCCGGTATTTTTACAATAGCGACATGTAAAACAGCCAGCAGGCGCCATCTAGCGGTCCAGTGTCTGTTGCAATCGAAAAAATAAATAGCCTGACTTGGCTTAGCATAGTTCAAATGTGCTTTTAGAGGGCGGAATATTTAACATAATATTTTTAGTCGCAAACTCCTCTATAAATCCTTATTTTACTATAAGGAACCTAACCAGACTGCAACCAACAGCTACTCTCCGGGCTATGTGCCTCGCCGAGCGCTGAATTACAAGTTACAAGCCTGGCGCGTTAATTGTAATAATTGCATATTACCATCAAAACGCTAATACTTCGATTGCAGCAAACACCAGCCGAAAGACTGATCCTACTTAAAGGAGCTCCCTTGCCAGTCGTCACACACCACTTGCAGACTGCAGTTTCGAGCTGTTGGCTCTCGTCAGTGCAAGGTAGGTATGCGACGACCGACATGAGAATCCTCTGACTATAGTACATCCCGGTATTTTTACAATAGCGACATGTAAAACAGCCAGCAGGCGCCATCTAGCGGTCCAGTGCCTGTTGCAATCGAAAAAATAAATAGCCCGGAGAGTAGCTGTTGGTTGCAGTCTGGTTAGGTTCCTTATAGTAAAATAAGGATTTATAGAGGAGTTTGCGACTAAAAATATTATGTTTAATATTCCGCCCTCTAAAAGCACATTTGAACAACAATATAGTTGTTTTAAATGTTTTGGAGTTAAACTTTGGCAGCTTTCAATTTAAATTGTGAAGAAGGTCATTCATCGTCAACAGATATGTAACTGGCCCATGGCGGATTCAGACAGAGGGAGATCTCTATTTCGGGAATGGAATTGATTTTGTTTGAAATGGAAAAAATACAAATACGTTTTCAATACGATCGGTCCATTTTTTGATTATTTGAGCCAGGGTAAAAATCTTTTTCTATATTATGGTGAAAACCATATCTAAATGGATTCATCAGCTTTGAACACACTTACTCCCCGACTCAATATACCACTTTGCGCCGTCAGCGGTCAAAACATAGAAACAGACACGAGAACCGAAATGAACGTATTATGATAAAAAAATAGATAAAAATTACAAATATAAAGCCGGTGATTCAAGAGTTCCTCAAAAATATTCAATATCGACCTCTCTTTTTTAAATTGAAACAGGTTTTCGAAAATATATAAATGAAGAAAGAAGTTAAAAGGCTTTAAATATATCATAATAACAAAACAAGTAAAAAGTGTGAATATAGAACAGATTCGTCAAGATTTCCGTAAAAATAGATTCGGTGGCCCTTGTTTGTTTAAATGAAAAATGGGCATCTGGAGAAATATACATAATCTTTTATAAAATTTCAAGTTAAGCACATGTATGACCACAATTGGTTCAATGACTACTTTATGAAACGCCAATATTAAAATCTTTGCTAGGAAAAAATCAGATCAATTGGTAGCGCTACCTGTAATATTGTGTTCAGAGCTGTAGAGATGTTATCGACCAAAAATAATTAATCATTGTCGATCACGATGTATAGATTACCTAAAACGAATGAAATACTTGATCTTTGTAAATTTGTTTCACGGATAACTACAGTTCATAAGAAAATTATTAACCAAAACATGTCAGTTGAAAATAAAACAAAACTGCGAATTGCTTTTATACACTGTCATAAAAGAGGTTAAAATAAACATCTTCAGCACAATAATGGAGATATTTTGCTTGTGAGTTTATATATCCGAGTATTATTTATCTTAATGTGTCCTATACATTTAAGATTTATTTTTAAGATTAACATCAGAACTATCAGCAGACCGCTGTATAAATTCAAACTCAAAATTTACAAAACGAATACTGCTTCTGGTTCGTTATGTTAGAGTTTGGTGCACATATCTAGGGAGCTATTCAGTACTTCGTACAGACAAGTAACACAGTTATAGTCGAGCTGAGATTTACGGTGCACTCAAAAAAGCAACAAAAACTTCCTCCTTATTATCGTTGGACCATTCGGCATGCTGTCATCAAACAAGCCAACGCGCATTAAAAACCTATAAAGGTAAGCGAGTCAATTTGCTAACGAAGTAGTACAGAACTGTACTCAACATTCGTACGTATTAGAATTTACATATTAATAATATTAGACCGAAGCGGGCTGTTAAAATTGAACGACTGAGTTGCTGATCTAAATATTTCAAGTGTGTACCTAGGCGCAAAATTACTAACGGTATTTTAACGAAGTCGTAGAGTTTTTATTGCCATCTCATATAATAAACGAAAGTTAGATTCCCTGTAACAATAGCTAACAGAATTTTTTCTCGTGAATGTTATTTTTTTATGCTAATCGTCACTGAAATACAGAGAGCAGATTAAACAGTTGCAAATCGGCAGATTGGCTTTGACTGGTTCCAGTTGTCAACTAGCCAAACACTGTCTCCAGATGTTCAGGGAAAATCTGCGTTTGTTCGAAGCATTATTGACATAACACTGCATATAACATAAGCATCTTCCTACAAAGGGAATTGTAGACAATTCCAAGTTAGGGGTGTAATCTAGAATACGAAACTGCTGAGCATGTGCTAGATCACTGCCGTGCTCTCGGGGGACTTATGACAGTGTAGCCAGTTTAAATAGCACCACGCCGTGTCCTCGCCTCAAGTTCTCCACAAGTGTTGGTAGGTAGACGCCCTGTGGAAATGCTATATTTGTGGAGGTATTGAGTGCATGTGAACATAACGTCACCCCCAGAGTCAACAGTGTTTAGTTTAGAAAACTAAGGTAAGAACAAAAATGCACATAAAAATCACTTATGTTTAACCTGCTTATAAAAACAGAACGTCATATTTTTGTGATCGATTTAAAAAAATAGCAATAAAAAAATCAAAACGTCGATGAATTATAAAGTTAATCAACTGCTTCAAAGAAATTACACAATATACATAAAACAGAAACGAGAGATTTATTACATAAAAAGTTCAATGTGAGCTCCTCTTAACTCCATGCATTTCTTAAACCTACGAAGAATTTGAAATAGCATGCCTGAATTAATTCTGATGGCTTCAAAATGCAAAAGTATTCTCTCCGACAATACTTTCCTTGTTTGAGTAAAGATCTCGAATGCACCAAACTTTTCAGATGACTCAAAGAAAATAATCTAACGGATTTACTTCCGGAGAATGCGCTGACCAAGGAACGAGTCTCCTCTCCAATCCAACGATTTAGAAAAGTGTTATTTAACTGATCGCGTATAATAATATGGAAAAGAGGGGAGCCCCATTGAGAAACATACGTTTAGCCGGAACAATATCTAAAAGAATCTCAAAATGATTCTGAAGAAAGTTCAAGTATACTTCACCATTTAAACGGTTACTAAAAACAAATGGTTTAATTAACTGATTAAAAATCTACGCCGATTTCTATTTTAGATAACTCTATGTGAATTCTCCAATATGCGCAAATTGTGGGAATTAATACTATATCTAATAAAATTCACTTCATAGAAATTACTTTCCCAGTGAAGATCCAATCCACTTATAAAAACCAGTTTGTACATTGAAGTCATGCTGGGTATTCTTCTGGTGTTCCAGTATTCATTTTTTGAACGTGATACGGATGAGGCGAGCGTAGATGCGTCTTTACTATGTACATACTTCGATATGCAATGTAAAGCAATGTTAGGCGCGGTTAGTACTTGGATGGGCGACCGATTCAAAGAAGACCGTGTCCTCGCCTCACATATCTTCTAGTGGCCTGTCTATCAGTGTATGCGCGGAAGCTATGCAACTTTAGGCGAGGGTTGTGTAGGTGGTATACCATCCTTCGGGATGTAAAGCCATCGGTGTCTTGTCTATTAAATATTAGGCAAGTAAAAGATCCCTACTCTTCTTAAGGGAAGAGGTTCGACAAAATTCCTGATTGGGGGTAGCTCGTCTACAGGCGTCGGTGATAGGCCTCAGTAGCGGAAATAGACCGACGTTAAATAAATGTTAAAAAAAAACGTGATACGGATCAAAGAGATGTTCTTGAAGAATTCGATGAATGCTTCTTTTTGGAATGTGAAATTGGGCGTTTAGCTTTCTAATATTGTGTCTAAAATATTTTCTCTTAGTTCCACAGTACATACCATTCATATTCGTCCCTCATCACCTCGTTTTGATAAAAAAGTTCTTTAAAGAGTATATTATTAATGTATTTAAAATAAATTGATACCTAAAATTGGAATAATCAACAAATTTCTCTACAAATGCCTTTCATAATCTTATGATCGATACGGTCAAAATTTTTCTGTCTGCAAATGGAAAAATATTCAAAGTAAAGTCTTTTTGCTTATGTAGTGTTACCAGCTGCCCCTATATACAGTAAATGCACATCTGCATATTCTTTAAAAGTATATTGTGCCATAATTTTAAAAATTTAGTATACAGAGACAGTTTAAAAGAAAATCCTACTTTAATTCCAAGGTGTCAATTTAAGTGAAAGCAGCCTGCTCGATAAAACACATTTTTAGTTGAGTAGAGGTGAGAGTTAAGTCAAACCTTTCAAATGGTCAATTGTTACTATACACCATAGATGTCTCCATTGGGGTATAGCGACTTGCGATTCTGCAAATACCTGAAAGCGGCGATCTTTCAGTCCTAGGTTGACTTCACCTACTGTTATAATATATGATTTGCAGGAAACAACTACTCAGCAGGCAAATACCCCGACCTGCATTAAATTACACCTTAAAAATCATGAAAGAATGGTAACCAATGTCATTTGTCAATTCCCTGACCAGACATAGACCGGTTTCGAACTTATTAATTCTCATCAGTATGCCATAGGTCATGGAACAGACAAATGATGGACAGACTTGGTGGACTTCAATATACTTGTCCGTTAATTAGCGGTATTCAGAAATTATGAAATTATTTTGTATCAAAGCAGAATTTAAGCAGATTGTAGTTTTACAAGAGATTTGCAATAAAATTTATATAGGGAAAAAAGTGATTGTTTCGGAAAAATTAAATTATAATTCTGAAATGCGTTCTTGTTTTTAAGGTGAAATTTGGAAAATAATGGATTTTATTAGAATTTAGTCAGCTATTAAGGGATTACTACCAGTAAAAGTTCGACACTACCTGCTGCAATAGAACGTAAGCAAACAAAATTGTAATTTTCAAAAAAAATTTCGTCAAGAAAATATTCAGGTTTTTAAATATTCAATTTATTTTTTCATTTTCTGGAAATCCGGAAGCTTAAATTTAAATTTTTTTTCTTTCAAATCTAAACACAGTTTTATTCAGTAGCAATTATTGTCAACAGTATTGTTAACGACGACTTTCTTTAAAATATGGTGGAGGCGCTTATGCTAAAATTTGCCGAATAAAATTCTCTGAAACCGCTAATTTTATCCAATAGAAGCGACAGTGCCTTTTCTTAGACAAACATTTGAAAAATCTACTTATGATATTTACAGTACGAAAGTATCATTCATGTGAAAATTTTGGGTATAGTCCGTTCTGACTTCCTAGAAGATAGATAGACTTACTTCTAGAGCCAAATTAAATACATTAATCTATTTTGTAAATCATCAAAATTTCTTTCAGTTTGAGATGACGGTTTAAAAGTTCTAAATAAAGAATAATTTTTATCCCTCTAATTTAGCGGCCCGTAACTGAGTACCGAAGGTCTATAGAAAAAAAAAATAGGAAGTATTGACCTTACTTTGACACCACCTAACATCTAGAATTCCAGCCTTGAATTTCTGAGACGCCCTGATTGTAATAATTGTATAATCATTAACAGATGTTGCTGTACAAATTATATAAGAAGAATATATATTGAGAAAGAGGATGTCGCAACTTTTACTTCAACTATATCGATATTATGATTTAAGGTTTAAATCGTGAAAGTCATTTAAATTTAGCGTACACGAATTAAATTTATCATTGACCGTTAAACGAGCATAGCAGTGTTTGGCCCTTCAATTTAAATTAGACATTTTTATACTTTAGTGCTCTGTGAAGAATTGCTTTATTAGCGAATTTCTTTGTGCGGAGCTGTCAGACTGATGTAGTGTTGCACAGCCTCGCTCTCCCCTTTAGTGGGATTTGATTACGGCTAGAGTGGTTTCACCCCTATTAAACTGGCTACTTTTTCTCGACAGACAAGGGAAAGGCGGCCACCGACGTCAATAAAACGGGAAAAATAAAGTTTCCCTCAATTTCCAGACATTATTGATACACTTCCGCTGAGCGAGCGATCGGTTTTTTCTTGTCCGCCCTGTCACGGACTTCACATTACAAACTATTTATTCAGTCAGCTCTTTTTGCCACGCAGACACAGATCGCGGGAACCTGTCAGATTAGATTCTGTTGCGGCTGTTCGCGGCCGATACATATTTGCCCAATTACCGAGAGTCATTGTTTCTGGAAAAAACAAAAACATTGGAAACTGGTTTGCGCCTCATGCGAACGTGCTTACTTCTAAATCGTGAATAAGCGGAACCGATTTTATCGACAATAAATACAAATGGTGCATTGCGATGGCAGCCGCCACCTGCGCCGCGACGCCGCAACAACGCGCCAATCAATAGCGCTCCCTCTTCAGCCATTTTGTCTTGAAGCCATTCCGACGGCACTCGTTCCGCGACCGGGAATTAGCCGCAGCGCAATCCGAATCTATTCTATTCAATACTGTGCGACTTGCTACTTTAAGCCGCAGCTTTCCGCTTTATTATGTTAAAGCCTCAAAGTCTCAAACATTCGTGAGGCATCCAGAGTTTAAGCGCCCGTGGACTCGATACCTTCGTTGTCGGTCATAAACCATACAGGCTGGGATAGGTGAGATCGAATGGAATATACACGTGGACGTGAATGTAACGTGCAATTATTCTGCGGATTAGTAACGCGACAATAGTGAGCTCGTAGCACAACAGGAAGGGAACACACCAGCATGTCCGCTGATATATCGCTGGTATCTATGTTAGATCTTTGTTTTATGTAGAAGAAATGTGGACGCGCACACAGGACGACTCATGCAACGTACCGTACAACACGCTCGACAAAATCATTCTGCCAATAATACAATGACAAACTGGTCACGACATTACACATTTTCAATTGTTAAACCAAATGACGGAATAGTCACCATAAAAACAGCAATAAATCTCCATAACCCAACGGGATTCTCTTGAAGTATTGTTCGCGTTTATACAATACAAATACTGTTCTATGCTTTACTACACGCATAATTCTTAAGCAAATGTCGCGGTGTATTAAATAATAAAACTAATTAATGCATTAATTAACTTACCCGTAGGCAGCCAACGCTGGGTCGTAGGGGTAGTATCCTGTGGTGGGTTGTAGACCAGCGCTAGTCCACGCCGACATATCAGCTGCACCGCTGGCATCTTTTAGCGCATAGGGGTTGCTCTGAAAAAAATAAAACCCATAAATAGCCGAAAATTTAGTTGCTGCTTTATTAGATTAAATGGATTGCGTTTGAGAAGGAAAACGCTGTAGGTGTTATATTCTCTTACCGATATAACAGTATTTAATGATTTTATAATTATCGGACTAATTATTAAACTTTAATTGGAATTCCTAACTTAAGACTCGTTGAGCTCTCATAAATTACCAAAAGACACAAATGTCGGCAACCGATTATACACCTGTTGGCATTACTTGATGTGAAAACAATTCGTAAATTAAAACATTACGGATTAGGAACAATTTAATCAGATGTAAATTAACATCGTATCTAGATATACAAAAATGATCTTTTTTTCTTCCAAAAATACATTACTTTTATGACCAATTTTTAGAGCTTATACTGTCATTTCTCTGACACTTTGTCTGACCGACAATAAAAGTCTACGTTTTTAGTGAGTAATGGGTTATATCATCTCATGCTAGTCTTAAGTGGGTATATACCGAGTGACCCAGAAAGTACCTTTACCCCCACTTTTTTCTACAGTTTTAAAAATGAAATTCTGAAATTTTGGAAATCAAATATAGGTATCATTAGCCACATTTTGATCATTCGGTGGTAAAAAAATCACTTCCGGTATGGGCCGGAAATTGCCATAACTTTCTTATTTTAAATAGCACCCTATTTAAATCACTTTTCTCATAAAGCTGTAATTTCTCTTTCCAACGCTTTTTTCAGATTTAAAATCGGATGAAAAATAACCTTGGAAATTGCGCTTATTTGCTATTTCTAATTGGCTTTGGAATTCAGGAACAAATTTAAAAATTTTCGAAGTAGACTTTCGAAGTATGTTTTATATTTTATCAGATAGAGTAAATTTGCTTTAAACTAGTTTTTCTCGATTAAAAATTGAATATAAATTAAAATAAATATTAAGCTTTTTGTAGAAGCGTTTCGAATTATGTGTCCATATCTTGCAGTAAGCCATGAAAAAAAGATGAAAAATTGAACACAGCATCTGTCAAAACGTTACTGTTGAGTGAAATAGAGTCGTATTTATTATTTGCAAATGTATAATTAGGTGCTTTATTCAAAATAAGATACACAAAATGAAAAGGTAGATTTACTTTTAATTTAAGGCGAAGGTCAGAAAAATGCCCATGCCGCCGCACATCTATATTAAGACAGATGTCCCGATCGTCGTCAGCCATACCGGCAGTATTTTAGTATTCTAGAAGAGTCATTCCGAAATGCAGAAAATATTGAGGTGGCAGAGGACAGATTTATAGTAAGCGAAGAAATTGAGATAGATGCATTGGCTTACGCACATGTGTACCCAAATATGTTCACAAGAGAGCTGGCAAAAGAAATAGATATTAGTCGTGAGACAGTAAGATGTATATTAAAAAACATAGTTTTAAATGCTACATGTACCAATTGAATCAAGAATTATATGAAAACGACGAAAACAGAAGATTGATCTTTTGTAATTGGTTCACTCAACACGTGTACTTAAACAATAGAATTTTATTTAGCGATTAATCTCGTTTTACGAATAATGGTACATAACATAGACATAATCTATATTATTAGTCTAAAGAAAATTTACACAAAATGTTTGAAGGTAACCATCGGTAACAATGATATTATGTCTGATTTTAATGACTGATAACTTTTCAACTCATTAGTCCTAAGGAAAACAATAAATATTGTTGAAGCGTCGATTCTAAAGGGGAAATAAAGTTTGCTCTTTTTTTATTCAATTGCCAACGAAAGTTTCAGTCATATTGTTATGTGCCGCCCTCTTACAGAGAGAGGTTCAATCCCTAGTAAAAGGAAGCTTGCCTAGTAAAACGATAGTACACCAGTTGGAAAAGAGACGGCGCCATGATCACGGATAACCTAGAATGATCCCGAATGACAATCTGGAATAGCCTGGAGTGAAATAGATGACTCGAGAATAAGCGCCGTGGATATATAAGTAGCAGAGCTAACGCGCTGGAATTAACTCAGTACAGTTCTGAGACGAGCCAAATAACTGAATAAGATAAAGAACAGTAACAAGTTGTAAATTATGGTAGTGTCTATAATAGGTGAAAGCTAGAACTAATGTGTTAATAAGGACTAAACACGTAACAATATTAAAATAATGTAGCAAAATGTGGTAATAACCAATATTTTTGAAGGTACATGTTTAATTTTTTTCATACATAATTTATTTTTGTAGGATGTAGCATACATGCAAATTCAACTTTTCCATTTATTTGCTTTTACATGAAATCACTGTTGTAATAGTGAAGCGCTTATCGATACTAAGATAGATATTACTTTCCATCAATTTTAAAATATAAACCAGACACTTTGTAGCTATCAAAAGTCCGTGCTGATTTTACGTTTTATCATCTCAGGAAAACTACATTTGTTGTAATGTTTGTAACTTTTAACGTTTAAAGAATCCATCAGGGGCAACCATATTTCAAAAAGATACATTTCTGGGCTAAAAATGGCAAAAGTAGGAGTTTTGGAAGCCATTAAAAGTAGAACATTATTATTGTACAGAGTATTATCAGCACTTTGTTCATTTAAAGCTGTGAAGCACAGTTGTACCAAAAATCATTAATTTGAGTTATTTATTTGAGATATTGTGAGTTTCTGACCGAGTTAGATTTCACAAACATAGAGACTTTTTGAATGCCAAGATAAAGGGTTTAAGCCTCAATAAATCCAGTCCTAAGTTATTTCGTTACACCCACTGTATTGACAAACTGGAGACTAAACTAATTAACTACTTTATCACACTACATTCTTTACGATATTTTTTACATGAAACACTCCATCTGCAAGGATTGGGTCCTATCAAGGCCAACAGCGGCCCAACTACGGAACACAATATTAACATCCAGCCTAATATTGTATAACTACGAGTAGAAGGCAAACCTAGAATAAACATTACTGGAGCGCGACTTAAACTTAGGAACTTAGCAAGCTGTTAGAAAGTTAGTAATTTTGCGGGAAGTCGGTCTTTGTGCCCATTATACCATGGTGTGAACCGGGCTGGGACCCCCGCTAAGAGACATTGTCCTGTCGCCGTCGCCGCTCGCTGAGTTTCTCACGGCCGCAGGATCGATTCCTGACGCGACTGGCAGTTCATACCGAGTCACCACTTATCGCGATGTCGTACAAAGTTTAAGACGACATTTAAATTTTATAATCGAGAGCAACCGTTTAATTGCTTGCTTCCACAATACTTAAGGCAGTAATATTAAACTTAAACATGTTAAACTTGAATATCCTAATAAAATAAATGGTTGTTAACAGAAAAATATAAAATTCCCCTGTTGTTTTATGGATTCATTACGGGACCAGTTTGGCATTCGAATGCACCGTCCCAACCAGTGCCTTCAAGAAAAGTAAAAAATGTCTCCGTGGCGTCACCGGCTTTTTATAGCGCATTAAAACAGTGGCCTGGCCGCCGATACCATCTGCGATATGCCATTCATTGCCCGAGCACGGTTATTTAGCGTCGATCTCGTTATTTATCCAGTCTGTTCCACCACATATGTAAACGCTTCATTTGCTTTTATTACTTGCACACCTCGCTGCAATTTTTCTCTTTCTCCCATCGCATCATTACCTTTCAACATGTTTCTGGAGAAAATCTACATAAATCACAAAAAAAATAACTATAGACGCGTTTGCAGTTTTGAAATGCCTTTCATTCCTTTAATACTCTCCAGAAGTGTTAACATGAGTGTTTAATATACATCTTAAATACATTCATACAAGATGGTTGAAAATACATATTATATTTTCATCATCGTCTTAAAAAATTTTGCGTAGTATTATACCACTCGAGGAACAAAGACCTGGAGGCAAATGCATTTTTTTGTTGCATAATATGAAAACTTTGTCCAAGTACTCGTACTAATATATATAATTATTGTCTCAATCTTGATATTAATTTTTTTTTCTAAACGCACACGTGGCTATAAAATAAGAAACAAAGTCATCCTCTTGTATTTCGTAAAAATTCTCGGACAACTTTCATTATGATTACAATTACACCAAATTTTGGTAGGTCTACCTCTAATAGAAAACGATCAATATCAGAAAACAAACTACATAGTCCAGTGCAATTAGTCATTATAAATGAAAAATGACGGATGAACGGATTTTAATTTTTTTTGGATTTTTAATGCCATAAATTAAAAAAATAATAATAAAATTTTCAGAAATCTCAACGAAAAATACAATTATCGAAATTTTTAAATATTTCTTTTAAGGAAACAATGATTGTTATAGTTTTCGAGGTTGTTTATAAAGAATTTGTAAAAAAAATGAAAATTTTTAAAATTAATTTGAAGATGGCAGAAGCTCCAAAAAGTGAAATGAATTAAAGAAACACTAAATAATACAAGCACATTAGTTTTTTATAGAAAATGATTTACTAACAACTTATGCTAAATAATAATTATTAAAACTTTTAATGGCATAAATAATTATAAATTTTTATTAAAAGGATAATCATGTCTGATTATCTCTGACGTTTTCGTTTTCGACGTCATTCATTAGTATCATCGGTGGAGCATTTAACACATTCAGCGCCAAATCATTTTTTGTTAACTTCCGCACCAGAGCACCCATAAAGCAAGCTCAGCGGACACCGGTGACGGCCCTGGCCCTATGGCAAAAAGTTTATATTTTTTATCGTACCAGGCCGTAGCGAACACAAATTGGTTAACTTCCTAGGCCATAGTGAGCGTTAAGGCGGACACAAAATAATTAGCGGACACCGACTACACTGTTTGAAACTAATTTGCTAATTACGGCACGTGTTTACGAAAGACTGCCAAATGGTACCACAAAATTGAAATAGAGATTATTCTGGGTACAGCTGTAGTCAATTCCCATTACCTCTACAAGGAGGTAACTGACAAAAAAGTAAGCGCAGATAATGAAGAAGATTTAGCTAGAGAATCCACATAGAAAAAACCATGTCTTTGACAAACTTCCTGGTAGTAGCAGGATAGGAAGAAAACACTGCAGAGGATGTTACAGAAAGAAAATGAAATCCCAAAAAATGAGGTTAAGAAAGTTACCAGATTTTGTAACAACTGCCCAGGCCAACCGCGGTATTGTTTGGAATATTTTAAGACTCCTCACTACAAATAGGTTTTTTCATATAAGTACTTATAATATTATTTTTTCATGTACTGTGTCATATTATTCTGATGATATTTCGACATATTTTATTACTTTAATTTTTTAATACATATTTGTTTTTTCTAAAGAAATAAACGATTATTTATATTAAAAAAATGTCTAGAGTTTTTTACTAATTAGCATGCCAGAAATACTAGGAAAATACGTTTGCTTCTTTGCACGTGTTAAAAGTTTATCACAGAATAGCATGACGCCACGAAGTGATAGTGACTATTTCAGTATTAGTATCAAGTGTGTCCGCCCTGGCCCATAGAGTATATGCAATTTCAAATCATTATTCACAGGCCACAGAGGAAACAATAGCGGCCACAGCTTCCAAAATCTAAACAAATGACCATTTTTAGAACCCAAGTTTATACGCCATTATATAGGGTCAGAGCGGACAATTAGTGATAAAAACTGTTCGAATTTGAATGTCCGCTGGCCAATGTTAATGGGTAAATAATGTCCGCCCTGGTGACCGCTGTGGCCTATACCAATACCAATATATTTATTTGCTGTTTAAAATAATACAATGTATTGCCAGGTCCCGGCCCAGACGAGTTGGATGGGGCAAGGCTGGTTCAACTTAAAACTGTGAACGAGAGTGTCTAAATCTAAACGTATAATCTAAAATACCCTAATAGACCCAGACACATACATAAACATCCATCACCTTTCACACAAAAATAATGAATAAAATGGCTGAATAATGTTTAAAATTCCAAAAAGACGGATAAAAACAATTAAAGCTTAAAACTAAAACTCGCGGACTTCACTGATTCAATTTTGATTGTTGAAACGGGTAGATACAGACAAACTACAAATACCCGTTTGAAACAATGCAGGTGAGGGCAGCATCCCAGCCACTCAAAATGGATTAAAAATGTTGTGATTTTTTTGAAATTATTGATAATTTTGATGATTTATGGATTTAAAAAAAATTTAGAAGAAAACAACGAAAAATAAAAATAACAAGCAGAAACGAAGAGAGGGATGGGAAAAGAATTAAAAATTTAAAGTTGAGAGTAGAAGAAGCTAAGAGTGCTGTGGCCTGATGAATATATAACTAGTTGATCGGACACCCATGTACGCCCTGGCGCTGAGTGTGTTAAACGGCTAACTCCTAACATGCTATAGAACAATTTAAGCCACTTCTTCTATATCCACAGGCAGACGCATACCCAGTTTTAATAAACAAAAAATCATTTTGAATAAATTTTCAGAAGCTGTTGGTTGGTTCATTATAACTGGCACCATCCCCATTCTTTTGGCATCCACAACTGGACTTGTAAATACACTCTTTTTATATGTTCTTAACTACTAGCATCGAGTGTAGGTAGGTATCAATGAAGCCAAGTTGACACAGGTATTTTTACTTGTAATTTTAAGAAACGATTGGTATCGAAAATTATTTATAGTTTCTTGATTTTTAGGACCACCATATAATGCTAAAATGCATAAAATACCCGACTGCAAAATATTAGTGACGTCAGCATTTTCATCGGTAAAGATAATAGCAGCATCTTGTAAATCTGTATGATTTTCGAATAATTTAGCAATTTATGTTTACCCTTTTTGTAAAACGCTGAAGTTGTATCACGTCCAATTAATAATTAATGCATATAAAAACAAAATATAATTCTTATATATTAATATTTGTTCTAGGCTTTTATTAGAATAAATTTTTGTGGATACCGTGCCTTTTGCTGGTTTGAGAAAATATATTTCTCTATGAGGAGGTGCTAAAGCTGTTCATAAAACTAACACATCAATATCTTCAGCAGCAACAACAACATTTTCTCATTCAATATTAATTGCCGTTTGTATGATTAATGTATCAGCATCACCTTCTGCTTGACATGAGAAAATATTGTTATAGGCTAGTTTCTTCCTTAACAATTAGTTGAATCTGCTTTTGTTGTTGCTGTTTGCAAGGAACTTCTCTTGGCGAATTTTTAAAGGCATATTTTCGTCAAAAATTAAATCTGTTGAGGCATTTTTCAATGATCGACGATATCTTTCAGCTGATTTAGTGCAGTTTATGTTGCGATATCCGTCAAAAAAACGACAAAAATATTGTTTCCATAATTATTTCTTAAATATCGTATCTAATGGCATTTGATGTCTTTTTGTATACTTTATATAGAAATTAATAATTTTCGAAAGAAAAGAATGAATTCAGCTGTAGAAGGGATATGCTATTCTAGAAGTAACGTCATTTTCATTCAAAATCATTAGCGGACAGTTTCAAAAGGTAAACTTTTAACTTTTTAGTATAAGAAATTCAATAAACTTGAAAATATTCAAATCAAATCATTATAGCTGGATTCAGATATATAAACCTAAAGCCTAGTGCTATTAGGTTTATATCTCGGAACAACAAATAATGTTGTCTTTCATTCATGAGAGCCTTGTTTTTAAAACCACCAAAATAGTAATTTTGCCTCGTTTTTTTATTAACCTTTATTTTTTTAAGTAGCCAAGATTCTGGCACTAGGAATAGCTAGTATTATTCTTCTGCATTTGATAAATTAGCCGTTTTAGTGAAGACACTCACACGACAGAAATTGAGTTGCTAGTTTGCTCTAGAGAATCTTTCAATACAAGTCTATTTTGTTATTTGTTCCTGATATGTTGAATGCAAAATGTTACATTAACTCGGTTCTGAAATCTATTGCCTTGTCCTTTCGGCAGAAGTCAAATAACTCCGTCTACTAGGAATAATTGAAATACCTTCAATGCAAAAGCGTTAAACCTTTTCAAATATTTAATAAGAAATCTTTATAGTGAGGGTATCACTACCACAAGAATGCCTGTCTAGCTTTTAAATTCCAATAGCTGTAGATTGAATTAGATATTTTCACGTAGCAAGTGACTAACATAACTACTATACTATATGTTTAAAGGTAGATAGAAAATAACTCTTGTACACTTTTAAAATGGTTTGTAGGTGCCCAATTTTGTAATTAATATGTCAAAAAATAAATATACACAATCCGAAACTGCTAAATTTATATTATAATCTACAGAAGTAACAGAAAGAATTTTGAAACCTCAAATTGAATAGAATTGAATTAAAAGAATGAATTTAAAGTAAATATCATTAAAAAGAGAGCAACTAGTGTTCCTCGTAACGGCGAGAAAACGCAGAACAAGTAATTGCGAATTTCCCGTTAGCAAATAATTTCAACAAGTGCTTTTTTCGCAACTAAATGCACAGCAACTTAAGCACGACGAGCAAAATGAGCAGTATCAATTGACTGGTGTTTACTGTAGTATAATGTCAGTAATTTACTGAACAGTGGTTTGGAATGGGCTTTTTTATAGACGCCGTAACGGCGCGAGGCGCGAAACCCTCCATCCATCTTTTCGATCCCTAGGGGTCTCTTCCACCGTACTCCCCAAGTCGTCTTTCCGCAGGAAGATTTACGCGTACAGAATAAATATAGAGTGGCTTCACTTCATAGGCCTTAGGACTTTGGTTAGGGCTGGAACACTTATATAAAGTGGATTTCGAAATCATATCCATCAAATAGCCGAGATTGCAGATGGGGCCAAAGATTTTTCAATAAACAGGTTTTTAAGCTGTAGCTACTTCTATAATCACTTGTTATACATACACTAAATCGTTTTTAATTCAATATACCACTTTTACCGTTTCACTACCTCCAACGATTCACAGCATGCGTTTTTAAAGTTCCCCAATCAGATAAGATTTTAATAAAACTTTACCATTCAAACTTTTAAATGCTAGATGCGTTGCTAACGAATAAGAATTTAAGTTAACTTTTAGAAAGTTCTATGCCTTTTCATCTTTATTATTTTTGTGCTAGAGAGTGTTTATAAATGTTTATAGTCTAAGAGTGAGTAAATGTTTTTCACTTTATTTCCTTTAGAGCAACGGCGGTAGCTGAGAGGCTACGCGGTACCACATTGAAAAAGGGAAGGATGGCGTTTTGTGCGCATCGTGGAAGTCGAAAATTAAAGGCGACACAACCTACGTAAGAGAAAAAATAAACGGAATTAGTGGTGTCGTGGCCTACTTTGAGATTAGTTCTTTTCATTTTTGCACAAAAGCATATGTCAAAGCCAACTGAATTTTTCGAATTTTTTGATACACATTATTATTCTTATTGTCATTGCCGTCAACTTTCACCCCTTTAACTTTTTCCGTATCTCCTGTAATAAGGAAGCTATAACCGATTGTGGTTTTCCTATTTTTCAAGTTTTTGTGATGTATCTCACAAAGTAGGCAATGAATTTCAAATTTCTTTTTACTGAAATATATCTCACAAAAAATGGAATATATTTCAACTCGTTATTTGCGCTAATAAGTAATTTTTGATTTGTGCATATACACTTGGAAATGTTTGCTTGCTTTTATCCTATTATATAAAAGTATTTTCTATTCGAGGTAATTAAAAGCATATATATAATTGTTGTCTTCATTCGACAATAATTCTTGAAAGTCTTACTTTGTGGACCTTGACGACATTATGCCGCCTTTTGCAATTGGAACTGGGTTCTGCATTATTTTCGTAAGACGTCCAAAACAATATGTGATAACTGGTTTCGATTTTCGAGGACGATAGACTGACAATTTCAATTTGGGCTAATGAATGTAATTTCATCATCGTTTGAATATAGACCTCACCTACCTCAAGGTTTGATTACCTACCGTTAGGGATTTGAGCGAGATGAAAATTTTGTAAATACTTCTGTTAATTTTTTGAATCATACATCAAGGAATGTAACAGTAATTAAATGAATTCTTGATAAAACACCTAAAGTGATCTATTTCGAAACTACCACGAATTTGGTACCTCGCCACATTAAATAAAGATTTCTACCATTAATATTATCATTAAAAATTGACTTGTAGTGAAAAATTATATGATGAAACGTTAAAATGGCCTTCGGTCGGCCGTTTTAAAGCGAAACTGCAGACAAGAATTTTCGCAATGACGCGACGTCAAAAAAGTTCTGAAGAGAAACTTTTTCGAAACTGCAATTTGAAGGTAACGAATTTATCAGAAATGATTTTTACGTTCGAAATTCTGTAATTGGAAACTATAAAGAAAATTTACAATGCGAATTTTAAACTTAGAGACATTTTTTTCAAATAGCGACAGCAGTATGCAGCAGACCTGTACGCGGGATGTGTGGTCGATTGACGACTGTTAGTGAGGTCGATCTGGGTTTCGAAACGACAGTGCTTTTTTCGAGTTTTTTTTTTGTGCACATTATGTAGTAGGACTCCCTCTATCATCTGATCATATTTGCGGGCGCCACGGGAGTGGTGGAGGGGGGGAAATTTACATGTAAAGATATGGAAAATCAGTTTTTTGGACATAACTCGCTTAGTTTGAATCGGATTGAAAAAGTGTAAAATGGATAAAATGAAGAGCTCGGGAAAGCGCGTAAACTGAATTTTGACTCCTCGAAATCAGTCCAGCGGTTCTCGAGATATTGCGATTTGAAAGTACGGATTTGTATATGGATTTATCGTTGCGGTGGGAACGTACCAAGAGCCGTTTTCGCGTTTTTTTCGGGGAGGAAAGTGACTTGGCGACTATCTTTTTCTTTTCCCGATAGACACTCAGGACCTAAGTACTGTGTCCAAATTTCAAGTCGCTAGGTTTATTAGGGAGGGGGGGGGGGGGTGAAGGCTAAACCTAAATGAAATTAAAACTGCTGTAATTTCGCAAATCGCACAGCAAACGTGAGATTGTGTACTAATGTGCCCACTTTGAGTTCCGCTCATGTATTTTCAATTTTCGTCATAAATAGACAAATGGTTGCGAAATAATCAATTTATTGTTGTTATTGTTTTTAGAAAAAATCATTTTTCGCCAGGAAGAAAAGGGGTGGGGGAGATTTTTTCTCTCCATCGAATGTAGATTTTTTTCTCTTTGATTTGAGCCTAACCATATTGCGATCGGATGATTAGGAGGGGAGAGGGGGGCCCGCAAAATTTTTGGCCTGTAGAAGGCAAGGGAAATGGTTAGCGACTTCGGGCCGGACTCATTTTCAAAGGCAATCAATTCTCTTTTAAGACTTTTTTACCTCGAAGCTCTAACTTCATTAGGGCCTGCACGCGCGCGTGATACATTTATAAAAACGGACGAGCAGAACGGGACGTGTGTTTGTGAGAGAGAAGGGAGACAAGTCGGAGCACAGGCTCCTCCCTCTGCATCTCGCTACACGGTTGCTGAATTGGTGCGCTCGTTTTGAGCACCTTTGCCCAAGGTCAATTCGAGGGTGACCTTACTGTTCATGCCATCAACACGCTTCACCGCAGGAAAACCACATTTAAAACATATACCTGATCCGTTGTGGTACAGATAGTTTCAAATGCCTCGGTTCTGGTGAACAAATTAATAAAATTTATATTTGCTCATAGATACTTCTAAACGTTAACTAACATGTTTAAAGAGGACACGAGCCTAGTTATTTAGAAACAGCAACAAAAAATTCTCTTATTGTATTTTTCCATATCGTCGATTGCTCAAAATCAGTTATTCCTTTACTAAAAATACCGTCTCAAATATTTCTATGTTTATACTTGAGTGAGTGTGATAGGTCTACCCAAAATATGGGGACCAACTCTCTAGCTTCCCTTAAGTATGTGTGGCACAATTGTCTAAAACTCGATTCAAGTGAATGACGGAAAGATCAAGGTGACTAGAAATATAAGCAAAAAATATGAGGCGACAGTGAACTTTAAAATATAATTGACTGTGCAGTATCCAAAACCAGCACAGTGATAATAAATATTTTTATATTCTAGTCTATTAATGTCTCTTGCGCTGAAAAAGTCACTTTGAGAGTAAAAACCTCGCATCCTTGTCTCCAAAGGTTCGACAAACGTACCAGAAGTTAATTTTAAGAGTCAAGTCATTCAGACAAGGTAATGATGAATACTTCTATTATTATAACAGTTAAAATTAACACTTTTTACTCTATCTAGTATCATTGGTGTAGCGGAATCGACAAGAAATTTACATCAGGCAACCCTTAGTGATTCTTAGGTCTTTTCCTAAAAACGCGATTTATTAAAATGTCAAATTCAACCTATTATCAAAATTACAATACAGCACAAGATAAATATAAAGTATGGTGATGTATGTTTGTGATTCGATAGATAAATAGAACTTGAATCGGCATTCTAACTTTTGTTTGATACCCCGCGTGCAAGATTATGCCAGAGAATGAAGATTTCATCTATTTTCTGATGGATTTTATAATTACTCATATAACATGGATGCACCACTACACGTCAGAAAAAAAGGAGGTAGAAGAATTTCTATCTTTAATGCGATTTTACCATCTGGTAGAGTACAGGATTTCTGACATACCAAGAAATAATTAAGATCAATTGTCTTCCAAATGACTTAATTATAAAAGTGAGAACTGCATTAACTTAGACTTAAGTTAAGGATGGCTAAGAAGATGGCACACTCTTTCACCACGAAAGAATGGTATAATGAAAAATACATTAGTCTTGAGTCAGAGTATGTGGAAAAATGTAATTGAATATAATGATTTTTATGGTACAAGTGAATAGAAATATATTTTATTCATGAGAAGAATAGTTAACATACGGGGTGTATAAAAAATATCGTGGTATACCAAAACTTTTACAACACATTTCCAAAATATCCAAAGAGCTTTCCTGCTTTAATTAAGATTTAATTTGACAAACGTTAATGTATTTTTTGAATGATGGTATATGTCGTATTCAAGTTACGAATGATATTTGCATTAATACTAAAAGAATTGAAATATAAACCTTATAAAATTAGCAAACAAAAAAATATACATTATTTTGCAGATTTCTTCCAATAAACAATTTTTTCTTCAAACATTAAAAAAACATGACTTTACTGGCACGTTCCATAAATTTAAACTATCATTTCTCTGAGTGGCCCAAAAACTCTTTACTGCCGCTCAGGTTAAAAAAAATAGCATGTTCTTTGTGGTGTAAAAATGATTTTTTGTGTCTCGACTGTTCTAGTCGTTCTTGACAAATACATCCTCGACCAAAAAAATGTCACTTTTGCTCCATATAAAATAATATATTATTTGCGTGAGATATAAAATACTTTTACACAAAAAAGTGGCATCATATCTATTTTGCACAAACAGCTTCTCACCGACGCATTCGCCAATTGTTCGAAAATGTGCACCATGGAAAAGTTTTGTCATAACTTCGAATCTACTCAACCGATTTTTTTTTCGTTTCCTAAATTTCAAACATAATGGAACAAGTTTTTGAACATTGGTCTAGTAGTTCTGAAGAAACTTGCGGACGATATGCTTCAAATGATAACCTTTCTTCTTGAAGTTGGATAAAAACTGAATTTATGACTGAATTTTCCCTTTCTCTCACTATAAGTCGCAAAATATTTGTTTTACAAAGAACATGAATATAACTTCAATGTGCATTTTAAGCACATTACAACGTTTTTTTAAATTCCATCTAAGTAAGTAATTTTATTGAAATAGGAAATCCTAACATACATATATTTTATAACATTTTCATTAATTCATGTGCATTATTATATAATAATAGTATAAAAAGATATATGGATTAATTAGTGATTTGAATTATTAACAATCTTTACATATATAAAATATATGAAGTATAAAAAATATAAAATATAAATGTAAAAAATAAAATATATAAATTTTTTTTAAATGTCGTGACAAGGTTTTATTGAAATTTGTATTAAAAGTGACACTAAATTACCGTTATTTAATGTGTTTGATCAAGTTGTACTTAGACAGTTTAACCGAAGGGCTGTTTGTGATCTCAACAAAGAGTGTGTTAAATTGATCAATTCCCTTGAAGAACAATGAATTCATAGACTTTTTCAGATGGACCTGATTTAAATGGATATTATCTCTTGATCTTGTAAGATGGCCACTGGACTTCATGATTAAATACAATGAATTCATTGAAGTGACAGGGTTGTAATTTGCTAACAATTTTGTAAATAGAAATCATTGCACTTAGATACAGTCTGTCTGAGACGTTTAGCCATGCCAAAGCTGCCAGTATGGTATTTATTGGAGTGAATCTATTACATTTAAGTATTATTCTCATACCCCGGTTTTATAATTTTTGTAATTCGCTAAGTATATTCGGGTCAAAAAGGTACATTATCAAAATGTGGTTTAATAGTGTTTATACTGTAATTTAAGTTGATGTCGATGTATAATATGAGATCTTAGAAAAAAAGTACATTTCTTGAACTATCTTTGTATATATGTAATGAAAATGGCTAGAGAACGTTAATACATATTGTCTATTTTGAAGCCCAGATATTTAATTTCAGTCACAAAGTCGATAGGTTCTTCATTAATTGATACATTGAGGAGGTTAATATTAATTTTACTCTATTTAAATATAGTTGTTAATATCATTTTTAGTTTTTTCTACATTCAATTTTAACTTGTTTATATTAAAATAATTGTTAATTTTAGCCAGCACAAGATTCATATTATTTATGGTATTCATCAAATTTTGACCTTTGCAAACTAATAATGTGTCATCTGCGAATAAGCTAATAAGATAACAATCAATAAATAAGTCAATATCATTAATGTATATGATGAATAAAAGCGGGCCCAAGATACTACCCTGAGGTAATCCATGTTTATAATAAGTTGATTGAGAGTCAAGATATTTATCTGAGTACGGAGACGCTAACCGTTATTTTAAAATGAAGGATGACTACATCAAAAAGTGCCGCACTCTTGGATCTGTGCTCGCATTTGTCCCCAAAGAACAAAAACGTCGTAAATGTTAGTTTTCTAGTATAGGAGACATCTCGACATACTGACTGGACTACATATTTCATACTTCAAGTAGGTACTTCATAAGCCTATTTAAATGTTTTGATATCTCGTTGTCAATCGGTAGATATCTACAAGTTAAGGTTTTTACTTTTCTTGACCTCGAGCAAAGCACAGTCACGGAAAAGTGCCCATGTAAATAATTTTCAAGATTTTTTAATTACCACTCAAGCTAATCGTTCAAAATAAATGTTCATGAACTATGGAAATAGTGTTTCTTTTATTCAACAACATAATTTTCAAGTTTACTCTTACATTTTACGATACTAAAAAAGTTATAGGTATTCAAGAACCACCTTCTCTTTGTTCTTGTAGTGTAAACGTAATAAAATTCTTTTATTATAAATTTGAGTTATGGCACATGATTATTACGGCCGGGATTAAACTGTTATATTATACAAAATCAAGCAGTTCTAAACGTACCCACTAACGCTCATAATTCATTAATATAATTGGTCAGTTGAAGACAACCGAAGCTTAGCTAATGAGAATTACGGAATCTGTACAGGTGTATACTGTTGCATAAATAATAACAATATTTATAATTCCATCCGTGCGCAGCACGCATGAGTACAAAAGTTGGCGTGCAAATAATTTTTATTTTCCTAACATAATTTCCAACAATTATTATTGTGTTTACAATGGTTCGGTATATGTGACATATTAAATTGCCTTGTATCATTACATCGACATCTAAGCTCGTGGTTTCATTTTCTATGCAGTAATAAAATATGATAATCTCGTGATATTTATGTATGCAACTACAGCCCCACAGTCCGCCATTTTGATCCGTGGTGTGGTTGTACTTCCAGGTTTGGAGTTATCTTTGCTTAGCACACAATTTGTTCTCGATAATCGTTGTTATGTCGCCATTAAATGCCGACAAAGAAATCAATCACGGCCCGATAACTAAATAAACACCGATAACATTTGCCTTATCAATAAGCGGTGTGATTATTGCTTAGTCCAGGTGATACACGCTCTAAAATAAACAATTTACAAAATAGATCATTTTCTAAAAAAAAACATACATCTGATATAAGTTTTTATCTTTGTACTTAAACATGATGATAACCTGTATTTTTAAAGAAATCGGTCTGATTTAGGAACTATTTTTAAGGGAATTATTAAGTTTAGCCGTATTGTTATATTTAATTAATGAGCCTCTCTTAACACATGCATGTGTTATTAAAAAATTCAGCAGGTGCCCCTGATTAAAACACCGCATACCAGCGATAAAATTATAATTACTATTTTTAACATTGGACAAAATAAGAACGCATTATATTCCAATTTATTTTAAAGGATAAATTAAAAATGCCAGCTGATATTCTCATCAAGATATGGAATATTATATACAATATATTTTTATAAGTTATTTACTTGTTGCAGACGTTAAGTTTAAAAATGTATATTCCGCAACAATTTAATACAGTCCCAGTCGATTCTGGTTTCGTACACAAAATAACAAAAAGCTTTCACGTATACCTGGAATCTGTCTGTATTGTCTATAATTTTTTTGTAGATAAACTCGGACGTCTGTAAATATAAAATTTCAACACCGTTGTGTAAAAATCTTATCTCATTAGTATTGAATCTTTCAAAGTTGTCGAAAGGTTTGTGATTAGCATAAATATGCCGTAGCAAACACCTTTTCTGCAACCTGAAATCCAATGCGGTATCGATTATACTCAACACGGTTTCCACAGTATAGTATACTAGCTCTGGTTCTTAGAACGTCGTATTTTGTGTTAAAGGAGAAAACTCCAACGAAGCATTCACATAAAGCCACTTCAATTTCCCTATAAGTACACAAGAACAACAACTACAAATTGCCGCTTTGTAACTTTAACCGCAGTAAATATTCACCTTATTTTACTAACAAATTTGGTAGGTAATTGTATATCGTACACGATTTCATCGCATAAATATAAATACATTTAGAAAGTACAGAGAAGTATTATTATTATGTAATTTGTAACATTTAATACAGAATAAGGTCAAAATCTGATTACAAAAATTACAGCGTAAATAGTTTTAAGTCTTCATACAACGTAAATATCTTTCATATCCATAGTTCTGTCGAGTGAAATGCACAAAATTGTTTTCTTCAATAACAATAATTATTAAACACAACAAATTATTAAAAAAATATAATTTTACAGATGCTTAATCTTCTACGGATGGCGACTAGGGGTGCCAAACTAGAAATCCCGAATCCCTTTAAAAAAAACATCTGAAATACCTTGACATTTATACAAATGATACCGAGCGATATACATTCAGTAAATGTATGTCGGTCGGATATATAAAGGGTGATTCACAAAGTTTTGGCCGGCCGATATTTCGAAAACTATTTGAACCACAATTTTGAAATTTGATAACTTGAAACAGTGCAATGCGGTGTACATATCTGGAATAAAAAATTTTTATCCAACATCGTATTTCCGATCAGGTGACATCAACTTCAAATTTTTAAATGGACGTGTCAAGAATGTAATTTAATGAAAAAATCAGAAAAGACTGTCAGATCTTTATCTTCGCCCTTCTTGGTTTTCCTTCAATACAAATTTCAATCATTTGATGGGAGACACTTTCTCAATTACACGCTTTTCAAATAGTATTTATGTCATATATCATGGAATCCAGTCTTAACTTTAACTGATTATGTATGTAGTTCTCTTTCAATAAAGAAAGTACTCATGAAAATTCAGATGTAAGATACTTAGATAAATATAGTAAACATTAATTATCTGTATAGAATATCCCCCAATTCCCCTGGTGTTTAAACAAAACCATACATAGTAAAGGAAAACATTCACCTCACTCACAGCAACTAAGGTTGCCTCACAGAGCCAAATCATTCATTTTGAAAGCTTTGGTACAATTCAGTTACTTATGCTTAGTTATTTTACTGTTTTTTTTTCGACACTGAAGCATTGATAAAAAGTACAAGAGGTAACAAAAGTCAGAGAAAAACGAAAAATCCGGAGACAATCAATTGTTTTGTCTCGTTGTAAAAAGGGCGTGTTTTTTTCTATAGCCCAGCAGCATACATATATGCAAAAACATCCATTCAAGTTCGAGAAATGAAACACTAGACGTGGTAAGTTCATTGCGGTGTTTTGCTATCGAAATTTGATATAACCTACATCTCAAGAATCCCGCAAATGATTAGGATTAACACCACTCATGACAGCACATTTGTGCTCCAACCAGGATGATCAGGGACGCAGTGTGGCTTCTAGCTTCGAGATTTATAAGAATAGTATTTACCTATTACTGGGCCCCTAGAAAGAAATTTGCTGGGGGCTGTTATAGTAGATACTACGTATCATTAAAAAATTAACTCGAAAAAATATCAAAATTTCTCAATTAAATTCGTCTTTCAGCTCGCCATATTAAAATATAAAAAAAAAGTATCCATGTTATTTAAATAATCAAAAAACTACAATTTTCCGAAACATTTTCTGAAAAAATTCACTACAATCCGATAATTCTCAAAGATGCCCAAAATAACGTCAAAAAATTCAAAAGGCCTATTCTACAGCCTAAACTTCTTTAAAATTACAGCCCTCGTATAACATCTAACCACTTCTAAAATACTTTGCATACCCCGGTATAAAAATTTAATTCGTTTAAATAAAATTTTTATAAGCTAATTTTCATTCAATCTAAATGTCTATTCGGTTTTTCATTTATTTTTGTACACGACATTCCACAGCTCCTCGATTAATATCAATATTTCCTCGATTAATATCAATATTTACTTTCGTTCCTTCAACATATATGTATATGCACAAATTCTTTTATATCATCCCTACAGCCCGCGGCACAGTTCAAACATGTTATCAAAACTTACTTCCGTTCGTTCAGCTCGCGTTATCCACGGCACTTAGTATGACCACAGCCCCATAATAAGTGCTCGCCTGCGGAATCGTTTTACGAGAGCGAGTCGAAAAGTAGAAAATAGATTCGGTCAAATTTATCAAATAACTTCTTAAGTAAATGTGATTCGAATTACATTTAAAAAGCAAAAGATTTCAAATTTTAAGATAACAACATAACTTTCAGTTCAAATTTCAATCAATTTCAGTTATTGCGCAGTTCAGCCTGCACTGAATGGATGGGGACATATCCAGTTTTAGACTGTGTCCGCACGGAATCGAGGGTAACTTTCCAGGCCACAAAAAAACGATCGTTCGAGACTCGCAGTGCACGATTAACGCAACAGTAGGAACGGTATAAAAGCTGCGCGCGGCGAATCTCAGGAAGTCCATTTCTAATATCAAAATACGAGTTGTTTTTTTTATATTTTCTAAAACAAAACTTTAGTTGTTGAAAAGTTAACATTTTACAATCTACTTTTAAGTTAATTTTATGTGTATTAAACTCTTAAGTAAGTATAAATATAATTTCGTTCTAAAACTAGTGTGTTATTTCAAGAATCTAACTGCTCCAACTGCATATACTTATAGCTATTGACCCTGGTGCAAAAAATTTAATAAATTAAACTGGTATTCCCTAGTCAGAAATAAGTGCACGAACGCCCTGCCCTCATGGATCTCTACCAAAGCTGTCCGGCTCAAACTTTTTTAATTTTCCAAACTCGAGTGCCTTGTTCGAGTTCAGGGCCCACTTATGGGCATAACTATTATTATAATTAAAAAAAGTGCCTATCTCTGTGTTTAATTGTCGAAAAATTTTCAAAATACATGATCAAACATAAACACTTTCATGTAATATTTTCCGCAGAATCCGAATTTACTACTGGATTTTTTTTAAAAGTTCATCAGAATGCTGTAAAAACAAAAAGAAAACGTACAGAAGTTAAAAGTCATAATAGAAATGCTTTACATTGGGCAGTAAAGACGTTAGAAAATTGTTATGGTACGTTACAAACTGAATCGCTTAGAAATTTTTAAGTGGTTAAGATAATTCGCGTTTTGTTTTTGCAAAAGACATTGTTCAAAATATGGCAATAGTCGTGATTTAATGGCTCTAGATTTTATTTGTGAGATTATTTGAAAACAAACTTGGAAAGCTGTTCAAAAGCTAACGGAAAATACCCTTCTGGTAGGAAAGTCAACCTCAAATGACAGAAGAAGCCATTTTATATAAGTATTATGCGTATTCGTTACACTTGTAAATTTGATTTAAAGATAATTGCAATCACTTTTCTATTATTGCAGAGTCAATCTCACTCAATCAATTACCTTGTCGAAGTGCGATAAAGAATTCCATTTATTTTATTAATATTACTTGCGATACATCATGGGCGTCCTTAGATTTTTTTTAAGGGGTGCTAAAAATACAATAAAGGGTATGGAAGCCAAAATTATTGTAGTTCCCTCAGATGCGTGTGATAATACTGTAGGCGCAACGTTCGGAAAACCGTGCTCAATAATTATAAAAACATAATTATTGTGAAGACACACAACAAATTGAAAACTGGTATAAACTAGTCTTGGGCAGACAGCGACATGAAATCAAAACCCTAAGGAAATGCATGTTTAATAAACGAATTCTAGGTTTGCCCTTGTGAAAATAAACAAAACTGATCAATTTTCATCCATTGATTTAATATATCCATTCACTTACAATTGTCACACTTCAAATATAAGTAAATGTATCATCAGAAAATCATTTTTAAGTTTCTTCAATAATTGTCTCTGCCCCTCCACTTCAATGTTTCCCCAAAATGTGTGCTCCCAACTGGAAAAGCTTGTTAAACATTGTATAATTTTACTTTTAAGTTATGTCCCCCGACCGGTTTTACCAATGGTTGGCAGGGGGTGTTCGCCAAAAAACTTGCGGCTTTTTAGGTTAGATTACGAGCCTACTGTTCCTAACGTCACTATTTTTTTAATTTTGACCAATCGGTGTTCAGATTCCGAGATTGAGGTTATGCACCTTGCGTCTATATTCACCATGATTAAATTAATTACCCAATTGTCCCTGTCAAATAAATTGCGAATATGGAGGAAAACTCACCCCTTCTCGCACTTACGGTTTTGTTTTTAATATGCTAGTGTCTCTATCACGTTACCAGCCCTACTGCAGCACCTCACTTTCGTTAGCACAGAAAAAAACTCGAAAAATTTTTAATCGCTTTTGGAGCTAATTATGACTGGTTGCAATTTTTCAAAAGTTTCTCAAAATGCGCAAAAACAATCTACAAAATAAATTTTGAGCATTGCAAACAATTGTCGCATAACGCTTCGGGTACAGCTTCCATATGACAGTGACCTTGTTTCGCATTTTTTGTGTCGAAGCCAAACGTAAACAAAAATGCAACAGATAATAAATAGAACAACCTGGATAGAGCAACGTTTATTTCTAACCAATAATTAATAAAACTACTATGTTTTAACGATTTTAATTTTAGAAATAATGAGTGGGCAAATATTTTGTTTTGTAATGGTGCGTTTTTCCAACGTGTGAGCAACATTATGCCTAATGTGTTGTTACGGTAGCTCAGAGTGTCTTAATGACAAAGACGCTTAAACAGACCGTTTGGCGTATTCTGTGTTCGATCTCCAGCTACAAAACTAACAATACTAACGGATATTTCCTCGTATTTTCAAACGTGTAACCCACTTGCAGACCACCAAGCTTTGGATTCGCTGTTATCTATTACAAGTGGTGTGTTTATGTTATGTTTATGTAAAAAGTGCGTGATTCCATGCCAAAAGCAGCTGAAGCATGTACTGATAATATCGGATTACACTTCGAGTTACCTCGTCACTTCTTTCTTTTAAGCTGAATATTTAGATACGTGCCAGTTCTGAGAATTTACTGATTTCATACCTGAGGCAAGCGATGTCCAAAAAAAAAATGTTTTAACATTCAGGAACGTGCAATAACATAAAAGTGTCTTTTTATGTCCACCTTTCTAAAAGCAAACGTCAAGAAGGATGCATTATGTAGCGCCCCTCCTTGCGGCCATAGCCGGACGCTCATGGAAGCAACTGGAAACGTTACTTGTCCCTACTTAGGCACTTTATAGTTCTAGGTAAACCGGTGTATTTATAACAAATTCACGTAGTTAGTTCCTGGAGCGCAAAAGACTGACATCCAAGTTAATCTAACACTGGTGCAAATAAACTCGATAAAAACGTTTACGTACAATACCAAGAGCTGTACAGTCGTATTCAGCTTCATACATAACACCACGAGATATAAAAAACGTACATTTCTTGAACAATGTTCTACATATAGTGTGATTGTTGTCGCCATATATACCCATGTCGCGGCAACTTGAAATAATGGATGAAGTAACTAATTATATCCGTTGTAAGTCTGCAGACGTGGACTTGAAAAACGACAAACAATGAAGTTTGTCCAAGGCATGCGGTTGCCGGTTGCAGACTTTACTGACCGACCGACTGGAATGTAGAAATTGAATTTTTATTGTCACACCATTGTTTTATAACAATACTTTTCGAACAGTCTCATCGTTTTTGCTTCTTTGCTCGCCCAGCGCGGTGAGAATCATAGGCTCATAATTCACACGACCGCTATCGAGGATGATACATCTCCCTTACTTTAAGTATAAGTAATATTTTAGGATTTGGTGTCGCCTGTAGTGCTGTTATGCTGTTATTGTGAACCAAATAGATTTCGATAAAATCCAAAAGTTCCGAACGTTCTCGGCACGAATATCTACTGCACATGAAAAAAAAACTTTAAATTGATTGATTACGCATATACGTAATACATATTTTTCCCTTGCAAGTAAGGAACTGGTACTCTATCCAGGTATTAAAGTCATTCATATGAATCCTGTAACATGCAATTTACTATACAGGGTGTAACATAATGGGATGTCATAAATGAAGGAGCGAGCATATTCCTCGTACAAATTTAAGAATATTTTGTCATATAAAAAATTGTCATTAGAGCCTTCGTTTACAAGATACAGGGCGTTGTAGTTTTCAAAACGATATTTCCCTAAATATCTTTTGAACAAATGTGGATATATATCTAAAATTTTGTGTGTAGAATACATAATGAGTATTGTATTTAAATTTAAAAAATAAAGCCCCAACAAGTGACGTAGATTTGGGGTATGTACGGTACCTTTTTTCATGAAGGTATGGCACGCCACTGGGCCAAAATTTTTTTTTGTGAGTATTTTGGGTTTCAAATTTAATTTTGAACAACAATGTTCAAAATGTGCTTAAAAGTGACCATTTTTTTTCTTCTTCCTTTCATTTGCAGCGGACTTTGGCTGGGCCAACAATAAAGCCCATGTTTGTTGTATCTAAATGTGAAATTCCCTCCAACCTTATAGTCGAGGTCAGGAGTCGGAAGTGGGTACCTTTTTTTGCTAGAGCGCCAATCTAGGGACCCCCCCGTTATCGAGGTCGCTGAATACGATGGTGGGGGTCCCACAATTTTCTTCCTCGGCAACCCCTTCAAATTGTCCAAAAACCACCCCCAAAGTGCCCTTTTCCGGGAACTCGTTTATTTTTCCCAGTTTTTCGACTAACTGTTATTCCCTCGAGTAGAACGAAAGGTCCCTCGAGGGATTTGATCTCAGCCACCCCTACACCAAGCTTCCCCCTCTAGGGGGTTGAAAAATTGATATTTTCTTTGTGGAAAAAAAATGATATTTTACAGGAGGTGTCTCTGTGAGGAAGGTGGCAGGTGACCAGGGTTGTGTAACCATCCCCGGGAATGGTTCTTACCTTTCAATGGGATGGAAAAAAAAATTTGTTTGCCAAAAAAATTATATTTTGTAGGAGGCGTTTCATTGAGGAAGGAATATTTTTTTCCACCCCTTCGAAGGATGAAAATAACCCCCGGGGTTGATTATACAACCCTGGTCACCTGCCACCTTCCTTAAAGAAACACCTCCTACGAAATAATAATTTAAAAAAAAAAATCATATATGCACCCCTTTGAAGGGTGAAAATAACCCCCAGTGGTGGTTGCACAATCCTGGTCACCTACCATCTTCCTCAAAGAAACGCCTCCTACAAAATATTATTTTTTTCCCAAAAAAAAAAAAAATTCCACCCTTTTGACGGGTGACAACACTGGTTGCACAACCGTAGTCGCTTGCGACCTTCCTCACAGAAACACCTCCTGTAAAATATCAATTTTTTTCCCGCAACAAAAATCTCAATTTTCCAACCCCGTGGAAGGTTGGAAGTCTAGTGTAGGGGTTGCTGAGATCAAATCCCTAAAGGGACTTTCTGTTCTACTCGAGGGAATAATACTGTCGAAAAACTGAGGAAAATAAACGAGTTCACGGAAAAGAGCACTTTGGGTGTGGTTTTTGGTCAATTTGAGTGGGTTGCGGAGGAAAAAAAATTGTAGGACTCCCACCATCCTATTCAGAGACCTCGAGAAAGGGGGGGCTCTCTAGATTGGCGCTCTGGCAAAAAAAGCAAAAATCCCAAAAAATCCTGACATTCAGGGTGGGTCTAATCAAACTCAATCTGATTCAAAATTGATGGAACTAGGCTAATCAGTAGAAATATTGCATTGCTTTTTAATTACTATTGAAGTTCTAAAATAATTTGCCATGACCGCATGTAAAGCTTTTTCGATATTTCTTCAAAAAAGAGTACAAGGAGGAGACATAGTCTAATTTTTGCCAAGTGACACCCGTGGCCCACCTATACTAGTTTGACTCGACCAAATTAGTGTTCAAGAAGCCTTGGATTCTTTTCTGTAGAACCATGCTTCTAAACCTGGTTCCCTAAGAACCTTCTTTAATAGAAGGTTGTTTCTAATACTTAAAGTATTACAAGTATAAGATATAAACCAACGTTAATAAATAAATGATAAATACAACAGAAATTAGACAACCCCCAAGAGGCTTATGCAGAGGGGAGTTACACATTGAAAAGTGCGGATATACAACAAATCTTCCGACAGTGCCAATGCCGGAGCCGGGGCTCGAACCCGGTAGCGCAATATCCACTCGATTAATCGCGATTGCCACCTCGCGCTTTAACCAAGGCTATCGGCTAGACAGCAATGATCTTATAGTCTTCTTCAAGTAGCCCCTAAGAACTCGTAATGACCTTCCTATTGTACTTTACCGACGGCCTGTTCTAATTCAAGTTTCCGCTGGTTGTCTTTGTTTCTATTATAACAAGCAATAGGTGACGTGATTTGTTAGAATGCTAGATTCATTTTGCTATATTTTTTAATATTGTGATATAAAAGACGAGAAATTAGTTGAAAAAATGTTACGCTTTGGTTTTGGGTTTACTATCCAAATAACCAACTAGGAGAGAGTGGGGTAGATACGGACGAGGGCGGATAATTTAAATTTACAGCCTTATAAATGTAGCTGGAATAATTTGGGTGTGTGATAGTTGATTGCGTCGATCGGTGACACACAATTTAGAAATATTGGATAAAAGTGGTTTCTTTAAAATGATATAAATGTGTTGGTGGTAATATGATTCTGTGTTGTTGACGTTATAATTGAACGTTGTTATGAAATTATATACATATGGCTGATTAATAATATGCAAATTCTACCATGCCTAATTTTGGGGCCGCTTCGATTACAGTAAATTAATTTCATTTCAGTAAATTTCATCGTACAAAAAAACATCTCTACAGAATAGTGCGAAAATATCAAAGGAAGACTAATCATGCTAACATTTCTGAGGATGCTATAATACTAGCAATTGAAGCAGTTGTTAAGCAAGGTACTTTTACAAAGTTGCAGCTATAAATGTTTGCTTAAAAGGTCTGATCATGTGAAAGCGCATCACATATCATTACTATCATTATCATTAATCTCGGATTCGTTTCGGCCTTACCAACATACGCCAAAGTTGGCTTACGAATTTGCTTGTCACTTAAAGGGAAAATTATTTTGATCAATTCATAAAGAAGCTAATCGCTGGAAAGGAATGAAAGATATTATTTATGATCAGCCATAATAGTTTGTCGAAGAGAAAAGCTGAACATTCTAGCCACTATCCTCAATAAAAAAAAATAACGTGATCGTCAAGGATTATTTAAAGAAATCTCTTTCACGAACCGAAGCCTCCTTCTGGAGAAGAAAATGCTGTAGCTGAAGATATCTCATTGAAATGAATGTCAAGAAAGTGAAAATATAGATAGCGATTGAAGTAAAGGACAAACTATCACAAATTTTACAGAAAATTAGTCTCTTACCTAAATGTACACCTCGAGAAGAAGCACAAAGACCAACAAGTGGTGCATCTCGAATATTTAGTAGTACACCGAAAAAAGAGGGGCTCGACAAAAGAAGCAGAACGAAGAAGGAAAGCAGCCGCGAAAGATGTCAAATTTGTAATAAAGTTCAAGAAATTTATGGCTTTAGTATTATTTTAAGTTGGATTTAGAACTGTCAGTAAAAAAAGAGGGCTGATTCATTTGATAGATGCAGGTTATTCAGAAGATGAAAAGGAGGAAATAACTCTTTTGGACGACGAAAAAGAAGTTACACGGCTTTGTAGTTAGATGTCGAAATCTACCCCACTCTCCTCCTACTAATTTATATCGATTGTATCGAGTATTGGGTTCTGCTACGTGCACAGATAATTGCCTGCTTATCTCAATTAGGATTATAAACAATGCCGCTCATTTCTCCCATTTTTGCCCCTAGCAAAAATATTACATTTATGGCAAAAAATAGTTAAACACAGATGGGATGAGAGGCCGTCATCGGTAAGTTATTAATAATACAAAATGTGGGTGTGTCTTAGTATCAGGAATTTACCAGAATATAAATAAATCATAAGTTGATATGATAAAGTTTTTTGTTACTTATATCTATTTGTGGAATTTGTGTTATTTCTGTTGCCAGAATCTCCATTATTTCAAAAAAAAAATGTCTATCTGATGGTAAGCTCGTGTGCTTATGTGTATTGACAATAATTTAGAGATACTCGCGAGAAATTTTCAAAATCATATCTAATTTTTTTGGTTCATATTTATTGGCTGCATACTAAATTTGGACACCAGAAGTGGCACTTCATTGATAAGGAAAAGATAAGAGTGATGCAGAATGAAATGCGAAAAAACGATCGGTAGAGATCGTAATAAAAATCTTCCAATTCATCAAAACAAAAAACGCAGTTTTATACGGAAAATATAATATCAAGTACACTTCACTGTTTCTTACAGATAAAAAGTGTGAAACAAACACGAAAGAGAATTTAATGGCAAACTTAAATAATGCAATTATGTAGTTCAAAAGCAAACATGGCACGTTGCCTATGCTACATTCCCGACGGTACTGATCTCTGTTTCAACTGCAATGGTGTCCCCAGTGTTACCAGCTTAGGTCATAAAATAATTTAATCAAATGAATATTACTCCCATCAATAGGAGTTTCTTTTCTTTCAACAGGCGATACTATTTTGAGCACGTATGAAAAAACGTAAACGTTTTCTAATAAAGGAAGAACATACACAATATAGGAAAAATAGCAATGTAACGACATTTTACTAATTCATTTGTATCTGCCCCAGATCTAAGTAAGTGATAAACATTCCCGTAGTAAGAAAGCCGGCTACATCACACATTTATATTTCTGTAAATAGATATATTTTTCTACGAATAAGATAGTAGTTAACAAATTTTTTAAGGACATAATTTCAATAAAGGTTTGTAAATCAAGTATTATACAATAGCATTACAGAATTGGTGACATGCCACCTTCATAGCAAATCAAAGTTTATTAAACAAATAACGATAAAGATATAATAAATAAATATAGCGCATAACATAAAAAATATTTTGTGAACACAAATCTTTTCACATGTTTATCATCTTATGTGTATATTTTATAGTAGTTCTGATTACATACGGCAAAGTACTTTATAAAAATGTGGATTTATCAGTAGGCTATAACCAGATAAACATTACTGACATTAGTTATAAGTACAATAAAGATATATAAGTGAAATCCTAATAATAGTCCTATTGTATTCAGAAATCGATTAAAAAGATTACGGAAACTTCATCTGTTATATTTTGATTTATCTCGAAAATTACTGTTACAACCATGCACCTATCAATACATTATCTCAGCTTTTCTTGCAATATAATTTTATATTGCAAAATTGAACCAATAAATATACGCTTAAAATTTTTTCATTGGGTCTATATTTTACAAGTTTACAACTGCGACGGAGATTCTCCTTCTTTTTCCCACCGACCCCCATTATTTCACCATCACCCTCCCTCCTTATTGCGATTCCCATTATCTTCTCCTGTCTTCCCACCACCTGAGTTATAATGTGACTTATTCATTAATTGGAAATGTATCTATACGTGATTAAAATATTATCAAAATATGTTGGGCCTCTTTAGTGTTACGGTGCAACAAACAATCAGACAGACGGAAGAGAAAAAAAAATTGAAAAACCAATTTATTTATCTAAATTAATTTTCCTTTCACAAACGGTGACAAAAAATTTAGCCTCTGTGTCTGTTTGTGTTTGACTTTAACAGCATATTGTCTCCAAATGTTCCAAATTTGAGAGATTTGTAACAAGACGCTACAGAAATCATCCATTCACAGTCAGGACTCGTTAGAAAACGTAATACGTACACGTCTTATAAATTATGTTTTATGAGGATTTTAACGCCGATTAATCTTTTTAAAAATCTCGCCAAATTTCTAATTCTGCACCCTGCTCAAAAGATGGCTTCACGAACAGAATATTTTAATTCAATGTGCTTTGAAGCTGCCACATGAAAGGAACTGATACTAGCCCAGGCGGTATCTGCTTAAAATCACCTATGTTTGGGTAAATCGGGCAGTATGGCAGATTTTCGGCTAAATCGCTCCTAAAAATTATAAGAAATGTTAATTTCACTATGCGCTAGTCACTATGCGCTAGTTTGAAAAGTGGGCGCAATTTTTTATTAAACAAAATGTGAAAAAATTTCTAGAAATACGGTTTTTTCTTCCTATTTTTTCATATGTCTCAGTAACTATTGCTTTTAGAGAAAGGTTATACAAATGAAAAAGTTTTGTAATCAAATTTTAAATAAGATGCAGTTGGTTGTGAATTCAAAAATTCAATTTTACTAGGGCAAAAGTAGTAAAAATCGAAAAAAAAATTAAAATAGCAAGTATGACTGATGGTCGAGAGGTGAGCGCACTTGCCTCTCACCCAAAAGTTCCGGGTTCGATCCCCGGTCGTGGCAGTGGAAAATACTGTGAGAGGGAGTTTTCCACTATACACGGATATTAGGTGTGTGTCCCTTGTCTCTAAATGTGTAGCCCCCTCCCACACAAGGCTCTTCTAGAGCCTTCCGGGATAAAGGGGGTTGTCATTACCTGTGGTGTATTTATTTATTATTTATTTAATTAAGTTATTTGTAGAACTTTTCAAATACTTATATTATGCGTAGGACCTTCATACTTGGCTAAAGAAAAGTTTTTAATATAATAAATCTATCTTCCCACCAAATTTCATCAAGTTCGGATTTTAGTTTTTGCATAATAATTTTGCAATCTAAATTTCGCAAAAATTTGCAAATTTTCAAAATGTTGCTGAGGCTAAACTAAAGCATTTAGAAAGTTGAAAATTTTTTGACATATAAAAGAACACTCAAATTTTCAAATTCATTTCGAGATATTAAAACCCATTAATTAGGAGAGCCTAGGAAGTTGTTTAAAAATTTGACAAAATTTTTTTGCTGAGTGAGGTTATGTCCCCTAAAGGACGCGTTAGTTATGTCAAAACGGGGCCCACTGGTGAGGTTAGAATAGTTTGAATTTCCCGCATTGCCAAAACTGCATCGGCTGGCCGAGGGCCCTAGTGCGGGGCCATGCAGAACAAGGGGGGGCACACGGGACCTTTGACAGCACGGGGACCATGGAACGTTAAGGGGCCCTGGGGCGGGGCTCCATTTTTGACAACCCGGAGGTCCCATTTGTTGGCACCACAAGAGCCCCATTTTTTGACAGCACGGAAGGAAGCCCTAACACGGGGGCCCTGGAGCCCATTCTGAGGCCGGAGCTCCGGCTCAACTGGGGCCATTTATATTTTGCTAACCAAATTTTTAAACAATTCCCTAGGCTCTCCTAATTAACGGATTGTTATATCTCAAAATGGATTTGAAAATCTGAGTGCTCTTTTATGTTAAAAAAATTTCAACTTTCTAAAAATTAGATTTCATAATTATTATGCAAAAACTAAAAGTCCGATCTTGATGAAATTTGGTGGGAAGATTTATTATATTAAAAAGTTTTCTTTAGCCAAGTATGAAGGTCCTACGTATAATATAAGTATATGAGAAAAATTCCACAAATAGAAATAGATTTTATTCTTCAAACTTCGGAGACCGGGACGTACCTAAGCTATTCACTTTAATTACACCTGAGATTAGAGCGTTAGCAACAGTGTGCATAAAAGATATTATAAAAAAATAAAAAATTGATTGATTGATTGACTAGGCGTAACTACCATTTCCCGAAAACACACCTCCGCGCCGTGCAGAATACGTTTATGCTGGGTTAGACTGCGGTCATGCTTGTTGCCAGGTGTTTTGAAATACATTACCGCATTGCGTCGTGATATGGAGTGTTACTACTCCATTTTTGTGTTTTTACTCCTAGAGTTGTTCTTTTGAATCTTCAGTTTTCTACGTCTCTGATCACGCGCATTATGGTTTCATTACGGTATTGCTTTTTATTTCATGCTGTTTATTAGTGAGCTTAATCCTTTTCTTATCTCTATCTCCATCAATCTGTGTAGTATGTTCTCCCTATTTTCGGTTTGTTGCTATTATTAGCAGTATTCCTTTTTTTTCTTTGCTGCTCGTTCCCAGCGTGTTTGTTCCTTTCGTAGTTAGTTGAAGATCCTCTCAATTGTTGTTAGCCATGTATATCATGCTCCTTCTATTTTTAGTTTGTTGCTGTTCAGTATCCTTCAGTAGGGATGTTAGGTCTCTTCTCTGGACATGTGCTCAGTACTGCAGTTCGTACGTTTTTTATCAATTTTGTAATTATTTTCTTTCCTAATAGTATTGATATTATTTGCTTTTTTCCTTATTTTTGTTGTTTTTGCAAATAATTGTACGAAGTCTCTTTCCGATCTTCTCAGAAAGTTTCTATCTATTTTTATCATTGACGCGTTTTAAATCTCGTATTTCGTCGTTGGAAGTATAATGGCTGTATATATTCCCTTGGTCAGGCTTCATATTTAGTGCAGGCAAACTGTTGAAAAAAGCCTAAATTGAAAGACCTTAAGTGATCTCGTCTTTTGAGGAGTTGTTGATCAACATATTCTAATTCAGGAGGTCAAAATACATAAGAATAAATAGTTTGCAATTAAACATACTCAAAATATACGGGAATAGTTGGATTGTTGTTGTGTAAAAAAAATCTTTATAAACATTTTTTTATAGTGCGCTCAATATTGCTCGCAGAAAAATGTTTTTGTAACGAAATTTGTGTAGAATTTTCTGAGCTTCAAAACTGAATTCTTGTAAAATTATGGCTATGGGCAAAATTAGAGAGATCTGGGCAAAAACTGAACTTTTTAAAATTTGTATATAACTATTTTCCCAGACACTATTGGCAGGTGATTCGACAAAAAATGTTTATATACGTTATAAACAACAACTCCCCAAAAGACGAAATCACTTAGATTCGGTTCTTTCAATTTAGGCTTTTTTCGACAGTTTGTCTGCACTAATTGGTTTATTTTTTCAACGAGTTTTCGTCCCTACATAATAAATAAATAAACACCACAGAAATTAGACAACCCCAATTCCAGAAGCCAGAGGGTTGTGCGGAAGGGGATTACATATTGAAAAAACGCGGACATACAAACACTTCCTCCGACAGTGCCAGTGCCGGGATTGGAACCCAGTGACGCGATACCTGTGTGATTAAACGCGATTGCCACGCGGCTATTGGTCAGACATTCTACAATATATTCATTGTTTTCGAGATAGTGTTATTATCACTATTTTAATTATTTTCCTAAAATAGATTTTTAATACATCTAGTTGTAGACATTTATTTATGTCGCGATATCCGTTCTTTTTTACATTAAATAAAAGTTAAAGTATTTGACGATATGAAGCTCTACACCTTTCGTTATAACTTATCAGTGGTAATGACAGATTTATTACATTGCATGCCACCCAAGGCTATAAAGGTAAATTGTCTATTCAAGGAGGCGGTACTCTTTTTCATGTTGAAGTTAAAAACATTCTAGTTAAAAGATTAAATAATTGGACGTGAGGTGGTTGTGTTTCATTTCTTTTCATAAAGTTATTTTGTTTAGTTTTTAGCATAGAATTGTCGACAGTCCAAAGTCCCTTAGTGTAGCATAGCCAAGACAAAGTTAGTTGACTGGGAACATTCATAAGATATGGAACAAATTTGCGGTTAGATATAGAAAAAGTCATCGGCTTGGTAGCGTGATGGACAGTAGCAGGGTTTTGGTAACGGTTTCCCTGTATATTTCATTGAGCAAATCACACAGGCATAAAACAACTACAAAAAATCAATGTTGACTAAGCATTAGATATATAAAGTATAATGAGCTATAATCGATTAAGAGAACGCCAATAGAACTAGAGTAACAATAAACCTAAAAAACATAGTACCATCGGCCATCTGGATTTCTATTGTATATTTTTGGTTTGGAATATATTGTAAAAAATCAAGTAAACGCAATAAAAGAAATACTTAGTTTTTAAGGTAGGTATTATAATAAAATAGGCAATAAAATTTTTAATTGGTAATTGGCACGTCCTTCCACGCAGAGGTTCAAAATTGGGTCACAGCAAGTCGATAAGATATAGTAGATGAGTGGATCTGCTCGCGTCACCACCTTTCGAAAGATATGTAAAACTGTGGGTTCCGTGTATCTACGATGTGAGCACGTTAAAGATCACGACAAACTGTGGGGGTTCGGCAAATTCTCCAGGTTAGGGGTGATTGGCCTTGGTAGCGGATATAGGCCGATGTTTAATAAATGATTTTAAAAACAATAAGAAAAATATAGAAAGAGTACCCTATGAAAATAATACTCAGGTGCGTGTGGAATATTTTTTGACTTAATTTGCAATTTTCAGAATCTATTTTCTCCGCTATATTTGGTTATTTTGTTAAATAAATATTTTTACTTGAATCAGGAAGAGATAACTAGGCGTAGATCTCAGTGTATGCATGTACTTCAAAAACATATTTTACATAATATTACATGGGTTATTTCTCGATGAACATAAAACATACATATTTATTTACACGAGCTTAAAGGAATTTTAAAATGGTATGTTTCTATATTGAAGCTAATACTAGTTGCATTGTAAAACCAAAGCGTAACACTCAGATACATTGATAGAAGAGAAGGTCTGTCTTCACAAGCCATTTAACTTTTTTTTTTAACATTTATTTAACATCGGTCTATTTCCACTACCGAGGCATATCATCGACGCCTGTAGACGAGCTACCCCCAACCAGGAATTTTACTGAACCTCTTCCCTTAAGAAGAGTAGGGATCTTTTACTCGCCTAATATTTAATAGACAAGGGACCGACGGCTTTATATCACTTACACAACCTCGCCTAAAGTTGCATAGCTTCCGCGCATACACTGATATACAAGCCGCTGGAAGATATGTGAGGCGAGGACACGGTCTTCTTTGAAACGGTCGCCCATCCAAGTACTAACCGCGCCTAACGTTGCTTTACATCGCATATCGAAGTATGTACATAGTAAAGACGCATCTACGATCGCCCCCAGCCATTAATCGTTATCTGGCATCCTCACTGGACTGAATGGCGCTGAATTCAAATTTATAATAACAATGTCTGTCTGTCTGCCCACGCATGTACGAACTGCTTCTTGTAAATACAATAACTTCCGTTTGACTTATAATTTTTATTTCAAAGATAATATGTGAACTAGCATAGTAGAGTATTCCCTATTGAATTTGGACCATATTCGTCATGTAGGATAACCACTGGAGACGTGCACATTTTTTCAGGCATTCGTAAGCGGCAACACCTAACTACAATTTTGACTCGTTTTCACTGATGTTGCAGACTTAATTCTAATTCAAACGAGTCTCTATATAGTATTTTCTTTAAAAAATTAATTATATTTGTTTTTGGGGCCATAAGTATAATTCCAGACTTTTTTTAATTTTTAATATTTCAATTCTGTTTCCAATATGTCTGAATTGAAATATTTAAACACACCTACTCTTTAGCGTGCCTTTGTCCTTATCATTAAGAGATTAATGATATACAATTTAAGGTTTATATTAAGATTTTATTCGAATACTTGCCTTGAGCGGACATTAAATTAATGATTTAAAATTTTTCGGTATTGAAACTAATTGGTTTAATTAAATTGAATAACTCATTTTGACCATATTGTGAAATTAATCCTGCATGTCAGTGATTCCAACTGGAATGTCCAATAATATTTATGTACAGACATTATGCAAAAATTTCCTTTCTGTGTTAGCTCTCTACTGCATAGCACATAACTGGGTATACGATGAAATTATTATGGTAAATGTAAGTACTTCATCCATGAGGTACTATTACGGCCGGTTATAAATATTACTCAGTGACGGCGTATCAGTCACAACATTTTGTTTTACTGTCAGTGTCATTGTCATATTAAGTAAAAATATATATTTATTTGTTACTTCATTATGCCTTATGATGTGTTATGTGAAGCAGAAAAAGGTTATATTATCGCTATCGCACTTCAACTGCTATGCTTTGTTGAGACCTTTCTTATCTAACAAACCATATTTTTCTTATAATAATTTAAAAAACCGTTAGAGTTGCTAGTCCTTTTTAAAGTTAAATTCGGCGCCACAAATGATTTCTTGTCAAAATGATATAATTGACATAAGTGACGTGAAACTGTAATCGGATCTTTTCAACTCGGCTCCGATTAAAAAAATTCTTAGACCAAACTGTAACTAAATTTATGATAAATACGAATTTAAGGCGAAACCATGATAAAAAAGTCAATAACTCATTTCATATTAAAACATAATATTTTTAGTCGCGAACTCCTCTATAAAATCCTTATTTTACTATAAAGAACGTAACCAGACTGCAACCAATAGCTACTCTCTGGACTATGTGCCCTACCGAGCGCTGAATTACAAGTTACAAGCCTGGTGCGTTAAATGTAATAATTGCATATTACCATCAAAACGCTAATGCTTCGATTGCAACAAACACCAGCCGAAAGACTGATCCTCGTCAGTGCAAGGTAGGCATGTGACGACCGACACGAGGATCACTTGACTATTTAGTACATTTCGGTATCTTTGGGATAGCGACATAATAGCCAGCAAGCGCCATCTAACGATCCAGTGTCTGTTGCAATCGAAAATAAATAGCCTGACTGGGCTTAGCATAGTTCAAATGTGCTTTTAGAGACAGACACTAGACCGCTAAATGGCGTCTGCTGACTATTTTACATGTCGCTATATCAAAGATGCCGAAATGTACTAAATAGTCAAGTGATCCTCGTGTTGGTCGTCACATGCCTACCTTGCACTGACGAGAGCCAACAGCTCGAAACTGCAGTCTGCAAGTGGTGTGTAACGACTGGCACGAGAGATCCTTTATGTAGGATCAGTCTTTCGGCTGGTGTTTGTTGCAATCGAAGCATTAGCGTTTTGATGATAATATGCAATTATTACACTTAACGCTCCAGACTTGTAACTTCTAATTCAGCGCTCGGCGGGGCACATAGCCCGGAGAGTAGCTGTTGGTTGCAGTCTGGTTACGTGCCTTATAATAAAATAAGGATTTTATAGAGGAGTTTGCGACTAAAAATATTATGTTTTAATATTCCGCCCTCTAAAAGCACATTTGAACTCATTTCATATTGTCAGAAAAGCCATGCTCTGCACGATCATTCAGTTTTCACAACAAACAGTTTCTATAATAATTCTAAAATTAGGTACCTAAAACAGGCAAAAGGTCTGGAAATTGCATACAGATTTTTTCATTATCAAAAACAGCTTTTTATACTCTCTAGCAATTCTCCTCAAGCATGCATAAAAAATTGCCAACCTTAAAAGTCACAACAACCTTTTTATTTGACGACTCAAAGCGTAAGCAGTTAAGGGGAAGCCCAGAGCTAATGCTCGAAACAAAACTCTGCCGCAACGACCGACTAGACCAGCCAGCATGGATTCAACAAACATCCTTTCACGGACACCAAATGACGTTCAGTGCACTTTCCCATTCAGCATACTGTAACTTATCTTATTTATTAGAATTTCGGCATTCCGTAAAAAGTGTCATGTAGATACATCCTTGCTCTTTACAAAAAGTCCATTACCGTCCATGTTTATTAATTCAAATGTCCAGAAAAAAGTAGTTTAATGGCGACGTGCCTCTTCCACGTTAAATTAATTTAAGATCCTTACATACCTGAACGCCGAGATCGCTTCCATTAGATTTCAGAAACTTGTAAAACCACCATAGTCAAATAATAAATAAATAAGAAATAAACACCACAGATACTAGACAACCCCCAATTCCAGAAGCTAGAGGCTTGTGCGGGAGGGGGTTACACATTGAAAAACGCGGACATACAACCATATTCTCCGACAGTGCCGGAGCCAGAACTCGAACCCGGTAGCGCGATACCCGTTTTGATTAATCACGTTTGCCACCACGCGCCTTAACCAACGCGGCTATCGGCTAGACTTAACTAAATAGCAGAGTTCTTTAATTCAACAAAAATTTCAATGTTCATTTGGCTATGAACAAACATTCATGCCATCTAGTGGCGGGAAGCTTTTATAAAATTGATTCAAATAAAATCCGTCTTTTCTAGTGGCGCTTAATAGAAAAACTCAAATTCTCAAACTTAATGAGTCTTTGGCCCCAGCCATTTATTCAGCAAATAGGTGTAAAAGGCTGAGGAATAATATACTCGCTCCCTTGTGCCTTAGTATTCACCGATAAGTACCTAGTTTACGACAGTCGCTATTACCTCGTGCAAGTGCAACAAAACTTAATTCTAATTATTCGACTACAAAAATAGAATTTGTTTTCATTTCTTGTGTTCTAGTGATTTCCGATAAGTGCACCTATTCTACATCCGTCGCGTTGCGTTATTACCTAGTGCAAGTGAAGAGCCCTGAGCAAAAAAACCTATTTAAGCCAAACTACGCAAATTCAGTCAGCGATTCGTTTTAATTTTTACTTTCTACAAGTGTTACTCTTACTTTAAATCTTTTATTCGTGTATAACATAAACTATTTGTGAATACAGTTTATTTTCTTGTGTTATATAAATTCTTTTAGTTTCGTTTCCCGACATAATGAAAACGTTTCCTGAAACACTTGCTGGGGTGTTGCAAGACCAACACAAAACAACCAAAAAGCATTACCTCTACCATAGTCTAATTATAGACTATACCTCTAAAACTTAATTCCTAAATTTGTACAATTAATGACATTTATTTAAAAAAAAAGTTTAACTGAGGGTATCTGCATTATAAATTGCGCATTGCAGCCAATCCGTATTTTTCCACTTTTTACCTATAATAGGCCAGTAAACGTTTTTCTTAATTATATTAATAATATTTGCACATAAGTAAATATAGTTGACTAGTAATTGCATTTTTTAAAATAGCGTAAAAAAAGTCATCAACGTTCAGTGGCGGCCCACTTAGGAATGGAGCACGGGACACACTCCACACCATAAGGAATGAGTATCAAGACCAAATGAAGACGTTTTGTGGAAAAAAATATTTAATTGAAATTTGAGAAATTTGTTTTAAAAAAATATGTTACCCAGCCTGAGACATAGCAAAGGAGGCACTGTAAAATGTATAAAATTTCAAAATGATGCAACTTTATAAAAAATTAACATTTTTTAATAAAATTAAAAATATATCCTTATATTTTCTATATTGTTCGGGAAAAAATACATTGCAAATATTTCACCACTATCTTCCTAGATCTGACGGTAGGCAACCCATTTTTTGGAAACAAATTTCGCAAATTCCAATCAAATATTTTTTTCCATGTGGGCCTCACGCTTTATTACTAAGTTATAATAAGCTATCAAAATTTCACGGACCACCACTGTCATCATCAAACTTGATTTAAACTATCACATATTGCTGCAACTTCTAAGTCGCTGTGATGTTTTACAAAATTTTATTTTGCGTAACTGCACCGAAAATCCAATATTTTGCAAATTATCATAAAAATCAGTTCCGAGAGAGGAATTATATTAACTGCAATAAACGACGTCCCATGGATGGAGGTTTTTCAATTAATGCAAAAGTCTTATTTTTGTGGAACTGCAATGAAAATTTCATTTCAGCTTTTAGTTGAAACTTTTTGTGCCAATAATCGTCTTGCTAAAAATACTTAAAACATTGGATGGTAGTAGAAGACTGCATTGTCCGAGCCGTCCTAATCCTCACCATGTGTAGTATGGACCGACACTCTTATTGAACTTATGCATTTGTTAACTTTATACTTATACTCATATATTTGGAATTGTAGTATAACAAATTTATCTGAAAAGAACCAATATATACCTATATACATATCCTCTCTTATCGTTGTGTTTTCCTGAGACAAATTAAATAAAATTTCCCTTTCAGTTTAATTAAGAAATTGTTATTTATAAGAAGTGTTAGCTTTAAGGCAACGTAACACGTCCAATCAATACCAATTAGTGCCAGCAGTTAAGCAAAACTAAAGAGCAAGTATAGATTTTGTATTTTACGTGTGAATCAATCGAATGGAACATCCTAGCATCCATTTTAATAAGAGTAACAAAACGTCCCTCAGACGCCCGGATCGTTCACAATGTGACAGACTAATTTCTCAGCCTGAATTGTGAAACTAGTGCTACGTTGCCATGTTTCTACATAATTCAAGGAATTTTTTACAATCAGCCGTTGTATTATTGATATTTAAATTTCAGTATAACAGTGAATTAGCAACATTTAGATTGTATTAAATATAGAAAACACTTATATAGTGTCAATATTTGAAAGGGCGTTAAAAACTAATGTTAAAATTCAGTGGCGCAGCGGATGGGTTCGCAATATGGGGGACCCCTATATTGAACATCAATAGTCAAGATATATGAATTTTGCATAAATATGCATTTATGTAGGTAACGATTTTTGTTCAACAAGATTTTTGGTGTTTTATGGGCCCGCTTCTTATATATGGTGCGGGGGGGGGGGGTATTTTCAACTACGCCATTTACGCCATTGTTAAAACTTATAAACTTATAGTAGAAATTATTTCAGTGCTTTGCCACAACACTAGCCACTGTCAAATATAAAGCGTCATTGTTGGAGATTTCTGTTAGGAAATATTATTCATTGTATTTTAAAATGCCATCCGTTTATTGACATTTTGTACAGTGCGCAATTATTTGGTAAGTAGAATTTCTAAAAAAATAATAAGGTTTAGCTAATACTAATTGACTGACTGCATTTCATTTGAAGTTTGTTCAGCATTCAATGACTAACATAATAATATGATTTGTTCCTTCTCTACGAACGATATTCACGGTTTGAGTAAAGTAAAGGCAAATAAAATAAGTAAATAATTAAAAATCTAATACGAATAACTCAGACAATGAATAAAACTATTACTACGGGCAACTCACTTATTTTGCAATCATGCAGAAACTGACCGCAATTTGCACTTTTCTGTCATATTAGTGTCATGAGTAGCCAGTATTGGCAGGTCCACTTCATTGTACTAACCCCAAATGTTATAGAATCAAATCTTTCATCAATTAGAATAAAATAAAATTTGGGTTTCTAAAATTCAAACTAATAAATGAAATGACTATTTCTAGTTAACTCGCTTCTTCAGCTTTCCAAAATGTGATTAAAACATGGGTTAAAAGAATGAAAATAGTTTTCATGATAAATAAAACAATCTTGCAACACTGCTTCAGCGATGGGATAAGATAACACAAAGGATTTGAATCGAGTCCAGGTCACCTGAATGTCCCTCTTAAGTGTAGAAGACCTAGATTTGTTTGAGAAAGGAAACGAGGTTCTACAGTTTATAGTGGGATCCAAACCACTTCTTAGGGATCATTTATGTTTATATTTGGAATACCTTAAAGTGTTCATTTTATAGAAAAAATATTTAACTAGGAAACTAAAAAAATAATTCTCAACATAAGAAAAATTCTTAAAATTAAAGCAAAATAACAATTCTTGCTTGCGAACGTATTTACTATGCCATCCCCTGGAAATTATAAATACGCCTAGTTGTTTCTTTAATCGAATAGGGTTTGCGTTGTCTGTATAATAAAAAAACGTTTTTGTATGAGTCGTAAATAGACTATAACTGTGTCAAGATAGTGATAAAATAATATTTGAATGATAATAATAACAAATAATGATTAGAATAATGACAATAATAATAAAGTTACAAAAATTATTATGCCGATGACCCCCCCCCCCCCCCCCCCCAGAATCAGGTAATTTGGGTGATTTATGACTTTTATGAATACTCTGCTCTATTATCGCGCATATATTTTTGTTAAAAATATGTCCTTCATTTTTTGAAATTCTAACACTTGTCTCAGACGGTAAACAATTGGAAAAAATAAACGCGTATTAAAATTTCGTTTTAGAGAGGGGATTTAGACGATAATGTTCTGTTGTTTGGAAGCTCAAAATGTTTCATAAATGGATACAGATACTAATTTATCTAATTGGTGTACCTATTCAGATAGTAAGTGTGCATAAAATTTTATTGTTATACTGATTAGCGATTATACGATATGGCAATATAATGTTACTGGTAAACAAGTAATGGATTCGTTTAAGAAGCTACGAGAAGATACTATACAGTCTCGAACATTATTATAAACGGCTGGTGTGAATAGTCAAATAATAGTCTTACAGCCAACTCACGTCGCGTTGTCAGGGCGAAGCCTCTAGTCACTTGTTTCTTTATTATCAAATCGCAGAGAAAAAGCTGCGCAATTTCTTGCGATATCTACAAAATATCATGTCTTTGTTTCTCACAAAATTCACAATTTAAAATAATAGCGCCCTATAAATAAAATATGTTTAGTAATACTATTTAAAATTAAAAGCTTTAGGTGGACAAATACTTCTTGCAGTATTTTATTTTTTAACGGTTTATTTCTCGAACTTTGTGTATATAAAGAATTAATAAATTTATTAGACAATAAACTCTGAAATAAATAATCATCTGGTCCTAATCAAATTTCCATGTTCCTGATAACAAAATATGAATACAATCTTAAATTATTTAATAAATTTATCGTGTCAAATGGAAACATTTCCAAAATGCTTAAAATTAGGAAAAGTAGTGTCTATTTATAAAAAAATATGGCTAATTATTAAATTTCTTTGAAAAATATAAAATTTTCAGTAATAATCAATATGGAATTCTGGGTCTACTAGAACTACTGGGATTTTTTTCTATCTAATAAAGGTGTTGAATTGTCATTCACAATAAATTTATCGAAAATTTGTAGTTATGGTATCAGGACATCGCCCTCGATTGGACCGATAGGTTAATGTAATATTCCATAAGAAAGTGCTATATGAGTCATTTTTTTAAACTAGGATTGTGCTGTAGTAGGTTCCACAAGGTTCAATTTTAGGTCCTGTACTATTTCTAGTACACACAAATGAACTTACTGTCTTAACCTCAGAGGCAACTTTTGTGATCTAAGCAATTGATAAACGTATTGTACAATAGTATACATATATTGGACATCTTAATCAACTGGTATTTTTCTAATACGCTGCTTTTAATTATCGAACAATATACTTTATGGGATTCCGCAATAGTCAGAAGTAATGTGCTACTTATTTGCTTTCTATGAATATCTAGACTGCAAACAGTATTGTAATGATCTAATAACCAAGCTGAATTCAATTTTTTATTTATTTGGAAGTTTAAAAGTGATCAATTAATAAGTCTTTCACGCTCAAGCTGGATCTAGGCTGAGAATTTATTATTATTAAATATTTTGTTTCCGGAGTAAATTCACCCTATCTCAGAATGCATTTATAACTCAAAAATTAATTAAGATGTATAGAGTGGACGGTAGCTCAGTGATTAGCTCCTCCAGAGCCAGTTTATCGGCAGGCGTCCCTCAGGGGGCAATATTATCTCCCATTTTATTCATACCTCAGATATCCCTTCCTATCCTAATACCAACATCCTTCTCTACGTAGATAATGTCGTTATCTATAAGCAGTCTTTTTATGCCCAGACTGCCACCCAGAAACTCCTAGACTTTTACATTAACTGAAGAATTAAAGTAAACGAAGACGGTGACTGTAAGTTTTAACAGAAAATTTACCAAAATCAAGACTGTACTAAACTTGAAACCAACGACAAAATTATAGAGTAGCGAAACTCTGGAGATAACTCTAGATAAGAGGCTGAGTTTCGGTTCCCAACTTAACAGGGCGTACGCGATAACGAACAGACTCTATCCTCTTATAAATAGACGCAGTAAACTAACGTCGGACAACAAATTAGCACTATTCGAGGTAATTTTCAGACCTACATTAACTTATGCTTGTGTGTCCTGGAACTTTATTTCAGACAAGCAGTGCAAACGACTACAGAATACTCAAAATAAGATAATCAAATTACCTATGAACACTGACAGATATATTCAGATGGTTGAATTGCATAGGAGGGCCGGGATCCCTATGATGAAGGACTTCATCGTAGAGACTTCCCAGAAATTTTTTCAAAATAAGAATCAACAATCGGAACTGAACGTAACATGACAATCTCACCCACACCCATAAACTCATCCACCAATAACTTCAAATTTTCCTTGAAAGATGATAACGTAACTAACAAAACGGACAAACCCCTTCCTACTCAATGCATCCCCACTCCTTGTCCCTTCTTTCTCTATCTCTATTTATTAAACCTTATCAAAAATTCACACAAAAAAATCACACACAAAAATAAAACAAATGAAATATACCCCACGTTTTCAAATATGTTACGATTATGAAATAGGTTTCAGCAATTTTTCCTATATGTTTTAACTAGAAAAACCAAAATACGGGAAAAACAGAAAATACCAAAATCTTTGACTATATTAGACAAATAACTGATTGTACATGAAAATTAGAATTAACACAGTTATAGATAAATTTTCCTATATCTAGCTGCATTCCACCTGCATCCGCTGCGTTTCTATGAGGCGGAACTTATAAATGAAATTAAACAACATAAATGAAATACTTAGAAGAATATATTGTAGACACTAAAATTACTGAAATAAAGATTTTAATTCTAATGCTAATGCGCTTAGTTTTCTTTCTGAGCATACTTAGCGAAATGAGTTCGAGCCTCACGTGGAGTAACTTTCAATAGTAAATTATCCTCAAGAAGTGGTTCGGACTCTACTATAAACTGTAGATCCCCGTCTCCTTTCTCAGACAAATCTAGATTTCCTAAGCTTAAGAGGATCAGTCAAGTGACTCGGAAGGCGGATAGAAAATAATTATAAAAACAAAACAGACAATTGTAGAGATAATTTCGAATTTTCGTTCATGTTTCTTATCAGAAATTATTTTAATACCGCTGAAAAGTTCACACTCTTAATGTAAGGAAAAATAAAGATTTATATAATCATTCTGTAAGTGTACAGTGTCCACAGGTTGGCAGGATAATATTTGTCTTAAAGTTTTCAGTCGTCAAATGACTTACTGTAGGTTAAATCTTAAGAAATTTTTATAAAGAAATGATTGTATTCTATCCATGAATATTAGATGTTAATAATTGAACTGTTTTCTGTACAATTGGTATTGTCTTAAAGGAAAATGAATGTATTGTTATTGTTATGTAATGATTTATTTTCAGGGTACAAACTTTCGGTCTGTCATCACGCGTTTTTATATAAAAAAAAATACTCTCGGTATCTGCAAACGTTTGCACAGAGCCATATGTTTACTTTCTGATAATTTTCCAATAATTTTTTAACTTCAAAAACTAGCGATTAATGCAAAAAAGGTAGCTACAATGAGAAATGTCGAATTTTTGACACATTCATTGCGTCTGCCTTCCTATCCGCAATAATAAAAATGTATGTCAATGAAATTATAATTATTTACACTGATATACAAAATAAAAATTTAGTTTCACCCGAATGACGTGCATTTACCGATATTTTCAGAATCTTCATTTTAACAAGTTACTTCCTGGAGCAGAAGCCCCAGCACATAATTCTTGCCTGCCACTTGATAATGAACTTGAACACACTTTGAAGCTTTGTGTCGATGAAGCGACGCGAGCTGCAAGACTATAATAGTTAAGATTAAAACGCGAGTAGGTTGGCAGTGTTGTAATTGTATAGTGTAGCTTGAGCTACAAATTACATTTGGTATTGATTCTTCGTTTGTGTAGATACTGGCGCGATTAGCTCTTGGTATGATATATGGCCGCACCCAATCAGTTTTGAACATCTCAACGACCAAGGCCTAATTATAGGCTACATTGCAACTCTGTCATCAATTATGAATTATAGCAAATTACATTTCAGCACACTAAGTGCAATTAACTTAAATTACTCAAGAAACCGTGCTAACTGACAACCTCTGTGGTGAACATAAAAAAATTAATAACTCCTCGAGTCAACTTTAATTAAATCTTTGTTATTTTGTATGTCTACGACTTACTTAATCCCGTTATTTTCGCCATTTTATTTGTGGGATAATCTTCGGTATTGAGTTAGTGGTGAAATGTAACAAAAACTAAATTAAGTACGGAAGAGCTACATAATGGATTATAAAAAGGCCCCTCCTATCGTCCAGATATAAAAGAAAGAGACACCGGGTTGGTTGTAAACTGTAAGCTCTTGCTCTTTTGTCGCATTTTATCGACTGGATGATAGCATTATCCGTGAGCTGGTAATCAGTGGTAGAGTAATTACATCCAGCCATCGGCCACCCAAGACCTGCTGCGTTCTACTAGACTTATTAAACAATCATTTACACCGCACTTACGTTTATTATCCCATTAAAGAATTATTGGATGTTTTATTTAATATCTGAAACAATGAACTGGACGCTATAACTCTATTATTAGTCGATTTTTATTTGATACGGGCAGTAGTTTTAATATCCCTTCGTGGCAGTAAATACATTTAGTCTAGTGATATAAGAGAAATCAAGATAACTTGCAAGAAGTAGACCAACCTCAGAAACCTATTTTTTTCAAAAAACCAAACTGCCAAAATTAGACAATAACGGAATTTTACAGCTTTATGTATAACCGATTATGAGAATCTACTAAATAGAATTGTAAAAATTGAATAATCTTCAAGTCATAAAAATTCCTAAATAAAATTTACGCAGTCGCACATAGAAAGCAGAGAAAATTCATAACAGAATTGCCAAAATCTATGCCTTGTTAAAGATAAATCACTAGTTAGCTGTGCTGCGTTGAGGTATCGTGGTATTTTGCGGGAAGGTGTGTACTATGTTAAACCATATAAATATTGTATGTATTTGACATTTTCTTTATGAGTACCAGATAGTATTAGTTTATTTTTTTATATGTTATGTCATTGTACATAAAAAGTACATAAACTGGGGTAATTCAACTAGAATAACTGATATTTTGATAATGCAAAAAAGGATTATAGGAACTGTGTATTGTAAACCTATGACTTACTCTTGCAGAAGTCCGTTCAAGCAATTTAATATGTTAACGGTTATTTCTGTATACATTCTCAACTGTGTTATGTATGTAAAAAGAATTGCTGACAAAACACAAACCTCAAAAGCAACTAATTATAACTTAAGACACGGAGGCCATATAAAATTACCCCCTCACAGACTTTCTCTGTTATCAAATAGTTCCTTCGTGATGCCTGCTAAATTGTTTTAATAACTTACCTTCCCGTATAAAAATATTGGAAATATAGATATGTTTAAGAAATCGGTAAAATTATTACTATTAGAACATAGTTTTTATATGTTCATGAATCTTTCTCTAAACCGCTGCCCTAGATTAGGTAATTCACTCATTATAATCATCCATTAATTTTTTCTTTGCATCTAATAACTTTGTCCTTACTGTTTATTTTGTTTTAAGTGTCAACTGGTAAATATGTTATTGACTATACACTTATATAATGTTAGTTACCTATATATGTATCGCTATTTTTAATATGTTAATTAAAATTTATTATATTTATATTTTTACTTCTTATACATATGTCTAACAATTCTAATACTTTCCATGTAAGAGTCATTAGAAATAAAGTTTATTATTGTTATTATAAAAAACAATTCGTTTAACATTTCCAGAACGAATTTTTTTCAACTTTGAAGAAGTTTTAAAAAGTCTAAACACCTGATGATGATAACATTACAGCTACTAACTGTAGAGGACTCTGACTATATGAATTAGAAAGCGATGGCTCTGGTGACTAATGCATACTTTTTACATATATATTCTATAACAAGTATTGAATTATATTGCAATAGTACGTATAGTCGAGGAAATCACTATTATAGTAGAATGCGGTCGCGGTGAGACGGGCGGAATTTATATTCCGCCACCTAGTCCATTATTTTCATCGCTTACGTGAAGCGAGACAAATGTTAACGCCACGAATGATTGTCTGTGTCCAGAGTCGGCCTTGTCTAGTTACATTTGTGGGAGTTTACTATATTATATGGTGAGTGTAATATGAAATATTATAGGTAACGATAATTATTTATTTGCCTATTTACTGATGTTTATTTAAAAATAATTTAAAGTATAAGTTAGCCTTCTTATAATTCAATAATATGCAATCTAATATAAAAATGTACCGAATCAGTGAAACGAGCAAACAATATAGTTAAATCCGGGTCTGTGTTCGGAGGCGTAGCAAGCTTTCGACCTCCTGTTTCACCGCGACCACATTCTACTATAAAGTTTGCGGCGACTATACTGATTATATTTGAACGTAGGGACTTAAGATGTAATATAAAAGGCAAATATTTTATAAATGAGGATATCTGCATAAATGTACGTGAATATATCTTAATAAGTATTTACTAAGATATGTGTCAATCTGTCAGTATTCTGCAAATCACTATCTCTTTAGTTCATTAGTGACACGGCCTAATCACTGATGATATAGTGCTTGTTACTTCAAGAACCACCCGTTAAAGCTTACATTTATTGCACTCAAATTTAGTTATTTTTTAAACAGTATTTAATTTTCAATCCCTTCAAAAACCATCCCATTGGGCCCACATTTTTTTCCTTTTAGTGTAGTCACAGGTAAAATGTCGTATTTACCAATTTTCAACGTTTTAAAACGATATTTATTTTTCAATCCCTCAAAAACCACCCCCGGTACTTAGAACTTTTCACTACTTTTCCAGTTTTCTAATAACCAATTTGAACTTATTTAGAGATTTGAATAGTTTTTAAAAACAGTAATATTTTTCGGATAAAATCAGACGTTAGCTTGGGTTTATATTTACATAAAAAAATGTTTTTTGATTTTTTTAAATACTGATATATACATATACAGGGTGATCATTTGTTATATTGAACAGTATTGCCATCTCGCAAACCAAAACAATTACAAAGTCGGGTTGATGGGAAAAATGTTTCATATTCTGAAGGCCAATGAAACGTGTTATAAAAATTGAAAATATTCCTTTTTTTTCCACAGATATACGATAAAATCCGAATTAACTTATTAAGTTTACTAAAGCTTACCGTATTCAAAGTTGTATTATGACGTATCGGCTCTAAAGAGTTACCAACAACTTTATTTTTTTAAATACGGACCTGCCCTTTTTATTAAAAATATTTAAAGCATTTGAAATTATGAATTTAAGAGTATGTTATGTTTAACAATTTTACTACGTGTCATTCATTTCATTGTCTTCGCTCTTCACAATTTTTTTTTGTTAAGCAATAGGTACAAGACGTTACTACTCATCATTTGTTACTCCTCATTTAAAATCTTACTTTAAGAACAATTCCATGCTTTAACTAACATGGCTAGTCCGTTCCTGCTGCTATTATTTTGCCTAGTGACCACCAAATAACTGCGTTGTAACATACTTTGTTTTTACAAACACAAACATAATCTAAAGGAATTAAGCAAGGTGAGCGAGGTGGCCACCTTACTGGTCCATTGGTTTCCAATGCACCCTAGAAGTAAAAGGTAAATAATATTGAGTAAACAGCAGAACCGGATTAACCTAGCCAATGCATTGGATTGTCAATAAAATAAGCTTTTAAGTAATGACGTACATCTTTTATTGCTTAATTATTTTTGTGAAGGGCGAAGGCAATCAAATGCGGAACCTAATAATATTGTCAAGTGTGCCATACCTCTGAATATATAATTTCAATTGCTTTAAAAATTTTAAATAAAAAAATAAAGTTGGTGATGACCCTGGAAAAATGAGGCGTCATAATATAAACTTGAATAAGGTAAGCTATGACGAAGCTAATTTGTAGCAAAATATTCTAGCAATGTTTTTAATATGTTTTATAATAACAGCGTTAGATAAAAAAACAGAAAACGGGCTGATTTTCAGGGTTCGTACCCACCTTACTCGGTGTCCTAATTTGCAGACCAAACAGCACTAACCCACTGGGCTACCGTTGCTGGTGCTGAAACCTTCAAATTTCTCCAAAAGTCACTAACACTTTTAAGTAAATTCTACGTAGATGATTGTGACATATCTATCTACTACTATTACCTGTTAGTTATTTATTGTTATTATTTTTATATTAAAAAGGGTACCTCTGATATCTAGGTCTACTGCTAATAGCATCTATGATAGAATAATAATATTTCAAGATTGATATACATACATTATTATATAATATGGTAGGGAAGTAAGTTTATTTGTTTTACGGATTACAAACCTTTGATAACATCTTTATTCTCCACGGTGGAGAGAAATTTCAGATAAATACGTTATACGCAATGTATAGTGCAATTTACAAACAACATTCACATTCAACATGTTAAAGGTTAAGGGTAAAGATACGCTGATACGCCTTCACGTAGAGATTTATCTTCACTGGAACAATGTATTCCTGATAATGCACAAACTCACACACTAGTAGATCATATATATACAGTAATACTCCAGATTTTAATTTAAAATCGCTGAGCGATGAACAAATTGGAGATGTGGAACTAGAACATTAATATAAAATCAATTATCCAAGAAAAATAATATTAAATAATATGTATTACAGAAAGATAGATAGATAAAATTTCAAATTCGCAAGATGAGATGCGATGTTTCTAATTACAAATTTCGACCTTAAATACCCGCCAAAGTGAGACGCGCTATTTTTGAATTTTTCCATAATTTAACTCATTCAGGAACTCGAGCAACTAAAAAATTAATTAACAGTAAATATTTCTGGCTTAAAATGAATACAGAATGCACCTTATGGGCAAAAATATGTTTTAATTATTGTCAGACACCTAAACTAACTACATACAAAAACTCCAATTGGTAAATTCGAAATCCCTAGAGGACGATTTGAATATATTCACATAGGTATTGTAGGTTCATTACCTCCTTCCTGAGGTTGCTCTTACATTCTTACTGTAATTGAACGTTTTACTCGTTAGCCAGAGGCATATTCTTTATGTAGCATTACAGCAGAAACAGTTGCTGAAACATTATTCCGACATTATATATGTCGTTTTGGTGTCCCGCGCTCAGTTTCAATCTAGGTTATTTTCACAATTTTCAAAATTCCTAATATTTCATAGAATACATACTACTTCATACCATCCTCAAAGTTATGGATCAGTTGAATTCACGGAGCTCTAAAAACAATGTTGATCGCCAGATCTAATTCCAGGAATTGGAAGAGGGAATTTCCAATCATTTTATTCGGTTTGTCAGCAATGCCAAAAGAAGATACAATGTTCTTCTGCCGATTTTAGAAAAATCATTTGTCAATCCTGACATACAAACATGTGATTATATTCGTATTAGGAAAGAGAAATTAAAACCTTCTTTATCACCGATGTACGAAGGACCTTTTAAGGTGATATCTCGTATTGATAAAATTATTTGTATAAATAAACATAGAGCATAGCTTTACAATTATTATAGACAGAGTAAAACCTGCTTATCTTTTAAATGTTGTTAACCCAGATATGGGTAATTCACTTTCTAAAAAAGAGTTAGATTCGCCATTGATTGTTTGAATGTTTGACTGCTTCTTTTTAAAAAGAGAAGTATTGCGGCGTATCTACTATTAATACTAGTTAGGTATTTATTATTATTATTTTTGTTAAAAAAGATACTTCTAGTATCTAGGTCCGCTGCTAATGGTCTCTATGACAGAAGAATAATATTTCAAGATTGATATACATACATAATTATGGTAATTATTTGAATCCAATAAATTATACCTAAAATTCATACGAATAATTCTTTTATTCTAGTTGAACCCACATAGGTCACCTACAAAACTTACTCGATTATATTCTCTGAAGCAGGAATGCTTATTTTATTAAAATAATTGACTTTTTCTCATTACAGTCTGATTTAACTAGGTATTTAATTTATTTAATTATGGTGTAAACATCTGTTAACGGGCAAAAAATATTATTATTTCTTGGTACATTTAATTTAATTGCGGAGTAGGATTTATAAAAAATAATAAAAACTACACTCATAAGTTAATTAACACGAATCAATTAAAATCTCATGATTTACAACTTTATTATTCAGTAATAAATCAAAATAAAAATGACTACTCTGTAGCATTATTACCGTTTAATGCTTTATGCTCAATATGCTTTATATATTTAGTATGCCCTTTGTAATAATGATATTTTATCGAGGGCAAACAAAAGATAAAATTTTAATCATCTTTATAAGTTCATAACTTCGAGTTGAAGGAAAAAATAAATCGTGTTGGGTAATATTTAATTACGGTAAAATAACAGACAAGCAGAATCCGATATAGCATGTCGGTTTAGAACAAAGTGGAATGAAAAACAAATCAATATTTTGTCTGCGAGTTCCGAAAAGCCTTAAAGTGGACAGGACATAATCCATTAAGTACCATACAAGTATAAAAGCCAAACACTACAACTTTAAACAAACTGAAGTGAAATATGAGTAGGTTACTCACCAGGGGCGAATAAAAAGCTGAACTTTCAACGCCTATGCTAGGGTATGGGTTTTGGTCCGTTGAGGGGTAGGGTGTGCCGTATACGCCAACACTTGCGTTCCGATACTGCAAGGCTGCCAGCCTCGCAGAATCGTATTGACAGGAACATACACTTTGACCGGTTACGGGGTCGGTTACTAGGGGACGTCCAGATTCACAGCACTGTGTTGGACCCGTACTTGAGGTACCGCCAGGGGAGAGAGCTCCAGGTATTCCAGCTGAGCCGCCAGGACTCAAGGACCCGCCACCGGATACTGGCGACGAACCGGAATTCGTAGTAGGCTGGCCTGATACCAAAAGCTGCAAGAAAACGACATCAAATTAATTACATTCATATTTGTAAAGTTTAGTTTAAAAAATTAAACCGTCTTAAAATAAAATCACTAAAAATTATGAGATAAACTTTCATGTATAGCCAGGTTCGTCTGTTCTCGGCACTCAAAAAACGCAACAAAAACTTTACGACCTCATTAAAATACTGGTACGGGGAAGATAGCTCTGTGTGTTAGCGCGTCTAGCTTTCTCTCTGTGCATACCTAGCGAGGTGGGTTCGAATCCCACCTACTGCGAAGTAATTCTCAAATGTAAAATTATTCCCAAGAAGTGGTTCGGATCCTACTATAAATGTAGGACCCCGTCTCCTTTACTTTAGAACTCCTAGGGTTAAGAGGTCCACTCGAGACCTGGAAGGCGGTTAATAAACACTTATTTATTATATTTCGTTCGCAAATTGACTCGCTTACCTTTATAGGTTTTTGCGTCGGCTTGTTTGATGACAGCATGCCGCTTGACCCAACGGCGATAGTAATTGTCGTAAAGTTTTTGTTGCGTTTTTTGGGTGCCAGGGGCAGATGAACTCGACTATACAAGGTTCGGCTTGTTTGATGATAGCATGCCGCTTGACCCAACGGCGATAATAATTGTCGAAAAATTTTTGTTGCGTTTTTTGGGTGCCAGGGGCAGATGAACTCGTCTATACAAGGTTATTCATTATCAAATTATCTACCCCTTCTCATCGTTATTATTGCCTATAGAAAAAAGTTTTAAATAAAAGTTGTGTGGTTATGACTGCATTTTGTTAAAATGCTATCAAAAGTACAGTAGCGTACAGATTTCAGGGGATACAAAAAAATAATATATTTTTAAAAAATGGGATAGCTTGTATATTATTAAGTTTTTGGAATGATCCTTCCCATACCATACCATATATCGATTTTGAGCTATTAAATGTCGAATATCTTAGTTAGACTAGTTATTGTAAACATGGAAAAGTTAACATTATTAAAGTGAGCTATGAAAATGACAACTATTATGTTTGATAAGTGACATTTCTTTAATGAAATAGTCAAAACGGTTTACAGCGAAGAAGAAAAAAACCAAATATTTATACAAAATAGATAACAAAGATTTATTTAGGAAATTTAAATAGAAATAAATGATAACTCATAAAAGATGTTGGATGTGTCTACCATTATTGTCAATGCATAATTGATAACGTCTTATATTTATAATTGCACCGGAAATGGCTTGATTATTTACATTCAGATTGTTTATTTCAAGTCGAATCCTGTCTTTAATGCTATGTATACTATTATCATTAGTATTGGCACGCCTTTTAGAAATCCCCAAAAAAATTTATTCATAGGGTCAATTTAATTATTTCATTATTCACTATCCATATTGGGAAAACATCATTCAAATGATCTCGACGGATAGGACACTATGCAGAGTTACCCCATCCTGCATCAAAATTTCATCATCAAGTTCGGCTTCCGGAAAATTCTGCAAAAGAATATTCTCTGCTTCTAGGATAATTATTTCCAGATAGGTAACTCCAGTTAAAGTATAATCATAAAATATAGGCCCAACAATTTTGTTTCTGAAAATTCCACACCAAACGCTAATAGTTTTTCTTCCTGATTTTTTTATTTCTTTTACCAATCTTTTCTGTTGTGCTTGTTTTCCCACGACCTTCGATTTCTCCTATTTTAAGTTCCTATCGTAGAAAAGGATGATTCACCAGTCCATAATATTTCAGTAAAAAAATCGGGACTTTCATCCAACATTTCAATCATTTGGAGGCAAAAGTTCAGCCTTTCCCTTTTATGAGCCTCTGTTAAAACTTGTATGGGTAAAATTTTATATGGTCTGTAGTTGTTTTTAACATACGTTGGATTTTGGATTATATTACATTCAAAATTTTCTAAAAAATAATATAATGTTTATGGATATGGATGGGCTTGAATTGGAAATGAAGCAGTATATCTAGCTGTTCTTCCTGGTTTGGTTGAACTACACGCTTTTTTCTAATAAAACTCTCCAGTTTATTATTCACCTTTCGGTAAATATTTCTGAACGTATTTATTGATGGTGTTGGACGATTTTGACACAACACCTTATATGCTCTTTTTGTTGCACGTTTACTTTTGTTATTTTGTATACAACAAGTAAATATTTGGACTTTTTCTTCCTCACTGTAAGCCATTTTGATTATTTCATTCAAGAAATGTCAAAAAAATGGTATATTTTTGAAATCAGGAAAAAAGGATCATACCAAAAATTTAATAATAATATGCAGCGTATCCCATTTTAAAAAATATATTATTTTTTCGTATCCCGTGAAATCTGCGCGCTACTGTACTTTTGATAGCGTTTTAACAAAATTCACATAACACACAACTTTTATTTAAAAAAATTTTTCTATAGGGAGTAATAATGATGATAATGGGTGGGTAATTTAACCAGTGGTACAACTACGCCAACTTTTATTTCATAATTTTTAGTAGTTACATTAAGGCGGTTCAATACTTGGAATTTTTTTAGCGACTTTGACAATTCAATCTACTACAAAAAAATTATTTCATTTAACCATTCTTAGTGGTCTTTACTATAAATTTTTAAATTCATTTAAGGTACCTATTTGCATGGAACCACCAAAGAAGCTTCCTCTTTCCAACAAAAACATGATCATCCAAATCGGTTTATGCATTACGACGCTATGCGCGCGAACATCAATAAAAATATAAATATAGAGACAGGGGTACACAATAAAAATGCCTCGGTATGATCATGACAGTTTAACAAAACGATATTGAAGTGTTTTTAATGTATACAAAGGAGCATGAAAAAAATCATCCGATGCATTCAAAACAAACTTCATATTTGGCTCTGCGACCCCGAAATAGGGCGCCCAAAAAATATTTCGCAAAAATTCTAAACTTACGCTAGACTATTACCAATAGATAGTTATTTGCCTACTTTTGAAAATCCGCGGAGGGGGGAGACCAAATTCCTTTTTACCCCTGCCGGCGCCCTTGCTTATTTCCGTTTAAGTTGGATTCGCTGCTATTTAGTTGATATTTCCAGCCACGTTGATTTGAGTAAGTCATGCACATATAAATAAATAATAAATAAATATACTCCACAGAAATTAGACAACCCCCAATTCCAGAAGCCAGGGCTTGTGCGGAAGGGGGTTACACATTGAAAAAACGCGGACATACAACCATTTCTTCTGACAGTGCCGGAGCCAGGATTCGAACCCGGTGGTGCGATGTCCGTGTGATTAATCGCGATTGCCACCTCGCGCCTTAACCCACTCGGCTATTGACCAGATATCATAAGATTAATTGAAAATTATTACTCCACCGGCCTCTGTTGTCCTTTTTACGTAGAATTAAGGATCAACATGACTGCGGTGAAATATAAAACTTGTGCCAGCATTACCAATTTGATTGTGTTATTAGACAAACATGGAAACAAATATATATGTATCCGAAATGTTGCTGATATAATGTTTGATGTTAAAAACTACAAATAAATAAGCAATTATCTAGAACGAAGGAATAATGTTGACGCAAATAATATTTTTAATAAATTTTTTACTCAGAAATAAAAAAGCAGTTAATTACTTATATTTATTTTAAACCTAATTAAGCTAAATGAGGGGAATGAAATTAAACTTCAATTATAGGTAATTAAAACTTTCAAAAAAGTTTTGCTTTTTTACAGTTTTGATATTATCATAAAGATTATTTACATCGTCACTGGAAATATTATTTTATTCACTAATATTTATTATTATTGCTGCTATCGAATTCGGTCAATAAGGCATCCTACATTTTGTCTTAGACGTTTTTAATATGGTCAACGAATTTTTGCGTTTTTTCAAACAACACATTTCCTTGGCATGAACTTAAATAGTAAGAGAGCTGTTCCAAATTCACGTGCTTGAACATGTCTTCCTAGTGCATCCTACAAGTGTTCAATGAGGTTAAAATCTGGATTTCCAGCTGGCTACGGTAAGTGACCTAGATCGAAATAGATATCGAATAATAATATTAACTACACGATATTCCATTATCTTGTGCGAACGGAACCATACACATTCTCCAATAATATTTTGATCTACATTGAGCGAATTTTTTGGTTGGAACCACACAAAGTGCAATTGTTTATTTCTTATTGCGAAGTGGTTATTTCTTTCCCAGACTAGCTGACGTTCATCTGCTGGTGTCAAGTAGAATCAAAATTTGTCTGTGAATACAAATCCGAGTCCAGTCATCGTTCTTCCAGTTTGTTATGCAAAAACGCTATACTGTTTATTTTATGTTGACCCAGGACCTAGTTTGCTTGCTCTCAAATTAACTAGTGGAACTTCTGCAGACTGTGTCGTCACTTATGTGTACCTTACGTACTTGGAACCGTTTATTTTTGACCTGAAAGCGATTTATTAAAGTATGAAACACAATAAATTAGTTTTCAATAGTACTCGTATAACGAGGGCGACCTGAATCAAATCAATTTGAATACAGACCTGCTTCTTGACACGCTATATTGTTTTCTGAACTGTGGTTTTGGGCAAATCTTTACATTCTATTTTTACTTGTGCCATTTTCAACCAAAGCATTATTTCAGCTATTTGTTCGACGTTGATCTTGATAAAATTCTTTGCAAAATGTTAAAATGGCTCATTTGAAATTGATCCACAGGTTAAGAAATAGCCAAACTTCAGAGAGGAAGCTTAAGCTAAATTTTGATTGCTTAGAAACATTATGCGTTCAATGAAAATTTATCATGTATTATTGTGAACTTTATGTGCATTACATATAAAGACCAAAATTAAATCGCACAAACAGTCGTTTCATATTAATTCCTATTTATATGGAATATTTCAAGGTTTTTACTCACATATAATAAATGTTATACATAATATATTCTACATTTGTTCATAAACTGTTAACAAAAATATGAAAAATAGTTGGGTCTATAAGTGATTTCTGTACATTTAAAGCCTCACGAACACTTTGAGATATATTGAGACTTGACACACGATTTAGTATTAATGAAAATTATTATTTTACAATCGGCCAAGCAGCCTTACTTTAAATAATATCCATTTACGCAATTTTTTACTTTTGAAATTTTTTTTACGTAATTATAATGAGTAGTTTTAGTTTTCTTGTGAGTTCGGACTATCAATAACATGTTTATGTAATTTCATTATCTAATTTCAACATAATTTATGGAAAGTAAGTATAGTCGTTTGCAATTTTACTCTACATAAAAAAGCAACAAGAAATTTACGACCTCATTAAAATACCGTTACTCTCTATACTATTCCGTCCGCAAATTGAATCACTTACCTTGATAAGTTTTCAATGTACGTCAACTTGTTTGATGACACCATACCGAATGGTCCACCGGTGTTAATAATGAGCTTGTAAAGTTTTTGCTGCATTCTTTTTATCTGCCCAATGAAATTGAAGACCACTATACCTAACTTTTTTTATGTAGTAATGTTAGGCTAAGAAGAAGATGTCATATTCTTACATATGCTTTATATAATGCCCATATCGACGATGCATACTGAAGACAAGATCTAACACACGTGTTTCAGACAACCTATATTATAAAGAAATATAATCAAATATTACACACAAATCTAAAATTTGTTGAATAATTGCAGCTCATTTTTGAAAGGAATACCTGTGATATTAAGTTTATTTTCGTTGAAGACATATTTAGACACGAATTTAGATACGTTAACCAAATAAATAAACAATGTTGTGAACTAATTATTTTATAAATAATTAAAAATCAATTGCATACAAAAGTGATTTTATAGTAAAAACATTAAATAGATCACTAATATGTAAAACAAATAGTGAGGGTCCTAAGGCATAACCCTGAGGGACACCTTCGTTTTTCCTGCATTTATGAAATATAATTCTTTTGCACCTTGATGAGATGTTTCTGAAACATTCTATAATATACCTATACCTTCACCCGACAGCTTGTACCAACGAAACCGAAAAGCTTGAAATTTGTGTTCAGAAAGAATAAACAAAAATTCGTCGATAATTATAATTCTTGTATTTTTCTCTTTACATCGATACCGTTGTTTTTCAATAACTTCAAAGCAAAATGTTAGGAATTCTGTTACTACTTCTAGTAGTATGTTATAATTTTATTGCGCCAACACCATAATATGAGGTTAGTTATTATCTACTGTGAATTAAAAACTTGTCAGACTGGTCGTTAAGTAGGCAATAAAGAAATGTTCATTCCTAAACATAATATGCAGATTATATGCTTTAAAATAACATGACTTTTAAATATGCCTAATTTGTTTAAGTGGATAAAATAAGATTGATAATATAATTAGAAAAATAAATATATAGTTTTATTAGTTAATAAATTTTAAAAACTCGATTGTCTCCCCTACCCATTACAGATATAAAAAAATCCTTTTGGTACATTACCTATCTACCACAACAACCGAACTAGGTATCTAAATCTCTCCATTAAACGAGCATTCTGTTGAGTATTTCAATGTTTGTTTTGAAAACAAATTCAGAGAACCATGTGAAGAGGATATACATCAATATCCCATTTGAGCAAGATACTCCATCACTTTATGTCACATTACATATAATGAATGATAAAATCTATAGTTGTAACATCTGTTCATTAGAGTTTCTACAAATAAAATTTGCTGTTCGTGTTGGAAAAGCACTTCACCAATAAAAATCATTTATCGATCGTAAATAAATTTCCTCCCACTTAACTGCAGTTATTCAAGCGTCAAAATAATGTTTAATATACGCTTTACGATAATTTACTACTTTTATTACACGTTTATTTCTATATTCCATGAAAATATTTAAACGACTATGCCTATACAGGTATTTATTATTTGTTATTAGATTGCAGCAACTAATTTAATGTTTGATGTAGCTATTAATCATAGATTTATGATGAAGTTACAATGTATTTGTTTCTGTTGCAAATAATGCATTGCCTCATACAGAGGTTCTCACTTTTCAAAATAACTAACTTTTATTACAAGTTTTTTTTCAATAAAAAAGAAGAACAATACCAAAAAGTGATACTGCATTGGAAAACTGTGTAATACTACTCTTATTCTTGCTAGACACGTTTCGGTCTGTTAATCCTTCTTTTCGCTGTTTAAAGCTGAAGTAATCCTCCTAAGAATTCTACGAATTTTATGAGTAAGTAATAATTATCAACAGTTCGTTATTTTCAAAGTTCGTATAGAAGTATCGGTAATACAAGTTCTTTAAATCGAAATAAATATTATCAATGGGCAACATTGCAAATGCGCCAGAAATAGTAGAAATTTTTGTAATAGCTCCAGCAAACCAAATTTTCTTGTATTACAAATTTGTTTTTTATTCAACTTTTAGATTTGTTTCCTGGTCAATCATCGCTATTAACGGCTTTCTGTAATTTTTATGTGTTGTAATAATATAATATAATTAATATAAATAGCAGGATGTTCGATCTAGTATAAGCTGTGGTGTCGCAAAATCCAAAGACGTTACTCCCGGAGGATCTCCAGCAACTTGCACCTAGCATAGGTGTACCTTGTAATATCTGTAGACAGAATATGTTTCCGTTAATGATCAGACTTTTAATTTTAGGAAACCAGATTTTTTAAATTTATGTATGGATCTATTTATCTGAGACCAAGACCTGAGTTTTATGACCAGCTGATAAGTTTATCAGTTGTATGTCCCAAAATGTATGTCACGCCCCAGAAAGTGTCTACTCTGGTTTACCATCAGTATTATCTTGAATAACAAGAGAAAAACGAAAAAACATAATAAGAATTCTTGTAAGTAATGAAGCAAAAATATGAAAAATATGGGTTTCGTAATATTAATAAATGTAATGCTAAGAGTCTTTAGTTCTACGTGGATTTTAAAGTAAATACTGCCTCTATACCTAATTGTGTAACATGCAATAACCTTGATGAATAAAACAATATGTTAGACATTAGACGGTATTTATATACATATCCCTAATATCGCTAAAGTTTATCCTGATAATATGGATAGCGCAACACATTTTCTGCTTATAAATATGTTCAGTGAAACAAATTTATTCTAGGAATATCATGGCTTTACGTCTGATCAATTCCTAGCTATACATGGAGTGCCGCAAGGCTCAATACTGGGACTTCTTTTGTTCCTTATATTTATCAACGACAAAATTACTTGTATTGATATTCACTGTTTGCTATAGTATGCTGATAACATGAAACGGTTTCATATTGTTGATACTGATGAGGACTGAGTATTCCAAAGGAACTTAAATTGCATAAATAATTGATGCCTTCGAAATAGTCTACCCTTAAAAATAAAATATAAACGTCTTGTCCATTAGCGGGAAAAACAATTCATTAATGTTCGACTATGAGTTAACGGTACTGTCTTGAATAGATCTGTCGAATGTAAGAATTTGGGTGTTTTTTTTTATTCGAAAGGAATGAATTTTAACAAACACGTGATTAGAAATCCAATAGATTTTAATGATATTGATTCCATTAAATGTGCTTTATGCTGCGCTGTTTAACTCTAGATTTGAATATGCTTCACTTATTCGGAATCCAGTCTATTATAATAACGTCGAGAAAATTCAACGTCGTTATCTGAAATTTGTATTATATTATTGTAGGTATGTAGGTAGGTTTAACCTCCTGGTTTTGAACATGAACAGTTTAAATTTTCAAATACAGTTTTCTTAGCTTATAAGACTGCAGAAAACTTTGGTTTTTTCTATTTTTACAAAAATTAATTCATAGTCTAGTAGGCTGCCTAAATATTTTGTACATAGTAAATATTTCATACCTTTGTATTTAAAACACTTGATCATAAAATGTTTGTGTCTTCCTGCCTCACAAACAAACCTACTGAAATTCTTGTCTTACTTTATGTGACTGAAATGTCTAATGAGAATAAGCTTGATGTATTTGATGTATTTCATTCAAGTATTGCAAATACTAAGTGATTTTTTCCCTAGCTATCTCTGTATCTGTTTAACCATTTCTATGGTTCCTTCATTATCTATTCACGAATGTATATCTTTATTTCTCTACTATACCTATCTGTAAATCTATTCTTTTGTATTTCCCAACCCCGCAACCGGTTTTTACTGTTGGGCGTTGGACCCAAAATTAATAAATGAATAAAATAAAGAGCAAAAAGCAGCTATTCAATTATATTAAAAATATAAAAGTGACATACTCATATTATGCACCTCCAGTCAGTCCACTTCTTATTTAGAAGTTCTGTAGTAGTATTACTAAAATAAGTAAATCTTGAAGATTTCGATAAGATCCAGGTATCTACTACAAATAATGTAATGTTTAGTGTTCATTTCTTTTTCTCTTTTTATTATCGGCACAATATTTTTTCACATTGGGAATATTAGGTATCTATATCATTTTCTTCATATGCGATCATAATTATTTGAAAAATAACCTACTAAATAAAAAAAACTATTTGACTCATTAACGATTCAATTTTGGTTTTAATTACCTCTTTTCATAGCAGCTGCTTTGCTATTAGGTATGTTAGTTTATTATATGACTCAAATGTGATTATTCTTATTTGATAAACAGCATACCAACTGCAAACTATTGTATTTTCAACTCGTTAACAATTTTCATTATGGAGAAAAAGCAATAGTTATTTAGCGTCGGCAGGTAGAAAGAGCGGCATGATGGATATTACAGGCAGCATCAGAAGTGCTGGGCAAATGTTTGCGGCCCTCGGCGTATTTATTCACCTCTTATACGCACGTGAGTTCAATACCAATCACTAATTATTATACCAACTGCGCTGAAACTTCTACGAAATCCAGTTCATCTATTTTACGTTAACAAAGCTGTGCTTTATTGTATATCTTCTAGTAAATGAAATAATTGCATATTTTTATCCGATATAAGGACACGATCTCAGACTTGATTATAAGCGTTTCATTATAATTCACTGCTGAATATAGACCGTAGATTCTTGGTGTGAATCAGCGATTTACGAGCCGACTTAAAAAATGACTCGTCATATAATGGGTAGATTATAAGAGCCGAAAAATATAAGCGTGCACATAAGCACTAAGCAGTGCCTTCATTCATGGATTGAATAACCATAGTCTACATATTAGTTTTGAAAACCATATAGCTATAATATGATTGATTTGCGGTAGAAGCAAACTATTTCGTTTTTGGACTGTGAACGACTATCAATCGGTTTTGCCCTAATTTAATATTGTCCTACATATTTGGGAATTTTCATTATTTTTATTTTTGTGCTTGGCTCAAATAATTTAAAGACCAAGAACATAAACCATACATACTGATTGTGGAGATATTTATATCGAAACTTATGGTCCAATTGGTAGGCATAAGGAAAAGTAGCAACGTTAATTTTCCAAGAAATGTTACTAACCGTGTCTTTAAAATTGTTGTCAAATGCCTATATGTGCTACAGGTACAATCATTCCTACATCAGAAATTGATAACACTTTAATTTTTCAAATCTCTTAACCTAAACCTGAACAAAATAAAGTTTTGGAAAACTATTTGTTTCTTCCAATTATAGATCCAAACATGGAAATGTTCCAAAAAGGAGAACGAAAAGAGCAATACCACAATGAAATTAAACATAAGTATATAATAAATTTATAAAATGTAAATGCATTTTTGTTGTCTTAATAATTATATCAATATTTCCAGTTTTAGCTAATTCACATACCTAAACTGTAGTTATTAGCTCACTGTTGTTCTACCATTAGTATCTACTTTGTATGTATAATTTGCAGAATCAAGAAGCGACGGAATCTTGTGTTCGGATATCTAAGCTGGCATTAAAATTTGGTGTGGCAAAATTAAAGACCTTGAATGGAATGAGGTACGTGTGTCAACATATTAATGAGGTAGAAAATTATCGCGTCATAAATAACGAAGAGGTATTTTGATATATCTATATCAGTCAGGTAACTTATCCAATGAATTATCAATATAATCGCTAATTTATAGCCACTTTATTTGGAATTTTATTAACTTTCTATTAAAATTGTAACCTACTTATTTTACATCCTTACATAATCATTTTATACTAAAATATACAGGACATAGCTTCACGTACGAGATACTACTTCCACCAATAATATGATTGTATTTACCGTATCCCACCTAATTGTAGTATTAGGCAAATTGAATACCTGTGATGCCGTCGGATACGAGTAACCAAATTGAGCATAAGCAGCCATTGCACTACAATGTCCAGCCAGTCCGAAAACAAAAATGATAACAAACACAAGTCACTCACAACACAAATTAATCCATGCGTAAGCACAACACAAACTTCATGTTCTTAGGGCGGATGGAAGCAACCCTCGTCGCAACATCAACATAAACAACAAACACTAAGCGAGCTATGCGCCGAGGCGATCTGATAGCGACTGGAGCTACGGGCCAGTCGTGAATGCGACGGAAACGAATCGCCCCCTTCACCCGACTTCTGGGCGTTTCTGAACGTTACAACCACTAACTACATGGAAAAGCTGGAGCTATAACCCAAACAAAGACCTGAATTGGTGCCCCACTACTCTGAGAGCCTCCTCTGGGCGTTTTGGGCCACCCAAATGTATGAAGTGAGGGGAAACACGCGTGACTATCTTGTTTATGGGGCTCCACAGATCCGGACAAATCCCACTTCAATGCAACAAAAACGCTAACTGAATTTATTGGATACAAGGTGTTTGTCGGAATGAATCGCTCACATCATTTGTATTCTGATTCGGACGAATGATGCTCCGCTTTTTACATGGAAACCCACTTTGCACCTCGTGCCGTTTGACTCTTATTGTCACACGTGTCCTTACAACGTTAAAGATATGAACGCATATGCTTAGATATGTTTATTAAATGGACAAGGTATAAAACTCAACTCGATGTGATAAGGCAGCACGTTCATGAATTTACTGTTTTTATAATAAAGTAGCAGCAAGTTGCCAAACGGATATACTTTCTTCATAAAAATCAGTACAAGTAGGTCTTGTACATACAGAAATAGTTGATAGCTATAAATTTTAATTATGAATTTTCAGCAAGGACTGCTGTAATCATCCTGCTCTCTTTACAATTTATCATGGACACTTGAAGCTTTCTACTATTATTAGAGTTGAAAAATAGTCTTAAAGAAAAAACCTTCAAGTAGGTAAACGAATATATATTTTTTTGTTTAGTACGTAAATCACAAATCTTAAACAAATCCTCTCATAATCACTTTCCACAGTTAACAATGTGCATTGGAAAAATAGGTGTAAAGAAGTGTACCTAGAAGTTTAAAGTAAGTAGTAGGCAACCTAAAAATTTTCTTTCATCTGCCTATAGATAAACTGTACGACTTGGGTAAACAACTGGGTAAACAACTGGTAAATTATAAATCTTGAACAATGTCTTTCATAATCACATCCTGCAGCCGATGAAAGGTACAGAGATTACAAGTAACCGAACAATATTCTTTCATCTATAAATAAACCGTCCGATTCGAGAGGAGACTGGTAATTTATCAATCTTAAACAAAGTTCCTCCTGATCACATCCTACATTGATAATGCTATTGGAGGTATCATTAGTGTCGGAAAAAACGTGTCAAGGTAAACTGAAAAATTAAAATAACCAAACAATTGCCTTTCATCTATAAACTTGTATATTCGAAAGTAGGCCGGCAAATTACGTCTTAAACAAAGCCTCTAATAATCATTTCATAGAGTTTATAATGGATTTTGCGGAGCTATTATTGATGTTTAAAGAGAGCAATTCAAGAATAGAAGTTTTGAAGTTACCGAAGACTTTTTTTTTCGCCCACTTCACAGATATTCTTGACGATTAGATGAACAACTGATAATTCGAATTTAATATGCAACCATTTTGGAATGAATTAATACAACGAAATTTATCGTGAATGAGTGAGTGGAAATTGGCAGCGTAAACCTTAATCTTGGTTTACATATTTGTTTTTTATGCAGGGGAATGCAATTTTTATCCTTTTACTTATATAGATTTTATGTGTAATAAAATCATACCAGTTCTCTACTTAATACCATAAATTATTTGTCAAAGTGGGCCATGTAAAATTCTTATGTTGCGCATTTTGGATGAAACGGCAATATTATGATATTTTTCACAAAAGATAAAACGGAAATCTTGCCGCCGCGCCGGCCGTGTCGCAAATGCGTGATAAGTGAAATCAAACAATTTTGTTATTCATTTATATTTGGCAAAAATTTTCTCATATAGATGGTATACAGTCAGAGTCAATCTATAAAGCAGTGTAAAAGTGAGTGTTGTATCAGTTGTGAATTTGGTACAAGAAATTTATAGATAAAACGAAGCAAAAGTTTATTTCTTGGAAAATATAACTTGGATCATATATACTACTCATTATTTCAACCTAAAAGATGTTTTCATATGTTTATTGTCAATTTATATTAACTATTACTTAGAATAGAAAGGGTAGTTTATTGAAATATTAAATAAAAATCTACACTATTTAATTCACCCCTTCAGATTTTAATAAAAATGTATAAAAATTGTACTATTTTCATTGTTAATTCACTTCTTTGGATTTTAAGAAAAAATTTATATTATAATAATTATATTCGAGTTCATCAGTTTTCGGCACTCAAAAGACGCAACAAAACATAATTATTATCGCCGTTGAGCCAAGCGGCACCCAGGTATCACTGAAAGTTACGGGACCTGGCATCAGTGGCATCGGAACTTTAATATAGTAAGCGTTACATAATTGTCACTAAATTTCTGATTTTAGTGTAAAATTCACCTTACGATATGCCCGTGGAGTAATAATTAAGTAGACGCTACTGAATTTTGGCATTGTATAGCTGTTACACTTTCAAGTAAGTTCTGCAGTATTGTGCAACGCCGCCGATACTACTCGAAATTACCTTTAAGCATCGTCAATTTTAAGGTGAAAATTGGTAGTAATGCCGATGCGCCCCACACCACATTACCCAAGAATCACTTCATAGTAACTGCAAGTGTTCCATTTAAAGTTAATGTGACGTTGTCGGGACATTTTCTGGAACCTTAAAGTTTTGTAACTTATTAGTGACATCTTGAGTAAAAATATAGCGACTCGAATTAAAATCACTGTTTTTCTGATATTGGGTAAATATGCCATATTAACATAAATAAAAATATAATTAAAGCTGTTGCAGAAGAAGTTAGTAATTTTTACTACTTGGTTACATTCTGGTTACGTAATAACCGAATCGTCAATAGGTAACAGCAGAAAACCTATTCCCCATTTTCGTGAATAAATTGTAAAATTGTCCCCCTCCCCCCGATGGTAGCCACCACGTAGAGAATATTTTAAGTGCTGCTTGGTTCATCCTGTCATCAAACAAGCCGACACACTTTAAAAAACTATAATAGTAAACAAGTCAATTTGCGAACGAATAGTACAGAGCGAGGTCGTTTTTGTTGCGTTTTTTGAGTGCCGAGAACAGATGAACTCGGAAATAATAGTATAGTTACGTTTTACAACAGTATTGTGTTAGTTACAGCTAACGTTATAAATTGTACACATATTTATATCAGTTACAATATTGTGTCAATTCAATGGCAGTTAAATCTGTCTTTTTAATATAAAATTGCATGTTGTACAAGTTTGTTGTTTTATAATTGTGTTTGCACATAATAAATGCATGCTTTTTTCCTTTTTCATTTATGCCCATACATACTAAACTTCAGAAAGTAAACATTATTTTTATAAATAAATCAATCCACAACAGTGTATAAAATAATAATGAAATGTTGGTCCTTTAAAATAAATAACAATAAAAAATTCGAGCTTCACATTTATTGTAACTAATAGAGTCAAGCTACTTTCTTGATATTTTAATTTAGACATATAAATCTAAGTAATGCGTAAAAAGCAAACGGAAATTTTTTATATATATTAGTTGTTAATACTAAACCTTAGGATACGCAAATAACTGTATAATTCACGGTATTTAAAAAAATATTATTGGTGTGAAATTAATTATATCCCTTTCAAATAAACTGTTTCCTGTGTGTTTTAAACATGAAAATCACAAATTGTATATTTTCTTTTTCAATTTTGTAAATCATTTTGCACCAATTTATATTTAATAGAGTAAGTAATATATTAACTAGAGTCAGTTTCCTACAATAGGAATATTAATCTTGATATCTCCAAGTTCTGCATTTCCATGGTTCTGCTAATAGTGGAACTTATTTCATACACTGTACTTCTAATAAAGCTGTTATCCTGTTATTTATATTAAAACATCAAATGATCAAGTTAACAAATGTTTATCATACATTTTCTAAGATACGCACTGCTCATTCTTTTGGTAGTACTCACACTCTAGAGCACACAAAGGATCACTCACAAGAGACTCTTGTAAAATATCTGCAGCGAATATAGGAAATAGACTATGTTTATATTATTTAATAGTAGAGGGCCTCCGCTCACCCTACCAGCCCAGGCCTAAGGCAGCAACTTTAGAAAATTTTGTCGATAACTCCATCTGTCGTTATTCTCTATAAATATTTTTGACAGTTTCAGTTAAGATGGTCACTAGATTTATTATATGTATGCGAGACAACTGTGAATCTCTTAAAATGTTGTAAATAGTATGCCATCAAACTACACAGTTTTTGGTAAGGGCATTGATAAACTTAGACTTAAATTACTATTATTATACAGTAATAATAAATAAGTTGTAACTCAGGATTTCGCAAATTTTCCAGCAGATATTTGTAAAATAAAACTTTTTTTAGAAACGTCAAGAAAAATATTATTTTTATGACAAATATTTTCATCTAACGGGCTTACTTAATCTCTTATTGCTGCTAACGAGCTCTGATGGCAGCAAAAGTCTTTTGCTGCCGCTCGCAAGGAGCACTAAAGGTATTTGAATAAAATATAGCATGTCATATGTGGAGTAAAGTGATTTCTTATGTCCCGAATATTTCAGTTCTACACCACTTAAACAGTATATTGTTTTATTAGGAGTAAAAGTGGCTTGTACTCTGAATAAGACATGTAATTTTTTCTTCAAACGTCGATTAACTATAAAAGAAATAAAAATAAAAATTTAGCTATGTGTTGCCACTAACAATGGACGTAAAATTTTGCTCGAGCGGAAGAAAAAGCACTTTTACTTCCTTTGCTAATGGCAACGCATAGCCGTCTGAAATGTCAAACTTTGATGTCATGAAATGAGTAGAACATGTCATGATTTTCTGATGCTTGAAGAAAAACAATGGAACTACTATTTTCTTCAAATGTCAAAAGAACATGACTTTGATGATAAGTTTTATGAACGTAATCTGTCGTTTCTCTGACACTCATCTGTACAGTAAAAGCCTTTAACTGCCGCTCATAAGCGGCGCTAAAATTAACAAGAAAAATAATAGTATATTGTTTTATTACGGGTAAAAGTGATACTTTTGTAACGAGTCTGTAGCTTGCTCACTTCGTTCGACCGGCAAATTACAGACGATTCACAAAAGCTATTACTCCGAATAAAACATGCTATTTTTTCTTCAAACGTCGATTAGCTATAAAATATAAAAATTCCGAATTTCACCACCAGAAACGCATTGTGTTAATATCGCATGGTCGGCGTATTAAACAAAATACGTGTTGCTATAGAAGCAGAGGTAAAAGTAATTTTTCTGACTCTCACAGGTCAGAAAAAGTACTTTTACCTCCCTTGTTTATGGCAACGCACAGCCGTCTAAATTGTCAAATTTTAATGTCATGAAATGAGTTAAGAAATGTCATGCTATTCTGACGTTTGAAGAAAATAGAATTTGTTTAATTCATATTCGAAGTTTAAAGAAAAAGTAGCATGTTTTATGAGGAGTAAAGTAATTTTTTGTATCTCGGCTGTTCTTGACGAAATTGCTTCGCTCGTCAAGTACATCCTCCACATAAAAAATGTCACTTTTACTCTATATAAAACAATATACTATTATGTTACACAATGTATGCAAGTCCTGACGTCTTTTAAACAGTTGTTTAAAACTAACTGTAACTAGAATCCTAACAAAATATGGAGGGTTCCATTAATATTATTATTATTATTATTAGCCGTTACTCGAGTCCGAGTATAAAAAAGTGAATTAATTAATTACCATTAATATAGGTACTTGTTGAATAAAATGAATACACTTCGCTTTGTATTTCTTCAATTTATTTCCACACGCTTCCAACAAAATCATCATAATGAAATCTTTAATATTTTGTAAATAAAATATACAAGAATTTGAAGTTTGAAGAGGCCAATACATGTGGTAGAAAATCCAAATAAAAGGAAAGAATATACAAGAATTCTTTACAATAAAAATGTACAAAAGTGTTGCCTTAAAATTTTACAATTAAAAAAATACAAGACGTTGTCCCACAATGGTGAAAAACATCTCAACATGATCTCTATTGTGAATATTATAGAGTAATATAAATTTAAACTGCCCTAGATCGACGGCATTTGACGAGCTTAAACCTTAGTTCATACTATTTTGCACCTACTAGTAAAACAAATAATTTAAATTAGGTATACGTATATTTTTTGTAAGGTAAATTATCGATTATTTGCGTGTGTCTATGAAGTAATTAATTTGTCGATTGAAGTTAACATGTATCTTTTTTCTTACTATACGCGTACATTTTCTTATCAGGCATATATCATATCTATCAGGATATATCGCATGATCAATAACAGGCAATATTAGAAAAGTATTAGTACCTATTTTAACTAACACGTAGGTCAATTTCATTACTTTAGAAGGTTGCCAAGGTTAGAAAATACACCAAACACTAATGTATTAAATAACTTATAACATAGGTATAATCATAAAAATGCAATTAGTTATGTTTTAGATTAGTCTTTTGGAAAAGCACACAAGATCTGCAGAGTTTTCCAATGTTTCTAAAACTTGTTATTCTGATCCTAGTAATTCTCTAATTTTTGATGCCCAGCTTTCAAAATCTGCCTTTACATGCTATTTATTTTACTTGCCTAGAAAAAATGTAGGCGGTGATAAACTTGTAACCGGCCTACGTGGGCCACTATATTTATCCTCGTCTTTCAATCACTTATTTGGAAATATGGGACAGTAATTATCTCATATATTAACGTCAATTATATCCAGTACTCTTTTTGCAGAGCAACAAAATACTTTGTTTGATTCCCATTCCATCATATGAACTATGCTAATTTCTATTACAGGCAGTATGAGTATAGGTATCGTAAAAGGTGAACAGGTAAAAATTTCGATCAGCAGCTGTCTGAAATACCTATTGAGAACGAAAAAGTGCGCTGCTTACGCAGAAATGATCTTTTGATAGAAGTCTTTAATTCACCTCAAACTTAAAAAATGTTTAAAACTGCTGCTTGTCCAGTAATTGGTTCTCATTCGTAATTTCTTGACTAGAATATTTTCTAAGTAAACAAAAAAAAAGAGAAAAACGTTAAAAAATATTCAATAAAACCTTAAAATTTACTGTTGACTTTTAATGTTTACTTATATAAAAAATTATAATAAAACTACCTTCAAAATCAAAAAATTTCTTTTACATGACAATAAATATTTAAAAATGTGTTTTCACTAGAGTTCAGACGATTTGTGTATAATGCTATACCTATATTATCTTCATACAACTTTAATTTTTTTAATTTTTAACACAAAGGTAAAACGGTAGAACGGTAAAATAAGATAAAGAACAGCGAACAAACTAGTACAGTGACATTAGTAGTGAATTTATAGTAGTTAAGTTATAATTAGTGTGTAATTATAAAGACTAATTACTGCAAATAATTTAGTAATTAATAAATCAATGGTTAGTGAGAATTTCTGTTGCAATTATTGGACCAACGTTTGGAAGTTTTTACTGGAGGGTGTAAATGTCAAAGAACACATCAAACCCTATCTAAAACTGCTAGGCTTAATGACAGTAAAAAATCTCATCAGAAAACGTAACTGTAACGAAATCCGAAATATTTCGCATGAAACGCGTACTCCACGCAAAGACATCGTCGGAAGATATTTTTGGGAGTACAACGAAAAAGGATTTTTTAGAAATATTTAGTTTACAACAGTTTTATTTTTGCGTAACTGTGTCGAAAATCCAATTTTGCAAACCATTACGTAAATCAATGCCACGAACGTAATTATTTTAACTAGAATAAAAGATGTCCCGTGCATATTTGATTCTCGTATTTGCAACGAAATTGTTAAATTTTCGAAACTATAGCAAAAATTCGATTTTGAAAATTATTATAAAGATTCGTTTCACGGAGCGTTTTTATGTCATTATAAGGAACGTCGCTCCACGGAGTGTAATTTTCACAACTATAATGAATGTCACTCCACTGAGCGTTATTTACGTAACTATATCGAATGTCGCTCCGCGGAGCGTAATTTTAACAACTATAATGAATGTCGCTGCACGGAGTGTAATTTACGGAAATATAATGAATGTCGTTTCCACGCGACGGTCCCAAATTTAGCAACTTACGTAAAATCCGACATTTACTTCCCAATAAATTTTCTTTTTACAAACCGCCGTTGTGTAGCACTGCCACTTATGCATTATATTATATATGAGGACGTTAAAAGTTAAAGTTTCGAATTTAAAATTTCAAGGGGGGATTTGGTTCGAGCGAAAATTTTGAAGGTAAATTTTTACTATTTGCAGTCGATTTTGACAGTGAATTTATGCGTTTTCTGTTGTGTTTGCCCTTAGGCGGTTCCTCAGTGATTCGGTGGCAAAAATGTATCCTTACCATGTACATCGTACATGGATCGCCTTGCCTGAACGTATGAATATATAAATAATATTATTATTTTGAATTGTTGCGATTCAAGCGTTTTTAAGCGAGCGGCCGAAATTATTATTGTGATATTTCTAAATACGCCTAAAGACAGTCAAGCTAAAAGCCCACATGGACGTAAATATTGAACTTTTGATTGAATCTTTTTTTGCTATAAACTTACACACATTGGATGGTAGTTGAAGACTGCATTGTCCGAGTCGTCCTAAGCCTCACCAAGTGTGGGATTGACCGACACTCTTGCAACAAACACCAGCCGAAAGACTGATCCAACTTAAAGGAGCTCTCGTGCCAGTCGTCACACACCACTTGCAGACTGCAGTTTCGAGCTGTTGGCTCTCGTCAGTGCAAGGTAGGCAGAACTGGCACGAGAGCTCCTTTAAGTAGGATCAGTCTTTCGGCTGGTGTTTGTTGCAATTGAAGCATTAGCGTTTTGATGGTAATATACAATTATTACACTTAACACGCAAGGCTTGTAACTTGTAATTCAGCGCTCGGCGGAGTACAGCCCGGAGAGTAGCTGTCGGTTGCAGTCTGGTTACGTTCCTTATAGTAAAATAAGGATTTTATAGAGGAGTTTGCGACTAAAATATTATGTTCTAATATTACGCCCTCTAAAAGCACATTTGAACTACGTAACAATATACGTAAATAACCCTGTATCTTAATACATTTATTTATTGTAAACCTAAATGTATGCAGGGCCATATGTATTGTCATCCGCAGACTAGTTTTGAGCTTATTAGCTCTCATCTATACAACATAGGTGAATGCGCAACAAACCTGCGGTTTATTAAATTATAGACAAGAGGAGTCGAACAGCAATCAAGTATTTTGCGTTTTCCGATTGAAGACGTAGTAGCATGTCGCAAGTTATGGGACATCATTTTCAGACATTTTAGAAACGCACATTATACACCTTGATGGGTGGCAATGAGCTTATTTTCTTTCATACGAAATAGCGGGATTTTTGATCTTTGGTGGTATATTTTATTACACATTTATTTTTACAATATTTAATCCACTTTACGCGGGTCTTATACTGTATTTATTAATTGTATATATCCGTTTCTATTCTGGAAATAATATTTATATATACCTCGTCTAATAATTTGAACAACAACTGCACAAACTGGGAACTTCCAAATAATTTTTAAAATTTTACTTTTGAGCAAATACTTTCGTGCACAATAATTTTCGATCAAATTATGTATTTGATAAATGCCAGTCAACATTAGTTTCTATAATTTCAATATTTAACTGCCAAAAAATAATCTTATCAAATACCACTCGAGATTTCAATAATTAGAAAATAATTACGCAGGTTTCTCAAATTTGTTGCCATTTAACTATAACCACTCGAGCGCTACTCAGGCCCGCCATAGGACAAAGACACACGAGGCTCACTTTAGACGAGCGGCGGCCGCTCGGTGACCGTACATACGTATCGTCTCATGAAACGTAGCATACAAACCCCCAGTAAATAAAGAAGGTTAGGAAAAGAGTGTTCTATAATTTATTTAATTGTACAATGAAAGATGATGACGAAGGTTTTCTAATGTTGTCAGAATGTCCAAAAGTCATTAAATGAATTACTTAGTTACATAAAAGTGCTATAATAAAACACAGTAATTGCCTTTTGAAAATAATTTATCATATCTTTCCAACTAGATCATTTTCATCAGAATATTCTAATGCTCTCATGGCCCATATTGCCAGTCTCTTCTGAACTTCTGATATTAACTCTTCCAAATCAAAATTGTGGCTATCATCAATTTTCTTTTCACGCAAATTGCAAATTAGTCTTTTGTAAACAAATTTGGCAAGCACGCATCAACCTTACAACATAAATACACAACCTCGTATGTGCGGTTACACGTAATACCAATAGACGAAAGGATGAGCGTCAACGCTAGCCAACAAGAGGTCCCTCCAGACGATGTGCTGAGGCGTATCGCCTAAGATCAAAATGTTTGTGCGTCGCATGTGTGCCTTTCTATGAAGTAGTATAGAACCATGTGTCGAGTCGGCTGTCGAGCGGCCGCCGCTCGTCTAAAATGAGCCTCGTGTGTCTTTGTTCATAAGCAGGCATGCGGCGCACGCGGGCGGCACGTTCAAGGGCGCGGTAAATACAGCGACTCAGTAATTTTTTTTCAAATTAAATAAGAAATTTTATCTAACTCCAATATTTGTCAAAGAAATCTTTTTTGACTTTCCAGAATGAAGAGTATCTACGTGCATTTGCATTTTTCGAATTGGCCGCGCTCGTTGCGCAAGCGAGGAAGCGCAATAAATTGATCCTCTGTCATAAATATAACACGTTGCTCCTCCTATGTTGTCATTTTTGCACTGCACTTCACAATATCTTGCAACACCTAATAGTGGTGTGGGTCGGAAAAAAAGTCGAAAATTGTAAATATTTTGCTATGCAACGAGAGTACCACCTCCCCTTGTTTTCGAGGATGCTCAACACGATAGTGCTGGTAAAATTTCTCTTTGGAGTTGCACAACTCCCCAAACAGCGAAAAACCACCCCCAAAAGGGGTTAAACCGCTTATCAAACTTTTTGTTAACTTAACATGCCCCCCGTTTTCGAAGATATTGAATACGGTGGTGATGCTGAATGTTTCTCCCAACCCCCCTACCGGCTAATAAACATCCCCGAAAGGGGTAAAAATCTTTTTTATATATATATCACCGGCAGTGCATGTAATGCCCGTTTTCGAGGATGCTGAATATGGTGGTGGTGCTGAATGTTTTTTCTGCCCCCTCCAACCCTTCTAATGGCTAATAAAATACCATCGGAAGGGGTGATTTTTTTTATCTTTGAGGATGCTGAGCACGGTGGTGATGCTGAATGTTTTTTCCTCCTCCAACCCCGCTAACGGTTAAGAAACGCCCCCGAGAGGGGTGAAAATCTTTTTTTGTACAATATCAACGGCAAAATTCATGTACCGCCCATCTTCGAGAATGCTCACCACGGTGGTGATGATGAATGTTTTTTTGACGAGAGGAAATTCAAAGTTACGCGGATTCCCGAGAGTACAGCATCCCGCGCACCTTCCACGCATCTGTTCGCGCCAAAATGTAGAGTAGCGGCCACCGCGCCTCTTCTTTTACTCTAGCTTCTCCACGTGCATCAGTACCGCTGGACAATGGACATGCATTCCTTAACTTTGTCGAGCAGGCTCCGAACTCTTTACCAGAAACTTAATTTTTCTAACGGCAAAGAATTTGATAATTTATCATTTTTAGTGGCTGCTTGAAAACTTCAGAAAATTTAAGTACCATATCAATTGAAATCTCACGTTGTAAACTCAGTAGGTAGTGTTTTTTGTACAAATTGTCGGGACGAGAATTGTGAAAATACTACAGTACAAGACGAAAATGACTTGCCTGAAACGGAATGTAACGAGACTGAAAATGATATTGTTGAATTTTGGACCGGAAATTCACATCAGTGATTCTAACACGGAAACGACTGATGAATCCTGTGAAGTTGATGATTTCGTGATGTCCATTTTGAAGAATATCAACCATGTAATTGTAGTTATAAGAGACGTAGGTTAAATTAAGTAGATAAGGTATAAAGAAAAAAAAATGTATTATGTGCGCCTTGGGCTCCTAAGCAAACATGAAAAATGGGCCCCCCGTTACAAAATATTAATTTATTTAGAGAATTGTATAACTGTAATTGCACAGAATATACAAAGGAACATATAACAAAAATAAGAAGAAATCCTTATGTCATAACAACACAGAGAAGGTACATATCACAAAAAATAAAGTAAAATCCTAATATCATAGCACAGTAAAAATACATATCACAAGAAATAAAATAAAATCATTATGGCATAACAGGCCTCAAAATAAAAATATTTTTAAAAATATGTGAGAAATCTCTCTTTCTGGATTTACTCACAGCAAATTGTTCGATAATAACTTTTATGTCCATAGCAGACTCTACTTTTTGTTCAATTGCCATAATTCAAAGATCATATGTAGCCTATGTTGGCTTGTGTTTTTGATTATTTTTAATTTACTGAATGATCTTTCTGCAGTGGCAACTGTTATAGGTAAACTAAATAAAAACAATAAAGTAATAACCTCATCAAGATCGCTTTCGAGAACACTATATTTCTTTAGCAACTTATATGTCAAATCTCGAACACCCACACCGTTATCTAAATCTTCTTTTAACAAAGACACAACATTAACAAACTGAATGGCGAGATTATTATTGAGGACATTAAAATAATTTTTTTAAGCAAATCGCAACATGGAACTATCTCAGCTTCTTGAATTATCAAAACATTTTTTGATATTAAAAATTCAAAATTATTTCATAATATTTCAAAGCTCTCGAATCGACTCTTAAGCTGTTCTATTACGATGTCTAATGCGACTAAGAAAACAAGTGATTTTAAATGATCCTTTTGACTCCGTAAACGGTAATCAGAGGCCAGCTCATCAAAATGTGCTTTAAATTTTGGTTGTCGCTTTTCTGGGAAACATGGTTCAATTTTCAATTCCTCATTTTCCTGACAAATCTTTTCCTTCGCGGGACCCCTCAAGGGTTGAGGTCCCAAGTTTTGCTTATACCCGCTTGTACATGGGCCAGAAAGATATTGGGCATCGCCACCTTATTCAGCATCCTCGAAAATGGAGGTACGCTAAGTCTCACCGGTGAAAAAGATGTGATAAGCGTTTAGCCCTTTTTGAGGGTGGTTTTTGGACTCCAAAGAGAAATTCTACCAGCACCATCGTGTTCAGCATCCTCGAAAATGGGGGAGGAGGTACTCTCGTTGCATAGCAAAATATTTACAAGTTCATCTGACCCACACACTCCACTATAAGCTGCAGGTTCAGACTGGTTCAAACCATTTTATCAAAAATCAATTCTCAAAAAAAATCTCCTTGTGTTCACATTGCAATTATAATATTTATATTATCAGGTAACTTACAGTGATACACAATTTAGTGAGAAAACCCGGAAATAAGGTAAACAGTATACAACTACACAAACAAAACTTTAGCACCTACGTACCTCAACAAGGTAATGACAATAAATTGTTCAGTATTAAAAAATATTTTTGCTTTCTTGTACCTTGGATACTTTTCATCACAAATTTAACATAATTCAAAGTTTTTGAAGAAATTGGGAGGGGGTCATCATCGGTTTTGAACGCGGGCGCTCAAGCTGCTAGCGGCGGGCCTGGCGCTACTGGCAACAAGTTTCCGCAAACGTGGAAATTATTTTTATTTATCGTCCTTTTATATACCTATTACCGAAAATTGGCGATTATTAAATCTAGTTTTTTTGTAGCGCAAAGCATTGTTGTCATAAATATGTAGCTAATGTGAGGTCTGTTTGACGAAATGATGATACAATGGCATGGAGTTGGTTTAAATATTTTACTTCAGAATAAATTTTATGGTTTTGAAACGAGGAACGATAATTTTTAATGATGTTAAAGTTACCTATAAGTATAAATATTGCTATCACAAACTTCCAACTATTAAAACTGACGTTTAATAAATTATTTCTCATGTAATATAAAGTTTTATTTGAAAACGTTACTTAGTAAATGAGTTTTAACGTTTATTTTTATTACGGGAATTTTTATAGATTATAAAATTCGGTAATATCATCTGTTGACTGGCTAGCAATGTGTTGACGATGACGTAGTAGATTAGGGCTTGGAAAAAATCTTTATAGTTATCATTTTATCGCAACTGAATACCTAAACCATCTGGATTCGCCTCTCTAAACGATACATATTATTACCTGATGTGAAACAATGATTGCATTGGAGGTACATAATGACTAATAATTATTTGGAATTGTTTAATAGAAAGTTTCAATAGAAAGCAAAATTGTGTAGGTAAACCGTTTCGGGGAGAGAATCAGTCAAATACCTACCTATAAAAATTAACTTAGTGACATATCACAAAACAAAATGGACGACTATGATCAGATTCTTAGGTAAATGGATGAAGATCATAATCATTTATTTTAAATAAAACAATTGTGTTCATATGTGTATCAAAAAGCCTGTTAATCGTCTGATTAAGCATATCAAACATTTTATTATCAAACGCGAGCGATCAAAGTAAGACGCCATTAAATATGTAATTTTTAAACAATCATATTAAATATCATAGATTACATTATAGATTTAGGGGTTAAAATATTTACAAGGAAAACTAATTTACATAAAAATCTACTTTCTAATAATTTAAAAATAGATATCAGATTTAATCGTTATGTTTCTAATTACATTAGTGTTTTGTACAGGGTATTTCAGTTTTTAATCCCAGGACTTTAGGAGGTTGTAGAAAAAGTTATTTTAGGCAGAATATTTCTAGTAAACTCTAGAAAACAATTTGTGGTAGAGTTTAAAAAAGAACGATTAAATGAACGCAGAATGGATAATTGCATTACAAATAAAAGGTGGAATAAACAAATGTGTAAGAATTATAAATTGACTGGACAATAGAATTGAAAACTTATGTCACATTCAGTGGACAGAATCAATCAAACTTTTCCAAGGCTTTCCCAAAATGCTTTAATGGCTTCCAATCATCACAAACACTTTTGCATATTTGTGTAGGTAAAGGTAGGTACGTTAACTTGACGTGTGTACGAACTGAGCATACAACTTAATTTTTTCTTACACACAAAGTTAAAGCAATAGCTCAAAAACATTGTTCACCTATACCTACGAAGCTTCTCTCTCACATCTTTTCGGAAATATGAAATACACTGAAAAGAGAGATAAATTATTTGTGATTTCAGTAAGTTCAGCGATTCTCAAACACTAAAAATTTGTTAATCCTTATTGTGAACTATTATTTATTTGAGTTAAAAAGTCGTCTCGTATTAGAACTAAATTCGTCTTTATATGAAATACTTAAGTAATTTTAAGTGCTAAATAATGGATCATTCGATAAAGGGACATTGTCAAAACACTAAAGTTTCCTATCATCTACATATTACAGGTTTTATAGCAGAATTGTTGTCTTCGTGTAGCTCAATGTACAAGATAATCGATTAGCAATGCAGCTCAGCATTAAGTGCTTCGCACAGGTTATTTTATTAAGATTTCTCCTACATCAACAGTCAAAATTTAAATTTAGCGCTGTCAGTTTTAATTATTTTTAAGCTCTTTTGGCAATTTTAATTTGTCTTTATATAACAAATGGAGTTGGGTTAAGTTTTTATTTATTTATTTTTTTAGCCGAACTAAACCATCTCACCTGAGCTACAATCGCCACCACACGAAGCGTGGTGGTTACATGATCAGTTCCGGGTTAGATTCACATGTCCCACTCCCATTTTAATAAAGCCTTGTTGAATTAAGTTGAGTTAGCAATGGGATGCATCCGAGTTCAACGGTGCTTCTACCGCTTCTAAAGTTTTCCCTAAAATTATTCCGCGCGAATTAATCTCTAAGTAAATAAATTCAGCTTTCGGACGTTTAGTAGCCTGGTGATTTATCCAATTGCCAGATGAATATCTATGGCCTTTATTTTTTATTATTTTAATATTATTATTTAGCAATCGTTACAGGTGTATATATATTAGGGAATGATTATATTGATAAGAAAAATAATAATTACATTGTACGTTTTCTCTGAGGGCGAAATACACAACGAATTCTTTGTTATATTTCTACCGCATGTGATTTGAAATAATAATCCGTTAAGTCGCACATATACTAAAAAATTATAAGATTACAGTTAGCCCAGAAACACTTTTTTTTTTTTTTTTTTTTTTTCATTTATTTAACGTCGGCCTATTTCCGCTACTGAGGCCTAACACCGACGCCTGTAGACGAGCTACCCCCAACCAGGAATTTTGCCGAACCTCTTCCCTTAAGAAGAGTAGGGATATTTTACTTGCCTAACATTTAATAGACAAGGGACCGACGGCTTTACATCCCCTCCGAAGGATGGTATTTCTCCTATACAACCCTCGCCTAAGGTTGTATAGCTTCCGCGCATACACTGATATACAAGCCGCTGGAAGATGTGTGAGGCGAGAACGCGGTTTCCGTTGGAATGGTCACCAATCCAAGTACTAACCGCGCCTGTCGTTGCTTTACATCGCATACCGAAGTATGTACATAGTAAAGACGCACCTACGCTCGCCCCCCCCAGAAACACTAAAAATGTGGATTTTGACACACCAACTTATAGAGTTAGAGAAAGTAACACTGAACTGCACACAACGGGTAAATTCGATGCAGTACACCTGTTCCCAATAAATAAATGTACAAGATCGAACATTGTATCTAATTTTGATTGCTGTGCTTTAAACTTTTTTCTAAATAATAACTTGATGAGGACAGTTATTTAATAAAGCTTTCTTATAAATAGTTTGTAACTTTGATGATCTCCGGTATAATTCAACTTCTTCATTTAATGTTATTAAATTTGTTGGAAACAAAACTTAAAATTTTCGACAATCGTATGCTTTAAACCTTTCCTCTTATTTCTTACCTAAGTCCTTACTTAAGTACACTCCTTAGTGTAAGTATCAACTGTGCAGTAAAAAAAATTTCTTCGGAATCATTTTCTTTTTTAAATAGCGTTATATACGTCAACGTCCTCACGGAGTTGAGACTCGAACTCAGAAGAGGTAATAGCGGCTAGACGTCCTGTCACTCACACAACCGCAGTTTAGCCCACTGCTACCGCTTCGGCAGCATATCGCCACTAAACATCCATACCTAACCAGGATTCGAACCTGGGACATCACGACTACAAGTCTAATGATTAAGGATTGAGGCACTCGGCCAGCTAAAAATTTTTAAAGAGAGAATAAAGGAGATTTAACCCTCATCTTCACGTAACTCGTTAAACTGTTTATTTATATTTTCCTTGTGTGTTGGATATGACGACTGATGGTTTCTCTTTACTTGTTGTGAGGTCTTGTCACATTTTTTTACTTCATATAACCTTCTTCAAAATAGTTTTCGGCCAGGTCTAGACTAGCGTCACCGTTTTGCACACATCTCGGAACATAAATCAATGTTCTCCACAAATTTGACATTGAAATGTCAACTTAAATATAATTCAATTTGTTCCATATTTTTACTTTCCCATATACATGGTACTTATATGAGAAAAATATGGTGATCGTGCAACGATTTTAAGTTGTTGATGGACTTACACGTTTTCAAGTCCCCTTTAAAAAAATGTCTGTCTGCCGTCTATGGTCGCACCTACAGCCCAAACTACTGGATCGATTTTGTTCAAATTTTACATCTGTATTCAAGACGGTCATAACTTAGGCGAAATCGCAAAATCGATCCTAGCTCAAATGTGGGGGGAGGGAGTAATTTTTTCTTCAAAAACGGCTCGAACGATTTTTATTAAATTTGGTACATATCAGTTGCTCTTAGAAATTACCGGGAGGGAAACTGTGGGGGGGGGGCGGTTGAATTTTAAATAATTAAATAATTTCATAACTTTTTCTCTAAAACAGATTTAACAATTTTAATCAAAATTAACACATAGTAGTAGTAGCATAAGGTAACTTGACCAGTTGCACCTAAGAAATGCAGCGAGAGAGGTCGCGGGAGACAAGAATTTCAACAAGATTAGTTGAGAAGAAATAGAGATTTGATGATGAAAAGATTCTATGCCGGGACCAGGGTACATTAGTTCGGTCTACTCCTAAATGGAAAAGTTTATCCGAGTTGACCCGGACCGATTTCCTTTTACACTTGTTCTGTTGCTTGTTAAAATAAAATTAGTAGCGACAAAGACATATCTCACTGTCGTTATTGACAGGGCCGCATTTAACTATTACTCGACCCTTAGGCAAAATTTTGGTGGGGGCTCAGTTATTTGTAGAGTTTTTTTAGAGTTAAAAAACTGGTAATTGACTATTATTTAAATTTAATAAATTGCCTTCTGTCTTTAGTAGTCGAAAAATTTTTGAAATATGTAATCAAATATACACACTTTTACGTAAAATTGCCATAGAATCAGAATTTGCTACTGAAATTTAAAAGAAATGCACCAAAATACTGTAAAAAAAGGAAAAGCTGTCAAATAATGTTAATTTTAAACATTTAACGTTTCAGTGTAAATAAATACATTAGCATTATGATGGTGGGGGCTCTTTCATGGTGGGGGAGCCCAAAGCCGTGCCTAGTGTATCTATATGGTAAATGCAGCCCTGGTTATTGAATGTCATCGCGATGACTTTATTGTACATAATGCCTTAAGTGTGTATTTTATATTTTCATTTCTGGATATTTTTAATTTATTCCACCTATCACCAAAAAATGTATATATCTTTTATCTTTGGCATAAATCAATTTTTTGAACTAGGCACATTAGCATATGCATCATTTGGAACTAAATTTGAGGGGCGAGCGTAGGTGCGTCTTTACTATGTACATACTTCGATATGCGATGTAAAGCAACGTTAGGCGCAGTTAGTAGTTGGATGGGTGACCGTTCCAACGAAGACCGCATCCTCGCCTCACACATCTTCCAGCGGCTTGTATATCAGTGTATGCGCGGAAGCTATACAACCTTAGGCGAGGGTTGTATAGGGGATATACCATCCTTCGGAGGGGATGTAAAGCCGTCGGTCCCTTGTCTATTAAATGTTAGGCAAGTAAAAGATCCCTACTCTTCTTAAGGGAGGAGGTTCGGCAAAATTCCTGGTTGGGGGTAGCTCGTCTACAGGCGTCGATGATTGGCCCCAGTAGCGGAAATAGGCCGACGTTAAATAAATGTATAAAAAAAAAAAACTAAATTTGATTTATGAGCAATGCAACATATTCTGCGTGGGCTTTCCTTAATACATTTTCGCAGACCGGAATAAGAGCCTCTCATATTAACTGCCTCGTCGCGTACCTTTGACCACGTTTTAGCTACATGTATTTAATTCCACCTCATTTAAAAAATGTACTTTTACTTGCTCTACTCCTCTTATCGTTTGATCAGTAGCTTCATGAAATACAAGAAATGACTCTTTGCAAGCTATTGAAACTGGTGCGTTATTATTATATCTGGTCTGGTCGATAGTCGAGTGGGTTAAGGCAATCGCGATTAATCACACGGACATCGCACCACCGGGTTCGAATCCTGGCTCCGGCACTGTCGGAAGAAATGGTTGTATGTCCGCATTTTTTTCAATGTGTAACACCCCCCCCCCCCCAATTCCACAAGCTCTGGCTTCTAGAATTGGGGGTTGTCTAATTTCTGTGGTGTTTATTTATTTAGGATTTAAATGTATCGTGTAATTTGAAACAACTGGTCAAGTTTTGAAATATCCTGCGTTGTGTCATAAATAATTGTAAAAATGGGGCCCCCTTTATATCATTCATACTTTTTATACCTCACTTGAAATTATGTGTATAATTTCATTCTCAATTTGATAACTATTTATCTGTGTTTTCATCTGTTAAATGAGACTGCAAGATTAGGTCATACTTAGCAACCAATTCAATTATAGATAAGAATGATCTATTTTTCCGTGTCCGTATTTTTTCGATGGCCCCTGAAAGGCATATCAGCAACAGATAAAGTAAAAATAACATCAATTATCCTTATGATTATGTCTCAACTTTCTTAAGAATTTTTTTCCTATCAGAAGTGTTGTTAAAGGCTGTAAAAGCAGTTGAGGCAGTTGTGCCTCATAAAACCAAAAAGGTATATGAGAAAGAATACCGCTGCTTTGAGGAAAGGCCCTAGAGCGTTATAGATATTTATAACGCCCTAGAGCGTTATTTTTCATTTAATGTATCTCAAAAGAGGGTGGTTACTGTAAAATAACAGATTTGTAGGACATTAATAAATGAACGACCCTTGACGCTTATTTAAGAAGTTACTTAATGTACATGGTCAAATGCATAAAATTTGTTCCTTAATTTCTGTATGAATGTCTTTGTCTAAGCAAAACGACAAATCGGATGCAAAAACTTGTTCAGTAATTTCATCAGAGACGACACATGGCACTTCTGATTTTTCTACCAAAATTTCGCGTTCAACAGTATTTCCAGCGCTACTCTCAACACTGAGATAGCACATTCTTTTGAAGTTGAACACACAGCCTTTATTTCTATTACACTTAAACTGAAAGTAAGAGGTGCAGGAGTTATTTCACTTTTAAAAAAATGTCAATTTTTGTAAGCTTTTCGCGTTGTCTTCCTTAGCTTTAGAAATTTTTCGTTTTTGGGGCCCACTATGTTCCTTTTCCATTTTTCCTTTTTACAGTACACGCACCTATCACTTCACTACAAAAATTTGCCCTTTGTGACTTCGACTCAGTCACTACTAGCACTCATTTTCATCACTCTCCCTTGGACATTAATATTAAGTAGCGGACGATTAATGAACTTCTAATTAAATTACACTCTCTATGGTTTATTTTATTCCAACAAATCACAAGTAACTGATAGTCGTGAATAATGTGTTACGACCAACGGTACTTATAAATATTATTATAGAACTTATAACAACCTATTATCTTTATTTAAATCAGAAAAAGTATAATGACACAACTAACATCTCGACAATAACACCTGTGTTATGTTAACAGAAGGCTAAATAAACTATTGTATGGTAAGGCGCATGATTCGCATGATTATGAAAACCTATTGCAATAATTGCTTAAATTATTTAGTATCCCAAGTGAAGCAAAATGCTAAATTATCCAGGCTTCTTAAGTTTTGATTAATAAAGACACCATAGACCTATCAGTGCCTACCAGATTTTAGGTTACTTTTATTCTGCTTAGTACAGAACAGAATGAATACGGATTGTTTGTAAATGCCGGCACTTCACTCTCTCGGAGGCGCCTCGCCGAAGGTCTCGGCGAGATATTTGACGAGGAAAAGAAACCCGAGCGCTACCATCCACATTCTCGAATGGCGCAACAGATGTTCTATAACAAACCAGCATGGACGACGTCGAAGTAGCCGCTGTTGCAGCTTTTTGCGCATATAACTCCTGATTTTGTGCAAACATTCTGCAAAATGAAAATTTAGAAACCTTGGAAGGAAAGATGGTGGTGGATGACAACAATTCATCGAAATTTCTGACGAAAAACGTGCTTATGCAACAGGTTCTAACCTCAACTGAAACAAATGGTCGGCGATGCAAGACGAGGATGTAGTATGATAGCTAGTTCTAGAACATCGATACGTCTCGCGCCCTTTGACTCGGGCTCACAAAACCGACACGACACGAAGCGCAGCCGAGCCGAGAGGAGACGGAGCGAGCTAAGATGAGCATGCCATCCACACTCTCGCGCTCGGGTCGCCTCCCCTTGTCTCACAATAGAGATTGAAAGGTAGACTAAACAAACACTGGCAGTGGCGAAACCTGCACAGCATGAAGCACTACCTGATGATTCATGAAAAAAATACTAAATCTATATATTGTTTCATGTGAAGAAGAAATGTAATGCCGGCACTTCACTCTCGCCAAGATAAGGGGAGGCGACCCGAATGCGAGAGTGTGGGTGGCACGCCCATCTTAGCTCGCTCTGTCTCCTTTCAGCTCGGCAGCCCTCCGTGTCATGTCGGTCTTGTAAGCCCGAGTCAAAGGGCGCGAGACGTATCGAGATCCGAGAACAAGCTACCCTACAACACCCTCGCGTTGCCTCGCCGACCATTTGTTTCATGCCGGCACTTCGCTCTCGCCGAATGTCTCGGCGAGACATTTGACGAGGAAAAGAAGCCCGAACGCTACCATCCACATTCTCGAATAGCGCAACAGACCAGTATGAACGACGTCGAAGTAGCCGCTACTGTAGCTTATTGTGCATATAACTATTATAGTTTTGTGAAAACATGCTGCAAAATTAAAATTAACAAATCTTAGAAGAAAAGCTGGTGGTGGATGACAACAATTCATCGAAATTTCTGAAGAAAATCGTGCTTATGCAACACGTTCTAACCTCAACTTAAACAAACGGTCAGCGAGGCAACGCGATGGTGTATTAGGGTAGCTAGTTCTCGGGCCTCGATACGTCTCGCGACCATTGAGTCGGGCTCATAAAACCGACACGACATGGAGCGCAGCCGAGCCGAGATGAGACGGAGCGAGCTAAGATGAGCATGCCATCCACACTCTCGCGCTCGGGTCGCCTCCCCTTGTCTGGGCGAGAGTGAAGTGCCGGCATCAGTTGAGGTTAGAACCTGTTGCATAAGCACTTTTCCGTCAGAGATTTCGATGAATTGTTGTCATCCACCACCATCTTTTCTTCCAAGGTTTCTTAATTTTCATTTGCAGAATGTTTGCACAAAATTATGAGTTATATGCGCAATAAGCTGCAACAGCGGCTACTTCGACGTCGTCCATGCTGGTTTGTTGTAGAACATCTGCTGCGCTATTCGAGAATGTGGATGGTAGCGCTCGGGCTTCTTTTCCTCGTGAAATGCCGGCATAAAATAGTAGTTTGAGAAACAAAAGTGGATATGATAGCCATATCGCACGAGAAAGAACATTGAGCACGACGCCGTAAGCAGAATGCCTCAATCTTTCTAAGTTTGGTTCGAGATTAATTGTCAGTGTTCAGTAAAAACTAAAGCCACCCCTGTCCCTCCTTATCCATTCTAGTGGCACAAATGCGACGATATTTATCCATGGTGCAAGCTTCACAGCGCACATTCATACAAAAAACGATAATTCTGAAGCATTCATGCAAAAAACCCTCTTTTTTAGTTTTAAACACCACAACGCCAATAGAATATCTTGTAGACTTTTCCTCAGATAATGAAATTAATTGATGCAATTTCATACACTATTGTATGAAAGGCTAATATTTTAGAAAGTGTAATTGTCAAAATTGTCTGAAAATTTATTTCATTTTATGTATGATAATAATTATTCCCCCTTCTTATATTTTACTCAACTCCGGAAACTATTATTGTTGCAGAATCTGGGTACTAGGCTTGTTTTTGATGTAGGTAATGTCGGTACTTGTCTATATAAGAATAATTTATTGCTTTTATTTCCCTGTTTTATGTTTGATGTTTTTTCGGAGGATCTCAACCAAATAATGACCCGGTGCTCCACAATAGATTTATCAAATCCTACACACTTGATAGCATATCTCATCGCTAAATGTAAAAAAACTGTATAAATAAACAACTAAGCAGATAATGTAGTATTACTAAGTATTTAAACTTTTCAAAAATTTCCCATTGTAATATGTATCGCAAGCAGTCAAACTGAAATTCCCAACAATAACGCCGATTCACAATATCACAATCACGGATATTTTGTAACAACTTTATCTCCTAGTCTTTGTTTGAGCCTCCATAGATGTATATGCTCGTAATTTATTACTTATATGGTAGGTCCATTCACTGAAAACAATGAAGGCATGGCATAGAATTCAAATTGCAGGCAACTGCTTTTTAATAACCTGTAAATAGATACACCAAAGACAATGCCTCGTGGTGTAGTCGAGCATATTATTTGTATAACGCCATGAATCTCTAAGTAGCGACAATCAAGACACATAACATTCGTCTTTAAGTATGTATATTTATTAAAAGAATCAAGTTAGTATTTTTGGCAATAATTGTATTATAGATCTGCCAGTAATATATGTTTTAAATATTTTTTCTTTTGCTATACGTGGATAAAGACAAAATTCTAAGGTCACTAGTCAAATTTGAATTGAAAATTTTCGGTCCAACCGGAGTTTTTTGTTGAAGACAAAAGAGTGAAGAAGTCAATAAATTGTGGTTACTTTCAATTTTCTGAAGACATGGGCGTCTTTTATTGAGAATTTCAAGTGTTAAAATAATTTAGAGAAATAAGAAACCGCCATGGTGATTTTAGGTAAGTCATCTAATTGTTTTTTATGTACATTAAAGTAAATGCTGATATTCCATACTTTATCTTTGTTTATATATTTCAATCCAAATATTTTCAGGAAATAATTTCAGGATATCTGACAACATAAAAACTTCTTTCATTCTTTAACCATCTTTCTTTCCTTGGGCGAACAATATAGAAATTCTCCTGAGTTCAGGTATTAATAAACTCTATATTTACTCATGGGCATTCTATATGCATATTTACTTTATACTAAAATATACTGACTAAAGATTATTGAAATGAATGTGGATTAAACCAAATGAGTTGTTGCTAAACACAAGCAAGACTCGCTTCAGGCCCATCCGCGCCTAATTGGGTTAAAAAACATTATTGGTGGTTCGGTTTTAGAGAATTACCCTGTATATTAAATTTTTCTTTTTGAAATAAATATTAACTCTGATTTAAATTGAATAATTGAATTAAAAATGCTTATTTTCGACCTGCGACACAAATATTTTAAAAGAATTCGAAATAAACATGATTTTCTTTTTCCCAATGGCTTTGGATCGTATACCATGCAGCCAATAACAATTTGAGTATGCAATAAAAAAACAAAAAAAAAGAAAAATATTTTTTTTGTACCTAAAACTGAACCTAACTCAAACCGACAGAGAAATTAGTTAAAAACGACAGGACAAGACAGGGTCACACGTTTCTCGTCCAGATGTCGATCAGGACATTATTGTAACTTAGACAAGGCTAGGTAGACCTCGGTAAGTAGGGATAACCAACACAGGGAAAAATTATTTACAAAATTTTGATTATTAACTATACGACAGCAGCAAATTCGCGTAGAGTTTGGTTTAAAATTCGTAGCTTAAAAATTAAAATCTGGAAAAAAAAATTCAATTTTTTTTTAAATGTTCCAACGAAAAATTCTCATTTTGGATTAGAAAATTATAGCAAAATATTTTTCTTAAACTGATTTTTTCTTGAAACTGGTTTTATTCGAGAGAACGTGTCGCGCAGAGTTCAAGGAAGTAACTGACTTGCCTGCCCAAATTTGCTCCAGTATTTATAGCAGAAAACGCTGGTTCATCTACATTTTGACCGTTACTTTTAGCAGCCCCAGCTAGTCTCGTCGAAACATTTTTCCCAGTTAGTTTCGTTTTGCATTGAAACTTTTGGAACTATACTTTAAAATCACGATAAGCGACATTCCTTTTACAATTCGGAAAATACAAGTCTCAATTTGTTATTTACAATTTTGAAAGACTCGATGTTGGCAAGTTAATGACTGTACATTAGTAACTGCAATTAAACATTGTTTTGGTAAGTATCTTACAGAAACTCCAATTTCATTCGGTTATATATTAATAAATTTATGGAAGAATAATATAGTTTAGATCATGGTGTTAATTTATAAAATATTTATTTTTATATTATATTTTATATTGATATTAAAGTTTTGTAACTGAATTGAATATTAATGAGAATAGGTGGCTTTTTAGTAACGTTTGAGAATTTTTTTAGTTGTATTGATTTTTTATAATTTAGCTATGATTAATTTTTTATTATATTTTGAATCAGGTAAATTTACCTGATAATTATAAATTATAAAGTGAATTTTTTGCGTTAATTATTCTATTATGCCTACTTTTTAATTGTTATTCGATCAGGAACTGAGTCTCATGGATTTAAATGAAAGTGACGGTGAAATAAACACTGTGTGATTGCAAAACAACATGAGAGTTATTTATTAAATGAAATAAGCTTCACCGCATATGAACGTTGAATATTTGACCAACTATTCACAGCTGAACTGATATTTCTCGCAAACTCTTTGACAACTGTCTTAAATTTTCATTTATCGCGAAAGCATGGGGACTTGATTTGAATTTATATCTCATTATATTATGTCATGATAGTGGAGTAAAGATAGATTTTGAGAGAAAATTTTACGTAGGTCAACGGGACCTCGAAAAATAAATTTGTTTTGGTGAAACTAAGAATAACCTGAGTTTTCTACATCGAGTAGATGGGAGAACCCTTTCATTTTCGCGAAAAGGGGGTAAGTAGATTTTTATGGGCGGTTCTTCGGTTTTAATTTATTTTGAATCCTTTAAAATGCTAGTTAAGAATGGTACTCTTTTATTGTAGATATTCAAGGAACCTTCAACTTGGCCAAAATTAAACCGAATTTGATGAAATTTCAGATGGAAGTAACCTATATAAATAAGAAATAGCTTGCTAAATTTTAGCGAAAAATATCCAATAGTTTGGTCGCTATTCCATTTTTAGTTCAAATTACACAAAATTTTTACAACGTTCCCCGATTTGTCCAGATGGTCATACGAAACTTTTTTAAAACCAAAATGAAGTTTTTTTTATGTAGTTTCAAGTGATAAACAGTAAAATAACTGTTTTTAATTTAGCCGATTTTATTGTCATTTTTGGTAAACATATGCGTACCGGTGATTTTCCGTCATTTTCGGTATTATACGTATGCGCGCACAAGTATACGTGTAATTATTATTCATTATAAAAGTTTCAATATTAATAGTAAGAAGTGAGCAGGTTTTAAATATTTAAATAAGAAAACCCCGAAGGTAAGATATAATTTTTTTTTCAGTCATTTTTTAAAAAATATTTTTACATATCTATATTGATTATTATTTTATTCCTCTTTTCTTTTTCTAGTAGTTGTACTAGATGTGCTACTTCAAGAAGTGTATATTTCTTCACCCTCGTCATCGCTAAAATCGTATACATCTGAGATATTTTCTGAAGTCATAAATTGACAGAATTTTGGATGGCAGCAAACAACAGATAATGAACTGATGCCGATAAGGAGTGATAAAGCTACTCTTCCTAATGAATTACTCAATATTATTGCTTGTGACTTTAAGGTCGGTTGCAAAACTAAACGTTGCTGATGCAAAACCATTGGCGTTACATGCAGCAATTTATTCCACAATGAAGGAATTACTTTGTGTCAAAATGCAGATAATATTGTTAACGATTCTGTGGTTGATGAAGAGCATAAGCAATTAGAAATTGGTCCTGATATTTATGATATTGAAGAATTCGAAGATGATAATTATGAAGATGTTTGTACTTTAGAGAATATCTCAGATGTATACGATTTTAGCGATGACGAGGGTGAAGAAATACTCCAAACTCCAGTTACCGATTCGGAAGTACACTTCTTGCAGTAAAATTATATCTTACCTTGTGAGAATTTTTTTATATAAATATCTAAAACCTGCTCACAATCACGCGCATATGTATACCAAAAATGACGAAAAATCGGCTAAATTAAAAAAAATTACTTGACGTACGTAAAAGTACATAAAAAAACCTCTGCTTTGATTTAAAAAGAAATTCGTACAACCATTTGGCAAATTGGGGAACGTTTTGAAAATTCTGTGGAATTTGGAGGACTAAAAATGGAATTGCGGCCAAACTGTTGGATATTTTTTGCTAAAATTTAGCAGACTATTTCTTGGTTATATAGGTTGCTCTTACCTAAAGTTTCATCCAATTCGGTTTAGTTTTGGCCAAGTTAACCGCAATTCAATTTTATACGTTTTTTTAGTACCGGGTGTCAACGGATCATGGTAGACCCCGTTTTTTCCCTTATTTTTGAGAATATCAGAATGAAATGTGGTAGATGTATTATATAATCAAGAAGACACTTTATGGTATAACTGTCATTTTTCCCACTTCCGGTTTCACCGGAAATAACCCTAATTTTTGATTTTTAAATGGAACACCCTGTATATTATTATATTATTGGAATCCTTAAAGAATTCTGAGTATGGTAATGCCCCATGGGTGACATTTCGACTCCATGAAAAAATTTGACTTAAAATAAAAAAAAAAATTAAACAAGAAAAAATTGTTTTTGGGCACATCCACCGATTCCTTAGAACATCCGCTATTTTATGGTAGTACTCTACTATTATGGTTCCATTTGAAAAAATTAAGTTTTGGTAAAAAAAAAAAACTATTCAGGCCAAATTTGATGGTCCACAAAATACACATTCTCAAATTTTTATGCTCGATTTGATTTTTCTGATATTGCACCGATCGATTACAAGCAATTTTTTCTAATCATGGCATTCTAGATGTATCAACAAATTTCGAATCAAATTTTTCTCATGGAGTCGAAATGTCACTCATGGGGCATCACCGTACTCAGAATTTTTCAAGGATTCCAAACATGTAATAATATACAGGATGTTCCATTTAAAGTGACTTCGTGGTCATATAAGACATCTACCAAGTTTCATTCTGATATTCCTAAAAATAAGGAATGTAATGTAGCGTAATGTAATGTAATGTAGTGTAGTGTAGTGTAGTGTAGAGTAGTGTAGTGCAGTGCAGTGCAGTGCAGTGCAGTGTAGTGTCGTGTAGTGTAGTGTAATGTAATGTAAGTAATGCATTGTAACGTAATGTAATGTAATGTAATGGATATCCATGAATTGAATCAGATGTAAGTGTAAATTGTGCTCAATTTTTCTACGATCGAAAAGTAGTTGTAGATAGTGCATGATAGACATACATCAACACCAATTGCAACCTCATTGGAAATGCGATAAATTAAAACGACATATTGCATACGCAGGCCTTGTAGCTTACATTTTTACTTCATTGTCCGGGATTATTAAAATCAGGTGAATCTAAATCCTATATATATTCTGAATATCCGATATGTCGATATATTATACAGGGTGGACCATTAATAGTAGGCCACAGTTCAGGGATAGATTCTTTGGGCCAAAATATATAACCAAATATGCTTTAGTAAAATGTTGTTTATGTATTGCCGATAAATCATAGAGGGCGCCGGAGGACCTGTATCTGATGATGAATTTTTTTCATATTTTTTTTTACGAAACGTTGTGGTACTTCTGACCGGAAAATCTAATGAGGCCGTCATTTCTACGTATAAAAGGTACACTTGCTAGAACTTGATAACGCCAACCGTTTTCGAGGAAAGTGCCGTTAAACATTTCAATAATTTTTTGAAAGACAAATTAAGATTTAATGAAGCAAAATGTATTTATTGAAAAAAGTACAAAACGTAAGGTAAAACAAAACGTAATAATAGCGTCCTTTCTCACTTTCTTATGCATTAATGGATTATTTTCATATTGAGATAAATACATAAATCAAAAGATTGTCTAAAATAAGGATTTAATCTTATTAGAAGACCAAAAAATAACGTAAAATTCCCCCATGCAAAAACCCCATTGGTGCAACTTAGAGTAAATATTCGATATTGTCTCCACCTACTTCTATGCTTTTTCTAATTCTATTCATAAAAGATTTTCTTACATTGAAAAACACATTTTCCTGTCGCTGCGTTTTGTATTTTGTCCCACAGTTCTTTTCTTGAGTTGATAGCAGAGCTGGGTCGTATCCGAGTACTTCGGCATATGGATACAGTATCCGGATACATATTGTGTATCCAGGGCTTGTATTCGAATACTCCCAGGAACAAGTATCCTTTATCCGTATTCGCCACAAATCTTAAAGGGTATCCAGTATTCGAATACAATTTATCGGGCCCGGATACAAAAAGTATCCGGATGCCTTCAAAAACCTTCGGATACAATTAATAACGCTGACTAAGGTTGAGTCCGTGACTCGTGACTGTATATGCCATTATATCAGCTGCTTTAATGCCGTGTTTCAAATTAAGATGGTATAATGTCGTTAAAAATCCATCAAAATCTTTAAACGACATTAAAAGCACTATAATTTCTTCAGCATCAGAACTATTGGTTCAGTCTTTCTTCATCTTCAGATGACTCGGATGGCGCTGAAGGAGAGACAATTTCTTCGATTTCAACGATAGCGAGGAAATAGTGTGCACTGGTGCTGGTACTACTGCTAGCAGTACTGTGCAGCATATGGAAACAGAACAAATGAACAAAACATCTAAAATTAAACTAGAACGTTTGAGGTATTTAGAAGATAAACGCAGCTGTTTAGAAATGCTACATGATTTTCCTATACTTAAAAAGTTATCCATCAAATTTAACACTTGTTTGCCATCATCAGCACCTGCTGAACGGCTCTTTTCATTTGCTACTATGATAGACAATCCTAAGCGTAATGCCCTAACTGATGAACATTTCGAAATCCTACTTTTGTCAAAGGCTAATGGGAATGCAAATATTGACAATAAAACAGTGCAAAATCCAGATGTTTTAGTTGTGTCGTTGATTGAATGATTTATAAAGATGTACAACCTGCTGGTATCGAGAGTTTTTATTTTTTAGAGCACTGTATTTTTTAAAAGGAATGCTATTTTTTATTTATAGGAAAGTGAGTAAAATCTGAAAGCTGACTATTACTATTACTCTTGAAGATTAATGAAAAAGTTAGAGCAAAAAAGTTGCGCGTCTTTGTAACTCATTCAGTCAACGGTTGTGTGTTGTATTGTAAATTGTTTCTTTTTTTTATTAGGTATAGGGATAAGGTATAGGTAGTATTATAGGAACGATCGATAGGAAGGAAGGAAGTAGATAGTAGATAGTGTAGTGTAGATACAGGTAGTAGGTAGTAGGTACTTAGGTACTACATAATATTATGACATATTTTGGTTTTTACTTACTATATATATACTATATACTATACTACGCGTATAGGGTTTCTTTTAATTTTTCTTTCACTCAAACTCAACCTATTCTGATGTATCCTGTATCCGGTATCCGAAAAACAGTATCCGGATACAAGTATTCGAGTACATTTTTACCATAAAATTATCCGTATCCTGTATCCAGTATCCGAAAGCAGTAATTGTATCCAGTATCCGGTATTCGAATACTTTTTACTTGTATCCGTACCCAGCTCTGGTTGATAGTATTTGCATAGACTAAGGACTTCATATGCCCCCACACATAAGACTCCTTAGTGGCCAGACAAACTCAATTCCTCGACCGATCCATCTGCGTAGGAAAGTCTCATCAAGATAATTCCTGACTTCAGTGGAGAAATGTGGGGGAGCTCCATCTTGTATGAACCACATTCTGTTCCGTATGTCTAGTATGAAAGCATGTAATATATCAGCAAGAGTATTTTGAAGAAAAAACAGATAAGACTGTTCATTTAAATTTGGAGGAAGGGCAAATGGCCCCAATAATTGATGATGATACCGATGATACCACACCAAAGGTTAATCTTAAATTCTTGCTGAAAATGCCTTTCTTTAACGGCATGAGAATTTTCTACTTTGCACTAATGGGTATTTCTCCAGTTAAAAACGCCTCGGCGAGTAAAAGTTGCTTCGTCGGTAAATAAAGTGTTCTTAACAAAATTTTGATTTCTGTTGTGTTTATTTAGAACAAATTGACAAAATTGTAGCATTTGTGGAAGATCCATTCGAATGAAGTTTTGTACAGGAGTGAGATGATATGGGTAAAAGCGTTCTTTACGTAAGACTCTTAGGACAGATTGTTTACTCACCCCTATTGCCGCTGCTAAACGACTTGAGCTGACTTAAGGATCTTCATCTGCATGAACTAAAATTTCTAGTTCTTGATCTGGAGTAATTCGTTTCGGTCGTCCTACATAGTTTTTATGGCGAAATGAACCCGTTTCTCCCTGAATGCTATATGGATATTGCAATGAGTATCTCCTCGCTGCAGCACTTCCGCTAAAATTATTTTGTGCGTAGACACATTTTCCTATTTGAAAATTGTTATGTCTGGGCATTGCAAATAAAGAAGTTAAAGAAATTAGCTCGAGGAACACAAGAACAAAATAAAATGATTACATGACATAAATGGCAGAACTAAAACGTAACCAAAGCACACTTTTCAATAAATACACATTGTTTTATTAAATTTGAATATGTCTTCCAAAAAATTATTGAAATGTTTAACGGCACTTTCCTCGAAAACGGTTGGAGTTATCAAGTTCTACCAAGTGTACCTTTTATACATGGAAATGACGCCCTCATCAGATTTTCTGGTCAGAAGCACCACAACGTTTCGTCAAAAAAAAAAATGAAAAAAATGCATCATCAGATACAGGTCCTGCGGCGCACTCTAAGATCTAACATGATGTAATACATAAATTATTGTTTCTTAGAATAAAAAAAGTTCCTCTAGCAAATTAAATTTTAATATTATACCAATATCGGATTGATGCACTCGTAGATCGTGTGGTGATGAGCCACTACCGCTCAATCCTAAGATCAAACGCTCATAAATTAAGGACAGAAATCGTCAAATAAAGAATTATCCTTCAAAAGGTGTGCTCTATTTACAACCGGTTGAGTCATATTAAATCCACAAATGAAAAACGTTGTTAGTCAATAATATTTCATAATAATATATATAAACTTAACATAGTAAAGCATGTTCTGCTTTTTCTTATGCCGCACAGACTGCTATATCCGGTTAAAAACCCGTTATAACATAATATATAAAATTATATTTAATAATTATTACTTATAACTAATGGAAATAATAAAGATAGTAACGCTTGCCACCTCAAGTAAAACGTCAAATTAATTTTGTGTTTTATGTTCTACAAATATTTATCAGTACCTATCCGGCATAAAATTAATTAAATCTCACATTTGAATATATAAAAATGGATAATTATGATAGATATTAGAAATTAATAACTTTATTATTTACATTTTACACTGCCAACACGTAAACTCTCATCTGTTGACAGGATATGTCGGAATATTAATATTTTGAACGAAAAATGCATTTCTAACAGATTTAGATCTAAAAATAACTAAAATAAATATAAATAGCAAAATACATTGGCTGACTGAAAAATATCTATGGTTTACTTTCTAATCCGTATTTCATTTATTTTAACATATTTTTATAGTTAACTGTCCTGGAAACCTAAAATAAAATTACATATTATAGAAAATTTACGTATATTAAAATTAGGCATATTAAAGTCTGTAAACCTAAAATTAATTCTATTGATTTTCGTTTAGAAATATTTAGAATTACTTCTATCTCTTTGAAATAAAAAAAAGCGGTATGGCGAATAGTATATGAAAAGTTGCAATTACTTTTAAACAATATTTTCTGAGAATGCTATTAACTAGGTATAGCCTTCTTGCGATTTACAGATGATACTATCTAGGGTGGGCCGAAAAAATTCAAAATTTTTTCAAGTCGTAATACCGCAGAAAAGTTGCTAATTGTGGAAACTAAAAAGGTGTAAAAAAATAAATAAAACCGGTTCATATCTTCCGGTCGCGCATGTGCTCTAAAGTTCGCCGAAATTTGGAAACATTCACATTATTACGATAATTTTTAACGTTTCCATCAACATCATCCGGTCGCGCATTGCCTTTAAAGTTAATGGAATTTTAAAAAAATGTACACATAAAGGTAGATCACAGTTCAAGGAAAAAAAATATTAACAACTTACATATTTCTAATGTGCTTTTAGATGGCGGAATATTAAAAAATAATATTTTTAGTCGCAAACTCCTCTATAAAATCCTTATTTTACTATAAGGAACGTAACCAGACTGCAACCAACAGCTACTCTCCGGACTATGTGCCCCGCCGAGCGCTGAATTACAAGTTACAAGCCTGGCGCGTTAAGTGTAATAATTGCATATTATCATCAAAACGCTAATGCTTCGATTGCAACAAACACCAGCCGAAAAACTGAGCCTACGCTCTCGTGCCAGTCGTCGCACTTGCAGGCTGCAGTTTCGAGCTGTTGGCTCTCGTCAGTGCAAGGTAGGCATGTGACAACCGACACAAGGATAACTTGACTATTTAGTATATTTCGGTATCTTTGGGGTAGCGACATGTAAAATAGTCAGCAGGCGCCATCTAGCGGTTCAGTATCTATTGCAATCGAAAAATAAATAGCCTGACTGGGCTTAGCATAGTTCTAATGTGCCTTTAGAGGGCGGAATATTAAAACATAATATTTTTAGTCGCAAACTCCTCTATAAAATCTTTATTTTACTATAAGGAACGTAACCAGACTGCAACCAACAGCTACTCTCCGGGCTATGTGCCCCGCCAGCGCTGAATTACAAGTTACAATCCTGGCGCGTTAAGTGTAATAATTGCATATTACCATGAAAACACTAATGCTTCGATTGCCAGGCTTGTAACTTGTAATTCAGCGCTCGGCGGGGCACATAGCCCGGAGAGTAGCTGTTGGTTGCAGTCTGGTTACGTTCGTTATAGTAAAATAAGGATTTTATAAGGGAGTTTGCGACTAAAAATATTATGTTTTAACGTACATATTTTTTTTTGTTTTCTTTATTGACTAAAGTTATATCCCAATTAGGGACAAAACATATAAAAGAGCTCGGACTTCGACGAATTTTAAAAGTGAAAGAGTTAGAACAAAAGAGAGAAACTATCAGAACATCCATGTCGCCAAAACTCAATTTCAAGGCTCAACACTACTCGGAAATAATTAACTGGAAGGACTGTGATTTATCTTCTCCCCCATTATTAAAAGATATCAGTTACGATGAGATTAAATCACACATTCAAAGTGACTAGGATATAACATTGAAAGATAGGAATTAGGATATAACATTGAAGACATTCGTATTCCCAGGTCATCCACAGGCAGTTGAACGATGTGTGAAACTCGTAACAGAAGCCTAAGGAAAATTTTGCGGAGCTGAGTTTAGGCATGGTTTTATCAGAACGACTCTGCTGTCAAGGTCAACCGTCCCTAACTTTGCCCATAAATCAGATTTCAAGGTACCTTCTTTCAGCTAAAAATGAGTGAAAACGACGTTCAATTGTTCAACAATTCAACAAGAATTTCTTGGACTTACGACTTTTCACACAAAATCTTAGTTTTTTCAATAAAAAAATCTGTTTTTAACTATTACTAATGGTCTTAAATAATTTGTTTTTAATCATGTAAGTTGTTAATATTTTTTTTCCTTGAACTGTAATCTACATTTATTTGTAATTTTTTTTCAAAATTCCATTAAATTGGAAGGCAATGCGCGACCGGAACATGTTGATGGATTTAAATAATATTTAAATATTATTTTCTGTGGTTATAATATATAACAATTTGAGCTATTACATTCAGGAAGGGGCTAATTTAAAAAGGTTAAAAATTATCGTAATGTGAATTTTTCCAAATTTCGGTAAACTTTAGAACACATGCGCGACCGGAAGATATGAACCGATTTTATGTCCACTTTCACCACTTTATAGTCTCCCCTATTAGCAACTTTTCCGCGATATTACGACTTAAAAAAAAATTACATTTTTTCGGCCCACCCTAACTATTATTACCATCTCCGTCACAGAAATGAAGACAAGTTCATACATCAGATCAGCACTTTCCAGATAATAAGCTCTGAGCGTGGTTTATAGTGCAAAAGATTCACCACCAGACCCATCAACAGGAGCAACGAATGGTTCAGGGAAAGTAGAAGGTAAGCAGAGGAGAAGACGCCGTTCAAAACGTTAAACCAAGAAACTGAAGAGCAAGTCAACATTTCAGGTACCAAAATGTTAACTTTTCCTTTGCTGGAACTGAGCTAGGAACTGAAGCTGAACGGAACTGAAAACCAGTTTTAATAATCTCCCAATGATGCTAACATGGTTAGCGAAACGCACATCGAGGGTAGTGGTTAAGTGTTTCGTTGTTTTGTGAAAGTGGCTCTCGCAGATTGTTACCTCCTTTCCCTGATTATATATTTTTGAGAAAGAATTGAGGCAACATATGCGGATGCTAGCTGGTTTAAGCCGGAGCAAAGAGTCGCAGATTCGGTGCACTTGTAAGAGATGTGAAACTTATCATCTTTGAATGCCTAACATAAAACACAAATTTTTGTTTTGTTCGAGAAAAGGAGACAATGATAAATTGATATTATTTGGGCACCATCTATAGTTGATAATTAGTTGAGTTGTCTCTTTTTCTCGAAACACCAATCTCCTATGGACAAGAGTGAAATTATTGGTAAGGGAAATAAAAAAAATGTATAAAATGAATGATAAAATATATTACATAAATAAATAAATTTTATAATGTGTAGTGGTTTGAATTATAAATTTAGATGAGATTTTATGTTTATAAAATAGTATTGGCGAACAAAGTATAATTAATACAAAAAATTAATAATGAAAATTATACCAATCTCCTAGATTTCCAGACTAAGTATGGTTGAAGCTGGAAAGCTCTATAAATGCAATTCAGGCCTAAATTGTCTCTTGGAATATGGAATCTAAAGATTTTTGGCAATTAATTCTTACAATACTGCGTTTTTCAAAGAATTTTATATGTGAAGATTGTAGAAATGATATAAAATCGAAGGCTTAAATGCCTAAACGAATGCATAGAAATATTATTCAACCATACGGCTTGGAAAAAATAATAATCGCAAAAGTAAATGCGAAATTACGTAAAATTAAACGGAAATAGCAAAAGACTGCTAAGTAAATCTGCTTATTACGAAAAGTAAGTACGTATTATTGCTTAATACATAAAAGTTAAATTAATCTAAATTTAGCTGGATATAGATTTAGCTGCATTAATATAAATATAAAGCTGAAGTAATATAAACTTTAAAGCTGATTCGCAAATTATAAATTGCCAAAAATGAAAATGAAAAGAATATATATAATACGAATATACAAACTTGAAAAATATAGTTTTACTAATAAAAGCTGTAAAGTGGTACAAGTATCGCAATCTGTTGATTGACGACTTAAGCTAACAACCTCGTTTCCTTAGATTTCCTTACTCACAATTAAAATAGTGACAGGTTTATAACCGATAAAATGAAGCTTTAATCAATAATAGTTTGACATTAGTTGCATACCACAGATTTACTTTGCAATTTGTAATTTATATACATAACCAAAAATATAAACTATCGTAATAAATAGTTTACAAACTGTTTTGTGAGAATTCAGTAAATATATTACATCATATAGGATACACTATATAACAGATGAATGAGAATATTAGGTAAGGAAAATAACCACATGTACAATATTAAATAAAATATAAAAATGAAATATAAATGAATGTAAATGCTTTTGTAGCTTGAAATCGACAATTGGTTTCTGAAATGCTGTAACAGAACAGAGATACATAATTTAGTGTTAAAAAACATGACTGAGTTCCTACGATACAAAAATAGATATATAAAACAATGTGAAATAATTTAGCAGTTATACAAAGAAAATTCTGATAGTTGAAACGGTCTCACTTCCAAAAACTGAACTAAAATGCTATACAGAACGTGCTAAATACAAGTAAAATACCAGTTATTATATAAAGTTGTTAAATGGACATAGGCCATATAACAAGATACTAAATATACTAATTTGTGTAAAATATAAAAACATCCCAAAACGTCCCACATCCCAACGTTTCGGACATGGACCCCTCATTGGATTGTCTACTTACATAGGAAAGAGGGCCGTACAAATTGAGGGAGACTACTTTTCAAAACTTATGTAACTCTTGATTTATTAGATATTCAATGCCCAATAATAACAGAAAAAAAATGAATTAGAAAATAAAATTATAGTTCTTCAAATGAAAGTAGTAATTGTGTAGTTAAAAAAATTGATATAGAAAATACAGTAGACAAATTGCCATCTTTCACTGGAAGGTTTTAGTACAGAGTGGCTTGTTTTTTTTTTTCTGTAAAAATGATGGTAATATTAGTATCTATTTTACACTCAAGCGAATAAACGCGGTAAATTAGCTTTCAGATAAAAAAATCATTAACATATTTGCCCCACTTACCCTCAAGGGACATTTACCATCAAGGGAAATCCTTTTTTTGTTACATTTTTTATTTCGGTGTACTATACGCGTCTTCCTAAAAAATGCGCCTAAACGTAATTCTCAAAAATTGCTTGTGCAAAATATCTACGAACAAATTAACTGAAGTTTAAGTTTCTTTACATTGTTTATTGCACGTACAGTCAGCAGCGTTTGTTAAGATAAATACTTCTTCCAATACCTGCCTTCCAATACCTCTATGATATGAACCGAACGAAATTATTTGTGCGTGGTTTTTCCAGGCTGCTATAATCACTTAACCAAAGATTAATTAGTATAATCCTCGCCAAGTACACAAGTATTCCTATCAAGATTTTACAAATCATCATAAGTCAAATTTACAACGTTTTAGAAACTTCAAGAACTGGCATTTTCTCATTAAAATATAATTAGAATTACCACACTTATTGTACCTGGCAGTTGTACACGTAATTATAAATATGTACCTACTTAGATTTACTATTTACTCAACTAGACGATAAAGTTGTAAAATTATGAAAATAAGTGACAAGCACAACACATAATTGATTACAAAGTTCAGCTATCTTTGAAGTTGAGTGCTATAATTTTTAATTTACGATGTAGTTGTTAATTAAAAGGTTATTACTAAATATTGAGTAGTCAGTTGTCGAGAAAAACAATGAGAAAATTGATATACAGTGTGTCCTCCGAATAGGCTACCACACTATTGTAAACTTTCTTATTTTTGATTGGCCAAGACAAACTCATTCTTTATAAAAAGTTTTACCAATCTTTCATGATTTGTAAGGTATAATTCGATGCAGGTCGGGGTATTTGCCCGCTGAGTAGTTGTTTCCTGTAAATCATATGTAATAACAGTATAGGTTAAGTCTCCTCTTGATTGGTTCGTCCACGGTGGATCGTCGTGTGTCTTCGGTTACGTATTTTCCCATAAGAGCGGGTTTCCAGGAACTGGGCAATCTCTGCGTATCATCTCGTTTATTAAGATTTTGTGGTCTGTTTTCGATCTCTATGGCCTCTCTGGTAATCCTTGACCTATAATGCTCGATATTAGCTACTGTTCTGGTGTTGTCGAAGTCTATTTTGTGTCCTGTGGATTTTACATGCTGTGCTAGGGACGATGTTTTGTCCTCTTTTCGTACTGCATTCATATGTTCTTCCTTTCTTACACTAATACGTCTGTTGGTCTGTCCTATGTATGACTTGTTGCAATCTTGGCACGGGACTTCGTATACTCCTTGGTTTTCTAGGGTAGTTTTTGATTTTGGATTACGAAGGACTGCACTTTTTCGGTCTGTTTTAAATATTGTTTCTATGTTATGTTTACGTAGAAATTTGCCAATTTTATCTGTCGTCCGTTTCACGTAAGGTAGATATGCCTTTGCTACTGGTTTCTCGGTTTCCTCCTGGGTTTTTTGTCTGTATGGCCCCAGCGACTTCTGTATTGTGTACCTCGAAAATCCATTTTTCATTAGTGTTTTCTGAAGTGAAGACATCTCTTCGTTAATATGGTCGACGTCTGCCAACCTCTGAGAACTCATGGAAGAGAACAACTAAATAGTTTCTTAGACCACCTGAATAGCATTCACGACAAGATCAAATTTACCATGGAGGTAAAAACAGAAGGCAAGCTTCCATTTTTAGACGTATAGGACCAGATAGGACACTAGGTCACACAGTATACAGAAAACCCACTCACACGGACAGATATCTAAATGCGGCATCACATCACCTGAAGATGGCAGATGAGATTCTGCCGAAACGTCGTTTAGACAACCGTGACTTCTGGAGGAGTCGATCATCTACGCAGGAGAGCACCCGGAAGTACAACAACACTTCATTTAACACGCGTGAAAACCTAAAAAACAACATATATATATATATATATATACAAAAGGAAAGGTGTTATCGCGGGAACAGGACAATAAGTCAAGAAAAAAATTCGTGGGCAAGCCCGCAGAAATTATAGTGCAACCGTGTACACGTGTTTCGGACTTTTTGGTCCTCATCAGCACGGTGTAGCTAAGTTGAAAGGATAGGCACAACTTAGGAAAAAAAAACGACACAAATGGAAACCACTGACAGGAAGCCAGTTGCACATTTGTGGCTGCAGTCGGAAGACCTTGAGGTTTCAAGGCAACAACCAACATTGCCACGGAGGCAAACTGTAAGCCGCCTGCGTGGAGTTCCATAGCCCAAGGTAAAATACAAAAGGAAAGGTGTTATCGCGGGAACAGGACAATAAGTCAAGAAAAAAATTTTTTCCTTGACTTATTGTCCTGTTCCCGCGATAACACCTTTCCTTTTGTATTTTACCTTGGGCTATGGAACTCCACGCAGGCGGCTTACAGTTTGCCTCCGTGGCAATGTTGGTTGTTGCCTTGAAACCTCAAGGTCTTCCGACTGCAGCCACAAATGTGCAACTGGCTTCCTGTCAGTGGTTTCCATTTGTGTCGTTTTTTCCTAAGTTGTGCCTATCCTTTCAACTTAGCTACACCGTGCTGATGAGGACCAAAAAGTCCGAAACACGTGTACACGGTTGCACTATAATTTCTGCGGGCTATATATATATATATATATATATATATATATTAAAATAGATACATTAACAGGGTATTCTAAAAATTTTAAGTTATGAAAGCGACTTTAAGCAAACTACGTTTTTTGTATTTTCAATAAAAGTTTTTTCAATTATGAAGAAAAGCCTAAATACAAAGTTTATAGTTACAAAATAAGGAAGAATCTCTTTTCAAAAAAATATTTTATTCAACTAAATTGAATACTATTCCTCCTAGTACACATTCTTCTAATATTTTTCTAAATTCTTTATGCACAGATGGGATCTCCTCTTTATGTAGAATAGTGTTCAATTTAGTTGAATAAAAAGCTATTTTTCTTTAAATGATATTACTTCGGTAGAAAGTGACAAAGTGTTACTGGAAATTAAATCAATTTCCCTGAACAAATTTAAGGAACATGTTATGGGTTTGAATATAAGTCGATCTTAGCTGACGATATAGCAGTAAAATTACTCAGGGATATCTTTGATTTGGTGGATTATTCTTTCTTCTCAACCAACTAATTATGGATCAATTAAACTTTCAGTTGTAGATAGTGTTCTTAAGTGGTGGTATGTGAATAACTTCGTGAATATTTTCAAAATAACCAGCTGACTTACAGTATACAGTCAGGTTTCCATTAAAATATGCCTCTATTATTTGTGTCTGCTAAGTGAAGGAAAGATATGAATAATCGAAAAATGATATTAAGTGTTCTTGCTGGCCTTCAGAACATTGATCGCAAAAGATTTTTAACGAAAATTATATATGTTAAAGCTACAGCACTGAAGTGAATAAGTAACTACTTAAAGATCATAGGACTAAAGTGAACAGGGATAAGTCTGATAAAATTAAGATTGATACTGGAGTCCCACAGGGTAGTGTCCTTGGGCTATTATTGTTTATAATCTATATAAACGATTTAAGCACAATGTTATATAATGTTTGTATATATATGCTGCCAACATCCTACTAATCTGTTTTAGGACCTGATCATGTAGAAGTAAGAAATATAATAATAATAGTAAGGAAACACGTTACTTATTTATTTTAATCATCTGTTTGCCCAACAAGACAATATATGTCTAAGCAATATTTAAGTTAAGATAAAATGACAATAATAATTCTAAACAGAAGAGTAATACTGAAACAATATAAATAAGTAAAAGTAATATGTAAACAGCAGCGACATGAAAAGGACAAGAGTAACAGAAGTGCTAGTAATATAAAGAAGTTAAATAAAAATGACTAGAAAAAAATAACTAGTAATATAAAATAATGAAGTCCAATGTAACATCAGATGAGCATTCCAAAACTAAATTTGATTCCTAAAATGCTGTTTAGCTATTTTCACAACATTATTGAGAGACACGTTATTAACATCACAATAGCTTATTTGATTTAGGTTAATGCTCATGTATTAGTTTGCTAAGTTAAGGACCTCACTTAACCTCGGTACTCGGAAGTATAACATTAGTACAAGAGGAATACAGTAGGCATCTTGTTATTGATTAATTTAAATAACAAAATATTAAATATTTTCCATAAATACAAAAATGGTATATCAAATTCTAGATACAATAGATTCTGACAGTACCCTGCTTCAGAAAATCTGTTAAGTTTGTAGTACAAACACTTGAACACTTGCAAATCTTTCCTTGAACTTTTTCAGTTAATGATGTTTGAAGATCATAATAAGGATACCAAATAATAGAGTATCTTTAGGGCTAAAGTGTTATTAAAGTTCTGACAATTCCTAATTGGCAAAATCTAGCATTTTTAAAACTGATGACGTAATAAATATGACATGCTCATTTTAGGAGAATTTAATGTCGAATAAAATACCTAAGCCTTTTATACCCTCATAACGCGTTTAAATCAACTGAATTTTGCACATTCGTGAAAGATATAAATTGATATTTTAAAGTGTAACTCATAACTTTGCATTTGTCAATATTCATACTTAATTTGTTTGGTGTACATCATGACTCAATAGACTCAATTTTAGATATCTGCCTCTGGATAAATTGACAATCTTCAATATTATTCACGGAATGAAAGATTTTAAGGTTTTCAGCAGATAAAAGTTTATCCTAATCGATAAAACCAGCCAGATCATTGATAAATAGAAGGAATAACAGGGTCATCATGTTTGAGCCTTGTAGTATTCCCTAGTTCGCAATAAATTGTTTAGGTTCAGAATATTATATGTAATGTATTGAACTCTATTGGAAATATGTAACATGAAAAATGATAATAGGGAATTACTGAATCCAAAATTACTAAACTTTTTTAAAGTTATCTTATGATGAATGCGGTTAAAACCCTTGGAAAAATCGGTGTAAATCACATCTACCTGACTTTAACTCTCAATTTTATTACACACGTATTGAGTAAAATATATCTATCAAATTTGTGACAGTATAACGATTTTTCATGATGAATAACTGGTAATTTTTTTTAAGTTTTATTTATAAATTTAAAACACGAAAGGAAAATGTTTATTCAACAAGATTATCACACGATTCTTAATATTTATCCCATTTTTATACTATAGTGACAATGCATAAAACAAATTATTAAACTAAACACTAAACAATAAAAACTAAACATTATAAACAATAATATATTTCTTTAAATAAGCCAAACGTTGCTCTAATATTTATAATTGAGCAGAGGAGCATTATGGTGCAAGAAAATAACTATTTCCCCACTTTCTGCTAAAAGACGATTTCTTCTCTCATCGAAGACGTTTCAGCTTCTGAGAATATTTTTTCATAACAAATACTACATGCTGGGGAGCACATAAACTTTTGACGAAGTAATGATAGCTTAAGGAATCGCTTGCAGTTTTCTTTCCGTCACCGAATTGGTGAATTATTTTGCCCTAACAAGTCAATATTTAAATATTGTGCAACTTCTTTATTTAAGCTTTTATCATTATACAAACCTGAATAGTTAAACAATCCCATACTGTTTTGGTTATCTTTGCAAAAAGTGCTAAAGTTATATTATCATCGTGAATGTAATCGTTATTACTCTCAGGCATATTATCACTATCAACGATGATACTACCATCATCAGCATCGTTACTATTGAGCAATGTAACTGTAGCCCCATTGGTTTCAGTTTCCAGGTTCAGCTGCAGTATCCTTTGTTTAACATTTTCTTCTATATTTTCTTCAAAGATATTTAACGTAAATTTGGAACTAAAACAAAATCCAAAAATGTGGATTGTTTACCAAATCTCCAAAACGCCATGTCAAGTTATTTATAAGTGTATCCTTCATGTTTATTACAACTTGATCCCAAAATTTAAATTTTCTAGACATTTTTTAATTACATATTGATAGTATTACTTTAGATATGCTGGATTCAGCTTTACTGCATTGTTTAGTCATTTGTTCAAATGGTGCTACTAATTTCACACAATTTTCAAGCAAATTACATGCGGTTAAATTTTGAATTGAATCATTTTCATTGAATCCCTATTTGCAGCGGAGAATAACCCGGTACCCGGTAAATACGCGGTACCCGGCACCAGGCATGAAGACACCCGGTACCCACTGTGTAAATTTACATTTCAAATATCAGATTTTCAAACAGATTGTTTAATTTCTACAGACCAAAATTTAAAGTTGTATAAACTATTAAGATATGTGAAATTGAAACAAATTTAAATTCTGATTCATAATTTCCAATGTCTCCTCTGGTTGCATCGTCGCGAAGAACCGTGAATTTCTTATAAAAATTAGTTTTCTTTTGACTCCTATCGCTTTTTTTGAAATTATTATTTCACATAATTAATTTTTAGGTTTGATGTGATTTACGAAATATTTTACTCCATTTGACTTTGATAGAAAAAAAAATAGTAAAGATTTTTCTAGAAATTTTACCTAAAAGCGAACACAAGATTAGTGCAGAAAGTTTTCTCCTACTCTATGCTGCGTCTGTTTATAGCAAATGAAAAGAAAATAATGGGCTTTTTGTTTAAAATGCTAAAGAGCAATATACAATTTGCATTGAAACGATAAACATGACTACTACTGTAACGACTAAATATTTTGTAAAGAGGGAGTACATTATAGTACATTCAAAATTGATACTCCAAGTAACAAAAATTACTTTAAGTACTTATAATACTGTTACTTGTACTTAAAAAAATAATTGGAGTATTTTAAGGTAAGGTAAGTATTGTAAGTACTTCACTGAGTAATTACTTTTTACTCGTTACTTAAATTTTAATTTTCAAGTAACTTACTTAATCCTTTAAGTACTTTTTCAAAGTATTTGTATTTGACACTGGGAGTAAAAATTCAAATTTGGACTACTAGTAGTGGGAACTGGGAGTACTTTTTAAAAGTACTTCTCTCAACTCTGATTTCTATCTATGCCCATTTAACATACCTACATAGTAAATAAGAACTCTTTTTATAACTTTGAGAAATAAAAAAGGTTTTGTTTCCGAAAAATCAGCGAAATAGTTATATACTAGTTATTTTTCCAATATATTAGTTAATTTTGTTAATTTGTGTAGATTGCGTGATAATTTTTAGAGTGTACATATGGTAGAAAAACCCCGAAGAAGAAGGAATATGACTAAATATTAATTAAAGAACAATGTTGTAAATGTTTTCCACTTTCAATGTTTAGTGGCTGATGAGATTTGTGCGGGTTATTTATGGCCCTTTGAATTTCTAGGTTTTAATTATAAGGTTAAAATTTTGCATGATAATAAATTCTTCAAACAAATAATACACCAATAACCACAAAACAATTATTGTTTACTATTCAGCTTAAATAAGGAACAATCTACATTTTAAAATTACCAACGCATGTTCGTGCGTAATACAAAGAATTCTTTCCACAATTTCTTTAACGCTCCATGTTTAAATAGGAATTAAAAATGGCAGATTAGTATTACAAATGATAATCCTTTGTTTAAATCTCCTGAGCCGGTCAACAATTTAGGATGATTATCGTTTTCACCGAGGGGGTTGGTCGTCAACGGGGGGTAGTAAATACCACTCCATTCACATTATAGGATTGTCATTTCAAATTCCTATCGTTTCTTGGCCCACAGAATGAAGGCACGGGAAATACCACGTCCAGGTAGATGAGTCTCTTAATATTTCTGGCGCCGGCCGTCGGAAGTACGTCAATAAATTAAAGAAGTTTTACTATCCGGAACCAAATCTATGACTTTTATAGAATATTTAAAAGAACGTTCCTACATGCTATACAACGTACAATACAAGAACTAATTTGTTCAAAAATATTGCTGAACATAAACTTTATTGAGTGAAATATATATCTAGCTTTCTATCATTATAAAAGACATAAGTAAGTATTTTTATTGTCATTTAAATAAGTATTAAAACAGTATTTTACTGACCATAAATAATCTACTATTTTAAATAGGCAATTTAGCCGTCCGTTGTATTCTTAAGTTATATCTTAGTTATAGATATGCATATAATATTATTACGTATTATCTGATGAATTTAAAATTAAAATAGGCACTTAAGTGGAGTTTTATTCATTAAAGCGTTAAGAACGAGAGTTACAATAATCGGCTACAGTTTGTCATACTCAAATAGCAGTTACGAATCTCCCCAATAAGAATAAACAATTTTTAGTTTAATATATATAGAAACCCCCTCATCTATTCTATGGTATTATAACTTATTATAAAAAAGGTTGGGATATAGTAAAAGAATATTCAAATGAACATAAATCAAGATGAAAAAACCATAACTGATGACGGTGAGGTAAGCGAAACCTTTAATTTGTTTATATATTTAAAAATACAAAACTTGCAATTTACAATGAAAGAAAGAAAAAAACAGATACAAATACTTCATCCTCGGATAAATATATTCCGAGGGACATGCGAAAAATAAATTATTCTTTAATCATTTTGCAGTTGTGTATGTAGAGCACCTAAGCGATTAAACACTTGTATTGTGCTGTGGGCAAGTGTGAATTAACTATTGAATTTATGTTCTTAACGTACAAAATGGGTAGTGTACAATTAGTGAATGATATACTTATAGGTAACAATTTGTACAACTTAGAATATAGTATTTATACTATACACTTGTCTAATTTTTTTTTAAATCGGAATAATTTTGAAAAATAGATTTTTTTGACAATGTTGAAATTTTTTTTACATTTTTAATATGCTTGATCTCTGTTGGCAAAAGATTACAAACTTTTGGCAATGTATATATTAAAAATCTATGACAAATATTTTTATTGAACCTTGGGGTGGATGGAACCTCATTAATGGTGCTACGCGTGTGATACGTTGAAGATATGTAATTCTTAAATGTTTTTTTTAAATGCATAAATACATAGGCTGTGAAAATATAATGATCGAATGTTACAAATATCTTCAGTATAAAGCAGATTTGTATGATGCCATATTTGTTTTCTAAATATAATTTTTAATATATAATTCTGGGTTACATTTAGTTTTTTGTAATGAGTTTCTATCTATACATTCCTCCCCACACTAGGATACCATAACGGATATGTGATTCGACAAGGGTCTTATAAATCACTAACAATAGTTTTCTTGAAAGACGTTCTCTTAATTGATAAAATTTATAAATAAGTTTCCTTAATTTATTCGTCAAATAATCTCCATGGTTACTCCATTTTTGATGTTTATCAACAATTATACCTAGATGCTTGATCTCACCTGTCTCCCTAATTTCATCTTTCATACCTGTAATTTCTATACAAGCAAAATCAGGTCTATTTGTTTCAGTTAATGTAAATGCCAGGTAATGCGTCTTATTAGCATTTAATGATAGATGATACACATTTAGCCAGTTTTTCATTCTTTCTATACCGTATCGTCTGCATAAGATACAATTTTTGCACTTGTCTTTAAGGACAAAAGACAATTTATATAAGCCAGGAAGAGTATTGGACCAAGAACTGCCCTCTGAGGTACCCCTATTTTCATAGTTCCTGCTTCACTTATAGTATCATTTAATTTCACAATTTGTATTCTATTTGATAAATAACTGCGAACGTCATCTAATACTGCACCACGAACACCAAACGTTCTAAAACATACAAGAATTTTTCATGATTAACAGTATCAAATGCTTTGGCAAGATCCAGGAAAACTGCAATGCACTTTTTATTTGCATCTAAACCCTCTATAATATCTTTGATGACGGAAACGGAAACCAAATTGTAATTCGTGTATGATATTATTTTGGTCGAAATATTTTACCAAAGGAAATTTCAAACATTTTTCAAAAACGTTTCCAAAACTATTAATAACACTAATAGATCTGTAATTACAAATTTTTGTTTTATCTTCTGCTTTATAAATGGTATAAATGGGAGTAACTATGGAGATTTTAAATTGGGATGGGACAGCACTTCTTAAAAAAATTAAATTAATTACATGTTTGAGTAGATGTAAAATATACTGATGAGTTTTTTAATAATGTCGACAGTTATTCCATCAATACCAGGTGAACAGCTATTTTTCAGTGTAGATATACGCTCTACTAATTCATTTTCTGTTACAGGGCTACGAAACATGGTATTAAGATTTAAAGCTATATTTTCATCGATGGATGTAACACTGTCAATGTCTTTAACCATATTTAAACCGACATTGATGAAATAGTTGTTGCAGTAGTTTGCCATTTGTTTATTGTTATTAAATATGATTCCTTCATTATCTACAATTTGATACACGTTTTTTGTATTGAATTTTTAATTAGTGGCTTCAGATATTAATTGATATACTCTTTTTAGTTTATTTTTGTTGTCTTCTACTTGTCTAAGATAGTAGTCATTTTTTTATTTTTTTAACAATCGATTCAGTGTTTTGTATTCAGGTTCTAATTCTGGTCAGAAGTGTTCATTTAATCGTTTCTTAAGTTTGTCTCTATTTTTTTTTTTATTGATACCGTTAAACCCTCTGTTATCCATGGTTTTATTTTTATCATTTCTTTAGTTATGATCTTTGAAATTTTTAACATTTCTAAGTAGTTATTAAATTTATTCAGAAAAAGATCAGCAGCAGCCTAAGGATCATTGGAGTTTAAAGTATCATTCCAATTTTCATTTTTTAAATAAGATTCTAATTTTCCAAAATTAATTTTCGAAATAATTTTTTTATTAGTTTTTTTAAATTGATGTTATTTGTTTCAGAATTTACGTTTAACCAAACCGGATAGTGGTCTGTTATATGGCACGTAAGGATGTAAGATTTAAAAGTTAAATTTGGTTTACTATTAGCCGGATATTTTAAGAAAATGTGATCTAAGCATGTTTCACTTTCATGTGTAACACGGGTAGGGTTTAACATATACGGTACAAATCCATATTTTGCTAGTATTGAAAGGTATTTGTTTAGATTTACATCATTTTCATTTATTAAGTTGATATTAATGTTACCGATTAATAATTGAATTTTGTTATTTTCTTGATTCTGGTCTAAGTGTGTATCAAGTATTTAATTTATGATTAGGCATATTATAATTGAGGTCTGATTTAATTGATATTAGAACACCATATTTTTTATTGCAGCCGCCTCCATTATGTAAGGTTGTATATCCAGAGATGTGAAGGTTGTTTGTATTTGAGTATTGAAGACATTCACTTAGAACAAAAATTCACAAGTTAACTTATATGTTTCCATAAGAGCCAGGAATTCATCAAAGTTTTTATTTCCACTCATAATAATAAAATGCATGACATTCAAAAACGTATTCGAACTCAGGGATTCATAACTTTCTGGATTAATGTAGTCTCCACGATGATTTTGTTCTAGCTGATTTAAATTTTCTAAAACCATATCTTGATCGATTATTGCCATTAAGTGGAATAATCTTTTTTGTTTTTTAATAACTTAATGTGAAATTGTAACGTGGGACATTCTTGATTAGTTGAATAATGATTGGTATTATTCTTTAATTCGTATTCAATATTTGAAGTGACACAATTTATACAAACTTTTATTTGATCGGTACAGTCTTTTTGTTCATGTTTTTTTGTAAACGCAGGAAAATCTATGGCAGAGAAAATTACAAACAATTAGACGCCCACGTTTAAATCATTATAATATTTTTTCTCTCAAACCAACTACAGAGGCGGAGGTAATGGAGAATATAACAAAACTAAAAAAATGCAGTGCATACGGATATGACGATCTTTCCAGCAAAATGTTCAAGACAATAAAGTCGGGAATTGTAAAGCTACTATGCTATATTATTAATTTGAGTTTTGTAGAAAAGAAGTTCCCATCTGCACTAAAAATCTCAATAGTAAGTCCAATATCTAAAGACGGAGAGAGGACCATAGTAAGCAACTACCGACCTATTTCTATAATTAGTAATATTGCAAAACTCTTGGGAATGTGCATAGAAACTAATTTAAACAATTACTTATACTGTCTAGTAATCAATATGCTTTTAGGGAGAATTTAAACACTGAGGATGCAATACTTAGGGTCACTAGGACATTATATAACTCCCTTGATAATGGCAAAAAACACATTGCGATATTTTTAGATTTAGCCAAGGTGTTTGGTACGGTGTCTCACGATATGTTAATTGATAAACGAGAGTATTATGGAATACGAGGGGTGCCAAACAACTTGTTCAGGAGTTATCTAACTGAACGAAGACAGTGTGTCAAAATTGGTGAAATAAAAAGTAATTTTAAACATATACCATTTGGAATTCCACAAGGCACGGTCCTTGGACCCATCCTATTTAATATATATGTTAACGAATTGATTTAATTAAATGTCGATGGGAATTTAGTTGCTTATTCCCATGACACTGTTCTTTTAATCGAGAATACCTCTTGGGAAGCGGTATTTCCAAAGCAGTGGTAGAATTTTCTAAAATATAACAATGGCTTTTAGTAAATTTATTAACATAAATATTAATAAACCTAAATTCATGTGTTTTGGCCTATATAACAACTGCATTCCACACATGAATACTCTAAACCTCTATACATATGCATGTTTATCGAAAAACAAACTCAACTGTAAATGTACAGAAGTGATCCATTACACACAAAAAAAAAATGAAATATTTGGGAATAATTATTGATCAAAATTTAAAATGGACTGAGCATATCGAATCTCTTAACAATAAAATAAAGAAACTTGTGTGGAAATTTTATCATCTTCGAACTGTTATTCCTCATACATTCTCAAGACACTGTATCATGCCCTGGCAGAATATATATTAAGATATAGCATCTCGATATGGGGTGGTGCATATTCTACAACCTTGAAACCTCTGAAAATATCACAATAGTTATTTATTTAACTAGGCAGCAAAATGGTGGATTGACTGCCGCGGCTGATAATTCCTAGCCGAGCGTAGCGAGGCTAGGAACTCAGCCAAGGTAATCAATCTATTTTGCTGCTGAGTTGAACATATAACTTTTTCGCCGATTGTTTAAATATGTTCTAAAATAATTAAATTATTACAATTCTCAATCTCTTTATTTTTGTTGTAATAAATTCAATAAAAATTCATTAAAAATCGCAGTTGTTACTAGTTGGTTACCATGGAAACTAAGTGTCACTTTCCCTGCCTAGGCAGGAAAATGCTCACTTTCCTGCCTAGGCAGGTAAAGTGACACTTTGCCGATTGACATTAGTCAGCAAAGTTAGTACTTTGCTGTCAATCGGCGAAAAAATATCTTATTAAAGTTATATTGCATAAAAGCCATCGATACTCAACCGAGTTAGTTTTTCAAAATTTTAATGTTCTGAATGTTGATCTGCTTTATGCAGAAATCTGTACTTATATTCGTTTTTAAACGTAAACCTCTACTAAACAAAATTATTGAACACGACCATATTACAAGGCACAAAATCGATATAAAATTAATATTTCTCGATATACACTTTCAACAACACAAAGATTTTTTTCTTATTATGGCCCGAAATTTTATAACCTCTTACCAATAGGTTTTAAGAAAAAAAAAAAAAAAAAAATCACAAAATATATAACTGAAAATGCATCCCAATTTTAAAACATTTTATCAAGTTAAAATCACAAACCCTCTTCACATATTTATAGTTTAGTTTTTAGTAATTTAACGATATTTTTAATTTGTTCATTAAAAAGTCATATTTTGCTGCTGTTATTGGCCACGTAACGTCTCAATACTAAAATAAAAAATTGTAAAAAATAAACACAATCGGCATGTACTCACACAGGTTTAGACTTAACACATATTAAGTGTGATTATTTGTAGAACCGCAAAAATAAGAAATCCTTAGATCTCTAAAAATATTGGTTGGAATCGGATACGGATACTAGGAGTTATTTTTAGTTTAAGTTTAATATAATTTAAAATAATACTACTGAAAAGAATATCAACATTAATTTTAATATTGAATGTATATTTAGATCTTTGAAAGGATATATTTGATCAAGTGATTGAATAAGAACTTCCTCATTTTTGAACGTTATATGATTTGAATATACTTAATGTAAACGCTCTAGAATTTCTCAATATTTTTTTTTAGAAAGGACAGTAACTAGTACTAGAGACCGCCCAATATTTTTAAAAATCCACTGGCTTACATTTAAATAAAATGACAAACTTATTTTTGTACTATCTTATATTATATTTTTTCACGTATAGTACGATCGATTTAGATTTTCTTTGGACACTTTTGACATAATGAATGAACATTGATTTTATTATGACCAATTTCGTAAAGTAAACGGCTTTTGCCTCTAAATTAATAATACTAATACTTGTGGATGATATTTTCGAACTACTTATAATCTTTTCTTAACGTATCACTGTAAACACTAATAAAGAAATCATTTTTTTTCTGAATACATGGTATATGTTAAATATATAGTATATTCTCTACAAGCTAAATTTCTTTAAATTCTATTTGAGATTCTTCAGATTCTAGTACCACTTATTACCTAATTTTCTGTAAGAGAAGTGACAGTTTATGATCCCTGGGCTTAACACCAATGGACTTCGTTTTTTTTATGGGGTTTAATAAAATCTGAAGTTTACAGATCACGTCCGAGTAATATACAAGCTTGTGCAGAAGTTACCCCACAACAATTATTACAGAATCTCGTAAAAAATATTAATAAACGATTCAACAAGTGCATCGAAATAAACGGCGACCTTATAGAGGCTACAAAAATTTAAGATGAGTTGTATTGTCGTGTTTTAGTTTTAGTGTAATGTCGTATGTTGTTATTACATTGAAAGAAAATCATAGTAGGTCTTGAAAATTGAAATTAATATCTAAGCTTTTGTCAAGTTTTCGATGGTCTGTCTTTTAAAAAAAGTCTCGTTGTAATCTGATAATAGACACATTTTTACAGAGATGTTCCCATTCAAAATGGGTCATACTATCTAAACGACGTTTCGGCAGAATCCCATCTATCATCTTCAGATTCTCACTGAAAGCTGTCTACAGTTGTTCTTGAACTCAGTTCATTTCGAGAAACGAAATATTGGACCCAATGCGGTACCTTGGGGTACTCCATATTCTATAATTTTTTTGCTCACTGATTACTTCATTTATTGAAATGAATTGTCTTCTATCTTTTAAATAACTTTTTAATAATTGTATACTGTTAATATATCTGTATATACTGCCAATATTCCTCTTAACGAATTTACAATGCTAATTCATATTCTATCTGTGATATCTATAATTACATCGAACGTTGTATTTTTTTTTTCTAAACACAGATTGGATTCATTTAATTTATATCTTTTATGTACATTATTTTAATTTGATCATAATTATCAAATAAATAAAGTAAAGTGTAAGTATAGTAAGATTACTTTAATTCGTGTAAAAACAAATGTTATGAAAGTAATCCAATATGACTTAATATGTTGAATTATAATATCTGTGATCATATTATATTGAATGCGATGAGTGCGCCTACTAACATTTGTAATGTAATTGATTTAGGAAAATAAAGTAAAATTTCGTTTTATATATTTAATACAATGTACCTTTTTATTCTTGCGGTGTATGTTTGTGTATATACCTATATTAAAATATCCGATAAAAGTCGGCACCTAAAATGAAAAATGGCCTGTTATGAAGGGAGATAATATTTTAATCTTTTCGGGGTTTATTTATCAATACGTCGGAACTCTTTGAGTACATTGACCTTGAGCGGTCGCCACTTTTGAACTAAAATATAAAATTAGTCGGTTTTAAAATTGATATCAAATTACATTATTTTAGTTCGTCTTAAGTAAGCATCCTACACACAGATCAAAAATTCGGAAAATTGATCTAAAAAAAATCAAACAGAATGTAAGAGGAAAGTCCATCATTTGATAAAAAGTATATTCGTAGATCGTAGAAAATAGTAAAAATCTTCAGGTTCAACCAATAATAATGATAACATTCGTCCCACCTCAGACTTTGTAAACAAATGTCCCCTCCCCGTTTCCACCATCAATTCTCCTTGGATTTGTTTATATCAGTGAACGTGTCTATTCGGGCTCTGCCGATTGCTAGCAAAAATCAAATTTGTTTTTATTTTCTTCCGATTTTTTAATGAACATAATTTAACTTTACATCAACCAACTGCACTGCTTAGGTTAGTACTAATTTTTCACAATAATGTTCTAGACTTGCCTTGGTAATACCACACCATCCTACTGAGATATTTCAATAATATTTTACTTTCAATGCAACTTTTTGAATTTTTCATTTTTTTTTTTTTTAGTTCAAAAAGTAAGTATTTTTTTCTGGTTAACTAGGTTGCTATGTGCATAGAAATCGGTACTGTGACATGTCTACAGATTTTTTTTATCGATCGATTCTTCTTGATCAGTGCGAATAAGATACATGTTGATATTTCATTTAAAAAAATTGTATTTGTTCCTAACATAGCTATTTTAGGGACTCATTTGAGTCCGTAAAATTAGTCTTTTCCGGATTCAATCCCAAAAAGTTACCATGGCAACTTTTGAGGATTATTTAAGTAAATAAAGCAAAATGGTCCAATACAACATTAAACAATCTGGTTGGTATGGTCGCATGGTAATTAAAATTCGAAGGTAGCTGTTTTCAAGAAAGATTTGCTCTAATAAAAAATTTGAATATGTTGTAGGAACCTTTAACAAAAAATGTTGTTTTTAATATGTACCTAAATCAGTTTTTTGGGACTCATCAACAGTTAAGATTCATGAATTTAGATACTTGTTACAAGAAGTACTATTTAAAACGTTTTATAGATGAACTCGGACAATAAAAGTACTTAAAAATAATTTGAATGTGTTTAAGTAAAACAATACTATATTGGTGTAGTGGTGAGAGGTAAGTGAATCCCCTCATGTGGTCAAATGCTACTATACACCAGACATCGTAGATGTCTCCATGGCGTATAACGACTTGCTATTTTGCAAGTACCGAGAGCGGCGGCCTTTCAGCCCTTGGGGGACTTAACCTATTGTTATTATATATGATTTGCAGGAAGCAACTACTCAGTGGGCAAATACCCCGAGCTGCATTGAATTATACCTTACAAATAATGAAAGATTGGTAGCCAATGTCATTTGTCAATTCTCTGACCAGACATAGACTGGTTTCGAACTTATTAGTTCTCATCAGTATTCGATAGGTCATGGACCAGACAAATGACAGTGGCCAACCTGCTAGTTTTATACAAACTAATGTGAATGATTTAGTGGTGACAAGTAAGTGAATCCTCTCAGGTGGTCAAATTATACTATACACCAGACATCATAGATGTCTCCATGGCATATAGCGACTCGCTATTTTGCAAGTACCGAGAGCGGCGACCTTTCATCCCTTGGTGGACTTAACCTACTGTTATTAAATATGATTTGCGGGAAACAACTACTCAGCGTTCAATTTAAATTAATCTTATCTGCAGCCGAGAGTCCTGGAGGGGGGGGGGGGAGTAATCATTGCCATTACCCTAAAACCGCCCATGATGTGAAATCATGCAAGAAAACTGCTACTGTGAAGTTGGTAAACACCGGCTTGTGGTCCTTGTAAAGGTCTGATTTATATACTTCTCCCACACTGTCTCTGTCCACCATAATTCAGCTAAAAAATAATACATTATTTTACTAATCAGAGAAGGAAATACATATAAATGCCTCTTTTACTAATGAATCTTCTTAAAAATGCATATAGAATGTAATATTATTAGCTCTTAACGTAAAACCGCATTTTATTCACAAGTTCTGGAAAAAAATGTTGTGACAAACTGAGAACCATGTCACTAGTAGTCCTGCCAAATAATTCCGCCAACTCTAAATCAAGAGGCATGAGAAGTAGCGTTGTTACTAATGAGTCAAACACTTTTTAAAATTTTTTTCATTCCTTGTTCATCCCATTTTACGGTTCTAGCTTCAAAAAAATGAAAGAATTTCAAAAATAACTAAATTAAATGTTCAATTTGCGCTCCATTCGCAGCTTCACAGTAGCCAAAAGGAAATCCATCAGAGAATATCACTAAATTTTTGAAGAAACAAGATCTGAATATAACCTATAAATCTAACAATATAATAGGTTCAATTAAAAAGAATAATAAAGATAAAAGTAAAACACACGAATGTCGGGGGCATAGAAACTAACTTGTGATATTTGCTCTCAGATATAGATTCGGCAAAAGTAGTTTTGTATATCCTGAATTAAACGAGTGTGAGAAAGAAAACAACAAATACTAGTAACAGTAAATCGGATATACTACTCACAGCATGCTGCACACTTCGTGAAATATCATTCTTATCGCCTTCTCGTGTATCAACACAAGGCATAGGTATTATCGCGGCAAATGGTATATTAGTAGACCTATGTCTACCATCCTACCAAATTTCATTTCTGTCTGACCTTTTGCAAGTCAACCTTCTCTTTTTGTACCCATTTCCTGGATTAAAACGGACATAAATAATTCTTCTTTAGCAAATTTATTTTATTTTCGTTATCACTAATAGTTTGGTAAATTCAGGTTGTCATAAAATAATCTCGTAAATCGAGTTCAGTTCATTTGTTATAAATAATTATTAAATTCAGGTAGAACATACAATCTTTATACTGTAATATGAAATATTGCATAGGTAACAAGATTGTTAAGTTAAGGTCAAATAATTTAATCTGGAAGCTAGTATTTAATGAAATAATTGTCATGTTGACTAAATTTATTTGTGGAAATTCACAAGGCAGTTTATTCTTTTATTCATTCAGTGTTAATGACATGGATTTTCTACAAGTAAAGCTCCAATCTATAAACTATGTTCAGTATTAATTATTTTTTGAAAAATCATTAAATTAACCGAATGTTGACGAATTTAAATTATTTCCATGATTGGTGTTGGTGATAGGATGAGCGCCCAATAAAAAGTAGTTGAATTCTTCAATACTCATCCCAATCAGCAATCTATTATTGGTCAAAAGATGGTAAGCAGAAAAGAGTCAAAATCCAAGGAATTTGGACATCTGCGCGACCTTTCTAAATCCTATCGGCCATCACTACTAGAAGATCAGCTTAATGGTTTGTTGATAGTGTAATAAAAAAATATTTTTAAATGCTCTAAAAAGTAGGAAATAAACTTTGAAATAAATCAAACCCATCATTTTGTTACAATATATAATTTTTTTTATGATATAAAAGCTTGTCGCGAGATTTTCCTGTGTAAAGGACATTGCTCGCGACAAGCTTGTATATCATAAAAAAATTATATAATATAATAAAATGATGGGTTTGATTTACTTTTAAATAAAAGCTTTTTTTTATATTTTTTTATATAATTTTATTTTTACTTTTTAGTCTTTTGATATGCTGTAATCCCCCGATATCGATTTGAGACGAATCGGATCATAAATGGTACAATCGTCCGCCATCTCGAACTAAATTTTTGGCTAGAAATTCGTAATCCGCGACCCCGAAAACCCTCAGATATCGATTTTGATCGATTTGGATCTAAATAACAAAAATCGTCAGCTATATTGGCGCCGCCATTTTGAATTTAGGAATTTTGACTAATAATTCATAATCCGCGACCTAGAAAACCCCCATACATCGATTTTGAATTGAATCGGATCTTAAACGGTAAAGTCGTCAGCTATCTTGAAGTCGCCATCCTGAACTAATTTTTTGACTAGAAATTCGTAACTGGCGAACTCGCAAACCTCCAAATATCGAGTTTGATCGATTTAGACCATAAATGACAAAAGTCGTCCGCCATATTGGCGCCTCCATTTTGAATTTCTAAATTTTGACCAAGAATTCATAATAGGCGATCTCGAAAACCCCCAGATATCGATTTTGAGTCGAATCGGATCATAAACGGTAAAGTCGCCCGCCATCTTGAAGTCGCCATCCTGTTTTTTCTTATATGAAAATGTTAAAGTGTATTGTCACCGGACTTATACACATGTGCAAAATTTCAAAGCTCTAGCTTAATTAGAACTAATCGAAACTTTGATTGCCAGATTTGACCTAAACAAACAAACATTGCAAGTTTAATAAAAGCTTTTAAAAACATTGCAAGTTAAATAAAAGCTTTTAAAAAAGTTCTGATCCTTAAGGACACTGCGTCTAAGTGTAGTATGGCAGTGTCTACTGCACGTAAAATACTCAAGAGAGCAAAGTACCATCCTTATAAGTTTTGCCTCGTTCGCAAACTATTTGAAGACGATCTTGATTGGTGAATCGAATTCCCACTGCAAGAACTATGCAATAATAATAATAACTTTATAAAAATAATATTTTTTCGCACTTTTGTTTTAAATGGCAATAGGCAAGACTGTTGTTATTGAGATCAAAGACCATTCACCAAACTTCCTATATTAGTGCGAGGTATTCGCGTTTTCTTCAAAAAACTCACATCTTCACACTGATAACTTTGTATTCAGATCCAAAAGAACCAATTCGAAAATTTAGTAACGTCGTCGTATTTCCTAATTCATAGTACTCTATATCATAATTTAGTATCTAATTTTACTTTCATAGTCAATTTTTAATTATTGTTCCTCATGGTGTAGAAAAATAAAAATGTACAAAATTGATCATTTTTGTGCGCAAGAACGATTTGCAAGTTAAAATTATTAGATCAGTATTGAAGAAAATATTTGCACATAATTTGTCAACAGATACATTGCTCGGTGTGGCAGATATTGTTGAGAAAAAGGAGTTACTGAACTGTATAGTACATTGTGCTGTATGTACATTTGAAAATGGAGTAGATTAGTGAATTTTTAATTAGCACTGAAATATTAAGTATTTTCATCTGTGTAAAAATTGATGGATTCAGGTATTTTTTCCCTGTCTTAAAAAACAAAACTGTTTTCGGTAAGTTACACTGAGAATGTTTCGTTGAAAGAAAGTTTCCAGTGACCGTTTTTTGGGCAGAAACTTATGAATATCTGTCTAATTTTTCGTTTACTGAGGGCGAATATAAACGATACCGATGACAATTCGTTTATCTGATTTGTACTGTTAGCTTAAATGATTATTGTAACTTTCTGTACATTTAGGAGTAAATTACCTAGCCTCTGCCTAGTAAAATATTTCCAAGTAATCTGTCAAACGGAAAAACATCTGTTGTGAACAATAGTAAACTAAATACACTGATTTTGTTTATTTTTCAGATTTAGATACAACATTAACTTATCTTTTGTTAAGCTTAAAACTATGAGTTTAACACGTGTATTTCAAGAATTTTCGATTTCTCACTATGGTGAGCAATAAAAGTAGGTAAATACCTTGGAATGGACTGCAACTCGTAAAGCCTGTAGTTTTAGAAATTTGTGCTTAACTTTTACTATCGCTAATTACTATGGCACAGTGCCAATATATTTGTTTATTTATTGCTTTTATGATACCGGTTACGGCATTTAACTTAAGACAGTGATTTATCTCAAGACCATTTTAGGAAAAAATGTTTGGAATAAAAGTTGTTTGATGTTGAGGGGAAACAAAGTGATGATATCAAATTTTGATCGTTCTCAAGGTCATTTCAGGCTCAACTTTGTATTTTTAAATGAAAACCTAAGAAGTAACTTTTGTTTAAAACTTTTTTATCCGACCTCAACTTCGTAAGTTATTAATTGCTTGACAAGATTCTTGATTGTTTTTAGATAGCCAAAACTATTAACTTTAAAAAGGAGTGTAACAGAAAAAAATAGAATTTGTTGTCGTTATAAAGTTTGAGAATTCCACAATTGTATGAGAAATATTAGATCGGGACAACAATGACCGCTGGAATGGAATGGTAGAGCTGGTATAGTTGCATGGTCTGCCAGGTCACCAGATTTAGCATACCTCGACTACTTTTTATGAGGTACTCTTAAAAAACGAGTATACCAGGATGTTCCAACCACCTCAGAAAAGATGAGGGAACACGTACAAAATGTTTGAAGGGCTATCGACAGAGAAACTCTAATGCGATGTCATGATTGTTTTCTAAAACGAATTGAGAATGTACTGTAGCCGAATTATTAAAATAATATGAGGTTTGTCTTTGTTATTACATTTTTACTAAAATTCTAAATTTTTTTTGTTATTTTTAACATAAAGGCAAAATCTATCAAACTTTTCTGCTTCTGTGTAACCTATTTTGATGAAATAATAATATAAAATGTCAAACTATTACAATATTGCCACGGTATCGCCAGTGGCAGTCTACAGCGTACTAATTAATTCCTGCGTTTCCATCAGAGACCCCAAAATACCTATACATGCATATTTGTTGATGTTATTGTCAAAGAACACGCCAAACACTAGAGACTTTTTTCATAACTGCAATGAAATCCGACCCTCAACGGAGTGTAATTTAGCAACTAACATGAATGTTGCTGCAAGGGGCGCCACGTCGCGCCGGCCATCAAAATTTTAGAAACTATCATGAAAACCGACATATTTCTTCTTCTTCTTTTCTTTACGAACAGATGTTGTGTGGTACTGTAACTCATGCGTTATATTAAATAGGAGGACAAATTCAAATTTCCGAATTTAAGGGGAGATTTGGCGCGAACAACAAAATTTTTGAGGGTACATTTTTATTTTTTTGCAGTCGATTTTGGCAGAAAAATTATATCCTTTTCGCGTGTTTGCCCTTAGACGATTCCTCTGCGATTCGGTGGCAAAAAGGTATCATTACCATATAGATAGTACATGGGAGCGCCTTGCCTGAACGTACAAATATATGAATAATATTATTATTCTGAATTTTTGCGATTCAAGCATTTTTAATGCTCTAGAACGAGCGCCCGAAATTATTATTGTGATATTTTAAACACGTATATAGACAAGCACGCAAAAGCCCACATATTCGTAAATACTAAATTTTTAAATTGAATCTTTTTGTGTCAATCGTTTGCTAAAAACTAAAACAGTGGTTGGTAGTTGGAGACATTGTCTGAGTTGTCCTGTTCCTCACCATGTGTGGTATATGGACCAAAATTTGGTAACCTTATACACATATCTTGAAATTTTGTAAAAACATTTTTGAAAAGAACATTGTATTTTTTTAACTATAAATATAATCTTCTTCTTGTGTTTAAAATTTTCCTTTCAGGTTAATTAAGAGCGTGTTAGTTATTTAGAGTGGTTGATTTAAGACCATGACGTCCAATTGATACTATTCAGTGCCATTAGTTAAGCAAAAGAAACAATGAGTTTAAATTTTTTATTTTTCAACTGAATCAGTCGCATCAAACCCTTCAGGTGAACACATTAGTTTCCATTTTAGGAACGGTAATAAAAAGTTCCTCAGACACGTTAGCATGGATCGTTCGCTTTATGTCCGATATGTCAAAAAATATTACAGTTAGACCTATCAGCCTTTATATATTTAAAATCAGGCAAAAAGATCTAAAGGAAAATATAAAAATATACAGGGTTTTCTATTTAAAAAAAAAACATTCACAACAAATTCGCGTGAAAAGTGCCGCCGTGGTTTGTTGTGTTTAAAAACCTTTCAATTCTTAAACAGTGATTCAGAAACAATTTGCTTGACGCATGGGTAGTGTGGACAATTATTTGTATTACAATTCTTTCAGAGTAAATTAGGTTAGGTTATAAACATACTTTTAAGGCTTTAAATTTTAACATTTTTAAAGAGATATGAAAGTATTTTGTTCTGAATATTTGTGTAATGATACCTATTTTTTTGTATGATGTATGAGTATGTATGAGTACTTTATACTAGTTTAAATGATTATTATAAATTTCTATTTAGGAGCAAATGCCAAAAAGTTTTACACGTGCATTTCAAGCATTTTCGATTTCTCACTGTAGTGACCAATAAAAGTAGGTATATACCTAGGGGTGGGCTGCACCTCTTTCTAAGGTCTGAAATTTTAGAAGTTTGTACTTAATTTCTACTACTGCTAATTACGATGACATATTCTAAAATATTTATTTGTTTACTACATTTATTATTTGATAAGTTATGCACTTGCACATAATTTAGATTGGCATGTTTAATTATTTTGATTTTATTTATTAATTAATATTTATTTTCTCTATACATTTTGGCGTTGCCTTGTGTAGCTATTTTGAACAACCTTCATTAATAAAAATCCGATTAAAAAATTCCCAATATGATATTATGATTTTTTCAGTCTAAATTGGTACCGTCATAGGTGGCTTTGAATTTGAAGGGAGCGAATGCTTTTTTCTCCATAAGTTGATCCTACTTTGTTCTATATTTGAGTAAGATTAGATTTGAATAGGAAAAAGAAAACATTTATAAGGATATTACACTTTTAACTGTGACACATTGTATATGTGTCAAATTTCAAATAATTGGTTCATAAACACAAAAGTTATAAGCGTGAGCTAGCTCTCGTGGTCACCCGGTATATTATGTATTCTTCTGCTGCTACCTCCTACCTTGTAGGAGTTTTACAATTTACTCAGGATGCGTTCAAATTAGAACAAAGGTATATTTTGTTTACATGACATATCAAACCATATAACCTTTCCACATTTACACCAATAATTAAATTCTAATACAGATACAGTGCTTACCTCTTTACTTGAAAAGTAGCCGCCTCCGTCCTGAAACAAAAAAGAATATAAGTTTCACGATAATATCATAATAAAACATTAGATTTTAAAACAGACTAATGGCTTTGTTATAGCATAAAACAGTTGTATTCATTACACCAGTCGTAAAACAATCAGATAAACGTACATCCAAACGTATAATTTTCAAGTAGCGGCAATATTATTTCATAATGACACACACCAGAGCAACTGGTGATTATACCTTGATCGCTCAAAAGAGCTGCAACATAGAACCCCTCATTAGAGAGCAGGTGCCAGCCTTCTATTAATTTTTTAAATTACACTTGAATTTTCGGCTATAACTTCATAAAGGACGATAAAGAATACAGTTTAAGAACAATCAAAATATCATTAACGTCCACTGGTCGTTCAACCTTTAAGGAGATAACACTTTGTAAATTCGTCAATAGCGTACTTGCATAATTTAAAAAAAAACTATTGTTATATGGTAATATTTACGTATTGCGGGTTTCTCGGTTGGAAGATTCATTATCTATAGCAGTTAATAGAACATACTCCTAATAAAATATTTACTCAACTTTTACATGATGAGGTAAATAATAATAATAATAATAATTTATTGGTCAAAAAATTACACCGTAGTGTTTTGACATGTCGTGTATAAAATATAACAGATATAAATATGTACAAAAAACATATACGTACATATAGTATAAACATTAGAATAAAGCCCTAATATATAGTCAAGAATTTAAATAATAATGAACAGTAAAATATAAATGTAAATAAGCATAAAAACACGTATTAAGACACAAATATATAAATCAAATATAAAATATATGATTACAGTCAACACCACGACAAATGACCGAAAGCATATAATGGTATATGTTTATATAAAATTAAAATCTGCTAAATCATAGTAAGCATTGGCCAAAAGTTGCAGTTTTATTTTTGCTTTAAATTGTCTTACAGGCAATTCTTTAATACTATTTGGAACATAATTAAATAATCTAATTCCAAAGTTGTTTCGCTTTGTGCACTCTAATCGTTGTTGCGGAGTTTGTAATTTGTATCGATTACGAGTGTTGTATTCGTGAGTTTCGCAATTCTTGGTATATTCGTTCAAATGCTCCTTTATATGAATTAGATGACAGTAGATTATTTCTGTGGTTTGGTCATTATTTTATATTTAATGAACCATGGTTTACAACTTTCAAGTTGATTCACACCAGCTAAGGTCCTTATGGCTCTTTTTTGTACAATGAAGACGCTTTGGACGTGGTTAGATGTACCCCAGTTGATCAAACCATACGTCATTGCACTATGGAACAGTGCATGATGATGAAGTGCAGCGTCTAGGTTCACCTTATTTTTAATTTGTCTAATTGCATTTTTTTTTTGACAATCTTGTGGTTAAGACATTGATATATTCGTGCCAATTCAACCTACTATCCAGAGTAAGGTCTAAGAATTTTACGGTCTCGGAGGTATTATTCTTCATGGAAAAGAGCAAAGTGTTTGTTTTATTAGTATTTAAGCATAACTTGTTAGCATTAAACCAGTCAGAGGCTTTATACATAATGTTAGTTTTTGAATCAGCAACATTACTCCCAGTATCTTTTAAATATATCGCAAAGTTGGTGTCATCCGCAAAAAGGACCGTAAAAATTGACATAACATCTGGAAAGTCATTTAGGTATATTAAAAATAGTAGTGACCCCAGCACACTACCTTGTGGAACACCGTGTTGTACTCGCAGAATGTTACTAATCTATAAAACACGCACTGATATCTATTCGATAGGTAGGAGTCTAATAGTTTAAGTGCTACACCTCTAAAACCATAGAATTCTAGCTTATGGAGTAGAATCCCTTTTGTCACACAGTCAAATGTCTTACTCAAGTCGAGAAAAGACCTAGCGTGGGGTTACCAGTTTCAAAGCCCTCACTAATAAAATTAACCAGATCCAGCACTGCCATTGATGTATTTTTACCTTTCCTGAACCCAAATTGTGTGTCTGTAAAAATATTATTACATTAAAAAAAAAATTTTTTATTCTTATAGCTATAATTTTTTCAAAGATTTTCGCTAAAATGGGAAGTAGTGCTATTGGCCTATAATTTGATAAATCCTCAACATCACCGGACTTTAATGGAGGAATAATTTTTGCCATTTTTAATTTTTTTGGAAATATGCCTGTCTCAAGAATAAGATTAATGATAAAAGTCAGTGGACCAGATAAAGATAAGAGATTTTCTTTGTACAAATCTACTGAGTGGTTGTATAGGTCAGTAGCTGGAGAATTCTTCAAGGTCATTAAAAAATGTTGTACTTCCAATTCCTCCACAGGGTAAAGAAACATTGAAAGATTACTTTTTTTACAAGTTTTATGTAACTATTCAATGTAATTTAAATTTGATGTTGGTACTTGGCTTATTAGTTTGCCTGCTATTTGGGCAAAAAAGGTATTGTAGTTATCGGCAGATATTGAGGTTTCATCTTTTTTACTGCAGTTTTTACCAGTATTTTTGTTTATAATATTCCAAATGGTTTTTTGTCTGTTATTTGAATCTAAGATTTTCACAAGAAATACAGAAATACACAAATAAGTTAAAAATTCGGTCAGAGCAAAACAATCACTATTTTTTATGCACTCAATATTGATGGGAGTCGATAGATGCAAACAATTTAATATCATGGGCGTATAGAAAAACATTGCCCTGGTTATCTCTACAAATATTACAAATAACAGTGGGTCTAGAACGGTATTCTCTAGAACTGCTGAGGTTGCTAAATTACCAATAGATGAAAATCCGTTAGTAATAACATTTCAGACCTCGTTATTTTTACATTTTGAGGACAGAGAACTCGCCGGTCCAACACATCGCTTTTGTAGGACAAGCGCAGCTCCCTGTTTTTTTACACTAACGAGCTGATTTTTACACTATTGTTTAATCAATATTTTAGAAATCGAATGATCAAATTGTCCTACAAATTTTCTGACAGGTTTTCTAGTCCTACGCCATGAAAGTGCCAGTTCCACGATCAGCATGTTTAGCGGCTGCGTAGAACTTTGCATACCTCTACCGATAATTTTCGCAAAAAGAAAAGTTGGAAGGCTCGTCAAAACGAAGCCACTCACGAAAATTCAGCGTGTTAGTAATCACTTTAAGAAAGGGGCGTCTGGCCTCAGAACATAAAGTAAACCAAATTCTAATCATAACCATAATAGAAGCCAATGACCTAGTCTGTCAATTGCTTTTGATAGAACTGTATAACCATGTCAGCTTGATCATCATGATCCAGTTTATATGCAACAAAATGAGTAATACTTGTCCAATTAATAGTTGTAGATCTATTTGCTACAACTAATTGCCGACAATATAGTTAAGAAGATTAATGCCGAATTTTGAGAAGTTGTGGATATGCGGACAAAGGCACCCATTCTATCTATCCGTGTGTATGACTGGTGGTCGAGAGGTGAGCGCACTTGCGTCTCACCCAAAAGTTACGGGTTCGATCCCCGGTCGTGGCAGTGGAAAATACTGTGAGAGGGATTTTTCCACTATACACGGATATTGGGTGTGTGTCCCTTGTCTCTAAATGTGTAGCCCCCTCCCACACAAGGCTCTCCTAGAGCCTTCCGGAATAAAGGAGGTCGTAATTACTTGTGGTGTTATTTATTATTACTATTATTTATTATTCTTTTCACAAGTTACCTATATTAAAAATGCCCTCCAAAAAATGGTGTAACAATGTTTATTAAATTTTTGCTCTAACGCTAACGAAATGTCTATACTAGGTCTATATAAGGTCTATACTTTATTGAAGGACTTTAAATTCTCTACAAAAAGGCTATTTATGGGATCTTTTACAATATTAGCCGCTCATGTCCTTTTAGATAGGTTTCATCCTATCTTTGTTGTAGCAGTCCGGAAGCCAGCCGTATATCTGTTCGAAAATCTACTTATAGGAAATTTCTCTTCTGGGATGCATTGCAGGGTAGTAGAGGATAATTTTTGGCTTAGTCACACATTCTTAAACTAGTCAGTTTATTTTGAAAATGGCCGCCAACTTATGAGATGTTCATAACAGTTACTTTCCGATAACCTTTTCAGAAATTGTTGACTATTGTTAACTCAAAAGTGTCAGTTTTGAGCTAATTTTGTTATTAAAAATATTTGCCTAGAGTTAACTGTTTTCATAAAAAAATGCCGACAACCTGAATACGCGTGGTTAATTAATAATAAATAACACCACAGGCAATTACGGCCACCTCTATCTCGAAAGGTTCTAAAAGAGCCTTGTGTGGGAGGGGACTACACATTTAGAGACAAGGTACACACTCAATATCCGTGTATAATGGAAAAATCCCTCTCACAGTATTTTCCACCGCCACGACCGGGGATCGAATCCGAAACTTTTGGGTGAGAGGCAAGCAAGCAAGCAAGCAAAATAGATTTATCAGAATTAAATGGTACAGAACAGTTGCCTAGCCAGGATCGGCCCCGGGGGCGATCGTACAACCACCGCGCTGACGCGGTGGCGGGTTGGGCGGGACAGGTCTGGATCGGTGAAAATAATAATTAAAAACAACTAAACCTGAGTTCCTTTTGTACACTAAACAAATAAAAAATAAGTAATATAATTAAAACATATCCAAAAAACAGATATAGCAAAACTTAAAACAACACTACTTGGTACATATCCAATACTATATCAGTTCGCACTGATCCTTCCGACAGATAAAGAATTCTTCGGAATATTTGCTCTGCAAAATCTGCAAAAGTGACTTTGCATTAGAAGCCGATACCATTCTTGCATGAAGTATGAAGTTTTTGCTAAATCATACCTGCAGGTAATTTTTTTCTGTCAGATTTAATAGGTTTCTGGAGAAAACCATCTTTGGTTAGGAAGAAGGAAGTTGAGGTGAGTATGTCTGTCTGCAATAATATCATTGAAATAAGAAAGCGACGCAATGGGGAATAAATTGTTATACGTCCGGTAAATGGTCTTTCACGGTACTCGTTTCAAGATTCGGTGAATATCCAACTCGTACTGTAAAAGCTCATTTACCGGACTTGTAACGTAAACAACTATTACTATATCAATGAACAGTAGACTAATCATTATATTGCCGTTTATTGCAATTTTGTTTAAAAAAAGTTCGTTTTTATGAATATGGTTGACTTTAGGAAAATAATGTAATAAAAATAGTATATTTTGTAATAAGTTTGGAATATGCCATTCCAAACGAATTACAGACTATACTTTTTCTACGCCCATAAATTAGGTTTATTTGTGTCTATATGTCTATTTGTTTTACCACTGCAACGGTGAAACGAGAAGGGTTAACTGTCAATAGAAACGTCAACTGTCAACAGAAACGCAAACAGTATTACAAATTGCACTACTACTGGATGGTGCACCTATGCTTATTACATTCTAGAGGCGTAATAAATATTATATATCAGCCACTGGAATATAGATCATTCCTTATTTAAAATCGACATCATAATGTTCATATTACATAATAGGTGTAGAAAAATATCGTCTTGGGAATGTTTATACGTAAAATTTATTTTTCTAACCCCAATGGTTTACAACATAATGTGTAGTTTCAGAGGAAATTATCGTAACGGACGTATTATAAGTTGGCGTCCACTGACAGGTTCAAGAATTTGTGGACAAGCCAGAAATTATCTTCTACTACCCTACAATGCATCCCAGAAGAGAAATCCCCTATACGCCGATTTTCCAACAAACATACTGCTGGATCCTAGACTATAGGTAAATATAGATATCGATTGGAATTTGTGCACAAAATATTAGAAGGGGAAGAGCGAGAAATGTAAGATATACTTCAAACGTGATAAAAGTGATGGAAGTGTGTTGGAACCATGCATACGGGAGAAGTATGAAGAACGCTTCAGCATTCAGTTCTCTAGGCGCAATGCTCATATAGCTTAACATTTCTGATATTACTGTTGATATTTTAAATACTTGACCACTATTCTGATTGGCTGTACTATATGTCTCGTACAAACCCTTGGCACGGATGTAGTTGTGATACTTATCGGGAAGTTCCGTAATTTGAGTAACCTGTGCCAAGAACTAAACATTTGAGTTGAATTTGGTACAGGCAAGAAGTAAAATACTTACTTACCTTCCTTTCATAGTTAAACCGGATGCGGTACAACATTAGCTTTTGTCGGCCTAAGAAAGAAGACAGCATGGGATAGGTGGGCGAGCTAACCTGATGTGACAAGTGCATTTGCCTATATCACGCTAAATCTACTTACAATTATTGAAGCTAATTCTGCAAATTTCCAACTGAAATACCAACGAGCGTACCACAGAGTAAAACACCAATGATGTCAGGCGGGAAATATTCAGCAAAAAGGGAAGGATGCTGGAGGCGATGCTATCAAGCCAATATGCATTATTGCAGAACTCAATGCTCGCACAGTATCAAGCTGGAATATGGTGCACCAGAGACCAAAGTGAGTAATAACCTAATCTACGCTGAAAATGAAACTTTACTACTCTTATTTCTATAATAAGTTAATGTTCGTGTTTGAGTCGATACATCAATCAGATCTACTGTTCTGCAGCTCAATGTCTTTCGCATTATAAGAAGTTGATGGTTCCGGCACGTCTAGATTTGCACAGTAACCCTTCAACTTTTTTTTTTCGGACCCTCCTTTCACTAGTTCATCGTGTCGTTTTATGTACTGCTTTATCTGCTTGACAGGCAAATATATGAGACACCGCATCACCTTTCATACGTGCCTTTACTTTGCTAAGTTTATATTCCAAATAATTTTCCATGTCTTGTTCAAGCTAAAAAAAAAATTACAACGGGTACCTACTACTTATCTAGATATAACTTCTATTAATATGATCCTGGCAGCAATGCAAAGTTGATGTCGAAGAAACTTTTTTAATGTCCGGTCTTCTTAATGTCGCAAACCATTTTTTTCTTTATTATTTGCTTTGGTACACTTATAAATATTTTTGTTGGCGTCCTAATTGTTAGTATCTCTTGTGGAGATGCAAAGGTCGTTAAAGTACTGGGAACGCAGTAAAGCAGTAAAAGACATCTCCCCCTCCCGTTTTTGTGGATGAGGAATACGATGATGGCAATGGTTTACACCTACTTTAGCGCAAACCACGCCTTATTCAAGAAACCACCCTCTTTTCCGGTTTTTCGGGTCGGATCGAAATTTTTTTGCTCAATTTCAATAAATGCTTTCTTAAAATGTTTTTTTAACATGTTTTCTTAACCGTCTCACATGTTACCGAAGTAACCTCCTGGAAGATCTCAAGGATCTTGTGCTAGGTAAAGAGAGACGAGGCCCTACAGTTTAATGTGGACTCCGAACCACTCTTGGAGCAATTTTTTTAATGAAAAATTGTTTCGCCTTGCGGGAATCGAACCCACTTCGCTAGGCAACTCAGTTTGCTATCCAGACGTTTTAACACTCTGAGCTACCGTCCCCGAAAATAACACCCCGCCCGACCCCAAGGGTTGAAACAACACCCCCAAAGACCAAAATATCTTCAAAAAGCTTTAACTGAACAGAAATTGGTACTACCATAAATATCGGCAAAAATATCTGGCCCATCCTGGCTCATAACAGTTGCAGAACTAACTACACCACTATACTAACACATATAAATGCATAGCGTATATCGCGTAACAAGCATGTGACGTCACTCGTCTAGCCTTGCGCCAAGGGAGCGTTTCCTAGCCTCTACGCGTTGAAGTAATTTCTTTTACAAATAATGCCGAAAGTAAATGATTACTTTTTAAAATTTTTGTGGAGTTTTATAATACGTATAAAATCTATCATTTTCAATTAAAAACCAAATTTTATGGACACACCTATTATTCAGTTCAGTGCTCCTCGCATTTGAATCTTTTTCTTATAAAACCTAACATCGTAAAGTATATTGTTGATATTTCTCTTGCCCCATAACCTCCCCCATTCCTAAAGTAAATTTTAATTTATATAATTAATAAAATATATTATCATATATCTGTATTATAGGTACCAATTTATTAATTGCTTTTATACTAAGACATGTTGTATACTAAATAAATATATTAAATAAACAATTATTGCATTATGAAAGACATTACAATTGTCAATATATCTACGTACATATAAAGATAAAAATTATTCACATGTGACAATAATAAGTCAGTAATAATAGTAATGATAGCCATAAAAGTCAACGTGTAAACATACATGACAAGTGTTAAGAATAGATTGGTGTGAAATAAACTGCTGTCACGCCTTCAAATCAACCATTCGCTCATGGATTTTCTTAGAACTGATCTGAAATGTGTTAGATATTAATCTTCGCGAACAGAAAATATATTTTTGTAAAACTGTATTTTATAAAAGCTTGCAACTTAGAATTTAAATGAATATTTACAATTCATTGTTCAATTAAAGAAATATATCTGCGTATAATTATTTCAAAATATATTTGATATAAACTTTGATTCATATTTGTTCCTAAGAACAATTCGACTTCTAATAATTTGTCGCTTTTCAGGACGATTAACGATTGGTCATATACCGTTTTTTATTATTGTTCTTAATTCTGAGACATGTGCCAGGACATCAGTCATAGATGTCTTCTCCCGTGAATTCAACTTCTGTTGATGCAGCTTCTCGTAAGTGATAGTCCTTTTTCGATTATTCTTTATTCTTTCGTTTTCCTGGTTCTCTTCTAATGGTCTGTATATTTCTTACTTCTTCTGGATCACCTCTATCTTGTCTTCTAGGAACATACATTGCTCTCTGATCTGATGAATATATATCAAACTTTCAGATTCAAGTTCGAGAATATGGCATTCTCTTTCAAGTTTAGCTCGTTCAGTTAGCTCGCAAAGTTTAAGAGGTCCGATGAATTTCATTTTAATTTCCACCTCTCTGAGTTCAGTCTCAGTATTTTCTTTTGTCGTTATTATCTTGTTGCTTGTGTTTTTCTTCTAGTCAAAATTCTTGAAGGTTCTTGTGGTGATGAATCTTTTATGTCCAAAGAATTTCACATCCCTCGTGACCTCAATTTTACGTTCCTCAGGGAGCCTCACTTTTTATATTCATTTAGAGAACTTGTAGCGCATGTAGGGAGAGTCGGATTAATTAGATAACACCTTGCAACCTCAGTAAGTATCCGATTCTTCCTCTCAACTACCTCATTTTATTCTGGATTTCGAAGTACAGTAAGCCTCCTTTCAATTCCGTGTTCTCGTGGAACGAATCACACTTTTGTAGACGTACCGTTCCATTATCAGACTGAAGAAGTTTAATAGACGATCCTATAAATATTTCAGCAAATATTTTAAGTTCCTTAAAAGCCACAAAACCTCGCTCTTCCCTTTAATAAATTTTACTTTACGCCATCGTAAATGTGAATAATCGAAGATAAACGTAATGACGTATTTTACCTTGCCATTTGACTGAACTCGCATGGGACCAAAAACGTCATTATGTACGAATTCTGGTCATTCCATTGGTATCGGTCTGATTTCTTTGGAAAGGGAGTTTTCATCATTCCTTTACCAAGATTGACGCCCAGTAATAGCTATGTTTCGCTAAATTTTTTCAAGACTTCTAATGTTTAAGTGGCCTAAACCTCGGTGCCAAATTTGCATAAGATTTAGAGAAGAAATGATGTCGTGTTTCGGTTCAATAGTTGCTATGCATTCATAATCTTTGTCTTCTTTGACTTAATAAAGTTCCTCGATTTACTTTGTCACTAATTTCGTATTTCTCCGACTTTCAGTAAGCAGAAAATCATCCATTATTATATATATTGCGCTATGCTCAACAGAAACGTAAATTTGTGATCTTTTGGCGATCACAAAACGCAACTTATGAACATTATAATTTTAAAAAACACAAAAGCTGTATCAGTAAATGTCCTTGTTCATGAAAGGACATACATACAAAATTACTGAGATATAATTTTGTTATAAACAAATACTGTAATAATTAAAAATAACTGTTCCATACTTTTCGACGAAGCAATCGAGTTAGTTGTAAATTGTGTTAGATAATATCTAACATGTTAAAATTTGTTGTACATATTTTCAGTTAGTAAATCAGTTAACAATTTCTCAATTGTTTTGTGTTTTTATCAGTTTTCAAATTAGTACTTCTTTTTCTATAATTGATTAAGCGCACATTTTATCAAAGAAAAATGTACGTACTTTGATGATTGTGTAAATAATCGACATGTAATAATTTGTCATACCCATTCATATATAATATATGAACGAAGTTATAACATGTTCTTTTTCAACAAGTCATCGTTGTAGATTTGAGTGTCGATAAAAATGGAAATTTAAAGAAGTTCTAAAAAAATTCTCTGAGCAATAATTTAATTTGTTTCCTCATATAAATGTAAAGATAGCGTTAATTTCCAGAGACGGATTACCAGTTGAAAATTCACCAAATTTTGATGTACGCCACTTTATAATACCTGCAAAGAACATGTTTAAAAATTTCTTAGTTGACCATGTATGTAACGATTGTTATTTGAATAAAAGAAATTTCTGCCAAACTTTGATTAAATTTATCGAAACTGATTCAGTAAAACGTGCTCTCGTATATATACCACCTTCATCATCATTCTGTGATGAGGTGCCGCTATTTCTGAAGATATGTAGTGTAGGCAGACATTATTTTTTACAAGAGTTTTTTTCAGTTCGAACAGCACAACTTTCACTCCTCTATAAAATTAAACTTAGATGATCCATAATAGGCTAAGTTACTTTCACAGGAACGAAAGAACATAAAAATATTTTGTATGTCTTTTTGTAGCCCGTGAGGCTTCCATAATAACAAATGGCTTGTAAGAAATAATGAAGTTGGAATTATTTAAATACACACAAATTGATTAAATTTTGACACAATAAGTTTTTCAAAAGTAAAATAGAATAAAATGAATTTTTTGCCAGCCTATATCTACTTTTCGGTTCTTTTGTCCTAATTGCATAAATTTCTTCTTAGCGGTGCGATAAGCAATCGCAGCACTCAGGCCTTGTGGCTCATTGTGCATCCGCTAGCTGTTCAGTGAATGTCCCCATCCAGGCCTGAATCCAGAACAAAGGTCAGAATCCTTCATAGAGAGGCATTTCTTATTTCCTCCGGTACAGTGAAACCTATGCCGGAGTGTTTATGCCTCAAATTCATGAGACTGGGGCGGGGGTTAAGAGGTGGATGGAAGTTTCCTCCCCGTCACCACAGAACATGCAATTGGGGTTGTTAGCCACTCAGGTGTTTCCTGAAAGAGCCATGTCCAGTCAAAAGACTGAGTAGGAAATCCAGAGGTCAACGAGCTGAGAGTGGAACCAGTTCTCTGTTGACCTTATGACATTTAATTTAGGGTAAATCAGGGCTGGCTCCGAGCCCATCAATGGCTACTGAGGGCAATCCCTGGCCAGAGCATCTGCCTGCTCGTTACCCTCAATATTACTGTGCCTAGGCACTTCGAGCGAAGTTCGCAGAGTGCCTGTTTACAGTCCTGAACCATGGAAGATTTGATTTTGACTAATTCCAGGACACTAAGGGCCGCTTGGCTGTCACTGCATATGTATATGTGTTTGTTAGAATATCTCGTGCGGATATTCTCCTATATACAGACCAATATAGCGAATATCTCGGTCTGGAATACCGTTGCGAATTTACCCAGGACGTGGGAAAGTTTTGCCCTGGGTTTCTCGTCGTATATTTCCGCCCCGGAATCACCCTCGGATCTAGAAACAGTTATGGGCCAATATTGTGTCTGCATCCAGAATACTTCCATCTGCTTCTCAGCCAGAATTTCTCAAGCCATATACTTACTTATCTATCATAATAATAATACGGTTTTGATGTGATGCCTCTTTCGATCAACATTTATCCTATATCATACAAGCGCATTGTATGAAGGCATTTATTAGTAATGAGTTTTCTTATAGAAACATAGTGGAGCCTCGCACAAAACATACCTCAAGCGTCGACTCAGCAGCGAACAACCTATTGTAATATGGTTCTTATGAACAGATGGCCGTATTTATAAAATAAAACCAAGTTACGTTATTTCTTTTACTGTAATTGAGTGTAAATCTAGTTGCAAGAAACCGATGGGATATATATTATTATGCTAGTATCATCTGCAAATAATGGAAATTTTCGGAAATTTGGTACTATGTAATTGGTGTATATTAAAAATAATGTTGGACCTGGAATAAATCCTGGTGGAAGTCCTTTCTCACCTGTAGCAAGCTGAGGATGATTCTTTTTGTTACTTTTTTGTTTGTCTCGGTTATTTCCATACACATGTCGTTCGTGTAAATATGTTTTAAACCATAAAATGTTAGTTGATTTTTTACTATATATTCTAGAATTTTAGAAAAGCTGGATATACATGTGTATTTAATGGTACGTAACCTGTCTGCTTTTTAAACACCGATTTTGTTACTGCAAGTTTTAGAGATTCTGGAAAGATTCCATTTACTAAAGACAGGTTAATTAGGTACTCCAAGGGTTTAGCTAAAATATCCACATTTCTTTTTATTGTAGTTATTGAAATATAATCATAACCAGTGGACGTCTTTGGTTTGTTTGTTTGTATGTAACGAAATCTTTGAACGTCAGATTAAACTGAAACTTTGCACACTTATCAAGGACCTATGACAATACAATAATTTGACAGCTTTGTCCTAATGTCCTCACCAGGATAATCAGGATAAAATAAAAAATGACTAATCTATTGTCGACATTTTACCAGAGACACCGCTGTTATTAGTATAACGTATTTGCCGTTGTATAAGCACTTGTTAAACGCTAGTTCCAACTTTAATACATACATTATGATCTAATATTAATTATGTACTACTAGCGGATACTCAGCGGTTTCGAAAAGCAGGCGGGTATCATTTGGTTTGTATATGTATCGGTGTTCATGATGTTAATTCTAAAATTCACCCAATAATTCAAAAAAACTAAAAAACTACAATAAAATGAATTTTTTTGTCAATCACTTCATTCTTATTTTTTACTTTTTAGTTCGGTTTGCTATTAAAGCGTGTTTTTAGCTTTTTTTTTAATTTCATGTAGTATAACCTGTTCATTGGTTTGATTAATTAATTGCCATGTTACATATAGCAAGAATCATATTTCTCCTGTTTAATGCTTTTGTAAGATCTAAATTGGAATACGCCTCGATCATCTGCAATCCCGCTTACCTAATACACAAAAACTGTATTGAAAGCACTTTCTAAAATATTTGTATTTTCGAAAAGAAGGTATTTATCCACCTAGGAGTTGTCCTCATGAGGAATTGCTCTCTAAATTTCATGTACCTACCTTAAATATCCGTAGAATATTTAGTTCCTCGGCATTTTTACACAAATCTATTAATTTCAACTTTGATTCTTCCCATATTTTAAAAATGATTAGGTTTCATATACCAACTTTCCAGACTAGATCATATGATTTATTTTTCTTAAGCAAAGCTCGGATTTTACACAAACACTCTCCCCTGCATGTAATCTGTTCTAATTTTAACTCTCTGCCCTGTAATATTAACATTTTCAATTGCAAAATTAAGAATCTTAAGCAAGCAATTCTAAATAACTGAAACTGAACTTATTTTGTTACTACTGCTATTACTAAGTATATATTCTTCTTTTTTTCTTTTCACTATTGTATTCGATTATATAATATTTATATTATTGTATGTATTAATGCTCTGTACTTGTATATATGTGTATTTACGTATGTATATATTTATATCTATTTAATTGTATATCCCTACCCCGTAATTGGTTTTGCTGATGGGAAGTGTAACAATTTTCCCTTGATTTTTTTGATTTAATATTAGGTAATGCCGATTTTGTAGCCTTAGTAAAAATGATAAATTCCTTTGCCACTTCTGAAGCATCTGTAATTATGTTATTTATTTCAATAACATATTCTCGTTTTTTTTTCACCATCATCATCCATTAGCTTTGTTGCCTCACACAACTCCGTCTAATCCATTACCACCAAATCAGTAACACATTAATAACGTCATTAAACATCCATACCTTAAGCAGGATTTTAACCCGAGCCTAACACGTAAGCATTAATTTACTAAACCGGCGGTGAAGGAAACACCATGTTTTCTTTCTTTTCTTGTTAAAATGTTTTCTTAACCGCCTCTCAAGTTACCGAAGTAACCCCCTGGAAGATCTCAAGGATCTTGTGCGAGGTAAAGAGAGACGAGGCCCTACAGTTTAATGTGGACTCCGAACCACTCTTGGGGTAATTTTTTTAATGAAAAATTGTTTTACCTTGTGGGAATCGAACCCACTTCACTAGGCAACTCAGTTTGCTAGCCAGACGCTTTAGCACACTGAGCTACCATGTATAATAAGAGTGTTTTAAATAGAATATTGTGTATTTGTCTTAGATATTGTATATGGATAATTGTATTATAAATGGAGCTTACTGCCATCACTTACTTTATTTATTATAATAATAGTAAAAAATAAATGTTATTCTTCAAAGATCAAAAGATCATGACATATTTTGTGAACTTAAACCACCTGAGTGGAGGTAAGAATCTTTTACTTCCACTCTCATGATTTTGAGTAAAAGTCTTTCACTGCTGCTTACCAGTGGCAAGCTTTTGAAGACAAAATAACAGTATTTATTTAATTCATGCTGACGATGTTCAAGAAAAAATCGCAGGTTTTATGAAAAATAAAGTGATTTTTTTGTGTCTCGGCTAGTCTTTGCGGACTTGATTCGCTTGTCCGCCAAGTACATGCTCGGCATACAAATATCACTTTTATTCCATAAAAATAATATACTATTATTTATTTATTATTATTACAGTTTGACAACAAGAAAACATTTTTAAAGATCATTCGAGCGTGATGAACGTGATACGCTGTGATTTCCCAATAATTTTATTTTTGAGGAAAGGGCAATTAAAAACAGTATGGCGCAATATTTGAGAAAAAATAGACTCTTCGCGATGAAGATACAAATAACAAATAGATATTACAGTATATTTCAAAAACTCAAATGTTAATATTCTACTTTATATTAAGACAGATTTTAGAATGGTAAACGCATGGGACTACTAATTCATGCTATAAAAGCTAACATTGTTTTATATAAGAAGTTATAGTGAGCTTAATAAAATATTATCCTTCTAATAGTATCGACCGTTCAGCAGACAGGAGAAGGTCCACCTCTCACCAGCCTTTCTGGTCTGAAGCAATAGAAATTAAAATATTTCGTTCGGATTAGACATGCACCCATAAATTAACTTGTGATTGACGTAGTCGTAAATATTGTAATTCTTATTCTTAGGCCTAGATATGGACATGCATTAGTCGGATAGAAATGTTGATAATTAATAATGTCTTCTAGGTATAGAAAGTAATAGCAGTACTACCCTGTGCAACAACAATTAGTAGGGAAAAATATATAGAATAGGAACATTTTATATATACCGGGATTATTTCCCAATTTAGTCAAAATGCCCATGCTTCCAGTTTCAATTAAATAACATCAAATTTGGCTTTTGAAATGGGATGCTGCAACGCGTTTTTCCCCACCTCTGCTGGTGACGAGGAGAAAAAAGCCCACACTTTGACACTCAAGCCCCGGAAACGAGTTTTCGGTTTAAGCTCAGGCGCCAGTCCTAGTTTAAGTGATAGGACACACTATCCATACGCGAGGCTGAGTAGCTTAAGTGGAGAAACAGTACTCCGGTGGGCCAATTTGGGAAATTAAACGTTCACGCACAAACAGTAAAACTCAAAATTTTTCTATAATATCAGTATATTCAATTAAACCTACCATATACAAATCTACGGGTTTACCAATTGATTACCTCGACCAAACTTTATAGGTTCTAAATACCCGGATGAGGACAAGTGACGCAACGGAAATTGTAGTACCAGGGATAGCAACACACACACGCGGTAAAGCGTTAGCAGAGAATAAGCGATGACACGGGACAAAGATATATACAGCACTTAGCTAGTACTTACTCCTCCGTGGACTTACTTCCTGTGGTTACGGTCGGACATGTCTGCTAGTTGGAATGGTTAGGTCGGACTGGAATCCAACTGCACGGCTCTTCGGATCCTTTTCTGAAAATGAATCAAGTGGAAGTAGACGCCAAATGGATGCGCTCCTGGTCGCTGACGTGGTACGGACTTGGGTAAAATCCTGCTGCTCGAATATGATGTGACATCTGAGTTCGGATCTCAGATTGGCACGTCTGCTGCCGATGAGTCGCTCTGGCTGACTATCAATACGGGACAAATTCGATTATTTCCTTCGAATACTTACAAGAGGGTGTAGGCGCCAGATGGATGTGCGGCTGATCGATGACGTAGTACGGACTTTGCAAAAATTCCGCGGCTCGGAATCAATACATGACAATAACGGTACCTTAGGTAGAATCTCGGAGATGACGTCTACTTTAAATGAGTCGCTCTGGCTGACTCCCAACACGGAATGAATTTTCTTCCAATACTTAGAAGTGAGGAGGAACAACGGTAACAGGTGCGCGATAAATCAACGTGACGTCAAACGAACATATTTCACGACTTAGTAAAAATAATTCAATCACCTGGACATTGGGCCTTGGGAGGTGGCCGCTAGTGAAATGATTAGTGTCGAATATATTCAATTATTCCCTTTACCGAAGGGATGACGCTGCACGGGTGACGTAAGTCAATACTTAGAAATATTTTCATTACCTTGCTTTGATCGGTTTATCCAGGATGGCAGGCACTAATATATCTTGTTGGATACGTTAAAATATGTGCTGCTGGGTTCGCACGGCTATACAAGTTCCTCCCGTCGCTCTCCCTTTACCCCCTGAACTTTACAACTGGTATGATTATTCGATGCTTCTACAGTTAACATTTTTATTAATTTTTAAACTAATTTGCTTACGGCGGTACGAAATAAATATAAAAGAATAATTCCTATAGAAGGTGTTGACAAAAATAAAGATATCCTGTGCATAATTTGATAATGAAAAACGTTTCGTTATAATACTCTGTATGTTTCATTACTTTCGGAATCTACAAACCAAATTCTATGTCGTCTGATTTATCTCAACAGTAATTATAAAATATTTAATATTATTCTTCAACCCAGTAGGCTATAATTAGCGCGTCTAGCTGAGCATAACTATCGAAGTTGGTTCGAAACCACATATAAACTGTAGGGTCCCGTGTCCTTTACTCGCACAAATCTAGATCTAGAAGGAGTGATTCAGGTGAACTGGAAGGCGGTTAAAAAATATATAAAATAAGCAAATGTGTTCTATTTCCATTCTGTCAGTCACTCAAACAATAATTCTTGATAGTAAATTAATACTAAATGTTATGTGGGCCAATAAATTTTAAAGTGTTGGTTTGTGACGAAAAAAATTTTTTTTTTTTTAAGTAGAACATGTATGAACCATCCGCAACATAAGAGAAAATTTTATTTCGAATACGACGATATGTCTCGCTTTATTTCCATTTAACTTTATTACTATTAGAATTAACTGACTATGCTGGTAAGAATTTACCTATCATATTTACATTGAAGTCGTGCTTTTAGTTTAAAAGAGTTAGCAAGTAATAAAATGTAAAGAAAATTTTAAATTAGGTCGTTGCGTCATTCAGTGTGAGAGCTAAATGTTGTGTTTCGAAAGTATTTTGTCACCATCCTCAGATATATTCACTGTAACTTGGAGTTATTACGTTCCTGACATGTTGTTACATCATGTTTCGAAAATTTAAAAATAATAATAATAATGGTTTCTTCAAATGCCAAAGGAGCATGATTTTAATCACAAATTTTGTGTCTGAACGACAGTAGAAATCTTTTACTTGCGTTCTCATCATCCTAGCGGCAGTAAAAGTTTCTTACTGCCGCTCACAGACGGCACTGAACGCATTTAAAGAAGAAATAACAGTATTTATGATTCATGATTTTTTGTGCCTTGGCTTCACTCGCCTGTCAAGTACATCTTCGACACAAAAAATGTCACTTTTACTCCATATAAAACAAGATGCTAGTATATCTTGTTATAGATAGTGAGTTACATGGAAGGTAGAACATTCAAGCAAAATTATGTGGGTAGGAGTCAGAGTCGCACGGTACAATAATGTTGGTCCCTCAGGGCACTGTTCTGAGCCCGTTACTATTTCTGTTGCATATTAATAATCCTTCCCTTGGACATCTAATGATGTTTGCTGACAACCTTACCCCCATCAGTAGAAACACCTGAGAAGCTGCAAGAATTTGTAAGTCTTTCAGTAGAAGAATGTGAGTTTATGGCCTCAAAGAGATAAATTGATATTAAATAATACGAAAACCATGTCTATTGCGTTGTCACATAATTTAATTTTGTGGACACAAACAAAACAAATTCAATGACATCTATCGAACAACACTAAGGTACTCGGTACTTAGATAGTAAACTGTCATGGGATTCACATCCAACATGCAACCAATGGAATACAGCTTAATTCGCTATTTAGCAATTAAAAAGTACATTAGATGAGTCACTTATAAACATCTGCTATGCACTAGTTTATTCGCATATATCCTAGAATAAAATATGCCGGGGAAGTGCTAAAAACAGGTACAGTTTTTACATGTAAAAATAAAGTTGAATCAAATAAATTTCTGTGTCATATATCCGTAAATAAATACTTTGTTGAAATAAAACAAATATTATAACGAAGAATATAGTCTAGTATACTTTAACTTGGCGTGCGTATGTATGAGTTAATATTTCCGTACGATTTCATTTTCTCTTGTACACAAAGATCCAGAAATATTGTCCACGTAGACAATGTTTCTGGACTATTGCTTTAACTGTGTGTACAATATGGGAGAAAATGAAATCGTACGGAAATATTAACTCATACATACACACGCCAAGTTAAAATATATTAGACTATACCTATAAGTTTGTAATACATACATTTATTTCGGCTTAAAAATACTTATTTTATATGAACAAAATATTTATTTGCGGACATATGACACAGAGATTTCTTTGATTCACCTCTTTATTTTTGTGAGAATTTTAAGACTGATACCTATTTAATATGTGGTATAACAAGAGCTGCAAAATTTTGTACAGAAACAAAAAAATTGTCACGACACCACGTAAATTTGTACTTAAATGCCTTTGCAATGTTAAAATAATATATGGACCTTTTTAAAAAAAAAAAAATTGTTATATTTAAAAAGTCCTCGACGGCAATATAACGCGCAACAGAGAAAGCTACAAAGTATTCTATGTCTTCATGCAAATAGAAAGCAACAATCTTATTACAGAGAACATCCGAGAAGCATCACTTGATACTGGACGCCCCTCACAGACAGTAAAATAATAAATCATATAAGTCCTAGTGCTGTCTCTTTTATCGCATACCTTGAGGAAAAGAGATATATAATGTAATATGAGGGTGTAATCTGTATCGCTTTACAAACTGTTTGGTGCCGCTGGTGGGATTGTGTCCAGGTCGGGACTTGTATAATTTCAGAATTCAAAAAAGACTAAATAGTGGTTTCATTTAATGTTTCCCTTCAATCTCGTGTACGTGACAAAGATATTCAATAAAAGGTGCGTACTTACGAATTTCTTGCCTATGATACTTTTACAATGGAAAAGATGGTTTAAAAAGCTGCAGCTTTCATTGTTGCACATCTTATTATACTTTATACGAGGACAATTGAAACTGGTCAGTGTTAAAGCACAGGACCGTGCGCACTGAACTTGATATTTTGTCCTATATATTTAGCAATGGTATCGAGATACGAATGGTAGTTGAAACTGTGCAGGCGAGTCCGAGACTGGCAATATAATCAGCCTGAATGAACCATTTACGACTGCACTGGTTTAAAGATAATAAAACGGACAGGTCTACTAGCATAAAAAACTCGTAAATTGTTTCTCAGTAGTAAACGATGGACTTATGAGATGTGCTGTCAATGTGCCAGTGCAGTGCATAAATACCTGTTATAATATCAAGTGTAAGAGTTTAGTTAGTTATTGTTCATATTTATAAATATTTACTACTATATAAAAGGTAAAATATTTTAATTATTTACTAATTTACCATGGCTTTCTGGAGACCATTTGAAATAGAGGATAATATAATAACGCCTGAAAATCTTATCATTTTCTTATGACAAGCATTTCTATTTACCTCCGCCCATGTACAATAAAGAGATGCCGACTGTTTTTGCCGGCTTTTAGTTTTTATACGGTTTCAATTAAGCTCGTTTACACTTTACAGTCGAGGACTTTTTAAATATTCTCTACTATTAGTCTAGGAGCCAGTCGTATGTCTGTTGGAAAATCGGCGTGTAGGGAATTTCTCTTCTGGGATGCATTGTAGGGTAGTAGAGGATACTTTCTGGCTTGATCACATACTCTTGAACCTGTCAGTTTATTTTTATAATGGACGTCAACCTATGATACGTCCGTTACGTTAACTTCCTCAGAAGGGTTTAGGAAAATAAATTTTACAGAAAAAACATTCCCAAGACGAATTATTTTTCTTAATACATTATTTTCCTAAAGTCAACCATTTTCATAAAGACCGCTTTTTAAAAAATATATTGTAATATTATTATTAGTCTACTGTTTATTGATATAGTAATAGTTGTTTACCTTATGTCCGGTAAATGAGTTTTTACAGTACGAGTTCGATGTTCACCGAATCTCGAAACGAGTACTGTATAAGACCATTTACCGAATGTATAACATTTTATTCCATACTGTGTCGCTTCTCTTATTTCAATGATATTATTGCAGACAGACAGACTTTCCTCAACGTGCTTCTTCCTAACAAAAGATGGTTTTCTCCAGAAACCTATCAAATCTACAGCTGCAGCTACAAAAAAATTGCCGGCCGATATAATTTCGCAAACGCAAAAACTACCACAGTCACCCCTGCGAAGTGCAATTTTATTTGAGTTCATGCTTCATGCAAGAATGGTATCGGCTTCCAATGTAAAGACATGTATTTTGCAGAGCAAATATTTCGAAGAATCCTTCGTCTGTCGGTCCGAACTGATACTGAGGTCGTCCATTTAAAAACGTATATTGAAGAAGCAGATGAGAGAAACTTTTGGCATGGTCATCACGCCATTACGAGTTCAGAAATTCAGAGCGCATTGTCGTGGTTTCATCAGACGCAGGTGTTATTAATTTGCTCACTCTAAAGTTATTGAAAGTTATTTGTGGCATTCTACGAATATTCTTTTCTTTTATAGAAAACCCAAATAATAGGAAAGAATGCTCACTCTACTTCTACTCCAAGACATTTAAGTACAGAGGGCTGACTGAGATGTGAGTTTTATGTGGGAAAGGAGCCACAAGCGGATATGCAGGCCCGCGCCGTACATAAGGGAAAAGTCGTGTGGTGCACGACGGCGCCGAAAAGCCTCAAAACTGAAAAGTAAAAAAAAATAAAGCAACAAACAGAATTGTCAAAACAAAATTTATAATGATAAAAAAAACCAGTAAGGAATTACATTGTTTTTTACTTGTTTATTTTTTTATTTTTACTCTTTGAGACGAGGGAACTGAATTACTTCTCGAAAATAATAATTGAGAGTACGCAATAATAGCATTTGTTCTATCGAATACGTAACATGATAACATGAATTGTGTAAACTCAAACAAATCTGATTTTATTCATGTTTGAGTTTGAAATTTGGCTTGTAACGAGCGAACAAGCGTTTTTTTCCTGTCTGAGCTTGCAATGTACGAAACTTTATATATTTAAGCGCTGCATCGGCCGCGATTTCATTTGTTGCCTGATGCCCGATAATTAACTTAGCGAAGTGAAAAGGTGCATGGGGTAAAAGATATCTGTTTTTGAAACTTTAGTTTTTTGTAGTTTTACAGACTTTATAGTGATGTGTTTTGTGTTGTGAATTAAGTTGAGTTCATCTAAAATTTATTTTTTATTTTAGATTTATTAAAAGCCAAAAACTTGCATCTCAAAAATCATTTTATATTTGATTATAAAAACATCATTGTTAATTGAAGTAAATTAGTAATAATATATAATAAATTAGTAAATTTGGGGCGTTATTTTAAATTTGCACAAGGGCGCCAAAAGTGCTAGGCGCGGGCCTGCGGATATGTTCCAATTCACGAGCTTGCTGAACGTTTAAACTACGCTGTTATTCAAATTTTACTGCTGTTCATAGTGTCCATGCTTTGTCTGGGTGTAACACGACAAGCAAGTTTTCTACAAAGCATGCTGCTCTGAAACGTGCTAAAGAGTCACTCCATCTCTTGGAAAATTTTGGGAAGATAGAAATGATTCACGAGTCATACCTTGCGGGTCTCATAAAGCCAAACTGTATGTCACTGAACGAGTGTCGATTAAAACAGTACCATCGAAAGAAGCACCGTGGTTTCACAAAACTTCCACCAACATCATCTTCCACTCATTTTCATATAAGACGAGCTTATCTTCAGAGCTATCGCTGGTACCACATACTTGAAGATTCATTACCTCTGAATGCGGATTTATAGAGCAAGATGATGACTGGCTACCTAACATCAACAAAGAAAGTATTCCTTCAGATGTTCCGGTACTATGCAAATGCAAGAAATGTGCGAGAGACTCTGTATGTAAATGTCGAGTAGGAATAATTTACCTTCTCATTTATTTTACTTATTTATTCATGAAAGTTTATTATTTATTTATTTAGCTATGTATTAATGTACTATTATAGGCGATGTATATACATAGTTTCAATAACATACGAATTGTATATTTGTTGTCGCAATCGGCAGCATCCGATTCTGAGTCTATTTTTGCGATTTAAACTAACTTTTCTTATGTCGCATTTGCTATTTGCTTATTTCACACGTTGTGAGGCTAAATTGTTCGGTTGAAGATCTTCCAGGTGTTAAAGGATGCAAAATAAATATTTTACAAAAGAACCATTTTCTTAACAATACCTGGGGATGTCGTAACAAATCGTATGTACACAAAAGAAATCCTTTTGTACAAATATGTTGACTAGAAAATAAGAATTTATATATATATATATATATATATATATATATATATATATATATATATATATATATATATATCAATGAGTGACTTGTTGGTTTGTATTTTATTTACCAGCGTAGGGACTAGCCGGACATCTCAAATATCCACCACTCAAAACTTTCGAAACTTATCTCAAGTTGCTATATTATCAGATATTTACCTAAGGGCAAGTTAAAGTATCAACGCCTGACTTTCAATAATACTCAAGAATTGCAAATTTAGAATTTATTGAATTGTAAATTTAATATAAATTAAATGATTTTTAACCATAAATTTAACGATATTATAAATTAGTAAGCCTATTTATCTACTAAGAAATCAATTTGAAGTCTTATATATAATGCATCAGTGAAGCTTCAAGGAAATTAGCAAATTTATAGATATAAATTAATTTAATATTTGAAGGTTATTTAAATTACCATCGTAATTTATTTGCAACAACTGACTTTAAGAATTTTCTTATATACGTATGGACATAAAATTGTATTTAGGTGAATGTCTTAGAAATTGAGTGTAAAAAAGATATGTAGTTATTGTTGTACCGCGGCTGCTTTGAAAACGAACACCTGGCTGGTAAGTGGTACGTGGCAAGAGACGTTTTTTGCATGTTAAGTTTGATTGTAATTGTTCGGCACCCATTGATTACAGTTGATTAAAGTTATGTCTTTATAATACTAATACTCCAATTTAATCATTTTAGTAAGATCACTTAATAAGAAACTCATAATCAAGATTATAAATAACAAGCCCAGATCACTCGTTCTATAGTTTATTTAAATATTACTTTGATTTCTTATGTTCCTAAACACTTTATATATAAATTATTGGGATTCCTCTCAAAGACTACATGTATATTATGAGACTACATGGTGACATGATTACACGAGACCACAGACATGCAAAAGATATATATTCTTGAAAAAATAATGCTGTTTTTTCCAATGAATGTTCATTGATTTTCCTTTTTATTTAACTGCACCTTTACAAATTCATCAATTTAACCTCATCCTTTGAAGGAAAAAGAATATATTGCCATCAATAACTGAAAATATTAACGACATGAAAAAAAATATCTCTGACAACAAATGAGGGCAAAAAACTACAATAATAATGTTCAAATATTTGATCATAACAGCAATAATTTCAACAGTGATAGATACATAGCCAGACGGAATTAGTTTACACTTACACATTATCTATCCATTAAAGCACATAATAAACTACGACTAGCTAATTCCCTAAAAAACAACACAATTTGTTCTCTCCTCACCAGTTTGGATTTACAGAGGGATAAACCACTGAAGACGCAATATTTGAACTAATAAAAGAAATAACACATCACTCTGATAAAAGTAAAAAATGTCTTTAGATTTGGCTAAGGCTTTCGAACCGGTACCTCATGAGAAACTTCTCAGTGCCCTTGAATATAATGAACTTAGATGCGTCGTGTGAAAGTCTTTAAATCCTACTTAACAAACAGAACTCAGTGTGTTAAAATTAGAAACATATTAAGTTCAGATTGGTGTTCCGCAGGGTAGAGAATTAGAACCAATACTTTCAATGAGTATATTAATTCCTTAAGCAACATAAACATCAATGGTAAAGTCACTTCATATGCAGATGGTATGCTAATTTTTAATGGAACTACTTGGGATGATATAGGAGATTAATTGATATTGGGAATCAAAAAAGTAAAAGAATAGCTAGGACACTTATTAATTATCGTTAAACATAAGTAAAACCGTAAAAATGCATTGAAAACAGAATACAGTATGTATCAAAGGAAGAGGACCATTTTAAGATGTTTTTGGATCTCTTCTCTGCTGCACCAAATATGGCTTAAATTAAAGTTTTCGGACAACTGATCAAATTTATTTAAGGTAGTTTTATGGGATATGCCAAAATCAGATAAAGGCTGCAGAATACTGGTAAACAGAACGCCTCCTCGTGGCAATGGTGGAAACAGGTAGATTTTGTTAGGTTAGTAGAGGCCTTTGTCTTGATCCATACCTGGACAGAGAAAGAGACGAGCTTATGCTACACGCACTCAAGGGAACCCGCGAGACATGCGGGTTAAATCCAGAGTGACTACTCGAGCCTTCGCCAGGGTGGTTACCCACATATTTCATAATATAGGCTATTAGAGAAAGAAAATCGACGAAACTAATTTAATACCCCCGCGAATGCTAAAATTTTGCATTATATAAGGCAGCATCAAAAAAAGGTCAGAAAAGATCGCCGAGTTAAGTAGAACGCAGAACTAAATTGGATGTACTATGTAGCTACTCTAAGGCACAATGTACACACTTTACTTCTCTAAAGCAAGAACCGATAGATACGTTCCAAACACAGAGAAGTGCAGGCTACGAAAAAAGATGCGTGTTACTACTGTGAATACATGAATGCGTTCCAAACGGCAGGCTATTGTGCTCACATAATGACAGTATGGCATCTAGGATACTGTAGACATTCAGCTGCCCGCAAATTTCCTTGATGATGTGACTGTGTCATTGAAAAGCAGCGAGAGCACCGCAAAAAGTGACAACAGTGATTCGAATTAAAACACACACCATTAAATATAATTTATAACAGTTCTATGCCTATATATAGCTATAATAAGCTTTAAAGCTTTTTTTCATCGATAGGAAAAGGAACCCAAAGTAGCCCTCGACATTTTCTGTCTTTTAAATATACAAAGGTGTCTCACAGCATTTTGTTCTGGGACCCCGACCTTTTTCTATCTACATTAATGAGATAATCCTGAGTTATACTCAAACGGAGTATGTAATAACGAAAACAATCCAACAGTTAATCAAACTAATCCATCAAATGATAGTGGAGCTAAAACTGAAAAAGGACCAATTTATGTATTTTTAATAGCTAATGCTTTCCTTTCTTATCATGTCCTAAACCGATAAACTTATCGATACATTGTCAGGTCCTAATATCAGGGGTATGCCTCTCGATTGGATCTACTTGTTTCTGACTAATAGGAGTCAATACATTTCACAAGGAAGGTACCATAGGTCAGTTCAACTCGAAGTACATAGAAGTTAATACGAAGGTTCCACAGGGTTGAATATTAGGCCCTACGCTATTTTTATTACACAAATGAACTTGATATCTTAACATCTGAGGCATCTTTTGTCATGTACACAAGAGATAACGTCGGCCTATTTCCACTACTGAGGCCTATCACCAATGCCTGTAGACGAATTACAGCCAACCAGGAATATTGCCGAATCTCTTCTCTTTCGAAGAGTAGGGATCTTTTACTTACCTAACATTTAATAAACAAGGGATCGACGGATGGTATATCCGCTATGCAATCCTCTCCTAAGATTGCATAGCTTATGTGCATACACTGATATACAAACGACACGTGCTGGTGTCTATTACCAATAATATATATGTTGGATGTTTTAAGCAGTTGATATTCTTCAAATAAGTTGGATTTGAATATTTTAAAACACATATCATCTGAGGTTCCACAATAGATAGAAACCATGTGCTACTTTAAATTTGAAAGTTAATGAGACACGCCTGAACCAGATTGGTAGGGTAAGTTTTTTGGGTATTAGTTTAACCGAATGTTTAAACTTTCAATTGCAACTGCTTAACCAATTAAATTCAATCTTGTGTTTATTTAGAAACTTAAAAAGTGTTCCGTGTAAGGAACAATTAATAAATCTTTATCACGCTCAAGTTAGTTCTAGGTTGAAATACGGTATTTGTTTGTACGGTAATTCCACCATATCATCGAACGTATTTAAAGTTCAAAAGCCAATTATAAGCCATATAGAGGGTATTTCTAATACTCAATCGTGCAGAGATTATTTAAAAATAAATAGAAAATCCTGCCCTCTTTTTGGTTTATTTATAAATATAAATAAACCAAAAAGTGGGCAGAATTCAAATGAATGATGTGTATTAATGTTTGTTAACAGATATTGTTTTAACTCAATTGAAAAAGTTCACTCGAGTGATGTAAGGAACAATATCCGCAGCTACTGGAAGCGTCTGGGACATCCCCACAAGTGTGACATTTCGCTGAAATTGGCATTTTAACTGCTTTTTAATGGTTCGATTGCAAAATGTAAGTAATTATAAAATAAACAACTTGTTATACCAAAAAGGCACTAATCGTAGTCCAATCTCAACCAAAACCTTTTCAGATCTTTTGGACCACTAACGAAATCCTCATGCAAAGTTTCATCCAAATCCGTTCAGTAGTTTTTGCGCTATCGTACTAACACATATACACGTACACAAAAACATTTTTTTTGGGTTCCTGGGACCTCAAAACGTAAAAATTTTATGTTATCTGAATTTTCGATTTTAGGCCAACTTTAGTGACCTCTCACAATTTGATTGCGGTGAGGTTAAAAATGACTTTTATTTACCATTCTGTAAATATAAGGAGTCTACAGCTTGTCAAGATCAAATGGGACACAGAGAAAAGCATATTTTTATACATTTTCATTTTAACAAGTACTTAGTACATGCATATATTAAGGTAATTTGTTACCAGATGTAATATTAGCAATTATTTTCCTATGTAGTTTGTTAATGTTACAAGACGTTACAAAGCAGAGAATTTCTTGTACATAAACGTTTGTCTTCGATCAATGATTATTTGGAAATTTAGATTGAAGTAATTGTAGCTATTCCTATACAATTTATATCGTCTCAAAGTCAAATAAATGTATTTTTATAGAAAATAGTTATTGGAAGCAGTTATGTTCACATTCAGCTGCCGGTCTCACAAAAGACGTGCGTTATGAGAAAATAGTAAAATATTTTAAGCAACGATGTAAATAAGCAAAGCGAATACGGAACGAACCACCAAATAGAGAAACACTGGAGGTTCTTAATGATGTCATGAACTGGATGGCACTTGGTCATCAGGATATAAATCAGATTTTAAACAGCTATAAACAGATATAAACAGGTTTTTGAATAGATATAAATAGGTCTTAAATTTAAAAGACTACTGATAGACACATGCCATCCATTTCACGACATCATTAAGAACCCTCAGTGTTCTTCTACTTAGTGGTCTGGTATCCACTTTGCTTATCTACTCAACGAATCTAAATAGAATATTCGATGTTTTATCTCGAGATGATGCCAACTTTGTTGGTGAAAATCACGTTGATTATGCTGTTCAGCTTTATGAAAACCACTTCTGTGTCAGTGTTAAATCAAAGGTTCCAGCCGATTTTGAGTTCCATTAGTGGACATCATCATACAAATAAATACAAAATGACATGTAACGATGATTAACCCATAACGTGATCGTTATATTCAAACTTCTAATACGATTATTGTGTTTGAATTAAAAGGCAACATTCTGGGTTGGTAAATCTTTCAACGATTCAGATAAACTTAAATAAATTTTAATTTTCGAATGTTCCTATTGTCATGTGCACGCCTACGCCACTGTCTCATAGAAAATACTAGGAGGACTGGAAAGAACTCGAATGATATTCTGGAATAATCTAGAAGAATGGAGTACATTCGCCGCGGGAATATATAGAGTGGATCCAAGCGCACTGAGGACAGATTTATATTAAACAAGCAATTGATAAGATGAAATAAGAAACAGTATCAAGTTCTGATTTAAAGTAGTGAATTTATGTTAGATTAAAGTATGATTAGTTGTATTATTTTTAAGGATTAATTATTGTAAAATTAAATGATTAATAAATCAGGGGTTTGAGAAGATTCTTATTGCAATTTATTGAACAGGGAGATCATAAACATTTAACACTATTAGAAGAAATTCGAAAGTCATCATCAGAGAAGCGGTTGCTTGAAAAAATACAAACAGAAACAACTCAGCAATGTGTCCTGATAAATACTGTAAAAAAATATTTTTTTAATGATACACGAGTAAAATTTCTATTGTCAATTTTATCATTTTTGGAAAAAACATATATTGCCATTTTGATATAGATAAGTAACCATAAAATCTTAAATCACTAGCTATATGATTTATAATACCAACTTGTAGTGCATAACAGTTCGAATAATTATTCACCAAGAAAGTTAACACAATTTCATACATATTCATAAATTCATTTACGGTTTTAATTCTAGTTTAAACTTATTTAGCTTCGTTAAACAACTATAATGTAAAGTTGAATTCTCTTCTGTGACGCTTAATAAATATTTTTATACATTTTCATTTTAACAAGTACTTAGTACATGCATATATTAAGGTAATTTGTTACCAGACGTAATATTAGCAATTATTTTCCTATGTAGTTTGTTAATGTTACAAGACGTTACAAAATTGTAGTGTGGTAAAAATTAATATTAATTTTATTACAACACCATGTTCTAATTAGCTATCTAAAACAATAGCACATAACTACCTACAATTATTCCACGTATTTAGAATATTTTAAGTTCTCGTGTTCAAAATTCAAATTTGAAGATTTAATACAAATGTGGAGACGATGGTACTTCATTGATCAAATGAAAAATAACATAAACACTATTGTCATAATAGATAGTCGGATAAGTCAGAGAAGAAAACTACAAAAATATGAAATAGTAGTGTGTGGGTAGCTCATAAACAGGAGGCAATCCAGACACCGTCTAAGAGTGGCCAAAATTAGGAAAGGCCGCAGTCCGTCCTTATTCCCACTAACCAATATCGGTTTATATGCACTGCCGTCAAAAGACCAATGATAACCTATAGAGCTGTAGTCTGGTGGCCTACGAGCAAACAGACTACAGCTAAAGTCAAGCTCAGCTATGTGCAGAGTGTGCCTGCCTAAGCATAACCGGAGCTATGTGAACAACACCAACGAGAGCTATGGAGGTAATATATAGGAGAAGTGGATTTGACAACAATGGTATGCCTCCAATCCGTTGATATACAACCAAATGTAGGCTGTGGAGAGGCTAGAAGTTGCCTGCGGGATGAGGCTGTCGGGAAGACACCTCTTCTACAGGCATGCACAAATGACATTTCTTCCCGGTTCGTTTACGACAGACCCTTCATAATACAAATGAATAATGAAAACAAGGCTGATGGTAAAGGTATGATCAACATCTTCACAGACGGATAAAAAAATAAGGATGGACAGGAAGTGCAATATACTCCAGAAGTTTGCAAATCCAATATAATCCAATATAGTGGATGGACGAGAAAGCGTAATACAGATGGAACTAGCGGGAATAACCATAGCCGCAAGAGAGATTGTCCGTAGATAAATTTCGGGCAAAACAATCAGGATCTACACAGATTGTAGACAATCACTGCTGTTCCTGAGAAGTTACAATATTACCACAGGAGCTATATGGGAGTATCACCAAGCACTTGTGGGTGCCTCCAGCGTGAATAACATACTGGTATTCTAGGTAAAAGGATATGCATAGTGTAGTGGCATCAAAGTAGCCGACAGACTGGCCAAGAAGGCAGCAGGCCTAAACATCTTTGGACCACACCCAGTTAGTTTGCTACCGCTCACAACGATAACACAAATAATTACAGAGAACACCCACAACGAATTTAAGAAGCTGTGGGATGAAACAAGTAGCTGTCGGCTTGCTAGGGAACTGCTGAAATATCCCAACAAGAGCACAGCAATGGACTACCTGGCAACGTCCAGAAGAAATCTACGCTTTATAATGGGAATTCAGACTGGACACTGTTTGTTAATGAAACATCTATACAATATGAGATTAAGCGAAACACCTCTCTGTAGAGGTTGTGAACAAGAAGATGGGACGGTCCAACATGTACCCTGTGACTGTGCTGCCCTCTCATTAATCAGGGAATCCAATTTTGGAGAATGCTGGCCTACTTTGGCCGGTGTAAGGGAGATGCCCCAGGGCAGCGACCCAACCTACTTCGTAAGATTAGGTTGGTTAGATATCTAGGTGAGGATTTGCTTACAGGGAGGAAGTACAAGGGGCCCTATGGGGCCTAAATGCTGTGGTTTCACCACCCTCCCAACCAATTCCAAATTCTATGTCGGCTTAAAAAACCTTAAATTTAAGTACAAATTCATAAGAATTTTAAACTAATTATCAGTAGGTATTAACTGGTCTAACAAATTTTATTTCTGAAAAAGGTGATTAGTATGTGCTCTTATAGAAAGGATCTCTCCCGAATTGGCCTCTATAGCCATAGTCGTGTGCACCGTAGATGAATGGGAATTACAATAGACTACACCTTTTACTTGTTTTTTATTGTACACAATCTATCGACTGTAACATTTTTATACTCGAACTCGAGTAACGGCTAATAATAATAATAAATAATTATAGAAAGGATTTAAAATCAGGCAATAGTAAGAGTAACACAATTAATTACGAGATTGAGTACTATTATTTATGTTTATTTTTCATGAAAGACAGTGTCTACTTGCAAAATTTTTGATTCAAGAATGTATCGGTTCGAATTATGACAGACAATTGAATTCAATACAATCCAAGCAAGTCGAGTTTAACCGAAATTCCGCCGATGTTTTATAAGTAACGACACGGTGACGAACTTATGTGTTCTAGCATTGTTGGTTGGTCTGAGTAGGTTGTGAACTGTGGATTTTATTTAATATTTCATAAGTGATGAACACGGATACGAACTTATGACCAGACCTGGCTGTTCTGATTGACCTTGCAGATTGATATTAAATGCATTATGTAAATGTATTTATTTTTTATTAATGTTTCTATATTTCTTCTCGTTGTTGTAGCTAATAATAGAGTAAATGTGAGAGATTACGATGCTAGGGAATCACATTAGCGAATGTATTTTTTTAAGAATAAAATTAAGCTTTCTGCACGATGAATTTTTGATGAATAAGGAATTCGTAGTAAACATCTTCAGGCATTAACGATTCATGTCTGAGTGGTGTAAAAAAGATGAAATTACCAAAGAGGACTCCAAACTATATATCCTATCCCGTATACTATCTCATAGTAACCTACGATGTTTGAAGATTACATAGTTTTCCTTTTTATGGTATCCTACCCAAAAATGAAATATAGAACCCTTATAGGATGAGTCGTTTATCCGTCCAACTGTCTATCCATCTTCCCACCCATTTATATGATGAAGTTAAAGTTTACTATTTCAATTTCAAGAATACTTTTTGCTAAAATATTTACCATATTCATTAAAAATGTTAATTTTCGCTATGTTCCCCCTTTATTTCCAGAGGTATTGCGATAACATTTTGAGAAAAATCTGAAGTATTAGCTACAATGAGGAAAAGGGAAATACTAGCGAGCTTTCTTCGCTATTGTTATTACCAACAGTTCATACATTCCATGCAAAAAAGGTTTAAATTTTTAAGTAGTTTGCAATTTTAGTTGTTGCTATCATAGACCTATTACAAATAGATCCTATATGTTCGCTTGTAAGCCTCGGCCTAAGGCAGATGGCCATGTGACCATCACACTTCAAATAGTATGAGACAAGTGATGTATAATTTTCAACTGTTATCAACAATATTTTCCAGTATTTCTTCGAATGCAACTTTGGGGACACTTGACATTAATTAGTAACCGGCGGACACGCCTACCAATTTTTTTCATTTAAAAAGACAAAATTTTGCAAATAAAATATTCAGCTTTCATCAAGAACCTTTTTCACGGAAAAAATTGCAATTTTCGAAATTCATAAGTCACTAGGAGGCTTACATGTGATAGTATGAGTTGTAGTACTAACTTTCAGTTTTATCAAGTACCTACCCAAAAATTTTCACTTCTTCTTGGACTACAATTGGACTACAACGTAATTAGCACTGGACCGGAATCAGTGAAATACAATTTGATAAAAAATAAATCAGTATGCCAGGCTCCTTAACGCCCCGCTCCAAGATATTTACCTGAAGATTGCGGACGATTAAGAGTCAACAAATTTTTACATTTTCCGCTCTCTCTTTATTTTGGTAGGTGTATAAAATATACTGCAAAATTATTCTATTAATACGCTTTTCTACGAGTTATTTTTTTGTGTTTGACAAAACATGTTTATCAGATAATTTATAAAAAAAAAAGTTAATTCTTTGTTAACTATACATAATATACAACCATTACATTATGCTGATCATACTATTGTTTAATTTCCACAAATATTGGGGTAGCTCAGAGCTCTATTTCAAGATTACCGTTACCTGGTGGATAAAAGCACCAAATTTGGTATGAAGGTAGCTTAGGGTATACTAAAAAATGTTAGCCTAGGAGCTCCCTAGAATTTCTAAAAATATTCATGTAGAACACTAAAATGTCCGACAAATACGACAAAATATCACTTAATACAATGTATTATACTGTTCGTACATTACTTAATTTTTCTGAGAGAAAAGCCCATTTCTGGTTGATACTGCTGAAAGGAGTGGTTTTATCATCAACAGTCAGTCGTTCTAGCTTCTTGAAATGTTCAGAGTCGGCTTTCATCAGTAACAATGCATGAATGGCCAAATACATAAATGTATTAGTGACGTGTTGAAATACTTGTCATGCTTCCCAAATGGACTTCTTACTCTTACCTTTATAGGTGGAAGTTGTGCCGCAACCAGAGAATAGTGAAACACAGGTAGTGTTCGTGATTTTGACTCTCCAGACTTGTACAGATGGCGTTGATGTGATAAAACCTACAATGCTTGTCCATGCCAAAGGCTACCCAGATATCGGACAAAGGTTGAACCACTATTAGATTATAGTATGTCTCAGTAAGGATAACATTCACATCTGTGTCTATAGTACGCACTAGAACACTCTTTTCCCCTTGCTGTAGTGAATGAAGTACATGAACCACAAGCCTCGTGTTTGCCTCTTCATGATTTCAGTTTTACATGGGTATATTCCCTGTTGTGACATATACATCTTTGCCTGGTGATCAGTTGAACTCTACAACCTTGGAAGTTGAACAATTCCTTCTTGTTCATTGAGTCACGGAGAAAGTCCATCCAATTTCATGGCAGTTTGGTGTTACCAGATACTTTTCTTCGAATCCCCTCATCTCTTTTTTCCCGGGTAACTTCCTTAAATTATCTGGAATGTAGGTGTCCCAAACAACATCAAATCTTTGGGCATTCTCCAACTGCTTATGAACGTAAGGTAGAAATATCTTAGCAGCATACTGATTGAAGATGTCGACACTAGTAATGGACAGGCGGTGGACGATGACAGTACCATCCAGAAATTTGGCGTCAAAAAATTGCAGTATTCCAGCTTTGTTGGTTGGCAAATGACGCTTTCCAAAGTCTGAAATTGAGGAAGGGAATGACTGTACATCATGCGCAAAAAACTCCTCCAAATTAGATTCCTGGTTCTGCATAGATATATATAGTTGGCTAAATAGATACGCTTTGTTCTGAAGTACTTTCAGCTTCTTCCCTAGCTGAGGTATCGCTTTATGCCTTGGTCTCTTGAAGCGTGCAAGAGAATTCCTTTTGAATGGGTCATGTATAGAGAGAGTGCGCTCATAAAACACATTCTTGAGAAAGTGCTGATACTGCCGTTTGCCTATGTCCACCAAGGTGCATCATAACATCGCAAATCCTACTTTTATGGATTTTACAGTGATATTTTGTCATATTTGTTGGGTATTTTGGAGTTTAGTGCTGTACATGAAAACTTTTAGAAATACCAGAGGGTTCCTAGGGAGTATACTCTAAGGTACCTTCATACCAAATTTGGTACTTTTATCCGCCAGGTAACGATAATTTCAATAAGCCACCTCACTAAAAGTAGTTGCGCTGGTGGTCAGTCTAAGAATAAAATTATGATATCATGTTTTGGCAAAAATTATTTTTATAGAAATAATTGACCTTCTTTTTTCCTTTCGTAATAATAATGTGTACTATCGTGGGTATTTTTTTAAATTTGATAAGACAGAGTATTATAATAAGAACGCAATTATGATAATGCTATACAATTAAAACCATAATTTATTGCCTAACATACGTTAAAAATATAATTATTTTATGTATATAATGAGCATGGTTCTTAATTACCATCAACCAACAAATGTCATATAAATTGGGTGCCATTAGCCGTCAATTATTTTCGCTGATTTTATCATTAGCATTGTAGGATTGAAAAATAAAATGACTTCTTACCTGTATATAAATGATTTGTTACCTTTATACAGAGTGGGGCAATAGTGCGTCGGACCTCGATATCTCGAATTCTACGATAGTTAGAAATTTTTTAAAAAATTGCAAGTAAACTAGATAAAAAAGTATATAACTGGAAATTATTTTCGAACATACAGAACAAGAAAAAAAGACGAAATTACAGGATCAAGTGCCTTCTTTAGAATGGAATACTATGTATATCAGTACATTTTTTGCAGCCTCTTTCTAGGCTCTATTCTTTCCTATATTAGCATTGAATATCTCTCAACCACTTGGATGTAATAAATTTGTTTGTTCAAATAATGCAATCTACAGATGGATATTTAAAAAATCACCACAGTCACAATACAATTATGGGCTTCAAGAAAAACTTATGTGAATATCAGTTGCGAGACATCTAATTAATGTTTTTAAATCATTTTCATTTCCTAAAAATGTACAGGGTGGCCAAAATTCAATTAAGAACATATTAAATTGAATTTTCTCAAATTTTTCAAATGAAACACCCTGTATATCTATCGACGATGTGATGTAGAAATGAAAAACTAACATTTTTTGTAAGTACTTCCCTACGGTTAATTGCAACTATTTTTGTTTCATAAATAAATGTTTATTTTTCAATTAAGAACTTTTTAAATTGAATTTTCTCAATTTTTTCGAATGGAACACCTTGTATATTTTTCAACAATGTGCTGTAGAAATGAAAAATTAACATTTTTTGTAAGTTCTTCCCTATGGCTAATTACAACCATTTCCGTTTTATAAATAAATAAGTGTCAAATTCAAGAATAAACTTAAAAAAGAGGTTCCCTCAGATAATTCATTAGAAAAATTTATAATAGGTGTTCGACGTGTTGCCCATTTTGAATGACACACGTCTTTATGAAATTTTCAAATGAGGCCATTTAGTGGGACCATTTCTTCCAATCCATTGAAATAAGTAAATAGTATTTAGCCGGTTCTTTACTGTAATGTCTTTTTGTAAATTTTTTATTGCTATTTTCGTTATTCGACAAGCAATAAAACTTCAGTTTGCTATAAATTCTCGTATACAAAGCAGCATTTATCACACTTATTGGTCGTTACAATTTGTATTGAATTTAAAGTATTTGGAATTTTGCAATATGAATTTTAATAATGCAGAATTTGTAGACATGACCTTTGTTTTGGGCGAGTCAGATAGAAATTGTTTACTTGTCAATAGAATTTATCACCAACGTTATCCTGAAAGAAGAATTCCTGATGTTAGCAGCTTCCAAAACCTTCTCGATAGATTTCTGGAAACTGGAAATGTCGAATACAAGAAAAGTGAAAGAATAAGACGTGTTGTGAACGAAGAAAATGACTTTTCTGTGGTACTGGCAACGGTTGAGAATCCCCATGTTAGTCAAAGAGAAGTGAGCTCATTAGTAGGAATAAGTAGACGGCCTGTGGGTCGAATCTTAAAAACAAATAAGTTGCATGCATATCATATTCAAATGCACCAGGAATTCTCTGATGATGATTTTCAAAAGCGCCTACAACTTTGTAATTGGGCCAGAGGTGAAATGCACCATGATGTCAACTTCTTCAATACTGTTTTATTCAGTGATGATGCAACTTTTATAAAGATGGATTTGTTAATAGGCACAAATTCCATTATTATGCTTCGGAAAATTCTCACTTTTTTATGCAAGTTGATAACCAACACAGATGGTCTATAAACATTTGGGGAGGAATTATTGGAAAACATGTAATAGGGCCACATTTCTTTGATAGTACCTTGACTGAAGCTATTTATCTTCATTTTTTGGAAAGCTATTTGCCACAATTATTGGTAAATCTTCCTGAAAGAATTCTAAATAGGATGTGGTTTCAGCAAGATGGGCTCCACCACATTATTTAAATGCAGTTAGAGACTACTTATATAATACCTACCCTAATCAATGGATTGGAAGAAATGAACTTACTAAATTGCCTGTTAGATCCCCAGATCTTACAATAATGGATTTTTTTTATGAGGATACGTGAAGGAAATTGTTTATAGAGACACACCAACAACAGTACAAAATATGAAGGAAAGAATAATAACTGCCTTTACATCTATCGCACCGGCAATTTTAGGAACAGTGGGAACCTCATTTCAAGAGCACATAGAGATGTGTGTCAATCAAAATGGGCAACATGTGGAACATTTATTCTAATTTTTTCTACTAAGTTATTTGAAGAAACCTCTTTTTTTAAGTTTATTTTGAATTTTGTAATTATTGCTCAATAAAACGAAATTGGTTGCAGTTAGCCCTAAGGAAGTACTTACAAAAAATGTTCGTTATTCATTTCCACAACACATCATCGAAAAATATACAGGGTGTTCCATTTGAAAAAATTGAGAAAATTCAATTTAAAATGTTCTTAATTGAAAAATAATTTTTGGCTACCCTGTACATTTTTAGGAAATGAAAATGATTCAAAAACATTAATATCAATATAATTCATATTAAATTTGAATTTCTTTACTACAAACAATAATTTTGAATTTTTTCAGAAGTTGATGAAACGGAGTAAAAAGAGTAATCCAAGGCTACTTATAAAACCTTTATCCTTAACAACAACAGGTACTCCTTTTCATAGGATATAAAATAACGTTGTCATTTTTAATTTGACACATTGTGACATTTGTTGTCTAAATAAATGTCTTGCCTTTATTCTATTATTTCACGAAAGTAGATAAAACTTTGTAATATTTACTTATCGTAACTTTATATTCCCATATCGTAAGCTAATAGGGTAGGTTACGATACTTATATCATAAATAACTATTATCCACAACTGTACGATAATATGTGGTTGATCACATGATTTTCAGTACGATAAGTAAGGAATTTAACCCAAGAAGTGATTCGGATTCCACTACAAACTGTAGGGCCCCATCTTTCTTACTAAGGCAAATCTAGATCTCCTAGACTTAAGGGGGTCATTTAGGTGACCTGGAAGGCGGTTAAGAACATATTCATTTTCATGGCAACTGCATATCTGGTCGTGGTGTAGAAGAGAATTATATGTTGTTGGCCATGAAGCTCGAAATGCCTTTTTCAGTAAATTGGTGGCTAAAGAAAAAGAAGAAGGATAAGAAATTATTTATTTACGTACACCATCCAACAGCCAAGGCCATTTGCTGGACGAGATATATGATTATGAACAAATATCACAAACTACAAATTAATAAGTCAAATAGAGTAATATATATAACACATAATATAATTTTAACAGGCATGGGAAGAGAGAAAAAAATACTACACTAAAATATGTCAACTCTGTCTTGCTGGTTGTTGCAATTATCGCACATAAAGTGAAGCGATAAATGTTTTAATAAATTAGTCCTCGGTCTGGCAAGATAAAATGTAATGTTACTACGAGTCTCCGTTTTTGATACAAGAAAGCATATTTGTTCTAATACCAGTCTGTTTTATTATTTACTATTTTATACATAAATATTAATTACTGTCTAATTTTGCGATCTTTCAAGCTGGGTAATGAGAATCTATCAAATAGAAGGCTTTGTGGTATTCCAATTGGCGGTTATGACCTATCTTCCTTAAGGGATAAATACCTACGAAATCATCTTTGCACTGCCTTTAAGGTGTCGATATGAGTCAAACAGTTGGGATTTCATATAAGTGAAACATATTCAAGTTTTAATCTGACCAAAGAATTAAAAAGCAGTGTTAACTGGTTGACATCACCAAAACCGGTTGAATCTCTTCAATATTAAAAGTTAATTCACTGTCATATGTGATCCCAAAATCTCTCATATGCTAAGGGAGGTGTAATATGTTGTTGATAATCTTTTAGTACTGGAGTTTGTTTTCTATAGTAAGACACCACATCACACACTTCTCAACATTTCGTGAAAGATTATTCAATGAGCACCAATCATGCATCTAAATTATGTAAAATATCATTAATAAATAGCATGAAAAGGAGAGGCTTCAGAACATAGCCCTGGAGAACCCTTGATGTAACTGATATTTTACGTAGATAAGCCGATGAGATTTTCAATATCGTATTTTATTATTTTTTAATTTTATTTTCTATATAAACTGCAATTTACTGTTCCACAATTCAGGAGAATTATGATAATTTTCAATAAGCAAAGTGGTTTTTCCATATCCCACTCCATGTCGCAAGGTACAAACCTCGCCGATATGCAGACTATCGGATACTAGCCAATAGCATTTGACAAGTTAATTCTTTTTGAAAGATGTCGCATGTGTCAGACAACACTAAACGGTGTGCGCCAATACGCAGCAATGTTTGACATCGCCATATAATAATAATAATAAAAAAAAGGTTATTGTGTATGTAGAAAGAAGACTTACGCAATTGGAAGGAGTTCGGCATAGCCGTTCTTCCACTCCCCCATATACAAAATAACTAGAATATAACAGTAAAATCTTTACTTACAACTAAATAACAAAACAGATATTTAACACACTAACATCGATGGATATATGTGACATGTTACACAAGTATGCTAAACCGGACAGATTAATAAATTAAGTTTACAAAGAAATAGGGCCGTTCTGCAATTTTAATCTACATTCACTCTTGAAAGTACCTAAGTGTCGATTTAGAATATCTAATGAGAAATTTAATAATTTTGGGGCTGTGTATAAAAAACTACCTTGAAATTTTTTTGTGTTATGTTGAGGTATTGTGTAATTATCATTTCTGATATTCACATTGTGTACACTTGACCTTAATGCTATCTTGTTATACAGAAAGTCAGGGCGCTTAGATTTAATTAGTTTATATAAAAATAGTAAGTACAGGTAAGTAACACGTTGAAAGACATTTGTTTCTCCTAGCCTTTCTAAATATGGACTGATATGTTCACGAAACGAGACACAGCAAACAAATCCAACACATGCGTTTTGTGTTCCTTGCAATCTCTGCCTATTATAATTATGATAATAATAGATAGAGCTGCAACAGTCAATTTTAGGATATATAGGTGTTTTAACCAATAATAGTTTTGTTTCTTGTTTCATGTCATATTTAAATTTATATAGAGACTTGAATACCGCAAATGAACTTTTACGTACATTACCCACCTGTTCACTGAAGTTTATATTATTATCTGTCATCAAACCTAAGTTCTTTCCCCAACATTATTGCTTTTGATTTACTGGGATTTAATTTCAGACTATTATCATGACACCATGTACAAAGATTATTTAGTTCTATGTTAATATCACTAATATCTCTTTCTATATTCGTTATATTAGCAGATAAATAAACTTGCACGTCATCCACGTAAAGATGAAATTTACATTTTGAAAAGTACCTTGGGACATCAAGAGCGAATATGGAAAACAAAATAGGACCAAGCACTCCACTCTGCAGCATCAATTTATCCGACTCGTTATCGTTTATTTTGACTTTCTGATGCCTGTTGCTAAGATAACTGGAAAACCAATTTAGCGGAACGTCACTTAATCCAATATATTTAAGTTTCGCGATCATGAGCTTATGGTTTACTACATCGAAAGCTTTGGATTGATCTAGTAGTACCAAGATTGACAAATTTCCCTGATCCATATTAATAGCAATATCTCCCATTACCTTTAATAATGCTGTTCCTGTACCATATTGTTGGCAAAGACCAGACTGAACCGCGGGTATTAAGCTATTAACTTCAAAGTATTCTTTTAACTGAAAATTAACAATTTTTACTAAGAGTTTAGATAAGCATGGTAAGATATTTATCGGTCTCAGATCTTTAAACTCACTTGGCGTACCAATTTTAGGAATAGGCCACACGAGCGCCGTTTTCCAGTTATCGGGAAAAACACCATGCCTGAGACAGAAATTAATGATGTCCCTAATTGTATCGACACAGTGAGGTAAGGCCAGCATAAGCATCTTTAAATTAATGTTATCGGTTCCGTATGCCTTCGATTTTATTGTATTTACTGTTTTAAATATACAGTTATTGTCAATCTCTTGGAAATTAAATACAATGTTCTCTCTAAATCTATTTTCCCTAGAATATTCTATTAAGTTTTCATTTACACTAGTCTCACCAGCAACATTAACATAATAATGATTTAAAGATTATACATCTTGCAATGTTGCTTCTTAGCCGTATGTTGCTTCTGTTCAAAGTTGTGTGCACCATTGCCGCATGTCACGTGTGCCAAAAAGTTGCTTCAGTGGAATTACGCCTTCACGCTACGCTTCGTTGATGAGGAGTAGATATTACGAAACACTGGTATCCGTAGATACTTTTTGTCATGTTCTTGGACTTATCTTTAGGTCTAATAATATGTTTTAGATATCAGCACGTAATTGTATGTGTAAATAAGCGAATAAGAAGGTATTTAGTTGAGAAAAAATGGAACAATTTGAAAAATAGGTTCCAAAATTTTTTACTTTCAAAATTAGATATATCTGAGTAGAAATTAAAGAATTCATTCAACTTAGTAAAAATAAAAATGATTATGATAAAGTGGACACATCAACGCAAGATGCAATGGCCGATTTAACGGCAAAAATATATAGCTCGTTCAATGTTTCTGTACCTTTTGTATGCATCTTTGTTGATCTGGCAAAAGCGTTTGATACTGTCAGCCATTCTTATTTCTTAGAAACTCTAGAGAAAATGGGTTTCAGGGGAACTAGTTATGACTTGATGAATAGCTATGTGAGCGATAGGACACAACGTGTTAAGATTGGCAATACAGTGAGCAATATGGAACCAGCATCTTGCGGTTTACCGCAAAGTAATCTACTGGGGCCAATATCATTTACATTATATGTCAACGACTTATTTAAGCTTCTTCTTACAGAAAAAGTGCTCAGTTTTGCCGACGACACGGTTTTGTACTATAAAGGAGAAACCTGGAATGTCGTAAAAACAGACATCGAGAATGACTTTCCAGTAGTAATAAATTATTTTTTTAGTAGTAAATTATTAACAATGAATATGACTAAAACATACTACTTACTGTGCTCATAAACTTCCAAACATCTCAGGTATTAACATTAAATATATTAACACAGATATTGAATTAACATCTGTCACATCTCGAAGTCATGCTTGATTGTCACCTTAGATGTAATAAACACATAGATTTTTCAATTAAGAAATTGACATCACTTCTTCCTAAATTTAAATACCTTAAAATATTCTTCGACATAGATCATTTAGAAACCATATACTTTACTTTAGTTCAACCACATTTATGTTATTACCATACCTCATTGCTTGGGGGGCATAACAAATTGTTATATTTAAAATCTTGAAGTATTACAGAAGTGGTTTCTAAAAGTAATATTTGACAGAAGTTATACTGTTCAGTCATGAAAACGGTTAAAAGTACATATACAGAATTGCGTTCCTCCTATACCCAATAATAAATAAATCTCATAATTATTATATATAAAAAAATCTTTCGTGTTTTTAAATAATGTTTATATAGTGTACACTTGTATGTACTTGTGATAGTATGTGAATTTACTTTATTATTAAATCTCAAAAATATTTTAGGATAAATAATAGCTATTACTTTACACTCTACACATCATTTTTAAAATTAAAGATCAATTGTACTATATTTATTTATTATGTGCAGGTCAACTCACAGTTTAATCCACGAGCCTGCACGTGGGTTCCTTTGTGGATTTTTCTATGTTTATTACCTAATACTTTTCTTATGTTACCTATGTTATATTTATTCTAGTTATTTGGTGTATAAATATTATTATTATATATTATTATTCACTTATATCCAGCAGGAATGTATTCGAAGAAATGCATATTCCATTGTTTTTTTTCTGTTAATTTTGAATAAATTTTTTTGAAATTCTTATTTTCCATTTTTTTTTTTTAGTTTTAAATAAAAACAGAAGTACCAGAAAAAATCTTTCTGAAACGAAAGAATGTAATCAGGAGCAGTACAAATAATTGGGTTGTAAAGTTAAGGCGACAACAATTATAACGACCACATTTTTACGGTTTCCTTACCAGACATTATTATTTTAATATTCCTTAAAATTTAAATGACCGGTGTTTACTAATATGACATCATTATTTACTATTTCCTGATATGATGGGAGTTCACACATTGTTACAAATATCATTCTGTTTGTCCTATAATTTACAAGTCACCGTGAATTGTTTAACCAAATAAAAGGAGAAACGAGTCGCTACTGGACAAGTAAGTACGTGCCTAATAAACAAACACCTTAAGATATTTTCCTCCTTGGGACTCTCACGCATGTGACCCGCATGCCGCATGTACCCTAGGTCATTACTTTTTACGGTAACGGAAAAGAAGAAAAAAAATCACCTTCCAAGTGCTGTGAAAACACAAGAAATACCTGCAGATTTATGGTCGCTATTGTATTTGAACAACCGCCATTTTATCATCGTAAAGTGTACTCAATCACAAGCTTGGATAAAGGAACTGTTGTTGATATTAACTTGCCATTTAGTAAACAACGATCTCCATTGATAAAAGCTTATTTAATTCATATTTACGGTACATAAATGCCAGTTTGGACAAATTGGTCATGCTTTTATTGAGGTAAATGCTTTAATAGTCCATATATAAACTGTATTAGCATGGACATTTAGAAACCTATTAAAAAAATAGTTATGCGTGTGAATTTTTAATCGATTTTTGTAGGATAAACTGGATACGCAGGAAAGTATAGTTATGTAACAATTTTAATAGTATTTAATATAATACGGGATTTATAAAAATAAGTGAAACAATGTTCTAACGATTTCGTAGGATATGGAGAAGAAATCCAACTCATTTCGAAAATATACTCGTAGCAGATAGTGTCGCTAATTATATAGATTTTGCCACTAATGAGTATTTTTTTAAATATCTTTAATATGAAATTTAGCCATACTTCAAGGAACAAAACTTATTATATTGTCATGATTTAATTATCTAGAAAATTATATAAATTAGTTGAGCCAAATTGGGTTGTTCACATTCTGAAAGAAAATTACTGAAAATTTTAATGAAGCCTTTCTTAATATCGCGTATTAAATTATAACACTCGGTATGTAAATTCTATTTTTATTCTTGAGAAATCGGCTCAAGAGGTTTAAAACGTATTGGCAAATAACAAATTTATAAAACTAAATTTAATAAGTGAATCAAGCAATACTATTGAATGATCCAACATAGAACTGATTTATGACAATAATAAAAATCAATAAATTGTTCCTGAGCTGTAAATAATAAAAAGGTATAAGGATATAAGCATTTGTTCACGTGTACATCCGTAATTTTGTATGACAATGCCAATTTAAACGGGAGTAATCCATTGGATAGAATGTACTGCTGGAAGATCATGTCTCAGGCAATATCTGTTTTGCTTTTAATACAGTAACTTTAGACGAATGGGCTCATCTTCGGAAAAATTTATCATGCTTGGGTTTGTGTGCATCTTACAAAGAGACAGTTTTATTCGAATCTTCAAGTATCATCCTGAGCCCGTGCTTTCTCTTCCGGAAAACGGATGTTTCATTCAACATGTCTGTGACAATGTGAACGTTCCATGTTTTATGGATGTCTGAAGGACGTATTTTCTGCTCGAAAAACTTAGAAAAATTTAAAAAAATAGGAAAAAGAAAAAATTAATTTTCTTTTTCCTCAACCTTTTCTTAACTTTAAATAGTAAATATTACGTTCACAACATTTTTAGGGTTCAACACGACTGTTTCAAACGGAGAATAATGTAATAAATCATACTTACCGTCGTTTATGCTTAACTGCTGCTCTGATGGTATCAATTGGAAGACGTCGTAACACTATAAATCTAACACTGTCTGTATCACACTCTCTTAAAATTAAACCTGAAAAGGAATTTTGTTAGAAAACACAACTAAAAGACAATATAAAGTTCAAAATATATATATTAAATCTTTAAAAAATCATGTTTTTACAACAACGTTTTCAAGAGAAAATGTTAACAAACATTAGTCTGACCCGTGTACAACACATGGTGAGGAACGGGACGATTCATACTGTACCAACTACCATCCAATATGCGGTTTTATAAGCTAACGATGCACAAAAAGATTCAAGAAAAGTTTCATGTAAGTGAAATTTTGGTGGGCTTTTGCTTGCCTGTCTTATAAACGTATTATTAAATTCACATTAATTTTGGTCGCTCCTCGGAGCTTAAAATTGCTTGAAGCGTCTCTACTTCGTTTGTATTATGCAATAATAACTTTTTACGTTCAGGCAAGGCAGATCCCATGCACGTGTGAGTACATGGTATACATACTTTTTTGACTCCGAATCACTGAGGAACCGGTTTAGGGCAAACCCCGTCAAATCCGACTGCTAGGAAATGATGGGGGTCCCATGTCGCTAAGGGCTATTTTCGCTATAACTTCCGATATACTTTGAATAGTCGTTGGACTAACTTGTCCTCATATTCAATACCTCGTAAGAGTTGCAGTGCTTGACAACGTGGATTCGTAAAAGGGTTTTTAATCTTGGAAATTTTGAAGTTCAAGTCCAATTTTAGTATACTTTCTAAAATTAGGTGGTCGGGGCGACATTACGTCCCTGTGCAGCGACATTTACTACACTTTCTAAATTAACGCTCCTTGAAGAGTTAGCGAAAATTTGGCATAAAAAATGCTCCGAAGAGCAAAAATATGTTTAAAAGAATTAAAAACCTCTTCCACTTCCATTTTTACGTGAAGCACGCTTTTCTTACGAAGTATTTCCTAAGTCGGATTTTGTTACAACGTCGAAAAGTATATCGGGGTTATAGCGTTCTTTAACAACAACACGGGTCACAGCATGTCTACGCTCGACGACCGAGCGAATACATTTCATTCCATGGGAATCATTCGAATCATCACTCCGTACGATAAAATTCATGACAACCAACAAATCTTGAGATTAAAAACGATGCCTACTGCGGCAGGAATGGCAGGTGTGCAAGGATTGAGGAAAATCACTGTGGAAGAACTTGATTGTGATGAAGTAGGGACGAAGTCAATGCTCCGAAGTACAGATCTCTTGTGGATGTATGGAAAGTGGAAAGATCTACCCAAAATATCAGGTTGGAGTGGCTTCATGGAGCACTTAACGCATGACAAGGAATATTCGAAGTCGCGTATAATTTACCTGCCGTTTATCAACGCACCTGCAAGTGATTACAACACGATGTATACATCGGTGAAGTGCGTTCTCAACGATGGGGAAAAATACGGCCATATAATCTCCTTTATTTCAAAGCTCGAGAAATTGTTGTAACATCGGAGGGTGATACACAACTTTCGAAGATAATCGTGAGGCTTGGAGGTTTCCATTTGCTAATGTCATTTCTTGGATTAATTGGATACGTAATGGCAGAAAACGGTCTGAAGGAAGCAATGAGCACTATCTACCCACCAAATTCTGTAGATAAAATGTTACATGGTCACGCATACCCCAGAGCGATCAGAGCTCATATATTGGCCCATGTTGCATTGTTCAAATTGTGCTAAATGAGATCACGTTCGACGACGACCACAGTGCATTAATATAGCTTTATCTTGAAAATTCAGAAGAAGCATCGCCAGTATTTGATGAGATAGAAAGTTCAACTACAATCGGCGAGTTGACGAAAGCATTTGATGACAAAATCTCTGAATTGGAAAATAAAGGCCCAACTGCGAAACTGTTGGTGCAGTATTTTGAAATGATCACAATTGTAAAAGAATTCACTAGAGCCGAAGAATGGGCTGTTGGACAGCGCATTTAACTGCTATCAAAAAAATACTGCCATACTTTCATGCCGCGGGGCATTTTCTATACGCCAAATCGGCGCATTTGTATATTCAAGATATGCAAAAACTAGAAAGTCAATGGAAAATCGAGAAGTTTACCAACAACCACTTCAACATAAAACGCTCGGACAAATATTTCTGCGGAACATGGAGTGACATGATTATTGAACAAGATCTCATGAAATCTTCGAGAGAAGGCTTCACGTGTGGCAGAAGTACAAAGGAAAGAGTTTTAAGTAAATGGATCCTCGCACTATTAATTGACTGCGAGTAACACTTCCGAAGGCCGAGAGTTTCTGTGGACTTTCTTTCGACACCGGGGATCAACATGTCGATGACAGAGATTCTCGCGTCAACAGAGACCGTGAAGATGTACAGAAGTTACTTCAGTGGTGTCAATATGATAATCCTTTCCCTAATATCCAACAAATTACGTCCATCGCAACGGGGATAATTGGTGACGAGAAAATCAACTGCTAAAATGCTCAGAAGATCGGCACTGCTGTGATGGAGAAGATTGGTCAATATTAAATCCTCCCGCGCTGACAGAGTACCTTCGCTTTTAACAGTCAGCACTAACGTCAAAGTTCGTGATACAATAGTACCTATCGATCCATTATTGCTGTTCCAAAGAATTTGTGCCATTAAAAGATCGGATGCAGAGCCTCGTATTTACATCAAACATGAATTAGCTCCGTTCCCGCTATCACTGTTCGTTCTTGGGGATCTACGTAAAGGAAAAAAATCTGCTTTGTTTGACGTCTTCGAGCAATCAGTAGTAACTGAACTTGATTTTACAACAGTCACGTACGTTATCGACGGAGGATTCCTCTTGCATCGAGTTGTGTGGTATCAGAATGAATCTTTTGATTCTATTTGTGCAAAGTATGTTCGTTATGTACAAAGGTACTACGATTCAAACGCTGTCGTAGTCTTCGATGGATAAAAACAATAGCACCAACAGCGTGAAAGCCATGGAACAACGTCGTCGTGCAGCAAAATGTTCATCTGTTGATACGATGAATGTCACAGTAAGCGAGGAAAAATTCCTTTCTAACGGTAACAAGAGCAGATTAATTTCAATGTTGTCTGTCAAGTTCGAAGCCAACAAATATTGTCGTTAACCAGGCGCAAGATGATGCTGACGTTTTAATCATTGAAACAGCTCTGGAATGTTTACGCACAATTAGAACAGTTGTCGATGAGAAAGATGTAGACCTTTTGGTAATTTTAGTTGGTCGCGCTCCGATTAATGAAGAGATCTTCTTCCTTAAACCAGGCAAAGGAAAAGTCCAGCGAAAGTTCTACTCTTCTCGGAGTTTCAATAAATACGAAGACATCAGGGATAATCTTCTCCTCCTACATACTTTCATGAATGTGACACGACATCTGCTCTTTTTCATAAAGGGAACACTGCAGCTTTGAAACTTTTCACACAACGTCAAGGTTTACGTGCTGCAACCCAAGTTTTCAGCCACAGTGAGTGTCAGTTTCTTCGGATGGAATAGGCATCTTGCTAGCTGCGTATGGCGCTTCGGTTAAGCAAGATGACTTGGGAGAATACCGTTACCAGTGCGTTATGAAAGCTGTAGGCAGAAACAAGTCGGTCCAGCTGAGTATGTTACCGCCCACGGTCGATGCAGCTAAAGAGCACCTATGTCGTGTCTACTACCAGTTGCAAAAGTGGTTAGGAAAGGAGCTGAACCCTCAAGATTGGGAATGGGTATTCAAATACGGCTTATTGGAGCCAATAAAAACCTTGCAACCTCCTGCCCTGGATTGTCTTTTGAACATGATTTTTTGTAACTGTTCGAGGGACTGCGGCGCTTTGTGCGGCTATCGAAAGTTGGGACTGCAATGTTCAGCTGTTTGTGGTAACTGTCATGGGACATCTTGCCTGAATGCTGCCCAAATCGAAGAGTCGAAAAAAGAATTGACATCGGCGAAATAAGCTCTATTCATGATTCCGAATCCTGGTATTTTCCACCAGTCCAGCGGTAAAATGAATAATAAATTGAGGATGGATAAGAAGAAAATGTCAGAAAATAAGTCAAAACTGAGTTACATTGGCAAACCTAATTTTTGTAGTTATCATTAATATTAAGTTAATAAGGAATAATCTAAATAAATAGATAATAAATTTTGATCACTGAAATATACCATTTTTCATACCCCAATTGGTTATATTATTTTGATCTTTTGACTTGAGACAAGATTTTGTTTAATTATCATGAATTTCCTTAAAAGCATATTGTGGCAAGGCCTACTACGTCAGTTTTTAGATGTAAAACTTTAATACTTCATATTAGAGATTTTTTGGATTCACCACTCCTCAATACCAGCCTGTATAAAATTTTGTCGAAAATTTGTAAGTAATAACGTTTTTGTAGACATTATTAGAAATGCACAACACATCATTTTCATAAATTTATTGTAAAGGTTATTCATGAGAAAAAAAATTGAAACAGTTAATTGTCGATATGACATCTTCTGAAGTGAAGCCAATATGAAATAATTTTCTTTAGAAAATAGTTATTTAAGAAGACTTCATGTCGTGTATGCCAGAGAAGGTCCAATGGCATATATCCATTATAAATTATACAGTGTGTTTCAAAGTTAAATTCAAATAGTAGAGTTTCCATATCTCTTATAAGGCGCGTTTTTTTAAAAAAATCTATTTTATAAACTTGCTTAAGGTAATTTTACAACTATCGATAAAAGTGTCGATGTTATTTCAAGAGAATTACAGAAGAGCCGGTTGTGATTATATAAGTACATTTGATTTGGAACGATTTTATTTTTAAAGCATGTCTTGACTTAACATTTCTAAATAATTATATGAAATAGCTTGACATATTTAATGCATTTAAAACTGCACCCTATAGCATGTCGACTTTCCATTCTAATTCCATCAATAGTGCCAGTTAAGCAAGACCCACCATTTGGGTGGTTATTGTCAAATAATGTGTGGGCTTTATTTTTTCTCTATAAATATTTATAAACTTAAAAAATTCTAAATCCATTGTTTCTACTAATGCGTTGTAACTGTTTAAATTATACCGGTTTAATAATAAGTTAAAAGAGAGTTCCCATGGCCGAGCGCTTATATATCACACGTGTTTCGTTGAAGGAATTGACGCAATTAAGGCACTTCCGCAGTGGACACGCATCTTACATCCCTTTGCATGTTACTGCCATCTAAAAGACACCTGTACACTTCTTGAGTACGTATCGAGGCACTTAACACAGTCTTTATAACTGTCAGTCTATTTCGCACCAGTTTTTGTTTTCATTAAAACATGACAAACACGGTAAAGTTTTAATAATCTATTGCAGAATGCGGGAATAATTATTCTGTTAAAGAAATTCCAAAAGAGGTTTGGTTAATTACCAGTAATTAACTGCAAAATTTTTACTGGAAGATACTATTCACACATAAAATTGCAAATACAGGGACCAACTAATTCACGGGGACGGTATTGGTATTTCGGGTATTTCGTTATGAATAGAAGATACAGGAAAGGTTAAATAGGGGAAAGTTGCACAATTTCGGGACAAATAAAACCACCTCTTGAGGTTCCTAATATCTTTTTATAGTTTTCGAGATATCTTATTGGGTGTTAATGTAGCTATAACTCTGTCTAATCAGATATTAAATAAAAAGTTTCGTTTAAGCTGGGAAACCAGCAACTTTTTTTTAAATACTGCCCTGGATTAAAAAACTTTTTTTGTATGATTTGTCATTGTCAATACGGCTATCATCAAAAAAATATTGAAAATAAAGCATGGTGCTGCTTTTAAACCCTTAATAACTTATTTGGCTGAATACGGCACTGAATTATCGAAAAAGAGGACATTTGAATTAATACTATGCATTATTTACTTCAACAATAATAACAAACTGTAACACTTGTTTAATTTAGTGCAAATAATAATTTATAAAAACTATTCAAATTGTCCACCATTATTCTCGATACACATTCTCGCTGACATTTGTGCTGTGGCATTAGCTGCCATACCTGGAGTTATGTCATAATTGTTTGACGCAATTGGTCTACATCACCTACGGCTTCGTAGTAAATTGTATTTGTTGAATACCCCCATAAAAATAGTCCAAGGGGTTGGAACAAGGAGAACGAGGTGGCCATCTTACAGGTCCATTGGTGCCCAACCACCTTCGATGGAACTGCATATTCAAATATGCCCCGATGACTATTGAATTATGTGGCCCACATCCATCTTGCATAAACCAGTTATAATTTTGAAAAAATGCAAGAGGCAAATTTGTCAACAACTTCCAATAAATTTTGGTATTTTACACTATTAAATTACTCTCTATGAATTTGGATCCAATTAGAGTGTTTCCAATTAAACCACACCATAAATTGATGGAGTATCGTATCTGAGGTAAGGTTGGGTAAGGTGAGGATTAACGATTTCTCCTATTAAAGACTCCTCGATTTGTAAACGTTGTTTCGTCTGACCGTAAGAGCTTATTATGAAGACTTTGATTAGCATTTGAGTTTCTTCTGAACCAATTGCAAAAAAGTGAGTCTTCTGTTTTGGTTACCTGGATGTAATGTCTGTACAGATTTAAGTTTAAAATCATGATATTTATGTTTTTTAAAAATTCTTAGAACACCACTTGTCGTTATTCCACATTCAGATGCTATCTTGCTAGAAGAGTTTTAAATAAATTTGTAAAATATAAAAATATTTTCTTGAAGGGCGATGTCTGTAGGGATATAAACGACCATATTCTTGAACAGCCCGGGAAACATTTCTTAAACTTCTGATGTACACATCGTACATATCCTTTTTTTCACTATCAGAAAGACAAACCATCTTGAACAATAATGAAGTTATTTACAAAACGTCACAATTAGAAGGATAACAAGTTGCTATGACATTCAGTCCTTCATTTGTTTTTCACAGCCTACCTATGTATTTGTATCGAGAATAATGGTGGACAATTTGAATAGTTTTTATAAATTATTATTCGCACTAGATTGAACAAGTGTTACATTTTGTTATTATCGTTGAAGCAAAGAATACATAGCATTAATTCAAATGTTCTTTTTTTGCGCTGATCCAGTGCCGTATTCAGCCAAATACGTTATTAATGGTTTAAAAGCAGCACAATGCTTTATTTTCAATATTTTTGATGACAGCCGTATTGACAATGACAAATCATACAAAAAAAATTAAAAATACAGAGCTGCATTTGAAAGTAAGTGAAAAAACAAAAATTTTAAATGTTCCACTTTTTAAGATATCTCGAAAACTAAAAAGATATTAGGCACCTCAAGAGGTCGTTTTATTTGTACCTAAATTGCGCAACTTTTTCCCGATTTATCCTTTGCTGTATCTTCTATACTTTACGAAATACCAATACTGTCCCTGTGAATTAATTGGGACCCTGTATAATCAACTTAACACTTCTATTATTTTCTTTTTATTTTATACAAAATATAAAGGCAAAAACGCATATATAAAATGTATTTACAGAAATAAACAGTTTTATTCTAAATTCGATTATTGAAAATGGCTAAACTAGTTGACATTGTCACTGTTCAATGTGAAAATTGTGCTGAAAGTTTCACTTACAAAAACTTCTTCTCGTTCGAAGAGTATAGATCTTTTGCTTGCCTTACATTTAATAGACAAGAGACCGGCGGCTTTACATCCTCTATGAAGGATGGTATATCCACTACACAATCCTCGCCTAAGTTGCATAGCTTCCACGGATACACTGATATACAAGCCGCTGGAAGATATAAGGCCAGGACTCGGAATCACAAAATCACAGGTCTTGGAATCCTGGGCAAAAATTAATTGTAGAGTAATTCACAAAAGATCTTCTAGGTCGAAGTGAAATAAGGCTACTCAGAGCCAAGCGAAACCAGAAACAATCTACAATCTACACATACGCAGAATTATTGTGAGGACCGCAACTGTAGAATTGAACATTTTATTGGTTAAAGTAAAATGAAATTAATGATTTCACCGCCTATACCAAACAATGAAATAACTATTTCTAGTTAATTTGCTTATTTAGATTTCCAAAACGTGAATAAAAGCTGAATTTTAAGAAATAAAAAAATTCCATAGTGAATAAAATAATCTGGTAACACTGTTGATCAAGTCACACACGGGTCTGTAGTTGTTTTAGTGCTTCGTAGCCTAGTAATGGCGGTAGAGTATGTTTGTGCATTCATTTAATTAAAAATCGCATTGTTATTATTTTAGCCCTTCTTATCAAGTAATCAATTGTAAAACAATAAAATTGAAATAAAACTACTTTTAATTGAGATTTAACAAATTATTGAAATGCCATAATAGAAAATAAACGCTAATCATATTGTTGCTTCCACCAATCTGCCTTTTGTTCCGCAGCACTTCTACCCTTTTCGTAAATTGGCGGTTACTTTTCATAGTTATTCTGGGGTAATGGTAGTGATGATACAATTATTCCAGCTCGTAGTTCATCAACTGATTACGGTCTTATCTTGTAAACCACTTATTTTGGTGTACCGCACAAGAAAAATGGTGTCAAGTCGGGGATCTTGGCGGAAACTCAATACCGGCTACTAAGTTATGCACAAAAGATCCATGTAATTGAAATTTTATTTTATGACGTGATGTAGTTCATCTCAATTCGCATTTCGTAAAACGTTCAAAAACAGAGTAATTTGAGTACTCTATTTTTTCTGAATATTGCCTCATTGCATTTATGACTGAATCAGGATTTTCGGTAGACCAGTACTGTGAATTTTGAGGCGAGACCACTCCATTTGTAGCAAACGTAGCTTCGTCTCTGAACAAAATTTCCTTCAATATTATCCATACATTCTCCTTGGATCCAGAAGGAGAATTGCAAACTTTTTTCCTCATCTTTCTATTCCAGAGTTTTGTTTTTGCAAGACACCTTCTAGGGATATTGTTCTCAAACTCGAATAAGGATTACTGTGGAAATTTTCGCTCATTATTTATAATTCCCATCGTGGATTATTTCTATTTTGAAGAATATACTTTGACGCACCAGCTGTTTCACTGAAAATTTTATTTATATGGTGTATAGTACTGCTGTTCACTATCTATCAGGATCTTTGTTATGTAATTCTTTGGCAGCATATCTTACACAAAGAACTTATTACCAATAAGATGCATAAGCTCAATATTATCTCTCGCACTTACTTGTTCTATAATCATACCACCAAGTTGTACATTTTCTACAGTATTCTTGAATATAATTATGATCCTCACTTTTGCCATTTTTTAAATATTATTCCATAATTTTTTTGATTTCCCCAATTAAATGCATATATGCTTATAGCAAGATATGTAACGACTCAAGTAGAAATATATCACCGTGGGTTACTTCCCATAAATCTGGTTAAATTATTTCAATGCAATGGTTATTTACGGTCCCTCTGCATCACTTCTGAGAAGTTACTGCGAAGTAGTTAAGGAAGAGAATTCTGTGGATTTACAATTTGTGGATTTTTTTTAATTTATTTTTTTGCTATTCTCGTTGCCACCATTTTGTGTAATTTTTTAAAATTTTCTCTAAGTTTCACGTTAAACGTCTAACAGTTAGATGTTTCAATGTACGTTATTTATTAGCTAGAAAAAACTTGCGACTGTGGGAGAGCAAGTATCTATTAAGTGATATAATTATAAATGAAGAAGTAAAAGATGTCTTGATGACTTGTTTACATCTATTATCCATATTAGGAAATCGTATGCAAATATGCAGATAACTTAAAGCTGAAATGCTGTATTAATTCTCAAGTAGACTGTAAAAGTTACAAAATGATTAGAAGAGAGCAAATTACGATTTCCTACTGAATGCAGAAAAATGCAATATCCTGTTATAAAAGAGTATTGATTGACTAGGTTGAATGGCAGCAGTTGAAACTGTTGTAATAATTATGGAAATTATAAGGGCGCCTATGACAGTTGGCTAACTTTTTAATTTCATGTTATTAACATTAGCAACAAACTAATGAAGAATTTTGTCTGATTATTGTTTTCTTTATTTTTTTTTATTTTATCGACTTATTTAGATTACCATCCTGGCAGAGTTTAGCATTGGCTATTCCACCACTCAGTCAAGAAACATACACAGACAATTACATAACGACCATTCGCTGAAACATTTCCATCGGCCACCTGAGACTCGAACTCAGGAGTAGTACGGCGACTAGGAGTATTGCCTCTCACACAACCCCGTCTAGTCCATTGTTACCAACTCGGTGATATATTAAAAGCGCCACTAAACATCTATACCCTAGCCAGGCATCTTACTTGGGACTCCTTGATCTCAAGCCTAACGCGTAAACCAGTTAGTTTAGTGGAATTAGCATTTTGTCAACAACTAAATCTGAATGGATAATTGTGAAGTGATTCATGAGCAGGGAGTATCAAAGGTGATATGTACATACTTTCTGGATGAGAATTCGGTGTCATTTGTTTATAACAACAACTTGAATGTTGTAGTAAACAGTTTTTTCTTAATAACTTAAAAAGTTTAATATAAAAGATGTAGGTATTGACAATGCGAACATTTTAAGCCATATTTTATCAAAATCGGTTCAACAGTTTATTCGCAAATCATAACGAACCGTTGAAAATCAATGGTTTTTCGATTGTTATTATTTAATAGAAAAATAAACAATATCCGCGTGTAAACCATTTGAAAGTTTAATCTGTGATATGCTTATACGGTTCAAATTGGATCAAAAAATATTCAATAGTTTCCGAGATAATTTAATTTGTTTATCACAGACAATGTCGATAGGGAATGAAAGTTGTCTGCGATTTTGTGTGACTCCCTTCGGTGCGGTCTTGACTTTGTATTTGGAAGTTGTCTATATGTGGTATTTTTCTTCTTTCCTTTTTCTTCTTTCTTAAGCAAAAAATGGTTTAAATGCCTTTCTTCTATCCAGTTAAATGCTTTTCAATGTATTAAATAGTTATGATACTTTGGTAGATGATGTAATTCTTTTTAGGAATCAGATACATGTGCTAGACAACCTCAAAACGAAGAAAATAATGTTTTTTAAATTTTATTCTGAACTGAACATTTTTCATCATGCATTGAGTTTCTTTAACTGACCACTTGCTATTTAGGAAAGAAATCTTGTGCTCTAGAATGTAAAAATTAGTCTTACTTAACATTTTATACCGGCCATCGCGATCATTCTATGGTAACGTGGTCAGTAGCAACCTTAGAAAAAGTCAAACTGTTGACACCATTGAAATCAAACAAATTTTACTTAATCCTTTTCAGTAGTAGGGTTTTTGTTGGATTTACACGAGTTTAAGCCTCCTGAAACCAAAGAAGTAATTTTTGAAAACTATTTATCTACCGTCTGTCATTTATCGTCTGCCATCTGTCTTTTGCGATTACACTTGTAGTCCAAATCACTGGATCAAATTTGCTTAAATTTTACGTGTGAAGGATAGAGTTTAACTCAAATGTGGAGGAGAAAATCCCTAAAAATTCGTAAAGGAATGAACAATGTATGACCATTTAAGTAACAGGAACCCTGCAGATTTCACTCACTTTCTGGGGGAAAAATTTGTTCGAGATATTCTGTCCATTTATATAACTTGTTTGGTTACTGAAATTTCCACATTACTAAGAAAGCACACTTCTAACATTTTTCACATAAATGCTATTTAATTTAATTTTAATTTTAGCTTAAAAATTATCATTCAAAATATTTCTAATTAAGAAATTAGCATACGATTGAAAAAACCTTAACAGAGAGTTACATTACTCATTCGTTTTCTTCTATACTTTGGCTTTGTTCGAGCTGGGAATTGAACTCAGTAGAAATAGACGCTATCCGGTTCGGTAGATCAATTTTCGATTAATGTTAAAAACATCCATCAGTAAAAGTTTTTAGTCGGTTTTTAGATTCGAATTTCCCCAATTTGCTGAATTTAAGCTTCAATTAAAAGCAAGTGAATCAACGTACCTTACTATAAACAGCAGTATGAAAATTAATGCATATACTATAAAATATATTTGTAACACATTACAAATTTATAAGAGTAACTAATTCATATTAAAAATGAATCAACAAGCAACTGAAAAACTGTACGCCTTTTAAAAAGATCGAATGAATTTTGTATTAGAAATCATTAAAACTGTTAATTAACTTTCCTGTTTTTCTCTTTTATCTCATTGCCTTTCGCGTGTTTGCCTGCCTGTGTGTTCTTTAATTAATTGGCATTTTAGAACCCATTTGAAATTTAAATGCTTTATTGTCGCTTGTATACAGAGCACTGATAAGATAAAACAAAAAGAATTTAAAAGTGTTACAAACATTTTAAGAGGTCTTTTATTTAAATTTGAAAATCGACGTTTTTAAAAGCAAAGGTCAAAGTAAAAATGTGGAATAGGTAATGTGATGATGGGATTACCATAATGTTAACTCATTTAAAGCCAGATAAAGGTGATTTCTTTGCCCCAAAGTGTTTAATATAAGTGTTAACACATTCCATTATATTATTTATTGGGAGATAAAACGAATAGACGGATGGCCGTTGTCGTTAAACATTAATCAATTAACTAATGTAGGTAAACCAAATGTGGAAAGATTTATAATTTAATTTTATCTGATATTCTAAATAAATCAAAAGAACATTTAACACGTTAAGTGTTATCTGAAACTTTAATTCGTTTCTATATTTATTCAATCCGTTTGGCAAATCTATAAATTAACTAAATCTAACATATTATTCTTGAGAAATCTCATTCTAATTCGTACATTGTACATACAATTTCAGCATGCTTACTTTCTCCGTGAACATGAAAAAATTATTGATTTCACGTACCTATCACAAAAATACTGTGCAATATAAACTGCCGCTCAATTGAAGTGGATATTGTCACAATAAGGGCCATATTTGGACTGCTATATTTTTGGAATGAAATGGTTGATCTTGATACACTTTCTTGTGACAGTTAATAAAATTCAATAACTGTAGACTATCGTAAACAAATTTCTAATTTATGATTGTTTGTTTTATATACAGGGTGATTAAACGAGACCCTTCCCAACTAGTACAATTAGTCGCGGGAACATAACAATAGTCACTTTAAACTGTTTTGGTACTAATCACAGACACGTAGTAGGAACGTTCCTAATACGTATTTACGACCAAAATGGGGAATATTTTTTTGTGACGTTCCAGTCATATTCCTGGAACTTGTCTGGCTACCTTCCAATAATGTTGTGATTCCGGAGGGGCGACGTCGTGGCGTAGACGCCGCAACTTTCAGAAAACTTTACCACTCTACACTCTTTCAAATCGATGGTGCTCCTGCTTTGTCTTGCAACCGATTTTATTATATTTATGTTTCATTCTTACATATAATTCTGGTTCTTGTTCATTTCCCTAACTCTGAAACTTAATAGAATACTTAGATAGCAAAACTTGTGCTACTTTCCAATGGTCTAAGGGTCACAATTAAAACGAATGCAATTTTACTGACATATATAATGATAAGACGTCCGAATCTAACCACACGCCTTTAAAATTTTCATTTCTTAATGAAAATATTGTCTTTAAAATATGTAATTCTCATGCGAGAATATGACACAATAGATGCCGAAGCCTATTTTTTATTGTTCTTCGGAACTTAAAACTAATTTTTATGTATTAATCTGTTATATTTGGTGCAGAAATGGCGATAAATTAAATTTTTTAGTCAATTGTGAAATTATGATTCATGTGTTATAATAATGGCGTCGAAAGTTTTGGCAATCAAAATGACGAACCGGTATTTCTGAAAATATCACTTTAAGAAATGCTACTTGAAAGTAATCGCTACTTGCCGATAGTGACGAAAACTGTAAATACGTAACTTTAACGTTATTATTACAACAAATCTGCGAATGAGACTGTAGCACCATTTAAAGTCGTAGCAAAGCTGTGACTACCACAAATTACATCTCCAAAGTTGCCGTTGCTACTTCATGATGACATTTTTCCTGATGTTGGTCGGAACGTCTCCTTGGTACGTATTAGCCGTACGTTGAAGCTTAAACTGAACACGCTCCTAATTTTAACTATTAATTATTTACCTAACTTCACATTTAAAAACCTGTCAGTTGTCGCAATTCTTGTATGTGGCATTTAATTCTTTAATCTGTGTATGCGGCCATATATATTTATTACTACAAGAAAAGGTAGGTGTAAGCAGTTTGGTAATAAAACTGTGGTGAAATATAAAATTTTGTTGCCTTATTGTGAAGGATTACGGATTCTTTTAAAATTGTGTCGACGCAAGAAAAACATGGGATTTATTTTACTGTTGTTCCACATCAGTGGAAAAAACGGAATTTTATTGTGGCCTGATAATTTAAGCCATATCAGCCTATGAATGGCCTAACTTAGAGTGACCGGTGTATCAGACCATTGGCTCAAAACTTTGGTGATAACTTTATTCTCGTAGATGATAATATTAGGCCTCATAAGGCAAGGGTGCAAGGGCGATAAACGAGGTCTTAGATCAACTTCAAATAACGAGAATGGAGTGGCCACCAATGTCACTAGATTTGAACATCATTGAGCATATATGGTCTTATTTAAAATTAATTATTTGCCGCAGATATGCGGGAAAAGTGGCAGGCCATACCACAAAATTTTATAAATAAACTGTGCAAGGATGCACCGGAGATGTCGCACGGTTATAAATGCTAGAGAAGGTCTTACAAGGTACTAGTTTTCTTTGATATGAAATTTGTGAAAAAAGTCAATCATTATAATAATAATAATTCCGGAAGGCTCTAGAAGAGCCTTGTGCGGGAGGGGGCTATACATTTAGAAACAAGAGACACCAATATCCGTGTATAGTGAAAAAATCCTTCTCACAGTATTTTCCACTGCCACGACCGGGAATCGAACCCGGAACTTTTGGGTGAGAGGCAAGTGCGCTCACCTCTCGACCATCACATGTTATGGTCATTAATACATATATATTTTTTTCTTTAAAGTATATTGTAGTTCTACAGAACGATAAATTTCCAATATGTCAGTTAATTCAGGGGCGAGCGATCTGAATCGAGTTTGAGTTAATATTTTCCTTTAATACGTCAGTATGTAGAAAGAATATGAACCATTTCCATGTTGTAACATTTAACGCCCCATAGTAAATGAAATTCTTTAATTGTTAAAAAAATTTACAGTTTAATTTAAAATGTCGCCCTTTTTTCATTTCTCTTTTTAAATCTAAACCAAAATTAATTTAACGCAGTAACAAATTATGAAACGTAGGTTCCTCTACAAATGAAGTCTCATTTTGTTGATAAAGCATTAGTTTTTCCCTCGCTCTCTGTCAAAAAGAAAAGAATAAAAATTTCCAATATAAAATAAAATAAAAATTTAAATTATTTTATTCACAGCTTTATGATCTAAAATCATATTAAGAGGATGACGGAATCCAAGGTCTCATGAATCCTTTTAGTATATGAAATTTTCAATAATACACAAAATATAAATAATGATAATAAAGTAGGTACCAAAAGTTACGTCAAAAATATATGAAGAAAAATAATCTGAGATTTAAGTAATAAATTTAAATTCTATAATTAAAACGAAAAAATTTTGTATAAAAGTGTAAAAATAGTATGTTATAATACAAGTGTATAAGTAAGCCTTTAAAGTACGCACGGGTTTAGGGCACGACGAACGTAGCGAGGCTGCCGGTATAGTCCTAGAAGACATTCCCATTATCCAGCCTGCGATAATTTCGTTGATGACATTGAACCTCTTTTGAATTTTACTCATAGGTATAATAATTAAATCTAAATGAGATTCTTTGGAGACTTTGGAGAGAAAACACTTCTCTTGCCCACAGTATAATCGCTGCTACACAACCTCTATCTTTTATTTCTCCATTACAACTCGGCACTGATATTTTTCTGTACAAGAAATTAGATTCCAGGAATCTGACCGATAGCTTATCAGCTTTAAGTTCTTCTATGTCATATAAGGAAATCACCATGTTTAAGGCTGCCTGCATAATGCGAAAGCAATCTATAGCCCAATAAAATGGGAAAATTTGGATGAAATAATTCAGAGCGGGCTGAAATTTTGGGAACAGGCTTATTTTGTGGTACTTTTTAACATATCAAAAGTCCCCACCCGTAGACGCCGGCGGGGGGGAATGGGGGAGGAAATAGATAGAAATAATCGTTTTTTCGCAAAAAACTCGGAAAGTATCAATTTTACTGTAAAATATGTACACATGAAAATTATAGGTAATAGAAATCCGCACAATTTCGTTTTTTTTTTAACTTCGTACGATATTGGAGCCGAGATAGGTTTTGAAATTTTGACAGTTTTGCGACGCAACAGAAAGCGAACGGTCTCCGCTAAAATCTTTGTTCGGATCGCAAAATGTTTCAAATGAAAGTTGTTCGATTACGAACAATTTCCTTATATTTTTCATTTTCTATTCGATCAACATTGGCAGAAATTTGAATTTTTAAACATCTTTATAGCGCGCTATCAGAACACTTGTTTCATGATAAAATCGATAAAACTCGAAAACGATAGATCGTATGCATATAGTGTATCCAATGAAAGTTAAAAGAAATTTTTGTTCATAGCTTTAAATAGCTGTAACTCGTGAACCATTCGTCGTATGAAGCTTGGAGCTCATTTTACAGATAATTTTCTTCAAAAAACGTTAAGTGTCATTATTGAGAATCGAATCAAAAACTAGCTATTTGTCTAAATGCACTTGAAAATGACAATTTTTCTTGTTGTTCCCTTTTATCTCCATTCACTAGTTATCAAAACGATTTTGTACATACACCAACATATTCAAAATTTGATTCTCTTTAACTTTCATTCGATATACCAATTACACTAATTAGTAATATCGCAAAAATGTTTGAAAAAGTATTGAAACTAAGAATTGTGGATTACCTGGATAAATTTGATATACTTTCACACAATCAGTATGGTTTTAGAAATAATAAAAATACAGAGCCTGCTATCTATGACGTTATTAATTTTGTAAATAACAAGTTAAATGAGAACAAAAAATGTGTAGCTGTGTTTTTGGACCTTGCCAAGGCCATTGATACGGTTTCACATAAGAGATTGATTGAAAAAGTGGAGAAAATAGGAATAAGAGGCATTGCATTAAATATAATAAAAAAATACTTAAAAGACCGACAACAATATGTAAGAATTAATAACAAGTTAAGTAATTCATTAATTACAAAAACTGGAGTTCCACAGGGTACTGTACTGGGACCAATACTATTCCTAATTTACATCAACAGCCTGTTCAAAATAAATTCAGAAATTAAAATAGTATCATATGCTGATGATACAGTATTATTGTTTCATGGAGATAATTGGGAAAGTACAGTTCAAAAGGCATCGATTGGTCTCAGCACAGTGAGAATGTGGCTAGATAAAAATATTTTAACTCTCAACTATCAAAAAACTAAATTCATTGGCTTTTCCATCTCAAGTGCTAACTGCAATAATATAAATAATGTAACTTTACATAGCAATAGCTGCATGCTAAATGAACTCCAAAACTGTGCATGTGATAGAAACATTAATGCAGTAAAAGAAATAAAATACCTAGGAGTCATAGTAGATCAGCATTTGAGATGGAAGAGTCACATAGAATTAATTTAAAAAAAAATAAGAACTCTTATCCCTATCTTCTACCAGCTTAGAAATATACTACATCAAAAACAATTAATTTCTGTCTATAAGGCCTTGGCAGAATCCATAATTAGATACGCTATAACATGCTGGGGTGGTTTATATGATAACGTACTTAATATGCTACAGGTGACTCAAAATTACATTATCAAAGTAATGTTAAAAAAACCTAAAATGTACTCTACACAGCGGCTATATGATGAAAAAATGCTACTAAATATTAGACTTATTTATGTTTTACAATCAATAACATTTATTCACATTAAATTTCAGAAACAATTATTACAACACACTGCCAACACTCGGACAATAACAAACAACCATATAAAGAAACAATTTTTTACAAAAACAACCTGTCAGAAATTTGTATCGTTTTTAGGAACTAAATTTTATAATATAATACCAAATAATATAAGAAAAATACATAATCTAAAAACATTTAACTACAAAACAAAACTATATGTCATTGAAAATAAACATAGATTTATGCAATTTTTTTAAATAATCTTACTATTAAATTATTAAGTATTTATTTTCTGCATCATCCAGTAAACGCGTTTTAATCCTTCGTAATTTTAAAACCCTAATGCTACACTATATTTATCTTATTACTATATATGTACACTCGCTTAAACTAGGTATATTATTGTATAAAGTTTGAAGCACAGTACAAATTTCCTAATTTAGGTGCTTCTTTAAATTGATAATAATTACAAACTGTAAAATTGTTGTTGATTAATTAATTAAATAAATAAAATTAAATACTATATACGTCCGACCTATCGTTTTCAAGTTTTTATCGATTTTATCATGAAAGAAGTGTTCTGATAGCGCGCTATAAAGATGTTTAACAATTTATATTTCTGCAAATATTGATCGAATGGAAATGAAAAGTAAAAGGAACTTGTTCATAATTGAATTCTCTACAACTTTCGTTTGAAATATTTTGCGATCCGAACGTCCATTTTTGAGATTTTAGCGAAGAACGTGCACGTTTTCGTTTATCGTAAAACTGTCAAAATTTAAAAAAAATCTGTCTCAGCTCCAATAGATCGTACGAAGTTACAAAAACGAAATTGTGCGGATTTTTACTGCCTATAATTTTCACGTATACCGAGTTTTTTGCGAAAAACTGATTTTTTTTACCTATTTTCTCACCACTTCTCTTCGCCGGTGTCTTCGGGTTGGGACCTTTGATATGTTAAGAAGTACCACAAAATAAGTCTGTTCAAAAAATTTTAGCCCTCTCTTAATTATTTCATCCAAATCGACAAATTTCGTCCCCTTTGATTGGGCTACTAAGGTTTTAACAAATTTATTAATAAAAATTTGTTTTCGACAAGGCATATTTTAATGTAAACACCATTGATGGTTGAAACATTGTTCTTGCAATGGCTAAAATACAGTGTATAACCTCAAAAGGCATCATCGAATCGGAAAAATCCAAGTTCTACTGAAAGAAAAACGACAATGGAAATCGGACACTTGGAAAACGCACTTAATTTAGCATCCAGAAGTTGAGGCTAATCGTCTACTTAATCAGGAAATATTGCCTACTAGCAGCCACCTCAAATGGATTTACGGGAAAATGATGACAATAATATGATACCAGGATGGAATGGATTTATGGAACAAGCGACAGTCTTTGAGAGATTCAAAAAATCAAAAACATTGCATCGTTCTACAAATCAACCATCCGGCTACAATATTATACAGATTTCGTTTTTAGCAGTAATGAATGGCAATGAGGATGACACTGTAAAAGTATTACCCATAACCGAAGAAAAGGCAATCGACAATGAAGAATTTGAAGATGACGAATAATAGCATTCCGTGTTCGCATAACTGAAATTTCGCGCGGTCTCTTCCGCAACGCTGCAGCGCTGTGTAAGTCGATGTATTCATCGCAAAAATTAATAATCCAAATGAAAATTGTAAATTTTTTAGTTATCCACAAGTTTTGCATATATTTGTTTGATGTACGACTTAGAGATACCAAAATAATTGCAAGAACTTGGATTTATGCTTATTTTACCATCCGATACAATATGAAATGCAATTCATTAACTCTTTATTAGAGTCTTGGGTCCAATGTTTATAGTTACTGGACTAAGCTGCGTACTTATTCTTACAGTTTTTATAAAATTGAGCGAGGAATTATAAGAAGTATTTTGTAATGCAAGTAATAGATATACTATAAATTGATATGGCGTCTAATTCAACCGTATTATTATGACATGGTGGCAAATTTGACATTTAATAGTTTTCATTCTCAACAGTGAAAATACTAATTAGTTTTATAATTATTGTATTATGCCTTAATAAAAAAAATAAATAAAAATAAATATGTTTTATTATTTTTTTTTAAATTTGGTCCTTTCATCAAATCCAGCGCTTAACTTTTGTCACCCATCCAGAAACGGGTGAACTAACCCAAAATTAAAAGAGTCTTATCTTATCTGGTATCGATTCATTCGAGGAAACTGGGTTTCCGAAGTGAAATGTTTTTGAAATTATAGAAAAGAAAATTCAAATATCTGTTTTGTTTAATTTACTGGAAACCTTTAATGTTTACAGAAAATGTTATCGTAACAAAAATAACAAAAAAAAAAAAAAAAAAAAGAAAATCAAAATTATATCAACGGTAATCGAAAGTAAAGATATAATTGGCGTCTTTATTAACGACGACTTAATACGACGAATTAATAATTTTCGATTTAAAAGAAACTTTAATATGGAAGGCTTGATCACCAACTGTGAATTCTTACTAACTTCTGGTTTTAATCTGTATTATAGACCCAAGATCTTTTTTGCAATCAATTATTTCGGCATTACATTAATTATAACGAGTTCTTATTCGTCAATATATTTTAAAATTTAAAGTATATTAATATTAATGTTTAATTAAACATTAACTGTTTAATTTAACATTAGTTTCTGGTGTTGCCATCTATCGCTGAATGGCTTAATTACCTATGATATAGTAGACGGAGTTGTAGAATATCACTGGCATTTAAATTAATACGATTTATCTCAAGACCAATACACTTTAGAAAAAAAATTTCAAATAAAATTCGTATGGTGTCGACGGGGAAATAAAGTGATGATATTGATTTTTGACCTCGGCCACATTTTCAAGGTAATTTGGTGGTGAACTTTGTTTTTTTTTCAATGGAAACCTATATTTTTTAATCGGAATCTTATTTTTCAGAAAAAAGAAGTAGCCTTTATCTGACATTTTTTTATGCGAAGTCAACTTTTAAGATATTAATTGTTTAACAAGATTTTTGGATACTTTTAGTTATCCAAAACCATTAACTTTAGTAGAGTAGAGTACAACAAAAAATATATTATTTTTTGTCGTTATAAAGTTTGAGAATTTGGAATTCAACTCATTATGCAAACTTATATCCAATAGACAAACATTTTTTTTTTTTTTCATAAATAACACAACATAGAGAAATTACCTTTGTTGGTCTTATGAAATTGTGCAAATGAGAATTTTTTTATGAGTTGTTGTCTTTCAGTTTATTTAGCTACCTAACCTAACAATTGTGCAGTTTGTTTATTCCGCTGCAAAACTAAAAACAAGATTTCGTGTTTTGGATATTCTATTTGTAATATTTGCCATATATACAATATATCATAATTAGAGCATATGTGATAAAAGGGAAAATAAATTGAAAATTTGTTTTTAGAGCAGGCAGCATGCAGCATGAAGCAAATGCAGCAATGCAGCAAAAAATTTAAGGACAATCAGTGCTGCTATTTAAAACCTTAACGAGAAATAAAAGGGGCTGATATATACAACGTTAGGGAAGATCATTCTTTACGTTAAATCTATGTAATAAGACATACGGTCAAAGGTCCTCTGTCTGGGTAACTTTTAAACAAAAAAATGCTGAGAGAATTTTCATAACCGTAACTTGAAGCGTATTCAAGTCTTGAATTTACAAATTAAAAGTGTTAGCATGTTTTCGTTAAATTCTTTACAGTTACCGATAAAGTAGTGTTATGTGCAAGCCTATGCCACTGCCTGATAGAAAATACGCGAAGGGCGAGAAACATCGCGAACAACGCTGGATTATTCTAGAGAATTCAGGTACCTTCGACGCGGGTATATATGGAATGGATTTCGCGTACGGAGGACACATTTATATTAGACAAGCAAGTGATAAGATGAAATGAGAATAGTAATAAGTAGTGAAACTATAGTAGATGGAACTTTGTATAAGGACTTAATTATTGTAATTAAGTGATTAATAAATCAGTAGTTTGTAAAGATTCGTGTTGCAAATTATTGAATCTACACACAGGGTGTTTACTGCAGATTGTAAACACGTTAGCAGTAGGCTAAATTTTTGAAGTAATTGACATTAATTATATTAAATCCAATTAAATTTCTAGATACCTAGTTAACCATGGTTACCTTAATCCCTTCACGATCAGATTGAATTTCGAGATGACTGATATTGCTCCAAGTTTCATAAAAAAATTAGCAATTTATATAATTTTCGACAAATTCTCAATTGTAATTTGTAGAAAAACTTTTGGATGATAATAACAAAATGTCATGGACGGAGCGTGTTGTATTTGCAAGGGGTATAATAAACATACAATAAAACGCCAAACTTTGGGCGGGTGTTTAGCAAATAGGTAAACACAACACACAAAAACAGTTCAGTGACTCAATGCTTACACATTAAACTTGAGACAAAGGAGTTTCAAGTTCGAATCCTGGCTAGACTATGGATAACCCGGAAAGTAGCTGTTGGTTGCAGTCTGGTTATGTTCCTTATAGTAAAATAAGGATTTTATAGAGGAGTTGGCGACTGAAATATTATGTTTCAATATTCTTCCATCTAGAAGCACATTTGAAATATGCTAAGCCAAGTCAGGCTATTTATTTTTCGATTGCAACAGGCACTGGACCTCTAGATGGCGCATGCTGACTATTTTGCATGTCGCTATCCTAAGGATTCTGAGATGTACCAAATAGTCAAGAGATTCTCGTGTCGGTTGTCACATGCCTGCACTGACGAGAGCTAACAGCTCGAAACTGCAATCTGCAAGTGGTGTGAGAGCTCCTTTAACTAGGATCAGTCTTTCGGCTGGTGTTTGTTACAATCGAAGCTTTAGCGTTATGTTGGTAATATGCAATTATTACACTTAACGCGCCAGGCTTGTAACTTGTAATTCAGCACTCGGCGGGGCACACATCCCGGAAAGTAGGTGTTGGTTGCAGTCTGGTTATGTTCCTTATAGTAAAATATGGATTTTATAGAGGAGTTTGCGACTGAACTGACTTAATTATGTTTTAATATTCTGCCGTCTAGAAGCACATTTGAAAGACGATACAAGTTACAGCCAGCATGCGTGATACCAAAATCGTACGCCAAGTCTCTGATGATGACGCAATAAACGAAAACTTTAGAATAGCTTCATTACTCTATATGAATAATTAAGTTTTAACTCATTGCGTAATAAAAAACAACTAAAACTTGTTATCTAACAGCAGTGAAAAATATATCATCGCATTTTATGTCAACTAATATAATTATAAAACAAAGAAATAAAATACCAGCAGAACGAAAGTGTTCACACTCATGAATAACTGAAACATGTATTGCACACCAATTAAAAAGTGGCATTATATTTCATATTTTAAATTAACCGAACAAACATTTTATAAACGTTAAATTTATCTGCAGCGGGAAATCTATTTATTATAATAAAATACAACTACCTAATTAGTTCAAAAATAAATTAACGTCGTTATTTGTAATTAATGATTCCCAGTTGATCTGACGCTTTTAAAACCATCTGCTCAAGATTATGAGGTAGAAAAACTGTATAATTAAATATTCATAACAATATTCAACAATCAGTACTGTCAGAGCTATTACAATATTTAAATTGAAAACGAAAATTATGGTCCCCGCATTTGAATTAAAAACAAATTGTTATTAAATATTTATCAGCGGTAGAAATTTATTACTTAATATCCGTATTTTTCAAAAGGTGTTGGAATTTTAAGTTTATAATTTCGTTCTTTTATAAATTACAGACGAGGCGTGTAGACAAGCTCTTAAAGTTATTAAATTAATATTCTTGTATGCTTTCTCAATAGCGATTAATAAATTCTTAATGCAGACTATCGGTATGTTTATTTTAAACTCGTATATTAATACGATAATGCCAATAACTCTTTCACAAGTCAATTTATCTGCTTATTGCCAACATTATGTGTTCATAAAAGTATTTACTAACTTTATTTATCTCCGGTTAAGAGCTAACTCAAAATTGTACCTGCTAAATCTATTTTTAAGAGACATAACATTTTTACTTTCCCATATACTTACGTAGTCTATAGGAAAATATTGTGATCGCGCAAAAAATCCATTTTGGGTTTTTGATGAATTTACACATTTTCAGGTCTCCTGAAACTAAAAAAGTGTTTAAAAAAAATGTCTGTCTCCCGTCTGTGGTCGCACCAAACCCCAAACTACTCGATCGATTTTGCTCAAATTCTGTAAACGTATTCAGGACGGCCATACCTCGAGACGATATTGTAAAATCGATGCTGTCTCAAATGTTGGGGGATGGTGGTAACCAGGGCCGGCCTTATTTCCTCAAGCGCCCTCGTGCGAAATTTTAAAAGGCGCCCCTTTTTCTGGTCAAGTCAGGTTAGAGTAAAATCAAGACTAATTGTATAGAGTGATTGATTGCGGAGCGGCGCCCCCTGGGGTGCGGGACACGTGCCCCCCCCCCAAAGGTCGGCCCTGGTGGTAACCCCTAGAAACCTATAAAAGAACGCAAAATAATTATTTTTTCAAAAACGGCTTTAATAATTTTGATCAAATTTAACAGATGGATAGTCACTTAGCACTAGTATAAGATGACATAACCCGTCCTAAAAATGTAGGGACGAAGGCTGTGAGGGGTTAGGTTAAAATAATTTAATTATATTCTTTCTCTAAAACGGCCATTGATTAAATTTGACATATGGATACTTCCTTAGTATCAGTATAAGATGATGAGACTAGTTACTTCTAAAACATTCAGAGCGGGATATTGCAAGGAGTGCGATTTAAATAATTTTTTCCTCTATAATTGCTCTAACGACTTTGATCAAAATTAACAGATGGACACTCTTTTAGTGCTAGTAGTACTAGTATGAGAGGCCATAACTTGTTATACCAGAAAATTCAGGATCCGAGGCTGCGGAGGATAAGGGTAATTTTTTTTTAACATTTATTTAACGTCGGTCTATTTCCGCTGCTTAGGCTTATCACCGACGCCTATAGACGACCTACCCTCAACCAGGAATTTTGCCGAACCTCTTCCCTTAAGAAGAGTGGGGATCTTTTACTTGCCTAACATTTAATAGACAAGGGACCGACGGCTATACATCCCCTCCGAAGGATGGTATATCACCTACACAACCCTCGCCTAAGGGTGCATAGCTTCCGCGCATATACTGATATACAAGCCGCTGGAAGATATGTGAGGTGAGAACATGGCCTTTTTTGAAACGGTCGGCCATCCAAGTACTAATCGCGCCTAACGTTGCTTTACATCGCATATCGAAATATGTACATAGTAAAGACGCATTTACGCTCGCCCCTATAAGGGTAAAATAATGAATTTTTTTTTTGACCGTTCATATTTTGTTTATTCAAATACGCTTTTAATTTTGGAGTTATTAAATTTTGACAATAAACGGACAAGTGTAATGTTAAGTACCATGAAGAAGCATTTGGCAATCATCTTTTTTTTAAAATTTCTTTTTCATTGCCAATTTTTTGTTTATATAATTAAATAACTTTTTCACCAAAAGTGGCTATAAAGATTTTGATCAAATTTAACACATTGATATTCCTTTGATACTAGTATGAGATAACATAACCCCTTTCTCTCAAAAAATGAATGAACAGAGGCTGTGTTGGGGTGAAATTTAAAAAGTTAAATAACATTTTATTCTAAAACGGCTCCAACGATTTTGATCAAATTTGACACATAAATACTTTCTTAGACCTTTTGTAAGACGGCAAGACTAGTTGTTTGTAGAAAATTCAGGGAGGGATGATGAATGGGGTATGACTTAAAGAATTTTCCTCTAAAATTGCTTCGATTTTGATAAAATTTAGTTGATTGTCTCTTGAAATGGAACACACACATTGATTTAGTTCTGTTCTAACGATTCGTTTGTGAAAATTTTCTCATGCAACGCTCAAAATGAATTTCAGGCAGTTAACTTTCAAGTCAATGAACGATATCCTTGAACAATTCCCGCACTTAAGTATTAATGCTTCATGAAATTTAGGTTTAGTGATACAAGTGTTAGTCCTTACTTGCTCTCGATAAGAAATTCAGAGGAGTAAGATCAGGTGATTTGGTTGGCCAATCCATAGCACCTATTATACCAATTTTGGTAATAAACAAAAACTGGAGTTGTGAGTAAAAAAAATTCAGAGAAATAAAATCAGGCGATTTGGTTGGCCACTCCATAGCATATCTTCTGCCAATTCTGCCAATAATTGGAAAATGATGTTATGCGTATAAGATATCAACAAAAAAATCGGAGTGGCATACTATAATATTTTCCCTCGATTTGAAAGAAGATGATGTACATTTTTTTCGTATGTTTCATGCTAAATTGCTATAATGAACAACCTGAGGCAACAATTATGAGGAAAATAGATTACTTTATTCATTCAGTGCTTCAAAATATTATACAACTCAAGTGACATCCATGGTGGACTTAAAGCAACTAAATGGAGACAACAAAGTTGTAACTATCCATTGCAAATTGTAGGAATTACGTCCACTTGTTGATATATATTTTTTTAGTCTACACTATCCAACAGTACTTAAACCAATTAGATAAAGTAACATAACCGATGTATAAAATGAGAATAATATGGAACGTGCAAGTACGTATGGGCGGTTTTTTTCGATAAACGTGTAAGGTCCCTTCATTGGACATACCCCCAGCATTTTATTGCGTACGTTTCTATCGTCTTTGTAACTGTCTTTCCTATTAATGTTAACGATTTCTGTCGTTCCTAGTCTTATTGTGCAATATTAGGCGAGGGTTGCGTAGTAGATATACCATCCTTCGGAGGGGATGTAAAGCTGTTGGTTCCTTGTCTATTAAATATTAGACAAGTAAAAGTTTCCTGCTCTTCGACAGAGAGGAGGCTCGGCGAAATATCTGTTGGGGTAGTTCGTCCCCAAGCATCGGTGATAGGCCTCAGTAGCAAAAATAGGTCGACGTTAAATAAATATTAAAAATAAATTTATAATTGCAAATATTCCATATATTAATAAATTTAAACAGATATTCTTCATTCTCAACTCGTCAGTGACACACCAGGCTCAGTTATTTACAATTCGGCTATACACCTGGCGGCTTTATAATAGTAGCTAAAATTCCCCTGAATATATTATGTATACTTTTAACATAATATATTATTAAATTTAATGTTGCTGTTTATACCCATATTTATATATTGCAAATGGTATTTTATAACTATTTTAATTACATTTTAATTAACTTTTATTAGGAATAAAAGTTAGAAGTGTCCATCAAAAATATTTGTTAGCAATTAAAATTTAATGATAGTTAATTTAGCTGTCTTTATCTCTACTATGTCCATCTAATCATTCTAATATATAGACTTGTTCCTGCAATGTGTTTAGTATTTTTTATATTGTATTTTATTAAATAATTTTTCAGTGGCATCTTGTCATTTATGTAGATTTTGAAGATAGTAATTTTACTACTAAAAAATTAGATATCGGAATATAAAAAAAATAATAAAATTTCTAAGAATACTTGTTTTTAAGAAGTTTTATTCGATATATAATTACTGTTAGCACAATCAAACAATTTCCGAAACGAGCAATGTTTACGTCAACCTCAAATAAATAAAAAATAGTAAGGCCACTCTACATCAAAAGGTATGTAGAAACGTAGAAAATCGAGTTAAAATTTTTCTCTCACTATTTTCTTGAAGGTGTCTTAATTTTTTCCAGAAATATTTCTATAGAATTTATTTCCTTGTGCTTCTGAAATATAAATTCATATTTTCCAAGGAATATATGTCCCGAAGCAACTCTTCAGCATCGCATTCTTCCGCCATATCAACCGGTGAGATCATCAGGGGCTTACTAACCGGTGACAGGGCCCTGGGCTATAAACCGCTTTTGGGCCCTTCCCATCTTAAAAAATGTAATTTTTTAAATCAGACTAGGTTGTCAGGCAAAGAAAAATAAAAGATGTACAAATATAATTTTTTAGTCGATAAAACAAAAGAAAATGAAAATAAGAAACAACAAAAGTCAACAAAACGAAACTTTCGACGCGGACCGCGGGGGGCAAGACAAAAATGTTGCTATTGCATGAAATACATTTATATCGAGTGCCGACGAGATCTGAGTTTACTAGCGCCCCACCCCAGATTCAGTCATAATCACGTTCGGTTTTTGAGACCGTTTTCGGCCTCCGGGGCCCCTCAACATTCGGGGCCCCGGGTTTCAGCCTCTAAGTCCCCCCCCCCTTAGTCTGCCGCTGGAAATGATACTGTAGAATGGTTAGTGGTTCAGGAAAAGCTAGATAGTAATAGACGAACAAGAGGTCCTTGTTGTCTTCCAATGTTAAAGCAATCGTCAATTATGAAGAAGCCACCTGACACAGATATTTCCACTAGTTGTTTCTGAATCCGCACGTCACTCATACATGATTAATACAATAATCGATGACACCAGTGACGTGCACGTAATAATGGTCGAAACTTCTTATAGTAGCGTTTTCTTGTCACTATAACGACCATGAGCAGATAACGATAGTTTTCATAAGGATTGTTTAGGTATTATATTATAAAGCGACCCATATTAGTATATATAACACAACAATTGATTCTGGCAATAGAAGTACAGTCCACTAAAATGGATGTGCAACCTATGCGTAAGTATTTAAATGTGCCTTACCGCCCACGATGCTACAATTCTATATGTTTAGCAGGGGGTAAGTCTAGAAGTCATCTTTCGCACATATTTATCATAATTGGCGATTTTTGTACCGAGGAACTAATGGAATAAAGCTTTGTTGAGGTCGAATGCTTAACAAGCAGCCACGACAAATGGTGTGATGTTGTTAATCGTGTCATGCAGCGAAGGGAAGTCAACTAGAAAAATGTACGGATCACAAAACTGTGAATAAGATGAAGAAGGTTGAAATGTTTAATCTATGTAGTAATTCAAAACCAATAGCCCTTTTTTAACATTTATTTAACGTCGGCCTATTTCTGCTACTGAGGCCTAATACCTACAACCACAAATTTTGCTGTATTTCTTCTCTTTTCAAAAATAGGGGTTTTTTTACTTGCGAAATATTTAATAGGCAAGGAACCGACAGCTTTACATCTCATCCGAATAATAAATAAATGTTTCAACCGCCTTTCAGATCATTTGAATGACCCTTTTAAACCTAGACTTGTGTGAGTAAGGAGACGGGGCCCTACAGTTTATAGTGGGGTAATTTCTTTCTTTTTTTAACGCCTTATTTAGATTAATGTCCTGGTGGAGTTTATCTTTAGCCATTGCACCACTCAACCAGGACACATACACATAGACAATTATACAACGACCATTCCCTACGCATTTCCATCTGCCGCAGCTGAGACTGGAACTCAGGAGTGGTACAGAAACTAACCATGTTGTCTCTCATTTAACCTCGTCTAGTCTACTAGTACCAACTCTGTAACACATGAAAAACACCACTAAACATCCATACCTTAGCCAGGATTCGAACCCGGGACTCCTTGGTTTCAAGCCTAACATATAAGCGTTGAGCCGCTGAACATAATTGAGAATTATTTCGCAGTAGGTGGGTCTCGAACCCACTTCGCTAGATATGCTCAGAGTGAAAGCTAGACGCGCTAACCACTGTACTACCGTCTCCCGTGATGGTATATCCACTATGAAATGATGATTGTATGTTGATTAGATTAGATTAACAAAGGAGCTGGTTGTTTAGCCTTTACCACCGCGACCTTTTCAGGTCTATTGTGATGCTCCCAGGATATCTTTCTTATAGTACCTCATGCAGCTTTGTCCTTTGTGCTAGACTCCATAGCTTTGATAAAGGCAATTTTGTATAGATGTCCGCCTTTGGTTTTTCTTCTCCGAGTACTTGGAATCTCAGCCTCGCCAGGCCTTCACAGTGGCACAATACGTGAACTGAGGTTTCCTCTTCCTCTTGGCAGAATCTGCATGTCGCGTCCTCTGCCAGGCCCATTAGACTCATGTGTCTATTGAGCCGGCAGTGGCCAGTTAGAAGGCCTACTATTACTCTGATGGCCTTCCTATTCTGGCTTAGTAGGTCTTCCGTAAATTTGGCCGAACGTTCTTTAATGAACTCCTTGGCCTGTCTCTGCCTTGGGAGATTCCTTCACCATTCCAGAGATTTATTTTGCACCCATTCCTTAATGGCTGCTCGTATGCATGGCTTTGCCACGCCACAAAAGGGCTCGGGTCCTATTGGGGCGTCAAGTGCGCCTTCCTTGGCCAGTTGGTCAGCCTTTTCGTTTCCTCTGTGTCCCTCGTGTCCTGGTACCCATGCTAGGGTCACTCTGTTCTGACTTCCCAGCTCTCTAAGGGCCGTCAAGCAGTCCCACACCAATCTTGAGTTGATTTGCATGGAACTGATTGCTTTTATTGCCGCTTGGCTATCAGAAAAGATGATGGCAATCACTGGTTAACAGTACCTTGTCCTATTATCTCCCTTGCGCAACAGTGTATGGCGATCACTTCAGCTTGAAACTCCGTTGTGTGTTGATAGTCTAGTGTAGCGTACTGTTCAAAAGCTTTGGCTGAGTCAATAAATATTGATAAGCTCTTATTTTCACTACCTAAGACATTATAATAATATATCTTACTCACGAGCAAAAGGATGTTGAGTGTTTCTATCTTTTCTAAAACCGAATTGAGAGCCTGATGATTTTTTTTTAATTTTGACAATTATTAATGATATTGGCCTATAGTTTGTTACCACTTTTTGGGACATTTTTGAAGATATGTAATGATGGCTACTTAAAAGCATCAGATGTTGTTTTATTTATTATATGTACTATTGGTACTAAACTAAGCTTAATTCAGAGATTTTGTTAAGGTTGTTACTGCAATTCTATTTATTCCGGAAGATTTACTATTTTCTAGTTTAATTATTACTTCTTTGATTTCCAATGTATTAGTGTGATAAAAGAAAATAGTTTGTACAATTCTGCAGTTTCAGGTTGTATATTCGGATTAGGCATCATTTTATGTGCAAGTGAGTTTCCTATTCCTATGAAAAAATGTTAAATATGTTGGCCTCTTCATAGTCACTTGTGGTTGTTTCCCCTCACGCAAACTTAATAGTAGATACATTTAATTTATCTTTGTTCATCCCGTTAAATTCGTTTGTAAGTTCCCACTGTTTTTAGTATTAAAAATACTTCTAGGATTCTTTATACAGCAACTGTCAACGATAGAAAGAGCGACATATGACAGATCTAAGTATGTGCCAAGCGCCGCCGCAGCCGCAGCAAATGAGAGAAGATGCGAGGATAGATTTTGCCCCTACGCAGATAGCGGTCGGTTGGTTGATTGTGTCCGTATAATTTATTGTTAGTTATGGATTCTATATAGCCTTTGGAAAACTAAATCATAATTCTTTGTGAAATAAAATTATAGGTATTTATTGAAGTGTTGAAAAGATTTAGATAAAATGAATTGATGGTCAAATGTTACAAGGTAAGAAAAATGCCAATGAATGAATGAATGTTAGAATAATAAAGTAAAATCCAAAACTTTAATGCAAATAGATACCTAATAATTTCGAAATACCGAAACAATATTCAAATATATAAAATTTTACTTCCTGGCAATGGATGTGAACCTGATGCTGTCTACTGATTAAACTAAATGAATCAGTTCCGTGAAAACGCCGGTATTTCAATTTCATGATGTAAAACTTTACGTATCGTATATGATTGCTTCCCGTAAAAATGCCAAAAGGGTCTTACCTTTAACTTTGTCCGATTTCAGTAGAGCAAATATTAACTCGTTAAAAGATTAACCGCAGAAAATCGCTAGTTAATAAATAATTATATTTGGTCACTTGATTGATGCTTAAATAAATATCGGCATATTACTTTATGAAAAACCCCTGCCCAAGGAATTACTACTTCCACATCAAGGTTTTGTATCCAAGTCTTATGCACACTAAATCCCAATGTAATATTTTATTCCCTTTAATAATAGAGTGGGGGGGTAGAGGGAGTGGCTAATGTAAAAAAAATTTAGAGGCCCTTGGTTCTCGTACACAGACTAAATCCCAATTTAATTTTTTACTCCTTTTAATAATAGGGTGGGGATGGCAATGAGGGTGGTAGAGGGGTAGCTAACGATAAAAAATTTTTTTAGACGTCTGTTCTTGTATACACATTAAATCACATTTTAATTTTTTTTTACCCCTTCAATAACAGGATTGGGATGGCAATGGGGGTGGTAAAGGGGGGTAGCTAACGCCAAAAAAATTTTTTTAGACGTTTAGTTTTTGTATACACACTAAATCACATTTTTATTTTTTTACCCTCTTTAATAATATGGTGAGGGTGGCACTGGGGGTGGTGGAGGGGGTAGCTAACGCCAAAAAAAATTTTTGAGACGTCTCGTTCTTGTATACATACTAAATCACATTTTAATTTTTTTACTCCCTTTCATAATAGTATAGGGGTCAAAAGGGATGCCAAAAAAATGTTTGAGAACTTTTCGTACATGCCCTAAATTGCAATTGTATGGACCCTTACATGCTTGTTTTGCCTATTTGCCCTTATTTACCCCCGAACCCTTCAACGGAATTAGATCAAAATATAATCTAGTTCCAGATCTCGTTACAATACATAAGTGTACCAAATTTCAAGTCAATATAACAAACGGTTCCAGAGTAAACGTGCACATAAAAAAGTTACAGACTGACAGATAGACCGACAGACAGGACATTTTTTTTTGCTGAAATTTAAAATCTCGACGTTTCATGACATTTTAAGCCTATTTCACAAAAAAAAATTATTTTTTTTACAGCTAATTTCATTTTATTAAATTTTGACAGTAACTGTGCACTATTTAATCTTATTGTTTATTGTATTTACAAAGTTACTGCACCAGTTTGTGTTGTATGTCATCCCAGTATGGTTTTCCGTTTTCCCAGAGTATTATAATTGATTACAATTAATATATTGAATGTGTCGTTATGTATTTCTAAACGATTTTAAAGCATCTTTATTCATTGCTATTTGTAACAAATTGATATTGTGTATTCAGCCTGTATTATACAGGGTAGTGATACACAACTATGACTCTCTTGCCTTGACAGCAATGATATACGATTTAAACCATGTGAATACATAACATTTAAATATTCTATAGAAATTTTGTTAATTTTTTGAATGTCAATATAATGTCTCCTATTATGTATTGTAATTTAACAATAATATTATTTAGTTTCAGGTACTGATTAACTAAAGTAATGAATTCTTGAGGAAACGTTGAAGGGGATATGTTATGGGTATCGAATTGTATTGCATTTATATCGTTGATGTTTGTAGTTAACTCCTCTTTTACGACCAAATTTCCAGGTGTGGAAACTTCTCTCAGAAATCTTTCAAAAATTTACAGGTGACTTGGCGCCAATTGCAATTCAATGAGAAGGGTACGACTGTTTGCAGATGGCACAAACGAAGAATATAGTTAAATTTTTTCGCATAGCATAGGTGTTTGTAAGTTGAAAATTAGCATTCTAACGATACGAATACATTTTCAATAAAAAAATTTATTTGGGAAAAAAGTGTCTATTGAAATCAAAATAAATTGCATATATTGCCGTAATATTTTTTAAGGAAAAACGCTTTCAAGGTAAGATTATTTACAGATTACTTTCCTTTAAATTTGAATAACAAAAGAAATCTATTTTTCGCACTGGGAAAAAAAGCTTTTCCAACTACAGAACCTAATATGTGCCCATTCGCGTTTGGTTAATCTAAAATCCATCAGACGAGCTGTCTCGCAATGACTAATTAAAGAAAACGTGACAGTCCCGCGGTTTGTGTTCGATTATGTTGGAGCTGCACGATATGCATATGGAATTACCTAAGTATGACAGATGGGACAATGGAACACAATCTGCGTGGCTGAACAGAAGCGCGTGTTTAGTTTCCATTTTGTACACGGAAACTGTATGTTGAATATTGATTTGATTAATTCAATAGATATTTTATTTTATTTTTAACGGATTTCATGACAATGTGATAATTATCAAAACCATAAAAACTTGTATTAAAACTACGTGCAAGGATCTTGGCTTGTGCACAGGAACTAACGCTCAAGGTATGGGAATTACAATAATTACCATTGTAGGTACAATACCCAATTGAACATGTATAATGGAACCCACGCAGGTAGTTTCAGTGGTTAGTTTATACACTAGTATGTATTTTACCATTAATGGGATGTGTTTAGCCAATTAAAATGTCTGCTTCTGTGTGCTTCGACGAGACGTTTTTTAGTTCTGGTTTTATCGCAAACATATTAATGCGACTTGTTGCAGTTTAATTATATTTTAATGTGTAGAATACTTAAACTAAAAAATACGGAAGTCACAGATAATGAGTGTTTCAGTAATCTACAATCGATATGCTTTTGCAATAACTAAAGAAATAAATAAAACGTAGGGAATTTTCGCATATATCTTTTACTGAAACTATATTATTAGAAGTGAAAATTGAAAATGAAAATATTGTATACAAAATAATGTATTGCCAAAAAAAAATTATACGAAAATTTAAAGACTATATATAATATAATATAATAACATAAATAAATAGCAATATACTAATATATGGATCTACTGAAGTGTCCAGCAATAGCAGTACCAAAGCAACTGGCGCGGCATTTAAATAATAAAGTACTGATCCAACAGCGCTACCAGTCCATGTAAACTGCAATAATTGTTGTCACACAAATCACAGATTTTATTGAAACTGTTACATATGATCACAATTCACATTAAATCACAACAATCTATAGACCACCAGCAACATGCCCCAAAGAATTCACTGCAAACTTAAATAAATATTGAAACAATGTCAAAAAAAATTATCATAATATTGTGATAGGTGATCTAAACATAAATATTTTGGGAAAAAACGACCCTGTAGCAGAGGAGTCTTAATCCTATGGCAGAACAAGGCTTTATATCAACAATAAATCCTGGCTCAAAAAGTTGCATAGACCATTTGTTTGTTGACCAAATAAGTGAGAATTGAAATTTCCACTGCGGCTTATAAATTCTCAATCACGGATCATTTCTCAATACTATTTGGCACTCGAATTGCATAGTAAAATATAAAACAATAACCAACTTACAGAAAGATGGACTGTAAAATATACGGATTATGAAAAACTGAAATACAAATTAAGTGAATATGATTGGGGTGATTTATACAACACACCAGATGTAAATAAAGCAATAGGAATTATCATAAATAGAATAAACAAAGAAATAAGACCAATGCACAACTATTTTAAAAAAGAAGAGAACGGAAATTAAGAGAAAATGTTGGATAACTGAAGGATTGGTAAAATCAATATGCAAAAAAATCAAATTATTTAAAAAAACTACAAAGAGAGACAAAATATCGAATGTATCGAAAAAAACTAAACGATCCAATCCAAATAACTAAAACCAGTTACTGTAAGAAGAAAATAGAAGGAGCAATTTTGACCCTTACTTTGGAAAACAATTAAGGAAATTGAAGGCAGCAAATCAAGAAACAAAATTTAAAAAAATTATAGATACAGAAGGAACACACGTAACACAAGAAGAGGAAATATGCGAAGTTTTTAACAAATTCTTTATAAATATCGGTAAAAAAGACTTAGCTAGCAAAATCAAGCTGGTAAAAGGAAATAAAAGGAATACTGTAAACATCAACATTCAATTTTTTTAGCACAAGCTAATGAAGAATAAATGAGAAAAATCATTCTACGTTTAAAAGATAATAAAGCCCCCGGCGTCGACCAAATCAAATCTGTGACTTTAAACAAAATTGCAGAAACTATAATCCAACCTTTATGTTATTTAATTAACAGAATACTTTTGACAGGAGTATGTCCTGATATGTTTAAAATAGAGGTAGTTAAGCCACTAGATAAGAGCGGAGAAAAGAGCAATGTATCTAACTATAGCCCAGTATCTCTTATGAGTAACATCTGTAAAATTTTTGAAAAGATTCTGAAGGAAGGACTTAACAACTTTTTCACTAAACACAGTATATTATTAGACGAACAGTTTGGTTGTAGGGAGGGCAGGTCAACGTAGGATGCGATTGCATGCTTAAAAAGGAAATTTATCAGTCAGTCGGAGCAAGCAAGCCTACACTTGTTGTTTTTTTAGATCTCTCTAAAGCCTTTGACAAGGTTTGTCATTCTCAACTCATGAGTGCTTAGAAAATGTAGGATTTAGGGGTACTCCATTAACACTAATGAAGAGCTACTTAAGTAATAGGAAACAGTTCGTCCAAATAAATGCAGCTCAAAGTAAAGAATCATTTATTCGATACGGTGTTCCACAAGGGACCGTGTTGGGGCCAATCTTATTCACCCTACATGTAAATGAGTTACACTGTGTAAATTCTAATGGAAAAGTCATTAGTTTAGTAGACGATACGGCTTTATTTTACACAGCTAATTCTTGGGCAGAGTTAAAAACTAATGCAGAAATAGGCTTAGGGCACATAAAAAAACTTTTTCTACAAAAAGCTGTTAAAGATATATTTTTCAAAAATGAAATTTTTGCCATTTTCCTCGTAAAAAAATACACTGCCGACTTTTAACTGTCTAGAGATTGCGCAAGATCTAAACAAATTGAAAATAGAAAATCCATTACAATTAAATATCTAGGAGTTCACTTGGACTGAAATTTATATTGGGATACTCATATAGCTAGCGTAGTAAATAATTTAAGAGGTCTGCTATATAACTTTAATTGCAGAATGCAGAAATAGGCTTAGGGCACATAAAAAAACTTTTTCTACAAAAAGCTGTTAAAGATATATTTTTCAAAAATGAAATTTTTGCCATTTTCCTCGTAAAAAAATACACTGCCGACTTTTAACTGTCTAGAGATTGCGCAAGATCTAAACAAATTGAAAATAGAAAATCCATTACAATTAAATATCTAGGAGTTCACTTGGACTGAAATTTATATTGGGATACTCATATAGCTAGCGTAGTAAATAATTTAAGAGGTCTGCTATATAACTTTAATTTTATGAAAACTTTTCTCGACATAAAATCATTAAAAACAATATACTACGGATTAATAGAATCCAGACTAAGATATGGAATCATTGGATGGGGTAGTACTACCTACAGCCACATTAAACAACTGCTAATATTAGAGAAAAAGTTTTTTAAAATAATACTCGGTAAGGAAAACACTTACCCTTCCAACGATCTCTTCCGCGAGGCACAACTTTTAGACCTGCCACAATTATACTTTTTAATTGTGGCTACAAGGCAATATAATTATCGCAATAAGTTAGAGTTTGTTGATCATATCTATGAAACAAGGTAAAAGAAATATGCAGTTACGACGTCAGTCACGACAAAAAGTATTGGACAAAGATGTTATACAAATTTGGCTCCTAGATTTTTTAACTACTTACCTTTACACTTTAGAAATTCAGTTTCATACAATATTTTTAAAAGGAAAGTAAAACAGTTCATGCTAGAGAAAAAAAGGTCAGAAATTCATGTGTTAATTGAACAAAAATAAGAAAACAAAGAAAAGTGAAAGAATCATTAGTTTTTGCTTTATATGTCGTAAATAAATATGGGTGTATTAATGGACTTAGGAATTAAGTAGAGATAATAGTAGGTGTATATATATGTATTATTATATTTAGGAGTAGAAAGGCATAATGTTATTAGAAAATATGTTATAAAGATGACAAATTTGGAACACTGGTATGGTATGGCATATCTTTCTGGTTCTGTTAACGGAATTTTTAAAACAAATATTACTCTAGTTCCAGCTTGAAAAGCTTGGAATTCTATTATGTCAAAATATTGAGCTATCTTTAAAACGACGTCTATCAATACCAAGAGACCAATCAAAGGTCACTATGTCGAAATAATTTCGAGATAAAGGCGTTGGAAGGGTACGATTTAGACAATTCTTGGTTTATTCGGTCGTGGTTTGTAAAAGAAAAGTCGAGTTCACCCTCCTATTTTATCGTATCGAGTAGAGAATTGAACGGGAAATCAAATGGTTCAAACTGGAAGTCTCTATCCAAAAATATGAATAGGGACTATGTAGGAATAATTTTGGAAAAAGAAGACGACAAGGTTAATATATGATTTTTAAAGAAAGTTAAAATCGTCAACATTTGTGTGGCCTCTTCTTGAAGACGTCGCGTCGCATCCTTTAACCAACTTCAGAAAGACGCGAGGAATTAATATTCAGTATGTCCTTCGACGGATACAATATATGTTGAATGTAATTTTTTAATATTGTTTTGTTTAAGGTGTTTATTTTACATTTAAAAAAAAGGTAATTTTAATAAGCGCCTTTGAAAGTTTTCCAGAGCCCTCTTATGTGCATTATCAATGACTTCAGAATAGGAAGTCATTGTGCATTATAGTATAGAAACCAAATTAACGTGCTATATTCGAATTAAAGCGTACTAGTTAGTATAACGTATAAAATTTTTAAAGCGTTCAAGTTATTAAAAGTGTTGCAAGTGTTTTTATGATAAAACATAACATCCTCAAGGCTGGTGATTAACTTTTCTATACATTCGAGAAAGGATAGCTTACTGCTAAAAGTTATAGCAAAGTCCATTGTTGAGTGACAATGCGAGATGGTGATGTTATTAAATATATTTAAATAAGCATTACGAGTATACGAACATACTTTACATTTAGATCGTTCATAAATAACTTATTTTCGAGGCATCAGCTTTCAATAATTACTGTTAATTGCAAATTTAATTCCCTACAATCGTTGATACTGGAGACTGATGCGTACATTTTGAAAAGAGAAGGCTGTGGCAACTTAGCTTATCTAGTCGATCATTTATATATATCATGTATAAGAGTGGGTCCAAATTTGTCCCTTGCGGTATCCCTGATGTTGCAACGTATGCTCTGGACTCGAATCCATTGTAAAGATGAAACATGTTATCGGTTAAATAGCCATATTGTTTTCTATGGTCAAGAAGCTCCCGACCACACTTAAGACTTAATTGCGATTGCATATACAACTGATAGGAAGACGTAAAGTAAAACATTTAGGGGTCACAGGGTCTTGCTAATTATTAGTTCCTCGAGAAACAATACACTTGGGAAATTTTGAGCTGAAAACAGCTAAATTTTCCAATAACGGTCTAAATAGACCAAGAGCCACTGACGTCTTGAAAATTTGTATGAGAGCCTCCCTCAACTTGTATGGTCCGTAGTCTTGTTTAACCAAACAACCCTACGCCGGGTTCGGGTCCCAGGGGCGGGGGAATTTTCGTATGAGGACTATTTTACCCAAATCAATATATTTAGTGTATGAGAACAATTTTCACAAAACATCAAAACACTTGAACGCTATGCTCGAATACCTATCGACGCGTTTCCAGTAGCTATGTTGGCATCATCGGGAGATGATAAAAACTGGTTTCCAGTTCTTTTATTTGAGTTTTTGGTGAATTCGCGCGTTTTCAAGTAGCTTATCTTTATATAATCGGGTTTTATTTGAGGAGACGCTATTGATTTCAATAACTACTACAATATTTCGTAGGTGACATTAGATTTTTGTACCTTCAATGTAGATGTTAACATTACTAGAGCATTTATGCCAATTGTCTTTTGAATCTAGAATCATGCATTTAATAATAGTGGGAAATTTGTCGATTCAGGACAATAAAATAAACTTATTCTATAACCCAACGTTCATTTGACTTTTATAGTGTAAACTTCTCCAGGGCCTAGAGTAAATATGCACTTTAATTGTCATTTTATTCAAAATTAGATGTGTGATGTGAACGATTCATGATTTAGGTATCCGAAAGACGTTTTGTTACACTTTCTAACTGGACTGTTAGGACGTTCACTTGATATATTCGACTTAAGTTAGACAGACATAAAATACAAAACTTATTCTTACCTCAATTTTGCTCAACGGAATTCAACAAATGGTATCAGCTGAAAGGTCGTATCTAACACTTTAGTTGCTAATACTTTAATTTCTAACGCTTCTGAATTAACCTTAAAGGGAATGTTGTTAGTAATAATGTCATTGGTTGGACAGGCGGAACACCACATCAAGAATTCACACCACTTTATATAACAGATAAAAGAACATAAGGTAGAAAGAGAAGATATCCTAGTAAGCTTTGATGTAACATCACTCTTCACAAAAGTACTAATTGAAGAAGCAATAGAGTGGATCTGATAACAATTGCAACACAACGGACTGAACAACAACCTGGCCGATCTGATAGAATTATGTGTAAAGTCGACATACTTTCAGTTCAAAGGAAACCTATACAAACAAAATGAGGGAGCAGCAATGGGCTCACCTTTGTCACCAGCACTGGAAGTATTTGAAACGTACGCCCTGGACACCTACAATTTCAAGCCTAAATGTTGGTTTAGATATGTGGCAGTATAGACGGGAAGGACTGAAGAATTTCAAAAAATACCTTAACAACCTTCACCATTTACTATGGAAATTGACAAAGATGATAAACTCCCGTTTCTAGATGTGCTTATATACAAGGAAAAGGATGGAAGATTAGGACACAAGGTGTACAGGAAACCAACACATACCGACAGATATTTAAATGCGCAGTCGCACCACCATCCAGCACAGAAGCAGGCCGTCGTCAACACACTGGTATACAGGACAAAACAAACATGTGAATAAGAACATCTCCAAGAGGAATACTAGACTTTAAAAACATCTCTACAGAAAAATGGACATAGACCCAAGGACATAAACAACGCCATCAAGAAATAGAGCATAGCCAATACGAAAGAAGAAAAGAAATATACAGTGACCACTTACCTACCATATATACAAGGTTGTACGGACAGGATTGGAAGAGTGCTAGCAAAGAAGAACATCAAAGTGATCTACAACGCAAAACAAAAAATCGGACAACAATTTCCTAAATACGAGCCACCAGAAAAGCTCGACTCACCAGGAGTTTATAGCATTCCATGTTCGTGTGGAGAAGTTTACACAGGAGAGACCAAGAGACATATTAATACCAGGTTTAAAGAACATATCAGGCACACAAAGAAGGAAAACATCACTAAGTCTGCAGTTGCGGAACACTCAAAGGAAACCGGTCACTGGATACAGTTTAACGAGACCAAAAGACACTACTGGCCCAGAAGATACAGAGAAGCCATAGAAATACACAAGAATCAAAATAATTTCAACCGTGACGACGGATTACAGCTATCTTTGACATGGAAATCAATTTTCGGTACACTCACCATGCCACATCACTGAAACCAAGCCACGCATCCTGACGATGCATATAAATAGAGGAGCTTAGGCAACAGAGCTTCGTTTCAGAAGAAGACCACGACAAGATGGTCGAAACGTCAAGTATTCAACGCGGAAGAGAACCCGGAAACCTAACTATGGATGATTATATTTCTGAGTCATTTTATATTAATTTACTTATTTATAATAAATTTAATACACACTACTGAAAATCAGTGGGTAATGTCAAGAGTAATTCAATTATCGCGAATGTCTGTCATTTTCATGGCTATCTAATATTTTGGATTTAAACGTAGATAGGTACCTTACTACAATTATTATTATTATTATTATTATTTAAAAATACTTTTATTATTACCAAAGATGTCGTTAAAAAATAATTAATTAATAGCGAAAAAATTAAAGTCTTTTGAGAACAACCTAAAAATAGCCGCACCTATCAGTAATTCAAATGACTATCTTCTTCATTACACACGTCTATAATCTTACTAATAATTTCCATAGCTTATACTTCAACCGAAAGTGATATTTTAGATCCTGTTAGTCTAAAAGCAACCCACTTTTGTCTAATTTATGTATAACAAACACAAAATTTTTAAATTCAAAAACAACCAAAAATTTGCGGGTGTACATTGACTCGTGGCCACTCGGTATAATTACTATTTTATAAATTGTATTGTATTGACTGATTTGAAGTAAATACATAGGTATCTATATATCTGTCTATCTATTTAGCATTTTAATTAATAGTCACAATATGGGAAATAAATTCTTCAAGAATAAATTATTATACTAGGGGCGAGCATAGGTGAGTCTTTACTATGTACATACTTCAGTATGCGATGTAAAGCAACGACAGGCGCAGTTAGTAGTTGGATGGGTGACCATTCCAACGGAAACCGCGTCCTCGCCTCACACATCTTCCAGCGGCTTGTATATCAGTGTATGCGCGGAAGCTATACAACCTTAGGCGAGAGTTGTATAGGAGATATACCATCCCTCGGAGGGAATGTAAAGCCGTCGGTCCCTTGTCTATTAAATGTTAGGCAAGTAAAAGATCCCTACTCTTCTTAAGGGAAGAGGTTCGGAAAATTCCTGGTTGGGGGTAGCTCGTCTACAGGCGTCGGTGTTAGACCTCAGTAGCGGAAATAAGCCGACGTTAAATAAATGTATAAAAAAAAATTATTGTACATAATCTATAATGTTACTGACACGTGAAAACTTACAATTACCCAACACCGTAAAATATATGTTTATTAATATTTCGCTATCTGACGCAACAATATGGCAACAGTAATAAAACGGTAAAAACAATTAGTTTAAATTAGGTTGCTTAGATGCCGAAAAATATTTTAGGAGTTTACATTTCCTAAAATTGTCAGCAAATTAATTTAACACTATCAAGATAAGGACATAACACATAATTACCAAAAGATTAAGATATGAAGTACAATGAAATATCACAAATTACTCTACAAAAAAGTTTCCATACATGCTATAAATGGGTAGATGTTCGTTCTAATTGCCGGTGACCAAAAACAGAAACACACCTCCTCAACCTAAACTAATCTGCTACCTGTCACAAAAATACTTAATTGCTTTTTAACATTCGTAAAACATTAAATAGAGAAGTATAAAATGATGTTATCAGCAACTGTCGTATAGTTTCACGGAACTGCCGCTAATTTAAAGCAGTTTAAACGCAGCAACATTTTGTTACATGTACTGGTAATTACCCCGTTCCTATATTAAACTCCGAACTTGTTTTGTATTTTGTGCTGTTATAATTTAACGTTTCTCCTCAACTTTCTTTACTATTGAAGGAAGTTATTACTGTTACCCGAGGTACTGTATTATATTAAATTAAAATCCGACATTTTCATACCAGCCTGCAGCTCAATATCATCTTATTTGTGCCACGTATACGTACTTACTTTAAAGGATTACACGATTTTAAGGCCTGCTCATTAAATGGGAACAAGTTCAGGAAAATTTGTATGTATATTACTCTACAGAGCTCTTATGTAAGTAATAAGTAATTTAATCCAAAATGTATATTGCTTTGAAGACTTTTAAAAAATGTTAATTTATGAATTTAATTTAATTTGTAATAGTTTTTATTGTTGCCAATATTTACAAATAAAACATAATTATATTCTTTAATTTGCAATGCCAGCACAAAATGTTTTGCACGTAGATCTGCGATCGTCTACTTATTTTTCTTTTTTCGAGCGACGCTAGAATTGAAGAAATTATTGCAATTATTCAAAAATTCTCTTGAATTAACGCTTTTTGCTCTGTAATAATTCTTAATAATGAAATAACAATGTGGGGGGGAGTAAGGCGACATATTTCCTTGCATAAAGACTATTAGTGAAGTCCACAAGATATCAAATTGTGATATCTGTTTGTACTTCGATATTAACAGCTAAAACCTATTTCAAATGATTCCTTACCTTCTAAAACATCAAGATCTGAAGGTCGTCAACATGTCGTCCTGTACCTAGTGGCTACAGGGGGTGAAATGTGAAAAACAACTTAAACATTTTTTTTGTCCTATTTTAAACTACAAAACACGATAATTATTGTGTTAAAGCACGAAATGCTTAAGAGCAACGGGAACATTAGAAAAAATATTAAACAATTCCCAAAGTACGGAGTTAAATGGACGACGTTTACGTTTAAATTGCGCTGGTGAAAAGTATCTTATTGCACAGGCAATGGATTCTTTTACCACTGCTCTAGGCTCTAGCTACTTTATTCTTAACGTGACCAAAAAATACTCATATTAATAACGTTATAGATTTGAGTTTCAGGATGCTAAGCGTTTTTTATACTTTTTTGTTCCGATCGCTCTGTAATTTTTGAATAACTTTTTTAAGAGCGCCCGCACAAGATATTTTAAGGTCGACTTTCATTTGTATTCGAGCTGCACGAGGTACTTTAAGGCACGGTATCGCCTGTTCCCGCAATAAATAATTGTTCATTTGACTGTTTATATGACTAATAGAAACTGAACTTGTTAGTATGCTTGCAAGAGACGTGAGGGGCGGATAATAATAATAATAATAATAATATATGTTTATTTCCAATAAAATAACAATAATTACATATTAGACAGACAGACACTTCATTCATTCATTCATTAATTTGGTCACTAATAAAATGTAATAATTTTAATGATTTGTTCAAACAAAATACAGAACATTGTGTGTGTTTATAAAGTTCAGTTTCTATTAGTCATATAAACAGTCAAATGAACAATTATTTATTGCGAGAACAGGCGATACCGTGCCTTAAAATACCTCGTGCAGCTCGAATACAAATGAAAGTTGGCCTTAAAAGATCTTGTGTGGGCGCTCTTAAAAAAGTTATTAAAAAATTACAGAGCGATCGGAACAAAAAAGTAAAAAAGGCTTAGCATCCTGAAACTCCAATCTATAACGGTATTAATGAATATTTTTTTTATCGCGTTTAGAATAAAGTAGCTAGAGCGGTGATAAAAGAATTGCCTGTACAATAAGATACTTTTCACCAGCGCACTTTAAACGTAAACGTCGTCCATTTAATTCCATACTTTGGGAATTGTTTCATATTTTCTTTCTAATGTTCCCGTTGCTCTTAGGCAAATCGTGCTTTAACACAATAATTCTCGTGTTTTGTAGTTTAAAATAGGACAAACAAATTTTTTAGGGTGTTTTTCACATTTCACCCCCTGTAGCCACCCCGTACAGGACGACATGTTGACGACCTTCAGATTTTGATGTTTTAGATCTTAAATAGATTTTAGCTGTTAATATCGAAGTGCAAACAGAAGTCATTGATAAAGGACTTTGAAGCTGTCGTGGCCTATACTATATTGCAAATTGCATTAGGGATTTTAAGTTGTATACTAATTTTCAAAAGGAATATGAATTTTATTCAGGTGAAGTAAAAAAAATATCATGACACTTTCATACCGACGTTCTTAACTTCGCCAATTCAGTAGGCATCATCAGGTTCATATACGCACCCAGTAGATTTGTTAATTATCTTGAGAAAAACAATATCTTAAACTGCGGTGGTATTCTGTAAATCATAAAAATACGCTATATATTGCCGCTAAGGCAAAATTCCGGAAATCTAGAATTAGAGGTAGAATATCGAAAAGAAAATTATTATAGAACTCGATTTATATAAGCCAACAGATATATATGAAGTGATTGATATTATTAGTGTGCTAAAAAATAAAAAGTGTCCTGGATTTGACAATATATAAGGGGAAATACATATAGTTCAATGTATCGGTAATTCATTAACGCATATTATAGACACTGTAATTGACACCGGGATTATTCCATCTGCTTTTAAAACATTCATAGTTATACCAATATATAAAAGAGGAAATAAATTAGACCCAGGTAATTATAGGCCCATATCCTTATTAACTAGCTTCACAAAAGTCTTTGAGAAGATTATCAAAAAAGACTTACAACATACTTACAAAAATACAACGTTATATCTGCAACACAAGATGATATAGTATCTATCACAAAAAAGATTTATAACTCACCAGACCAACAAATGCCTTCGTTAGCTTCGTTAGTCTTTTTACACTTAGCGAAAGCATTTGATACAGTAAGTTTCTCACTACACTGTGAATCCTCAGAAGATTTTGATATTTTGGTCAGTATAAAATTATTTAACAGTTGTCTACAGTACAGTCTACAGTAACCCAAAAATAATCAAATATGGTATTCTTCAAGGCATTCTCTTGGATCCATTGTTGTTTATCATATATATTAATAATTTATTTTTTCTTCAAACTAAAGGGGAAATAATTATTTTTGCGGACGATACGGTCTTATATTACAAAGACACAGTTTGGGTTAAATTAAAACAGAAGGTAGATACAGACTTCACATGCATTAATATAATAATAAATTACTTATGATAAATTTTGAAAAACTCCTTTTCTCCCCTTTTCGCAATAGAAAAACAAATTACCACAATATAAAACCTTGGACATAAATGAGGATATCCAGCTAACATATATTAATTCAACTAGGAATGTTAAATATTTAGGTATAGACTCCCATTTAAAATGGGACATCTATATGGAATACATAACAAAAAAGTTAAAATTTAGGTTCATTATACAGCTATTTCATAAAATCAAGCATTTTTTCGGCCCAAAAAATCTAAAAATATTTTACCATTCATTGGTTAATCCGCACATAACTTACGCAATATTAGGATGGGGAGGCGTATTGCACAATCACTTAAAATCAGTTGAAATATTACAAAAAAGATTCTTTAAGATAATATTAAACAAAAGCATCACGTATCCCTCAATAGACCAGATCAGTGTGACGTATAAGCCCCTGAAAGTAGGCAATCTTATATTACATACAGTCATACCGCGTTCAACGAAAATTCATCATGTATTATTGTGAACTTGATGTGCGTTACGCATAAGAGCCAAAATTAATCGCATAAACAGTCGTCCCGTGTTTTATGTAAAGTCACATTTATATGGAACATTTAAGGGTTTTTACTCACATATGGTGAACTCTACATGTGTGTACAACATTATATAGTACGTAGAAATGTTAAATATTTTGTGTAAGTTCGCATTTCAATAAAATGCAGTGTTATAATTTTGTAGTCGTAAAGACGACCTAAACTACACACGTCATAAGGTTCAATTTATTTTTACTCTCCACCGCAGTATACATTCACGACTCGCTGTAGTATGTGATTGCATACATTCGGGCGCTTTTAACTAATCTTGACGTCACCACTAAACAGGTGGATGAAACGAAAATTTTTGACATTAGGCAACATTATTTTTATGCAGTCAGCATTAATATTTATACAAATTAACATCAATTACGATTATCAGAAAATGATTACATTACAAGGCAAAAAAAAACAGTTAAAGGACCCCGCACCAAATTCATAGGTAATTTTGAGCAATTATTAAATTAAAATGAGATCATATTTTAAATTGATCTTATCTCTGCTATTTTAGTTCATGCCATATCTTCAATTTGATTAATTCGCATGTTAAAGTGTTAGTGTTATTTTGCGTTTTTGTGGATATCGAGTAGCAAATGTTCTGCAAGTTCTTGATATTACTTTATCACATTCTCCATAAATAATAAACAAATTTAAAAAGTCTTCGTGGGTGTAATTTAAATGTGCTGGCATTTTTTGACATAAGATAATGACTGATTGTTTCTAATCATGGCTATTTTGATGAAATGATTACAATTCATGAATTTCTAATAAAATCGCAAATATTTCAAAAAGTTGTAACTTTAACCCCCACAATGCTAATATCAGAAAAAAGGGAATTCAATTTTACACAACTTGACGTAAAAAAATATAAGGTGTTCCATTTGACCTAAACAAGTTTTCGCGGTTTGAAGTTGACAAAATGTAATGCGAAAATTACATTAGTAATTATTTAAATTTTCAAAATTTTCTGATGCGTACTTTTCTCTATATCGATCGATTCAGTTCCCGGTGAGACACCCTGTATATTAGTATATATCAAGAACTTACTTGCTATTTTATTCTATTTATCGTTAACGTGCATATATATGTTTGTATATATGCCCATATATTATTTATGCACATGTACGTGCATATATTTATACTTACTCAATATTAGTTAGTATTAATTGTTGGTACTGTAGGTACTTGCAGCTATTTTTATATATATTATGTTCTGGTATTGTACTATCCCATGCTCAAGTATCTTTAATATTTTATGTTTATTACGTTTATTTATATATTATGTTTATATTTCTTTTATGTGCAATTGAATTTCGTTTACTAAATAAACATTTTTATTATTTATGGGTATACAGAAGAACTAACAATGTACACACGAGAAGATACGTACAATTGCCACATTGATCCAAGCAACTGAAGGAAGCTAGGAGCCCAGAAAAATGCCCAGAGTATTATTTGAAAACGACCAACCAAGTCTTTAGATATCTGAAGAAAATACTATATAAATGTATGTGATTTTCCATGTGTACATGTGAGTGTATATACATCTGTATGTGTGTACATGGTTCTATATGGGTTTATAGAATAATGTAACCATTGGATTACAAATAAAAGATTAAATAGGTAATAATTGATTTTATTAAATCTATTAAATTCAGTAATTCAAATATAATAGTAATTGTTTTGTTGTTATTTTTTCTTCTTAATTACCCAAAATCCCAAAAATAGTTGGCCATCAAGTGGCTAGTACACGTTAGATAGCGAAACGTACTTTTTTGGAGACGGGTTTGAAGAAGGATTAGTAATCTCAATCAAAATTAAGTTTTAAAAATCATGTACATGCGATTAACAAAGTATCATACAAATAAATTATTGGGCTTAAAATTTGCGTTAATTAAACTTTCGTTAAAATGATTTATTACTTGCTTTTCTTTAACTCACAATGTAGTATTTTTCAGTTTTCACGTTTGTCTTCAAATCTTGCATCCTTTATTTAACACACTTTCTGATATAATTAATTGATGATATTTTGCACAGTTACTAAGATCGGATGACAATATTACTTTTGCAAATATCCGCACGTAGGGGGCGCGGGGATGAAAATTGATTAAATATACTATACAACCGGCACCTACGCAAAACGCAGAATACAAAAGGTTTTTCGATTGATCAGAGGCTTCTACGCCCGTTTTTCTCGTACAAATGTTAAGATATTAGTTCCGGTGACATAATGGAAAGCCGTCAGGTTTATACCTCGGAATCCAGCTCCAATGAATGGATTTATGTAAATTGGTTGTATATATTATAAATAATTAAAGTATGGCTGAAAAGTAGAAAATAAAAAAAAAATAAACCTTGCTTTTCTTACAGAAAGAGAACAAGAAAGTCGTACTGAAAAGTAAAAAGTAATTTCTTCGTCACATAATTGCAAGAAAAGCAAGGCGTGCGCATTTTGCATGATTGTATGCAAAGGGGTGGAATCATTGTACACATATTGCCTCCAATCATAGTTCACAAAGATGATACATACCGGGTGTAACAGGATCATGGTATACTCCCTTTTATCCTTTAGTTTTGAAGATAATTGATTGAAATTAAAAATATACTAGATACATGCGGCACTTTTTGACATAAAATTGATTTTTTTTCACTTCCGGTTTCGCCGGAAATGACACTAACTTTCTATTTTTAAATGGAACACCCTATATATTATTACATTTTTAAATTGTACATAATTTTATGAATCCAACGATGCCAAATAAGTGACATTTCAAATATCATTTTTTTATAATATAATTTTTAGTTTTCCATTTAAGTGTCCCATGACGATTCCAATTTATTCTAAATTAACCTTGTAATGCTACAAAAATCGAAATCTCGTTAAAATCACTAAATTACGTGATTTATGAACAAATAAAATTCACCAAAATTTTTTTGGGCAAAACTCAATTTTTTCAAATGGAACCATATGGGTACCGTGGTACCATTTATCAGTACTAGTAATAAGAAATTTATTCATATGTCGTATTAAAATATGTGATAAATACAAACAAAATTACAGCTAATAATAAGAAAATGCAATTTTGTTCTAATTAAATGTTAAGAAGTAACTAAGGTGGCTTTGAAAACAATGAAATATTTAGCTTGTCAAACATTTGTTGGTTTAACGGTGTTTTTATTGTGTCTTTAAAAATTGTTTAAAATTCTTGTTCATTGTGTTCAAAATGCCGGAAATTTATACAAGAGATGAAAAAATGGACATGTTAATTATTTATGGGGAACGTAAAAGAAATGCAGTTGCGGCTACCGACCTTTATCCCAACGATATCCTGATAGACAATGTCCAGCGAAAAATTATTTTAAACGTGTTGAAAACCAATTCCGAAGAGAGCCCAACAATGATCCCGAAGAAAACTTCATTATTGATGAAGGCACGGAAATTAATGTTTTGGCTCGAATAGAAGTTGATACGACTGTTTCTTCAAGCAAGTTGGGTTTGAATTGGACATCAGTCACCAAACAGTAACAGTAAGAATTTTGCACAAATATCACTATAAATCGTTTAAACGCCAGTTGCACCAGCATTTGTATAAAAGTGATTATGAACGTAGGATGGAATATTGTAATTGGATTTTGTATAATAACGTGCATCCAAACAATGATTTTTTGGGGCTGATTTTATTTTTGGACGAGTCAGGTTTACAAATTTGGGATTATTTAAGTAAGTAAGCAAGTAATCTTCATTAAATAGGAAAGAACCTAATATACAAATATATATATATATATATATATATATATATATATATATATATATATATATATAAAAATATAAATAGATTTCATTATAAAGTGCATCACTATTTTACTACTATCATTGTACAAAATAACAAATACGGATATTATTGATGAGTAGCTACGCTAAAATTTACAAATATAAGTATAACATCTAAAAATCTAAAAAAAAAAATACACATGCATTAAAAACACAAATATAAAATCAAAAAGATACAAGTATCGAAAATACAAATATCAAATTAAAAATAAAATATTCATAAAAATACTAATATAAAAAGAGACATAAAAACACACAAATGGGAAAAAGAAATATAAAGCTTGACAGGGATTTAACAACTATGACACTGCATCACCGTTGTTTAATATGCTCGATCAATTTGTATTTGAATAGCTTAACCGAAGGACTACTCTTTATTTCAGGAGATAGTTTATTAAGTTGGTCAATCCCTTTGAAGAATAACGAATTCATAGACTTTTTTTTGTGCACTTGACTTAAGTGAATATTATCTCTTGTCCCTGTATAGTGTCCATGGATTTCATTATTAAATACAATAAATTCGTTAAAATAACTGGGTTGTAACTTGTTCACAATTTTATATATAAAGATCATTGCACTTAAGTACAGTTTGTCAGACACTTTTAGCCATTCTAGAGCTAACAGCATAGTATTTATGGGCGTGAATCTGTTACATTTGAGGATAATTCTCATGCCCCGATTTTGCAATTTTTGTAGTTGAGAAATTTTATTAAGATCAAAAAGATACATAATAGTTGAGCAATATTCAAAATGCGGTTTAATAATAGTGTAATTTTTGTTGAAGTCGATATATGCTGTGAGATTCTAGAGAAAAAGTACATTTTTTTAAATATTTTTTTATATATATAATGAGAATGAGAGAATGTTAATGTATTGTCTATATTGAATCCTAAGTACTTCATTTCTGTTACAAACTCGATAGGTACACCATTTATTGATAAGTTGTAGTAGTTAATATTGATTTTACTATATTTGAATTTACTTGTTAATATCATTGCTTTTGTTTTATCAATATTCAATTTCAATTTATTTATATTAAGATAATCGTTCACTTTGGACAAGACAATATTCATGTTATCCATTGTATTCATTAAATTTTGACCCTTGCAAACCAACAATGTATCATCTGCGAACAGATTAATAAGATCACAATCAACAAATAAGTTAATACCGTTTATATATATAATAAATAAGAGCGGACCCAAGATATTACCCTGCGGTACTCCATGTTTACTATACAATTCACTAGAAAATGAATCTTGAACTTTGACTATTTGCTTTCTGTTTGACAAATATTCCCGAATCCAATTTAACACATTACCTTGAATACCATAGCCTTTTAACTTTTCAATATGTATATCCCGGTCAATAGTTTCGAACGCTCTACGTAAATCTAGAAATACGGCTACTACATAATTATCAAGATCAATAAAGCTTTTAAATTTTGTTAGTGTTAGTTGTAACGCTGTTTCGCAAGAATGTTTCTGTCTAAAGCCTGATTGGTTACTTATTAATATATGATTTTTTTCAAAATGTCTAAACAATTGATCGTATACGGCCAGTTCTAAGATTTTTTCAGGTGTAGGTAAGGTGTTTATAGGTCTGAATTCAGATGCTTTTATTGTATTTGTAATTTTTTGGATAGGGTGTACTATGCTAGTTTTTAACTTGTTGGGAAATCTGCCATATAGAAGAGATGTATTGACGAAGTGCAATAAAACATGACCTATTGAATCTACAATCTCTTTTATAAATTTGGCATTTAGGACTTCATATATATCTGACTTAGCCTCCAAAGATCCGATCAATTCAACTAAATCCCGCAATGTTAAAGCCGAAAATTCGCTAAATTCCAAATATAAATTATAGTTTATATTTGACCAAGCAATATGTACATCGATACTCAAAACAATTCGGTTAACACTTTCAATGAAATATCTATTAAAATTTTCCGCTATGTCCATGCTATCTCGAAATATTTTTAATTCACCTTCAATTTCAAGCTGAACACAACTTATCACAGAGTTATCCTTCATATTTACAAGTTTTTTAAAGTTCTCCACATTTTTTTTGGATTGTTTATATTTTTATCAATTTTATCATGGTAATATTTAGTTTTTTTTTCTTTTAGAAGATTAACAACAGCATTTCGTTGTGTTTTATAATACTGCCAGAGCTCATTTCTCTCATTATTAATGCACTGTTTGAATGCTTTATAAGCTCTATCTCTGATTTTCATTTTATTGAACACTTCCTGATCAAACCATGGCAATTTATTTGTAACTGTATAACTTTGTACCTGAGCAAACTTGTTTACTGCATTCGCACGAATATTTGTAATTTCATCATAAATATTGTCAACGTCCACAGAGTTAAGTGACCAATTATATGAGATTAGATTTAAATTAATATTTAGTATATTTTGTTCATTTAAATTTCTATATTTTTTACAGTATTTTATATCCGGCAAGTTCCTGTTTGAAAAATTCACAGAAATAATATAATGATCAGCTATTCTGGGGCATATATGTACTATAGAAGTAACATCATTAGTATTTGATAGGACGAAATCAACGAGTGTTGCAGTATCATACGTACATCTAGTTGGTTCTGTGATGAGTTGTGTTATGCCATATGTATTAAATATATCCTTATTTTTTTTTACATAATAAGAATTCAGAGACAAGTAATCCAAGTTAAAGTCACCTATTAGTAAGCACTTATTATTATTTGCAAACACTGCATCACAAATGTCAACAAAATCCTCAAGGAAGGTAGAATGTGAAGCACTACGAGAATGATATAAGCAGCCGATTAACCATGTAGTATTTAAGATTTTAATTTTTATAACTTTGCACCAATAGTTGGTGTCTAATATAAAAGTTTTAAATACTGAGACGTGGATGTTGTTTTTAATGTACAGTAATACTCCTCCTGTATATCTTGTTCTAGAATCACATCTTATGATATTATAGTTTTCAATATAAAGTTCACTGTTGTGAATATCTTCGGTTTGTCTAGACTCACTTAGCAGAATTATACTGGGGTTGTGTGATACTACTAATGACACAATCTGATTCTTATTACTTAGAATGCTCTGTATGTTAAGGTATAGGATATCTGAGTTATATGGTATATTAGGATTTACTTCCGGTTTTTTTGCTGCTGCTGAGTAGGTTTATCCACAATTGTAGGTACATTATTTATGTACTTAATGGTTTTCGACTAATCTCTTTTATCTATCATTTCGTTCAGTTGTCGTTTTATATTCATAAAGTAGTCCCTCTGCATTTGTGTTTGATCACCAAACACTTTCACACTGGGAACCTTTATGGATTCTTTATTCTTCAGAACATACAAGGCATCTTCCGGCGAATTTAGAATGACTTTAAGTGGGCGATTTTTGCTATTTTCATGTTTACCTAGTCTAAATGTTCTGATATTGTCTTTGTTAATACTCATTTCATTAAGTATAACTTTTACAGCATCTATGTCATCCTTACTTCTCTCAGCCTTTGAATTTAGCTGAGATTCCTTTAAGTTTAGCATGATAATGTTAGACCGCCTATTTTGACGATTAAGCATCTCATTAATAAAGTTTTCCTGAGTAAGCATGTTAGATTGTGGCACAGGAGTAGTTTGCATTACTTTTAGTTTATTTATTTCTTCACGCTTTCCGCCATTTGTTTGATTAGCGGTGGAATTTGTCCAAGTCCTTTTTCACACCCTTCACATAAGAATTTTAATTTTCTGTTTCATTTAACCGACAAAATACAAAATATTGATCACAAGAAAATCAAAATTTATTACGGGAGAGTAACTTTCAAGTGCGACTCGGTTTCAATGTTTGGCTTGGAATAATCGGTAGTAGAATCATTGGTCCAATAATATTTGAAGGACCTCTGACTGGTGCCAGATACTTGGGATTCCTGGAAAATGAGATTGAGGACATTTTAAATAAGTTACCTTTAGATTTAGGACAGGGAATGTATTTCCAACAAGATGGCGCTCCTCCCCATAATTCAAGGATGGTAATTGATTACCTTCAACGAAGATTCGGAGAAGACATAATTTCGGCGAATGGTCTTATGAGGTGGCCTCTAAGGTCACCTGATTTAACGCCCCTTGATTTCTTTCTTTGGAGTCATTTCAAAAATATTGTCCATGCAACCGCCGTTACAACCTGTAAAGACTTGGAGCTATGAGTAAGACGAGAAATTAATAGCATAACGGCCCAGCAATTGGCGAACGTTCTTCGAGAGAGAGCTATGCGAGTTCAAAAGTGCATTGACGTTAATGGACAGCATTTTGAACAACTGTTGTAATAGTTCAAATGTGCTTTTAGAGGGCGGAATATTAAAACATAATATTTTAGTCGCAAACTCCTCTATTACGTTACGTTACGCACGTACGTACGTTACATAAAATACGAATTTCATATTACGTTACGTACGTTACGTAAAATAAGGATTTTATAGAGGAGTTTGCGACTAAAAATATTATGTTTTAACTGTTGTAATATTTTGTGTTAATCTTTTGTATTCCAAAACCACCTCATGTGTAATAAGGTAATTAGAATAAAATGGTATTTTCTTATTTTCTTTTAGCTGTAATTTTATTTGTATTTATCGCACATTTTAATACGACATACGAATGAATTCCTTATTAATAGTACCAATAAATGATACCACGGTAACGATATGGTTCCATTTGAAAAAATTGAGTTTTGCCCCAAAAACAATTTTGGTGAATTTTATTTGCTCATAAATCACGTAATTTAGTGTTTTTAACGGGATTCCGATTTTTGTAGCATTACACGGGTCATTTAGAATAAATCAGAACCGTCATGGCACACTTAAATGGAAACCTAAAAATTATATTATATAAAAAAAAGTTGTTTGAAATGTCACTTATTTGGGATCGTTGGGTTCAGAAAATTATGCAAATTCAAAAATATACAGGGTGTTCTATTTAAATATCGAAAGTTAGTATCACTTCCGGCGTAACCGGAAGTGAAAAAATCAATTTTATGTCAAAAAGTGCCGCTTATTATGTATGTAGTATATCCTAAATTTCAATCAATTATCTTCAAAACTAAAGCAGAAAAGGGGGGGTATACCATGATCCTGATACACCCGGTATACTTATATACAAAGTGCGCCCGCCTTGCTTTTCTTGCAATTATGTTACAAAGAAATTATTTTTTACTATTTAGTACATTTTTTTTATTTGTAAATTTCCCATTTTCAACTAAAAATTAGTGCCTTCATTTAATGATTTATACTTTATTTGCAAATTTTCAATCAACATTTCAACAATTTCTTTATGTGTATATTGTAAGTTTATATTTTACTTACTTTTTGAAAGCCACAAGTCTAGTATTAACAAGTAGCACAATAGATTTAATAATTTCACTAATTATTCTTTTGCACTTAAAGAAAGACAGGAAGAAAAGATTACTACCAACCAAAGTTACTTAATTACTTTGTGGGAAATAAAATGATGCTACTCATTTGGGAAATTAGGAACTAATTATAGCGGTGTTCTTCCATACTACATTACAATTAATACGTCTTTTTTTTTTTAAATGTACTTCTTTAACTTTTTGACTTTAAAATTGATAGTAATGTACAGTTCTTTAACAAAAACCCTCAAAATCGACATTTCTAAAATTTCTGTTATTCGCTTCAGGACGAACTAAGTGCTTGCTTTTCAGTATTAATCATCTTGAATATGATGCTGTAGATATTGGCACTTAGATTTTGTTTACTAAAAAAAAAAATTCACACTTTCAAGAAGAGACAAACAAAAAATTATTGCAACAAGGACTTCGGAAAACAGGATGTGTTTTTGCTTATTCGAATATCCAGACAAAATAATTGAGCAGTAAATATTTGTGTATACGAAACTGATATCATAAACATATAGACAATAGTTACAATCTATTAAAAGTATGTCATATCGAGAACGAAATTGAGAACATCCGACTGAATTTAGCAATTTTGAAAATATCGCTTTTAAAATATTAGTGTAAATTATTTGACGTAAAATTCTCTAAATGAAATTACGAATTGTAAAAAGAGCGTTGACCAACGATTGTTATTAATTTGTGATGAATATTAAGATATAATTTAAGGTGAGCCATCCAAAATAGACAAGATTATCCAGATATTGGCAATATATTCCTAAAACTGGCTTTTAGTTTCATAAATTGCCTTTTGCGTAAAGTAGATCATGATTACATAAAGCTATTGAATCATTTCTCTTTCCTTGGAGTTAAAAATATTTCAATATATCACATTCTGAGCAATTTAATTGTTTTCATTGAAGTTGTACCTACACAAAGGCTGCAAGGTAAATTTTTAATTTAGTTCATTGATATTTTTTCGAACGATATGTGTATCCATAAAGTAAAAAAGAATTCATCAAAGTAATTTTTTCCAACTTTCAGCCTGCTTATGTTGTCTTTGTATGTCTAAGAGCATTAATATAATTTGTTTGTATCTTGCTGTCTTTTATTTCCTGCCATAATTAATTTACAGGAACACTGTCAGAGGCCTTTTTTAAATCTATAAATATAATATGCAGTTCTCATCCGTGTGCTATATAATTTCAAAAAATTTGTGTTTATGTGGGTATGAGCTTTGAGTAACTTTTTCCTTACAACTAGTAATTGAATCTGAAACTGGATTGTTAGGGTAAGGTTGTGCTCACATGCACTCAGTCCTCGAAATTGGACCCATTATACTATCCACGCAGATAGCGGCATTTTCACCGGATCCCTCATTCCCCAAACCACTAAGGCTTGTGATGAACTTCAGGAGCTAACCCGGCGGTTTGCCACCTATACTGGCCACACTTTGCCAGGATTCTCCCAGCATTGATCCTCTTTTTGTTGAGAGAACAGGGCAGTGACAGAGCATTTGCTCGACAGTCTCGTCTTCTAGATTACATCTTCTACATCCGCAAGCGTGTTAGCAATACCATGCGTTGGATAGCGTTAATTATGATCTCAAGATATTTTGTCAAACTCACTTTAAATGTCAGTAAAGTCCCCATTCCTCTATGTCCATTGATTTTTAGACCCGAGACACTACACAATTCTGTGCCAATTCTCTGCGGATATAAAAGCGTATTGATTTGAATGCAGTGGGTGTAGTACAAATGGTAGTACCTAAAGCGCAATCTAGCTTATTTAGAAACAAAGATCGTTCAAATCTAAATCATCACTGAATGAGGAACATATACAATTAGGTTCTTGGTAAGAAATGGAATAATTTATATTATCTTAGAGCCTTTTATAAGGAATCTTAGATATATCAATTTCTTTATTCCTTCTCAGTTATAGGAAAAATTCAAACTGGGATCTAATGTCCCAAACCTACACCTTCAGTGATCACCTGATATCACTACAACTGATAGGGAGGCTTGTGATTTAAATATTTATATTACTTTTCTATGAAAGACCTCCTGACATCTTGAAAATCTGATTCTTTTGTTATTTTAGTTATATTCAAGATATGTTTTCCCGAATTATTGAAGGCATGGTACTCTAGGTCAAGGGCAGACAGTTAGGTAGGTAAATATAAGGGACTTCTTGAAGCATTTGCTCATAAATAATTGTATTTTATTTATAAATAATGACATGAATTATATAATATTAACACATAACTAGGTTTAATGACAAAATCTTATCCCATTCCTTTGTAAAATTTTGAGGCATAAGCATAGGGTATTTAATTCCTGCCTTTATAGGTTTTCTATTTATCCGATGTTTCGAAACTAAATTTATTTTCATGTTCATGTTTTCAAAGTTATGAATGCAATTCTTATATGCTATGTATATTAAATAAACAGCTTTATATTTATGTTTACGTCATATCCATAGATACTTATTACTACACAGAACTGTTGATATTCTAAATGATATTATGTTTGTTAATTTCTTTTTTTTTCTTTTTTAACATTGATAACCATGTCGTGTAGAAAATCTGTAGAACTATGAAATACGCAATTATACTCATAATATTACCGCGGATTCTTTAATTTTTCTTTTTTTGTTTCTTCCTCTATTATTAAAAGTCAGTGGACAAAAAATAACTTCCGACTGATCCTTTGACATGAACGTCACATACATAGAGGTTATTGTTCCAATATACTAATTACTTTTGTTATTTTTGTAGTATTTGTGATCAGAAGATGTATATGGTAGAAAAACCCATAAAAGAAGAAATTAATAGGAACAGAACATCTCAATTAACGTTTAGACAATAAGTATAACGGGTTCGCACATTTTTAAAAGGAAAATGATTGAATCGGAAAAGCTTATTTGAAAAATATGTGAATAATCTATCTTAATTTTCGAGAAAGGATCGTTAGTTACATTTTTTGTGCTTTATTTTCGAACGCCCTGTTTATATCATTTTATAAATGACTGCATTCAATCATCAGAGATAAAAATATACTGTTCTGGTAAATATTTATTGCTAATTACAATGGAGATAACAGAAAAACTGTATTGTAGGTCACCAGCATAAAACACATAATTAACGTGTGCATGTTGAAATATTCCATTGGCTTCCAGGTGTTATCTTTTAATCAACATGTGTGTTCTAATCAAGAATGCGACTCAGGTAATCTATTATTAAAGACAATACACAAAGCGATCAACAAGAGACGGCTTTACCAAAATTCAGGACACGCTACAGGACCTAAAACTTAAATCTGTTGGACCAACCAAAACACGCGCCAGCAATATCGTGAGACTATAAACGTCAAACGTTGAATATTAATCGATTCGCACTATAAACATATCACGCGATATTCTCTTTTAATTTATTACCAGCTCTATGAAGAACTGTGACATTGTTTGTTGATAATATTGAATGCAACTGCAGTAGAAAGAATTTAAAGTAATTTATACTGGATGTTCCATAAGTAATGGTACACAGAGCAATGGCAGATTCCTTATGTAAAATATTACGATTTAACCAAACTTACCTTAGTCCAAAAGTTGATATCAACAGAGACACAGGGTGTCAAATTAAAATTTTTATTTTGGTTTTTTAAAATAATTTCTTTAAAAATTGAAATATCTTAACAAAATGGTGATTGGGCTTTCTTGAGGGGAGGAATTCACATCTATTCTATAGTTTTGGTGATTTTTAAAGTCTCTACCATTGCACAGAATGAAACCTAAGGATTTCTAAGCTCCAGCTCCAGTTACGCATTCCTCAATATGTTTTGAGAAAGTTAATTTTTGACTCGAACAAAACTCCTAGGTCTTTAACAAACTGAGATCTACCTAAAAGACAGTTATCCAAGTTATAATTAAAAAAATATTGTCTGGCGTGAGAAAGGCATTACATTACATTTACTAAGATTTAAAGGAATAAGATTATAGACGCACCAGGCGTTGAGCAAATCAATATTATGGACTCTCAAACAGTCAAGTTCAGAGTTTATGCAGTAATATAATTTGAAATCATCAGCGTAAATTAAATCGGATACATCGAGATTGTCATTAATAAAGAGTACGAAAAATAGTGGTTCAAGTATGGAACCCTGCGTGCTCCTGATGTCTGTTTAATTAGTACAGATTGGAAGTCACGATATTCAACAAACTGAGTACAACAGGATATAGAAGAAAGGAATAAGTTAATAAGAACATCACTGAAATCAAAGTTCTGCAACTTATTTAATAGTATATCGTAATCCAATCTGTCAAACGCTTTAGAAAAATCAGTATATGACATCTACCTGACTTTTTTATCTAAAATTTCTGCAATATACTGCGTTTTACATACAAGGTTCGATACTGTTGATCTTCTCTGCATAAACTCATACTGCAAAATTGCATACAATTGTGATATAATATAGGACGATGATTCTCAATATCATGCTTATTACCCTTTTTAAACACTGGATAAATTGTCTACTCTTTCCACGTGTCTGGAAAAGTCGCCACCTTTAATATCAGGTTAAAAATAATACATAGCGGGTTACAAAGAGCTGCGGCGCGGTACTTTATAATAAACGCTGGAATTTGGTCCAGCAGTTACATTCGCCTTGATTTTCTTGAGTTAAATACACCACTCTCGGTAAACTCTCTGCTATGGAAAATGTTTCTGTTACACTGCAAATTGTCAGCTGGGAAAAATTCACTGGAACTAATGAAAGCGTCGGAAAAGAAGTCAGCGGAAGCATTGATAATTGTACAAAACAAAAACAATAAGAGATGCTTTCAAAATTAATATCTATCAAATCTACTTGTTATTTGTCAGAATATCGTGGGCTGTAAAAAATATCTAATAAAATTAAGTTTGCAATGAATAATTTACCCAAGAACATTTTAATAGACGCAGATCTCATCGTTGATATTTAGAAATTTATGCAAATAGAAGGCAGCTGGATTAGAAGTTATTTCTTAATATTTACAGTAGATTGGGGAAAACTGGTTCCTTTCGTCTTGAACGAGATACCGTGTTACGTCCAAAAAATATTACTGTGGCACAGGAGGAGGAAATATTGATCCATGTTGCAGAAAACCCAGAAATAAGTACATCGATTTCAAGCGACATTTACACGTAGATGTGTATTTAACTTTAGAAAGAAGCGTGCGTGGGACATAGAAAATCCGCACTTAGAAGTCGTACGCCACTTTCAACATGAATTTAAAATAAACATTTTATGTGGAATTTCTGATAATTATTTTTTTGGACCGTATGAGTTACTACCTAATTTAAACTCAGCTAGGCGAGTTCTTGAATGATGTACCATTAAATTTAAGAGAAAATATGTATTTTATGCAAAAAGGAGCTTCGCCGCATTTTTTTAGACCGGTTAGAAACTACCTAAGTACAAATTTTCCTGGTCGCTAAATAGGTCATGGGAGCAGCAGATTTTGCGGAGTCCCGATCTTAATCCGTTGGATTTTTGCATATGGGGGTACATGAAATCTGTTGTGGTAATATGTAATAGACAATCGAGAAGAATTAATGCATTGCGTTGAATCATTTTAAAACGAACACTTATTGTTTAAAATAAGGAGGTCGTTTGATAAGGGCACCACCAAGTGTATTGAAGGAAACGGAAATCACTTCGAACATTAGTTACCAAAGACGGATCTTTTTTCTTATTAATCACTGTTATTTTTTTTTATGAAAGTAGCATTTAAATAAAAACTGTTTCTCAAAATTTAAGTTTATATATTTGAAAGTTATTGTTCTTATTTTTTTGGTAGTGTTAGGTTGTAATAACTTAAAAAAAAAATAATTTTATACTGTAACAATACAATAATAGATATTTTATTTTATTTAAATTGGTTGCATTGAATAACTTAAAACCGTATATCTCGAAAACGATTACTCGTAGTGATATTAGGAAGTATACCTTTTAGTTTTATGGTTTCGCCAAAAATATATGACGTGTAAACGGCACGCAAACTACCGTAGGTGGCGCCCTCTATAAATAACAGCAAAACTCTGAGTAGAATTGAATCCCTCGCCTCAAGAAACCCGAATCATCAAATTTTGTAAAAATATATTTCAATTTTTAAAGAAAGTATTTTAGAAACCAAAACAAAAATTTAACTTTGACACCCTGTATCTCTGTTGATATCAATTTTTGGACTAAGGTAAGTTTGGGTAAATCGTAATATTTTCACGTAGGAATTTGCCATTGCTCTGTGTACCATTTCTTATGAAGCACCTTGTATAAGTAAACTAATATTCCACGTAAATTTTCACCTGAAAATTATAATCAGGTGATTGTATATTCAGAAATATAATAATATGGTGGACTGATATGATTTGGATATCACATGGGCGCGTTTTTTTGTTCTAACATATCTGAGAGTTATAAAATGCCAAATGTTAAAAATTTTGCAAAGACGTAAATAGAAAATTTGTCTAGTAGAACTCCTGTCTCGGGAGGTTCTTGGAACCGGTCGTAACTTTTTGGAACTGAAAAAAATGTATATAATTTTTGTTAATTTAGCAGATCGTTTTAAAAAAAACCTGGCTAAGTCGCTAATTTAGGCTATTAAGCAAGGGCAAATTAAGGGAGAACCTTCTAGAAAGAAAAATAAAGTTTCAGAAAACTTATCCTCTAATATAAGTAAGTGAGCGAAAATGATGTGCCATAGTGAGTTGAATATCGTGACCGGAGGTCTAGTAGAAACCGAATACAGTGATTGAGTAGTAGACTAGGCGGTATGGGCTATGTTGTTCCGAATTAAATTCGGATTCGATTTTTTTTTACTGGAATTAGTTCAGGAGATAGTACCGATTATGAAAATCCATGTTACCAGACGGTAACCTGAGTCGTTACTTTTTAAAACAATTTTATTTATGACGAATAGAAAAAAAAAAATTTCATCAAACAAATTTTTTTTTGATCGATTTCCGATAAGAATGTTTTTGTATTAAAAAATAGATATAGATATATATGCATAAATAATGTATATCAATAAATGATTTTTAAAAATTTCATGAACAGTAATAATTCAATGAAAAATCTGTATTAAATTAAATACTTAATCAATTAAATAAATTTATAATAGTTAATTAATAATGATAGAATTAATAATAAATTAATGATCACGATAGGTATATAAACAACAGAAATCGCACGATACGCATAAGACAGCAACACAGCGCTGGGAGAAAATTATTACGGCTGGCACGTGCGCGCGGGTGAAAACAAATAATTTTTACATATATAACGAATTAAAAATCGATAATTTTCTTTATTGGAAGTTAATATACAAAGTCTAAAGATATTATAAAAAAATATGTATGGTAAAAAAATATTTTTTCATTACACTTGTAGCGCGTCAGAAAACAGGAAATTGGCGATTTTTCAATTTTTAAAAATTAATAACACAGGAAATATTAACTTTGCGAAAAAAAATTATTGAACATTTCTTGTTGTAAATCTATCAAAAAAATATTTAAAAAAAATTGTTTAATGAAAAAAAATTCTACTTATCATAAATAAAATTCTTTAAAAAAATAACAACTCAGGTTACCGGCTGGTAACATGGATTTTCCTAACCGGTACTATCTCCTGAACTAATTCCAGCAAAAAAATCGAATCCGAATTTAATATGAAACGATAGCGCCCATACCGCCTAATATAACCATAATACCCATAATACCATAACCATAACCCATAATAACTAGTGTGATAAGCCACTAATACGGTTTTCCCAGAAAAAAAAATTATTACTGAAATACTTAACTCACGTAAAAAAATGATTTATGGCATATTTATTATCTTATTAATTTTACTAATAGTAACAAAAAAAAAACTTGAAGTTTGAAAAATATTGGGTTCATTTTAAACAGCCATCAATTGGCGCGTTGTGACGTCAACACCCTGAAATCCAATCACAGAAGTTGTCTTTGTTCAAGATTGTTTATTAATCTTGGTTTCTGTTAAAATAGCATAACCCCTATTTATTGACAGCACTCAGCACTTTTCTACTTTAGGTAAATTATCAGCGGCACCTTTAACATATCCCTCTTCCACTTGATTCCATTTTGATTGTAAAATTAATAAAACATAAACCAGAAATAATATTTTCACTCCAAACAATACAAACATAAAAATATAAATTTAACGTTTTAGGTTAGTCATCTGATGTGTAATGTCGGTGAAGGTTAAACCTAAACTACAGTACAAAATATTAACGTCCGACGCTTTCACGAATAACTTGTGCGGCATTTATCTGGATTCTGATTGGCCAATATTTACACGTCCACTGCTTTAGACCAATCACAGTACAAGCATTACAAATTGAAATCCTGAGAAGTTTTAGAGGAAAGCTTTCTTTAATACACAGTTAGAATCTATTACAAACTAATTATATCCATAATCTCATTGGTTTTCCGGGTAGATACGTAATTCTGGCGCGTAAAAATGCCCGTTTTAAAAAGCAGTGAAATTATCAGCAAGTTGTTTTAACGATATTTTCTTAGAAATAATTCTTAGAAAAGTAAATTGTTGTAAATTAATAAAATGTCATCATCATTTTCACGACACAAGTTGTTAAAATAAAATTAGTGGGAAAACCCTATTGTCGAAAGTAATTAGTGTGTTAACAATATTTGGTGCTATCCTTGTTTCAATTTTTGAATCTATATTTGGAGTATTTGCCAAAGCTTGTAAATTATTAACAACTACAACATATTATTTTTAATTTGCTTCTGTGTACATATTATGAAATTTTTTGTTTAAATTGCTGATACTAAGTTTCGTGTCATTCAATCAGATTAGTTTCTCATCACTTCACTTTTTTCATATTTACACATGTTCATTTTTACTGTTCGCCGTTGACTTTTGTATGTCTCGGTAAATATTAACTTATCTTATGAAGTTAGCAAATGGCAGTTAATAATTTTCTTCTGTTACTAAATTTACACTAAATCCGTTGTGTTGATTCGCAGAACGATGAAGAGATAAGTATTACCAGAATTGACAACATGAACGAGATGTGGCCAAAATGTACGCCGATAAGATAAGAATTTTCTTTAAAAAAATGGTGGCAATTTTTTAACAAAATTCGCTTAATATTTTACTTAATAAACTACATATATTAAATCTAGTATTTTAATTTTGCAAAGCGTATGTTTCCAGTTTTAGGCATTTCAACCCAGGCAAGGCAATCATGCCTTTCAAATTAAAATAAATTACATACTTGTCCATTTAAAACTATTATTAGACCACATTTTGTTAGAAAGATGTAATATTCATTTATAATACGAGTTCAAGGTATATTAATGATAATCTTTTCTGTGGCCGTTGCAAGAAAAACTGCTAGAAGGCATCTAGAAATTCAAAATCAATTGCATAAGTTTAAATATGTAAATGAAATACAATATGTTTATAGGAGTGGCAATTAGAGTGATTAATTATATTAATATCTCGGTAATAAACAACTTCGCTAAGATCTTCCAAAAATGTTTGAAAAAAAGTCTTACAGATTTTCTTTTAAAAAATATATTTTACAGAAAGCAATATGGTTTTAGAGGTACAAAATGTACTGAGAATGCCGTTTATGATCTAACTACTGAAGTAACAAATAATTTAAATAAAAAATTGTAGTTTAAAAAACTAAAAAACAAACACGTCTTAAAAACCAAAAACTAACAGAAAGCAAAAGGCAAAAATAGATGAAACTGTCAGTAACTCTCAGCCAATCTCAATGGGTGTACCGCAGTGTACTGTTTTGGGACCTCTGCCATTTCTCGTATATATTAACGAAATGGAAAATATACCAAATAATTCAACTGCAATCTCATATGCAGATGACACCGTTATTTTATTTACAGGCGTAAACTGAGCAGAGGTATACGAGAAAGCTGAAGCAGGTCTCTAGTTGATACAAAGTTGGCTAGATTTTAGTTTATTAAGTTTAAATATCAAAAAAACAACAGTCATAGCTTTTTCCACCTCAGCTGCAATCAAAATACACATATTACGCACACATATTATACATATCAATTTAAATAAAAAAGATAAAATTTATTAAATATTTAGGAGTTATTAATGATCATCATCTGAGATGGATCGACCATAGTAATTTTATAGCAACAGAAATTCGTAAACTGTTTCACCAATTTTATCAATAAGGATCCGTCGTAAATAATAAATTGTTAATAGTTTTATACAATGCTTAGTTGAGTCTATATTAAAATACTGCATTGTAATTTAGAGTACAACAATTCATTACATAATCTTGTTATCTGTGTGAAAATACAATAATGAGAATAATTTTTAAGAAAGAGAATGTACTCCACTAACGAACTATATAAGAATACAATATAATGATGAATATTAGAAGTCTTTAAGTATGTATGTGTGTATGTTGTTTAAATTTTTCAGTTAAAAATCGACATTTATATCAATCTGTCGTCCATAATTATGAAACTAGAATGATAATATTGTCTGAAAGTTATTTGTGGCATTCTACGAATATTCGTTCCTATTATTTGGGTTTTCTACCGCATGTATTATTGTCCTCTTCAAAAAACAAATCACCGAATCTACAAAATAATAGAATTATTGGAAAAAAGCCTCTCCGCCCGTGACGTTTACGCCAAAGGAATAGTCAGAGGTTATGTTTTGCAAATAATATAACTGGACCGCTAAATGGCGCCTGCTGACTATTTTACATGTCGCTATCCCAAAGATACCGAAATGTACTAAATAGTCAAGTGATCCTCGTGTCGGTCGTCACATGTCTACCTTGCACTGACGAGAGCCAACAGCTCGAAACTGTAGTCTGCAAGTGGTGTGTGACGACTGGCACGAGAGCTCCCTTAAGTAGGATCAGTCTTTCGGCTGGTGTTTGTTGCAATCAAAGCATTAGCGTTTTGATGGTAATATGCAATTATTACACTTAACGCGCCAGAGTTGTAACTTGTAATTCTGCGCTCGGCGAGGCACATAGCCCGGAGAGTAGCTGTTGATTGCAGTCTGGTTACGTTCCTTATAGTAAAATCAGGATTTTATAGAGGAGTTTGCGACTAAAAGTATTATGTTTTAGGGTATTTCCAGATTACGTTCGATCAACTTCACGTGTTCAAAAATATTAGAAAGAATTGTGTACATACAGTTAAATGAATATCTTCCTCTAAATAGTATTCTGTCCGTTAATCAGTCGAGCCTTATGAAGGGACCTAGAGCAAACATTAGACTGATTAATATGAATGATAATATCATAAGGGCTTTAGGTAAGGATCAGGCAACTGTTTTAGTATTGCTGGACTTTACTAAAGCTTTTGATACTATTGATTATAATCCTATTGTTGCAAAATGTAATTACTTGTCTCATGTAACTTTTTCAAGATCTGTCATAAATATCGTACTTATTTTAAGCAGTCTAAGCAGTCATCAGTCATTTTAAGCAGCGAAGTCTTTTGTGATTCGTCGTAGACGTAGACGACTATTACATCCGGTGTCCCCTGAACACGAACCAACCTTCCAATTTTGGAGAAAATGAAAATAAAAGCCTTGAGGGATGACTTCGTACACTTTAGGAACAAGCTACGCTGTTTCAAGCGAGTAGAAGTAATGTAGAAGGATGATTCCGTATTCGAATATTTGATAAAAACAAGTCTTTGTTTAAAAATATTTCAGGTAAGTAGGAGTAGTGTTGGATGACTGTATGCTGTTATATGTAGATACACATTGGGTATAGAGAAGTCTTCCATTCGTTAATACCTTCCAACGTACCACCATCGTAATTAACAATCGCTTATTAGGTATTAATAATTATGTTCAAATATTTTTGAGCATAATTATTAACCTAAAATTGAATTCTTTCAGATTTAGTGATGTGAAAATTTAAAATCAGTTACATATATCAAGGTTGATGATTAAATCGTACCTTCTTTAAATAACACTAATTATGGGAGTAACATTTCACGAAAGTTTCAGATTTATAAAATATAGATACCAATGATATGCTGAAACAGTATTTTGAATTAAAAGCACAAACAAATATTTTGCGAAAGTCTGGCTCTCTGTAGTAGTATACTTGAGTAAAAGTCACATTTTTGTCCCAATTCTTACTGCCGTCAGTTGCTGAGTGGGCCATATTGGTACCCACGGACCACAAAACATTGGAGCAAGTGTATCAAAAGATCATGAAATGTGGTACCAAATGCTTTACGGAATTCAATCTAGGCCATCGACAGATTCTACTTGTACTGCCAGAGTTCTGTGTAATACAGCGATCTATCAGCAGGTTATCAATGCAGCCTGCCATGTACTTCTTGAGAATTAGTATAGTACGTCCTTCGACAAACCAGTCCGGAATCTGCTGCCCCTCGATCAACCGTGAATTGAAAACCCGCACCAGACAATGGAGAGTGGATGGAGGTTTCTTATACTGCCAGATGTTTATACCGTCTAGGCCAAGTAGCGAAGTTCTTCGTACGAACAAATGCTTGTTGGACTTCCTCCATACTAGTCGCCGGGCACACTTCGTCTTGCTCTTCAAAGATTCTGTTACACAGAGCCTTGGAGTGTGCAATTGCTGGAGTGTTGCTATTAAATGAGCGTGTTGTCAAATGGGCGGGAGGCATTCGCACGGAATATTGAATTGTGTTCCATATTCCGCTCCCGCCTGCGCCTTTTCAGCTTCTTCTTGATTGCTCTAAGTGTAGTTGGCGTCCCAGCCTGGCTACTATTCGCCGGGCTTTAGGAGTAAATGTTTTGTCAGATGTTGAGCGAAAAGTATCTTGCCCTCAACATGTCCGTTCTTGGTTGCTGATAACCAAGGAAATGAATCTCAGGGCCAAACACCGACCCCAAAGCAACTGGACGGGCATCCGCTACTAATTCGATTTTCCACTGAGGGTCAAAGTTATTATTAGCAATTACTCGAGTCCGAGTATAAAAATGTTACAGTCGATAAATTGTGTACAATAAAAAACAAGTAAAAGTTGTAGTCTACTGTAATTCCCATTCATCTACGGTGCACACGACTATGGCTATAGAGGCCAATTCGGGAGAGCACATGTCGACCGCAGTCAGGACAAACATAGACCTGGTTAGGTCTTAGATTCGGCCTTCTTGCAGCAACATTTCCTTGATAGCTGGCCACAACCCCTCGCCATTCGGTTCTGTCCGCTGCAAGTTGTTCCCATTGCTCGTCTGCAATATCGCAGTATTTTAGATTTTCATGGAGAGCGTCTTTGAACCTCTTTCGTTGACCGCCACGCCTTCTTCTACCACTTAGCAATTCACCATAAAGTGTACATTTAGGAAGGCGGTTATCATGCATACGATGAACGTGACCTGCCCATCTTAGGCGTGCTCTTGAAATAAGCACCTCAATTGGAAGGCTGTTTGCTCTCCTGAGTACTTCCACGTTTGATATGTGATGGAACCAACGGATTTTCATCATACTTCTGAGGTGTCTTTGCTGAAAACGTTCTAATTCTTTCACATGATGACGGTAAGTGACCCAGCTTCCACATCCATATAGCAGTGTTGGAATGACAACTGCTCTGTAGACAGCCATTTTCGTTGACAAAGCAAGGTCGTGGTTGTCAAATACTCTCTCTCTAAGTCCCCAGAGTGCTCTAGATGCAGCGTTAATTCTATTGCGAATCTCGCTGTCCATGTTTGCTTTGTCACTGACAACGTTGCCTAAGTAATTGAACTGATCCACCACTTCAAGAGAATTTCCGTTAAGTGTAATGTCTATTTGGTTCACTTGATGAGAAGTTGCCATAATCTTAGTCTTTCCAATGTTGATTTTAAGTCCCAAGGAATCATAGCTCTGGGCATACACATCTAAAAGTTCTTGAAGCTCTTCCGGCGTAGAGGCTAAAAGTGCACAGTCATCCGCATACTGGAGATCACAAATGAATCATGTGCGTGTCTTCGTGAAAGCTCTAAAGCGCCCTATGTTAAAAAGTCCGCCATCAAAACGGTATCTGAGACCTATTCCTCTGACTGTCAGTTTGTTGTCAACAATAATTGTTAGAGCAGTGGTAAACAAATTAAAGAGTAGGGGTGCCAGGACACATCCCTGCCTAACTCCAGTGAGGGTTTGGAAAGGTTCGGTTGCCTCATTATTATACATAACCTGGGCGTTGTTGTTTGTATGTAGACTGCGACATACTTCCACAAATTTTCTAGGGATACCTAAGCGGAACATAATTTTCCAGAGCACTTCCCTGTCCACCGAGTCAAACGCCTTGGTTAAATCAATAAAGGCCATGTGAATTTCTCCTTGATGTTCGAGTGCTTTTTCTTGAAGCTGTTTAAGTGTGAAGATTAAATCCGATGTGCCTCGGTTTGGTCTAAAGCCACTAAAGTACAATAGTGTTGAAAGTGTACCTAAAGTGTTTTTCAGTTTATTGACGCTCATTTGATGACAATCCGTCCATTCGAACTTTTCATTCCGCTTCATCAGTTTTTGGTGGGATTCCGTCGTGATTTCCAGAACATTCCTTCGAGTAGATAAGAGACAATATCTAAGAAACTGTGTTCTTTTTAGTCATCTCCAAAATTTTAAAGAAAGTTGACGATGTAGATATGGTTATCTGTTTAACTAACTATAGCATACAATATATTATATATTTATAAGTCTTTTATAAGAAAATCTATGGAATTCTTTTAACAATTCAATAAACAATTAAAGAAAACGCTATTCGGAAACAGCATATTATGTCTCAGACACGGCATTCATTTCATCGTAGGGTTAAATTTCCTCAAACAGTTTATGTAAACATCAACTAGATAACTAGATATTTAATTTTACACAATAATATTCTATATATTTGTTAAGGAATTAACTCTCCCGTTAAGGATTTTTATTATTACAGCCGACTCTAAATTTTGTTTGAAATGAAAACATTAACAACCTACCTACATTGACAAATTAGCTTGTTAACTACCTAAATATTTGTAAGCAAATAAACAACTCTATTAATGAAGTAATTAATAAGAATTATTTCTCTATCAAATGTTGCCCAAATTAAGACCAATTTATATTATACATTATACGTACCTAGTAACTGGTAAGCATAAGATGTGAGTAGGTGTGATATGATATAATATATTCATCGTCGATTGATGTGTTTTGCAAGAGTACATTATGATTTGTCGCACGTTTACAATAATTAATATATTTAAAAAGTTCCGTGCACACTATTACACTCAATTTTAAGTACACTATTTATTATTTATTTTACGGTGTTGTAATTTATACGACTTTTTCACATGGTACTGCATATACTTAATTTTAAATCAAACTGGCAGTTAAGATTTTCATGTCATTGCTAATAAATATAGACAAATTTATTTTTAGTGGACACGAAAGCACTGTTTTGATTTTTTCTACTGTATAGTGCAGTTGCTAAAGGTGCATATAAATATTCAATAAAGCACTGATGTAACACTATCTCGTATTCAAGGCGTATACATAGTTATATATCGTATGCTATAAAGACAAGCCATCCGTACGATTGAGAAATCTGAGAGTTACTATTTTACTTAACCCTGTGTCTTTATCTCTTTTTTTTTTAATAAATAGTCACCAGTCCAGCATATTGAATATACCTTATGGAGTTTCTCAAGGTTCTATACTGGGACCGTATTGTTTGTTAATAAACTATCAGAAACTATCGGTAAAAATTTAATTTTACTTGTAGACTACATTTATTTCTTAAGTACGTGTAACAACATAGTAGATTTAAAGACCTCTACACAGAATCTATTAAACGAGCTTACGTCATGGTTTTACAATAACGGATTATTGTCCAGGTCATATAGCAAAGGAGAATGCATTTTTTCGAGAAATTCCTCAGTGCATTTTGTGAACGTGATAATTAGGAGAATAATAGTGGGAATTAGATATATATGTTTTGGAAAGCAAATTTTATTTGGAACCTATTGAAAAGCGGGCATAAGAGTGCCGAAAATAGGTTTTTTCACGTTTTCGATGTGAAAGAAATTTGTTTCATACACAAAATACTACGAAATAATAGTTTTTGACAATTAAAATCGGTCAATAACTTATTGCCCAAAAAATTAAAAACCGCTAAATATGGCCGTTTTGCATTTAATTACAGGGACTGTAATTATCGTAGGAAGTTATTTCGAATCTTAAATTGTAGCTTTTGTTAGTATCTACCTATTCTAAAAATTTCATGCAGAAATATTGATAACTTTTAGCGGAAATAGCGAAAATGTAAAAAAAGGTGTTTCCGAAAAACGGCGTGGAAATGGTCAAAAATGGTCATAGAACGGTTTTTCAAAAAGCTGTTTGTTCCTGACGAAATTCTCTATAACCCTTGCCACCAGCACTTGGTAGTATAAAAAAGATGTTAGGCTAATGTCTGCCTGAGGGGCATTGAGTTGGGGTAGGCAGGAAAAAGGGGAAAAATACTTGACACTACCACACGTATGTGCCCCAAAATAAAGCGTGCGGCTAGCTCTGCGGAGACCCCAGGGTCTAGGTACGACCAGCGTACTGCCTAGAGCAAATACAAAAGAATGTTCAGATATATTAAATGCAGAGTCGATATTACATGATATATATATATATATATATATATATATATATATATATATATATATATATATATATATATTTATATTTTCATGATTTGTAAGGTGTAATTCAATGCAGGTCGGGGTATTTGCCCGCTGAGTAGTTGTTTCCTGCAAATCATGTATAATAACAATATATATATATTGGGGTGCTTAGACCTTTCCCTCCTCATACAGGAGCCGATACAGCAGTGCAAATCTTATGATTATTAAAACTTAGGCCACATTAACTACTAATTAACAATATTAAATTTGTCATATACTTACTACTTTCCCAGGTATAGCTATAAGTAATTTACATGTTAAAAAAAGGTGTTTATTTTATGAAGTAAAAAGAAATTGTTAAATGGGGCAAAAGATTAATAATAAATGGAACAAAGGTTATCAATGGCTGAAGGCCCAACTGCTTGCGTTCCAGGGGTTATGCTCCACAGGTTTCCCAATCGAGGTGGTGTTATGTAAAAGAGTCCATCCGGAACCGGATCTTCTGTTTTGGCCCAATCTAGAGTGCTAGATCCAAAAGAAGAAATCCTGAGCTCAAAACAAGAATCCCGAGCCCAAAACAAGAACCCTAATGGGGAGGAAAATACATGTTGTAAATAATGTCTAACATTGTTTATGCTACAGGGAGCAACTGGGTTTGTTACCTTTTTCCTAAGGGTTCTTATAATTCTGTTGCGACTTCTATATACAAATAACCAGGGACACCGACTCACAAAACAGATCGTGGACACCAGGATACACGTGTTAAAATCCAGATTTTAAATAAATTTACATACAAGAACAGCAGTGCCTGCAGTGAACAACTTCAAGTGCCTAAAATAAAATAATTGTGGCGTTAGGGCTGATTAATGAAGGTGTAGTGGTGGGCATGCCCCTTACCTAGACCATAAAATCTCACGAGGGTAAGTTTCTCTCCATGTATAAACATCAAAATTCACCAAAATCAACACAAAATGGTGGAGAATAACTTCTGAAAGGCTATGTACATAAATCCCTTGCGGACAATCAAAAAGATTGGAGCTTAAAGTACAGCCAAAATGATACCAGGCACTTTTACCGGTGGTCAGCTGAAAAAAGAAAGATAGGAGCCGCACTCAAGAGAAGAAACGCCCTCTAAAAAAATAAATAGCTTCCGCCGACGCCATGATCACATCAGAAGCCGAATATGACAGAACACAGTACAGAAACACATGTTCTCATAGCCGTGCAGGATTGATTTTCTTGCAACTTGAAATAATAACTAGACCATTGCTGGACGATCCAAAACTTATTTAACAATATCTCCGGTATCAATAAAATAATTACGATAATAAATAAACAAATTTGAAAGGATGACTGATGAAATAATTATTAACAATTACACAGAAATTCAGGCGCCAGATACTGCAGAATTCCACTCCGAGTGTTGGTAAGGTGAACAAAAACTGAAAGTCCCTACGTGAAGTAGGCAAAACAACAATTCAATTTATACATTACAAAGTTATAGTGACATAACCCCGAAACTACTCTGCACGGAATATACTTATAACACCCTATTAACTTTAAATTTTCGTTTAGTACCTTAGGAATGCATTTGAAAATCGGGCTATTTCTGAATTTTGAACGTTCGGGTTCTCGAGCGGAGGGGAAGTGATGCGCAATGGGGGAAGTCTCTCCCTTCAAATGAATTGTACGCCATGGATGAGTACTACGCTCGGGACCACTGAAGAACATGCTTTCGGTCCTTTTGGTCCCGAAGCTAGGTAACGCATGCGCAAAAAAGCATCGGAAAAACGCGATCATTTAGCGGCGCTCCAAGTGCGGCTACGGGAGAAACTTCCTCCACCACGCGTCACGTCCCCTCCGCTCGACCACCCGAACGTCCAAAATTCATAAAGAAATAAAAGAACTGCTTGGTTACACCAAAAACAACGAAACTACTATAATAATGGGCGACTTCAATGCGAAAGTTGGCAACATTGAAGTAGATAAAATCGTCTGTAATTACAGTTTAGGTGAGTGCAATAGTAAAGGAGACAAAGTAGTACAATTCTGTCGAGAAGAGAATTTTGTAATTAAAATACATTGTTTAAACTACCAGAAAGGAGTTTCTGCACTTGGCAATCTCCACAGCACCGCCCAAATAACATCGTTCGCAACCAGATCGACTATGTCCTAACCAAAATCAAATTCAAGACTGGTATAAAAGGAATAAAAGCATACCCTGGAGCAGACAGGCTCAGATCACAATCCTGTGGTAGGTAACCTAAATATAAAATTAAAAGTATCAAAAGGAAAGCCACAAAAAAGGTATCGGCATGAGAAAACTCAAAGACAAAGATACACAAACAAAGGCAAAAGAACGAATAAATAAAGAATTTACAACAATGAAGTCAGCTACAACACCTGACGCGGACATAGAAGGAGCATGGAATCAAATTAAACATGCAATAGTAAAAGTAGAATAAGAAGAAATAGGATATGCCAGCTCAAGAACCAAGAAGGAATGGATGACAGAGGAAATTCTACTGATGATGGACAATCGGAGAATGCATAAGCATAAAAATATTAATAAATGCAAAGAAATAAATAGGGAAATAAGAAAGAAAATCTGAATAGCAAAAGATGAGTGGATGCGAGGAGATTGAACTACTTCAGAATAAACATAACAACAACGGAGTACATAAGAAAATAAAGGGGATAACGCATTTCTACAAAAATCAACCCGTAATAGGCATACTAAATGAAAACAATGAAATGGTAATAGATGAGGAAGAGCTATTAAAAATATGGCAAACATATATACGGACGACATTTGCCAACGATACACCACATATGACAGTAATAAGGAACGCCAAAAATCCTAAAATCAGAGATAATGAAAGCATTCTCGCTAAGTGAAAACGGAAAAGCAACGGGCCCGGACGAAATTCACATAGAAATGCTAAAACTGTTAAAAGAAGAAAATTTGGGTCCCACTGTTCCAATTACTACAGAAATTCCATGAAATAGGTAACATCACAAAAGCCTGGCCTACCTCCGGGTTTATTCTACTCCTTAAAAACTCAAACGCCAAGAAATGTGATGAATTTAGACTGATAAGGTTAATGAGCCAAGTGCTTAAAATCTCACTTAAAATTATACAAGCAAGGATCTACCACAAATATGAAGTAGACCAAAGCGATACCCAATTTGGATTTCGTAAAAGACTAGGAACAAGGGAAGCATGCATTAGTCAGCTTATTAATACTCATTCAGAAATGTCGAGTCGAGAAAAGATCACGCATAGAACAAGCCAGATAAGAGCCACATTATAAAAGATGAAAATCCTATTATGAAACCTAACATTGAATTTAAAATTAAGATATCATTTTGTAAAAGCATATGTACACTCAGTTCTCTTGTACGGAGCAGAAACATGGACATTAAAATTAGAATAATTATAAATATTCAAAAGAACAGTTAAAATACGCACTTGGTTTATTGTTTCATTAGTTTTTTTCAGATTTTTCTGACATATGTTTCGGCCTTGCGACTACTAAACGACACGAAAAGTAAAGTTTTTAAGACTCCTTGATAATGGTCGCAAGGCCGAAACATATGTCAGAGAAACCTGAAAAAAACTAATGAAACAATAAACCAAGTGCGTATTGTAACTATTCTTTTGAATATTTATAATTATTCTATTCAATATGTTTCATCAAAAACCTACTGCAGATTCCATCCAATCAATTAAAAGTAGATACCACGAACAGTTTAGAGGCTTTCGAAATGTGTATTTTTCGCAGAGTACTAAAAATATCATGGACCCAACATGTATCTAATAATGAAGTGCTTAGACGCATGGGAATGGAAAGGGAACTACTTACTACAATAAAGCGAATGAGGACCACTTACCTGGGCCACATTTACCGTAACAGCAAGTACGATACACTTAAATTGATAATCGAAGGAAAAATCGAGGGAAAACGTGGCCCCGGATTCATGGTTGAAAAGTATACGCGATTGGACTGGTATGAATACATCATCTTTGGTTCATATACAACTTAAGACCGCAATAAAAATGCCGAAATTGTTGCCAACCTTCATTGAATGGAAATGGCACCTAAAGAAGAAGAATACGACAGATAGACTTCCTCTATAGCGATTTTATTTATAATACATATTTTGAATTATAATTGTTAATTGGCAAATTCCAAGTGTAATCGTTGATACCAGCCCGTTTTACGGTTACAGTGACTAGGTTTTTATAAATATAAGAAAAATTGTAGCACCCATAAAATTATTAATAATATTTTAATTACTATAATAATCTTTCTCGTAGGTCAATTGCCCCTAAATGATTTACTTAATAATATCCGTTCACGATTCTCCCAAAATAACTTAACTAAAGCGGATCGGCACACAAATATATTTATATTTGTGGTCGCTTGTTATAGCTGATGTTCAGATATACCAAATAGCTTAATTAAATTCAAAATTAACATACAAACGTTATGTATGCTATATAGAGTATATTTTTGTGATATGCGACTTACAACAAAAGTAATTTTATTATGACATCGATTCTGTTTATCTCAATAAGATAAAAAATTCCTGTGTTTTAGAAAAATATCGACAGTTTATCCTCCATGATAAATGTCACCTCACATTTTAAATTATTAAATTACTAAATGAAAAGTGATTGTTTTTATCGTCGGAAAAGTATTTTACACAACTTGCTGGAAAGTGTCTCTCTCTTGTGATTCAGTATTTCCAATCGTGTGTTACTCACTTTCCACGCAAGTTATGTAATATACAGGCTGTCCATTTTATCAGAGCCCTCGAGAATATAAATGCGGAAAACATCTAGGCCAAATATCTCCGTTATTTGAAGAGGTACGGGAAATATTTTAAGGCGAAAATCTTTTGCAATACAGAGGTTTCAACGAGGTTTTATCTACTTTTGTTCGAAACCGCTGTATTTTGAGATTTACTCTTCAGGCTGTTAAAAAAAATTATTTTGAAACGGGAGGGAAATAATAATAATATGTTGCTCCGACGGCCGTAAATTTAGCAACTACCTCGAAAACCGAACAGAAATCTTTATTATGAACTGGCGCTGTGCAGCACTACATCCTATGCATTATATTAAATATGAGGACGAGTAAAAAGTTACGTATTAAAGTTTCTGAAGGGAGATTTGGCGCAAGTGACAAAATTTTTCCGTATTTTGAAGTAGTTTTTGGAGGTAAACTTATACGTTTTCCGTCGTGCTTGTCCTTAGGGGTTCCTTAGTGGTTCGGTGCCACAAAAGTATCTTTGTCATGTACATAGTGCATGGGACCGCCTTGCCTGAATGTATTTTATTATTCAAATTTGATGCGATTCAAGCATTTTCAAGCTCCACAACGGGCGCCCGAAATTATTTATGATATATTTCTAAATACGTATAAAGACAGGCAAGCCCACAAAGTCGTAAACATTAAACATTTAATTGAATCTTTTTGTGTCAATCGTTTGCTTAAAAGTAAATCATTGTATGGTATTGGAGACTGCATTGTCGGAATCGTCCTAATACTCAACAGGTGTAGTATGGACCAACACTCCCGTTGAACTTATATTCTTGTTGACCTTATACTTAAACATATGAAATTTGTAACTGTAACAAAAATTATCTAAAAAAAGACCAACATGTACCTTTACCTAAAATCCTATCTTATGATTGTGTCTTACTGAATCAAAATTAATCAAATTTCCATTCAAGGTTAATTAAGAAACGGTGTGTTAGCTTTAAGACAGTATAGAGACGTCCGATAAATACCATTTGGTGTAAGTGAAAGTAAGAGTAAGCACAGCAGAAATAACAACGTGGAGTAAGCATAAATTTTGTATTTTACGTCTGAATGAGTCAATCGGACCCTTCAGGTGAATATCCTATTGCCAATTTTAAAAATAGTAACAAAACGTCCTTCAGACAACGTAGCGTGGATCGTTCACAATACTACGATATAACAGATATTCTCGTGTGTGCATGTACCACTTTATACTTTCCCCCTTAGTGACGTAGTTCGCGACAACCATCAATTTCACAAAATGAAAGTCGGGCGAATGGCCGACGATTTGTACAATTATTTGCTATAGTCTGTTTTTAAACCAGGAGGACTCTTTCGAATTTGCCGCGCTAAATCATACACATGTGATTGGCTGCGCGCTCGCCAGTTTTGCACTAGGCCAAATCGTAAATTTTGACATACATGTCAGTTGAATATTTCAACCAAATTTCAAAGTGTCTTCTTTAATTATTTATCATCACTCATTCTCGTTTGTAGAAATTTGAAAGCAAAAGGAAACAGTTATGTACAGAACTAATTATATGTTATTTATATTTATTATATATATATATATATATATATTCTGGAAGTTTTTCAAAATGGATGTTGTGGCAAATTCAAGTTTAGTGGAAGTTGCACCGGTAAAGAAATGCAAACGATTAGATTTGGGTGCTTCAGCATTATCTGAGAAGCAATGTATAATAAATATGTATAAACAGATGTTGAGTGGAAAAACAAAGGTCAAAATGTGTGAAATCGTATCTACAATTATGAATGCAGTGGGTGAGATATTAAACAATGTAAGATTTGTAACATACCTGTTTTAAACACTTTTACTGTTAGGAATTGCAAAATCAACTGTATTCCGTACGATAAGGGAATATAGAAAGACTGGAAATATACGCAGGCGAAAAAAACTTGGAGGAAGACTAGGAATTGTTACCATATTTGATGAAACAATGAACAACTCTATTCGACAAATAATACATAGTTTCTTATACAAAAATGAAATGCCTACCCTAAACAAAATTCTACATGAAATAAATAGTCGCCCAGATTTGCAGAAGTTGCAAGTAGTAATCGAACCCTGTGATAATAAATAGTTGTGTATTTAATAGGAAAAATTTGTTTTACTTTCATTTACACACTTAATTTTTTACAGGCATATAATTTAAAAATTAAACGCACTTCATATCTCAAAGCTTCCTCGGTACATGGCAAAATTGGATGTGGAGGGAAAATTATTTATATCATTGACACACCAATTGAAAATACTTAAATTTGTTTCTTTTTAAATATTGTTTAATAAGTTTCATATATCAAATCAAATTTCAAATATCTCAAACAATATTCTTTTTTGGAAATTTATTATTAAGAATGTGAAGAATCCCTAGACCCATTTTTAATAAGTATATTAGACTGCGACTGGATACACCTATACTGTAGTCGTGTAAGGTTGGTTGCTTAGAACCCCTAAAATATTCTAGGGTAATTTTCTGGTAACATTTATAGTGTAAATTGGGATTCTACATTTAGTCCTCCTGGTTTAAAAACAGACAATAGTGTGATCAAATATCATTTTGTATTTTATGAATATACCTCGTATTAAATAATGAAACAAATTTTAACGCCCTTGAAAATTATAAGAATAATGACAGCAACATGGTTAAATCGAGGCTCTGATAAGTGTCGTTACATTTCGTTTCCAACGAAGAAGACAAAAGCAATATGTGTTATATGGATTGAAAAACCGATAATACTATTATTAATGAAGATGTTGTGAAAGAGATGAGGCAAAAAATGTAGCTATACACTTAATCCATCGAATGTTTTAAAATTCCCGTCAAAGAATTCCCTTATATGTTAACTGTTGAACTCACAGAAATTTTGTGGAATTGTTGGAATATTTATTGCTTTTAAATTTAGAAAAATAGAAAATATTGGGTATACTCCAACTTTCGAGGATTATCCTTCTGCGTGGATAAATTATCTAGTAGTGGGTGGCATCTAGAAACATTATGCTGATTAAAAATGAAAATGTGACAACTGAGAAAAATGTTCCAACATACAAATGAGGGCGCACTTTTAAAATTAGGAGCAAATATATTCCTAAACTATTTTTTAAATGTGAAATACTTCTTAGAATTAGGCCTTTAAATCAAAAAGTTAAGCGGTTTGTGTGTTTATTTATTTATGCCAAACATAAAAAATATTTTAATATATGTGATGAATAAACTGATAGTATGGAAGGATATGAGAAATAGTCCATATTTCAAGTATATTCTATTAATTTTAAAGGAAAAGTTCATTAGCAAATGATGAACGAAGTGAAGTTTACAGTAAGATGTATTCTCTACATATTTTTAAAATAATAAATATAACAAATATCTTTTACAGTTAAAGGCGATCTCGAAACTTGGCGCTAAAATTGAATAAAGTTAAGAGTTAAAACTAGTAATGAAAACGTAGTAAGTGATATGGCAGAGAAATGTGAACTCAAGTTAGGACTACAGTAACATATACACAACAAATATATAAACATATTTATTTAAATTTCTGATAGAAAATTCATTCCAGTTTTCGCATAGGTCGAAGTTTATTTCACATAAAATAATATTTAAGGTTCTTGATACATTTATGCAAACAGAATAGAGTAATGGGTTATTTTTATTAACAGGGTACAACCAAACAATTACAGAATACACCGAACATTGTTGCCTGGTGTAATATTCCCCATCCGCATAATGTACTAGTGGTTGGATGTCTGAGAATAATGTGATATTTAAAATTTTAAAATATACTATTAGGATTGGTATCCATCATAAAATCAGTTGATCAATTTATGTAGTTTCCGTATTATAGATTCAAACAGAGGTCAAGGGTATTGTTAAAAGTAAGAAAGAATAGGGAGAATCATCATCAAATGTAAATGTAAAATCAAATGTAAAAATTGGAAGACTTTTACAGAAATAATAGAATTGCTTTTATCTTTACCAAACAAACTGATCCTGCAGGGAATAGAATAACAGTCTGAAGTATTGTAAGTACTGTTTTTAGTGTTTTATCCATCGCCGTCGCATAAATATCAGAGTAACTATTCTGCCAAATGTCTTATGCGCCTTGATTGTGACGATTTAACTTTTTAGGATTTTATTCCGAGCAATAACGTATAGACCGATGAACCGGGAGGACTTCTGCATTAAATATTTAGAACTTTTAATATAATATGATTGGTAAAGAAGCTATCTTTTTTCATTCAAAAACTGCTTAGCATAGACTCCTTCATCAATGTTTTGTAAAGGCAATACGTTATCCTCATGCCTAATAATTCAACAGAACTATTTATCACTCACAAACTAAAATTATTACAGCGCTTAATTCTAATATGAAGGTGGCCTGCTTGTATTTTGACATGTCAAGAGCCTTCGATGCAAATAATTATTCCATATTGTTAGATACGTTAAATAGTTATGGTGTTCACGCTATATGTAACAAATTTCTCCTGTCGTACTTTACTAATAGATCTCAAATCAGTGCACTAACATCTTTTAAGGACGGAGTGCTTGAAACATTTTTTTGTAATAAAATTCATGTACTACAGGGAGTACTACAAGGATCTATACTTAGGCCCCTCTTATTTATTTTGCATTTAAAATATTGCGTTGAAATGATTCTATATATCAATATGCCGATGATAACTCTTGTGCAGTAACTGAAATATTCTTAGTGACTTGTGCAAATAGACTTACCACAATATCCTCAAGTATGTTCAAGTATTATAGTTCGAACGGCCTAAACTTAAATAAGAATGAAACTACTCTCGTGATATTTTCCCGAACTATTGATCTTGATTATGTCTTATATGTTCAATTAAATGGTTCTTCAATCACACAAATGGAAAACGTGAAGTTCTTTGCGTAACGCTAGATAGTAGAGCAGAAATCTATACTAGTTCTTTATTATCAAGAATAAATTCGTGATATCTAACACGATTCGTGAGAAATCAACTTCAAGTTGTAACAACATTGAAAGTGTTTCCAACATAAAATTGGACAAATTCAATTTCCCAATAAAAAATGCAGTAAAGTACTTGGGTGTTATTTTGGACAGAAAACTAACCTGGAAACCTTTTATAGATAACATCGCAGCTAAATGTGACAAAGGACTGAATTTCCTTAAAACCACTACCGAAACGTGGTGGGGTTCTGCTCAAAACACCTCTCTATTATTTTATAAATCGTATATTAGATCGATTATAGATTATGGCTCAGTCTTCTATGGAGCCGCCTCAAACACAAACCTTAAACGAATCGATATAATACAAAACAAAGCCCTCCGCATTTGTTTAGGAGCTCTGTCATCTACTCCAGTTGAACCACTGCACATAGGATCATTAGAACCACCTCTGCAACTAAGGAGAAAGTATCTCGCGATGAAATTCATCCGAAAATCAAAAACCAAAACTCAGATCTCTTGAATAAAATTTAAAAACAAGTATCTCAGATTTGGCAGAAAAATATTGGCAGAAAAAAACTGTGCCGCGTACAGATATACTTATGGCCTTTTCAAATTAATGGAACCGGTATACCCTCCTACACCTGAATATGAGTTTTTTGCCTTGACATTAATTTTCCAACTATCGTTCCCAGCTATAGTGAAAATTAGTTGGAGAGCCATACAATTTTTCTACAAAACCTAAATCAATGGTCACATTCCATCCGCCGAATATTCCATCAAATCCCTTTATTGCTAATATTCAAAAAATCATTCGACAGTTATACGCAAATGGGGGTGGCATAGCTTTTATGTGGGTCAAAGCGCATATTAGTATTCATTTTAACGAAGAAGCCGACTCCATCGCTAAACAAAGCATATCATCCGGTTTAGGTTACGATGATGCTGTGAACTCCTGTAAACTTTTAATAAAAAGAAAGTGGTTAAACATGTGACAAGAATTTGTTTTTACCAACCCCACAAAATCCCCACAATCCAATTTCTGACATGACAATTTTAACCTACCTAGAAAGTACATTATTATTATTATTATTATTAGCCGTTACTCGAGTCCGAGTATAAAAATGCTACAGTCGATAAATTGTGTACAATAAAAAACAAGTAAAAGGTGTAGTCTATTGTAGTTCCCATTCATCTACGGTGCACACGACTATGGCTATAGAGGCCAATTCGGGAGAGCACATGTCGACCGCAGTCAGGCCAAACATAGACCTGGTTAGGTCTTGGATTCGGCCTTCTTGCAGTATCATTTCCTCGATAGCTGGCCACAACCCCTCGCCATTCGGTTCTGTCCGCTGCAAGTTGTTCCCATTGCTCGTCTGCAATACCGCAGGATTTTAGATTTTCATGGAGAGCGTCTTTGAACCTCTTTCGTTGACCGCCACGCCTTCTTCTACCGCTTAGCAATTCACCATAAAGTGTACATTTAGGAAGGCGGTTATCATGCATACGATGAACGTGACCTGCCCATCTTAGGCGTGCTCTTGAAATAAGCACCTCAATTGGAAGGCTGTTTGCTCTCCTGAGTACTTCCACGTTTGATATGTGATGGAACCAACGGATTTTCATCATACTTCTGAGGTGTCTTTGCTGAAAACGTTCTAATTCTTTCACATGACGACGGTAAGTGACCCAGCTTTCACATCCATATAGCAGTGTTGGAATGACAACTGCTCTGTAGACAGCCATTTTCGTTGACAAAGCAAGGTCGTGGTTGTCAAATACTCTCTCTCTCTAAGTCCCCAGAGTGCTCTAGATGCAGCGTTAATTCTATTGCGAATCTCGCTGTCCATGAGAAAGTACATAACAATTATCAATAGAATAAAATTTGGACATGGTTGTTACCCTTCATATCTCTTCAAAATAGGAATTTCCTCTACAAATTTGTGCGATACATGTAACATTGAGGGTGATTTAGATCACATATTCTTTAACTGTAACAAACACACAGACGCAAGTGATGAATTGTATAAACAACTGATAAGTTTAAAGATAGAAACCCCTTTCCACCTACTATATTTAATATGTCTTAATAATAGCGACATTCTAGGCTGTCTGATGTCTTTTTTATATAAAAGTGGCATACAAATTTAGTTTAGAGTTGGCATTCCTGTGTTTAAACCTTTTGTGTATAATCCGAGTCCTTTACCTATGTTGTGAAAAATCAAAATACCTTGACGGGCCCCTAGGCGAGGAGCGTGTGCCCTTGTTTAATTCCCATTGTGTTCTTCTAAAAACTTTCTCTTGTTAGAATTGGATTTAGCTTTTTAAAATAATAGGACAGTGTATCTGGTTGTATGGACTATGTCCAAATGCCATTAAAAAAAACTTTCAATAACTACTCTATGAATGTTCTCTTTTTCGTACGTACAAAGTATTCTAGAATATGCAATAATATACTGCAGTTCCTTATATTGGCAGGAAGTATTTGCCAGTTAAAAATGCATAGTTAGGTGTATGATGAAGATCTCTTGCAGAGATTCATATATACATTTCCTTAAATAATTGAATATACTTAACCATCCCGTCTCTTCATATTTATAAATTAGTTTTATTTGTAAAAAAGCACTGATGAATTTACAAGAAATAATGATATAGGTATATAGAGTGATGGAAACAAAACATGGGCATCATCTTAGAATAGCAGTACAGCATCACAGTTTCTATGAAACTATGAAGCCTACAATGCCTTGCCACAAGAATTGAAATCAATAAATAATATCCATGCCTTCAAAAATCAACTTAAATCGTATTTTATTCTTTCAGTAATTTTTAAAATATATAAATATGCTTATTTGTAATTTTTAATAGCCAATTGTTTATCACATTATTTCACGTTCTAGATTCAAGACTATTTTACCTGTGTGTCTTCCCTCTGCTGCTGAACCTGTTTTTGTATGTTTTATATATGTTAGATTTTATTGTTTCTTTATATTTTATCTTTACTTTACTGTAATAACTTTTACTTTTTGATCACCTTGACAATACTTAATCTTTTTCAAAAATTCTTTCACCATGGTCCCAGTCATAAATATTTGTACATATTTTATGTATAATTATTATCATATAGGGAGACGAATCAGAGGTGTATATATCATTTTGAAATTCATAAATAATTCCGCATTTGAAATTAAGAAAAACAATGTGACTTTAAACTAAGAAAATTATGTGTATATCACCTAGGGATCAAATTTGGCATGAGCTAAATAGGAATATATGAGCCAGGGACCAAAGTACCTTGAAATATTAAACTGGTAGAATACAGTATAATAAAGCCAACGTAAGTTGCAATGAAGAAGGTCATCAGCTAGCTACAAGAGATAGTGGAAATTGTTTTTACGAAATTGTAACCTACGGGAAAATCTATGAAACTACAAGGACTAAAAATAATACTAATATTTTTATTTAAGGAGTTATTAAATTAGAATATTCAACTCAAACCAACAATTTCATTTTGCTGGAAGGAAAATTTCTCTATCAGTGATACATGAAAAAATGTAAAATTATATAAATACATGCGTGAGGTTGTAAATAGGAAACATTTCGGGACCAACAACAGAAGTTCGTCCAATCAATTACCTATAAAATATGTATGCCATATGACGGGAGACTACAAATATCCCAACTGAGCCATATAAAATAGAAAAGAACATATAGACGGCCTTGCATAAAATTGTAGCCAAAGTACACGCTATTTAGACTTAATACACACTCAACTTCGTATTTTGATAAATACGAAGTTAAAAATAGTAACCTAAGTAGTGTACATGATGGATCACCGGGTCACAGGAATAAATTTGGGGCTGAGAGTGTGATATTCAAATAATAATTATTGCTTATTTAGTAAAGACTGTTTGGTATCAAAGCAAATATAGATTGAGAAATAGTTGTTTAGATATTTTATAAGAATATTGTATTTCAAAAGATTTATTTTACTCAGATGTAATCGATGTGTCGAACCATATTTGCCACCAAAATTGAATTTCTGGAAAAAACATAATATCATGTGTTTCCATCTAAACAAGCTTTTAACATTTATTTTCACACGAAAAGTTATTTAATCGTTTATAAATCTTAAGGTTAAACGATTATCTACTTTTTTATATCAATTCCAAGAACAAGAAATACAGTAAATATACACATTGAATTTTTTCGGCGTTTTCTCAATGTCACGTTAAGTATGTTGCATGGTGATGAATAGTCTGATAAAATTGCGTTATGTGGTAATATAAAAGATGTGCATATATTTTACGAAAATACGTTATATTAGTCGGTTATTAAATCCAACTGTCTATTACTAACGAATCATTATCAGCGAACGATGAAAAAATTAATAATACCCACAACGCGGAGATGATACAATAATTTCAGCTCCTCTTAGACATATCGGTGAATTTAGCTCACATTTTTCTCATCTAAGTCCACTTACTACAATACAACAGAATCAGTGCAGAAATCATGCATGATAGAATAATAAAGTAATCTACAGTAATTATTATTACTTTTTAAATATCGGTATTAATAAGTAATTATGGTAATATAAAGTGATAATAAGTAATTATGTTAATAAGACAGAAAGAAAAAGTCTCTCTTGATCTCCTTATATTTTTTGATTATGTTCACTTTGTCTGTTCTTTTTAAATTAAAAGGTCCATTTCCAGTTAGTAAAACTGATCCATATTATAGAATAGAATAGAATGGAATAGAATAGAATAGAATAGAATAGAATAGAATAGAATAGAATAGAATAGAATAGAATAGAATAGAATAGAATAGAATAGAATAGAATAGAATAGAATAGAATAGAATAGAATAGAATAGAATAGAATAGAATAGAATAGAATAGAATAGAATAGAATAGAATAGAATAGAATAGAATAGAATAGAATAGAATAGAATAGAATAGAATAGAATAGAATAGAATAGAATAGAATTTTATTGGTCATAAATACACAAATTGTGTTTTGACAGGTCAAATAACACTTTTAAACAAAACATGACAATTTAAGTACAAAAAAACGTAATATATATATATAAATGAATAAAAATAATAAATAACATGTAGAGCATATAACATTGCAACACAAGATAAATAAAAAACTAGACAGTCGACGCTAAACATACAATGAACACTAGTATAACTTTAATAAGTATTTAGTAAGATTTCATTAGTGCATTATTGCACATGTCCAACATACAAAATGCGGTTTGTACACCAAATACGTAATTTAATTTATAAATAATTAATAAACACTTATAAATATCGAGATAAAAATAAAATAAAATAAAAATGTCAACAAGAAATCACTAAGCTAAAATAGAAGAATAGTCAGCATTTAAAAATTCGGTTAAACTATAGAAGGAATTTTCGGTTAAAAAACGTTTTATGACAGCTTTATAACGACTATAATCCAGTTCCCGAATTGTGTAGGGTAACGCATTAAAGAATTTTATTGAATAGTACCCTGTCCCGTCACGTGTTTTTGAAAGACGCAAAAAGTCAATGTTTAGCTGATTTTTATTACGAGTAGGGTACGAGTGAATCTGATCACGTGGTGTGTAATTTCTTTCATTGACTTTCACATAGAGGAGACATTGCAATATATAAGCGCTATACAAAGTTAGAATCTTTAATTTTTTGAATGAGTCTCTGCAATCGTCTCTGTAGCCTAAGCCCGCAATTACTCTTACTGCACGTCTTTGGATAGCAAATACAGATGCAGTATGTGAGGAGTGACTCCAAACCAAAATTGCATAGGTGATTACTGAATGTATTAAACCATAGTATACCGTTAAGATGGTTGTCTGCAATACGCAATTTATAAGGCAGCGTAGAAGAAATATATTTTTGGAAACCTTGTTGCAGATAAAATTAGAATTTTTTTCCCACGTTAATTTGTTATCCAGTTGAACACCTAGGAATTTTACACAATCGGTGGAAACAACATCGTCTAATGTCTGGAATCTTAAGCTAAAGAGCATTGTTTCAGTCTTACTCTTGTTTAACATTAGCCTATTTGATAGGAACCAGTCATGAGTAGTTAACAGGCTATCATTCACGCTAGAGCGTAATGCCGTGGTATCCGAGTTACTGAAAATCAAGGTTGTATCGTCCGCAAAAGTACCGATTTAGCTCTTACAGTATTATTAGGGAGGTCATTTATGAAAAGGAGGAAGAGGGTTGGGCCTAATACAGAGCCTTGGGGTACCCCAAATACTATATCTGTAAATTCGGAGTTCCTGTTGTGGTGGTGCACAAATTGAGTTCTCTCTTCTAGATAAGACGTAAGTAATTTCTGACTGTCAGTGGAAAATTTATAGAAATCCAATTTTTTTAGCAAAATATCATGAGATACACAGTCAAAAGCTTTGCTCAAATCTAAAAACTGGATATATGAGATTTCACTTTGTTCGTAACCCCTATTTATTAAGTTAGTCAATGTATTTATGGCTAGTGCAGTAGATGACTTAGATCTAAACCCAAATTACACTTTTCATCAACGATTCGGATGCTACGAAAGCGTAAAAGTACGAAGACGTAGAAGGGCTACAACAAAAATATTTTTAAAAGGTAGAATTCTGACATCTCAGAATTCCGACTTTTATCTCAGAATTCTTAAAGACTATCTTAGATCGCAATACCATTTCTTTCTTTTAAAATTTTGACATTTATCTCAGAATTCTGAGATAAAAGTCAGAATTCTACCTTTAAAAAATATTTTTCTTGTTGTAGTCTTTCTACGCCATCGTAGTACGGCCTTCGTTTTTTGGCCAAATAAATTCATTCAGATCTTGTCAAAAATTTTATGGTAACTTTATTGTCCAAGTTGTCTTCAGAGTTATAATTTTAAAATATTCTTCCTATGTACCACCCATCATCGTAAAAACGCCATAGTACTTCTTTTCAGTATGAACTTTATATCTGTTTAGCCATTTCCGATTACAATTTAATAATTTAGCTTCAACAGGTCCAGATGAATTTTCAACACTGCATTTTTTTCAAATTTGCCAACATATTTCTGTAATTTCAGTTTTTCTAGGATTTTTGGCAGTTGATATTGCACTAATGTTTCGAGGTCGGAAATGTCAGACTTGTCATTCATTGTAGATAATGAGAATTTCTTCCCATATCCAGTAAAAATGAGAATATGTTTAATATGTTGAAGTAATTCTACAGCGTATTCATTTTAAAAAATTGTAAATATCAATGTTTAGAGTAAGCTTCAAATAGAGTTATTTTGCATTATACGGCCTGCAAATGAGAAAAGTTTTGATATAGAGTGGTTCAAATTCATGCGTATTCAACAGTTCTCAAGAAGCAGTTGAAGATAGATCAAATATTATGTATGTGTTCATTGTTCAGAGCTCTTTAGTCCTAAAAATACTTTACCTTTTCTTCGAGCTACAGGTCAATTTTCAATTTTTGGCCAAATAAAGGACAAAATGGAATGGTTCATATTTCTCGCTTTTGGTATTAGTTATTGTAAAATAGATTAGATGTTCTACAAAGATTTTCTCAGATACAATCAATGGAATAAAAATTATTTTGAACAGTATGACTAAAAACCTAGAAGTAAACATTACAATCTTCGCCGGTTTATTTTACATAATTGTTGAATAGCCTATGTGACTATCTTCCCAGCCGTTTAAACAATACTATTTTTTTAGTTACACTTTCCATATATATATAAATCATTTTAATCAACTCTTGATGATGCCCAGCATGGTAGGCAAAACGCTCGTGAGTACTTGTACTATATAGCATTTTTGTTGTCATAGAATATTTTCAAGGACTCTTTTCATACACTTTTTTTATTCAAATATTTCATAACACAATGGGGTTATTTCTCCATTCCTACCATCTTGGTAATACATTAAATACCTCACTAAACATCCGTATTCCAGATGGGATTTGAACCTGGGAGCCCTCGGTCACAAATCTAAGGCAAGCCTTGAGGCGCTGAGGTTATCTGAGGTCGAGTCTGAGGTGCACTTCGATTCAATCTGAGCTAGTCGTTACTATTAATTTTCTTTTCGTATTCTTATTATTAAATTTGGTCGAGTCCCCTGATATTCTACATCATGCCCTAATAAACAAGCTGTGAAGCCGTAATTTAAATATCTATAAACTCGATAGAGTTAGAGCCTTGGCCCCGCAGCTCCTCAGTCAAAATATTTGGCTTTATGAAAGTGTGAGTATCCGACCAGATTTTCTATAGATGAATGACTAAATTAGATTTAACTGAAATTTAATCTGAAGTTTTAGGCTTCTACGTATCATTCTGAAATTCTCATCCTCAGGCCAGCTGTCAATTTCATGACTTCTACAGAACTGTAAATGATAGAGATATAGGATACTGCCTTATCACATATGAAAGAGGTGGAAAAGAAGGATTGTTGACGCGCACTTTGTATGAAATTGCGAAATAATTTCGGAAACTTTTGTTGTTGAGGCAGTCCGTACCTCGCTAAGGAAGAAACTGTAACCTCGGTTAGCTTAGTTGATGTAATATTTATACGTTTTAATTTTTGAAACTCTCTGCTACTCTATAGTTTTTTGAGGCCAGTGAATTTATCTATTACGAAGGGAAAAGATATAGCATAGCAGCCAGATGTAGTACGCGCAAAGAACAGCATAAACAAAAGCATATACTTTTAAGAAATTGTTCTTGATTTATTACTTTCCAATATACGCCTGCCTAAAAAAATCCCAACCTTTAGCAATTTGTTGTCAATAATCTTATTTTGCGTATTTCTTGAAATTATGAAAACATGTAAAAGTGATGAGTTACAGTATACTCAATTGCCTAACAATAGAGAAAATTTTAATAGATAGATTTGATAGAATGGAAGCAAAGGCATAAAGTTCGAGCCTTTGTAGCGCTACAATTTTCCGTAAGCAATTCTTTTTAAGTGCATCCAGCATAAAAATGTGTTATCATGTTAATATGTTACATACATTTTTTTACAGTTTTGCCCAGAGTTTTACCTGTTTCATCTTCAATTTAATTTAATTCAAAGTCCAGTCGAATTCAGCAATTAACTATTTTTTTTTGACACCCAAATAAAAGAGTTATTACTTTATAAAAGTATGTGTTGATCTGAATACAACTGTATAAAAAATTAAGTCTCTACTCCTAAAGGTAACATATATATTATATTGTCTTCATTTTAAATGAAAATACTGTATATTTAAGTATCGAGATTTTTTGTTAATAAAACAAATCGCGCTACCACAAATTGTCTTAAATTTGTACTTTACGATAAATAGTTATAATAAATTGTTCCGTTATTACTCACAAATATTTCATATATCGAGGAAATAGTCATTGTTTTTGTTAAACAAAAGTTATGTTGTTTGTTAAACGGAATTTTCGTAAAATATTTTATTGATTTCTTATCCCTCCTGCAAGTAAGAACAGTGTAATAATGCACAGAAAGTTTGTTAAAAAATGTAGTATCATAGTGAATGGTTCTATCTTTGGCAACATTTTGGCGAAATTCTGGCACAGTTAAAAATAGTTTAGAATAATTCACGGCTTAATAAAAAGAAATAAAAACTATCTAAGTATATAAATCTACTAATCAACATCTGTATTTTCTTTATTTTGTTGTCAAATTAGAATTTTAATGTGAATTTTTGTTTTAATATGTTGAGGTCCACAGTTCAGGTTTGGTGTTTCAGCATGGTCAGCGTATTGTTTAATTAAACAATGAAACTTTTTAGAAAGTTTTCAATGTTTTTTTTTTTAATATCACGAGATCTAAGTTCTACGAAAATCAACAAAAATGAAAAACATTGGTTATGGGTAGTACAACAAGTATGTAATATGGAATTCAATGCAACTTTATTAACAATTAAAATTTAGATCTGCCTCCCCAGGACACACCCCGGGACCGATCATGCAACCATAGTGTTGTTCGCGGTGGAGGATTGCAGGGTTGGGCGGAATAGAACTGGTTGGGTTAAGAGACAATTAAAAACAGCTTAACATAAACAACTTCCATCGCAGATGAATAAAATTGGGTCATAAAATTAAAACATATCTGAAAACAGATTTAATAAAACTTATAACTACACCTTTTTAAAAACTCACGCGATGTCACTGTTCAAATTTTGATTCTGACGCAGGCACCTCAACTTCTACAAGGTGCCTCCCGCAAGATATGTCAATGCTGGGCTGCGCGTGGCTGGCCTAAACTTTGATTTTACGAAATTTTCGTTTTCTGAAAATTTTAATGAGAAAAGAATTTAGAAAAACAAAAAATTGCAAAAGGAAAATAAACAAAAAGGAATAAAAAGAAGCAAACATAAAGGAAAAGGAGAACAGGAAAGATTTGAAGATACAGAAAGTATGAAATATCAGTAAAAATAGATAAGGTAAGTGAAAGTTATAATTGTTGAAGTTTTGCTGCAGAGGTTGCCGGAAGATCGGTAACGTCTAGTATGGAAGGGTGTGTTTAATCCGAAATGGAGCACTATTATGTCTTGTTAGAGGACTATCGCCCAATTTGAAGGAATAGAATCTTTGAGAGATTTCCTGGACGTAATCCGCTGTTGGGGTTATGTCGTGGCAAAGTGCGTATAGATCTATGACGGAGATGTACCTTCCAGAATTTGATATGAGGCGCATAAATTTGTGCTCGAGCACTTTTAGATTCTTCACTGTCGTGGCCGATGTGCTGCATCACACCGGCGCCGCGAATGTGATGGACGGCCTTATCACCATTGTGTACAACAATTTTTTGTTTTGTCTTTGAAGTCTGCTACCCCTGACCATGAGCGGATACAGACTCCTGGAGTTGAATGTCAGTCGTTGGTCGAGTCTCATGCCCAAGTACTTCACGCATCTCTTAGTTAGAATTTTCTTTCCCCTGAACAAAATGGGTGTTATGATTTTAATATCTGTGAAATCACGTGTGAAGACTATCGCCTTGACTTTTCAGCGTACACCCGAACCTTCCACTGGTAATAATAAGCCGTGGCACGAATCATGTGCTCCTTCAGCAGGTCAGGGCTCTTTAAAGGTTAAAGAATTTTTAATATTTGAGGAATTCTTCGAGCTACAGTGTTGGGATTTTGTACATTACATAGGCTCTTATTTTATGGGAATGCACCAAATTGCAGTTCAATCTGGGTGTAAGAAAGAGGGCGACGAGTACCTTCTGTTTAATTTGAATTTTTTGTTCCGTGTTTTTTTAAATTTTGGTACCGAAATATGGCTCTCTGATTAAAACTACATAAAGACGTCATCTCTGTCAAACATCCTAGGATGAACTATTAAAAAAAACTAGTTTAACGTAATTGTTTTGTGTAGTCATTTTGTGGCCGATTTCATATTCAATGGCGGAATAATTATCAGCTAGCAATTGAAAAATGTAGTATACACCAACTAGTATATAAACTTTGTCAGTATCTCGTAGAAATAATTTAATAAAAATTATCATTACCTAAGCAAATTAAAAATATGTTTCCTTTCAATAACTTTCTCCATATATTTTGCATACGTTTAAATGTAAAAAAATAAATTCCACAAGTTATCTAAATTAGTACAAGACATAAATACATGCCTTTTACTACCAAGTTTATCTAAGTCAAATTAACTTTTACATTGAACAAACCGCTTTGAAAATAAATTTACATTATGTATCCCTGAGAAAATATAAACAATATTTTATTAATATTAATAATATCGTTGATCAGTATCTATTTGTTCTCAAATCAATTTTAATAAGTTATTAGTTTCAATGATTTATTACTTCTTGCACATTTTTTTAAAGATTTATTTTATATCTGGGTAGTGGGTATATTGGTTTCAACTTATTTGCGAATGTTCATACTTTGTCAAAATTCTCTAAAACCAGGGCTACCAATGTTAAAAGAAGAACTTAACAAACTCAAAATTATCTAAAAGAAAATATCATCAGTTCTATGTCCTGTGTAAGTAGTAAGTATCTATGGAAATAACATACACAGAATCTTAGAGCTGTGTATTTGACATACACAGCAAAATAAGAGTTCTTCCAAAAAAAGCTTTGAAAACGGAAAGAGATTACTTTCCGAAACGTCAGCAAAATACATTATTTCTGTGTTTATTCCGGTTTATATTATTTGCAAAACATAACCTCTTACTTTTCCTTTGGCGTAAACGTCAAGGGCGCAGAGGCTTTTTTCCAATAATTCTATTATTTTGTAGATTCGGTGATTTGTTTTGAAGAGGATAACAATACATGTGGTAGAAAAACCCAAATAATAGGAAAGAATATTCTGTCAAGTGAGTTAAAGTCACCAAAAGTAAAATCACTAATTTATCAATTGCAATTTATTTAATGTCCATGTGTTTCTACGATAAATGTCAGGCAATGACGCCAGGAGGCAAGCGGTACCAGCACAATTTGCCAAACCATCTCTGTGGAAGAGTAGGAAACAAAATTATATTTGGGTATCAATTCCTTACATACCAGGCGTCAATATTAAGATGTTTGTTTCGCATTCAAAATTATAAACAATTACATCAGTTCTCCTGATTGCTTGGAGTCTATGTGTTTTAGGGTACCATCTTTCAACACTAGAAATGTGTCCATTTTATCTATAAATTTTTGTAGAACAACGTATGCAATGTTCAGTCCTGTAAATAGAATAAGTTCAACTGTGAACAAATTCTACAACGAACTTGATTTATTGAATTAATCTCTTGATGGTTTGAAAAATCAGGCAAAACGCGCTAGTACTGCAGTAATCCTTATAAATAATCATATTTTTATTTATATATTATACTTGTTTATTAGTCTTTAATATTTGTATTTATTTGTCTTCACATCTCTTTCATATAATGTTTATTTTAATTGCTAATGCTATTATCTGCTATGTAAATGTATTTATACGTAAATAAATAAATAAATAAATAAATTTATTAATAGCTAAATTATTATAAAAAAAATAAACATAAGTTAATTGAGGAGACACGGAAATTTTATTTTTTTAATATTACATCAGTTAAATGGCCTTCTCCTCGCTGCTGACACTCTTGAAGCCTAGCACGAAAGTTTTTCATCGCCCGCTCCAACATTTCAATTGAGATTGCGTTAATCTCTGTCCGATGTTGTATTCTAGTTGTTCTAAAGTTTGCTGTTTACTAAAAAACACTTTTGACTTTAAGTAGCCCCATAAAAAAATCACAAGCTGAAAGATCCGCTGTCAAAGTGCCAGCCAGTTGGTGTCCCCAAATTGAAATGACATACAAGGAAATATTCTTCGCAAAATTGTCATAGGATCCCTAGCAATATGGGAAGCGGCTCTGTCCTGCTGAAACCATATTCTTCGAATATCCATATCAACATTACGAAGTTGTTGTTCAAAGTAACGCAATACCTGTTGATAACATTGTGATGTAACAGTAACCGTCAAATCATTTTCCTCAAAGAAGCACGGCCCAATAATTCCTAGGCGGATACTGCACACCACACAGTAACCTTTTTGCTATGAAGCGGTATTTCATGCGATTGCAGAGAATTTTCCGCCACCCGGTAGCGAAAATTCTGTTTGTTAACATACCCGGAAAGATAAAAATGAGCTTCGTCTGACATCAGAAAACAATCAACAGTAATCGGGTTTTCAGAAAATAACCCTTCCAAACGTTTGGAAAACTCAGCGCGTGTTTCAAAATCTTGAGGCAGAAGAGATGGAGGCGTAAGTATTTCAGAAAGCGGCGATAACTACTCTTCGAAATATCGAGTGATAATTTTTGTTGTTTAAGAGATCGTTTAGGACTTCGTAGCACAGCTGCTTTTACTCTTTCAGCATTTTCAATATTCAATATTCAAAATTTTTGTTATCTTTGGCACATGAAATAGTACTGCGAAACTTATGTACCCACTTTTTAATTGTTATTTGATTAGAAACTGGATCTCGTGGATTTAAATGAAAGGGACGACGAAATAAGCGCTGGGTGAATACAACAAAATAGTTATTTTTTAAATAAGCTTCAACCACAAAAGAACGTTGAATATTTGACGAACTCTTCATAATCACAGCTAAACTGACATTTCTCGCAAACGCTTTGTCAACTGAATTAACTTTGAAAATGGATACTGCATTCTGCCAGACACGTTACTATACAATGCTTTTCATTTCAAAGTACAAGAAATATTGTCTAGACAAAACCACGCTTTTATAGCTATTGCAAAATATAGAGGATGTTATGGTAGCTCAATCGGCTAGAGCGTTCGTTCGATCCTCGGCAACAACACTGGCAAAGTCGGTGGATAATGGATGTTGTCTGCACTTTTCCATATGTGTAACCCCCTTCCAGACAGTGTTTGGTTCTGGATTTGGGGGTTGTCTACTATATGTGGCGTTTTTTTTTTATCGTTTTAAAACATAGATACATATTTCATACGCTTAAATCCAATAGTTTGAAAAGTTTAAATGTTTTTCAACAGTGGCCTTCCAGGTGACCTCAACCCTCTTAAGTCTAGATGATTTAGAGTTTACTAAGTGAAAGAGTCAATGCTCTGCAGTTTATAGTGGGATCCGAATCACTTCATGGTAGTATTGAAAAATGCCATCGAATTTAGAATCTCATAAAGAGATGTTGTCTGTTTCTGATTTGTTAATATCGAAATAAATTAGTATTTTTTAAACAATATTGTATACATATTAACAGTATCCCATTAGGAACGCTCATGAGAAAGAAGACAAACATAAATGGAGAGCAATAATGGTTTACTACAAGACTAATTATGTATAGCTTCCCTAAAGTTATTTTAGCCATTTTCCGACGCGTATCGGTTCGTTCGCTTCAGCTGACACCACATTATAATTATTACATTTCTTAGATATTCATTAGAGTTAAATAAAAAGAAAATATCATTACAGCATATTCAGATTTCAGATCCTTACTATGTAAACAAACGCACGCGAGTTTATGGCCGATCAACCAATAGCAATACGACATTCAGCAAATCACACCTCGACACGCGTTGAAATTTGTTTACTCTTAACAATTTGTAATGCGAATATACTTTAATTTACATATTAGAGCTAAATGTATAGTTCTTCACATCTATTTAATCGGATGAAAGAATTGCAAAGAAAACCGATCCTCCACCTCTGGTTTTGAATGAGGGACAAGGAAAATATCAATAATTTAGAATTTGAACTAGATGAACTATAGTGGGTTTTTTAAAACAGTTTTCATTTGAAATTTGTGAATAATTGACACGAGAAAAGAAAATGCAAATTAAATTATGAAAGAGAAATTGTCATATGGACATGTTATGGAATAATTTTAATCCCTATTATAAAAAATGCGGTGGAAAACATTCGTTGTTTTAATTTTAGTTTGTAGAACACTATGACCATTGCAATATATGAATAAATTGAAAAGGTACTTTACGGCGATTATGTAGAAAAATTAAACCATTTCATATCAAATAGTTTCATATATTTAATGTGTCACTATACCCACTTATTTGTAACAAGTGATACAATTAATTCGAAATTTGTAGAGAACAGATATATGTAACCATTTTTACATTACAACTCCTTATTCAACAAGATCACTTTATTAATAATTAGTCTTTCCGTGGATTATCTATGTAAAGTCAACAAAGCTCCAACTAACAATAATTATTTTTATTTTTTTATTTACTTCTTGAATCAGCATATAATTTCTGGTAGTTTGACTGTTACGCCTTTAAGCGGCCTATTCACATGTGAGCATGTCCAGCGGATTTGTCCGAAAGGCAGATCTGTGGTGAGCTACATATAGGCGGATTTGTCTGCAGGCAGGCTACACATTCGCGGACAAATCTCAACAAACGTGCAGTTATAAAGTTTGTTATATGCTATTTTCCTGTATCTCAGTTTATTAATTGTAATATGCATAATAAAGTTTTGAAACTACTGCTTACTTTTAGCTTTTCTTTAAGCCTAAATCCATTTCAAATATTAATGATGATGAATTAATACATTAGGTTGTGAAGTAAATACGGCTGTGAAGTAAAAGCGACCAAAAAAATAAGATTGACAAATGGGTACAATGTGATGACACTTTAGGAATGCTGTCAGGTCCGATAAACGTCATTTTTTGAGTCAATTGCCTAAAAACAAATGTAGCATGAAATTTTAATTTTACGTCCGGCAAACAAATCCGTCGAAAATGACTACACATAATGCGTATCTATCTGGCTCGCTGTCGGTGCTCGTCATCTTGGACCACGGACGGAGAGCAAGACATGTACGTCGAGCGCGTGGATACACACATGTGGATCTGTCCGACAAACACGTCCGTCGGACAGATCCGCTGAACATATTCGCATGTGAATAGGCCGCTTTAGACATCTGCACGGCTCTTAAATAAAATTGAAATGTTTAATAACTCATTGGTAGTAACATGTAGTAATAGACTTGGTTATGTAGAAAAATATAATGGTTACTTTTGGATGGGCTTTTTATGAATCATTTATTGTCATAATATGAGGAGGGAAGAACATTGAATGACTGTATTACTAAGTAATCTAAATACCAATAACATGATTTTTAGAAAAGTTAAAATTTCGAATGATACATAAGAATGATATGTTATTTAACCACTAATTTAGTCTTAACACATCAACATCATAATTCATTAAAAAAATTGCAGCATTTAGCTCTTGACATGGAACTGAAACTAAAATGATTTATTAAATTTTTAGTGTACAACGCACAGGGAATAGCGTTTTATTAATTACCAGTCAGTCACTTTTTTAAATATATCTCAATTTATTTTTATATAAGCTTCTCTAATTTTGACGGGTGTTCTATTCGTTGTTGTTTTGTAAACTGAGGCTTTAAATATTATCTACAGAAGATTATTTAGGGAAGACAAATCTGCAAATATGGTCGGAGGTTTTCTTTCCACTTTCGTGAAGGTTTGTATTCGCATATTCCGGAACACCATATTGATTAAAAAGACAAATATTGCTTATCAATAAAAGTTGGTAAAGCTAAGGATGCGTTTCTTAAATGATGCCCTAAAATTATGCACCACATGTTAACCCTAAAATAAATTTCATTAGTAGTGCAGGAATTCTTACTAGCTCCATAATGAGTAGATATTTTTTGTTAAACAACTTTTAAAATTAGTATCCCCAAACATGTAATAAAATGAATGTGCAGAATTTATAAATAAATCCAAAGAGAAAAAGAAAGACTACTTCCTTTAACTAGGACTAGGGGCGAGCATAGGCGCGTCTTTACTATGTACACATTTCGATGTGCGATGTAAAGCAACCTCAGGCGCGGTTAATTCTTAAATGGATAACCATTTCAAGGAAGGTCGTGTCCTCGCCTCACATCTTCTAGCGGCTTGTATATCAGTGCATGCGCGGAAGCTATGCAACCTTAGGCGAGGATTGTGTAGTGGATATACCATCCTTCAGAGGGGACGTAAAACCGTCGGCCCCTTGTCTATTAAATGTTAGGCAAGTAAAATATCCCTACCCTTCGAAGGAGAATAGGCTCGGCCAAATTCCTGGTTGGGGGTAGCTCGTTTGCAGGCGTCGGATTAAGGGAAAGAGGCCAACGTTAAGAAACTAGGACCAGTGTTAGCATTTTTCAATAGACAATAAAAACAATTTAAAATAAGCTATCCATTATTGCTTAAATTGTCTGCAGATATTTTTATTTTTGTTTATTCGTAAAATTGATCAAAATGCGTTGATTAAATTTTTAAACATATGTACATAATTTATGAGATGGATTATTAACTACCTCTGGCCGTTACATCTACAATGTGTTGTATATCGCATTACAAGAGGCACTTGCAGTAAACAGCAAATATTTAATGAGCTCCCTTGTTCAGCGCACTGTAATAAATAATAAAATAAAGATGTAACTCTTGAATAAAATTAAAAATTTAGGAATTAATGAGGAATTTAAAGCATTTAACAAAAGTAATATGAACGTGGCTATCATCATTGGATACAACGATTGTTTAAAAAATTACAAGCCAACAAAAACAATCAAATCAGTTGTTACGTCAAGGAAGAAACGTTATGAATATTCCTGATATAATATTATACAACGATATCCTACATACTCAGGACTAATGAATATAATACTTTCGCTCAATTTTTCCTGTCGCATAAGTGACCTCGCTATGTCCAATCATGACGAAAATATTTTTGATGAAATATGTATGGAACATGGAACTGTACCAATCATCACTGAGGAAGACGTTCTAATAGTAGCAACAAAGACCAATGGTGCGAACATACCGAATATGCCTCGATGAGCGCAGTGGAGGACGAGGTCGCGGTCAATGTTTACATCTCATGAGAAGACGAATATGCCGGAGAGGCTTCATATAAGTGTTCTTTGCGGTTTCTCATAAAAAAATAGTAAGTTTTGTAGCCAATTTCTCATATTCAGTTGCCAAAACATGCCGGTTGTGGTGTTGTCTATGCCGTTTATCTATTCCAAATAGCGGATGTCTATTCTAAACTATTTTGTTTTGGTATATACAATGCAATCGTGCTATAAGGGGCGAGGGTTAATCGGTGAATGCATCTCTGCTTTGCATGGCCATATAGATTTGTTTTACAAAAAGATGACATCGCTGTAGCGAAACCCATCGCGAGCCCCGCTGTGCTTATCGTGGCATCTTCGGTATGTACATACCCTAACCAATACGACACCAAGAGTATTAATGAAATAGCAGTATTTTTTACTGAAAACTGTAGCGTACTCCGAAATAGCATTTGGATGTTGAGCCAATGTTGTTGTAAACGACCCGACGCGACGTCGGCAAAGAACGTCCACGCGACCACTTTCCGACCCATTTTTACACCAAAATGGGGAATGAAAAGTCTAATCTGTCAGACGTTGGTCACCGACTTCCTATAGTTATAAACATTTGTGTACTAAGTGGGACGTCGTCTGTAGTGCATAGTACCGACTTTTATACGACGAGGTCGGATATAGTATATAATGTTGTATAAATACTTCTAAATTGGATCCCTCTTTGTGAATAATTATGGCTAAACATAGAATTTTAGTTTCCTTACGGCATCGGCAATAAAAACAATGAAATAATGCATGGTGTATTATTCTGTTGTGTTTTACAAAGACAAAATAAATTCACGTAGCTAGAGAAAGATGCTTAACGACGAACGCATTACACTCTACTGATAAATATTACTGAGGTAGGTCGAAAAATATTCGATCTCCACATAATTTCAGCATATTTAATGTTTATATTTTGTTTACAATTTTAAAAATGTATAATTCTTTGAGAAGTATAAATTTCAATATAAAAACGATAGGAATATAAAGTCGATATTTAAATTAAACCCTTAGTTTAAGCCCAATTTCACTCCAAAAATAGTGTCATGTCTAAATTTCAAACATGAACCGATGAAGTTATTTGCGTCTTTCTCTAAAATATGGAGTCGTCGGGAAATTTCCCTATATCAACCCAATTCTGACTAGATAATAATCACAATTTATTACTACCATGCCAAAAATATTGACTTCAAGTAACGCTAGTTAAAAATTTAATACCTTTTCCCGACCTTCAGTTGCGATTTCTCTTTTAAATATATGAACAAGAATTTATAATCACGCCCACGAGTATGACGTCCCAACGTCTGTCGGGATCACTTCTTCCCAGTCTCAGAATGCAACAACATTGGCTAAACATTTGACTAACCATACTACTTTTCTTCCTTCATATGGTTTTGACCTATCCTAACCTAACATAGCTAACTAGACACCCGTCTTTTTTGAATTGCAAGGAATTTGGTCCTTTTTCTATAAAATGTACTACTGTACCTAATGTGCTGCACTTTTTAGGCATTTTTAATAGGTAGTAGACTGTTTTATAACTAATCTGTGGTCAGTATTCTCAACGTCCACCTAACCTTGTGATCACCACAAAAATACACGGTCGTAGTTAAGGAGAGACGACTACCTCGAATCAACGTTGGTTGTGGTCGAGTAGCCTAAATATGATCAGTGGGAAGTTACCGACGTCGGACCAACGTTGTACTACAATAGCTACACATATTATAACGTACTATAAACGTCGGTTGTGGTGTGATGTTCAAACTATGACAAATGGAAAGTTTCCGACGTCAGGTTATCATCGCGTAAACGTCATGTTACCACTTTGGTCTAAAAGTTAGTCGCAGGACTTGCTTTGAACTTACTCTGACATCGCAATTAGTACAAATTTGGTCGGAAGGCGGAACAATGCTATTTGGGCTTTTTTAAAACATTTATTTAACGTCGGTCTATTTCCGCTATTGAGGCCTATCACTGACGCCTGTAGACGAGCTATTCCCAACGAGGAATTTTGCCGAATCTCTTCCCTTAAGAAGAGTAGGGATCTTTTACTTGCCTAACATTTAATAGACAAGGGACCGACGGTTTTACATTCTCTCCGAAGATATGTGAGGCGAGGAATGGGTCTTCTTTGAAACGGTCGCCCATCCAAGTACTAACCGCGCCTAACGTTGCTTTACATCGCGTATCAAAGTATGTACATAGTAAAGACGCCGGACCACTACTACGCTCTCAGCCTATTTGGGCTTAGCCCTGTAACTTTTCCTTATGTTTGAAAAACATACTGAATATGGATAGAATTTTATGTACCTCAGTGGTGTTCTTTATTATCACTGAAGAAGACAATATGAAGGTGCTAAAAAAGATTATAACGATACTGTTGTCCTCGTGAAAAATATAAGTCCTACATAATATCACTACAACTTCTATTGATCTTTATAAAACTTACAGAAATCAGAATTTTATATAACTGTACTGTAGTTTGAAAACTGCTGTGCTGCAGTTTGAAAACTCACTGAACAATATTCTTTAGTATGGTACAAGGTCTCAAATCCAGTATCTCGCTGGCACAGCACAAATTATTGCTAAAGCCGAGAAATCAGGTTGATCTGTTTAAACAGACTTTTCAAATGCATTTTACAAACTGGATCGTGGATTCTGGCGACAGAAAATTATCTAGGTTTGGGGTAGCTGCAAACTTGATAAGTGTGTGAGGAAACAATACCGTAGAATCATATTAAACCAATTACAGTTTCTAAGGATCTCAAGGTTCAGTTTTAGGGCCATTGCTCTGTGCATTTCTATTAATGATATTGTTGAAAATTTCCAGCACTGTATGCTTTATTGAATGTTAATGAAATAATATTACTAAATGAAGACAAACGCGTATCTATTTGTCCTGTAGATTTTTACGTGGCCAAGTTATCAATGTTAAAAGACGAATTTAACATATTATTTCTAATACAATAGCTTTTGAACTATCACAATATCACAAGACTAGAGGTTGTAATAAACTGAATAATTCTTTTATTTTGTAGATACCGTAATTAATTTTGTAAGCGGACATATATGTCAGAAAATTCTAAAAAAGAAATAATTTTTACAAATTTTTAAAAGAATTCCGAAAAATTTTCTATTGGCGAAAAATACCAAAAGAACTTCTTTAATGTTTGAAAACTTACCTTTAGATTGATAAACATACAATTTTTAAATTAATGCATTGTCCTATTATTTTAGAATAAGCATATTTTGTCGCATGTTTTGCAAATTTACCCGAAAACGGTGTAAACTACAGGAACTCAGGAGGAAATCTGAGGAATTCTGAAGTACTTTGAACTTTCACATTGTGGAACTCCGCAAAACTCGAAAAACTCAGAGGAAGTTTAAACAACTCTTAGCAAAATTATGACACTCACGTTACCTTACGTGTGCGCATCTAGTTATCGAAGTTCGGAGAAACTTCTGAGGAATTCTTCGGTACTCTGGGTAAATCCGAAGAAGTCAGTCGCAAATGCGAACTATTTAGTCAAAATACTCTCAAATATTCTCTAAAGTTGTACCCATAATGTGATAATGTGAGCTTCTGTATTTTCAAAAGAAGATGAAATAAGCCTTGTAGTTTAATTAAGATTTTTTTACGCATTTCATTTTCTTTTGAAAATACTTTCAAAGTATATTTTTCATCAAAAGGTTTTAATAAATGAAATGTCAAAAATACTTTAACACAATAATTTAAATATTATTAAAATAATTCGCTTTAAAGTGGCGCCAGATTTATTCTTTTATCTTCTCTTTTATGACTTAATAATTTACCTAAAATTTACATTTAAAGAAATCCTTAAATTTTTACTTTTTGTATGTAACGCAAAAATAAGGTCTTAGTAACCCCGCAATGTGCTCTCAGAAACACGAAAAAAAAAACCGCAAACACTTTACAATTGGCCCGCGAATATTTTAAACAGATAAAATGATGATTAAGAACCTGAAATACATAAGAGCATACCTAACAAACCAACTGAAAAGGAGAGAAAATGCAAAGGAAATAATTAAAGCTTTTCATCAAATATATAAATCATACATGTAGTTTGACCAAATGGATATATACATCCCATATATTGGTCAGGATATCGTCCAATTACTTTCAAAACAAAGTCTGGGGATGACAGAAGAAAACGTTAATATTAATAAGGGAAAAACTACACACACTAAGAATAAGGAGGCAATGCTATACGTCGATAATAATAAACCAATAAACTAAGGATCAAGTACACTGAAAAGGAGCAGTAAGAAAATGAGATATCATAAAGAAATGGCAAATTTACACGCCGCCGGTATCAAAAACGAAGGAAATAAAACTCCCAAAAGAAGAACAACTCTGGAACTAAAAGACAAAATGAGGAGCATAAACAGTCACAACGCAGCAGCGCATACTACAAACATCTGCTTTTCTGTATAGTCGAGCTAAGATTTACGATGTATTCAAAAAAGAAAATAAAAACTTTACGGCCTCATTAAAATACCGTTAAACTAGTCGCAAAAGTAATTGCATCCAGGTACGCACTTGAAAATATTTAGACCAGCAACTCAGTCGTTCAATTTTAATAGCGCGGTACGGTCAAGTATTATTAATATGTACATTTTAATACATACGAATTTTAAGTTCGGTTTTGTTCTATTTTGTTCGCAAATTGACTTGGTTACCTTTAAAGGTTTTTAATGAGCGTTGGCTTGTTTGATGACACCATGCCGCATGGTCCAACGGCGATAATAATGAGGTTGTAAAGTTTTTGTTATCTTTTTTGAATGCGCTATAAATCTGAGCTCGACTATCGCTACACGGCTCCCGCTGTTAGCAACCACCATATCCTCAGTCCAACCCAGCCTAGCCGTAGTCAATCCGATGGTGCTTTTAGGGAGTGGCAGAAATGTCTACCATACGCTGATAAATTAAATCAAACAATTATTTTTTTTCTAAATTGGGTCCAAGTCCAAATACTTAACAAGATTTTCTCTTTCCTCGGCAACAATTGGGATTATCAAATTTTATTTATTTTTATTTTTTTATTTTATCGTCTTGTTTAGATTAACGTCCTGGCGGAGTTTAACATTAGCTATTCTACCACTCAACCAGAACACATACACATAGACAATTATACAACGACCATTCCCTACATTGCCATCTGCCGCAGCTGAGACTCGAAGACTCGAACTCGGGAGTGGTACAGCAACTAGCCGTGTTGTCTCACACAACCTCGTCTAGTCCACTGCTACCAACTCGGTAACACATGACAAGCACCACTAAATTCCCTAGCCAGGATTCGAACCCGGAACTCCTTGGTTGCAAGCCTAACACGTATGCTGAGTCATTCATACATTATCATATCATATTACATTACAGCCTTAAGTATAACAAGTTAGCGTAGAAATGATACCTTTATCATATTATCATAGAGCATTCGGTAAAAGGTATATTCCTGCATTGTCATCTTAGTTCATTTTTTTTGCCTTTATCCACTTTTATAAACAACACGGCAATTCAATGAAGTTTCAGCAGATACTCCATCATTTAATTTTTTTTAATTGTTTCCTGCTCGTGAATTTAAAGTTCTTTTCACAGTGTTTAGTTCCCGCGACCACTTCTCTATTAACAGTTCTTTAGTGGTCGAAAAAAAAGTACTCCTTTTGTGTGACTAATGCTCGCGAGTATTTTCTGTCAGTGTTCTGTACAGGTCTGTTTTTTTTTTGGTATTAGGACAGCGTCCACATAGCCAGATCGTATTTTGCTATTGTTGATGAAATTTCCTAAGCCACTAAACAACTTTATACTGTTACAGAGCAGAACGATAGCAAGGTCAGTCCCAGTCCCAGGGATCAGTCAGAACCTTTTATTTTAAATATAAACATACAGGTGGACCACGGCTAAGTTTTTTTAATATAGAGGTTTTAAGGTTAAAAACAAAGGTAACAAAACTATCCTATCTATTCTAAAGTTTTATTTTGGTTTTATTCAAAAATGGCATCATACAATTGATGATATTTTTATTTTGTAGAGATAGCAAGTATATTAGATTAAAAGGGGTTTCAATTTCCGACTTTGTTATATTGTTTATAGTTTAATATTTTCATTCGAAAATTTACTGCATCCAAAAAATATGTATTCTAGATCCCCTAAAACGTTGCAATATGCGCAGGCATAACTCTGTACTATTCCTATTCTGTAAAGGTGAGCCGAATAACATCCATGACCGAACCTAATTCTAGAAATAATTGTACTATATCTTTTTGGGATATTATAATCATAAAACCAGGGTTCTTTTGGTATAATTGGTTGTATGGAGTGTATATCTAGTAGGATTCGTGTGACAGTATTCATTCCAGAGGGATGTCCATTTTTTCCGTGCCATTAATTTTCTAACGTTTACGCATTCGGAGGTACATAACCCTTCTACAATTGCTCCTGTGTGGATACTTTCTTTGGCAGCACTGGTATAAACTCAAAATTTTAATTCTGATTTGGAATTACATACATTTGATAAAATATCCTTTAAGGAAACATTTTTGCGAATAAACATAGACATGATAATAATCACTAGGTACACAATTATATTTTGTACATTTTATAACTTATTTGTGGATATCCTAATCTCGATCTTTAATTATTACTTCACAGCTAGTAAGTGGCGGTTCTTCTTCGTGTGAGAAAGGCATAATATTTTATTTACACTAGGTATATTTGCTAAACATGGAAACCGTTTAATTGAAGAACGCCGTTATCTTGGGACTTTATATCTTTGAAAAGTGTTAAAGACGGCAATTTCTAAAATAAATATTAAAGAGATGAAAGTTGACGGCAAAGATAACAAGAATAATAATGAGTATAAAAAATTCCAAAAACGTAGTTGGATTTGACAGACGCTCTTGTGCAAAAATGAAAAGAACAAATCTCAAAGTAGGCCATGACACCATTAATTTCGTTTATTTTTTTCTTTCCAACGATATAAACATATCACAAAAATTTCAACTGATAGTATCAATATGTAATATTTTAAGAAAACCACAATTCATAACATTGAATCATAAAAATCAGCTATCCCATGATTAGTGAAAAACAATGTATACAGTTATTAATAAATTTGACAGATTGTCACTGTTGTATGTTGCGTTATCGAGTTATAAGACAAGTTTTATATCAGTAATTATGATGTACACCAATAACAACAAATTCGATATGAATAGCATTTATTGTCAGTGCAATTTTGACGCTGAGATGAAAGTCGCGGTTTACGGAGATAGATTTCCAGATGCTTCGCAGCCAAATTGAACTATATAAGAAGTTACTTCAAAATCTAAAAACGCACAGTTCATTTTCAAAGAAAGTGGTAAGGGGAGGGTATGTTGCGGATAATGTAAGAAAAGTGAATAAAGCGTTGAATTATGTTAGCCAAAATGAAGACACCTTTTTGAGACAAATTCAGAGAAACTATCACATAAAAAATATTTAAAAAAAACGGATTTGGATACTACAAAATGAAGAAAGTTCAACATTTAAATGAGGGAGATAAGCCGAGGGGAGTAAGATTTTGTAAATGGTTGTTAAATAAGAAAAGCAACGACGCTTTGATATATAGCAAAATTCTTTCGTCAGACGAATCCAGGTAACTGGATAGGCACCTATGGATCCATTCTATGGCCAGCTTGATCACCAGATATTACTCCCTTGGATTTTTTCATCTGAGGTTACATTAAAGATAAGGTATTTCAAACTGCCCCTGAAAATATTGAAGACCTGAATTAGAAACGCATGTTCGGCAATTACTCCTGAAATGCTCAAAAATGTAATGTGTGAGGTGTCTCGTAGAGCACATTTGTGTATTAGAATGCATGGTGCACAATTTGAGCATTGGCAGTTAGAAAACTAAATACACACATTTTCTTTTAAGTATGGTGGTAGGTATAGGACTTGTTACACATAGTTCTTGTTTTTTTGGATGTTCATTTTGCACTTGTATTTTTATTTATGAGATATTTGTTTGTATTAAATTGTTATAAATACTTAATACTGAATTATAATTATTATAAAGTGAATTTTTACTATTACGGCATAGCTGGTTTTTACGATTCAATGATATGAATTGTGGTTTTCGTAAAATATTAAATATTGACACTATCAGTTAAAATTTTAGTGACATGTTTTATATCGTTGGAAAGAAAAAAAATAAACAAAATTATTGGTGTCATGGCCTACGTTGAGATTTGTTCTTTTCATTTTTGCATAAGAGCGTATATCAAGTCCAATTGCGTTTTTGGAACTTTTTTATACACATTATTATTCTTATTATCTTCGCCGTCAACTTTCATCTCTTTAATTTTGTTCGTATCTCCTCAAATAAGGAAGCTATTTGTAATATATCTCACAAAAAAATGGGATTATTGTTTCTAAAATTTTATTCTTTTTCAATAAATATTAAGCGAGATATATAATAGAGAGACGGTATAGCTTATAATATAATAATCTTGTGAACTTTTACTAGTAAAAATTTTATCAAGTAAATTCCACCTTTGGAATTTTATCACATTTATTTATTATGCATGAACGTTCCGATATAATAATACTTACAAGCATTAAGTATGATTTATTAGTGAATTATTCATAATATTTTCATAATCGAAATACCTCACTAGCTTTGTTTGTTATTTTTTATTTATATATATTTAAGCAGCGCCAGCGAGTAGATTATCAATTGTGTTCTGCCCCAAATTACGGTAATATAATATCAATTTGCGGGTAGTAAACCTACCTGATGGGAGTAGTAATCCGCTACCGATCCCACTAAATTATCCGGATGATGCGACCGCATATCATGATGTCCAAGATCCCTGCCCAGATCCTGCTCGATGTCCTGATGAATGTCTGGGTTTAGATCAGGATGAGAGGTGAGTTCTTGATGGTGCTGCGGTATGTTCAGTTCACCGGGAATATCCTGTCCATGTGCTTGCATCTCTCCCATACTCTGCATTTCACCCATCCCCACGCCCATCATCAAAGGGGATACGTGGGACTCCCAACCGTCCTCCATCTTTGACGCCCACACTTTGATCGGCCCACTTAATTTGAATAACTTTATATGCGTAAGTACAATTAATTAATTATGCACCGGAGGACCCAAACGATGTTGGTGGTCGATAACACGCGTCGAACTTAAATAAAATGGGCATTATTTTATACGTGCGATAAAGTTTTTATTGTTCCGTGGTCTTCATGCTACAGGTGTCAGGCTTTATTGTTCTCTTTTAAACTTGCCGCAACCCAGCGCACTTTTATTGTCTTCCAACGAGAATCACATACTAATAATTAAATACCTTGTCTATTTTTTAATTGAGAAAATTATTACTTATACTTCCCTTGTTGGGACCACCGGTTAAGATAACAAAAGCACTCCTAATAGCTTGGTTGATTATATTGCTGAAACACAGAATTATTTCATTTCACTAATCACAGTTGACACTTACTAAGTAAATTTCAAAAAAAAAATGTCACATAAGTCACCCGAGAACGAGCGCGGGTTCGTCTGATGGGCCTGCGGCTGTCGGCTATTTTTCGCGGTCAGGTGCGGAGTCGCGTTACCACCGTATGTGCTTGGCCTGTATGGGTATAGGAAGGTTCAGTGTAACAATGTGTGTGCAGGACAGCGGTGCCGACGGCAGCGTGAGACTGCGTGAGGTCGGTGGTGACCGCCCCCCTCTACCCCCACCGTGATGCACCGTGCCAACCCCCCAAACACTATTATAATTAGCTGCACCGTGTACATGAGCGACCCTGCGAGCCTTCGCCTACTACACTCTATTCACCGGCTCTAGCAAACAACCGACTATTACTTCAACGTGATTGGCTGTTCAACAAACCATTAAATTATGCAAAAACGTTACTTTTATGCTTTAGTATCTTCTAAATTTCTTAATGTGGCGTACAGTAAAGTGTTAACTGACCATAACCAACTATTTCTGTTTGAAACGTGAGAAATGAGACATAATTTACATACAGTGTCAATGGGTTTCTATCATAACACCTATGTAAATTATTAAGCTTTGCAGAAGCGAGTTTACTACGAAATTTTAGATTTTATTTTCGGGTGAATGCGCTAATGCTAGAAATGTAATCTTTTTACTGTTTAAGGTGGCGAATCGAGCAGGTATCCAATATGAAACTGTAAATCGCTCTAAAAAAAATTGTATGGTTTATAAATGAAAATGAAAACAATCAGCTTATTGTAAATAATATACAGATTTAGTAGAAAAAAGTTACAAGTCAAACGTTCGTCCATTTTCTTTTTGTGTACGCAGTACAATTTTCGTAAAAATCACCAATATTGTATTTCGTACATAAAAAGAAAATGGAGGAACGTTTGAATTGTTACTTTTTTCTACTAAATCCGCATTTTATTTACAATAAGCTGATTGTTTTTATTTTCAGTTATAAACCATACAAATTATTTTAGAGCTATTTACAGTTTTATGTTGGATACCTGCTCAATTCGCCACCTCAAAATAATCAAAAAAGCAATTTTAAATTATTTTGATGCGTAACAGAGAAATAATATTTACATCATATTAAAAATTTGAGAATTATAAGAAAATTAAGATAGGATTTTGACCAGATATTCGACATAAAACTGTATAGTAAATGTAGATTCGATAAGTAAAATTATGAGTCAAACACATGAATTATGTATAGATATTTTTATTAACTAAGGATAGGATTATGGCAATTTGCATTTAGTGTATTTTTACGACAGTTACGAATTTAACTTTTAAAAAAAACTCTATGATCTGTCCAGATATGTAATATTACTTACTAATCTCCACCAAAATTTTTATAGTGGACGATTTAACCGTGGGAAAATAATTGCTGTACAATAATGTACCATAGAAATTTGAGGAAATTAATGCCTGGACTTCAAATGATAATCTAATGGAAACTTTTTATGATATTTTGAATTCTATCTTTGATGCCTTTGTTCCTAAAACTAGACCTAAATCGAGTAAATACCCACCTTGGTTTAACAGATATTAGACAAAAAATATATTACGCAAAAAATATAAATTAAATAAAGACATAGAAGCTTATGAAACCTTCAAATTATTAAGAAATAAAATAAAGAGTGATACCGCTACAGCACGAAACAAATACGTCACGGACATGCAGAAAAATATTTCGTCTAACCCAAATACATTCTAGTCCTACATTAATAATATCAAAAATAGTACAGCTATCCTTAATGTTATGAATCATAATGAAATCACCATGACTGATCCACCACAAATTGTAAACGCATTTGCACAATTTTTTGAAACCGCTTATATATCCCCGCAAGTTAATCAGTCAAATGATGAACCAGCACCTAGTCCTCCTATTCTTAGGATCCAAAAATTTACAGAAGCAGACACCTTAAAATTCTCAAAAAAAATGAAACCTAAACTTACTACTGGTCCAGACGGCATTCCTGCATTCCTAATAAAAGATTGTACAACTGTACTTGCTCTTCTTTTGTTTGTCATATTTAACCAATCAAAATCAAATCAAAACTTCCTTGTTTCCAGAAGTATGGAAGAGTTCTAAAATCTGTCCGGTCTACAAAAAGAATGAGAAACAAGACGTCAGTAGCAGACCCATCGTAATTTTATGTAATTTTAGTAAGACATTCGAAATATTACTTCATGAATCTGCCTTTTTTCAAATTAACTCACAAATATGTATTAATCAACACGGATTTATGCCAGGCCGTTCTACTTCAACCAACCTGTTTTATTTAACGCGGTATATCGCTGAAGTGTTAGACATGGGAGGACAAGTTGATATCATTTACACAGATTTTTCTAAAGCGTCCGATCGTCTAAATCATGACGTATTGCTTAAAAAGCTAAGTTTCTTTGGTTTTGCTCCCAGTTTCATTGAATTTTTTAAATAAAATCTGTCTGAAAAGCATCAATTTGTCCTTTATAGGGACTTTAAGTCCAATGTAATTCATGAAAAATCCAGTATACCTCAAGGTTCGGTGCTTGGGCCTTTACTTTTTAACATATTTGTAAACGATATCGTCTCCCAACTTAATTGCAATTCATTGTTGTACGCCGATGACATGAAAATTTTTACTAGTATTAATAACGTGGACGACATCAAGAGATTACAAGATGACTTTGCTAACCTTCACGCATGGTGTGACAAAAACGAGTTACCCCTTAATATAGAGAAATGCTACACTATGACTTTTAACAGGAAACATAATCTTTCATTAAACGAATATGTTATCAATAATATGATAATACAGAGGTGCGACAAACTGAAAGACCTTGGCGTTACTTTTGACACTAAACTTACATTTATTGATCATATCACTGAAAATATAGCTAGTGCATATAAAAAATTAGGTTTCATTGTAAGGAATTGTAAAGGTTTTGAAAACTCCAACACCTTATTTAATGCCTTTGTTAGAAGTAAATTGGAGTACGCGTGGACCATCTGGAATCCAGCTTACCTAGTACACAAAAACAACATTAAAAGTACTCAAAGGCGCTTTCTAAAATATTTGTATTTTCGAGAAGCAGATATATATCCACCTAGGGGTTTCCGTCATGAGGAGTTGCTATCTAATTTTCATGTACCTGACTTAAATACCCGTAGAATATTTAGTTCCTCGGTATTTTTACATAAACTTATTAATTTCAAATTTGATTCGCCCCAAATTTTAGAAATGATCAGGTTTCATATACCAACTTTCCAGACTGGATCATATAATTTATTTTACTTAAGCACACCTCGAACAAATTTACTCAAACACCCTCCCCTGCATGTAAAGTGTTCTAATTTTAACTCTCTACCCTGTAATATTGACATATCAACTGTAAAATTAAGGATCTTTAGGAAGTAATTTTAAATAACTGAAATTTATATTGTTACTACTACTATTACTAAATAGATATTCTTTTTTCTTCTTTTAAGTATTGCATTATACTTAGATATTATGTATATTGTATTAATGATTTGTACTCGTATATATGTGCATTTACGTATGTATATATTTATGCATATTTAATTGTATATTCCTACCCTGTAATTGGTTTTTCTGAATGAGGTTGATTTGAAGAAATACGAATGATCATAATTTTATAATAAGAGGGTGATAATTTACTTATGGATGATTACTATTTATTTAGGTAGGTATATTTATTGTAGCTTCTTTTTATATAATGGGTGAAAGACAAATCAAGTCATAATATAACGAGATAAAAATTTAAATCAAAACACCATGTTTTCGCGATAAATGAAAATTTAAGGCAGTTGTTAAAGCGTTTACGAGAAATGTCGGTTTAACTGTGAACATGGAGCGTTGGTGAAATATTCAGCGTTCTTTTGCATTTGAGGGTTATTTAAAAAATAACTAATTTGTTGTAATTGACTAGCTTTTATTTCGTCGTGACTTTCATTTAAATACACGAGATCCAGTTCCTAGCCAAATAACAATTAAAAAGTGGGTACACAAATTTTGCAATACTGCTTCATGTGTCAGAGAAGAACCAAAAAGAAGAACTCGTTCTGTACGCGCACCTGAAAATGCTGACAGGACTAAAGCAGCTGTGCTGCAAAATCCTAAACGATCTGCAAAACAGCATTAGCACTCAATATTTCGAACCACATTCTCAAAGACTTAAAGTTGATTCTCACTATACGTTCCATCTCCGTTCCATACCGGTTCCATTCCGTTTACGTAAAATATTATTGCCTGTAAATGAATGTACGTATACACACCTTCCGTTCCGTTTACATACCGTTTCCAAACAGTACCGTTCCATATTGATGCAAACGTATTTTTTACGGACAGGCTGATACATGTCGGAAGCGGTATTGATAGTGAGAACATCGTTACGTTTCAGTTCTATATTGTACAAGTGAATTGAAAAGTTGATATTTAAAATATTTAACTATGAATGACGAAAAGTTAATTGAACTGGTGAGGCAAAATACGGCCCTCTATGATTTTGAAAATTCAAAACATAATGACAATAATTATAAAGAGAAAATCTGGTCGGCAATTGCAAAAGAATTAAATATCACACTGGGTAAGTAAACAAATATTTTTATAAGTTTAACTATTCATTTTATTAAAAGAATATTGCTATACAAACATGAATACAGATTGATCATAAGGCTAAACTCCAAGACAGAACAAGGAGTCGGAGCCGGGATTTACGGGACAAGGTCAAAAGCCAATATCTCGATAAGTCTAGGGAAATACGCAACGGTGTTTCAGGCTGAAGTGATCGCCATACACTGTTGCGCAAGGGAGATAATAGGACAAGGCACTGTTCACCAGTCGATTGCCATTTTCTCTGATAGCCAAGCGGCAATAAAAGCAATCAGTTCCATGCCAATCAACTCAAGATTGGTGTGGGACTGCTTGACAGCCCTTACAGAGCTGGGAAGTCAGAACAGAGTGACCCTAGCATGGGTACCAGGACACGAGGGACACAGAGGAAACGAAAAGGCTGACCAACTGGCCAAGGAAGGCGCAATTGAAGCCCCAATAGGACCCGAGCCCTTTTGTGGCGTGGCAAAGCCATGCATACGAGCAGCCATTACGGAATAGGTGCAGAATAAATCTCTGGAATATTGGAGGAATCTCCCAAGACAGAGACAGGTCAAAGAGTTCATTAAAGAACGTTCCGCCAAATTTACGGAAGATCTACTAAGCCAGAATAGGAAGGCCATCAGAGTAATGGTAGGCCTTCTAACTGGCCACTGCCGGCTCAATAGACACATGAGTCTAATGGGCCTGGCAGAGGACGCGACATGCAGATTCTGCCAAGAGGAAGAGGAAACCTCAGTTCACGTATTGTGCCACTGTGTAGGCCTGGTGAGGCTGAGATTCCAAGTACTCGGAGAAGAAAAACCAAGGGCGGCCAGCTATACAAAAGGGCCTCTATTAAAGCTGTGGAGTCTAGTACAAAGGACAAAGCTGGATGAGGTACTATAAGGAAGATATTCTGGGAGCATCACAATAGACCTGAAAAGGTCGTGGTGGTAAAGGCTAAACAACCAGCTCCTTCGTTAATCTAATCTAATCTAATCTAAGGCTAAACTTTTTAAATTGCACCCATTGCCAGTCAACAGCTCCAACTGGAGAATTAAAAAAATGTTTGTAAATATCTCTAATTTGAAACGCAGTAGCTGTTGCATTTCCTCCTTGCTGCGGCAAATTGCGTAATGAAGAGTTTGTAGCTGAGCTAGAATTGTCGGAATTAATTTGATAATCTTTGATAAAATTATGCAATAAACATGTAGTTAAGACAATTTTCTCTGCATATTCTAATGCAGATTTTAATCTTCTATTATAAAATTGAAACTTTTGACCCAAAAGAGTTTTCGGAGCATCTTCGAGCACGTGATAATCTGTAATTAAATATTTTTTTTGTTATATCGTCTCGTTGTTGAGCCGAAGAATAGGGTCTTGATAAATTTGATTTTAAGGGAAAAGCTTCATCTACTACTATTACAAAAGTTGCCTTTTGGTTCATACCCGGAAGTTCTACCGGGTTGGGGATATTTAAGGCATTTTGTTCTAAAGCCCTTCCTAATTTTGAGTGCGCAAAAATACCTCCATCGCTGTTTTTTCCATATGATCCAATATCAACAGTAATAAAATTATATTGTGCATCGACCAGTGCTAGGAGAACTATCGAAAAAGTGTTTTTATAATAAAAAAATTGAGAGTCGGAATTAGCTGGAGCTTGCATCACTACGTGTTTCCCGTCAAGAGCTCCCAAGCAATTGGCAAAAATTCCAAAAATTCCAAAATTCATTAGCTATTCTTCTCTACTCGTTTTCTGTGGGTGTGGGCATCAACGTCCTTAATGTTTTTTTAATTATTGCATCGCAGACCTCTTTCACTATGGTGCATACTGTTGAATGGCCGAGTCTGTAACTAAAGGCTATTGTGCGGAAAGAATCACCCGTTGCCAAAAACCTAAAAAAAAAGAAAAAAAAAATACAGAAAATATTTAAAGTTGAACAGTAATGAATATATACTTTTTTTACAGACTCGACTTGCAAAACCAGGTGGAATCAATTGAGAGATCAGTGGCGAAAAAATAAAAAAAATAAAGTTACGAAATCGGGGCAAGCTAATAAGCCAGTCAAAAAGTAGAAATACGAAGAACAAATGGGTTTTTTAGAACCATTTTTGCGCCAACGAGAAACAATTAGCAGTCTTGAGGACATTTACTTAGAGAATGAAGAAATGGAAGGACGGCAAAATACTGCTGCTACTGAAACCCAAGAAAATATTATTGTTACTGACGCAGAGGAAGACACGGCAGGGGTTACAAATTCTCCTATTGAAACTACATCTTCGCAAACACCTCAAAGACAGCGATTTTCTAACCAACCACCAAAAGGAAAAAATGATGAATCCGCTTCTGCATTAGTAATGAAGTATCTCATTGAAAAGCAAAAAGAAGAAACGAGTCGTCCTGCAGCAAAAGACCCAACAGATATATTTTTTGAGAGTATTGCTGGAAAAGTTAAACGCTTCACGCCATATTATAGAAACATTGCTAAAAGTAGGATCTTTAATTTGGTGCAACAACTGGAACTGGAACAAATTTTACCAACCAATCAACATTCATTAAACACATCTTCTTATTTTCAACAACAAAAACAACAGTTTCAACAACACCAATCCACTGGTAACGACAAATACAGTTTACACAACCTCGTTCCTGCTAACTAGTTTTCCGAGTGTGTACTACAACCTATGTCCTCTCCTTCTACTTCAAATTCAACAGCTGCTTCATAGCCTCATTTTATGATAATAAGATAATAATGACTGATTACATTATATAATATTTTCTATGTTACAATGTTCTAATATTTTTATACTTTTATCATAAAAAATTAAACACCTTACCTTAAACAAACACAGAGTTTTTGTTTTGCTGTTATCGATTCTCTGAATGTGGTATTTTGTTTTGTTATCGCTGGTTCTATGATGGATAGTAATTCGTGGAATTTATATTTTGACATGCGGAAATACTGAACAAATTTGATTGCATCATCTATCAATTCTTTAAATAGTGTTGTAAATTCTCCATCACTGTTTCTTTTCTTTAACATATTGTGCACCCAAAATCGTCGTTTTTTTCTTTTTAAGCTAGCTTCTTCATCTAATAAAATAGCAGCTAAGATTAAGTTTTCGTCAGACCACATTTTGTCAAACGCACATTATTTTTATCTAAGCGAAACTGGTCACGAACGGAAAATGTGAATAGACAAGAATTTAACTGAACGGATACGTAATGGTTATGGAACGGAGATGGAACGTATAGTGAGAATCAACCTTTACGCTTCTAAACCTACAGAATTCAGATCGTATAAAAACTTCTGCTACAAGATTTTGGAACACGCGTTGACATTTGCGAACATTTTGAAGGGCTATTTGTTGAAAACCCGAGTATTGTTGATTGCTTGCTCGTGTCAGATGAAGATAAACCTCATTTTCATCTCTCCGGAAATGTTAACAAATATAATTTTTGCTACTGGGTGACGGAAAATCCTCTGCAATTACACAAAGTACCGCTTCATAGCAAAAAAGTTACTGTGTGGTGTACAGTATTCACATTGAAATAACTTGATCGTTACTGTTACATCACAACGTTATCAACAGGTTTTGCGTAACTTTGAACAACAATTTCATAATGTTGGTGTAAATATTCGAAGAATATAGTTTCAGCAAGCCGGAACCGCTTCCCATGCTGCTAGGGATTTTATGAAAATTTTACGAAAAATGTTTCCTGGTCATGACATTTTGAAATTTGGAGCCGTCAACTGACCGGCATGTTCACCGGACCTCTCAGCTTGTGATTTCTTTTTATGGATCTACTTAAAGTCAAAAGTGTTTCTAAACGATTGCAAACATTGGAACAACTAAGACATAATATTTGGACAGAGATTAATGCAATCCCAATTGAAATGTTGGAGCAGGTGATGAAGAACTTTCATGCTTGGCTTCAAGAGTGTCAGCAGTGAGAAGGAGGTCATTTGACTGATGTAATATTTAAAAAGTAAAATTTTTGTATTTCCTCGAGAACCTTGTGTTTAATTTTTGAATAAAAATGTAGCCATTAATAAAAACAACTCAATTTAAATAGATAGATTACTCTGCTGGACTTATATATATTGCTACCTTTAGATTATTAACTAAATTAATTTTGGTTAAATAATTTGGGATAATTGAGATCACATTTTTCAGTTTTTTATTTAGTGAACATATCTAGCGTTTTACGTTTGTTTTTTGCTTGGTGAATGATGTATCCAAACAGACATATCTTAAGCAAAATCAAAAATAATTTGGCCCTATATGCTAAAACTTGCTGCAATGTATCTGGGTAATATATATTTGCATACTCCATTGCTTGATCGAGCTGTTCATCTTTCAATTTCTTTGCCACAAACCTGTGAGCCAATAAGTTGGCAAGAAAATGTGCCGAATTGGCCGCGCTGTTGACAACAAGTAAGCGTGTGTCGTCTTCGTCTTGTTATGATGTGATATGACAACAACGCATTGCGTTGGCGCGAAGTTAAGTTTATGTTTAAAACATGTTTTTTCCAAACAATAACAAACATGTTTAAAACACCAATTGTTTTAAATAAAAAACCTGTTCTTTTCATTAAAATAAAATAAACACAATTCATGCCCACCCTGTAGTAAGCTGATTACTCTGGCTATTTTACTTTATTTTTTTAATATCTGCGTTTGGTTATTTTTTATCTAATAGAACTGTATGTGTTATTAATGATCAAATTTTAGTTTTATGAAAAAATGTAATATAATTTTACCTTTACGCTTTACTAATAGTGAAATCATCCCATGCGCAAAGTGCATTTATCTGTACTAAAATAAAAGCAATAATGATATAAATCACTCAGAAAATTTCCTTCCCCTGTGCAATTATCCACATTTAAAACAATTACACCGTTTAGATAACAAAATAATGAGCTGCATTAACTATTGTTTTTAAGCGTAACAATGACCAGTACTTAAGGAAATGCATCCTGAGCGAAAGAAACACTAGAAAAAGTACTTGTCATTTAATGTAATTGTCATGTATGTTTAATTCCAGTGCTCACTTAAAGGAAGTGCGTTCAATTTGTTGAGTGTTATGACTAAGTTTTTTATAAATCCATTCTCTTGACGGATATGCGATTTTTGTAGTCGTCTCCCATGAAAAAGTTCTAGTGTTTTAATGTGTTTCACTCTATCGTCCAACTATAAATTCATGTGGAAAAGTAGATATTTCAATTGGACAATAATTTCGAAGGGAAATATGTAGTAGGTACTTTAAATAAATCAATCTATAACTAGCTAATATCATGAATTTATCTTGTTTTGCCGTTAAAAATATTTTATGTACCATTACAATGTATGTAATGGTAACTCTATTTCCATATAACTCTATTTTTCTATATATCGTTTAACAAGCACTAACACGGATGCAGCATTAAAGATCCTGCCAGGCTCTCATTCACCAAATGGGAGAGATGTGTTGAAAATTTCATGTTGCAAGAAAACTCAGTGGCTCGATCAAATCAGGTATCAAATGAGTATAATAGAAAAGAGTTGCTAAATTTTTAGTAAGCATCTGAGAACCTCCATCAACTTTTACGGTGTATAGTTTTTCATTTGTTATCCCGTTTCATTTCATTTCATTTTTTATTGCAATTGCCAAATTCCCGCCGTTGGCTTGCCGACGTTATATCTTTCAGAATCATAAATAGCAAATTAATACTCAATACATTTTCCAAATTATAAAATCATTAAATGCGTGTCGCTACCTAAACTAAAATTTCATTGCAGTTCCTAAAATCTTGGTTTTACAATAGTCCCTAAAATTTCAATAAAACATAATAAATTCTAAAATTCGTTTTTAAAGGCTAAAAAATTCTAAATTGCTTATTTCCAGTTGCTTACATAATATCTTAGATTTCAATCATATTAAATAAAAGACTCAAAAGTTTCCATAAAACTAAAGGGACCAGACCGAAAAGCTCACACTGCCTATTGGCTCCCCAATGTCACAGCTCTGTGGGCTATAATTTGGATTCCTGTCTGTCCCATCTGAATTGGATGTAGTTTACAAATTAATTAATATTTTGCAAATAAATCAATATTCATAAAAGAATTATATATAAGAAAATGCAGCATTAAATTCCTTTCAATTCTATATAAATCCGAAGAAAGACATTTCATGATTTCACATCATAATCTGCAACAGATGTAACAGTCAGGGAATCCTTGACCCATATGAGCAGCGGGGGCACGCAAAACGAAATTTATGAAAAACGTTTCGGCGAGACTCTCGGATCCCTTAAACGCAGCGGCCAAATGGATTGTGAATCAGCCTTTCTGGTGATAAAAGCTGAAAAAAATTCGAGCAGGCAAGTCAGGTGCAAGTCAGTTACTTCCTTGAACACTATATGAAACGTTCTATATTAGCTAAGGCAGTTTCAACTAAAAAATTGATTTAAATTCATTTTGCGGTAAAATTTCTAAACCAAAAATGAATCTTTCGGATATCTAGCAAACAAAAAGTGAATTTAATTTTTTCAACTTCATTTCCAACCTATTGAATTTTAAAAATGAAACCTAAACGAATTTCTGTTACCGTATAAAAATAATAATAATAGCTTTATTGTCAACTATATATAATATGTATCTTATATTACACATATATTTTACAGATTAATAAAAAGAGGGAAAAAGTAATAATAATGTTATGTGTTTACAATCTCCAGTAAACACTCTGTATGTAGGTTCAATAATTACAACAATAATCTTCACAAACCAATTATTTATTAATCACTTAATTACAATAATTAAGTCCTTAGTACACACTAATTACAAGTTTCATCTACTATAGTCTCACTACTATAATTCACAACTTATTACTGTTTTTATTCCAGATGTTCACCTGTTGTCTCATATCAAACTGTTTTAGTACGCCGATCCAGTCTCTATATATACCCGCGTCGAATGTAGTAGAACATTCCAGAATGTTTCGGTATAACATTCGCTACTTTTTTGGCGGCGTTCTCGAACTTTCCATGGTTTCAGTGGCGTAGTCATGTTGATAACACTCCCCCTCCTTAAGCCTGAACGTCTCGGTCCTCGGCCAGGCAATTCAGAGTCGCCGACATACTTCGCCAATCTGTCCAAGTGCACGATTTTCATCTTGTTGGACTTCTTACTTCGTTGAATTCGATGCACAACGTCATTAATCCGGGTGATGATAGAATATGGTCCTTCCCAAGGTGAGCGAGACTTCGAGAATTCTTCTTCACTCCGCTGTGGGTTGTACAACCAAACCTGCGGGACTGACATTGAGGTCAGATCGAGCCTTCATTCGATCACCACTCCCCGCAGGTGACCCCTTGGCAGCCACACCCGTACAAACCTTGCAACTACGACACCAAGTCTCTATATCCTGAGGGCTAATTATTCAGTAGAATCGTTCCCGTACTCTAGCCAAGGTGTTATTTCTGCCAGAGTGCTCTCTGGATATTCCCTCGTGCACTTCCCGAAGTACTTTTGGTACCCGGCACCTGGGTATCAGTAACCGCATGGTAACTTCTTTCCCATCCGGGCTCTCCCATGCTCAATGATCCATCTTCAACCTTAGGGAATCCCATTGCGCCTACAAAGCCTTCAACTCAACAGATTTATTCGACACATCTTTTCATTCTGGTCGTACTCCTCTTTCTTTTGCCTTTAGTATAGGTCCAATTCCGTCATCGCTCAGTTGTTCCTTCCATACAACTTGTTTTGTCCAGTCCTTCGGAACCTCAATCTTAACCGCCTTCACTTCTGCTGCATCCTGCTGTTTCTTTACATCCTCGGCATTCACTTTCTTAGGGTACCTCTGACGACAGTACCTCTTGATATACCCCAATTTGCCACAGTTATAACAGCGGATTCCCTTCGTAAACCTTTCACTGCTTCTTTGCTGCTTAGGCTTCGGTTTCGGCGGTTGCGGTCCCTGTTTCGGCTCCAGTCGTGAACTCATTTCGTTGAATACTTGTACGACCATTTTCTGTATGTCCTTTAGCATAGCCATCACTTTCGCCCTTTCGGGGCTAATTTCCTATTTCCTTGCAGCGTTTACTTCTCCATGGTTCCATTGTCGATGATCTTGCATCATATGCTCTGGTTTGTTGCAACGATAACATCGAATACCTCCGCTAGGCTTTCCACCTACTTGCCGACTTTCCTGTTTACCTGGGAAACTTGTCTTGGTCATTAATTGAGTAAACATCTTGTGTAAATCCTCGAGTTTGGTGTCCAAATTCGTTTCCTCTGATTGGGCTTCTTCCACAGAGACAGCTCGTACGCCGTGCGATGAGGAATCCATATAGACGGCCTCTAACTCAAGTGCATGAATCAATGCTTCGCTACTAGTTTGATGCCGAGATAATCTAAAGACCCGTCTGATCTTCTCGTCTTTTACGCCATCAATAAACACGTCAACTGCCAATTGCTCCTGGAACTGCCTTGGTGCATTCGGGTAAGCCAAATATGCCAGTCTCTCTACTGCAGCCTGAAATTCTCTTAAGCTCTCCCCAGCTTTTTGTATACGTGATTTCAGCTGAGTCCGATATACTTGGGTGAGGTGCTGGTCGCCATATCTCAGGGTCTAGTGCAGCCTCTAAATTTTAAAATCCCGTTGCTGCGTCACTGGGATCCTCTGAAGCAACTCTGAGACTTGACCTCTTAATGCCATTGCCTGGTCTTCATTACTCCAGTTATTTGCGCATGCCGCTGCCTCAAATTGTCTTTTGGTTGACCATCAAAGGAAGGTGGTTGCAATCGAGGGCCTGACGATGATAATATTAGCTGGCCTCCTTTCTCTCTTAACTATCGCTATATCGGTAACTTTTTTTTCGATGCCAGTAACTTTTTCTTCGACGCCAGTAACTTTTTCTTTGACTTCAGATACTTCTTCTTCGACCTTATTTACTTTTCCTTTGACTTCACTTATTTCACTCTTTATGTTGCCCACATCCTCTTTAATTTCACCTTTAGGTCTTCAGTGGCTGAAAGGATAGCGTCTTGTTGCACCTGTATAACTTTACTTAATTCTTCCTGGCTCAACATTTCTTCCTGTTTTTCTTCATGAAATCTTATTTTCAAGTTCTTCATAATTTCCTTAAATACATCTTTGTCTTCTTTTTCTTCCTGATGTCGCTTTTCTAGTTCGTCTTTTTCTTAATGGCTTTTTCTTTCTTTTTCTTCTTCGTGTCTCTCTTGTCCTTATTTTTGGCCTAGTATCATTTTTCTAAATTGCTCGAACATGTCTTGCATTTGCTTTTCGGCAGTCATGCTTCTTGTTTCCATCTAAGCAGGACCTAAGACAGCACTAACAAATCTTATTTAAAGTGTATATCAGGCATACGTCAATTATTTCCACAAGATCCAGAATAGATTGTTCTAAAAAATTTCTCGAAATATCACAAATATGTCCCATGCAATGTCTATACTACTTTCCAGCCGATAAGATTTAACTAACTGCATTAGTTTCCAAATAGAATATTCTGGAACTTTTCTCAAAATGTCACAATGTCTTATTTGATGTTTATATCACTTTCCAGTTGAAAGCACTTCGATATCTGCAGTGGTTTCCAAATAGAACACTATGGAACTTTATAGAATGTTCTGGAAATTTCTTCACACTAGCACGAATAAGTCTTGTCTAATGTCTATGTCACAGTTCAGAGCGCTCCAATATCTCCAGTGGTTTCCAAATAGAACACTATAGAGCTTTCTAGAATTCTTCAGAAATCCTGTTGCAATTCCGCTTCTGACACCAATTGTTACGTGTTTACAATCTCCAGTAAACACTCTGTATATAGGTTCAATAATTACAACAAGAAACTTCAGAACCACTGATTTATCAATCACTTAATTACAATAATTAAGTCCTTATACACATTAGTACACACTAATTACAAATTCCAAATACTATAGTCTCATTACTATAATTAACAACTTATTACTGTTCTCATTCCATCTGTTCACCTGCTTATCCCATATCAAACTGTTTTAGTGAGCCGATCCAGTCCCTATATATACCCGTGTCAAATGTCGTAGAACATTCCAGAATGTTCCGTTATAACATTCACGACTTTTCTGGCGCCGTTCTCGAATTTTTTATGGTTCCAGTGGCGTACTCATGCTCATAACAATAATAATAAATAAAACAGCTTACTTAACAATCTTGACACGCAAATATAGTCCCTCGTCTGAAATATTAACAAAGATGAATTTGTCTGTCAATGTGGATTAACTCCATCTATCATCACGTAATAATTTATAGCATGGATGTTTAATAGTGCAATTATAAACTGCACAAGATTTCTCTTTCTTGATTTAACAACCCGTTCTAAAACAGAAATCATCAGTCATCAGAAATTCAGAACTCATTGCCAAGACTGTCAGGGTAGGAAAGTGGGTTTCGTTGAATGACTGAATCTATAATACCTTTAAGAAGAAACTAATCGCTTTTCAGACCTCCATTTTTACTAGAAAACTTCATGACTTGAAATTACACTCTTACTATTATTAATTTAAAAAAATAATTTCTAGAGATTCTGACATTCAGTTATTTAAGTAATCTTTAAGAATGCAACGGAACACTTTCCTGTCAACATCGAAAACCTCTTATTGACAATAATTTCTGATGATCATAAACATATTAAAGAGCTTGGCCTAAGATGTCACAATAAATTAAGGTGAGAATATCCAAGAGAGAGAGAGGTCCAATAGGGAAATATTTACTGTTTTTGAGCATAACTACTTATTCTAAAACATATATTGCAAACAAATGTAAGACTACCTAAGTAGAACTATAATAAGGGTAGTATTATAAATTTTCACTGAATAATTTCAAATATATAGTTAGATTTAAATTTAGGAAATAGGAAGATTGATATAATTTTTAAAATTAAATCTGTTTTGCAAACAACTGAAATTATTGACTGAAAATTAGTATCATTACACCTGTCACAGTAGTACTTAGATAGTCTTATACTTTTCAATATATGTATTTAAAAAAGTCATGGCCAAAAATAATAAATATTTGCTTATCGGATCTCTCTCTCTCTCTCTCTCTTGGCTATGCCCACCTTAAGTAAAGAAAAATCTAGTGCACTAAGGCAGGTTATAACCTCACTGGTAAATTTTGGTGCAGTGACCTATTACGAAATAGTAAAATGGCTCAATGTACAGTTACAGAGCAGCACAACAAATATGATATCTGTGTCAAAGTTATCTGAACTGCTCCCAGTTTGGAATTGAAAATTGAGATGGTTTTATATGAAGTAGAAATAAAGTAATGCACGTATCCGCAAACTACAATAATCCAGCTCTTGAAAAATTTCCACAAATAGAATGTACCCTGAGAGGGTACAGGTGGAATTCTAAGCTCCACCACTTCTTCGAGGTGTGGCATAAATTTTATTAGTGCTAAAGTAAACTAAGTGCTCTGCAAGCTAATTTATATTTTATGGCTTTGCCTGGTCCGGAATAGTTGATGAGTCCCAAAAAACTGATTTTAGGTACGTGTTACAAACAACATTTTTGCTAAAAGTCTCTAAAACATATTCAAATGTTTAATCAGAGCAAATATTTGTCGAAAATAGTGAGCTTCGAATTTTAATTACCATGCGACCATAGTAACCAGATGGTTTATTGGTGTGTTGAACAATTTTGCTTTATTTACCTAAATGATCCTGAAAAGTTGCCATGGCAACTTTTTGGGATCGAGTCCGGAAAAGATTCATTTTATGGACTCAAATGAGTCCGTAAAATAGCTACTTTAGGGACCAAATTTATATTATCTACGAAATCGAAAAACATTAATCATACCAGAACAAAATTTTGTACGTATAATATTAAGGATCTAGTATAATTATTCCACATTATTAACTATTGTAATATGGAAAAATAATTTAAAAAAATAAACTTGGAATTTCGACCTACACTGTACAAGGTATATAATGGAAAAAGGGTCGAATTATATGAGTCTTTACTTTATCTTTTATTTATATTCACCATAATTCACTGCTGTGATATAACTTGTAAGTGTTTCTAAACAAAATAAATAAATTTTAGTTTGTGTGTGAATTAGATCTTATGAAGTAACAAAACCCCTTGGCTAACATCACTTTATTAAATGCAAATGGCGTGACAAGCCTTTTGAATATTTAAAATTATAGAAAGTATTAAAAATAACTTTAATAATTAGTTGTCATACTCGCTGGACGTTGATGGATATACTTTCTTCTATACGTAGTCCGCTTTTATTTTTTCACAATGTAGCTATTTAGATATCTGTCTTTATTTATTATTTTCATTCTAATCCATTTCCTTCCTAACTGTCCAATTGAAACACGTAAATTTAACATTAAAAGTCATTCGTTTATTTTCCAGTTTAATTAAGGAAGAATTTTAAATTTAATTTCCTGTTTTTTTAGGTCCACTGTATTGTCATATGTCAATGTAAAACCCGGCGTCGGCAATAATTTAATATTTTATTTCTTAACTTTGTGGAAATCAAATGTGTTCTCTGTTTGAATTAATTGTTAATGTTAAGAACGGCTAAGAAATAGATTAACTGAATGATAATTTGCCTTTAAAGTATTGCAATACTTACTTGTTATAATTAAATTTGCAATTAATAAATTAAAAATATTATGGATAAATTAAAACCCAATAAATGTTATACCTCAGACATATGTGGGTGTGTATGTACGTGTGTGTCTGTGTGCTAGTATACAGTAAAATGATCCCTATTATGTGTTCGTCTTCGTGTTCGCAGCATTGAAAGATATCAGGCTTAGAAGATGAAAGCAGTTGGTTTGATTATTAAATATTTCATAAAAAGTATATATTAGCCAGAAATCTCCGTACTCCAATGTTTGCACATTAATTAAAACTTGAGTATCCCAAAATTTGTGTCGTATATCTTCGATCCAATCAATGTTACCAACAACATGAGCTCCGTACAGGAGGTTAAAATTCAAAAACTGAATGAGCAAATGATTGATAAAGCATTTTATGATTGTTAATGGAGAAATCATGAAACAAAGTTTTCATAAAGTCAAACATCTTTAAATATTTGGAACCTATGCATGTTAAACTGCAATTTGTTTTCAACAGTTCCACCTAAGTTCTTTATTTTATTCTTTGAATGCAGTGAGTTATTTACTAACGTCATACAGCTAATGCTATACCATTCTGATAACCAGGTCTAAGTACAACTGGAATATATCGGCATCACAAGTTGAGTCAACTGCTCTAAAAATCTTAAAATCATCAGCATGTACAAGAAACTTGCTGTTCAATATAGGGATAGAGATCATTGATATGCGGGTTAAACAATAGGGGACCACAATGAAATCCCTGTGATACCCTAGATAGGACTTGTAAGGTTTTTGAAACTATGCCACCATATTTAAATGACTTAGTATGTAAGAATCCACATCAACACTTTATCATCAATCTAGATAGCTTTTTTTATAAAAAATTAAGCTGTTGTTCACTCTGCCAAATGGTTTTCTGTATAACCAGAGTTAATCTACAGCCTGATTTCCAACGTCTTCATTGTAGAATTTTCATAAATTAATATGTTGGTGAACTATGTTAGTCTTCTATAAGAATATTTTTACACTTCCAGGTTAACAGTTTAGCTACTAGACAACCTAGCAGTTAGGATTTTATGGAGACTGCTCTATATTTTTCATTGTTATATTTTGGATGAGTCTTGTCAAGTTTTACGAAGCTTTCTTTCTACAATCAGAAAATATTTCGGAATTAAAGGCAAATTCAAAGTAATATTTATGAGAATAGCTGCTAACGTATACAGTATATCCAGCCGAGAGCTTACACGATCCATATCTCGAAAAGTACGAAACTAATAACAAACCAGCATGAACGACGTCGAAGTAGCCGCTACTGCAGCTTATTGTGCATATAACTATTATAGTTTTGTGCAAACATACTGCAAAATGAAAGTTAAGAAATTTTGGAAGAAAAGATGGTGGTGAATGACAACAATTTATCGAAATTTCTGACGAAAAATGTGCCTATGCAACAGGTTCTAACCTCAACTAAAACAAATGGTCGGCGAGGCAACGCGAGGGTGTAGTAGGGTAGTTAGTTCTCGGACCTCGATACGTCTCGCGCTTTTTGACTCGGGCTCATAAAACCGACACGACACGGAGCGCTGCCGAGGCGAGAGGAGACGGAGCGAGCGAGCTAAGATAAGCATCTACACTCTCGCGCTCGGGCCGCCTCCCCTTGTCTCGGCGAGAATGTGCCGGCATTACGAGAACTAAACCTATAACAGGAAATGAAGATATTAAAATTAACGCCCTGGGATATATTCAAGTATATCCACGTGCTTCCATCAGAACAGCATCTGCTGATTTGGGAATTTCTTATACCTCGTTGTAAAGAATTTTCTGCTGTAAGTAACGTCCTTATAAATTTATAAGGCTGCAAAAACTACTTCCCGGGGACTACGTACGCAGGATCAACTATTGCGAAGAATGTTTGACAAGGATTCATGATCGTAATTTTTTACAAACAATTTTGCCAACGAGGGGTATTTAATCGAAAAAATTTCGACATTTTTGAGCTCACGAAAATTCTCGTATTGTGATGAAAGTGGAAAATCAAATTCAATTTCATATTAACGCTTTCTGTTTGTTAATGGGCAGTGAGGTGCGATATTTCATGTACGACGAAAACTTGAATGGCGAGGGTTATTTGAGAATCTTAAGAGAAGTTGTGGAAAACTACCTGGATGGTATGCCGCTCAATCGATTTATCAATGGTTGGTATCAAATGGACGGAGCTCCAGCACATTCAACTAGAGCCGTAGATGTCAAATTAACTCTTTGAAGATAATTGGTGGAGAAACAGAGGTTCATGACTTGGGCCCACCCGATCTCCGGATCTTATACCTTTAGATTTTTTTATGGGATAGGGTCAAAGAGTTCGTGTACTCAAATCAGACATTAAATTACGTAGACTTGATGGCGCCTGCTGCCTATTTTACATCTCGCTATCCCAAAGATACCGAAATGTACTAAATAGTCAAGTGATCCTCGTGTCAACAGTTCGAAACTGCAGTCTGCAAGTGGTGCGTGACGACTGGCACGAGAGCTTCTTTAAGTAGGATCAGTCTTTTGGCTGGTGTTTGTTGCAATCGAAGCATTAGCGTGAGACATTTGATGGTAATATGCAATTATTACACTTAACGCGCCAGGCTTGTAACTTGTAACTTGTAATTCAGCGCTCGGCGGGGCACATAACCCGGAGAGTAGCTGTTGGTTGCAGTCTGGTTACGTTCCTTATAGTAAAATAAGGATTTTATAAGGAGTTTGGGAGTAAAAATATTATATTTTAATAACTTAGGTTGTCTAAACTAAAAATTGGAAGGCCAACCGGACCATGTAAAAAAATGTATGTTTCCATTTAAAATAAGAGAGTTGGTACCGACTTTTGGCACATACTGTATAGCTGGAGGACATATTATTTTGGGTAGAACGGACATTATTGATTATGGCTGCATATCAAGTTTCAAGTTTGGAATCCAACTGCAACTTGAAAAACTTCTAATCAACGGTCTATGTGAATCCCCTTGTATGTATTACGATCAAGGTTTACTAAAAATGCTTAGAATTATTTTGATTATATAATTTTTTTTAGTAAAACTGTAAAATACGTATTTCCATATTTAATTTTTTTTTTTTTTCAGTAAGATAACAAATTTTGATAAACTAAATCAACGACTGAATTATTTGTTAAAAAAATAATAAAAAATCTTTATACCCTTTTCCAAATAAAGGTATTGTTAAAAAGTTATTTAACAATTAACAGTCTGAGCGTGTGGGTACATTTTTCCGCGTCTTTAATCACAACTTATTCAATTTGGGTCATACTGAAGTAAAGAAAAAAAACAGCTTGTAGCTAATTATAATACTTTCTCTTGAAAAGATAGAACGAGCATTTTCTTTTCAAACGATCCACTACGCGTTTCCGATTTGAAATCGCGTGAGTTCAACCTTGTGTTGTGTTGTTGTTGTTGTTCGTCTTTTTAAAGGGATTTTTGATCTCCAGAAAAATTAAAGCTGCTATATTGGATAGTTTATTAGTTTTAATAGAGGAACAGCCCTGAAAGAGAAGATCTTCCAGGATTTGGTTGATTGCCTCGAAAGCGGAAATAAGATTATTTTTAATTTTTAATAAATTGGAATTGCTAAATTGAATGGTAATTGTTAGAAAGTCACAAATTTATCAAAATTACAACTTAAAATTTAAACAACGGGTTGTAAACCAAGGTTGACGTCACCTTCGGTCGTTTTTTTATGTAAAAATTTGGTCGCAATAAATTGTTTTAAATTCAGTTCGGTCCATTTATTTTACTTGTTTTATGGTGGTAGACTCCATCACATCTGGTGGTCTTCTGGTTTGGACCAGTAAGGGGAAACCAGTGGCGTCCCAATATAAATCAACCCCATTAGCTAGAACTTGCGGGAATTTTGTTATGCTCCAACGCTGCAGTCCACCATAAATTTAATTTTCAGAACGTGCGTAGCATACTATCATTAAAAATTGGTAATTTTAACAGAAACTAACGGGTTTTGAGGAAAACTGCCCCGGCCGTGCCACATAAAATTATTGTGAAAAAAACCTTCCGGGGTAAAAAAAGTTATACAAAACTACAAGCGGGTATGTGTCCCTATTCTACCGTATAAACAATTAGTTGCATAACTTTCTCAATTTTCTTTTTCGACAAAATATATCAAACTAAATAACAACTACTTGCAATGTTCCAGTCAACGTAGCAACATAAGAGAAAAGAACAGACTAAGACGGCTTTGGTAGCGAAATCGCGATGTCAACGCTAAGGTCGAGATGATCAGACTGCAAAGGCAGATCAGATCCTCCATCAACACTGCAAAGAACTAGAAATGGGGGGAGAAGCTGACAGCGCTGAATCCTCAAAACAACTCGCTATGGAAGCTGACGAGGGCCTTAAAAAATAAGCGGGAAGTCATACCCGCCCTGACAAACACGAACGGACAGACGTCGTTGACAGACGCGCAGATAGCGAACGACCTAGCTGACTATTTTCAGACATTACATAACACAAATATACAGAGCAATATGGAACAAGACCGCTTCGAAAACGACATACGAGAACTAATTGGTCATGATATACAATTGACTAGAGAGAATTTCTGAAGTTCATGACCAAGCCCTCGGAAATAGCACAAAGGACCTACCAAACAATAAAGCTCTGGGCAAAGACTGCGTCGAATACAAGCTGCTTAAACATCTCCCAAGGAAAGGTATTGTGCAATTGACGTACATCGTTAATGCGATTCTACAACTACAGTACTAGTCCAGCCAGTGGAAAGGCGTCGTAATCATTCCCATCTTGAAGCCAAACAAGAACGCGAAGTTCGCCGGCAGCTACAGGCCTATTTCGCTGCTGTCGGCGATCTCCAAGTTGGTGGAGAAGGTCGTCCCGATCAGACTGAACACTGTTCAGGAGGAGTTTCACATCGACGATGAGACCCAATTCAGGTTCAGGAAGGGCAGGCGCACGGTGCAACAGATCGTTAGGATAGTTAACGACGTCAAGGTGCAATACAACCTCGGGAAGAGCACCATATCATGGTCCTCCTTGGTATTGAGAAGGCCTTCAACACCGTTTGGATCCCGGCATTACTCTACAAACTTCATAACTATAACTTTCCGACGCACATCACGAAACTCATTCATTCGTTCCTGATAGGCAGATTCCTGCAAGTTCGAGTAAATAACAGACTTTCAACTCGGCGGAATATTCGCTCGGGCGTTCCGCAAGGATCGTGCCTGTCACCGAAGTTGTACAACTTGTACGCTCTTTTGACTTCCCAGAGTTCCCGAATACTAAGCTGGCCAAGTATGCCGATGACATAGCCATGTACGAGCATTCGCACAATGCGTAAGTGGCGAACATGCTGCTGAAGGCGCACATGGCTCGTGCCACGGTTTATTACGACCAGTGGAAGATTCGGGTAAATGCTGAGAAGTCCGAGGCGATAGTCTTCACGCGTCGCTTCACGGAGAGCAAGATCATCACTCCGATTTCGATCAGGGGTAACAAAATTCCAACAAAAAGATGCGTGAAGTACTTAGGGGTCAGACTAGACCAGCGACTGACGTTCAACACACACATCAATGAGACGATACGGACAGTCTATTCTCTGTCCAGGAGTTTGTATCCGCTCATGGTCAGGAGTAGCAGACTCAACAGACAAAAAAAATTATTGTATACGATGGTGGTCAGCCCGTCTATCACATACGCGGCGCCGGTGTGGTGCAGCATACCGATCACGACAATGAAAAAACTCAAACTGTTGGAACATAAATTTATGCGCCTCATCTCAAATTTAGGAAGGTACACCTCCCTCAGGGAGCTCTACGAACTCTGTAATTACATAACCCCGATAGCGGACTACGTCCAGCACATCTCTCAGAGCTTTTACTCGTTCAAACTGGGCGATAGTCCTCTAACAAGACACATAACGCAAATTAGACAACATAATGCCCCATTTCGGATCAAACACCCCATACCGTACCAGACGTTACCAATTTTCTGGCAGCCACTATAGCCAAGTTTCACCAACTATACCTTTCTCTAATCCTATTCACGTTTCGCTATTTTTTCATATCTTTCAATCACCTTTAATCATTTCCTGTCCTCCTCTTCTTTTCTGTTTGTGTATTTTTGTCGTGTTTGTTTTTCCGTCGTTTCGTTTGTACATTTTTGTCTCTAAATTCATTTTTCCCATAATTAATCTCGTAACCGAACGAAAACCATTTTTGTATCAAAATTTTGTAAACTCACAGTTTAGGCCAGCCCTGCGCAGCCCCTCGTTGGAACATTTTACGGAAGGCACTTTGTTCAAGTTGTGGTGTCAGCGTCCGATGCGAAATTTTAAAAAGTGAAGTGCACCAGATATTCTAAAAATTGTGTTCATCGTTCAGTTGTGGTAAGCTTTTTTTGCATACTAAATCGTATTACCTAGTTTTAAAAAAGGAGTCAAGGTTTTTTTATATTGTTTTAATTGTCATTTTCGCTGAACCGGACCTGTTCCTCCCCATCATGCAATCCGCCACCGCGTCAAAGCGGTGGTTGCACGAGTCCCGGTTCAGACTCCGGGGAGGCAACTTTTGTACCTTTTTAAATATTAATAAAGCTCTTTTGAATTTAAATTGAAATTGGTCAACGGAGAAGGGTGCAAACTTGATAGAAGATGTCTAATAATTAATAAAATGTTCGGAATCTTTTTCAAATTATACAATATTACAAATTTACGTTTTTTCTTAATTTAACAATGTTCCGGGGGGCGGAAAAGGGTGCAAAACCAGATTTGTTATTCTTTTACCTTCTACAATGTTGTCTCAAAATTTGAATGCTTTTGCAATTTTTCATACCTTTTTTACCCTAATGACTGGCGTATGTGTAACCCATTCCGAACAAAACATTGGCTTCTGGACATGTGATGTGACATTTCTGTGGTGTTTATTTATTTATTATTTATTTATTTGGTTGAGCTTCTGTTCTGTTTATAAATATCTAAAATACTACCATTTAGAGAAAAAATCCGAGGTTCCCAAAAACTGTTTGCAAATGTATTATTTTATTCGGCTCTAGGCTAGTAATAATGTAACTCTATTCATCAAGAAACGAAAGGAGGCTAAACTTCAACTCGTTGCTCTATATATTAAACAAATGTTGATGTAGATATTTAGCACTAATTTATTAATAAAATATGTATCAGTTGACCATCAGCTTCAAGATTCCGCTTTAGATACCGGCTTTAAAAATTATCATAAACTCATTATTACAATTAAATACCAGCACTCGATCATGAGTATGGTTGTTTCATTCTAGTGATTTGGGAATAATGCACTTTTTCCATCCGTCCATTACGTGAGTCCATTAAATGTTAAAGGATATGCCTTGGGGAATTTTTATTTTTTGTACGTAATTACGTTTTCGTAAACAAATTTTGAACGAGGCAAACTGGTTCTTAATTGTAACGTCATGTTATACTTTTTATCATGTAACCATTCCTCACAAGGTGTCAAGTGAGGTAATAAATCTCAAAATTATGTTTGTGTGTCAGAAACAATGCTGGTATTACAATATTTGTATTATGTGTTATAGTGTACACACTATCGAGCTTTTCATTAAAGTGTTGCGTGAGAGTGTCATAATTCCACATAAGGAAAACGGCAAAATGTATTATTTTCACTTTAATGGAAATTTGTATCTCATCAAAAATATATAAAACACGTTAGCGAATATGAATCTTTTTTGTTACACCGTTAGGAGACGTGGCCTTTGGCCCCGAGAGGACATTTCAGATTCATATTCGTGAAACTTTCCAAATTTTATTATTATCATTTTATTTATAGACTAGACATAAATACAGGATGTTTGGTAAATATCACCAATTCAATTCAACAAGAATTTATTAAAATTAAAATAGTACAAATAGTTGCTTAACCAGAGCCTGCCTCGGGACCAGCCATGCAACCACCCCGCTGACGCGGTGGCGGATTGCAGGATCGGGCGGGATAAGTCTGGGTCGGCGAAAAACGAATATGAATAACAAGTAACCTAAACACCTTTTGTGAACACAAATTAAAATAGGTAATACGATTTAACAATACCTAAAAAACAGATTAAATGAAACTTAAAATTATGCAACGAGAAAAACACTTTTGCACAATACACTTTTTAATTTCGTGTCTGATGCAGGCACCTTAATTTGAATGAGGTGCCTTCCACGTGATACGTCAGTGCCGGGCTGCGCAGGGCCCAAACTTTGATTTTAAAAATTTTGATTTCGACAAGGTTTTGATTTAGTAAATTTTGAATGATGAAATGAATTTAGAGACAAAAATACACAAAAACAAGAATAACAAACGCGACAAAAAAGTGACAGACAGAAAGGAAGAGGGGAGACAGAAAAGATTTAAAGATAGTTAAAAGGTATGAAATATTAGCGAAAGGTGGATGGGGTAAGCCGAAGTTATAGTTGGTTAAACTTAGCTACGCCAGAAAATCGGTAACGTCTGATACGGTTGATCCGAAATGGTGCATTATGCTGCCTAATTTGCGTTGTGTGTCTTATTAGCGGACTATCGTCCAGTACGAACGAGTATAGGTATCGGAGTTATGTCGCTGCAACGTGCATAGAGATCTCTGAGGGAGGTGCATCTTCCGGAGTTCGAAATGAGGCGCATAAATTTTTGCTCAAACACTTTTAGCTTCTTCGTTGTCGTTTCCGGTATGCTGCACCACACCGGCGCCGCGTATGTGATGGACGGCCTGACCACCATCGTGTACAACATTTTATTTTGTCGGTTAAGTCAAGGATTATAAACAAATTAAAGAGGATAGCTTGTTCACTACAACAACGTTAACCGCGAATCGTCAGTCAGTGACGTTACCACTGGTACTCGATTCTGTGTTCTCCATAAAAGACCGTGTATTTTCTTGAGTTTTTGAGCGGCTTATTTTTATGTTTTAAATGCTTTGTGTGGGTTTTAAACACTGCCCTTTGCGAACTAGGATTTTGTGAACTATAAAACTCAGTATTCTTCTTATTAAAAGCCTAGTGTTGTTTATAATTTAAATTTTAATAGACTGTGTTTCCCAACTAACATTTGTGTTTTGAAGCTTTTTCTCACCATTATGCTATAGACTTTTTTCCATTTTAGCTTGTTTCTGATAGAAATTTTTGTAAGTGGTTTTCACAAAAAGTATAATTATCATTTAAAGATTTTTCATTGATTTCTTAGACCACAATGCCTGGACGTATTTGCGCTATTGGTTCCTGTACAAGCAATCGAATGGCTTACATGTAGTATTTCATTATTTTCCGAAGAAAATGGTGTCTTCAACCATGCGAAGTGAATGAGGGCAATGTTTCAAAAGGGCTAATAAATTTAATCCGGACACCATTACAGTTTGTCCTTTTCATTTTGCTGAAAATAACTATGAAAGAGATTTGCAAAATGAACTTCTAGGCAAGGAATAAGTAATGTCTTTATTAACTCTGCAGGAATAATTTTTTTTTTATACATTTATTTAACGTCGGGCTATTTCCGCTACTGAGGCCTAACACCGACGCCTGTAGACGAGCTACCCCCAACCAGGAATTTTGCCGAACCTCTTCCCTTAAGAAGAGTAGGGATCTTTTACTTGCCTAACATTTAATAGACAAGGGACCGATGGCTTTACATCCCCTCCGAAGGATGGTATATCTCCTATACAACCCTCGCCTAAGGTTGTATAGCTTCCGCGCATACACTGATATACAAGCCGCTGGAAGATGTGTGAGGCGAGGACGCGGTTTCCGTTGGAATGGCCACCCATCCAAGTACTAACTGCGCCTGTCGTTGCTTTACATCGCATACCGAAGTATGTACATAGTAAAGACGCACCTACGCTCGCCCCTGCAGGAATAAAAGAAATTAAAAGTTTATTTTTTCAATCAATTTTTTTACAGGTTTACCTTCACGCCGAATGCTGAAACTACTGAAACTACTGTCCCCACAGTCAGTTTAGAAGGCCAAGGTCAAAGAGAAATTGAAGAGACATACCATGAAGAAAGGGTGACAAAGAAGAGGAACAAAGAAATAGTAGATTTGTTGCTAGCAACTGCATATTTAATGAAATCTGAGCATTTGCCATATAATGGTTCTTGGATGAATGAACCGGGATATTATTACAATATCCTGAAGACGTAACTACAGTGCCGTCATCCTCTCATATTAAACTTCCCGAGTCTAGTAAGTCAGCTGAAACTTACAAAACAAAATGCAAGGATTTGTTACAAAGATATAATCAATTAAAAGGCAAGTTCTAGCAAAAATATTAGAGGATTGAGCAGTATGTTAAAATAATACAAACAAATTTTTTCGCATTTGACATTTGTCAACAAAACAACCAGCATTAATTTATTTATTGGAAATACTGACAATTATTGTGAAAGACAGAAGGGAATGTCTACTACTTGTATTGAAAGGTAAGTAAGGAAAAATACAATACTCCTGCTATTCCATCCAAACAATTCTTCGAGAAATGTCTAACTACTGTAAACAATGTATAATAATTAATTTATCTATTCCTTTTAGGTGTTCCAAAGCTTATAGTGGTTTATGCAGAGCGAATAAATGATGCCATGATCCTACAAATTGTGAAGTACATTACGTAATAATATAAATATTCTATTCATCTGAAATTTGTAACTAATTTGAACTAAAAGTTAAAGTTCGTGCATTCAGACAATCTTATTTCTAAAGTAAGTAATTTTTAAATATCATTCCAGGCATTAAATAAAACAATCTCGAGCAAAACTAATTGCCAAGTTATTGAAGGAAGAAGAATTAAGGAAAACAACTTCATCGAGGCGCTGCATAGTACACGAAGTGTTAGAAATCAAACTCTAATGTACAACCCTTCGACTTCAAGGTATATGAACAACACATTACAACAAAACAATCCATATACAATCCAAAACCACCTAAACTAACCAACAGTATTATTTTAGGTTCAGCCACCGACAGGAGTCTTCCGTGATGGCCAAAACCAAACTATATACATCATATCAGCCACAAATTGAGCCTTTTTATGTACAGTATTTTTAGGGAAAATTTATACTGTTACAGCGGATAAAGACTCCTGGACAGGGAGTAGACGGTCCGTACTGTCATATTAGGTGCTTCTCTTTTGCACGAAATCTCAGTCTATTCTCACATTTGACGTCAATACTCAGTTGTTGGTACGTTTCCTTTAGTCCCTGCAAGTGAGTCTAAAGTGAGAGTTTCAACCCCCACTTGGGAGCAAACTCACGTTACACTCAGTTGAAGATTGAGGTTAGTGTTTATTTGTTTTTGAGTTATTTATATTTCTGTACATCAGTGAGCGATTATTTTTAATTTTATGCACGGTTCGTAAAAATGAAAAAATCTACAGAAGCCTTTAGGGAACACAAAGACTTTTTTTAAAGCCACAAAACCTGTGACAAACGTTTAGGTTAGGAGTGCAGGAGAAGATCGTTTCTTTTGTACAACTGGGCCGCAACTTATTCACTTAGATTAGTATACTCACTTCACTGACGTCAAATGTGAGAATAAACTGAGGTTTCGTGCAAAAGGGAAGCACCTATTGATATGTGTGTTAAACGTCAGTCGTTGGTCCAGTAAATATCGCCAGTTTATTTAGAAGGCATTGTTACATGAGAAGTCAGTGTCGGACTGGCCTTATTTAGCCCCGTAGGCAACAAACTTTAACCCTTACTCTCCCAGAGACGATCAAGAAATTTCAAAATAAAAAAATCATATCTAAAATCAACAGAGAATAAAAATAAATATTTTTGTTTTCATTTCTTTTATATACGGACATAACGGGGCTCGATCCCTAGTTTTGATGCTAGCAGCATTTGGGTAATGGATATGTCTGTACATTTTTCATAAATGTAACCCGCCCTGAGACAGTCTTGGGGGTTACTTTTTATATGTAGTGGGTATATGTAATCGCTCATAAATGTAAATGTCGGACGGAACAATATTGACAGGAATTTCGCTGTACAACACTTTAATATATTTTTAAAATTAGCTTCATATTGTGTAAAATTTTTGGGTAAATCCATTTTTAGAGAAAACGAAGGGAATTGAACTTGCAATCATCCATATTAGTTTCTCAGTCCTCTTCGTAGGTACAAGGTATTTATACTTTTTGAAATATAAATCGTGATATTCAAAGCTTAAAAATGCTACAATAATAATGACTGATGGTCGAGAGGTGAGCGCACTTGCCTCTCACCCAAAAGTTCCGGGTTCGATCCCCGGTTGTGGCAGTGGAAAATACTGTGAGAGGGATTTTTTCACTATACACGGATATTGGGTGTGTGTCCCTTGTCTCTAAATGTGTAGCCCCCTCCCACACAAGGCTCTTCTAGAGCCTTCCGAGATAAAGGGGGTCGTCATTACCTGTGGTGTATTTATTATTATTTATTAATAATATAAATTTTAGGAGATTACGATGGTGACGTTAAAAAGTGTTTTAATCACTGTCTTCCTAGAACACAAAAGTTATGAAATTTTGTAGAGAAAAATGTAGTATCGAGATACTTTCTGTATTTCTATAAATATTATATATGATATGCGGGCAATAACGTAGTATAAAATAGAAATTTAATCTGGACGAAAAAGTTTTTACGATTATTCTGCTAAAATATAATAATAACAATAATAATAACTTTATTTATCCAATCGATCACAAAGGATATAGGACACGTCAAAAACTCAAAGAAAAAAGAAAATTGCAAAATTGCAAAATTAGATGTTTAAACTAAAATATCTACACATATGCATATGCGAAAATTATAAAATTACAAGATTACATCAAGTTGTGCATCATAAATTCATTTATAGAGTAAAAAGCATTTAATAATAATATGTCTTTAACTTTTTTAATCAACTTTTTATAACTGTTCTGCTTAATCCTATCTGGTAACTTATTGTACAATACAACCCCGATATAATATGGATTTGCTTTGTTTGCTCTATGTAGATCATATTGTAAATTGAGACCATGTTTTGTATTATATTCGTGATATATATTTTGGAAATTAAAACTGCGAGTGTTGTTCTTTACAAACTTTAAGGATTCTAGAATGTATATGCATGAAAAAGTAAGGATTTTCTCATTTATAAAAACTATATTTTAGCCCATACATGCACATTATTGCCCTTTTTGCAGAATAAGAATTCTATATGTTGCTAATTATTCCATAACGTATCACCGATTCAAAACTTGAATAGTAGAAGACTTTAGTTACATTGAACTTGTGATCTGGTTTAGTCTTTTTAAAGTAAGACATTACTTAGTAATTTTTCCGCCACAGATATCTTTCCAGTTTAATGACAAATCTAAGTATAGGCCAAGGAGCTTGAAACTTTAACTTGCTGTATAGATTTACCATTTACATTGATTAAAACGCTACTTGTATAATTTGAAGCTTGAGGGTGAAATTGTAAAGAAAAAGTTTTGTCCTGATTCATATTTAAATTAACTGAAGAAAAATATTCAAGCAATGAGTTCAGATTAACTGTGAGATGTTGAGTAACATTTACTATATTTCTATCACTAGTTAACAATGTTATATCATCTGCAAATTCGCAATGAAAAATGTTTAAGAAAGCACTTACGTCATTACAATATAATAAAAATGGGAGACGCCCTAGGACGCTACCTTGTGGAACTCCAACTTCTATTGGCAGTTCTATAGAATTTTCGCCGAGAAAATGGACAACTTGCTTTCTATTGCTTAAACAATTTTTTTTTTAGTTTGTGACAATTACCTCGTAGACCATAAGCCTCTAATTTTTGAAATAGTATTTCGTGATCAACACAGTCAAACGCCTTCATTAAATCAACAAACACTGTCATAATTTTGTTATTTTTGTCCAGCTATTTATAAATAAAATCTAAAATATTACAGAGAGCGGATATTGGTGATCTTTTTTCTCTAAAACCATGTTGACTATTTGATAAAATATTATTTTCTTTCAAAAATGTTGTGATATAAGACATTTTATATCGGAGAAAACAATGTTCCGTGCTCGATCTCAGACATGTGATGTGAAATGTGTGATAACTATGGTAAAACACTATGGATGACCTCCCACATCGTTCGATGTCAAAAATCATTAATAATACACGTATAATACATGAATAGTATACTATAATCTGCAACTTTGCTAAAGTACTCGAAATTCCTTTGCACTAGGCTATTTACTGTAACATTAATAAAAAAAAATTCAATTCATCAACATGGTTTTATGAAGGGTCGATCCAATACGACTAATTTACTTTGCGTTACACAATACTTATCTGTATCGTTGGATGATCAATCACAGACGGACGAGATATATACAGATTTTTCAAAAGCATTGACAGACTTGAACTTTCCAACATCGGACTTTCTGGGAATCTGATATTTCTGTTTCGATCATGTCTGTCTGACACATATCAATACGTCGAGTTTAATGGTTTCAAGTCTGTCGAATATATTGACATCTCTGGAGTCCCTCAAGAGTATATCCAAGGTGTCCTATTTTTCATTATATTTGTTAATGATATCGCAGACGATTTGTAATGTCAGATATTTAATATACGCTGATGCTTTAAAGCTTTTCTGCTGAACCGAAAGTACAGTGAATTGTAGTCACTTCCAAGAAAATATAGAAAAAATTTTTAATTGGTGCACAAAGTTTAAACTTCCTCTAAACTCCCAAAAATGCTGCAAATCGTCTTAGTACAATCAAATAGTACTTTGACCTAGAAAAATTGCACCCTCGAGTTTGTCATGCTCAACGTTATCAGAACCACTTAGAAGGTCTAAAACATAAAAGGTGACCTCCCCCACTTATGCTTCATCCGCCATCTTGACAAAATTTTGAATCCTTTTATCTCGTGTTCTATTGGTCGCATGGAAAAAGTTATTGAACAAAAATGTAAAAATAAGGTAAACTTTTTTATATTACCTTCTACAATATAATACCAATATACAAACTTGAAAAATCTACTTTTAGTAATTAAATGGAAATCTGTAATATGTTACAGGTATCGCCATCTGTGATTGGTACAACCTCGTTTCCTTACTCACAATTTACAATAGTGACAGGTATACAATCGATAGAAGGAGAGGAAGGATTAGTTGCATACCACAGATGAGATAGTTACTTTGCAATTTGTAAACATAACCAAAAATACGAACTGTCGTAATAAACTAAGTAAATAGTTTACAAACTGTTTTGTGAGAATTCAGCAAGTACATTACATCACACAGGATACAATATATATCAGGAGTATGAACAAGTTTCAAAGGTAAGGAAAATAACTACATGTACATAGTAAACAAAGTATAGAAATGAAATGTAAATGTTCCATAGACTTAAAGACAATTGGTTTTGAAGTAACAGAGATGATACATAATTTAGTGCTAAAAACATGACTGAGTTCCTAAGATACAAAATAGGTACATAAAACAATGTGAAATAATTTAGCAATTATACAAAGAAAATTCTGATAGTTGAAACAGTCTCATTTATAAAAACTGAATCAAAATGCTATACAGGTCGTGCTAAATACAAATAAAATACCAATTATTATATAAAATTGTTAAATGGACATAGGCCATGTAACAGATTTCGGCTGAAACAAAAGAGGGGGAGGTCACTTTTTTAGCTTTAGACCTTCTAAGTTGTCCTGATAACATTGAGCATGACAAATTCGAGTGTGCAAGTTTTTCCAGGTCAAGGGACTTTTTGGTACATTTTTACTGTATTATATGTAATATAATTATGATTATTCAATTGATGATGTGGCACTGCATAGGCCTGGGACTGCGGGATCTAGGTGTTGTCTTTGACATTTAATGTTCACATTAACACTATTGTGCCTGAAGATAGCAGATCTGAAGAAGCAGATCGTACGGATTTATAGTTATAGTTAGTAATTCGCATGATTTTTCAAACACAGACACGCTCAAGTTACTGTATTGTTGAAGCTCGAGCATGCCTCGGTTGTTTGGTCCATACGCTACAATATACATATTAATAACTTAGAATCGGTTCAACGCAAATTCTTAAAATTTATGTATTTTAGAACCGAGGGTAGTTATCCAGAGGTCGGCTTTCCACAGCAAGACCTACTTGATAAGTACTCCTTTAAAGTTTGAGCCATAGACTTGAGTGCATATCTCTTTTCTTGCATAAGCTAATAAACAACAATATTATATATGTACAAGAATCGGTATTTAAATTATACTTCCAGATTTCTAGAACAACTACTCGTCATATAAATGTGTTCAATCTTACTACATCCCTCACTAATGCAGTAAGATTCACTCCTGTTCACACAATTTGCGAAAACCATAATTCAATCTGTCGTGAAATATCTATGCTATACTGTGCTATGCGATGCGATATAACTATTAAAACGCTTGCTATAAAATCAGATGCGCTCACAGTGCTCGCTATTAGGCATTCTGCTTTGTTCGAGTGATCGATCATGAGTTATTATGAGTTATTTTTTTACCGAAAACTGTACATTAAAATACATCTTTCTGAAAAATAGAGCCAGAAAAAGAAATATCTGGGTTCATAAAATTTACGAAAACAGATTAAGATTTGGGGAATTTCACCATTTATTTAAAGCGCTTCGAAAACATCCGCAGACTATTTTCGAATGTCATCAGATATCTTTATGTATACTCTACATGGCATAACATCAGTATTAAACAAACTTTAGGAAACCAATAGAAGTTCAGGAGAGAGAGAATGTATGTTTGTTTTTATCGCATCGCATCGCATAGCACAGCATAGCTTCGCATAGCATGCAGTGGGAACATACACTAAAAAGGGAGGTAAAAATCAGTCGTGGAAAAACAAGTATGAATTTTTTAAAGGATTGTCGACAACTTTTGTATGAGGATTATTTTTGTGAGATAAATAGCTTAAAAGTTATAGCGTCACAAAAATTCGATAATCTATTTTGTTCCAAAAATGTATTGCTCGAGATTACAAATATTTTGCGAGAGAGGGCGACAATCAATTAGTAATAATACTGTTGTGTTTCATGTACCTTAATTATTAAATATTTGCACAAATTATTGCTGATTTCCCATATTCGAAATTTCTTTGTCATTTTTTGCTAAACATTCGCAACTTTCAAATTATTAATCGTATAACTTTTAAAAAATTGGTCAAGAATATTCTTCACAAAAATCATATTAACTACTTTTTGGTAGGATCAACAGGAAATTAGTTCTTTCAAAAAAACTTATTTCACCCCTTTTTGTGACAAGATGGCGGCTAAAATAGCCCACCACATAGTCAATAACTTGGATCCGCACAACGAATTTTCCTCTGCTGCTCTGCCCCCAAATTCCGACTGGTCTTAAAAATTATAATAATTAAATATAGTGATCAAAATTTATAATTCTTTGCCGAGTTTGGTGAGTGTTGAGATCAACGTCTTGTCAAAAAACACAAATGACAAATTAAAAATTGTGTTTTTTGACAAAACGTTGATCCCAACACCGCACGGCAAAGAATTATAAATTATAATAACATGGAAGATGCCTGCTTAGATTTTACCAAGTACCTTCTTAAGAATATTTTTTACTCTTGCGTACCAAAATACAGATCCAAACGCGTAGTGTATAAAAATTATGTTTGTGGGTCGCAAATAGTATAATCCAATGAAATTTTTAGCCATTTTATAAACTTTGTTAGTAAATTCATTTGTACCTCGCAATGACTCTTTGTTAGGCATAAATAGTGAACATAGTTTTAATAACAACCCGCTAATAATGTATCGGAATTCAAAGAAGATGATGTGATAAAAGCACAAAAAAAAATTAAAAACAAAATGACCACCGGCCCGGACGGCATACCCGCATTTACTAAGAGATTGTGCGTGTATTTTTGCTTCACTTTAGTGAAAGTTTTTAATTTAAAGTGTATTCTAAGAGAATAGAGCATCAGTAGAATTTTAAATAAAAAAAAAATGTAATTATTTGTGAGTAATATATAAGTTTCTCACAGTAGAGGATATACTTCCTAAGGAGGCTTTTTCGGGACCGATGTTGATGGAATATTTTTCTTTTCTTAGTTTCGAGAATCATCTCATAGTTTAGGTGTATTTTGATATCTTATGTGGTACTGTAAAACATTAAAAGAGGTAGAATAAGTCGTATATGATACAGAAAGTAAGAAACTTGATTAATGTCACGTCATATTATTCACCCCCTCATATCTTCCTTGCAAAAATATGAACTCTATGGTCATTTCGTTTATAATTTTTCTATTACGTTTCAATGAAATTTCCCCAAGAATTATTCACAGTTTTCATGATATGCATGAGGAATTATGACCTTCAAGCCTATCCTCGTAAGTTTGTCACATTGTATAATATATAACCATAATTGATAAAAATTACACAAAATAATGATGAATATTACTTGAAAAACCATGAGTTAAATTTTTTCAATGGCTTTCGTCCTATATGAGTATTGCTTAACTAATAGTTTTGACATATTTTTATCTGTTAAATAAATATGACCTACTTATAATAATGATTCGATACGCAGCATTTCTGATTATCAGTTATTTTTTGAAGTTCTTGGTAAAAGGATATATCTCACAGCAAGACATGACATTATTTAATCAACTTGCTTCTTAGAAATTAAATTCAAATTTACCTAAGAAATCCTCGCACAGGCTACCAAAATTGGACATATTTTACATCACAGTGATTTTCTTGTACACGCAGTAAAATGAGGGCAACTGATAACAGCGATAACATAAAATATTATCGTAAATAAGGGTTTTTGAAAACTTATATTTGTCTCATATGTCAAAATTGTAGTAATTATATGTAGACTTTCATTTCCCAAAGCAAATGCTCTTAAGAAAGCTACTACAAAAATATGCTTGAAAAATTGCAACATAACGTAAGGGAAGTTTTAATGAAAATAGTAGATAAATAGTATTTACTTTATACCGCGGTCACGAAATCCGACTTAAGCTTATAGCTTCTATGTTTTGAATCAATTATTTTGAAATAGGATCATATATACAAGGTGTCTAGTAGCGTTATGTTTAAATTCTGAGTACTCTCGTGCTATCTGCGCCATTTTGAAAACAGGGGGATCGTCACTGATTTCCCTTACTATTTTCATATTAGGCACGAGGCCAGCAAAAGCTAGCCCGTAGGCTTGAGCACGATCTAAACCTGCACAAAAAAATATTTTATAGTCATAAAATTTCTACCGGATATGCTAGTCAAGACGCTACAGTATTGCGGGTTTGTCTATGTGTGCCTTACGGGGAAAATACACGGACAGACCCGCAAATACTTCATTCACCAGTTTTATCGAGCGAACGAGCGGTTTTCTTTACCCGGTCATTTACGCCCAATGGCACTCGCCCAAGCCTTTCAAATTCATCTAAATTTTCAGCTGATTTCGAATATCCAACATACTTGTCAGCTTTGACACCCCTTCTCGGATACGGCAGTTCCTCTTGTCTCTCTTTCTGGCATAGTAGGGTATGCACAGTTCCCTGTTCCTAGTTTTAATTGTTCAAACCACCAAACTAACGTCACACAGTTTAAATTTCTTCCACATTCTCAAAATACACGTATAAAAAATGCAGGGTAACAATTGCAGTTTCATTTACCTAACCAGTTTCACTAATATACGGTTATAACTGATGTTGCCAAACAAAACTTACCGAAAAATCGCACTTATTAAATTACACCGCAGTATTCATCAACCGCACGTACTCAGAACATGATTTTTGGAAATTAGTGACCCCGAAGACATATGAAACGAGACCTCACTTGAAAAAATACGGTATAGTAAACGTTTTAGGAAAATAACGTTATTTTATGCATTTTCCCCGCCGTGTTTTTGAAAAAAATGGACGTGGGTCCTGGGATACTTGCTTGTGACCTTAAATATCCCAAGTTCCCCGCGGGGGTACCGACCATGGCAACATTTCATGAGCATAAAATGCAAGGTGGGATCCATTCGTGCAGGATATCGTCCGGACTAAAATGTATATCTGCATTCTATATTCGATATCCTTATTATAAACAAACAGACATAGTCCATAAGTAACTGATTCTTGTTTCCTTTTTCATACAACGGTTTAGGTATAGAAGTTTTAAACATTCATTTTGAGAGAGATAAACACACTTATTTAGAAAAATTGCAGAACCAATCGAGAAATGATCAACGATTGCTCTAAAAATATTCGGAATTCAAATTGAGTGGCAAAGTGTGATTGTAGTGAATAAATCACATGAGCATCAAATGTAAAAAAATGCGTTCAGTTTTAAATCGTAAACAGAGAAAAAAAATAAGAAACTACGTTTAATGAATATTAAAACCTAATTTTGAATGTTAATTAATTATAAGATATTAATGTAGGTATCTACGTTTGTTAGGTCTTAAAATATAATCGTTGTATGATTTTTAAAATATGTATATATTTTTAACCTCAGTTATAAACTGATATGACTTATCCTGTGTTTGAAATAAAACGGCAAGCAGAATCCTTGTATTGCTTTTGTAATCTTAACTTAAATTTTCCATCTGCATACAATATAAACATCCGGTTATTATAATTTATTGTAATTTTTGCAAATAAGTATAATTAATTTCGCGAATACCAAAATGCGTTTTATATGCAATTGCTGATATTAAAAAAACGGATGTGTCTGTCATTTAATATAATATGAGGGACGCCTTTCTCATACATATATTAAGCGCTAATAAAGATTTCATATGTTGTAAACGAACCTAAAATTATGAAAAACTTTATAATTAAGATACTAACAGCCATTTAATACCTAGTCATTTTTATATTATCATAAATTACCACGTTATCGTGAAACAAAACATAAAACCTCCATAAACAAAATTCAATTTTAAAATTATAGCTATGGGATTAAACAAAAATGCAGAATTGATGTTTTAATCGTCAGATCTGTATGGGAAACACCAACATGAAAAATCGAGCTATTATTTTATACTTCCACAGGATACATAAACCATGTATGTTGCATTTTTTACTAGTAATTGTCAAGATTGCATGCTAAATATAATATAATACGTCACACGGTGGATTTTATGAAATTAAATAGCACACAATTATAAAAAAGAATTACGCTGCTGTGTTAATTAACAATATGCCGCAATGAGTAATTGTTGACAATAATTATAATGATGAAGGTAAAGTATTTAATTAAAATTTTTGTATTATCCGTGCACATGCATTTCCTATTATTAACTGCATAATATATAGTTTCAATTTTTATTTCATGTAGTTCCATGATAGTTACATATACTGCTAGTAAAATGTGTAAATTATAGTTGTGTTCGGAAAACAGCTTAAAAACTATTTAACCCCAGATAGAACATAATATTAACTGGACCGTAGTTCAATGTTGGATCAGCGTAGATACATTGAAATTGTAAAAAAAAATATTGGACTAATAATAAATAATAAATACTGGTATTAAAATATTGGTATGGCTATGTTGGTAACATCAACATGGTATACTTCCCTTTTCTCCTTTAGTCTTGAAGATAATTGATTGCAATTTAGGCTGTACTACATACATAATAAGCGGCACTTTTTGACATACAATTGATTTTTTTCACTTCCGGTTTCGCCGGAAGTGACACTAATTTTTGATTTTTAAATGGAACACCCTTTATATTATTGCATTTTTGAATTCTGCATAATTTTCTGAATGCAACGATGCCAAAGATGTGACATTTCAAACAATTTTTTTTTATAATATAATTTATAGTTTTCCATTTAAGTGTGCCATGAAGGTTCCGATTTATTCTAAATGACCCGTGTAATTCTACAAAAATCGAAATCCCGTTAAAAATACTAAATTACGTAATTTATGAGCAAATAAAATTCACCAAAATTGTTTTTGGGGCAAAACTCAATTTTTACAAATGGGACCATATCGGTACCGTGGTACCATTTATTAGTACTATTAATAAGGAATTTATTCATATGTTGTATTAAAATGTGTGATAAATACAAAAAAAATTACAGCTAAAAGAAAATAAGAAAATACAATTTTTTTTCTAATCAAATGTTAAGTAGTCTAAGGTGGTTTTGAAAACAATGAAATATTTATCTTGTCAAACATTTGTTGGTTTAACGGTGTTTTTATTGTGTCTTTAAAAATTGTTTAAAATTCTTGTTAATTGTGTTCAAAATGCCGCAAATTTATACAAGAGATGAAAAAGTTGACATGTTAATTATTTATGGGGAATGTAAAAGAAATGCAGTTGCGGCTACCGACCTTTTTGCCCAACGATATCCTGATAGACAATGTCCAGCGAAAAATTATTTTAAACGGGTTGAAAACCAATTCCGAAGAGAGCCCAACAATGATCCCGAAGAAAACTTCATTATTGACGAAGGAACGGAAATGAATGTTTTGGCTCGGATAGAAGTTGATAAGACTGTTTCTTTAAGGCAAGTTGGGTTTGAATTGGACATCAGTCACTAAATAGTAAGCCGAATTTTGCACAAATACCACTATAAATCTTTTAAATGCCAATTGCACCAGCATTTGTACGAAAGTGATTACGAACGTAGGATGGAATATTGCAAATGGATTTTGTATAATAACGTGCAGCCAAACAATGATTTTTTGGGACTGATTTTATTTTCGGACGAGTCTAGGTTTACAAATTTGGGATTATTTAACCGACAAAATACAAAATATTGGTCACAAGAAAATCAAAATTTATTACGGAAGGGTAACTGGTGCCAGATACTTGAGATTCCTAGAAAATAAAATTGAGGACATTTTAGATGAGTTATCTTTAGATTTAGGACGGGGAATGTATTTCCAACAAGATGGCGCTCCTCTCCATAATTCAAAGATAGTAATTGATTACGTTCAACGAAGATTCGGAGAAAACGTAATTTCGGCGAATGGTTCTGTGGAGTGGCCTCCAAGGTCACCTGATTTAAAGCCCTTTGTTTGTTAGAGGTCATTTAAAAAATATTGTCTATGCAACCGCCGTTACAACCCGTAAAGACCTGGAGCTACGAGTAAGACGAGCAATTAATAGCATAACGGCCCAGCAATTGGCGAACGTTCTTCGAGAAACAGCTATGCGAGTTCAGAAGTTTGAACAACCGTTGTAATGTTTTTTGTTATTTTTTTCTATTCCAGAACCACCTTATGTGTAACTGTAATTTTATTTGTATTTATCGCACATTTTAAAACGACATATGAATAAATTCCTTATTAATAGTATTAATAAATGATACCACGGTACTGATATGGTCCCATTTGAAAAAATTTAGTTTTGCCCCAAAAACCATTTTGGAGAATTTTATTTGCTCATAAATCACGTAATTTAGTGTTTTTAACGGGATTTCGATTTTTTTGCATTACACGGGTCATTTAGAATAAATCGGAATAGTCATGGCACACTTAAATGGAAAACTAAAAATTATATTATAAAAAAAAATTGTTGTTTGAAATGTCATTTATTTGGAATCGTTCGATTTAGAAAATTATGCAGAATTTAAAAATGCCGGAAGTGAAAAAAAATCAATTGTATGTCAAAAAGTGCCGTTTATTATGTATATAGTACGTCCTAAATTTTTATCAATTATCTTCAAAACTAAAGAAGAAAAGGGGGGTATACCATAATCCTGTTACACCCGGTATTGTTTTAACTAATTCCAATTTATACGCAGACAATATTGATAAATATCTATTAATATTAATTTTACAACATTGAGAAGTCTATATTTGTGTTACATTGATATTACACATTTTGATAATATTGTACAAAAAATATCGATTGATAAAGATAAATATTGATTTTTAAATATTGGAAAGCTCATATTTAACCCATATTTTATGTGTCAAATTATATTCTTTAGGCAATATTTTCTAATACCAACAAATATTGATTTTACAATATTGGGAAATGTATATTTTGTTATGTTGTTGTCTAGCCGATAGCCGCGTTGGTTAAGCCGCGAGGTGTCAATCGCGATTAATCGAATGGATATCGCGCAGCCAGGTTCGAGCCCCGGCTCCGGCGCTGGCACTGTCGGAGGATATGGTTGTATGTCCGCGTTTTTCATTGTGTAACCCCTTTTCGCACAAGTCTCTGACTTCAGAAATTGGCGGTTGCCTAATTTCTGTGGTGTTCCTAATTTCGATGGTGGTGTTATCGAGTTTTTTAGTAATATTGCACAACGAGCAACGACTGATAATGACGAATATTAATTATAAAATACCGGGATATTCATACTGAGGTTATAATATTGTTAAACTCTTTTAAATAATATTATTTAACTGATTTATATCTATATTGGATAGTTATGCTGCGCCTAGGCTGATTACATAAAGTTGCAGTAGATGGATCTCCTTGCAATATGCTTGTATAAATGTAAAATTTCTGATTTAGGGGCTCTAGCAATGTGATTCAACAGTGACAAACTGAAATTCACCGTGGTGTTGGTCACCTAATCTGTAGTAACAAAGGCTTAAGATGCCGTTAGTAATTTGCAGATGATGTCGTGTACCTACTATACACAGGTTAAATATTTCTGCATATACGACATCGAGATGTTCAGGCAAAGATTGAGATGGGCAGGTTGAAAGGACAGGTTAGAACCGACATCAGTAACCTGAAAAACCGAAAATGGCGTTAAAATCTTGAACCATTCAATCCTCAGGTCAACGCGCTATGGAAGCTAACCAAATATTTTAAAAACAGCACACTACAGGTTATCCTCGCCCTTCGCTTTAACGGACAAATCTACATGATGGGCAGTTAGAAAGCCAACCAGTTAGCTGACACATACCAAGAAATACATAATAATAATGTTCCCAATACACTAGAACAAGATCGCATAATACAAATAACAAATGAAATTATGGCACGCGACAACCAAATTGCCCTACTGGCAGTTTTGGAAATTATGACAAAACCCTCTGAGATTGTGCAACTTATTAAATCATTTCCCAATAGCAAAGCCCCTGGTAAAGACGGTATTGACAATGAATTATTAAAAAATTTGCTAAGAAAAGGTGTTCTTCAACTTGTATACATCATCAATGCAATCCTACACCTGCAACATTTTTCCTCTGCGTGGAAAAGCGCAGTTGTGGTCCCCATACCCAAGCCGGGTAAAAATCTTAAATTAGCCATTAATTATAGACCAATAAGTCTATTCTTAACAATATCTAAACTGGTAGAAGAAATGATTCTTAATAGACTAAATAAAGCACAGGATGCACTAGGAATCGTCGACAATTGCCAGTTTGGATTCAAAAGGAGGCATAACACTACACAGTAAGTAGTTAGGATTGTAAGTGACATCAAGTTACAGTACAACCAAAACAAAAACACTACCATGGCGCTTCTGCACATCGAAAAAGCTTTTGATACCATCTGGATAGCAAAGCTTATACACAAACTAAACACCTACCATTTTCCATTACACTTAATAACCCTCATTCGCCCTTACTTAAGCAACAGAACACTACAGGTCATTAAAAATCATTCACGCAGGTGTACCACAAGGATCGGTTGTAGGGCCGAAATTATTTAATCCATGTCTTTCACTTTCCTCAATTTCCGAATACTAAGGTGGCGGTGTATGCAGACGATACGGCCATATATAATCACAGCCATAGTGCATAAGCTGCAAATAAGCTGTTAAAGGCACATATAGCCAAAGTGAGTCATACTATGACCACTGGAAAATAAAACTAAATGAAAGTAAGTCAGAGGTAGGCAATAGTATTTACCAAAAGGTTTAAAAATAATAAAATTTTGACAATAATCTCACTAAACGGACATCAAATTGGGATGAAGACCGACGTCAAATATTTAGGTGTACACTTAGACAAAGGGTTAACTTTTAATAAACATATACGAATGACTATTCGCAAAGCCTATGCTTTGACTAAAAATGTATATACTCTTTTGGTACAGAACAGTAGACTCAACAGAACTAACAAGGGACTACGACTACAGCAATTATAAGACCGATCCTGGTATACGGTGCTCCTGCGTGGTGCACTGCGTCCGTGACAACAATACACAAATTATAAATATATCAAAACAAAATTCTTCGCCTTATCACAGCATTACATAGATACACAACTATACGGCATTTGAACGAAATTACCGACATGGAATCACTAGTGCAATACATTGAATCCCAAAAATTTTATGAAACTCAACTCTCGAACAATCCACTTACACGCAAAGGGCACCGCACACTTCTAGGTGAAATTGGCGTCCGGTCAAATTGTCTGAATTTTTGACATGTTGTAGCCCCAGTCATTCTGATCCAAAATCATTAAAAAGTTACTATCCTCTACAGGCTAATTTCGGCGCTAGGGGGCGCCGAAGAAAAAAATATTTTTGAGAAAAAATGCAACTTCTTCATATTATATTAGTAAATATGTTTAGGTTTAGATTAAGGTTCAATATGCAATCTACATGATAGTTATATAGGGTCAGCCAACGAAATGATGCCACAATTATACTGCCCTCCTTAGTTAAATCATCCTAACTGACAAATTGTTAAAACTGAGAAGAATGTTTGATAGGATCTTTTATATTAGTAAATGCAGTTATTTTACACATAGGACAATGTATTTAGGTGAAATTAATGGATATCAGGAGTAGTTAGGAATTTCTAACTTACAAACATGGAACCCAGAAAATGAAAAAAATGTAGATAGGACGATTTAGCTAACGAGGGCAGTATACCATTTAGTATAACCTAATATATACTATATTAGTAAAGATGTTTAGGTTTATCAATATGTAATCTACATGATAGTTATATAGGATCAGCCAACGAAATGATGCCACAATTATACGACTTAGTATAACCTAATATAATTAATACAACATGGAAACGACACTATAATGGGTAACACATAAGTAGGTACATATATACAATGTGCTTAATCATAATATTATTATACAATAATCAACCTCTTCAAAAACAAAGGGAGCGCTGCGGACTGTGGAAATTACAGGGGTATAGCTCTCCTGGCTGTTGGAGGGAAGATACTCACTAAAGCGATGGCAAATAGGCTAACACCTGTTATGGAAAAGTTACTTCCTGAAACACAGAGTGGCTTTAGACCAAACCGAGGCACATCGGATTTAATCTTCACACTTAAACAGCTCCAAGAAAAAGCACTCGAACATCAAGGAGAAATTCACATGGCCTTCATTGATTTAACCAAGGCGTTTGACTCGGTGAACAGGGAAGTGCTCTGGAAAATTATGTTCCGCTTAGGTATCCCTAGAAAATTTGTGGAAGTATGTCGCAGTCTACATACAAACAACAACGCCCAGGTTATGTATAATAATGAGGCAACCGAACCTTTCCAAACCCTCACTGGAGTTAGGCAGGGATGTGTCCTGGCACCCCTACTTTTTAATTTGTTTACCACTGCTCTAACAATTATTGTTGACAACAAACTGACAGTCAGAGGAATAGGTCTCAGATACCGTTTTGATGGCGGTCTCTTTAACATAGGGCGCTTTAGAGCTTTCACGAAGACACGCACACGATTCATTTGTGATCTCCAGTATGCGGATGACTGTGCACTTTTAGCCTCTACGCCTGAAGAGCTTCAAGAACTTTTAGATGTGTATGCCCAGAGTTATGATTCCTTGGGACTTAAAATCAACATTGGGAAGACTAAGATTATGTCAACTCCTCATCAAGTGAACCAAATAGACATTACACTTAACGGAAATTCTCTTGAAGTGGTGGATCAGTTCAATTACTTAGGCAACGTTGTTAATGACAAAGCAAACATGGACAGCGAGATTCGCAATAGAATTAACGCTGCATCTAGAGCACTCTGGGGACTTAGAGAGAGAGTATTTGACAACCACGACCTTGCTTTGTCAACAAAAATGGCTGTCTACAGAGCAGTTGTCATTCCAACACTGCTATATGGATGTGAAAGCTGGGTCACTTACCGTCGTCATGTGAAAGAATTAGAACGTTTTCAGCAAAGACACCTCAGAAGTATGATGAAAATCCATTGGTTCCATCACATATCAAACGTGGAAGTACTCAGGAGAGCAAACAGCCTTCCAATTGAGGTGCTTATTTCAAGAGCACGCCTAAGATGGGCAGGTCACGTTCATCGTATGCATGATAACCGCCTTCCTAAATGTACACTTTATGGTGAATTGCTAAGCGGTAGAAGAAGGCGTGGCGGTCAACGAAAGAGGTTCAAAGACGTTCTCCATGAAAATCTAAAATCCTGCGGTATTCCAGACGAGCAATGGGAACAACTTGCAGCGGACAGAACCGAATGGCGAGGGGTTGTGGCCAGCTATCAAGGAAATGTTGCTGCAAGAAGGCCGAATCCAAGACCTAACCAGGTCTATGTTTGTCCTGACTGCGGTCGACATGTGCTCTCCCGAATTGGCCTCTATAGCCATAGTCGTGTGCACCGTAGATGAATGGGAATTACAATAGACTACACCTTTTACTTGTTTTTTATTGTACACAATCTATCGACTGTAACATTTTTATACTCGGACTCGAGTAACGGCTAATTGTAATTGTAATTATACAATAACAGGTTCTTGGTTCTCTTGGTTCGGATTATGTATATTTGCAGAATCAGTAATATCTAACAGTAGGTGTGTCGAAGGATACTTTACATTTTCTTCATGGCAAGCATATTCAAAGTATCAAAGTACGCTAGCTATATGCGAACATGTACCCAATGTACGACTTCCAGATTTGCAAGTACAGTAATAAGAGATTATTGGTTCGTCTTTACCATTGACATTGTAGTGAATCCAAAGCCGATACTTAACAGCGTTGCGATGCCTTGATTATATTCTGATTCTTAAGAGTCCTGGTTCATTTATGTGATCGTCAAATTGAAATAAAATATTCCCTATATCTTACCTGTTGTCTTGTACATAGGATGGGGCAAGTTTTATCTGGAAAATCCCGAATGTTAGATATTCCAATGCAAGACATGGCAATCGAGAGAATCTGATTTTCCTCTATAGAGAGCCATCTACCCGGTCTTTGGGGGAGTCTCTCTTCTTCCACTCTAACTCGAAGAGTATTAATTTCATTTGCCCGGCCTAACATTTTACGAGCGAGCACAGCATTTGCTCCCTCCATATTACTTGGCTCATGATATCTATTAATTAACGCACATGTTATTTTGATGTAATCTCTAATATTAGGGACTTGTGGCATTGGTGCTGCATCTCTGAAGAATTTAAAGATACGGCGGTTTCTTGCTTCCACAATCCATCTGATCTTTGTGACCAACCGGGATGAATTCGCCTCTTCAGTGGTAACGCTGATGCTGCTAGCGAGCAAGGGCTACAGGCATTTTGACTTCTATGCCTAGATTAGCCAAGAAGTCTTGGGCGTCGCGATATCCCTTATCACCTTCTTCGAACCAGGTTCTTAAACCAATCAGATCCCTTTCATATTCATGCCTCAACATTGCCGCGTTATTATTTCTAGTGTCCGAAAAATAAGGACCATGAACATCGAGTATATGTCCATTGGGAGCAACAATTAATGCTGGTTTTAGAAGATGATATCCCTTATGTGTGCAATACGCATGACGTAACACTTGGAAAGCTCTGCTCTTGGGGATTTTTATGTATGTCCCGTCAATATACGCTATTGCTTTTCGATTTCCTGGTTCAGGATTGTACAGAGTGTTTGCAAAATCTGTTATATGTTGAGCAACGTATTGGTCCCTGATTATGTGCTGTAAATCCAGATTATTTGGCACAAATAGTTCTACTAATGAAATACGGACTTTTCAAATTGCCAAGCTTACAGCTTTATTGAAGTTAACGCTTTAAACTCTGGATCGGAAAAATTATTTTCACTTTCAAATATATTGATAGATTTACATTTCATGGCAGTGTTCCGCACTATATTTAGAAAACGTTTTAAATCACTTCCTTTTAAATTAAATGGTCTCGTAATACCTCTAAGTCCATTGAATAATAGTGGCAAGAGAAGTTCTTCATCGGCCAAGTGACCTCCACAAATTCTTACGCCTTCAGGTATAAAGAGGCCAATTCCCAGAAAGATATCAATTTTACCTTTTAAAGAAAATCTGATGAGATGTTCAAGTCCACCACATAAGAAACATGAATTTCGAGCTTTTCTAAGCAACATTATGAGTACAGTTGAATCCGGATCCTCTGTGTAAGCTCGAACTTCTGAATCTATACTCAAATCACAGTTGTGGCAAATCTTTGTTTGTTCCGTAATTGGTATTTGAGGCAATTTGAAGCAATGGGGTGTAATGGGGTAGTGAAGCGCAAGTTATAGCCTCTCCTACTCAATTGTTAACCTCACCTTCGCGATGAGTTCAATTTGAACTTGGTGCACCCTGTTTTCACTAACGAGGCTCTAACGACCGAGTAAGGGCGGAATAACCCTTACCTTTTGCCGTGAGCACATCCACCTTCTCACGAAGATTGCTTTTGGAATCGTTTGGTTACCCCATCGTCGCAGTCTCCTTCTGTGCCATGGGACCACACCACTCGCCTTCCGCAACCGAGCTGGTCAGTTGCATACCTGCTCCAGCTAAAACTTCAAATGCAGCTTTGTTTTCAGTCGATTAAGGCTTTAAAAAAATGATGGAGCGTTCAAGTGGGACAAAATCATTCGGAGGTAAAATACCCTCCCGATCGGATCTCCGGGGGAGGGTGCCCACAGGGACACCTCATCGAATGTCGAAAAAACACCGACAAGTTAAATCCAAGAAAACTAATTCTTTCATCTACGGCGCTTGGAATGTTCGTACTTTGAACGACAGCACTCGCACCGATCGGCCTGAAAGAAGAACTGCTCTAATAGATAGAGAACTTCACCGACTCAATGTTGACGTTGCAGCTCTCAGCGAAACTCGATTTTTGGAGGAAGGCTTTCTCACAGAAAAGTACTACACCTTCTATTGGAAAGGTCTTCGCACCAATTCAAGAAGGCAACATGGAGTAGAATTTGCCGTTCGGAATCAACTTGTATCCAACTTAACACAAGTACCACAAGGCCTATCCGAGCGTCTAATGCTGCTACGCTATGAGCTATCAGATGGCAACGCGGTAAATCTAATAAGCGCCTACGCTCCCACTCTGGATGCAAGTCACGAAACCAAGGAAAGCTTCTATCAACAGCTGGAAGAAACCCTCTGTAGAATACCTAAAAAGGAACGACTCGTTATTCTTGGCGATTTTAACGCTAGAGTAGGGAGAGATGCAGACACCTGGCCAGGCATCATAGGCAAGAACGGTTTGGGCAACATGAACGCTAACGGTCAACTACTCCTAACTAAATGCGCCGAACATGATCTAGTTATAACAAACACCATTTTCCGACAAAAGGATAAATTTAAAGGCACCTGGCGTCACCCCAGATCAGGTCACTGGCATCTACTGGACTATGTTATCGTACGTAGGAAGCATCTCAAGGACGTCCAAATTACAAAGGCGCGCATTGATAGCGAATGTTGGACCGATCATCGTCCTGTTGTCTCTAAAATGAAAATTGTTATGAGACCCAAACACCGAAGAACTCAAGTAAAACGTAGACTCCGTCTCTGTATTAGTAAATTGCATGACCAACAAACCGTCGAACAGCTAAAGCAAAAAGTTCAAGAGAATTTGGGTGCACAGAAGAAACCAATTCTGTAGATGTCGCTGCTACCTGGACACAAATTAAAGACAGTTTAAAAAGTGCGAGTGAGGAAATTCTTGGCACTGCAGCAAGTAAAAAACAGGAGGACTGGTTCAATGATAATGAAGCTTTTATACAAGAACTTCTTGACCGCAAACATATTGCCTTTCAAAACGCTATCAACCACCCCAACGACTCATCAAAAGTAGAAGCTTTTACCCAATCTAAGTATGAAACGCAACGCGAAATCAGAAGAATAAAGAACGAGTGGTGGGCAAGCAATGCCAGAGAAATTCAAAGGTACGCCGATTCACACGACTACAGGAATTTCTTTCAAGGAGTAAAAGCAGTGTACGGCCCCAGTCGGAAAAATATGTGCCCTATTAAAGATTTAAATGGAAATCTCCTCAAAGAAGACCAGGAAATAAGAGCCCGATGGAAAGAACACTACTCTAACATTCTTAACCAGCAAAGTCAAGCCGATCACGATATTATAAATCTTATCCCTCAAGATGACACCCTCGAAGACTTAGATAAACAACTAACAACGGAAGAGATCTTAACCGCCATTGGGCAGCTAAAAAATAACAAATCTCCCGGCGCCGACTCACTCCCAGCTGAAATCTTTAAAGCTGTGTCGTCAGAGCTCATACCCCACCTCAAAAAACTGTTTGATGTCGTGTGGGAAAGTGGTCAAGCTCCGCAGGAGTTTCGTGATACACTTTTAATCAACAAAGGGAGCGCTGCGGACTGCGGAAATTACAGGGGTATAGCTCTCCTGGCTGTTGGAGGGAAGATACTCTCTAAAGCGATGGCAAATAGGCTAACACCTGTTATGGAAAAGTTACTTCCTGAAACACAGAGTGGCTTTAGACCAAACCGAGGCACATCGGATTTAATCTTCACACTTAAACAGCTTCAAGAAAAAGCACTCGAACATCAAGGAGAAATTCATATGGCCTTCATTGATTTAACTAAGGCGTTTGACTCGGTGGACAGGGAAGTGCTCTGGAAAATTATGTTCCACTTAGGTATCCCTAGAAAATTTGTGGAAGTATGTCGCGGTCTACATACAAACAACAACGCCCAGGTTATGTATAATAATGAGGCAACCGAACCTTTCCAAACCCTCACTGGAGTTAGGCAGGGATGTGTCCTGGCACCCCTACTCTTTAATTTTTTACCACTGCTCTAACAATTATTGTTGACAACAAGCTGACAGTCAGAGGAATAGGTCTCAGATACCGTTTTGATGGCGGTCTCTTTAACATAGGGCGCTTTAGAGCTTTCACGAAGACACGCACACGATTCATTTGCGATCTCCAGTATGCGGATGACTGTGCACTTTTAGCCTCTACGCCGGAAAAGCTTCAAGAACTTTTAGATGTGTATGCCCAGAGCTATGATTCCTTGGGACTTAAAATCAACATTGGAAAGACTAAGATTATGTCAACTCCTCATCAAGTGAACCAAATAGACATTACATTTAACGGAAATTCTCTTGAAGTGGTGGATCAGTTCAATTACTTAGGCAACGTTGTTAATGACAAAGCAAACATGGACAGCGAGATTCGCAATAGAATTAACGCTGCATCTAGAGCACTCTGGGGACTTAGAGAGAGAGTATTTGACAACCACGACCTTGCTTTGTCAACGAAAATGGCTGTCTACAGAGCAGTTGTCATTCCAACACTGCTATATGGATGTGAAAGCTGGGTCACTTACCGTCGTCATGTGAAAGAATTAGAACGTTTTCAGCAAAGACACCTCAGAAGTATGATGAAAATCCGTTGGTTCCATCACATATCAAACGTGGAAGTACTCAGGAGAGCAAACAGCCTTCCAATTGAGGTGCTTATTTCAAGAGCACGCCTAAGATGGGCAGGTCACGTTCATCGTATGCATGATAACCGCCTTCCTAAATGTACACTTTATGGTGAATTGCTAACCGGTAGAAGAAGGCGTGGCGGTCAACGAAAGAGGTTCAAAGACGCTCTCCATGAAAATCTAAAATCCTGCGGTATTGCAGACGAGCAATGGGAACAACTTGCAGCGGACAGGGCCGAATGGCGAGGGGTTGTGGCCAGCTATCAAGGAAATGTTGCTGCAAGAAGGCCGAATCCAAGACCTAACCAGGTCTATGTTTGTCCTGACTGCGGTCGACATGTGCTCTCCCGAATTGGCCTCTATGTCCATAGTCGTGTGCACCGTAGATGAATGGGAATTACAATAGACTACACCTTTTACTTGTTTTTTATTGTACACAATTTATCGACTGTAACATTTTTATGCTCGGACTCGAGTAACGGCTAATAATAATAATAATAATAATAATAATAATAATAATAATTTGAGGCAATTGCAATTCGATTCGACGAAAAATATAAACATATTTACTAATATAATATGAAAAAGTTGCATTTTTTCTCAAAAATAATTTTTTTCTTCGGCGCCCTCTAGCGGCGAAATTAGCCTGTAGAGGATAGTAACTTTTTAATGGTTTTGAATCAGAATGACTCGGGCTACAACATATAAAAAAAAATAGACAATTTGATCGGAAGCCAATTTCACCTATAGAAGTGTGCGGTGTCCTTTACACTAGTAAGGGAGCGTAATGTACAATTCCGAATTAAACACAAACTTCCATACCAAACGTTAGCAATTTTGGACAACCCATTTAGGTCCAACAGATTAACAAAATTCGAAATAATATTTTCTATTCATTTATTTCTAAGTTCTCATTCTATGTTATTTTTTATACATATATTCTAAATGCAAAACAAAACATCAAAGTTACTGAATCGTTTTATGACCTCCAAATCTTCGAACTGTTTTAAGCGCGTTTTTGTATTTAAATTATTTTTCCCGTCAATTAGTCACAAAAATTATTTTTCATAATTTATATAATCTAATTTTAAAATCTTTTATTCATTATTTTAAGTTGAAAATTTTCCATTTAATATTATAAGTTCAAATTTGTCAAAAAATTGACAGGACTTGATGTTACCAATATAATTATTATTAAATCCACATAGGCCTCAGCTCAACAAATCCATCTTTATCACGATGCATTGTCACGTGGATGTCGGATTGGCTCCGGACACGGGTGATCTGTGGGGATGTATTTATGTATTATAACTTGAAGTAAATTGTTTGAATTGAATTGAATTGGTTAAATATTCCTGCAGAAAGCAGATCAAAATTTCAACTAACCGGACAAAGCTTTAGCTGAATTGGAAAGAAAGTTAAAATTTTTCCAAAACTCAACCATAATATGCATGGGGCTTTGAGTAGTTCACACTATAAGCATTTAATTAAAAATTATATAGTTAATAATGTATACTGCAGCGTATTTTCCAGTACTTAATTACTTAAATGGAACAACACATATTTTATTGTAGGATGTTTTAAAGACGATTCAAGCTTGGTGACAGTTTTAGTATACATAAGGATATTTAAGTATATAATATATATAAGTAAGTATCTGGGTAAAATTTGATGATGACCTGAGAATATCTATGGCCAAATCTTTCTCAATGTTTGTTTATTTTTGATTTAGCCGCTATTGGAACTGATATTTCAGTATAAAATAAAGCAAAAACTTATTGCATGCATGATTAATAATATGAATTACATGTATCCTCTATAGGTCATATCGATCACCATTCCTTAGTTTTCTGTTGTAATTTTATTTTTGCATACCTTTACACCCTTTGTATCACGTAGTAAACCCCTTAATGTATTTAAAATGTTTTGTTTACATTAAATTAAATATTTCACCTTTTCATATTATATATATATATATATATATATATATATATATATGTTATATTAGAAATATACTATGATATATAATATTATCGAGACAGGCTTAACCTTCTCAAACATATCGTATTACATACTGCGTAACAGCTCTTCTCAATAACCGCTCACGCTGCATGAGCATTGTATTTCAATTCTAAGTAATCCTGATTGTGCTGAATCAGCAACACTGTTTCCTTTGTTCTCAAAACATTATAAATATTACCAACAACCTTTTTGTAATCAGTCTTATACTCACTTTCGAATAAACCTCATCTAAATTATTATTGTATTTTTCTAAAGAGTCAAAGTAGACTCCAGTGTAACAAATAAAGTTTCTTTTTAAAAAGTTATTCAAACAATCCACTATCTAACATTGGCGCAGTCGTGGCGGATCTGAAAAACACACAGTTCGGGAGCCTAACCAGTAGCAAACATATCCGAGGGAACAAGGAGTCCATCTGAAAAAGGTGCCTAACCGGACGAAAAGAGCTTCTGGAACAAGGAGAACTTCTTAGCTGTAGTGGTGGATCCCAATCCTTTGTTCAGAAGAACCTACATTATTCTCAAACGCACAGAAGCGAAACAATAATAATTATCAAGAAATACAAGCAACAAAGCAACATTTCAAATCAACACGATTCAACAATTAGCAAGTAAGAATTTCATCCCGTCCCATCGTTGGTGTCTTCGGCATCAAAGGCAATCCTGTGGAAGGAACACCCAGTGACGCCCCTGGCAGAGAGAGACCTTTGGTGAAGCTAAGCTCACGAAGTCGCATTCAACTGGACCACGAGGAATGAAAAATTTAGGGTAAGTCATTTTTGAATCATCTCGCAAACATTTATTTGCAAACAACGACATAATTTTACATTTTATTTTATCAAAATACATTGCATTGCTACATACAGTTCTAATATCTAAGGTAGTAATTTTATTTAAACTCGAAACAAAATATCTTGATTATAATTGTGTGACCTATATAAATAACCGTAATCATACACTGTTCCTATCGTAACATTATTTTTATGGTAATATCATATACTCTTTAAGTGCGAATTTATCTAATTAACTGTAATCACATACCATTTTTATCTTAACATTATTTTTATCATAATATCATATATCATATAAAGGTTAAGTTTACGCCTTACTTGACTGTGAAATAAAACAAAACCCACATGTTCTATACTGTTTAAATGCACATTAGTATATAAAATTTCAGTGACATTATTCCCAACTAAAAACACTTTTTAAATTAATCCAATTATCCTTGTAATTAAATTTTGAAATATTATAAAATAAACAGTACATTGTTTTACATATAATAAAAATTGCCAATTATCAGTAGCGTACTAGCTCAAATTGAAAAGGTGTTTTAAGTTATTCGATTATCTAAATAATATAAATAAAATGGCTACAAACGTAAGCAATTCCAATGCAAACAATTCAATCACGGCGAACGAAACAATAAATATTGAACCTTATAGGTTAAACGAAATATTTTCCATAGTGCCCGAATTTGACGGCAACCCCATATTCTTGCAAACATTTATTTCAGCTTGCATAACCGCTCAGGGTATCGCTGTCGACGATCAGCGCATCTTATTAACGCTTCACATAAAAAATAAATTACGCGGAAAAGCCGCAGAATTGATAAATTCACGAAACCCTGTCACTTGGGCGGAAATAAAAAATTTGCTCGAATCACATTTTGGTGACTCTCGTGACTTGACAGCCTTGATACAAGACTTGCAAACAATTCGTCAATTACCCAACGAAACAGCTTTAATATTTGTGTCCAGGTTACAAACACATAATGCAAAAATGCACGCGGCAATACAAAAACAAAATTTAACTTTAGAGGAAAAAACCGCGCAATCCACTTTAATAGAAAATATGACGTTAACTACTCTTCTCACTGGACTCGAACCAAAATTAGGTCAAATTATTAGGGCTGGTAACCCCGGCAATATGCTAGATGCAATAAATCGCATCAAACGAGAATTACAATTATCGTATTTCGAATCTCAAAAATTTGGAAATAGAACTTTAAACAAAAATCCCGTTCAAAATCAGCAAAGACGCCCAAATCTCCCACCATTTTGTACATTCTGCAAAAGGAATGGACACAGCTTTAACGAATGCCGCGCGAGGCAAAACCACCAATTTTCACACCCCAATTTCACACCAAACGCCTATTCCAATCAGGCACAAGTTCCTAGACAGCACTTCCAGAGTTTACCTAACCAAACAAATTTTAGACCACAGAATTTCCAAAATTTGCCTAATCAACAACGTAATTATCCACAACAAAACAGGCCCTTAGCTATTAGGCCAAATCCTAACTTCCAGCAGCAGAGACCTTCTGCCATACAACCGAACCCGAATTTTAATCGATTCAATCAACAAAAAACACATCACTTAAATCAAGAACCTTATGATAATTACTCAGATTACCCAAACCAATACGAAGATTACTCTGCAAATCAGTCCGTAAATTATTCTCCTGATTATCAATCTCAAAATAACGATGACTACGATTTTCAAAATGGACAATATGAGAATTATACTGCTAATTCTCAGCAATACGAGGATTATACTGTTAATCCTCCGGATTTTTGCATAGGCCCGGAGTATTCCACGAATACTCCAACACAAACGGACGAACTAGACCAAATTTCTCGCCAAGTCCAGGCGATGAATCTCAAAGACAATTCCGACCCACATTCGAACCCTCAAGAGCAATGTTTCACGTAAATTTACCATCTAACCCTCCATTTCAAGTAAGTTCGGCAAACCTGTATTTCATGAAAGACCCAACAAATAAATTTAATATTCTAATCAATTTAAGTGCAGATATTTCCATTTTCAAACCCAAAGCAACAGGAAATTATAATCAAAGACGTCCCGAAAATTTAAATATACAAGCAATAGGTCAAAAAATTAATATCACCGAATCTGTTCTCATACCATTCAATTCTAACGACCCATACGGAGTTTATGTACACGATTTAGATACAGACTTTGATGGCTTCGTAGGTAGCGACTTTCTAGAACATTACGAATGCATTATAGACTTCAAAAATAATCAACTAATTACTAATTTTAAAAATATACCATTATTTAAAGTTAACGATTATTTACCTTTACAACAAGTCACAAATTCATACAAAAATATTAACAATCACATTTCAGGCAACATCATTAATCAAAATCCTATTTTTTTCGAACCAGACATTGAAGAAATATTTGAATTTTATTGTGACACTGACGCTATACCGCTAGCCCAGGAACAAGAAAAAATACGCCTACCTAACACCTCTGCAAAGACAAACGTACAAAGTGAATTTTTCGAGACAACATCTAATGTAAATTATCAAAAATCAGACTCCTATCAAACAGACAAAATTCCTAAACTTTTAAACATGTCCTGTGAAAACAAAAATCAAAATTCTACTTTTACCGAACCACGTATCAAAAAAATATTTAAAAGCAAAGTACAAGAAACAGAAAAAACTTCAAATGTAACCCCTAACGTTAACCCACAAAAAATAAACCTTTCGAAAACAAAATCATGCCGTATAGAAAAGTCTAAATTGGTAAAGTTAAATTTAAACATTTCAAGAAATAATTCGGAACAAGTAAAACCAAAAGCATTGAACAGTAAAATGTCTATTTCGCAAACATTATTTAAAATTAGTAATAAAATACTCAGGAAATCGAAAATTCGAAAGACAAACAAGGTAAAGAATAATTCAAGAAACACGCATACAATCCTGCGTAATCAAAACAATAGAAAAATCTATACACCCCACACAATCAGGAAAATGTACCGACAAAATCCATTTGTGTCTCCTGAAAAAACAATTCCAAAAATAGTAGAATTTTCTAACTTAAAATTTGAACCAGTTCAAAAATTCAAATCTATATTTAAACTTAATTGATAACAATAATACCGACTCTCGTCTCAACCATATGCCGACCCTGCGAAATAAAACACTTACACAAAAAACTTGCAACCCAAAATAATTTTCAAAATTATCTCACAAATTTTTAGTCACCTAATCGAAATCTTTTAGAATATTATTACCTAAAATTAACAGTTTATATTAAAAATATTCTCTACTTTTCTCAAATTTTTCTAAATTAATATTACTAGAAAATCTTTAAAAAAATAATTGTACGATATATCAACTAACTGCATAGATCAATTATTGACCAAAAACACTTCTTATGTAAATAATTTTATTCCTTTCCTCTATTACTAGGACATTTCGACATTTCTTCTCCTGTAATAAATTCTACAAAACCTTAATCATAAGGAAATACTTTTGTTCATTTAAATAAATGCACATAAAATATTTACATTTAATTCGAAGAAATTCATAACAGTAGTACTACTTTGATAACAGTGCCTTGAACTTTTGCACAGAGGCACGTCTTGTATGTTTATAAACTTAAACATTTTAACAAGAATTTCATGATATCCAACACCTCAATATTGCATTGTACTCATTATGATGTTTCATTACACCAACATAAACGCTTTACAAGCACAAGTAATAACAGCTGTTAATTAATAGCAAGGGCAGAAATTTAAATAATATACATTTAGAAATTTTCAGACTTTAAATTAGAACCTAAATTCAGAACATACCTTTTCAAATTAAAAAATTGAATCACTCGAAAACCCTGAAAATTCACAAATATACAAAAGAAATTTCAGGAACTGAAAATCAATCGTCCTTCAAAATATTCAAAATTCATTTGAAATTCGAACGAAATTTCAGACAATGACGACGAGATTACCAACGAACAAATTGCCCAAGAATTTGACACATTTTCTTGACTTTACAAAACGTAATCTTTAATAGAAAATTCTAAAATACAAATTACAAACAAACTCTACACCTTACAACCATTTGACAACTTTTATACTTACACGAGACAAAACTTCTAGTAGATTACGAAAACAAAACGTAAAACTACAAATTTTACACAACTACTATATCGAAAAATTGTGAACTTACTTCCATACACTAATTTCACTAAAACATTTCCATCTAAAAGGAAAACTACGAAATTATTCTGTAGTTTAGTAGAACAAAACTAACATTAACCCAAAAACACAGACGGACAGAATTATTTCTCTTTAGGATCAATGTTAAGACATTTATTCTCAACATTATTTTAAAAATAAAAAATTTAGGGATTTCAAAAGAAAATATATAAAAAAATAATACCTCAAAATTTCGAATACTTATACTAGACCAATATACAAAATTTATCACTATATTTTAATTCTTCAACTACTAATCAGAACCTATCAAGAACCCCTGATAAATAAGGTTCCGTTTATAAAAATAGGTTACATCAAAAACAAATATAATTGGCAAGAACTAACAAACCATGCCAAAAGTTCTATAAAAAAATGTAAAACTTGTCGAAAAGAGAAAAACCAAATCGCAAGGATCCTAACAATCCTTTGGTAATCACCAAAACCCCAAAAGCACTATTCGACAAATCAATATCGACCTATTCGAATTCTCACACAAAACTGCACACCGACACCTACAACAAATTGACAAATTCACACAGCTTACACTGTCCTACACAAGATTGCAAAATCAATCGTAAACATCCTTATGTTATAATTCCAACACTATATTCGTGATACGATAATCATGTAACAGAAACATTTATATTCTTTCATCCCCTGACCAACTTCTTAAAATTAAAGGAATTTATTTTCTCGTAACATTTACATAGAATTATTATCCGAAACGTACATCACCCTAATTCTGACAAGTAGTAACCATTTCACGAATTTAATTTCAAACAATTATTCCTTCAAAAATCTCATTTATAATTTTCCGAATAATTCCATCAGTCAATCTCTTCATTATCTCGGAAATATAATGCGCATAGACTTATGACAATCATTTATGTTCACCTTATAAACTAATAAGTGAATCCTCTTATTCTTATATTAACAACTCCATATCAAAAGAACACGCGGTAACTACCCATCTTCAACGCTACTCCAGAAATTGAAATTCTGTAAGTTTAATTTTCCCACTCAGAAAAATTTGTCATGCAAGAAAAAATACCCCGAAGTTTTCTAACATTCAGGTAGTTCAGTCCACCCTATGAAACTCAATCTAAAGCCCTATGTAATCAAGAGAAATGAATGCTTAATTAAATATGATATTAACAATAAATGACAGTAATAAAATCGATAATAATTCATTTTTCTCAACCCACACATTATTCTAGCAATACCCTTCTAAGCTGTGTTTCACAACAGCAACCCCTATGGTTATTTTCCAAGTGTACAACCCTGTTAAAACTATTCCACATATGAATAGCAACTATTGTGACATACATTCGAAACGAAATATTAAAATATTGCGATAATACATTATAAATATGATTATTATCCCAATAATATACCCGACTACATGACGATCATACAGGAAACTAAATACATGATTGGTACACTATTTTAACAAATAGCGTGTATTAATTAGCTTACGAAACGAAAACAAAAGAAATGTTAAAAATCGTTTCGATAACCACGTTTCAAAAATTGACCAAATACCAAACTGACAATAACACCTATTTCTAAAAATTATCTCAGATGACAAAATAAATTGCAAAACAATTTAATGACAACGGTACTTTCAAAAAGTAATGTTCTTTTCAAAATTAATTATTTCAATCAACTCGAAAACCTAATTTAAAACCAAATATCTGTTACAACTTCAGTAACAAAAAAAAAAAAAAAAATTTCAACGCAACTATTCAAAAATTGCAAGTTGACAAGGAAACTTTCAACAAAGATATTAAAGAAATCGAAACTTCAATTTTAGACATGACTAAAGACATAGAAAACATCCATGCAAAACTGAAATTTATCGAAATCTGCGAACAACTTATGGCAAGTTATTTATTTATCGAAGATAACCTAAATGACATCCTAAATTCCATCACTTTCGCGAGGCTTAAAATAATTCACACGTCAATTATAAATCCAAAAGACTTAGTAAATTCTCTACAGGAAATTTCGCAAAGCCTACAAAGGAACAATTTACCGCTTCCAATCAAACTATCAAAGGTTGCACAGTACTTAGACATTATAGAACTAAAAGCTTTTCAAACAAATTCGGATCTAATATTTGTGTTAGACATACCTTTAATAGACCCTCAAACATATTCAGTATTTCAATTATACCCTATTCCTATTTTGGATAATAGAACTGGTTTATATCATGTATTATCAACTTCTCAAAAATATATCGCGAGAGATGATGATTCATTAATGTACATACCTATCTCGAACCTTGAAGAATGCAAACCTCTTTATTTCAACACCAAATTATGTCCAAATTTATTTGCATATCCTATTGACAACAATGCCATATGCGAAGCCCGTCTCTTCAAGAACCTCAAAACTCTGCCAGAAAACTGCCAGACGTCATTTATCATCAGCCAAGGCTACAACGTCCAAAAAATAGACGAAAACACATGGTTAGTTATTAACGCAGAACCTCTACAAACAACCATCAACTGTCCAGAAAGAAATTCAAAAACTGAAGTCATCTACAAAAATTCAATAGTAAAATTACAACCAAATTGTTACGCCTTCATAGGCATCACAAAAATTCAAGCCAGTACCAATGAAGTAACCGATGTAAAAGACGACACTCATCCAATCCAAATTCCATTTGAATGTTGTAAACATATTCCAGACAAAATCCGAGCTCCAAATCTTAAACCACTAAAATTAAACAATCTCAATACGGAAGACCTCGAAGTTGCCAAACACAAGTTGGACCAATACTCCAGAGATTTAGATGATTTGATCAACGAACCCTTTATAACAAAACACATATCCTGGTTCACCTATTTTATCATTGTGCTAATAATTGGACTGTTATTTCTGTACCTATTTTGTAAGTGCAGAACAAAAAGACGAAGACTAGCCATCGATGTTTCTGCATCACCCCCATCTCCACCGAGGCCTAGCAAACCCTACAGGACATTTGCTAACCTATTTCCTTCACGAAGACGACCTACCTTAAGAAGAGAAGACAACGAAGCCGAAGACATAGAACTTACATAAAGACAAACTGTTTTGTGCCTTTTTACTGACTTTCAGTGCTGGACTCTTCAGTGAATTTTATTTCATTTGTTTAATCATTATATTTCATTATTTTTCTATCATTTGTTAATTTCAATTTTATTAACATTTTTACGTCATTTTCATTCAAACCCATCATGCTTATATTTTATGCTTTCACAGTAAAACTATATTTTAACCTTAGGAATATTTTATCCTATTTTACAATTCAAACCTAGTATGTTTGTATTTTACGCTTTCTTGCCAAAGCTATATTTTAACTCTAACATTTTTATGTTATTTTATTTTATGAATCAAGCTTATTGTGCTTGCATCTCATATTCTAGACGCTAAGGTTATATTCTGTGTTTTAAACCTTACGATTTAACATTTTTGTATCTTTTATATTTTTCCAAATTGTACCATTACCTTTTATATACATTTTATATTCATTTCAAAAGTTGCTGCATAAAACACCAACTTTTTTTATAAGGGGGAAGCTGTTATATTAGAAATATACTATGATATATAATATTATCGAGACAGGCTTAACCTTCTCAAACATATCGTATTACATACTGCGTAACAGCTCTTCTCAATAACCGCTCACGCTGCATGAGCATTGTATTTCAATTCTAAGTAATCCTGATTGTGCTGAATCAGCAACACTGTTTCCTTTGTTCTCAAAACATTATAAATATTACCAACAACCTTTTTGTAATCAGTCTTATACTCACTTTCGAATAAACCTCATCTAAATTATTATTGTATTTTTCTAAAGAGTCAAAGTAGACTCCAGTGTAACAAATAAAGTTTCTTTTTAAAAAGTTATTCAAACAATCCACTATCTAACATATATATATATATAGACATATAAACGGACATTATAAAGCCCAAACTAGATATCAGTGGTATGTTGTTTAGCCTTCACAGACGTTGTGTAGCCCATCCTTGGGCTAAACAGCGTTTTGCGTGTATCCTATTACTATTTGCCACATATTGTTATAAGGAACCCCTCCACAAAATTTCAGAGGGGCTTAATAATGACCGGTTAAACGCTTAAAAGATATGGAATTGTTCAATAGAATTCCCATGAGGTAGCGCTCTCGTCAGATACAGATACACGCCATTTAAAACGCGTTCATTGATTAGCCCATAGCGGCACGCGTTCGTTGATTAGCCCATAGCGGCATTATACATAATACTGTATTGTGTTTATTTAGATGCAATAAATAAGACTCCTCAATGACAGGCAGAATGGCAATTTCACCTTACAACTTGAAGGGCGCTTCACTACCTGAAGACATATTTGTGTTGGACTGGGAATTCGAATGGTCATTATTTTCATTTTCCTCGATCACACTTTCATTTTCGTTGTCCATACCCTGTCTTATTCGTTCATTATTAACTTTCTGCAATTTAGTTACAGGTTTTTTATTTTCTATTTGGTTATTTTTTATTTCCGTACATTTTGCTGTTCCAGGAGTTTCTCTCAGCACCAGTTCCTGTTTGTCTTTTATGTTAGATTTATTTGAGTGTAAAAAATTATTTTGTGCTAACAAAGCGATTGATTGCTCTTCTTGCTTCTAGAGTCATACTTTGGTAGATCTAGTAAGTTTTTACTTTTACTTGTTTCCAATTCCAGCATTTTTCGTGTTCTTGAATTAATGACGTTAATCTAAAGAATCAATTTAATCAGCATTTTAATTTTCCTTAATTTTACATGACATTAATTTTATTATTATTATTAATAAATTTTTATTTACCTCTATTTAATATAATTATTAAATACTATCATTATAACTGTATGATTAACAAAGCGAAAATATTTTTATGTAGCCAAAAATGTGCATGTATCCTAACAAAGAAGAATTATATTAATTCGTTCAATGGTTAAATACCCGAGGGGTAAACCGGTGCCAAAATTCTATGCACTAATTCCATTTTGGCATTGTAATACTACTATAATATCTTAGTAATTTCACAATTCCAGGGTAATACCATGAAAATTTCTGTAATACCAACTAATTCCACGAAAAATGCAGTAATACCAACTAATATCACAAAAATACGTATTTCCGTATTCTTTGCTAAGAATAACTTTTTATTCGTTATTTTTTTAAAAAACGCAAATTTTCCAAGATTCATTAATTCGAAATTTTTGAAAGGAGGGAAGGGAAATCAAAATTTTATTAAAAAAATCTTAAATTTACGTAAATATATTTTTACAATACAACACTTTTTTTCTATACTGATTTTTCCAGAAAAAGCATACCTGTGAGATTTTCCGGAACAACCTACCTAAAGAAATAGCAAAGACCGTCGCAAAAACTGAGAAAAAATCACTGAAAAAATGTTTTCTTAAAAATAAAAAAAATTCATAACAGTAGAACATTAATTTGATTGCAAACAATTTCTATCTGTAATTTTTTTTTAAAAATGCATATTTTTCGAGATATGAGCATTTTTTGGTGGAAAAAGTTACGATTATTTTACTCACAAATGCTAGTATCTTGAAAAATATGCATTTAAAAAAAAAATATTAGAGACGAAAATTGTTTAAAATTAAGGGAAAACTATGCAGATATGCCTTTTATGGGAAAACCGATAATGAAAAGAAGCTTTGTATTTTAAAAATATGCTTACATGAATTTTTTCCGTTCTTCCTTTTTTGAAAAATTTCATTGTATCTCGGAAACTACGCATTTTTTCAAAAATTTAATGAGTAAAAAAAGTCGTTAATTTTTAGCAAAAAACACGGAAATTTTTGTATTTTTTTATTTTGCTTTTTTCTAGATAATAATACAAACACAATACAGAAGATTTCATGAAAATCCAACCACTTATCCAATGTTTCAAGTGAAATGCTAATTCGTGCGCGCCTTCTAATTAATGCAATCAAAATAGAATTTGAAATGGAACTTTTTCCATAAGCAATTTTATGGTTGAATTCTGTTGGGGAAGTGTTAAGGAGTATCCAAAAAAATTTTGTATTTCAAAGACTCTGTGCTTCAATTGTTATTTACAATTTTATTTTTTTAACCGCGTTTTTCAGCCTAAAAATGTGAATAACTCGAGATATATAGGTCCTATTGGGACAAAAAAAACCAGAATCTTTGTAATTAAATATTCTACAAATCTATGTTTACTGAAGGTCTTAGAAGCGCAACCATGACCTACAAATGTGGCAAAAAATCGTATTTTTTTCATTTTGCTGCCCAGAGCCGCTGGGTGAACCGATTAGATTGAAACTTTCAGAAAATCTGCCTTTTACTCGAACGAAAACACCCTGAAAAGTTGGTTCAAAATCATTGACCCCAGTGTGCGCAATTGAATTTGTTATATAAAATTTTAATTGGCTGCTATTTTATGCCATTAAGTCCAAAACTGATCTTTTTTTCAAAAGTTAGGTCTCGACGAAATTAATTTTATCGGCCATTTTAATTTTTTCTTAACCAAAATAAACTCTTTTCTCTCCTCAATTAAAATTAAATTTTTTTGATGATCCGATAAAAAAATTCAAAATTTTTCAAAATGGCCGAAAAAATTCATTTTTTTATTGGGTTTTGAACAAATGCAAAAATAGCCAAACTAGGTTTTAAACTTTTGAAAAAAAATATCCGTTTTGAAGTTAATGGCATAAAATGGTGGTCAATTATAATTTTAAATAACAAATTCAATTGCGCATACTGGGTTTAATATTATTACACCAAATTCAGGGTGTTTTTGTTAGAGTAAAAGATAGATTTTCTGAAAGTTTGAAGCTGATCGGTTCACCCAGCGGCTCTGGGCAGCACAATTTAAAAAAAAACGATTTTTGTCCAGTTTTTCACTTTTGTAGGTTATGGTTGCACTCGTAAGACCTACAGTAAACATAGATTTGTAGAATATTTAATTACAAAGATTTTGTTTTTTTTGCCCCGATAGGACATATATATCTCGAGTTATTCACATTTTTAGGTTGAAAAACGCGGTTAAAAAAATTAAATTGTTAATAACAATTGAAGCACAAGGTCCTTGAAGTACAAACATTTTTTGGGCACTCTGAGCACCTTCCCAACAGGATTCAACCATAAAATTGCTTATGGAAAAATTTCTTTTATATTGACTTTTTGTGCTATTTTGACTGCGCTAAATGCTATAAATTGATAATCTAAAAAATTTCGTTTCTTTTTTAAATAGCTCCATTTTTTTCGTATCGTCACATTAATCGCACAATTCTTAGTAAAAAAGTGATAAGGTAGGTGCTATGCGCCTAAAATTGACATTTTGTGAGAAACTTTTAAAAAACTGATTTTATTTTTTTATTTTACAAGTTTATATTTCAATAATACAGGAATACAAGCTAAACAATAACAAAAATATTATTGCCTATTTTCTTCCAAATCTTTTAAAAGTTTCAACAGTTTTTGAAAAATAAAATTTTTCGATTTTAAAAATAACGTCATTTAAGTGTAAACCGGAAGTGATATTTATAATTTTACGTGCATGTTTTTACATCCCTTTTATAGTCAATTGAAATAAGCATCAGATTCCACAGAAAATACAGGCTGGATACCCAACCTAAAATTTATCTAAAAAATTACAGAAAATATCAAGTGTAATAAATAAACTGGGACACACTGTATATTTGTTTACTGCTTGGCAAAATATAATGTTGCACTTTTATTCTTGAATTTTTTTATCTTATCTCTTCAGTTTACTAGACAAGTGTTATAAAAGCTTTAGCTTACCAAGCAAGTTATTAACCCTCCTTTCTTTGCAAAAAATCAAAAAGCTCTATTTACAACTTATTTTTCATTAAACTGCCCCATTTATGTAAGCGGCAGATCTATTATCCACATTATCTCGGCGTCTGTTCAGAAATAAAAAAAAATTGGGGGTTTGTTTGCATTTATACCATTGTTATATTTTTTATTGGTTTTCTGCAACAATGGCAATAATAAAAATATCGTGTATTATTGTCGGCCTAGCTAGAATCTCTTAAGATGAAATGAAGAAGTCATAAAAATGACCATTTTTTAAAGCACATGTTTGCTGAAAGCATCCGTGTCTTAACATCTGGAATTTGAAATGTTCTTGTGTATCAATACATCAAACAAATACTAAATAAAAAAACTCTCACTGTGCACTTATAAATTCATATAATTTCACTTGTACCAAACTCAACTTATGTCTATTACTGAATTTCAGCGACGGTGCTTTAATATGTGAAACCTTAAAATAAAATATACATATTACTTTTGAGCACAGAGAGTGAAGTGTTACGAAAACATTAAAAATTTACGATATTTATACCTACAGTAAATTTGGTCTTCTTTGTTGCTTGTAGCAAGCTGCACTTATATTTGTGCATTTAAATTTATTAGATGCTATTCTACTATTTTAGACATTCAATCAATTTGTATCATTTATTTAATTTCTGTTCTACTAACGATCAAAATCGCGGTGTGGTTTGCGAAAGATATTGATTTCCCGGTAAAGTTTAAGAAGTGTAATTCACTTTAGAGTAGTACAAGAATACGTCTCCCTTTAACAACATAACGGCTAACAATAAATGGTTTATTACCTCAGATGTTAGAGAATAAATAGGCAAAAACTGACCAAGAAAAGATGTTACTATAAACCATTTTTCGTGTTTTATTAATTGCTCTATTAACTTGTAATGTAGATATTCAGAGTCTAATTCATCTACAATCAAATATAAAGTTATATAAAACTTACTAATTGATTAAAGTTATATTTGTTACATTAGGCGCTAATAAGATAAATAATTAAAAAACGATTTAAAAACTCGATTTCATAAACTTAGTAAATAAAACTTATAGATGATAAAAAATATTTTTACGAATTAACTTTCTCAGATGTTATTCTACTTTATAAGAACTCTAACAAATTTGTATCTGCATAAATTACTGTTTCTTGCTAATATTGTAGTAGTGCTGTACCTTTTTATATGTTCCTTATTGTTTTTTTATCCAATTTAATTTTTTTATAAATGTTATGAGGGAGGGGATAAATTCAGTTTCTTTTTTAAATTTACATTAACGTTAGCAGTGTTTTCTGGAAACGGTTCAAGGTAGCAAATTAATTTTGGTGGTGGAGAATAGCAACATAAAAAGTAACAAAAGTTTAATTTTCAAAAGTACCTCTAAATTAAACAAATTCTGACACCGCAATTTTAATGTAACGTTAATGGCAACCGAGATATCGTGGTATTTAGTTTTTTCGAAAACGGTTAAGGTACAGAATTAATTTTGGAGGTACATACAACAACAATAGTAACAAATCGATCGAGCGGCCATTAATAATAGATTGTCATGTCACATGCCGTATGCGCCGATGAAGTTTCAGAATAAGTTATGTAGAGCCAATAGGGAAACTTATATAAAATTATTTTCCGCAGTTAGTAATGTAAATAAACGTTAGATTAACGTTAGCAGTTTTTAGTTTTCTCGAAAATGGTTCAAGCTACAAAATTAATACTGGTACTACAAAATAGCAACGAGAAAGTACCAACATGTCCAATGATTTTTTTTGTATTTTTCTGAATGTGGTTTTATTATTACCCCTTCAAGGATATTCAAATATTAACTGGAAAATTATTGGTTAAAAACTGGTCTAATCAAAAATACATCATTGGCATCTGAAAGCACTTTGAAAGTGACAAATTCTAACACCAGAATTTTTTTATTTTAGCGTTAATAGCTACTGAAATATCGCGGTCATTGTTAACGTTTGATTAACGTTAGCAGTTTTTAGTTTTCTCGAAAATTGTTCAAGGTACGAAATTAATTTTAGCGATACAAAATAGCAACATAAAATTAACAAAATGTCCATAGCTTTTTTTGCATTTTGCTAAAAGCGGCTTGCTAACGAAAATTTAAAAAAAAACACTTGAACGTCGTGGACTGTACAACACAGCACATGTGTAGATTCCCTACCTAATAATGATACGGAAAAATACGAATTTGTTATTTAAAATATATTCCGTATCCGTAGTTGTTATCAGAAATATTTAAATAACAAAGTTGTTATTTTAAGATTTATAAAAATATTTTAAAAAAGCTTTTATTTAAAAAATGCTCTAAAAAATAGAAAATACTCTTTGAAGTAAATCAAACCCATTATTTTGTCACATTATATATATATTTTTTTGTGATATAAAAGCTTGTCGCAAGATTTTCCTGTGTAAAGGAGATTGCTCGCGACAAGCTTTTATGTCATAAAAAAAATTATATAATGTAACAAAATGATGGGTTTGATTTACTTCAAAGCTTATTTTCTACTTTTTAGAGCATTTTTTAAATGAAAGCTTTTTTTAAATATTTTTTTACATAATTTTATTTTTTACTTTTTAGTCTTTTGATATGCTGTATTCCCCAGATATCGATTTTGAGACGAATCGGATCATGAACGGTAAAGTCGTCCGCTATCCTGAACTAAATTTTTGACTAGAAATTTGTAATCGGCGAATCCGAAAACCCCCAGATATCGATTTTGATTGATTTGGACCATAAATGACAAAAGTTGCCTCCAATATTGGCGCCACCATTTTGAATTTATAAATTTTAACCAAGAATTCATAATTGCCGATCTCGAAAACCACCAGATATCGATTTTGAGACGAATCGGATCATAAACGATAAAGTCGTCCGCCATCTTGAGGCCGCCATCTTGTTCTTTTCTTATATGAAAATGTTAAAGTGTATTGTCACCGGACTTATACACATTTGCAAAATTTCAAAGCTCTAGCTTAATTAGAACTTATGAAATTTTGATTGCAAGATTTGACCCAAATCCGACCGACAAACATTCCAAGTTAAATTAAAACTTTTAAAAATAGAATCATTTGAGACCTCCAAATCTGCACTGTAAGGCGGAAACCGTGAGAACAGCTGGACATAACCTTTGAATGAAAAGAATATATGGAGGGCTGCACTATGTGTGGCAGATATCTTCGGGTTTAACAACATACCAGTAATGCTGTGGGCTACATAACGATACTTTTATAAGTATATATATATATATATATATATATTATAATGTATTTTTATGAAGACCAAATTAAAATTGAGAAGATGTAATAAATATTAACTAATGTAATGAAGCAAAGGCATTTGTTGATTAAATGAAAATAAAAAAATATTCAAACGATTTAGATAATAATATATAGTACACTTAAAACATTGCAGATCATATTAAAATAAAGAATCTAACAGTATATTGGCACACAGCTGAAGCAAAGAACAATATTTAATTTGTAAAATAACCACAACTTCATGTGAAGTTATATTTTAGTATTAAGTTTTGTAAATAGATTAATTAGTGATCTAAAACTAAGTGCTAGTGATGCAAAAAAAAAGAAGACAGAAGGAAACTAAAAACAAACAAGAATATAAATAACTACAGAAAATTACCAATAGTGCAGAAATAACATCGAGAAGTAAGAAATAAAGTTGAAATTCAATAAACTGAGATGAAATTGAATTTTTTATAAAAAAAGAAAAGGTGACCTGGTGACAAAAAAATGTCAATCAAGAAATGAAGGCACGAGAGAGTTGAATTTTTTTTGATGAATGTTTAGTAGAAAAAGGAAGAGAAAAGAATTCTACAAGACATTTGGCAAACAAGCGGAATAATTTCAGTGAGAGGATCAGGGAAATAATTTGGTATGCTTGAGAAACAATCACCTGTCTGGTGAAACTTGGCGCCATACGCGAATGCAAACACACTGTCGTTCAGGAAAGAGTAAGTGATCAAATTTGGACATTTATTGAACATTGATGAGTAGAAGTGAATTATTTAATCAGGGTTTGAGACATGAACTAAAAGACGAATAAACATTAATTAGCATTTGGGGCTATATAAGACATTTTTTTTTGAAAAGACTTAACAGAGGCACGTAAAGTTCAGAAGAAGGATTCTATAGTAGTTTTAGTGCATTTATAATTCAATTGTTATAGAATAAGTTAGCTAGAAGCTAGGGAATTAGGGAACACAGGGAGTTACTAATCAGTGTTTACCTGAATAAATTGTTAAATTTTGCGAGATTCTTTATTTTACAAGATAGGCAACGCAAAATATATTAGCGTTATTGTGTGTGTAAAACAATTGGGTGTCCACGAAACCCTGAGCGAGGTCTTACGCAGCTTGTACATAATATTATCTAAATTTAAATTAAAATTTTAAATATAATACATAAAAATATCATAACAATTTGGCGCCCAACGTGGGGCGAGTTTTTACACATAAAAGCAAACTATTATTAAACATTTAATCAATAATTATATGAATTTAAGATCAGGAAAAACAATGAGTATGGATCAGGATAAATTACAAGCTAGTACATCAGAAAGGGGGGATGAGACTAGGCAAGAGGCAGAGGAGACCGAGGTTTTACCACCTTCATATATGATTAAGATGTTTGAAGTAATGAATCAAAATTTTCAGTCAATGAACAATAAATTAGAATCTCAAAATGAAAATATAAATAGTAAATTAGAATCTCTTGAACAATCACAAGCAAAAAATTTTCAGACAATGAATGATAGAATAGAATCAGTCAAGCAGAATTTCCAAACACAAAAGGAAGAATTTCAAAATATATTTGAATCGATAAATAATAAAATAGAAACCAATAACAATAATTTGCAACAACAACTGGAACACACTAATACTACATTCAACACTAGAATAGAACAGACATTCATACAACTAGACGAAAAGATAACCAATACTACACAAACATTAGAGCATGACATATTGAAAAAGGTAGATACAATAGATAAAAATTTCATGAAAAGTTTGGAGGTGTTGAATACTAAAATAGATTCAGAAACTGTAATCACAAGGCAAGAAATGAATAAGGCAAAAACAGTACAACATATTTGTCATAACGTACCATTGCAAATGGATACCAATTTAAATTTTACGGGTGATAAGAGGATTCATCCTAAAATATTCATAAAAAATTTGAAAGAATTCATAGATAGGTACAAGGGTATGGTCAGTATTAAACAACTAATTAGAAATACACTAAAAGGAGATGCCGAAATTTGGTACTCTATAATTGAAGATAAATATGTCACGGTAGATGAATTTGAAATATTATTTTTAAACAATTACTGGGGGGAAAATTATCAATCCAAAGTGAGGGAAAATCTTTTCAATGGCCGATATAAAGAAAACACAGGGTGCAATAGGGAAAATTATATATTGGTGAAATATAGTTATGTTAGACACTTGGAACCACGTATGCCTGATGTGGAAATAGTTAAATACTTTGCCCGGCATTTTAATGAAAATATTAGGGATGTCATACTTATCCAAGGCATAGACACTTTAGAAAAACTATTACAATATTTGAGAAGGTTAGACGATGTAAAGATGGAAAGAAATAACAATTACAAGGGGCAAAATTATAGCAATGATAACATACAAGGTAGGGAGGATGGGACAGGAAGTAGGATGAATTATCAAAAATACCAGAACAATGGATATACAGATAATAATGGACGATACCAGACATACAAACGGTATGAAAGAAATGACGAAAATCAGAGACAAACAAACTATAAATATACAGGTGATAGAAACAGAACACAACAGAGAAGATACGAAAACAATTATGATGACAGGAGAGAACAAGGACAACCCACTTATTACAATAAAAATTATAACGACAGCGCGAATAAACAAGGACAAGACAACAAGAAAAAGAGTGATTATGGAAAAAACGACAGAAGAATGCATGATGTGAACACAATTGAGACAATTGCCACAATAGAGACACAGGGAGACGAGCAAAATTTTCGTCAACCTGCAAATCAAATGTAAGCCAACAAAATTCTACGTATCAGCATCCCAGGGAATTTATTAAAATAGACCAAAACGATAATACTGAGATTTTAACATATAAATTACCAATTATAGAATTAACATTAAATAAAACAACATTAAATGCATTATTAGATATAGGTTCTGAAGTAAGTATAATAAATGATAAAGTAATACAAAACAATTTTGAATATTTTAAAAATAAAATTATAACTTCAAAAAGAATAATACTACAAACAGCAAATGGAAAGAAATTAGGTGAATATAATAAAATTGCAAATTTAGGAATTCAAATAGGCAAAATTTTGTTTGAACAAAGTTTTATAGTAATGAAGGGAATGAAATTGGATATGCTAATTGGGAATGATTTTTTGAGTGCAAATAGTGCAAAAATTAACTTAGGAAAAAGATATATAAAAATAAATAATGAAATAATTAACTTTGTGGAGAAAAATGAATATAATAATGACAATGAAAAAATAATTAATGAAATTTCTACACAAGGGTGGTGTTCTGTAAAGCAGGAAAATAATAATATATCTGAAATAAGTTGTTCCAAGAAATATCTAACCCAAATAACAGAATTACTAGAAGAACATAATGAATTAATAAATTGCAAAATGCGTGTCACTAATATTTATAAACATACATTGGAAGTTAAACAAACAGAACCATTTAATTCAAGAACCTATCCAATCCCATATAAACACAGGGAACAAGTTAGAAAAGAGATAGATTTAATGTTAAAAGAAGGTATTATCGAAAAGTCTCAAACAAACTATATAAATCCTATAGTAATTGTTAAAAAGAAAAATGATTCCATAAGAATTTGCCTGGATGCTAGGAAAATTAATCAAATTACAAGTCCTCAATATGAAAAGCCAATCAATATAGAAAGCATAATAGGTTGTTTAAAATCAGATAATCTTTATAGTAAATTAGACTTAAAAAATTCATTCTGGTTGATTCCACTTGATCAAAAATGTAGAAAATACACAGGCTTCAGTATTGAAGGTAATATATATCAATTTTGTGTGGTACCATTTGGTTTGCAAAGTTCGACGGCAGCGTTAACGCATGCATTACAAAAGATTTTAAATAAATATCAAGACTTCTGCATACACTATGTGGATGATATATTAATTTTCTCACAAAACGAGAAGGAGCATATGAAACATATCAAAATTATCTTAGAAACCTTAGATCAATCAGGTCTAAAATTAAATATGGACAAATGTAAATTTTTTCAGAGGGAAACTGAATATTTAGGGTACAAAATAAATAAAGAAGGGATTGACATAAATGAGGGTAGGCTGGAAATAATTAGAAAGTATCCACGACCTTACAATTTGAAAACGTTAAGAGGATTTTTGGGTATGTTGAACTATTATCGAAGATTTGTACAAAATTTATCTCAAAAGCAAGTTCCACTAATAGAATTATTAAAACAGGGAGTAAAATGGAAATGGTCTAGTATACATGAGAAAGCTTTTCAAGACTTAAAAGAAATTTTTGCAAGAAACTTAGCGTTATATAATCCTAACTACAATGAAACGTTTATTTTAAGATGTGACTCATCTGATTTTGCAATAGGTGGTGAACTGGTGCAATATCAGAAGGGAATAGAGGTACCGATATGTTTTGTATCCAGAGTTTTGAAATCATATGAAATAAGATATACCATTTCAGAAAAGGAAATGTTGGCAATATGTTACTGTTTAAATAAACTAAAATTTTATCTTACCTCAAATCTATTTATCATTGAAACTGATCATTCAGCATTACAATTTCTCATGCACAATCGTTTCGCTAATAATAGAATTTATAGATGGTCATTGTTATTACAAGAATACAAATTTACAATTCGCCATATACCGGGCAAAAACAATACAACAGCAGATGCCTTAAGTAGAATGCATCAAACAGAGTTAGGTAAACCAAATACATTTTTAGTGGCATTGAATGAGTTGAGAGAAAGGGAAGGTTTATATTCAGAGGAGCAAGTGAGACAAAGTCAGAATGAATTGATGCAAGTGAGAGAGCAGGTGGAAAGTGGTAGATATAAGGGATATGAATTAAAAAATAATATTATAATCAAAAGTATAGGAGAGAAAGAATTATATGTAGTAGGAGGAAAATTAACGGGAATGATAGCTATGGATTTGCATGAAAGATTTGGACACCCTGGTATAAGAAAATCTTGGACGATATTTAGAGAAAATTATTATTGCAAAAATGATATAAAAATATTCAAAGGAAGTATAGGCCGATGCAAACTTTGTTGTATCGGAAAATATAAAAATCATACCAATCAAAATACCGTAGGGAGTATCATAGTTCTAGAACCTTTAAAAATAATAGCAATAGACTACATCTCGAATTTGATAACTAGTGATGATGAATATAAACACATATTAGTAATGTATGATGTATACAGCAAATTTGTAAAATTATATCCTAGTAAAAGGTGTAACACAAAGACTACTATTCTAAAAATAAATGAATACAGTAAAGAATTAGGAAAACCACAGACATTACTGACAGACAACGCGACATACTTCAATAATGACAGATTCAAAAACTTTTGTACAGAAAATGAAATTAAAGTTATATTCACCACAATTAGACATCCAAATGCCAATCCGGTGGAGAGATATAATCAGGAAGTGATAAAATTATTGAGACTCTACACACATGACAGACAGACAACCTGGTCACACTATTTACACACAATAGAAGACTACATAAACAATACACCGAACACGAACACACACATATCACCTATATTACTCATGAAAAACACATTACCTACACGACCATGGGACATAACAGACAGAGAAGACATACAAAATTTACATTTAAAAGCCAAAGAACTCATATTTAAAACATCAGCAAAATATCAGCAAAAAGCCAATAGCAAAATTAAGAAAAGAACAATATTCAAAGTGGGAGATTTAGTGATTATCAAAAGGTTAAGAGTACCAAACAAAAAATTAAACATTTGTGCAAAACTGCAACTGCCACATGAAGGCCCATTTAAAATAGCAAAGATTATTTGTGAAAATGTCTATGAATTGCTTGACTCACAAACTAACATAATAAGAGGTAGATTTCACATAAGCATGATTTATCCTTATCTAAACGAACAAGATAAAAACACATAAATATAGATAGCCACATATTTTTATTAAGCATAACAAAAGCATGAGTCTATCTAGGGGGGATATATAATGTATTTTTATGAAGATCAAATTAAAATTGAGAAGATGTAATAAATATTAACTAATGTAATGAAGCAAAGGCATTTGTTGATTAAATGAAAATAAAAAAATATTCAAACGATTTAGATAATAATATATAGTACACTTAAAACATTGCAGATCATATTAAAATAAAGAATCTAACAGTATATTGGCACACAGCTGAAGCAAAGAACAATATTTAATTTGTAAAATAACCACAACTTCATGTGAAGTTATATTTTAGTATTAAGTTTTATAAATAGATTAATTAGTGATCTAAAACTAAGTGCTAGTGATGCAAAAAAAAAGAAGACAGAAGGAAACTAAAAACAAACAAGAATATAAATAACTACAGAAAATTACCAATAGTGCAGAAATAACATCGAGAAGTAAGAAATAAAGTTGAAATTCAATAAACTGAGATGAAATTGAATTTTTTATAAAAAAAGAAAAGGTGACCTGGTGACAAAAAAATGTCAATCAAGAAATGAAGGCACGAGAGAGTTGAATTTTTTTTGATGAATGTTTAGTAGAAAAAGGAAGAGAAAAGAATTCTACAAGACATTTGGCAAACAAGCGGAATAATTTCAGTGAGAGGATCAGGGAAATAACCTGTCTGGTGAAACTTGGCGCCATACGCGAATGCAAACACACTGTCGTTCAGGAAAGAGTAAGTGATCAAATTTGGACATTTATTGAACATTGATGAGTAGAAGTGAATTATTTAATCAGGGTTTGAGACATGAACTAAAAGACGAATAAACATTAATTAGCATTTGGGGCTATATAAGACATTTTTTTTTGAAAAGACTTAACAGAGGCACGTAAAGTTCAGAAGAAGGATTCTATAGTAGTTTTAGTGCATTTATAATTCAATTGTTATAGAATAAGTTAGCTAGAAGCTAGGGAATTAGGGAACACAGGGAGTTACTAATCAGTGTTTACCTGATTAAATTGTTAAATTTTGCGAGATTCTTTATTTTACAAGATAGGCAACGCAAAATATATTGGCGTTATTGTGTGTGTAAAACAATTGGGTGTCCACGAAACCCTGAGCGAGGTCTTACGCAGCTTGTACATAATATTATCTAAATTTAAATTAAAATTTTAAATATAATACATAAAAATATCATAACAATATATATATATATATATATATATATATATATATATATATATATATACATATTGACATTGGCTACCAAATGATTTGTAAGGTATAATTCAATGCAGGTCGGGGTATTTGCCCGCTGAGTAGTTGTTTCCTGCAAATCATTTATAATAACAGTATATAGGTTAAGTCCACCAAGGGCTGAAGGTCACCGCTCTCGGTACTTGCAAAATGGCAAGTCGCTATACATCATGGAGACATCTATGATGTCTGATGTATAGTAGCATTAGACCACATGAGAGGATTCACTTACCTCTCACCACTACACCATTTACATTAGTCTGTATAAGACTAGCAGGTTGGCCACTGTCATTTGTCTATTCCACGACCTATGGCATACTGATGAGAACTAATAAGTTCGAAACCGGTCTATGTCTGGTCGGGAAATTGACGAATGACATTGGCTACCAAATGATTTGTAAGGTATAATTCAATGCAGGTCGGGGTATTTGCCCGCTGAGTAGTTGTTTCCTGCAAATCATTTATAATAACAGTATATAGGTTAAGTCCACCAAGGGCTGAAGGTCACCGCTCTCGGTACTTGCAAAATGGCAAGTCGCTATACATCATGGAGACATCTATGATGTCTGATGTATAGTAGCATTAGACCACATGAGAGGATTCACTTACCTCTCACCACTACACCATTTACATTAGTCTGTATAAGACTAGCAGGTTGGCCACTGTCATTTGTCTATTCCACGACCTATGGCATACTGATGAGAACTAATAAGTTCGAAACCGGTCTATGTCTGGTCGGGGAATTGACAAATGACATTGGCTACCAAATGATTTGTAAGTTATAATTTAATGCAGGTCGGGGTATTTGCCCGCTGAGTAGTTGTTTCCTGCAAATCATTTATAATAACAATATATATATATATATTATATTTTAATATTTTATAAATAATTTTCAATATTTTCAAATATTGCCTAATCATAGGGCGTAAGTACATAAGCAGTTTCGAATTTGAAAAATAAGCATTAATTGGCTTCTGAGATATAGGTAAAATTTATTTATTTATCAAAATTAACCAGAAACAAAGACATTCAAAATATTTTGTTCTTAGTTTGCACGACAAGTTGCTCACTAAACACTCGACTTATTGTTTTGGCTCAATAAGCTTATTAAACAAATTTTCTAACAAATATATATATTATATATAAATTAATGTAAGGTATAACTTCTAAATTGACAGCTGAGGTATATAAGTCTCCAAGGTTTTTAATAGTTCTAGATAAGAGTTTTTAGAACGTTTTGTGGACTGGACGTCGTTTAGCGAGGCTCTGAACCGTCACTAATTGCAGGTGTCATGGATGGTTCAGATGCCTCAGTCGATTATGTGCTTCAAAATGTTTAATTAAATGCATTTCCCGTTGTAATATCATATTTTGATCTGATAAGCTTGCCCTGGCACAAATTTAATTCTCTTCCTTTTTAATCATTTCGGTTAAAATTAATTTGTTCCTTCACCTCGGCATACAAACTATATACTTTATTATATAATCTGCTCTTAAAATTGGTCCTAAATACAATTTATGAACCATTGGTATCGTGTTTAGCGTTAATGTATTGGTAGACAATTAACTCAATTTATTACACATATTTAAGTACAATATTGGCAATAAAATAATAGACATTGTTGGATAAGTAAAATGATATGGTAAAATAATTGAAGACATAAGTGGATAAAGGTGTCATGTCGCAATTTTAAAAAAGTTTACTTTATGCAATTTTTTAACACTTCGGGTATAGATCTATCTTCCAATAAATAGTGAATTATTCCAAATTTGTAACATATTGATGATAAAGGTGCCATGTCACTCATACAACTAATATTTTTAGTGGATAACGGTGTTATGTTACATATTTGATACATGGCACTGAATTATGAGTCATATTAATCAAATAATCGCACTATTCTAGAAACAAAAATCACAGTAGAAATTACCCGTCTCTTTTATTACTTAATGTAAATATACTCCACCGGCTTTATATAGATCAGTGTAAAGAAAAAAGCGGATGGCAAATACATGGTGAAGGTTCTATAGACATATTTTTGAAACAAAGTTCAATTTGTCCTTTGATCACCTGAAATGTAACACTGTGTGCGAAGCTGGAGAGGCAATTTGTGAGAGCATAAAGAAAACATTAAAATTTGTTTTTCATTACCAAAAAGTAGACAGACAAATACGTACTATCTATTGAGAAGAAAACATGTTACGTAACGGATTTACAACAGAGAATACCATTGCTGACGTTATCCACATATAAAGCATTTTCTTTGGCGCAAATATTGTTGTATAACATTGGTATCACTATCCACCGTGTCAAACAGTCAGACGACAAGTTATGTTTTTTACCTGGACGGATGACATTGTTGTTTGCTACGATTTTGCAAGTTATTCAAAGAAGATGTAATGATTATGGGGTACCCTATTTAATTACAAATAAAATCCTGGTAATTATGTCACCAGTAAATTTAATTACTATTTATTTATCTGAAGGATAGACAAATAAGATTGGCCCTTTGCGTGATCGTCTAGTTTTGTTAGTGTAGGACCCAAATTCTGTTGTGTGTGTAGTAACCCTTTTTAATATACCCAGGTTCTTTTATATAAAGTTTAATATTACTTGTTTCTGTCTGATATGATCTACTTTAGAAAATTAATCACTCTGTTAATTGAAATACCTGGTAAACTTGCACACACTGTCTATTAATTGAGTGAGCTAGTTAATTATATATGTTATTTATGTAGTATCTTATTAGTCAAGATTGCACTGTACATTTATAGTTGAAGTTTGTTTTCTATTTTGCTTTGAAACAAAACCATTTATTTAGTTTATTACTTATATGAAGAAAAAGGTAAAGGTGAAAGAAAAGACAATAATTGATGGGAAAAAATAGTAAAAAAAACCCATTTTATTTTATATAAATTGATGCAACAATAGTCGAACATGAAATCAAAAGTAATCCAAATATTTGAGACAATTGTCTAAATACCATAATAGGAAAATCTGCGCTGCTATAGTAACGACCATACTATAGATATACTGAGTGTTTTGATGCAATAACAAGAACTTATACAAAAGTATGCTGTGTTATTTTAATAGTAATTAGAGTTGTGGCAATGGCCTAGTAAGCATAATTTATAATAGAGCTGTTAGCAATTGCTAGGTAATAATGGTTTATAATTAAATAAAGTTGTTAGCAATCGCTAGATAATAATGATTTATAATTAAAGTTGTTAGCAATAGCCAAATAATGAATCGAATGCAAAACAAAGGACAAGAATCATGTCATGTTTATACATTATCAAAATTAAGTTGAGAAATGAGCATTAAATCGTGATATAAAATATCATAGAGTGTTGAGGAAATATCCTTTAATTATACACAGTTTAGTGATTGAAATTAGAGTAGGAACAATCGTTCAGATAATCATATTAATCTTACAGAGGTGAGAATTTACACTCACATAAAATCCTTTAGAATGCTGGGGAAATCTCCCTATAGTAATTAAATAGAATAGCAACCAGAAGATTGCCTATGATTGTCAACCATACGAAGCCGCAAATCCGCGAAGGTAAGAAAGTGCGGTTGCATCACCCTTCAATCAAAACAAGTGACCAGACAACTGCCTGAAATATTGACATATCCCTCGTTGTAACTGAACCCAATTGGAGAACAGAACCAGCCAATTGGCCGTAGTCAATGTTTCAAACCTTGTTAACGACAAGTACGCCGAATTCATGTAACTATAATATTTTATTGTAGGTAAATGTCCAACAATCAGAAAACCTTGTGGTTACAGTAGGAAAATATTCCTTGTGTACTTTAAATATAAAGCATTCTTGAAAAACTTTACATGAGATGTGGTGGAAACGAAAGTCCACTATTTGTTTTTATAAAACCTGCAGGATAATGATAGACATGAAGTTTGGCTAGTCTGTGATAAAGTACCTTGTTATTGCATAGCTCTAAATATATAGTTCTTGAATATAAACTTGTTACTTTGCAAGCGCAAATTTCCCTAGTAAGATAATTAGAAAGTGAAATTTTGTGAATTAAATTCGTGAATGAAGTCATAACTGAATAACTGGTAATATAATATTATGGTAGTTAAAAATCAAAGCTAATATTCTATTTAAAATATTAATCTAATATTCTTTTGGTACCACAAATGCGTTAATTTCCCCTATTACACTCCGTCGAAACCGGAATATGAATGCAATTTCAAATAATAAAATAGAGTTTCGAAATAAGCAAGCGATCACCTTTAAAATTTATGCCTGCTGAATTTCTGTGCGCCCTGTATAGTGTTATATCGCCAGTGAAAGCTCTCCCCCAGGTTCTATATATTTAACGTCCTCGTAGAGCATGTCGGTGGTTGAGAAGAATTCGTTAAAATAAGATGTAAGTTATAATATTGTTTGGCTAGTCGTTTAGACGGCTGACTTAGTGAAAAATATCCACAAAATAATTTGTTAGGCTCGGCGAGAAAATCACGACGTAGCTTGGAATGACTTCAAAGGCAAATATAAAAATTCGGCGAAAATATCGCGACATAACTTCGAGGTGGATCCAGTTTAATTTCCAAAGCTCGGCGAAAATATCGCGACGCAGCTTAAAAGGTGTTGTCTTCAGGTGTCGTCTAGCTTCTTCCCTTTTAAATACCACTCCATCTTCCTTTTATATTGTTTCTGATGTCACCCTTCTACCCAAATTATGCATCTCCGCTTGTTTCTTGTGGGAATATGTTTATTTTAACGCTATTATAATATTTGACACTGTGCAACACTAGAGTGACGCTCAACTTTCTATCTTTTTCTATAGTTAAGGTAGGAAAGTGTAGGCGATTTCATACTCTGGGAATAAACGAAGTACTTGACACTTATCTGAATATACGATAAACAAACCCTGTGACTCGACTCGATTTTATGTAACTTTTTAGTTAAAACTGTAGCTTTTAACTTTGCTTTAAAATAATATAATTTTAAAATGCATTCTGGTAACTTTACTTTGTTCAAATTTACATGAATAAATAAATGTAAAAATGAAATGAATTAACTGCAATAATTACTTGAATTTGGAAATATAAATAGGAAAAACTAAATTTATATATGGGGTATATACAGGGTACTTCAAAGAGGATCCTGAAATTGATCATTTAATAACTTCACGTGAAGGACAAAATAAAAACAGATTGTGTTCTTTCCCTTTATCAATTTTTAATACTAAATAATTTTTTAAAATAGTTCCATCCTACTAGCTCAGTGGATGTGTCAAATTCGCTTTGATATATGATTTCATTTCAGAGACCGCACAAGAATTTTTCAAATACAAAATACGGAACTTTATTTTAACTAGGGACATAACAAACACCCGTGTCCGTGATAACTTCATTTATACACATAAGTTAATCCATGAGAACCTCCCGTTATACAATGCATGAGTATAACACTAAAGTCAAACGGACAAAATCGATGTGAGACAGCGAGACTTAGATTACGATTTATTGCAAACAGAGAACAACCTTAATGTATATATGTAAATAATAGTTAATAAGATAATATCGGTGTATTTTTAATGTGTAAATAGTTGGTTAGTAAAACAGGTTTCTGTTTAGTTTCCTGTATAGATTCACAAGTAAAAAGCTTACATCCAAAATTTTAAAAAACTTATTTTATGACTCATTGAGATTATAAAACAGATAATGCACTTTAACTAATAAGCAAGAGCTGCAATAGTACCAGAATAATAATATAACCTGACAAAAGAATTCTCTGGGCATAACATCAGCCACTCGGATCGTTTCGGAGTATTTACTCTTTGTAACGCATCGGGATAACATTCATTGTAAAATGAAATAATAAAATAGAGAAAATAAGTTAGGTTGTAATGTATATAGTTAAACAGAATAAAAATCTTTTAAATGGTAAATGGTCATGGCACTGCTGTAACGATATACATGTCACAAAAATTTATTTTTCAGGTTTTTGTAATATATCTCCCAAAGTAGGCTATGGATTTCAAATTTCTTTTTACTGAAATATAGTTCACAAGAAATGGGATAACTATTTCTAAAACTTTATTCTTCTACGATAGATATTAAGCATATTGGTGTGGCCCTCGTAAAACAGACATACGATATATCAAATAAAAACCTGGATTTCTGTATTTATTTTTCTTAAGATTAAGTAGAAGTTTGGAATTTAGTTCCAAATTCTCCCTTTTGGCATAATATTTGTAGTACATCCTGTTCTATATTCTATATTGTTTTCTTTAATAGAAATGTATTATTATTATTATTATTACATCAATAGGTGTAGCACTGCATAGAAAATCTATTAATATGCATCGTTTGCTTTATTTTTAATCTCAACTTCTGGGGCTATGTCCAGGAGCCCTAAATAATCGGGATTAAGATTCCTGTTCTCTAACTTTCTTTTAACAATGACCAGTTTGATGAGCTCGCAGGTAATAAGAAGCTTATACACCAAAATATATAATAATCCTCACTAATCTGAAATATTCATCAATCCAAATAGTATTAGCTGAACATATTAAATAACGCCCATTCTTTGTAATGGCCTCGTATCAAATATAAATTCAGACGTTACACGAAAGAAACACAAAGAGGTCGTATTAACAAATCTTAGACCTTTTCGTACATTTGATACGCAGCCTCTATCAGACAAATGTATTTCTTTGATTGATCAAATAAAATTAAGGGAACTTCTCTTATACATACTTAATGTCATTCTATTTCTGTTAATAATGTACACTTATTTATATTACAGTAAACATTGCACAGTCTAATAGCTTAAAATAATCTATTTGTTTCTACTGTCTACTGCCTTCTTCATTTTTGGGAAGGTACAAGATACAAAATGGAAATATTATTTGCCGTAAGCCAGAAATTGTCTTACACGAATTAATATGTAAACGTATCTGTTTTCTATTTTAGTTACCTCCCATATTGTACCAACACGTTTGACAAAATAAATGATAGGTACCTAAAAAAAGCTATTCCCTTTCATTTTTGAAATTTTAGTGACTCGCAATACATTAATGTATTTCTGTTGTATGTAGTCTATTGTATCGAAATTTAATATAAATATATTTTGGAAGTAGGCTTAAAATAAAATATTTGTTATGAGTAACTAAGGGAACAAATAATTTTGGTGAGAAAAGCAGAAAAGGAAATTGTATGTTTCTCGTTTACAATTCGGATTTATTCCTTTGCTGTTTACATTCAAACTTGTGTTGTTGTTGAATCTATACCTTTTAAAGGGATTTTGGATCTCTTCAAATTTGTAAATACCTGACGTTTCTCAAATTGACATTTTAAATTTCACATAAATTCTTTTAGAAATACACTATTTTGGATGGTCGTTTGGTTTGTTTGTTTAGTGTTATAAAAGAACTGCCCTCAAGGAAAGGTGAGTAACTGTTTCTCGAGTAATATATACCATAATATGGTTTCTTTTAAGGTACTTCCGGCCAGGTCTTTCACCCAGGCCTTTGTTGGTGTATTCCGGCCAGGTTTATCAGTTTTCACACTAGCCCTCAGCACGAGTCCTTGGTTTGGTAGGAACTTGATAGACATTTGGATTTGGCTGATTACTTCGACAGCGAAACAGATAAGCACACGATGAATACCTTTCATTAAAGATGCTGATTTTATTTATTTATTTTTTTCTTTGTTTTAATATTTTGTAATAACTAAATTCATTGGAATGCTAATTGTTACACTCGACGCTGCAACCCACCATTAGTTAATTTTCTCTTGAAAAGTGCGTAGCACCATGATTAACACCATGATCAACCAAAAAAAAAGAAAATAGATGTGATCGGAGGAAATGGTAAGAAGTAGTTATCAGTTTTGTTAAAAAAACAAAAATTATTAGATGACATGTTCAATTCTGTTTTATTAAAATATGTGCAAATGTATCTTTTCAGGTTAAATAGAGCTAAGGAAATCAACAATTAATACAGTTGTATATAACTTCGGGATGTTTTGGCAGCTACTTGTGCTGCACTTCAAAAGCATCATATTATGTGTGTATGTATGTACGCCATGTAGAATTGGTAGTTGCTAAAGCTGATAGGGATTGTGTATTGAAAAAAGTCTGTGAAGCTGTTAATATTATAAATTATGTTGTTCATGGCTCTACACCACAATCTGCCTCGGTCCCATCCGATGGACTTGCAGGATTGACAGCGGCATTGGATACTTTTGATGGCTACATGGAACCGTTAGCCTACAATGAGGTACAACACACAAAGGAAAAAATATTGGAAAGCATTATAAGCGCGGCTGCTCTGATAGATGACTCAAGCTGTACTAGAGCTGATAGCGTGGGGAATAGTAGCTAAATGCAACGCTGTTCGCCAAGCATAGGAAGGGCTGATAATATGGGTAGAAAATTAGAGATTTAAGTAAGAACACAATTACGCAAGGCTATAGTTGACCATGTCTTAGACAGCTTTATGGAGACTAAGACTCCCTTATTATTTCTCATTAATGCGGCACAAAATGGTAATGAGAAAAATGTCACTGAGTATGTCTAAAGTCTTACGGGAACTGCCCAGCAAACACAAATATATAGCATATACGTAAATACTACGTAAACTTGGTTTCGCAGATGTAACATACTATGTAACTATATATGCATACTCTCCGAAATGTCAGCAACATGTGCATGTGATTTTTACATAGTAAAGAGGTAGGCACTGTGACCTCACGCCACTGAATATATATGTAATTGATATGTATATTTTTTATCTCTTTATAACGTAGCGTATGTATGTATATTCAACTACTTAACAATGACCTTACACTATATAAAACATACGTAATTAATATACCTATATACATCTATCTCTTTATGATGTAGCATGTACTTATTTTAAATATCTACCGTATGTTCCGCTTTTTAAATATTTGTACTAGAAAGTTTTAATTTTTGGAGTTAGATATGAATTTAAATTATATATAAAATGTACTTGTTTTTTATTTTATAGAATAATGGATGCCGAGGAATGTGTGCTGGAATGTGTGATGTGTAAATACATTGATGGTTGGGAGAACCTGTCTACAGATAATAAATTGATCCCTGTGCCAAAGAAGGGAATTGAGAATATAATAATATAATATTTGTAAAAAGAAATATAAAGTACAGATTTTTTTGAAATTATTCCTGCATATATTTGTACCCATACCTTTCATTTTCTCCATATCTCGAATAGTTTCAATTGAATCAACTATTCCAACTCTGGTGATAAAGTAAGTTCATTGAAAGAGAGAAGACATGCCCATTTTGTATAAGTTTTGTATAAGAATTTCATGATAATTATTAGTTATTACTTGAAACTTCCTTACTTTAAAAGAGGTTGCCAATGTCAAATTCGAGACGAGCGACCCGAAAAACCCCCGGGTAACGAGTTTCGATAGATTTTCCATGAGTTTACAGTTAACTCCAGATGGTGACGTTCCTGGTGTCGTCTTGACCTCCAGGTGCACAGGGGGCTCATTTGAACATCATATTCAGGTCCAGCGACTCAAAAAACTCCCGGGTGCTGAAATTCGTATGATTCGGATGTTTTTTTGTGTAAGATATGAATTTTTTCTTAAGATGCACTTATAAGAATGCACTTTTCGATGCAGCAATGCAATTTCAAAAAGTACAAGGCCAAAATATGGCACAAAGTTTGTAGACGAGTTAACAAAACGAATACAAAGAACCCCATTTCAATCCGTCTAACTGCAAAAGAAATTGAAGGTTGACTATATTTCCTAGCCTAAATGCCGAGAAGCCGGAAGCGATAGTCTTCACGCGCCAGTTCACTAAGAACACCAATCTACGATCTGGGGAATCCAAATTACAATCAAAAGATGCGTGAAGTACTTGGGGGTTAGGTTGGACCAGATACTGATGTTTACGGAGAGTACGAACGGTCTATTCTCTTTCCAAGAGTCTGTATCCGCTCATGGTCAGGGGTAGCAGACTTGACAGACAAAATAAAAAACTGTTGTACCCCATGGTGATCAGGCCGGCTATCACATACGGGGCGCCGATGTGGTGCAGTAAACCTGCCACGACAATGAAAAAACTTAAAGTCCTAGAACACAAATTTATGCGCCTTATGTCGAATAATTCTGACAGATACACCCGCCTCAGAGATCTCTTTGCGCGCTGCCACGACATAACTCCTATAGCGGACCACATCCAAGAGATATCTTAAAAATGCTACTTTTTCAAACTGGGTAATAGTCCGCTAACCCGAAACATTTCGGATCAAGCACATATTGCCTTACCAGATGCTGCCCATTTTCCGGCACCTTCTATAGGCACGCTTTCAACTACTATGACTTCCTCTTACCCTATCTACCTATCATGATATTTCATAAATGTCAATACATTACATCTTTTCTGTCCCCTCTTGTCTCTGTTTGTTTCTTTATGTATTGTGTATTTTCTGTATTATTGCCCATTCTAAATTCCTCGTCTGAAGTCCCACAAAATTGTTTAAGCTCAACAGTAGAAAACAAAAGATTAGGCAGCTTCAACGCAGCCGCTATTGGAATTCCTGTAACGGGCTCTCATTTGGATTTGCTGGTGCGGGTACCAGGAGCCAAGCCAAATTTTATTAGTGTTTCGTGCCATTGGTTTTTAGAGTGTTTTAATTGTTTTTAGTCATTGTTGGCATTCGTGAATGTTGTTACCTATTTTAATTTGTTTTTAAACAAAAGGTGTGTAGGTTAAATTTTATTATTTATTTGCCGAATCAGCCTCGCCCCGGCCGGCCCTGCAACCCCCATCACGTATCGCGTGTTGGATGTAGGGTCGATCCCGAGGTGAGGTTTGGGGAAGACATATGTATTTTGTATTATTTAATAAAGCTGTTGGATTGATATATTAAATCAAAATAAATAATTGCAATTCCCAAAATTATTAATTTCTACCTTTATACGTTGTCGAAATAAATGAGAGATTCTGTGAAGCGTCAGCTCCAAACATCTATGAAGCTATTGATGTATGATTAAATCTAGGTTGTATTTATTGAACGTTAATTGTACTTTCATTGCAGAAGAAGTGTGTTTAAAAACATAATAACAACATAAACAAAATTGTTTTACTAAAAACTTACTTAATCGTGATGCTATGTTGCTACTTGTGCATGTCGATAATCTTTTCCCTGATGGCATTTCATATTTCTGTGATAAACGAAAGAAATGAAGGCTCTAAACGTACTGGTTAGTCATCGTCGTTTTATACATCAATTTAAGTTAATCGTCCTGAACGATAGTTTGCTAGAATCCATTATTAGCCAAGCTGAGTACTTAAACGATGGAAAAATAAAAGTTAAATCTTCAGTATGAGCAAAAGTAAGAATATTGCTGCTAAAATTAGTACGAATTCAATCAAGCTAGCTTCATGTCGTATACATCTTTTGGACATACCTTTATAACAGGATCTATAGTAACGCAAAAAATATATATATATATTTTTTTGTTGAAATAGGCTTAAAATGTCATAAAACGTCGAGATTTTAAATTTTAGCGAAAAAATTTCTGTCTGTGGGTCTGTAACTTTTTTTGTGCGCACATTTACTTTGGAACCGCTTATGACATTGACTTGAAATTTAGTATGCTTATGTATTATAACGAGATCTGGAACTACATTATATTTTGATGTAATTCCGTTGAAGGGTTCGGGGGGTAAATTAGGGTAAATAATATACAAGAATGAAACGTCTCAAAAAGGTTTTTTGGCGTTAGCCCCATTGCCACCCCCACCCTATTATTAAAAGGAGTAAAAAATTAAATTGGGATTTAGTGTGTGTACGAAAACCAAGGTACTCTAATTTTTTTTTCACATTAGCCACCCTCTCTACAACCCCCATTGCCCCCACCCTATTATTAAAGGGAGTAAAGAATTAAATTGAGATTTGGTGTGTATAAGAGAACCAAGTCTCTAAAAATTTTTTAGCATTAGCCACCCCCTCTACCACCCCCATTGCCACCTTCAACCTATTATTAAGGGGAGCAAAAAATTAAATTGGGATTTAGTATGTTTACGAGGACCAAGGGCCAAAATATATTTGCTGACGTTTCGAAAAGTAATCTCTTTCCGATTTCAAAGCTTTTTTCGAAGAACTTTTATTTATTTGTTGTGTATGTAAATACACAGCCTTAAGATTCTGTTTATGTTATTTCCATAGATACTCACACAGAACTAATGATATTTTCTTTTAGATAATTTTGAGTTTGTTAAGTTCTTCTTTTAACATTGGTAGCCAGGTTGTACAAATATCTACAGAACAATTTGATACGCATTTATCTTCATTTAATAAGATTATTGCTGATTCTTTAATTTTTCTTTTTTGTTATCAGCCTTTTTTGTTAAAATTTTTGCCGAGTCCCCGTTTATTCTATATGTCCGTTTTCCCAAGCATGTTCACAAATCTTTGATTTCTGAATTTCATTCTTTCTAATGTAATTCTTGTGCTCATCCAACCTCACGCTGAAAGGTCTGGATGACTCACCCACGTAACATTTATCACATTCGCACGGGATATTGTAAATACAGTTTTATGAATTCTGCTCCGGTTTATCGGTTTTGCTTTTGTTAAAATAGATCTTAAAGTGTTCCCCGTTTGAAATACTGAAATTTGTCACTTATAGTGCGTAGCTTCACCGATAATCCGTATACATAAGGAATTGTTGCTGTATAATGACGTTTAGGTTTTTGTCGTATTTGATTGTCCCTATTTTCAGCATTTATGAAAACTTTGTCAACAAATGCTTCAGGGTATTGATTTTGTACTAGAACCTCTTTGATAAATTTTTTCCCGTTATTTAATATTTTATTATTAGATGAAATTATGTTGGCACTATCGTATAAACATTTTACAACGCCCCTTTTAACATTTATTTATTTTTGATTTGAGTTGAAATTTAGATATCTATTAGTATGTCTTGGTTTTCTATAAACGCTTGTTTCAATTGTATTATTTACCCTTTTAATTAAAACATCTAAAAACGGTAGTTCATCCCTACTTTCTACTTCTGATGTGAATTTAATAGACGGTTCCTTAATACTTATATTTTCTAAACCACTATCTAGTAAATCAACATCATGAGGCCAAATTGCAAAGATGTCGTCAACATATCCCCACCAATCAACCGGTTTGTTTATACAATTTTGAACATGTGTGTTCTCAGTTTTCCATAAATATGTTGCTTAAAATTGGTGATAATGGAGATCCCATTGCCATACCAAAATTCTGCTGATAAAACTCATTTTCTAATTGAAGATAAGTTGTTTTTATACAAATTTTTAATAGTTCCATTATGCTATTTACGCTTGATTTAGTTCTAGTTTCAAAATTA